>OZ012735.1:354913385-356262356 GCA_963859935.3 Lathyrus sativus
AGAAGTACATCTGACCTTGTCGTCAGACATCTATTAAACAAACAGGCGTCGAACCCGGAGGCTGGGTCAACCTGAAGTCGAGAAGAACGTCTGACCTCGCTATCAGGTATCTGTTAAACAAACATGCATTGAACCCAAAGGCCAGATCAACACGAAGTTGAGAGGAACATCTGACCTCGCCGTGACGCATCTGTTAAACAAACAGGCATCGAACCCGAAGGGCGGCTCAACCCGAAGTTGATAAGAACATTAGACATCGTCATCAGGCATCTGTTAAACAAACATGCATCGAACCTGAAGACCGACTCAACACGAAGTTAAGAGGAACATTTGACCTCACCGTCAGGCATCTGTTAAACAAACAGACATCGAACCCGAAGGGCATCTCAACCCGAAGTTGAGAATAACATCTGACCTCGCTGTTGTTGCGGTGAGAATCGTGATACCAAGCTATTGAATTAACTTGAATCTTTAATTCTTAAATTCACAACCGGACTTTAATTTATCCAAAGGAAAGGTTTAAAGAAAGAAAAACCCTTTTCGCGATGTAACAACAACGCTAAGAGATTCGGGGATCGGGGGTTGGTTATGCATAGGGTAGGTATTTCACATCCTAAACATCTGTCGTACTCTACAGGAACCTTTTGTTTGTTTGTATGCTAAGTTTGCTAAATGTTTGCTAAGGTTTGGAATTGGGTAAAAGGTGTAGGTTAAGACCTAAAGATAGTTTCTAAGTTTGCTCGCAAAGACATCGTGTCCTCTGCCTACGTATCCTAACTAGGATAGAATCAGAGCAATCGTAGTTCACCTCACTAGGGTTGAAGAACACTTGATTATGATCAAGGTTCAAAGGGGAACAAACATTTCAATGCTTGTGTAGAGTTTAACAAAACTCTCTAGATCTATGTTGAACACTCAAGAAAGGGGAGTAAGTAATCATTTCCATGATTCTTACATAGAGTTAACCAAACTCTATCCTAAAGTTCTAGTTGAAGAACACTCCTAGTGTAGGTGGGTCTTCTAGACTTAAGGCAAAGTCTAATGGCTTCTAAACTAAGGTTAAAGATGACTTAACAAAGTCGAGGAGGGATGAATGAGCTTTCCATGACACAAGGGTCAATGGAGAGACTTTTCCTTTGGAAGGAGAGAGGGGGAGATAACTTGGATGAGAACTAAAAAATTCCATCACTTGGGGAATAAGTACTTAACAAAGTAAATAAGCAAGATGAAATAGGACAAGTAAGTATGCAAATTATAATAAGCATATACTTCGAATGATATCAATGGTTACAACCAATAAATCATCTTAACAAAGATTGAGGGCCTATCTTGACAAAGATTGGAACATGATGAAGGTAATTACCACATAAACAAATCACAATTTGAAGATAGGCAAGTCACAAATTCAAAACATAGCAAATGTAACAACAATGCATAGATGATAATCAAACATCGTTAAATCAGTTTAAACCTCATAATTTAGGAGGGAGAATAAAATAAATTCATGGCAACAAGGCCCTATCATGCTAACAAACACAAAAGAAACAATCATCCACAAATCTCACAAGATAAATAAGCATGGTATTGTTGCACCCTAAAATTTGACCAACCGGTTCCCGCTCCTGATTTACGTTTCGGCTCACTTTTGCATTCGCATTCGTATACCGCGTGCATTACATTTTTAATCATACAGATGATGTCAGAATTACAGCCTGGTTTTCACCTATAGGACGTCTCAGACTGGTTCGGGTAATCGGAGGTTATTTTGGGAAGTCACGCGCTTCCTGGGTGTTTTCGGCTTACGCAGTGATTTTTGAGAATTCTTGGTGTCCGGGTTTACTGTTTACTTCAATCTGGTCTCACGCTCTTTTATGTTGGTTATTTGCCTTTGTCTGCATTTTTTAGGATTTTAATAGCCTTTTGTGGATTTTAAATAGGCTTTATAGATTTTCCAGAATTTAAATAGTTTTCTTAACAGTTTTAATAGAGTTTAAATAGAATTTTAGAATTTTAATAAATAGATTTCTTCTTTTTTTAATAGGGTTTAATAGATCTTTTAGGTGAATGATTTTTAATAGATAATCTTTTCTAGAATTTTAATTGGTTTATTGAATGGGTTAAAATAGATTTTGTTAATATCGTAAATTTGTAGATATAGATTTTAATCTAGATATAGATCCTTTAATAGAATTTTTTTTATGTAGATATTAATAGATAATAGATTTTAATACTTGTAGGATTTAATAGAAAGTTTTAGAAATTAAGAGTTTTTTTTAAGATGTTAGTCTTTTTAGAATATTAGATAATTAGATATTAATAGATATTAATACAGATTTGTTTTAGGAATTAAGAGGTTAATTAAATCTAGATTTTGATTTGTTTAGAAGAGATTAGAGTTGTTTAGAAAGATATTAGTTTAATTCAGATTTTAAATTGTAGGTTTAGTTAATTAGGTAATTAGGTGATCTTTGGTTTTAATAGTGTTAATTAGTCCATTTTAATCAGCATTTTGTCCATTATCATTGGTATTTTTCGTATTGGGCTTTTTATCCAAGTATTATCAGTCAAGGCCCAATTTCTCAGTCCAGCCACGTGTCCTATAAGTAGGGGTCCCACATGCCAGCTTTTTTCTCTTCCACCTCACACTCCACTAACTTCAGGCACCCCCAGCTTTCGCCATGTCACAGCCCCATTCACTCTCTCTCCAGCACACGTGTGCTGCATGCAAGCATCCTCCACGCCACCTGTCTTCTCCTCATTCTCGCCGGAACACCCTACCGCCGGGCATGCAAACGCCCTAACCTCCCACCGCCGACCGCCCTAACCATCACCGGACCACCGCCAAACTCGCCGGAATCTGCAAAAACTTCAGAAATTCAAGAACATCACAAGATCTTCATCTTTCTACTCCGTTCTCCCCTCACCGGAAAAGCGCAATCTCGCCGGAAACCTATCTTCACCAGAATCTTCATCCTCATCCATAATCTTTCCAGATCTTCACGTCTTCTCTCATCATCGTCCATCAAGATCCTTGTTAGTCCACCGCGTACTCAAGCGTCTTCATCGTCTTGATCTCGTTCATCCACAATCTCCAGAAACTGCAAACACCAAGAGCGACGAAGCAGATTCAACTTTCTCCTCAGCGAACCTCAAGAACAGCTTCTTCAATCTTCTTTCCAGAACTTCCAGATCTCTTGATCTCCTCCATAATTTCATCAAGAAACGGCTTAGATCTTCATCCGTCTTCGCGTGCTTTCCAGATCGTCCATGGAGTTCTCAGCGTCTTAGGGATTTCTCATCATCGTTTCCGTCAGCAACCTCCATAGAATCTCCAGAAAAGGCTCCAAATCTTCCAGTTCTTCTTGCTTCATCTCCAGGTACACGTTCACGAGACTCATTGCTTGATTCTGAGTGAACGACAGGGCTTAGCTTGCATTTTGTTTCACTGAGATTTGGGATTGGTTAGGGTTTGATTTTGTTTTTAGGCGTGGATTAAGAGTGTATGGTTGAGTTTGTTTGTTTTTGTTTGATGATTTGTTTGAGAGTTTTGGAAGAGGATGAGAGGGTTCAGAGAGAGTGTTTCAGAGAAGAGAACGACGCATTAGGGTTAGGGAGTGAACAGTGAACGAGTTTGTGAGAGGAGAGTTTGTTTTTGTTAGCTAATAGTTGGGTTAGGGCTTGGATTAGGTTAGGCCCAAAACGAATTACTATCACTACCCCCTCTTTACTCGCCATACCCCCCCCCCTTGGGCTGTGAAAGATGCTGAAAAGAGAAAACGATGACTGGGCCTTTGTCCCTATTGCTATGCACACCCCATATTTGGGCCCAGTCTGGAAAATAACTAGGGCGTTTTGCTATCGCCACCCCCTCTTGTTTTTTTTATCCATGTTAGAAAATAATTCATAAAAAATAGTAGGATTATCCAATTAATTCCCTTCTTTTTTCTATAGGTTCATAGTTCAATTTAGGATTTTATAGTGCAAAAATATTAATTTGATCATGTATTTTCATTTTTATTGCATTTTTTGCATTTTAATTGGTTTTGAATATTGATTTGTGATGTGTCTGCCTTGCTGATTTTATTTCTCTCACTTGGTATTGAATCTTGCTTTTCTTTTTTAGTATGTTGTGCTAGACTAATGCATGCTCCCCATAGATTTTTCATAGATTTTTTAGGAATTGATTGATGTTGTTTTAGGGTTAGAGTGTAGAGGCCTCGTAACTTGCTGGTTAACCCTTGACCATTCACATGTTAGGGATTGTTTAGTAGCCTTGGAAGTTGACTTAGGCTTTGAGATTTGATATTGGGATCATAGAGCCATGTAGGTTTCCCCTAGATTTTTGGTGGATTTTTAGAAGTTGTTTTGCTATTTTTGCTTGGGCTTGAGAATAGGAGAAGTCTTGAGGGCTTCTGACTTTGAAGTTCAACTGTGGTTGAACTTTAGAGATAACTTCTTTTGGTCTGAGGGCCCGTGGTTTCTTCTGGAAGATGGAGGCTGGATAAAGACTTGATGGAGCTTGTAAGGATGCATGGATTGTAGACCTAGTCTAGGAGCTTGCTCCCTTTCTGTGAGGTTTGAGATCCTGAAGTTTGAGAGAAATTCTTGGTACTTTCCTGAGGAAGGCACTATGGATGTCTTTCATTCTTTCTTCTCACCTCTTTCTTAAGTATCCAATGATGTTGGAGCCTTCATGTGAGTTTAGTTTCTCCTGAGGAGAAATGTAAACCGTTCACAGTTGTTGAGCCACATGGGATATGATTCCTAAGTGGAAGCCCCCTAGTATTTTCCAGAGGAAGGCACTATGGGTCTGTTCACTTAGTTCCCTTAGTTCAGGTAGGATTTCTTAAATATCCAATGATGTTGGAGCCTTCATGTGAGTTTAGTTTCTCCTAAGGAGGAATGTAAACCATTCACAGTTGTTGAGCCACATGGGATATGATTCCTAAGTGGAAGCCCCCTAGTATTTTCCAGAGGAAGGCACTATGGGTCTGTTCACTTAGTTCCCTTAGTTCAGGTAGGATTTCTTAAATATCCAATGATGTTGGAGCCTTCATGTGAGTTTAGTTTCTCCTGAGGAGGAATGTAAACCATTCACAGTTGTTGAGCCACATGGGATATGTTTCCTAAGTGGAAGCCTCCTAGTATTTTCCTGAGGAAGGCACTATGGGTCTGTCTACTTAGCTCCCTTTCTTTGGTAAGCTTGTCTTGAAGCTTGAACAATGGGATTGATTTCTCCCTTTAGGGTAGATTAGGGTTCTGCTTAGGGTTTTGCTTAGGGTTCTGCTTAGGGTTTTGCTTAGGGTAGATTAGGGTTTTGTTTCAGGGTCGTTTAGGGTCTTGCTCCGGGTTAGTTTCTTGCTTTTGGATAGGGGTTTGCCAGGCTGGTTAGCCTTCTCTTTGTGTTGATTGACTTGTGTGGTGCTGTGCTGCATTAGACTTAGGGGTTCATATAAATATTTCTGAGATAGGTGCATCTTAGAAATAAGCCTGCTTATGTGCATGAGAAGTTGAGGTGGTCCTCCTTCTGCTTGATTGTTATTGAGTGGCTTTGCTTGTTGGTATTTGGTAGAGCTGAGCTCCCTTACCTCTGTGGTTTGTGGCCTTTGTGCCTTGATTGTTTGGTTGTTACATTCATGCATATTTCCAGCATTTCTTTACTTTGCAGTGATTCCTGTTTGCTGTTTAGTGTTGTTGCCATGATCCCCTAGGAGCTCTAACTTCTCTGCTGTGGAGGAGTTATGATAGACATTAGGTTGGTTAACCAGGCATGATAACATTAGGTAGATTCCCCTTTTCAACCATAGTTCTAGGGTGTCTCTTTCCTTTCTCAAAACAACAGAAAAACACTTAATAAAGGATAAAACAAAAGTGAATTCATTTCTTCCGTCAAAAGATTTGAACAAACATTAAAACTTTTTGTCCTCCTGGACTGTGAAAACCCTTGGTTAAGGTGCATTTTCCCATAAAAAACACTTGAACAGCTTGTGTCGTGCATAGCCCGAACTACGTCTGCTCTGATCTTCCATGCCGTGTGGAAGTACGTAGGCACAGGATGCGATGTCCTGGCGAGCAACCCTCCCCCCCGTCTAGACGTAGGTAGTCGAACTACGTTGACTCTGACTTTCCCATTGCACGAGGGAGTACGTAGGCCCAGAACATCGTATGTTCTGTCGAGTCCTGTCCTTTTCTTTTCTTTTCAGACTGACCACTAGCGTATATAGATAAACACACCCTTTTCCTCATAAATACTAAGCGTGGATCCCGTCGAGTACGACAGACGTGAGGGGTGCTAATACCCCCTTGCGTAACCGACTCCCGAACCCAGGTTTTGGTTGCGATGACCATACCTTTCCCGTTTTTTGCGAGGTTTACTTCGAGCGTTTCCTTTCCCTCCGTTGGGATAAATAACGCACGGTGGCGACTCTTCTGTCAGCCGGCGCCGATTTTCGCAGTAGCGACAGCTGGCGACTCTGCTGGGGACTTTTAGCATCTAGGGACTTTTCCCATCCCTTATGCTGGGACCGTTTCCCATCCCCTACGCGAGTCAATCCTAGCGCTTGGGTGTTTATCTGTTGGGTGTTGTACATATGTGTTTTACCTTTCCGCACTTTACTTTTCCGCACCTTTACCTTTCCGCATTTACTTTTAGCACTATATTATTGTGATTATTGCTGTGGGAGAGGGAAGTTACTATGAGTGAGAAGCCGGACCTGGGCTTGAGTATGCACCTAGACATAGTTGTGGAGAGTAGTAGACGAACCTGTTTGCTGAGCAGACACAGTTCCCTACGAAATCTGCGCTCAGACGAGGTTCTCTCCGAGGTGCTCCTCTCTGATCCTGAGGATCTGAGGGGAGTCCAGACGTGAGGATTGTCGACTCTGGGGACCGATCAATTGGAAGTCAGTTGAGTGAGGCCTCTTCACGACTTGATGATGCCACTCCTTCTGGGAATCGTATCGTCACTCATGAAAGTCTGTGACGCTGATGACCGCATAGGATGCCGTACCTTTGTTCGTGGATTAGGTCCATACCGGTGAGAGGGGTTGGGTTATTGCAGGAAAACTGGCCTTCAGAAACCGTGATTCAGTATTTATCAGATGGTTTTCTTGGCTCGTTAACAGATGTGTTGTTTGGATCAGATGGATTTCTTGTCTGAGGTTGATACTATTACCAGATGGTTTTCTCGTCAGAAACAGAGGTTCAGATGGATTTCTTACCAGGGTATTAGTATTTTGGGTGTCAGATGATAGTCAGTGTCATGAGGTTCTGGTGACTGTGGTGGTTTTCTGTTCTTGACATCACAGAGATGTTCCTCTTCAGGCTACAGCATGGCCTCTGTGTTCATTGATTGCATCATTTATCATATTGCATTATTGCATTACCATTTGCATCCAACTAACGTGTGTGTATTGCAGGTACATATTTTCCCTCCCAGTTCCGATGGTTGTTTCCTAGCAGACATGGAAGCCATGAAGAGAGTGTTACCCTACAGATTCCCGTCTCCAGATATCAGTTTGTTGTCAGAGTTAATTACTATTGCTGGGAAGAAGGTGATGGGAGATTTCAGGAAGACATATGGGAGGATCCTGACTTATGTTTACCAGCCCTCGGCTTATGAGATCAGCGGTATTTACACCCTGTTGCAGTTTTATGATGCTGAGCTCAGGTGTTTCGTATTTCCTGACTTTGTCTTGGCTCCTACCCTGGAGGAGTATTCTGCACTCTTGGATATACCGATTCGCGAGCAAATGCCTTTCTATCACACGGACGCTAAGCCTAATCTGGCTAAGCTTTCTGCTATTCTGTACTTAGGAGAGTTTGAGCTGACAAGGAAGATGATCAGGAAAGGAGATGCGTGGGGATTTCCGTTGGTTGTTTTGGTAGAGAAGGCTCGGGAGTATGCTAAGAAGGGTGGCTGGGTTGTTTTTGATGCCATCCTTACTGTGTGTGTCTATGGCATTGTATTGTTCCCAAACCAACCTGATTTTGTTGATGCAGATGCTTTCTATATTCTGGCTGCAAAGAACCCAGTTCCTACCTTGCTGGGAGATATTCATCATTCCACTCCTTACAAAAATGAAAAACGGCGAGGAAAGAATGTCTCTTGCTGTGTACCTCTACTATGCAGGTGGTTTACTAGTCATATGTCGAAGTCAGGGCCTTTCGTCACTTCTATTGATTCTTTAGGATGGCCTGAGCGCTTGATGGGGTTGACTTCTGAGAATGTGGTGTGGGTTAATGAGGAGGTGTTAGGAGTTGAGGTCATATACAAATGCGAAGGATTCCCTAATGTTCCTTTGATAGGAAGGAGAGGATGTGTCAATTACAACCCTTCCTTATTAATCAGGCAGTTTGGGTATGCACCTCAGGAAGCGCCTAAGCCCGAGGAGATACAGGAATCTCTGTATCTTACTGGGGCAATAGAGGAAAAGATGTTGATCAAGCTTAAGAAAGCATGGAAGAACCTGCATAAGAGAGGAAAGTCTTCATTTAGCAAAGGGGGTACTCGAGTTCTTGGTCCGTATGTGGAATGGATTCGTGAACGAGCTACGGAATTTCTTATGCCTTATCCTGCAGTTCAGCCATTGTATCCCTCTCCGGTGGAGGAGCCCACCACTATAGACATACAGGTATACAAGCAGCTGATGGCAGAGAAAGAAGAGTTAGCAAAGGCTAAAGAAGCTTTAGAGAAAGAGAACGCCCAGCTTCGTCATGAAAAGATTGAAACAGGATATTCTTCCAAGCAACAGGCTGAAACTTTGAAACATCTGAAGACTACTTTATTGGAGCTGACTGAAACCAAGAAGCGTCTGGAGTTAGATGTAGACTCAGTTAGCAGTGTATTGGCTACTAAGAAACAAGAGCTGGAAAGGGCCTACACGAAGTTAGCTAAGTTCAGAGAGCATTGGGACCTTACTATGGCCAAACGCAAAGAACGGGAAGAAGAGCTAAAGATACAGGTTGCTCAGTTGGGAGAACAGGTTAAAGTGAAGACTGAAGAGCTTGAAGAAGAAGCATGTCGTCGATACGAGGCCGAACGCAAACTGATTGATGCCATGAAGAATCTGGAAGATTGTCAGCGCAGAGCAGACTCCAAGAGGCCCAAACTTGAGGATGGTGCCCAGGATAAGGCTTGGGAAGATTTTGTCAGAGATATCCAAGGAACAATCAGGAAAAGGGATCAGTTGATAGAAGGCTTGATTTATCGACCCGATCACCCAGAGACGAAGAAGCTGTTCGAGAATTTCTGTGATCGTACCCGCACGTGACTTCTTTCTTGTATTCTATGTGTTGAGATCACCGCCAGACATGTTGGTTGGGATCCTCCTTTATCCTATCAGTTGTATGGAACATAGTTGTGTAACGCCTTGACGAGACTGTTATTCCAATAAATATATAAGGGTTTTTCTAAATATTGTCTTTATGGTTTCTCTTGTCTTGCTACCTTGACACTGGAATTGGAGGGGAAATATCCCCAACACACACATGCACGTTAGCATTTTTGCATTGTTGTTTGCATAAATCACATTGCATTACAGGTTTGTGATCCATGTTCCTTATCATTCTTCATCCATACGTCCAGGTATTTTCAGGATTGCAGAAAAGCGGGTCCACCGTTACTCTACCAGAACTAATCACAAGAAGATCATGGACAACGTGCAGAGTGAAATGCAAGAAATGCGTGACAGGATGGCCATGCTCATGCAAACCATGGAGACCATCGCCAAAGGGCAAGAGCAGCTGCAGACTCTGGTTCAACCGTTGGTCGCACGGGCTGAAAACAACGGGACACCGCATGGTGAAAATATTGCTGCTTCTCCCCGAATTGAGAATCGTCAAAGTGCTGATGCTATTCCCGTAACTGGTTTAAATGCTGGAGAAACTGGTCCTGCAGGCGGAGGTGGGAACGCCGGTAACATGAATGCTAATGTAGATACTGCTGGGGTATTTGTGGGTAATGTCAACCAGGGTTTCAATGGGGGCGCTGAGAATGTCGGAATGAATGGTAATAATGGTAACCAGGGCTTCAATGGTGTGAACATGGGGTATGGCAACATTGCTGGCACCAAGGCTGGGTTTGGTGACTATGGTTATGGTAATCTTGGATATGGAACTGGTGCGTACAACGCTCAAGAGATGGGCAATCTGAGATACGACCCCAGGTACTTCCAAACGGGTCCGGGCCGTGATGCAGATTATGTTGGATACGATGCAGTACCTCGCTGGGAGGATCGTCAAGAGGATGTGTTCTCTGGTCAGAATGAGGGTTATGAAAGAGCTAGGGATGACAACCATCGGATGAGATTGCTAGAAGAGAAAGTGAACAGATTAGCCAGCCAGAATGCTCTTGGGCTGGATATGTCAAACATGGGGCTAGTCCCAGGGCTGAGGGTCCCGCTGAAATTCAAAGCGCCGTCATTTGATAAGTACAAAGGGGATACATGCCCTAGGGTGCATGTGCGCGCGTTTTACAGGCGTATGTCTGCGTATTCTGAGGATGAAAAGATGCTAATGCACTTCTTCCAGGATAGCCTGTCAGGGCCATCGCTGGAGTGGTACATGAGCTTGGAGCCTACTCAGATCAGGAGTTGGAAAGAGCTGGCAGAGGCTTTTGTTCGACATTATCAATATAATAGTGATCTCGCCCCTAACCGAGTCCAGCTGCAAAGCATGTCTCAAAAGTCTAGCGAGAGCTTTAAGGAATACGCCCAGAGATGGCGAGATCTGGCTGCTAGGGTACACCCTCCGATGGTGGAGCGCGAAATGATGGATATGTTCATAGGAACTTTTTCTGGAATGTACTATGATCGGTTGCTCAATTTTTCGATGAGTACTTTCTCTGAGTTGATCTTGATGGGGGAGCGCATTGAAAACGGAGTGAAGATGGGTAAAATTCAAACGGGTGAGTCCAGTTCCGCAGGAGGTAATAAGAAGATGTTTGGTGGCAAAAGGTAGGGTGATACCAACGCTGTATACAATGCTCGACGGAGAAATAGAGGTCAGAACTGGCATCAGCAGTCGCAGGTTGCAAGTGTAACCATTCCAGGGCCTTCTTAGCAGCAGAGACAATAACCACAGCAGCAGGCTCAGCAGCAGCCAAATAATAATCAGCGCAGATTTCAGAACCCGCGACCGAGGAGAGTATTCGAGGCGTCGCCGGTATCGTATGCAGAACTTCTTCAAGCTTTGTTGAAATTGCAGCTAGTCGAGAAGAGGACCTTAGCACCACCAACTGGCCAGCCACCAGTCGGGTATGATATTAATGAGCATTGTGACTTCCATTCGGGTGCACCAGGGCACAATATTGAAAATTGCCTAGCTTTCAAGCATAAAGTACAGGATTTGCTTGATAGTACGGCTATTAACTTCGGGAAAGACGGTCCCAATATCACGCAACAGCCAATGCCCAAGCATGGTGGGGTTGGGCCCAATGTAATCCTGGCAGATGATGAGTTGGACTTGGTTTCGGAAGTGAGCAAGCTGAAAACCCCTTTGAGTTACGTAAAGCAGTGCTTATTGAAAGGAGGTGTCTATCCCGGATGCAGTGAAGAGTGTGTTGACTGTTTGGTTCAACCTGGGGGCTGTGAGAAGTTGAAAAGGGGAGTTCAAGGTTTGATTGATGAAGGAATCCTGCAGTTTGACAGGTCTGTGGGGCGAGAGAAGTCTGTTGAGACAGAATCTGGAAAAGAGCGCAGTGAGGTTGCTACGATCACCATTCCGTTCAAATCAGTGACGATTTCGGCATCATCGAAAAGGCCGACCATTACTATTACCAAGGCTAAACCAATCCCTTATGAGAGCACGAAAGCAGTCCCGTGGAGCTACGGTGCTGAGGTGTATTGCAATGGGGAAAAGATTGACTTGAATGATCCGCCAGCGGGATCCGTAGATAACATAGTGGGAACGGGTGGTATAACCCGGAGCGGGAGAATTTTCACTTCACCTGAGGTCGAGGCAGAGGCTCGCCAGGGGTAAGAACAAAGTTGTTGAGGGGGAATCTTCGGGGAGTAAGGAGAAAGAACCGATAACCAAAGATGTGGAAGAATTCATGAGATTGATTCGCAAAAGTGACTACAAGATTGTAGAGCACCTGCAGCAGACCCCGTCAAAGATCTCCATATTATCGCTGTTGTTGTGTTCTGAGACGCATAGAAATGCCCTGTTGAAGGTACTTGAGACATCCTTCGTGCCGCAAGAGATTTCAGTCAATCAGCTGGAGGGAGTTATGGCACATGTTAATGCTGGGCATGGTTTGGGATTCACGGATTTTGACCTAACACCTAGAGGGCGTAATCACAATAATGCCTTGCACATCTCTATCGAATGCCGGGGCACTATTTTATCCCATGTGCTGGTAGACACTGGGTCCTCGTTGAATGTGTTACCAAAGAAAGCCCTGTTAAAATTGGATACCCGTGGGCTGTTGTGCACCCCTAGTGATTTGGTGGTGAGGGCCTTTGACGGAACAAGGAGGTCCGGAGGTGTTTGATACAGTGTTTTACATCATGGACATCCATCCTGCATATAGCTGTTTGATCGGGAGACCTTGGATTCATGCCGCTGGGGTAGTAACTTCTACACTCCATCAGAAGCTGAAGTATATGGTTGAGGGGAGTATTGTGACGGTGTGTGGCGAAGAGGATATCCTAGTCAGTCATTTGTCTTCCTTCAAATACGTGGAGGTAGATGGAGAGATTCATGAAACGCTGTGTCAGGCGTTCAAAGGGGTGAAGGTTAAAGAAGAAGCTCCGGTGAAGAGTGAAGGGCAAGAGGTGTCCGTCTCCTCATATAAAGAAGCCAAGGCGTTGGTGCAAGCGGGAGAGACTCAGAAGTGGGGGCAGGTTCTGGACATACCAGTGAAGCAAGATAAGTATGGCTTGGGGTATCGCCCATCTCCCTCACAGGGTGCGCCTAAGTACAAGGGACCTGTGGTGTTCACGCCTGGAGGGGTGAGCTTCGAAAGGATTAATGCCGTGTCTGATACGGAGGAAGTGGATAGTGACTGCGACATGGACGCATGGATTCGACCCAGCACGCCGGGGCAAAGCCTATGCAACTGGTCCATCCAGGACGTCATCCAAGTCACCAAACAATAATGCGTTGTTTTTTCAATCATTGTATGATCACATGCCTTGCCCGGGGCATCGTTGACCTCGTCTTAGGGCCTAACTGTTTACCTGTATGTTTGCATGATCAATAAATGACGACGTTTTTACATTCAAATGTTGTGATCCTTTTCTTTCTGTTTTTTATTTTTCAATAAAACGGCAGTGTGGTTATGTATTTCGCTTGTATATCATTTTGAAGCACTTAACCGTTTCCCTCGCAGGATTCACGAATTTTCAGATGACATCGACCAAAGACTTCCTATGACTCGTTTAGACTTCGAGCATCCGATCTTCCAAGCTGAGGAGGAGATTGTTGAGGATAGTGACTTACCAGAAGAGCTGAGTCGGTTGTTGAAGCAAGAGGAGAGGGTCATTCTGCCTCATCAGGAAGAGATTGATATTGTCAATTTAGGGTCTGAACAATGCATCAGGAATATCCGTATAGGGGCCGCGTTGCAGGTTGACATCAAGCAAGAGCTTATTGAGATGCTGCGCGAATACAGCGATATATTTGCTTGGTCCTACGAGGACATGCCGGGTTTGGATACCGATATGGTTGTTCATCGTCTGCCGTTGAGGGAAGATTGCCCGTCTGTGAAGCAGAAACTCAGAAGGACTCGTCCTGACATGGCTGTAAAGATAAAGGAAGAAGTGCAGAAGCAATGGGATGTTGGATTCCTGGCTGTCACCACTTATCCCACTTGGGTCGCTAATATCGTGCCTGTGCCAAAGAAAGATGGCAAGGTTCGAATGTGTGTTGATTATAGGGATCTAAACAAAGCGAGCCCGAAAGATGATTTCCCGCTGCCGCATATTGATGTGTTAGTTGACAACACAGCTCAGTTTTCGGTATTCTCTTTCATGGATGGATTTTCAGGGTACAGCCAGATCAAAATGGCTCCGGAGGATATGGAAAAAACGACCTTCATCACCCCGTGGGGAACCTTCTATTATAAGGTGATTCCCTTTGGTTTGAAAAATGCTGGGGCAACGTACCAGCGGGCTATGACAACGCTCTTTCACGACATGATGCACAAAGAGATTGAGGTGTATGTCGATGACATGATGGCCAAGTCTCAAACAGAGGAAGAACATCTGGTTAATCTGCTGAAGTTGTTCAAGAAGCTGAGGAAGTTCAGGCTGAGGCTGAATCCTAACAAGTGTACCTTCGGAGTGAGATCCGGGAAGCTACTGGGGTTCATTGTGAGCAAGAAAGGAATCGAGGTCGATCCGGCAAAAATAAAAGCAATACAAGAGATGCTAGCACCGAGAACAGAAAAAGAAGTTCGTGGATTCTTAGGGAGATTGAACTACATTGCCAGGTTCATCTCTCACCTAACAACCACGTGTGAACCTTTGTTCAAACTGTTAAAGAAAGATCAAGCGGTGGTCTGGAACGACAATTGCCAAAGGGCATTTGAAAAGATAAAAGAATACTTGCAGGAACCTCCGGTGTTAATACCCCCAGTAGCGGGACGACCACTGATTATGTATCTGACGGTTCTTGAGAACAGCATGGGTTGTGTTCTCGGTCAACATGACGAGACAGGAAGGAAAGAGCATGCAATTTACTACTTGAGTAAAAAGTTCACGGATTGTGAATCTCGATACTCTATGCTCGAAAAGACGTGTTGTGCATTGGCGTGGGCTGCCAAACGTCTAAGACAGTACATGTTGAACCATACAACCATGCTGATATCGAAGATGGATCCGATCAAGTATGTGTTTGAAAAGCAAGCACTCTCTGGAAGGATTGCTAGATGGCAAATGGTATTGACAGAATACGATATCCAGTATGTTTCCCAGAAGGCCATTAAGGGAAGTGTTTTGTCCGAATATCTCGCCGAACAGCCGGTTGAGGATTATCAGCCTATGAAGTTTGAGTTTCCTGATGAGGACATAATGTACTTGAAAGCTAAAGATTGTGATGAGCCATTGCTTGGTGAGGGTCCTGAGGGGAGTTCCCAATGGCAATTGATTTTTGACGGGGCTGTCAATTCGTACGGTAGCGAGATCGGGGCAATCATTACAACTCCCCACGGGTCGCACATCCCGTTCACAGCCAGATTAACTTTTTCGGTAACAAATAATGAAGCCGAGTACGAAGCTTGCATTATGGGGTTAGAAGAGGCTATTGATATGAGGATTAAGAATCTGGACGTATATGGGGATTCAGCATTGGTGGTGAATCAGATTAAGGGAGAGTGGGAGACGCGCCAACCTAATCTGATACCGTACATGAATTATGCGAGAAGGTTGCTACCTTTCTTTGATAGGGTGGAGTTCCATCATGTACCTCGGGCGGAGAATCAAATGGCAGACGCCCTTGCAACGTTATCCTCGATGTATAAAGTCAACCGCTGGAATGAGGCTCCCAGCATTGTCATCTCTCGCCTTGATAGGCCGGCCTTTGTGTTTGCAATTGATGAAGCATCTGACGGTAAACCATGGTATTTCGATGTACAGAATTTCCTGAAGAATAAGGAGTATCCGGCTGGGGCATCCAGTCGCGATCAGAAGACCCTAAGGAGATTGGCAGGCAACTTTTATCTGAATCCCGACGGCGTTTTGTATAGAAGGAACCACGATTTGGTACTCCTCCGGTGTGTGGATGAGAAGGAGGCTAACTTACTCATGGAAGAGATCCACGAAGGAACTTTTGGTACGCATGCAGGTGGGCATGCTATGACCCGAAAGTTGTTACGAGCAGGGTATTATTGGTTGACGATGGAAACTGACTGTTTCAAATTCGCCAAGCGGTGTCACAAGTGCCAGATCTATGCTGATAAGATCCATGTGCCACCCAGTCCGCTGAATGTTATGGCTTCCCCGTGGCCCTTCTCCATGTGGGGAATTGATATGATCGGTAAGATCGAGCCTACTGCTTCTAACGGGCATCGCTTCATTCTGGTTGCGATCGATTACTTCACCAAGTGGGTGGAAGCAGCATCTTACGCCAATGTGACGAAGCAGGTAGTGGCCAGATTTATCAAGAGGGATATAATCTGCAGATACGGTATTCCTGAACGGATCATTACTGATAATGGTTCGAACCTGAACAATAGGATGATGAAGGATCTTTGTCGGGAGTTTAAGATCGAGCATCATAATTCATCTCCGTACAGACCCAAGATGAATGGCGCTGTTGAAGCGGCCAACAAGAACATAAAGAAGATTGTTCAGAAGATGGTGGTAACGTATAAGGATTGGCATGAGATGTTGTCGTTTGCTTTGCATGGATATCGCACCTCGGTGCGTACTTCAACTGGGGCAACTCCTTTCTCGTTGGTGTATGGTATGGAAGCTGTCCTGCCATTAGAAGTCGAGATACCTTCCTTGAGAATTATGGCTGACGTCAAACTAGATGAGGCAGAATGGGTGAGAAATAGATTGAATCAACTGAGCTTGATAGACGAGAAGAGACTGGCATCAATTGCACATGGTAGGCTGTATCAGAGCCGGATGAAGAAAGCGTTTGACAAGAAGATTCGACCTCGAAGCTTTCAGACGGGTGATCTTGTGCTGAAGAAGATTCTCCCACCACAATCGGATCACAGGGGCAAATGGACTCCCAATTATGAAGGTCCATACGTCGTGAGAAAGGTCTTCTCCGGAGGAGCCTTATTGTTATCCACCATGGATGGTGAAGACTTTTCGTCCCCTGTGAACTCGGACGCAGTCAAAAAATACTTTGCTTAAAAATTGACCCGTTGGACAGTAAAAAGAGAGTCCAGGCAAAAATGGGGCATCCCGACGAACCAAAAAACATAATAAAAACGGTTCGGGCAAAAGTTAGGGATAAAATGAAAAAATATACACCCGCGAAGTTGAAAACCTACACTGGGCGGCTTCGGCAAAAAGGGGTATCCCGGTGAATTGAAAACCCGCAAAGGGCGATTCACGCAAAAGTTAGGGATTTGAGAAGCAAATGACTGTGGTCCAAGTTAGATTATCTAGTGGTTTGGGAGCATCTGGGGGTCGACTATCCAAAGCAATCTCTTCCGAAGACAGAGATCAGGAAAGCGTCAGAGTCCGACGAGTCATAAGAGGATCAGCTCATGGTGTTCGTCTGTAACACGTTGCCGACATGTGTACAAATTTTATTCTGTATCTTTGTACATTTCTGCATTTTGTTCATGTGTAACTACCTCTTTTCAAGAGTTGCATCTGATGTACAAATCTTGCCTATTTTCAGGCCGTTATCAATAAAGTGTGTTATTCAGTGTAGTGTGTGACCTTGGTTTTAACTTTTACAGTTTTGTTTGTAGAAAACGCTGATGTTTTTGATAAACTTACATGTGTGTAAACAGGCGGGCCTCGACCGATGATTGTTAAAACCGGAAATTACCTGAATGGTTGCCGTGGGTGATTACCAAGATGTTTCTTTTTGCATAGATTGTCTTGTGTTTGCTTGTTGACTTTTGCAGGTATTCAAAAGCTCGCAAAGTTCCCCGCCAGAGTCCATGGCAGGCTAGTACCCTCTCCAGAGGATGAAGGTTGTGTCTTTCCCCAGTGAAGTCGCCCCAGGCAAATGTGAATGTTGTCTCCCCAGGAGAGTGGAGATTGCGTCAAAAGAAAAGATCAATGTATCTTCAGTAGTTCAGAATTGGCTTATCAAGCAGAGCAGAGTCTTCCCCAGCAAGGGTCGAGACGAATTTGATTAACTCGCCCAAAGAGTCTTGTGTAGTGCGAATCAGAGCACACCGGTCAATCCCCAGCTCAGTGATAGTAGGATGAATTATCCCCACAGGGCGTAATCAGAGTGTTGATACCTTTTGAAAGCAGTGTCCAGGGCTGCTTTTCTCTTTCCCCAACAGGTTGATCCTTCCTCGTCAGGACGATCATTTTCAGCAGAGTTTGAAGTTTTGAGTTTGTGAGCTACTTTCCCAGCAGGATGGTTATCCCCAACGAAGTTAGTTCATCTTTCCAGCATTTATTTTGTTGGAACCGTATCGGTAGTATTCCGGTTATCCCCAGCGGATCCAGTTTGTCTTCAGCATTTATTTTGCTGAAGTAACTCTTTGCATAAGCATGCATCATAAGCACTTGCATTTTACACGAATACGTAGCATTTCCATGCAGTATGGAAGCATTACGACATCCTCAAACATGTGCATTTGGAAGCGTAAGCAGGATTGATTACCCGTCCAGCCTCAGGACGCGCAGTGATCGTGTTTCCTCCTGTCAAGAGGGTTGTGGCGCAGGGCACGCAGTGATCATGGTCATCGCTATGTTGTGGGGATTTGTGGTAGAGTACGCAGTGATCGTATTCATCCTGTGGTTTTGTTTGCGACACAGGACGCGCAGTGATCGTGTTTCCTCCTGTCAAGAGGGTTGTGGCGCAGGGCACGCAGTGATCGTGGTCATCGTTATGTTGTGGGGATTTGTGGTAGAGTACGCAGTGATCGTATTCATCCTGTGGTTTTGTTTGCGACACAGGACGCGCAGTGATCGTGTTTCCTCCTGTCAAGAGGGTTGTGGCGCAGGGCACGCAGTGATCGTGGTCATCGTTATGTTGTGGGGATTTGTGGTAGAGTATGCAGTGATCGTATTCATCCTGTGGTTTTGTTTGCGACACAGGACGCGCAGTGATCGTGTTTCCTCCTGTCAAGAGGGTTGTGGCGCAGGGCACGCAGTGATTGTGGTCATCGTTATGTTGTGGGGATTTGTGGTGGAGTACGCAGTGATCGTATTTGTCCTATATGTGGTTTTGTCTGCAACGCCAAGACGCGCAGTGATCATGTTCCGCCTATCAAGAGGGTTGTGGTGTAAAACACGCAGTGATCGTGTTCATCTTGTTATGGGTAGTATATGGGGGCCAGGCACGCAGTGATCGTGTTCGTCATGTCATATTCCCCCAGCAGAGTTTGCTTGGTCAAGCACCTTTTTCCCCCAGCTGAGTCTTTCTCAGGATGCTGTGGTGTCAGCATTGGAAGATGGTAATGCAGATTTTTGGGTGGTTACCCGTAGTTCCCCCAGCAGAGTTATATTCCCCAGCAGGGTGTTACTTCAATGAGTTACTCGGTTAAGTTCCTCGTAGTCCCCAGCAGGGTATTCGCCACGGAGTTGCTTGGTTAAGTTCCTCGTATTTTCCAACAAAGTTATTCTCGTCAAGGTGCTTGGTTAAGTTCCTAATTTCCCCAGCGGAGTGTTTTCAGGATACCTATTGCCAGAATAGGTATTTGACGGTCGTCGTCAGAATTGTCCTCTCAGAGCTGCTTGGTTAAGTTTCTCGTGTCCCCGCAGGGCTGCTCGTTCAGGTACGAACGGAAGGTTGGTAAGTGAAATCAACATTTTCTCGTTGTTTAGCGTTTTCTCGTTCAGGTACGAACGGAAGGTTGGTAAGTGAAATCAGCATTGTCTCGCTTGGTTAAGCGTTTGCTCGTTCAGGTACGAACGGAAGGTTGGTAAGTGAAATCAACAATTTTGCTCGCTGGTTAGTGTTTGCTCGTTCAGGTACGAACGAAAGGTTGGTAAGTGAAATCAGCATTGTCTCGCTTGGTTAAGCGTTTGCTCGTTCAGGTACGAACGATAGGTTGATAAGTGAAATCAACATTTTCTCGCTGTTTAGCGTTTGCTCGTTCAGGTACGAACGGAAGGTTGGTAAGTGAAATCAGCATTGTCTCGCTTGGTTAAGCGTTTGCTCGTTCAGGTACGAACGGAAGGTTGGTAAGTGAAATCAACAATTTTGCTCGCTGGTTAGTGTTTGCTTGTTCAGGTACGAACGAAAGGTTGGTAAGTGAAATCAGCATTGTCTCGCTTGGTTAAGCGTTTGCTCGTTCAGGTACGAACGATAGGTTGGTAAGTGAAATCAGCATTGTCTCGCTTGGTTAAGCGTTTGCTCGTTTCTTCGGATGCGAAAGGTTGATAAGAGAGATCAACAATTTCTCACTGGTTAGTGTATGCCCTCTTCTTCGGAACAGGATGGTCTATGGACAATATCAGATTGCTTCATAAGCAGGTTGATGGATAGGTGTTTAGTTGTTGACGTGACGACGGAAATCAGTTCCCTGGTTAATTCTCCCCAAACAGTGGTGTGCGCAATTTATTTTTGCGGTTGGCAAATTTCAGGGTTTATTGGTATTCAACCGTCTCGTACCTCGATTATCTGAAGGCCGTTCGCTCTTCATCCAGTCAGGGTCCAAGCCGTTTGAATAGGGGCAGCTGTTGCACCCTAAAATTTGACCAACCGGTTCCCGCTCCTGATTTACGTTTCGGCTCACTTTTGCATTCGCATTCGTATACCGCGTGCATTACATTTTTAATCATACAGATGATGTCAGAATTACATCCTGGTTTTCACCTATAGGACGTCTCAGACTAGTTCGGGTAATCGGAGGTTATTTTGGGAAGTCACGCGCTTCCTGGGTGTTTTCGGCTTACGCAGTGATTTTTGAGAATTCTTGGTGTCCGGGTTTACTGTTTACTTCGATCTGGTCTCGCGCTCTTTTATGTTGGTTATTTGCCTTTGTCTGCATTTTTTAGGATTTTAATAGCCTTTTGTGGATTTTAAATAGGCTTTATAGATTTTCCAGAATTTAAATAGTTTTCTTAACAGTTTTAATAGAGTTTAAATAGAATTTTAGAATTTTAATAAATAGATTTCTTCTTTTTTTAATAGGGTTTAATAGATCTTTTAGGTGATAGATTTTTAATAGATAATCTTTTCTAGAATTTTAATTGGTTTATTGAATGGGTTAAAATAGATTTTGTTAATATCGTAAATTTGTAGATATAGATTTTAATCTAGATATAGATCCTTTAATAGATTTTTTTTATGTAAATATTAATAGATAATAGATTTTAATACTTGTAGGATTTAATAGAAAGTTTTAGAAATTAAGAGTTTTTTTTAAGATGTTAGTCTTTTTAGAATATTAGATAATTAGATATTAATAGATATTAATACAGATTTGTTTTAGGAATTAAGAGGTTAATTAAATCTAGATTTTGATTTGTTTAGAAGAGATTAGAGTTGTTTAGAAAGATATTAGTTTAATTCAGATTTTAAATTGTAGGTTTAGTTAATTAGGTAATTAGGTGATCTTTGGTTTTAATAGTGTTAATTAGTCCATTTAATCAGCATTTTGTCCATTATCATTGGTATTTTTCGTATTGGGCTTTTTATCCAAGTATTATCAATCAAGGCCCAATTTCTCAGTCCAGCCACGTGTCCTATAAGTAGGGGTCCCATATGCCAGCTTTTTTCTTTTCCACCTCACACTCCACTAACTTCAGGCACCCCCAGCTCTCGCCACGTCACAGCCCCATTCACTCTCTCTCCAGCACACGTGTGCTGCATGCAAGCATCCTCCACGCCACCTGTCTTCTCCTCATTCTCGCCGGAACACCCTACCGCCGGGCATGCAAACGCCCTAACCTCCCACCGCCGGCCGCCCTAACCATCACCGGACCACCGCCAAACTCGCCGGAATCTGCAAAAACTTCAGAAATTCAAGAACATCACAAGATCTTCATCTTTCTACTCCGTTCGCCCCTCACCGGAAAAGCGCAATCTCGCCGGAAACCTATCTTCACTAGAATCTTCATCCTCATCCATAATCTTTCCAGATCTTCACGTCTTCTCTCATCATCGTCCATCAAGATCCTTGTTAGTCCACCGCGTACTCAAGCGTCTTCATCGTCTTGATCTCGTTCATCCACAATCTCCAGAAACTGCAAACACCAAGAGCGACGAAGCAGATTCAACTTTCTCCTCAGCGAACCTCAAGAACAGCTTCTTCAATCTTCTTTCCAGAACTTCCAGATCTCTTGATCTCCTCCATAATTTCATCAAGAAACGGCTTAGATCTTCATCCGTCTTCGCGTGCTTTCCAGATCGTCCATGGAGTTCTCAGCGTCTTAGGGATTTCTCATCATCGTTTCCGTCAGCAACCTCCATAGAATCTCCAGAAAAGGCTCCAAATCTTCCATTTCTTCTTGCTTCATCTCCAGGTACACGTTCACGAGACTCATTGCTTGATTCTGAGTGAACGACAGGGCTTAGCTTGCATTTTGTTTCACTGAGATTTGGGATTGGTTAGGGTTTGATTTTGTTTTTAGGCGTGGATTAAGAGTGTATGGTTGAGTTTGTTTGTTTTTGTTTGATGATTTGTTTGAGAGTTTTGGAAGAGGATGAGAGGGTTCAGAGAGAGTGTTTCAGAGAAGAGAATGGCGCATTAGGGTTAGGGAGTGAACAGTGAACGAGTTTGTGAGAGGAGAGTTTGTTTTTGTTAGCTAATAGTTGGGTTAGGGCTTGGATTAGGTTAGGCCCAAAACGAATTACTATCACTACCCCCTCTTTACTCGCCATACCCCCCCCCCCCTTGGGCTGTGAAAGATGCTGAAAAGAGAAAACGATGACTGGGCCTTTGTCCCTATTGCTATGCACACCCCATATTTGGGCCCAGTCTGGAAAATAACTAGGGCGTTTTGCTATCGCCACCCCCTCTTGTTTTTTTTTATCCATGTTAGAAAATAATTCATAAAAAATAGTAGGATTATCCAATTAATTCCCTTCTTTTTTCTATAGGTTCATAGTTCAATTTAGGATTTTATAGTGCAAAAATATTAATTTGATCATGTATTTTCATTTTTATTGCATTTTTTGCATTTTAATTGGTTTTGAATATTGATTTGTGATGTGTCTACCTTGCTGATTTTATTTCTCTCACTTGGTATTGAATCTTGCTTTTCTTTTTTAGTATGTTGTGATAGACTAATGCATGCTCCCCATAGATTTTTCATAGATTTTTTAGGAATTGATTGGTGTTGTTTTAGGGTTAGAGTGTAGAGGCCTCGTAACTTGCTGGTTAACCCTTGACCATTCACATGTTAGGGATTGTTTAGTAGCCTTGGAAGTTGACTTAGGCTTTGAGATTTGATCTTGGGATCATAGAGCCATGTAGGTTTCCCCTAGATTTTTGGTGGATTTTTAGAAGTTGTTTTGCTATTTTTGCTTGGGCTTGAGAATAGGAGAAGTCTTGAGGGCTTCTGACTTTGAAGTTCAACTGTGGTTGAACTTTAGAGATAGCTTCTTTTGGTCTGAGGGCCCGTGGTTTCTTCTGGAAGATGGAGGCTGGATGAAGACTTGATGGAGCTTGTAAGGACGCATGGATTGTAGACCTAGTCTAGGAGCTTGCTCCCTTTCTGTGAGGTTTGAGATCCTGAAGTTTGAGAGAAATTCTTGGTACTTTCCTGAGGAAGGCACTATGGATGTCTTTCATTCTTTCTTCTCACCTCTTTCTTAAGTATCCAATGATGTTGGAGCCTTCATGTGAGTTTAGTTTCTCCTGAGGAGAAATGTAAACCGTTCACAGTTGTTGAGCCACATGGGATATGATTCCTAAGTGGAAGCCCCCTAGTATTTTCCAGAGGAAGGCACTATGGGTCTGTTCACTTAGTTCCCTTAGTTCAGGTAGGATTTCTTAAATATCCAATGATGTTGGAGCCTTCATGTGAGTTTAGTTTCTCCTGAGGAGGAATGTAAACCATTCACAGTTGTTGAGCCACATGGGATATGATTCCTAAGTGGAAGCCCCCTAGTATTTTCCAGAGGAAGGCACTATGGGTCTGTTCACTTAGTTCCCTTAGTTCAGGTAGGATTTCTTAAATATCCAATGATGTTGGAGCCTTCATGTGAGTTTAGTTTCTCTTGAGGAGGAATGTAAACCATTCACAGTTGTTGAGCCACATGGGATATGTTTCCTAAGTGGAAGCCTCCTAGTATTTCCCTGAGGAAGGCACTATGGGTTTGTCTACTTAGCTCCCTTTCTTTGGTAAGCTTGTCTTGAAGCTTGAACAATGGGATTGATTTCTCCCTTTAGGGTAGATTAGGGTTCTGCTTAGGGTTTTGCTTAGGGTTCTGCTTAGGGTTTTGCTTAGGGTAGATTAGGGTTTTGTTTCAGGGTCGTTTAGGGTCTTGCTCTGGGTTAGTTTCTTGCTTTTGGATAGGGGTTTGCCAGGCTGGTTAGCCTTCTCTTTGTGTTGATTGACTTGTGTGGTGCTGTGCTGCATTAGACTTAGGGGTTCATATAGATATTTCTGAGATAGGTGCATCTTAGAAATAAGCCTGCTTATGTGCATGAGAAGTTGAGGTGGTCCTCCTTCTGCTTGATTGTTATTGAGTGGCTTTGCTTGTTGGTATTTGGTAGAGCTGAGCTCCCTTACCTCTGTGGTTTGTGGCCTTTGTGCCTTGATTGTTTGGTTGTTGCATTCATGCATATTTCCAGCATTTCTTTACTTTGCAGTGATTCCTGTTTGTTGTTTAGTGCTGTTGCCATGATCCCCTAGGAGCTCTAACTTCTCTGCTGTGGAGGAGTTATGATAGACATTAGGTTGGTTAACCAGGCATGATAACATTAGGTAGATTCCCCTTTTCAACCATAGTTCTAGGTGTCTCTTTCCTTTCTCAAAACAACAGAAAAACACTTAATAAAGGATAAAACAAAAGTGAATTCATTTCTTCCGTCAAAAGATTTGAACAAACATTAAAACTTTTTGTCCTCCTGGACTGTGAAAACCCTTGGTTAAGGTGCATTTTCCCATAAAAAACACTTGAACAGCTTGTGTCGTGCGTAGCCCGAACTACGTCTGCTCTGATCTTCCATGCCGTGTGGAAGTACGTAGGCACAGGATGCGATGTCCTGGCGAGCAACCCTCCCCCCCGTCTAGACGTAGGTAGTCGAACTACGTTGACTCTGACTTTCCCATTGCACGAGGGAGTACGTAGGCCCAGAACAGCGTATGTTCTGTCGAGTCCTGTCCTTTTCTTTTCTTTTCAGACTGACCACTAGCGTAGATAGATAAACACACCCTTTTCCTCATAAATACCAAGCGTGGATCCCGTCGAGTACGACGGACGTGAGGGGTGCTAATACCTTCCCCTTGCGTAACCGACTCCCGAACCCAGGTTTTGGTTGCGATGACCATACCTTTCCCGTTTTTTGCGAGGTTTACTTCGAGCGTTTCCTTTCCCTCCGTTGGGATAAATAACGCACGGTGGCGACTCTTCTGTCAGCCGGCGCCGATTTTCGCAGTAGCGACAGGTATAAAAAAATGTCAACAAAGACGCGAGGTAACGACCGACAAAAGAACAACTTTCAAATTGGCCAAAAAGCAATGTGATTATGAGCAACTTGAAATTTTCTCTTATTAAATAAAACTAGACATTATTATGAACATTTTGCAAAAAGAATGGATTGGAAATGATAAAAAAAATAAGCAAGTTATGATTTTTTGAAGTTTGTTGAATAAAAAGAAATAAAATGGTAAAAAGTGTCCTCCATGGGACTTGAACTCAGGACACAAGGGCAGAAGGTCATAAGGGGCACATGGTTCTACCACTGGGGTGGCTATACATCCGTGTATTTAGCCAGCCCAATAAGTATATGAGGTATGTTTCAAAGGATTTCTGGGCAAGATAAAACAACGAAATGCCGAAATACGGTTTGATGCGTAACTCACTCAAAACTCAACCTTTTTTAGTGAAATTTTAGTCAAAACCACTTGGAATTTTATGAGGATCATGATGGTGTAATCCTTTTTCTCAAACAATGTACACAAAATTAAATTCGAAGGAACATGCAATATGGAGTTTTGAAATGCGTTTTGAAGATCAAGGCTCAAAGCTGATGCAATTAGAGCAAGAAACTGGCATGAGCAAATTCCAAACATGCAAAAGGATGAGTTTCAACAGAAGTTTTGATTTAAAACACATCAGAACAAAAAGGGCATGTTAGTTGCAAAAGGATGAAAATTGGTGTTATAAGAAAAACTGTGTAATGACAGCAGCCATGATGCCACACCCAAATCCACAACTAGCTATGAACATATACAAAAAAAGTCTCTTAAGTTGATTATGACAATAACCAAGTTGTTGAAGTTCATGAGGCAGATTTTAAACACATCAGCTGTAACAACTTTAGAGAACAAGCTTGAAAACATCAACAGCTTAAACTTAACTAGAAAACAGCCAACACTTCTTCCAACAGTGAGGATCTTAGAACAAAAGGGGCATGTCATGATTATATGTTTGGAAAATAGAAGCAGTAATATGGATAGATTCAGAGATGAACACATCTAAAGATCTCTAGAACAAACAGTTGGAAAATCCTGAGATCTAAGGTGAGGCTGTCATCCTTGATAGTGAGCTTTCAACAAAAGATGTGAATATTTAAAAACATTAAGATCTCAAAATATGGACAAATGATTCATGTCAGGATTTAGACATGGTTCTCAAGGCATAGCAACAAAACATGGTTAAAAATCAATTGTGCAGTTCAAGCAGTAGCTACCAACTTTAAACCAACACATACTAGTTAACACAAAGACTTCATGGTTTGCATTTTATCCTTGACCTACATGATGACACAGGCAAACAACAGTTTGTTCTTTTCAAGACCAATAGTGTAATATTCAATTTTGTCAATAAACATGTGTAGCAGCAAGTTCTAAAAGACAGTCCTATGCATAAACTTTAATGACAGTAACATAAATTCAAATCAAATGCTAGACAGCTCCGAGTATGCACTGAGTTTACAGGAAAACAGGTATGATAGTGGTACTGGTCTTATGCAGATTTGTAACTCAAAAGGCTTAGCCAAACTTGGCAACAGGTGGTGGTGAGTGTGATAACCTTAGGCCCTAGCAGACAACCAACTGTCAATAACCAAGTTAAATCAAGGATTGTGTAGTCCAACATAAAGATTCATAATTCTAAGTTCAAAATAAGATGGCATGTCCACACTCTCACACATAAATCCAACAGTAGCAAGGTACACTTGAAAACAGCACAGTTAGAAACTTAGTCATAAGGATTGTTGGTTTAAAAGCAAACAAACAAACAGCCCTCAGTACACAAGCTTCAGTTCAATGACATAAACCCAATTTGTCATCAAAAATCACAACTATGCAAACTATCCTAAAGTTGCACTATTGATTGAAGTTTTAAGGAACAGGACAGTGCTCAAGCCAAAATCAAAACTACAGGCAGCAGTATGTCATTTGATATCTCAACCAACATCTATTAATTGCCCTCATGCTGTTTCAACATAAACTGCATTTGCTCACTGATATAGGGTGGCCAACCAGCATGATGAGGTTAAATCCTAAATGAACCATGAGTTACTCTCACAAAAGTAACAACATACATTCAAGACCAAATATTTCTTTGCAATATGCTTTAGTTGGATGAGACAGACTTAACAACAACAAAATATTTATATTTCAATCAAAACACCTCAAACCAATATTTTTTCCAAGATCATATTAAGCATACACAACAGTGAGCACAACAGGTATGTATCAAAATTTCAGCAGTGTAGTACATACAAGCACAACATCTAAACTAAGCCAAGCACAAACATGACATCAATCTCCAAGTATCTCTAAACCTATCCTGTTAACAAAAGATTGAGGACTTGGTGGTAGTTGCAAATGGTATTGGATGAAACACATGACAAAACTCAGTTCAGGTTTAAAGCATGATTAAGTCAAATAGAACACACACACACACACACATCACATATACATTGGACAATGAGTTACAACTCAGAAATTAGGCACTTTGCAAGCAAGAAAGAAATTGACATATTCATGGTATGGTTTTAACTTAAAAGGAGCAGTTTGAGGGTGAAACAAGAAAAGAGGTACGTATAGGTCAATCCAATCATCCTCACATCTTATAATCATGCATATGAATGAGTAACAACTCAAAACAATAGGTATACACACACAGAGCAGCAATTTGGTATGTTGTGACACATTTTGGTGTAAAAATGTAATTGTGAGTGGAATTGTGAAAACAGGCAAGAATAGATCAAATTATCAATGTTCACACATCAAAAATATGATAAGGAAAGGGTTTCAACTCCAAGAAATGAGTATATGACAGTTTGGATAAAAAACATGTTGTGGTGAATTGTGAAAAAACTGCCTTTGGCAAGTTTATGTAGCAGCAGAGGCATTTTCCAAATCAATGAGTTTGTGATGAATCCTGAGCTATACACACATCATAATTAGGCTAAGAAATGAAAACATGCTTAAGAAATGGAGGAAAACTTGACCAAACAGAAAATCTCCTTTTGAAACTCATGACATGTAAAAACAACAACCTTAATATGCAACCAGCAACATCCATGACAGTTTGAGGCAAATGACATCATACACACATTTCAAATGAGTAAGGCAACGATTTTATGAGCATAGGTCAAGTGAGCATGGATTGAAACAGAATATAGTATGTTTGCCATCATGATATTTTACAAAGTGCAGCAGTTTGAAGCATGATATGTCAAATAGAACCTTAGACAGACTTTGTGCATAACAGTAACATTCACATTCTTGAAATGGATAGGCAAATGAGTTTACAACTTCAAGTTAGGCAAAAACTCATTAAATCAAAGAATGACATGTTGAACCAATATTGGACAGCAAAAAGCACACATATCTCATGACAAGCCCTAAAGTTCACACTTCATGTTTCTCATATTTTCCACCAAAACAAACATTATGAGCTTGATCAAGTAAGCATTAAACAAATGACTTAGAACAAATGAGATACAAGGTAGTAATCACAATAGCCCAACACACAATTCTTAGTAGTGACAAGCAAGATGACATCAAAATAACATAGGAGCAAAATCAAATAGCCATATTGATTCAAACATGATAAAAGGAAAGGGGGGATCTATAAGCAACTTACAAATCATCTACCTATCCTAAAAATGAGCTAAGTTTAGAGTTCTAGGGCAAACAAACCAATTTCTCAAAGTTGGATCCTAAATCTACCAAATGACCAAAATATCACTAACAAGTATAAATATGGTATCAAGACACAAACTTACAATCTAACCTCCACATATCATTTACAAATGACAAAATATTGGACAAAACAAGCATTATGATCATGAAACTAACATTCTTGACAAAGAAGCATCATAGGGCAGCCATGGTACATTTTCACACAAATCCTCACAAAAGGGAAAAATATGATAATGTATGATTTCTAGACAGTTAGAACATCACATACCTCTTGTTGACCAGCCTTGAACAAGCTAAAAAGCTTAGAAACCCAGAGGTGCTCCTTCCTTTGCAATGATATGAAACTTGCTTCCTCTTGAAGCAACAAAACCAAACTTTAAGACAGTTGGAGTTAATGAATTTCCAGCTGGTTTTTAATGCCTTAGACAGTTATAATATGACATATGTGAGGTGTGTGGATGGTTAGATCAACAAGAAAAAGCCTAGACCAAGATTTGGCAAGTTTTGAGGGTGGTGGTCAAACTTTCTTAGTGTGAAAGTTGACTTTTTGCAAAATGATATTTTTAAGAGGTTTGAAGGTATAGGCACCTTCTATATTATATTTAGGGTTTGTGTGGATGCTTTTTAGAGGTTTGGAAGGGATGGAACTGGTCTTGAGCAGAGTTTTGCTCAAGACAGTTTTTTGGTGGAAATGGAAGTTTTGAAGATTTTAGGATTCTTGATGAATGAGAGGAGAGTGAGAGCTATGGTTTTCTGAGATTGCTCTGGTGTGTTTGAACTCATAGGGGAGGCCTCTATTTATAGCCAAGCAAGAGTGAGGGCAACCTTGGTCATTTACCACTTTTGGAGGGAGATTTGTGAAGAAAATCTTGCCAAATCTAGTGGCAGCCTCTTCACATCAACTCCATGGCTCAATGCAAGAAAAACCAGCTGACATGAGGGGGGTGAGGTGACATGAGATGATGCTAGAGAAGTAGGGGACTGCGCTGCCACATGTCTTGGAAAAGTTTCTCTTTCTTCTTCTTATTTGAATAAAATAATGTCTACTGGCCATCAACTTGCAATGCTCATCAAACCAACTTCCCTTCTGGTTTTCTATTCATCTATACCTCATATTATCAGTTTATAACATAATCCAAGGGTGGAGGATGACTCAAGTTGTGAAAATTCAGTTTTGAGAAATTTTGACAAAGTGATTCCAAGTGTGACAGGCCCAACTTCTATGGTGCATAAATTCCTACTCAAACATGCTATTGAGGAGTTCTACAACAATTTAGAAAGCCCTTAAGTAGCTCAACAACTTTCATGTTTTGGGAATTTCCAAATTCTTGATGGAACTAGGTTGAAAAACCCTTCAAAGTTTCTGAAAAAACCACTTACAAGTGCTAAATAACTTAGAAATTTTCCAAGTTATTTCCCCTTTAAAAATGAATTTTGCTATAACTCCAATTCTATGCATTTTTTGATCATGGACCACGAGGCTTTTGTAGGATTTGTCAAGATCTTTCTAATGAGCTTTGAACCACTTCAATTGGATGTGTGGTTGAAGAGTTATGGTCTGGCCCCTTTCGAAACCCTAATTCCCGATTTTCGCAATTACTTCTTAACCCAATATCCAATGGTCATGAAATTTTATGGGCAGGTGTAATATGACATAAGGAACATTTTTGATTCACATCTTGAAGTCAAATTCCTTATTGTTGAAAAGTTGACTTTTCGGTCAACCGTTCGATCGATCAGCGTCTACCAAGTCGCCCGTTGATGATCCGGACATCCTGAGGACTTGAAACTATTTGGATGAACTTTACTAAGCCATAGGAGCTTAATTGACCTTGATCCCACCATTTAAATACTCTTTGAATCGAAAGTCAAACTACAGTTGACTTTTTCTGATCGAAAACCCTAATCGGGTATCTCAAATTGCATTGTTCTCAATCCCCGGGTGACCACCTCAAATTGCACTCATTCTTAATCCAATGTATTATCCTTGATCTTGTTTGAAGTGGGATCAATCCAAAACATTGATTGATCAAACCCTCGAAGTTTCGATTTTGACGGTACGGAACCCTAATTCATCTGCATCTTATCAAAGATAAACTGAAAGTGGGTTAAGGTTAGCTAATCAAGCAAATGTGATCCTACAACGATGATGAGGATCTAAGGGGTCAAAATTTGGGGTTAAGAAGAACATTTGACCTCGCTGTTAGGCATCCGTTAAACAAACAGGCATCGAACCTGAAGGTCGGCTCAATACGAAGTTGAGAAGTACATCTGCGTCGCCGTAAGACATCTGTTAAACAAACAGGCATCGAACCCGGAGGCCGGCTCATCTCGAAGTTAAGAAGAACATCTGACCTCGCTGTTAGGCATCCGTTAAACAAACAGGCATCGAACCTGAAGGTCGGCTCAACACGAAGTTGAGAAGTACATCTGCCTTGCCGTAAGGCATTTGTTAAACAAACAGGCTTCGAACCCGGAGGCCGGCTCAACACGAAGTTGAGAAGAACATCTGACCTCGTTGTAAGGCATCTGTTAAACAAAAAGGCATTGAACCAGAAGGTCGCCCCAACACAAAGTTGAGAAGTACATCTGACCTTGTCGTCCGACATCTGTTAAAAAAACAGGCATCGAACCCGCAGGCCGGCTCAACACGAAGTAAAGAGGAGCATCTGACCTCGCTGCCAGGCATTTGTTAAACTAACAGGCATCGAACCCGTAGGGCGGCTCAACCCAAAGTTAAGAAGAACATCTGACCTCGCTGTCAGGCATCTGTTAAACAAACAGGCATCGAACCCGAATGACGGCTCAACCTGAAGTTGAGAGAAACATCTGACCTCGCTATCAGGCATCTGTAAAACAAACAGGCATCGAACCCGAAGGGCGGCTAAACCCGAAGTGGATAAGAACATTTGACCTTACTGTCAGGCATCTGTTAAACAAACAAGCATCGAACTCGAAGGCCATCTCATCACGAAGTTGAGAGGAACATTTGACCTTGACGTCATGCATCTGTTAAACAGACAAGCATTGAACCCGAAGGGCGGCTCAACCCGAAGTTGCGAGGAAGATCTGACCTCGCCGTCAAGCATCTGTTAAAGAAACAAGCATTAAATCCAAAGGTCTGCTCAACCCAAAGTTGAGAAGAACATCTGACCTCGCCGTTAGGCATCTGTTAAACAAACAGCTATCGAACCCGAAGGTCGGCTCAACACGAAGTTGAGAAGTACATCTGACCTCGTCGTAAGGCATCTATTAAATAAACAAGCATCTAACCTGGAGACCTTCCCAATACGAAGTTGAGAAGAAAATCTGACCTCGCTGTGAGGCATCTATTAAACAAACAAGCATCAAACTAGAAGGCCGACTCAACCCGATGTTGAGAAGTACATCTGACCTTGCCGTCAGGCATCCATTAAACAAACAGGCGTCGAACCCGGAGGCCGGCTCAACCTGAAGTCGAGAAGAACGTCTGACCTCACCATCAGGTATCTGTTAAACAAACAGGCATTGAACCCAAAGGCCGGATCAACACGAAGTTGAGAGGAACATCTGACCTCGCCGTGAAGCATCTGTTAAACAAACAGGCATCGAACCCGAAGGGCGGCTCAACCCGAAGTTGATAAGAACATTAGACCTCGTCGTCAGGCATCTGTTAAACAAACATTCATCGAACCCGAAGGCCGGCTCAACACGAAGTTAAGAGGAACATTTGACCTCGCCATCAGGCATCCGTTAAACAAACAGACATCGAACCCGAAGGGCGTCTCAACCCGAAGTTGATAAGAACATCTGACCTTGCTGTCAGGCATCTGTTAAACAAACAGGCATCGAACCCGAAGGCTGGCTCAACCCGAAGTTGAGAAGAACATCTGACCTTGCCGCCAGGCATCTGTTAAACAAACAGGCATCGAACCCGAAGGCCGTCTCAACCATTAGTTGAGAAGAACATCTGACCTCGCTGTCAAGCATCTGTTGAACAAATAGGCATCGAACCCGAAGGCCATCTCAACCCTTAGATGAGAAGAACATATGACCTCGCCGTCAAGCATTTGTTAAATAAACAGGCACCGAACCCGAAGGCCAGCTCAACACGAAGTTGAGAGGAACATCTGACCTCGCCATCAAGCCTATGCTAAACAAACAGGTATCGAACCCGAAGGCCCATTCAACACGAACTTGAGAAGAACATCTGACCTCGCCATCACGCATATGTTAAAAAAACAGGCATCTAATCCAAAGGCAGTCTCATCTCGAAGTTAAGAAAAACATCTGACCTCGCTATTAGGCATCCGTTAAACAAACAGGCATCGAACCTGAAGGCCGGATCAACACGAAGTTGAGAAGTACATCTGCCTCGCCGTAAGGCATCTGTTAAACAAATAGGCATCGAACCCGGAGGCCTGCTCAAAACGAAGTTGAGAAGAACATCTGACCTCGCTGTAAGGCATCTGTTAAACAAAAAGGCATTAAACCGGAAGGTCGGCACAACACAAAGTTGAGAAGTACATCTGACCTTGCCGTCCGACATCTGTTAAAAAAACAGGCATCGAACCCGGGGGCCGGCTCAACCTGAAGTCTAGAAGAATATCTGACCTTGTTGTCAGGCATCTGTTAAACAAACAGACATCCATCACGAAGGTCAGCTCAACACGAAGTTGAGAGGAATATCTGACCTCATCGTCAGGCATCTGTTAAACAAACAGGCATCGAACCCGAAGGGTGGCTCAAGCCGAAGTTGATAAGAACATTAGACCTCGTCATCAGGCATCTGTTAAACAAACAGGCATCGAACCCGAACGCCGACTCAACACGAAGTTAAGAGGAGCATTTGACCTCTCCGTCAGGCATCTGTTAAACAAACAGGCATAGAACCCGAAGGGCGTCTCAACCCGAAGTAGAGAAGAACATCTGACCTCACTGTCAGGCATCTGTTAAATAAACAAGCATCGAACCCGAAGGCTGGTTCATCTCGAAGTTGAGAAAAACATCTGACCTCGCTGCCAGGCATCTTTTAAACAAACATGCATCGAACCCGAAGGCTGTGTCAACCCTTAGTTGAGAAGAACATCTGACCTCGCTGTCAAGCATCTGTTAAACAAACAGGGATCGAACCCGAAGGCCATCTCAACCCTTAGATGAAAAGAACAATTGACCTCGCCGTCAAGCATCTGTTAAATAAACAGGCATCGAACCCGAAGGCCAGCTCAACACGAAGTTGAGAGGAACATACGACCTCGCCATCAAGCCTATGCTAAACAAACAGGTATCGAACCCGAAGGCCGGTTCAACACAAAATTGAGAAGAACATCTGACCTCGTCGTCACACACCTGTTAAAGAAACATGCATCTAATCCAAAGGTCGGCTCATCTCGAAGTTAAGAAGAACATCTGACCTCGCTGTTAGGCATCCGTTAAACAAACAGGCATCGAACCCGAAGGCTGGCTCAACCCGAAGTTGAGAGGAACATCTGACCTCGCCGCCAGGCATCTGTTAAACAAACAGGCATCGAACCCGAAGGCCGTCTTAACCCTTAGGTGAGAAGAACATATGACCTCGTCGTCACGCATACGTTAAACAAACAGGCATCGAACCTGTAGGTCGACTCAATACGAAGTTGAGAAGAACATATGACCTCGCTGTCAGACATCTGTTAAACAAACAGGCATCGAACCCGAAGGTCGACACAACACAAAGTTGAGAGGAACATCTGACCTCGCCATCTGGCATCTATTAAACAAACAGGCATCGAACCCGAAGGTCGGCTTAACACGAAGTTGAGAGGAATAACTGACCTCGCCGTCAGGTTTCAGTTAAAAAAACAGGCATCGAACCCGAAGGCCAGCTCAACACGAAGTTTAGAGGAACATCCGACCTTGCTATCAAGCATCTTTTAAACAAACAGGCATCGAATCCAAAGGCTTGGTCAACACGAAGCTGAGAAAAACATCTGACCTCGCCGTCAGGCATCTATTAAACAAACAGGCATCGAACCCGGAGACCGTCTCGGAACGAAGTTGAGAAGAACATGTGACCTCGCTGTCGGGCATTTGTAAAACAAACAGGCATCGATCCCGAAGGGCGGTTAAACCAAAGTTGAGAAGACCATTAGACCTCGCAGTCTGGCATCTGTTAAACTAACAAGCATCGAACCTGAAGGCCGACACAACACGAAGTTGAGAGGAACATCTAACCTCGCCGTCAGGCATCTTTTAAACAAACAGGCATCAAACCCGAAGGTTGGCTCAACACAAAATTCAGAGGAACATCTAACCTCGCTGTCCGGCATCTGTTAAACAAACATGCATCGAACTGGAAGTTGAGAAGAACATCTGACCTCGCTGTTAGGCATCTATTAAACAAACAGGCATTGAACCCGAAGGCCAGCTCAACACGAAGTTGAGAGGAACATCTGACCTCGTCGTCAGGCATCTGTTAAACAAACAGGCATCGAACCCGAAGGGCGGCTAAACCCGAAATTGAGAAGAACATCTGACCTCGCCTTCACGCATCTGTTATAGAAACAGGCATCTAATCCAAAGGCCGGCTCATCTCGAAGTTGAGAGGAACAATTGACCTTGACGTCATGCATCTGTTAAACAGACAAGCATTTAACCCGAAGGGCGGCTCAACCCGAAGTTGAGAGGAACATCTGACCTCGCCGTCAAGCATATGTTAAAGAAACAAGCATCAAATCCAAAGGCCGACTCAACCCGAAGTTGAGAAGAACATCTGACCTCTCTGTCAGGCATCTGTTAAACAAACAGGCATCGAACCCGAAGGACGACTCAACACAAACTTGAGAAGTACATCTGACCTCGCCGTAAGGCATCTGTTAAATAAACAGGCATCGAACCCGGAGGCCGGCTCAACACGAAGTTGAGAAGAACATTTGACCTCACTGTGACACATCTGTTAAACAAACATGCATCGAACCAGAAGGCCGGCTCAACACGATGTTGGGAAATACATCTGACCTCGCTGTCAGGCATCTGTTAAACAAACAGGCATCGAACCCGAAGTTGAAAAGAACATCTAACCTTGCTGTCAGGCATCTGTCAAGCAAACAGGCATCGAACTCGAAGGCTGGCTCAACCCGAAGTTGAGAAGAACATCTGACTTCGCCGTCAGGCATCTGTTAAACAAACAGGCATCGAACTCGAAGGTTGTCTCAATCCTTAGTTGAGAAGAAGATCTGACCTCGCCGTCAAGCATCTGTCAAACAAACAGGCATCGAATCCGAAGGTCGGCTCAACACGAAGTTGAGAAGAACATATGACCTTGCCGTCAAGCATTTATTAAACAAATAGGCATCAAATCCAAAGGTCAGCTTAACCCGATGTTGCGAGGAACATCTGACCTCGCCGTCAGGCATCTGTTAGAGAAACAGGCATCGAACCTGAAGGGTGGCTCAACCCGAAGTTGAGAAGAACATATGACCTTGCTGTCAGGCATCTGTTAAACAAACAGGCATCGAACCTGAAGGCCGGCTCAACCCGAAGTTGAGAAGAACATCTGACCTCGCCGTCAGGCATCTGTTAAACAAACAGACATTGAACCCGAAGGTCGTCTCAACCCTTAGTTGAGAAGAACATCTGACCTCGCTGTCAAGCATCTATTCAATAAACAGGCATCGAACATGAAGGCCGGCTCAACATCTGACCTCTCTGTTAGGTATCTGTTAAACAAACAGGCATCGAACCCGAAGGCCGGCTCAACATGAAGTTGAGAAGAACATATGACCTTGCCATCAAGCATCTGTTAAAGAAACAAGCATGATATCCAAAGGCCGACTCAACCCGATGTTGAGAGGAACATCTGACCTCGCCGTCAGGCATCTGTTAGAGAAAAAGGCATCGAACCCGAAGGGCAGCTCAACCCGAAGTTGAGAAAAACATCTAACTTTACTGTCAGGCATCTGTTAAACAAACAGGCATCGATCCCGAAGACCGACTCAACCCGAAGTCGAAAAGAACATCTGACCTCGCTGTCAGGCATCTGTTAAACAAACAGGCATCGAACCCGAAGGTCGTCCAAACCCTTATTTGAGAAGAACATCTGACCTCGCTGTCAAGCATCTATTTAATAAACAAGGATCGAACCCGAAGGCCGGCTCAACACGAAGTTGAGAGGAACATCTGACCTCGCCGTCAGGAATCTGTTAAACAAACAGGCATTGAACCCGAAGGCCGGATCAACACGAAGTTGAGAAGAACATCTGAACTCGCCGTCATGCATCCGTTAAACAAATAGGCATCAAACCCGAAGGCCGGCTCAACAGAAGTTGAGAAGTACATCTGACCTTACTGTATGGCATCTGTTAAAGAAACAGGCATCGAACCCGGAGGCCGGCTTAATAGAAGTTGAGAAGAACATCTGATCTCGCTGCGAGGCATCTGTTAATTAAAAAGGCATTGAACTAGAAGGTCAGCTCAACACAAAGTTGAGAGGAATATATGACCTCGCCGTCAGGCATCTGTTAAAAAAACACGCATCGAACCTGAAGGCCGGCTCAACACGAAGTTGAGAAGTACATCTGACCTTGCCATCAGGCATCTGTTAAACAAACAGGCATCGAAATCGAAGGGTGGCTCAACTCGATGTTGAGAAGAACATCTAACCTCGCTGTCAGGCATCTGTCAAACAAACAGGCATCGAACCCGAAGGCCGGCTCAACCCGAAGTTGAAAAGAACATCTGACCTCTCCGTCAGGCATCTATTAAACAAACAGGCATCGAACCCGAAGGTTGTCTCAACCCTTAGTTGAGAAGAACGTCAGACCTCTTCATCAAGCATTTGTTATACAAACAGGCATCGAACCCGAAGGCCGTCTCAACCCTTAGTTGAGAAGAAAATCTGTCCTCGCTATCAAGCATCTGTTAAACAAACAGGCATCGAACCCGAAGGCCGGTTCAACACGAAGTCATGAAGAACATATGACCTCGCCGTCAAGCATTTGTTAAAGAAACAAGCATCAAATCCAAAGGCCGGCTCAACCCGATGTTGAGAGGAACATCTGACCTCGCTGTCAGGCATCTGTTAGACAAACAGGCATCGAACCCGAAGTGCGGCTCAACTCGAAGTTGAGAAGAACATCTAACCTCACTGTCAGGCATCTGTTAAACAAACAGGCATCGAACCCGTAGACCGACTCACCCGAAGTCGAGAAGAACATCTGACGTCGCCGTCAGGCATCTGTTCAACAAACAGGCATCGATCCCGAAGTTCGTCTCAACCCTTAATTGATAAGAACATCTGACCTCGCTGTCAAGCATGTATTCAATAAACAGGCATCGAACCCGAAGGCCGGCTCAACACGAAGTTGAGAGCAACATCTGACCTCGCTGTCAGGCATCTGTTAAACAAACAGGCATCGAACCCGAAGGCCGGCTCAACACGAAGTTGAGAACAACATATGACCTCGCCGCTAAGCATTTGTTAAAGAAACAGGCATCAAAAATCCAAAGGCCGACTCAACCCGAAGTTGAGAAGAAGATCTGACCTTGCCGTCAGGCATCCGTTAAACAAATAGGCATCGAACCCGAAGGCCGGCTCAACAAAAGTTGAGAAGTACATCCGACCTTGCCGTAAGGCATCTGTTAAAGAAACAAGCATCGAACACGAAGGCTTGCTGTGAGGCATCTGTTAAACAAATAGGCAATGAACCAAAAGGCCGGCTCAACACGAAGTTGAGAAGAACATATGACCTCGCAGTCAAGCATTTGTTAAAGGAACAGGCATCAAATCCAAAGGCCGACTCAACCTGAAGTTGATAAGAACATTAGAACTCGCTGTCAAGCATCTGTTAAACAAACAGGCATCAAACCCAAAGGCCGGCTTAACACGATGTTGAGAGGAACATCTGAACTCGCCGTCAGGCATCTGTTAAACAAACAGGCATTTGTTAAACAAACAGGCATCGAACCCGAAGGCTGGCTCAACCCGAAGTTGAGAAGAACATCTGACCTCGCCGTCAGGAATTTGTTAAACAAACAGGCATCGAAACCGAAGGTCGTCTCAACCCTTAGTTGAGAAGAATATCAGACCTCACCGTCAAGCATTTGTTATACAAATAGGCATCGAACCCGAAGGCCGTATCAACCCTTAGTTGAGAAGAACATCTAACCTCGCCGTCAAGCATCTGTTAAACAAACAGGCATTGAACCCGAAGGTCGGCTCAACACCAAGTCGAGAAGAACATATGACCTCACTGTCAAGCGTCTGTTAAAGAAACATGCATCGATTGCAAATGCCGACTCATCCAAAAGTTGAGAAGAATATCTGACTTCCCCGTCAAGTATTTGTTAAAGAAACATGCATCGAACCCGAAGGGTGGCTCAACCCGAAATTGAGAAGAACATCTGCCTCGCTGTCAGGCATCTGTTAAACCAACAGGCATCGATCCCGAAGGCCGACTCAACACGAAGTCGAGAAGAACATCTGACCTTGCCGTCAGGCATCTGTTAAACAAACAGGCATCGAACCCGAAGGTCGTCTAAACCCTTAGTTGAGAAGAACATCTGACCTCGCTGTCAAGCATCTATTCAATAAACAGGGATCGAACCCGAAGGCCGGCTCAACACGAAGTTGAGAGGAACATCTGACCTCGCCGTCAGGAATCTGTTAAACAAACAGGCATCGAACCCGAAGGCCGGATCAACACAAAGTTGAGAAGGACATATGACCTCACTGTCAAGCATCTGTTAAAGAAACATGCATCAAATCCAAAGGCCCGCTCAACCCGAAGTTGAGAAGAACATCTGACCTCGCTGTCAGGCATCCGTTAAACAAATAGGCATCAAACCCGAAGGCCGACACAACAGAAGTTGAGAAGTACATCCGACCTCACTGTAAGGCATCTGTTAAAGAAACAAGCATCGAACCCAGAGGCCGACTTAATAGAAGTTGAGAAGAACATCGACCTCGCTGTGAGGCATCTGTTAATTAAAAAGGCATTGAACTAGAAGGTCGGCTCAACACGAAGTTGAGAGAAATATATGACCTCGCCGTCAGGCATCTGTTAAAAAACATGCATCGAACCTGAAGGCCGGCTCAACACGAAGTTGAGAAGTACATCTGACATTGCCGTCAGGCATCTGTTAAACAAACAGGCATCGAAATCGAAGGGTGCCTCAACCCAATGTTGAGAAGAACATCTAACCTCGCTGTCAAGCATCTGTCAAACAAACAAGCATCGAACCCGAAGGCTGACTCAACCCGAAGTTGAAAAGAACATCTGACCTCTCCGTCAGGTATCTGTTAAACAAAGAGGCATCGAACCCGAAGGTTTTCTCAACCCTTAGTTGAGAAGAACATCAGACCTCTCCGTCAAGCATTTGTTATACAAACAGGCATCGAACCCGAAGGCCGTCTCAACCCTTAGTTGAGAAGAACATCTGTCCTCGCTGTCAAGCATCTGTTAAATAAACAGGCATCGAACCCGAAGGCCGGCTCAACACGAAGTCGTGAAGAACAAATGACCTCGTCGTCAAGCATTTGTTAAAGAAACAAGCATCAAATCCAAAGGCCGGCTATACCCGATGTTGAGAGGGACATCTGACCTCGCTGTCAGGCATCTGTTAGACAAACAGGCATCGAACCCGAAGGGCGGCTCAACACGAAGTTGAGAAGAACATCTAACCTCACTGTCAGGCATCTGTTAAACAAACAGGCATCGAACCCGAAGGCTGACTCACCCGAAGTCGAGAAGAACATCTGACGTCACCGTCAGGCATCTGTTTAACAAACAGGCATCGAACCCGAAGTTCGTCTCAACCCTTAGTTGATAAGAACATCTGACCTCACCGTCAAGCATCTATTCAATAAACAGGCATTGAACCCGAAGGCCGGCTCAACACGAAGTTGAGAGGAACATCTAACCTCGCTGTCAGGCATCTGTTAAACAAACAGGCATCGAACCCGAAGGCCGGCTCAACACGAAGTTGAGAAGAACATATGACCTCGCCGTCAAGCATTTGTTAAAGAAACAGGCATCAAATCCAAAGGCCGACTCAACCCGAAGTTGAGAAGAACATCTGACCTTGCCGTCAGGCATCCGTTAAACAAATAGGCATCGAACCTGAAGGTCGGCTCAACAGAAGTTGAGAAGTACATCCGACCTTGCCATAAGGCATCTGTTAAAGAAACAGGCATCGAACCCGGAGGCCGGCTCAACAGAAGTTGAGAAGAACATCTGACCTTGCCGTGAGGCATCTGTTAAACAAAAAGGCATTGAACAAGAAGGTCGGCTCAACACGAAGTTGAGAAGAACATATGACCTCGCAGTCAAGCATTTGTTAAAGAAACAGGCATCAAATCCAAAGGCCGACTCAACCCGAAGTTGAGAGCAACATCTGACCTCGCTGTCAGGCATCTGTTAAACAAACAGGCATCGAACCCGAAGGCCGGCTCAACACGAAGTTGAGAACAACATATGACCTCGCCGCTAAGCATTTGTTAAAGAAACAGGCATCAAAAATCCAAAGGCCGACTCAACCCGAAGTTGAGAAGAAGATCTGACCTTGCCGTCAGGCATCCGTTAAACAAATAGGCATCGAACCCGAAGGCCGGCTCAACAAAAGTTGAGAAGTACATCCGACCTTGCCGTAAGGCATCTGTTAAAGAAACAAGCATCGAACACGAAGGCTTGCTGTGAGGCATCTGTTAAACAAATAGGCAATGAACCAAAAGGCCGGCTCAACACGAAGTTGAGAAGAACATATGACCTCGCAGTCAAGCATTTGTTAAAGGAACAGGCATCAAATCCAAAGGCCGACTCAACCTGAAGTTGATAAGAACATTAGAACTCGCTGTCAAGCATCTGTTAAACAAACAGGCATCAAACCCAAAGGCCGGCTTAACACGATGTTGAGAGGAACATCTGAACTCGCCGTCAGGCATCTGTTAAACAAACAGGCATTTGTTAAACAAACAGGCATCGAACCCGAAGGCTGGCTCAACCCGAAGTTGAGAAGAACATCTGACCTCGCCGTCAGGAATTTGTTAAACAAACAGGCATCGAAACCGAAGGTCGTCTCAACCCTTAGTTGAGAAGAATATCAGACCTCACCGTCAAGCATTTGTTATACAAATAGGCATCGAACCCGAAGGCCGTATCAACCCTTAGTTGAGAAGAACATCTAACCTCGCCGTCAAGCATCTGTTAAACAAACAGGCATTGAACCCGAAGGTCGGCTCAACACCAAGTCGAGAAGAACATATGACCTCACTGTCAAGCGTCTGTTAAAGAAACATGCATCGATTGCAAATGCCGACTCATCCAAAAGTTGAGAAGAATATCTGACTTCCCCGTCAAGTATTTGTTAAAGAAACATGCATCGAACCCGAAGGGTGGCTCAACCCGAAATTGAGAAGAACATCTGGCCTCGCTGTCAGGCATCTGTTAAACCAACAGGCATCGATCCCGAAGGCCGACTCAACACGAAGTCGAGAAGAACATCTGACCTTGCCGTCAGGCATCTGTTAAACAAACAGGCATCGAACCCGAAGGTCGTCTAAACCCTTAGTTGAGAAGAACATCTGACCTCGCTGTCAAGCATCTATTCAATAAACAGGGATCGAACCCGAAGGCCGGCTCAACACGAAGTTGAGAGGAACATCTGACCTCGCCGTCAGGAATCTGTTAAACAAACAGGCATCGAACCCGAAGGCCGGATCAACACAAAGTTGAGAAGGACATATGACCTCACTGTCAAGCATCTGTTAAAGAAACATGCATCAAATCCAAAGGCCCGCTCAACCCGAAGTTGAGAAGAACATCTGACCTCGCTGTCAGGCATCCGTTAAACAAATAGGCATCAAACCCGAAGGCCGACACAACAGAAGTTGAGAAGTACATCCGACCTCACTGTAAGGCATCTGTTAAAGAAACAAGCATCGAACCCAGAGGCCGACTTAATAGAAGTTGAGAAGAACATCGACCTCGCTGTGAGGCATCTGTTAATTAAAAAGGCATTGAACTAGAAGGTCGGCTCAACACGAAGTTGAGAGAAATATATGACCTCGCCGTCAGGCATCTGTTAAAAAACATGCATCGAACCTGAAGGCCGGCTCAACACGAAGTTGAGAAGTACATCTGACATTGCCGTCAGGCATCTGTTAAACAAACAGGCATCGAAATCGAAGGGTGCCTCAACCCAATGTTGAGAAGAACATCTAACCTCGCTGTCAAGCATCTGTCAAACAAACAAGCATCGAACCCGAAGGCTGACTCAACCCGAAGTTGAAAAGAACATCTGACCTCTCCGTCAGGTATCTGTTAAACAAAGAGGCATCGAACCCGAAGGTTTTCTCAACCCTTAGTTGAGAAGAACATCAGACCTCTCCGTCAAGCATTTGTTATACAAACAGGCATCGAACCCGAAGGCCGTCTCAACCCTTAGTTGAGAAGAACATCTGTCCTCGCTGTCAAGCATCTGTTAAATAAACAGGCATCGAACCCGAAGGCCGGCTCAACACGAAGTCGTGAAGAACAAATGACCTCGTCGTCAAGCATTTGTTAAAGAAACAAGCATCAAATCCAAAGGCCGGCTATACCCGATGTTGAGAGGGACATCTGACCTCGCTGTCAGGCATCTGTTAGACAAACAGGCATCGAACCCGAAGGGCGGCTCAACACGAAGTTGAGAAGAACATCTAACCTCACTGTCAGGCATCTGTTAAACAAACAGGCATCGAACCCGAAGGCTGACTCACCCGAAGTCGAGAAGAACATCTGACGTCACCGTCAGGCATCTGTTTAACAAACAGGCATCGAACCCGAAGTTCGTCTCAACCCTTAGTTGATAAGAACATCTGACCTCACCGTCAAGCATCTATTCAATAAACAGGCATTGAACCCGAAGGCCGGCTCAACACGAAGTTGAGAGGAACATCTAACCTCGCTGTCAGGCATCTGTTAAACAAACAGGCATCGAACCCGAAGGCCGGCTCAACACGAAGTTGAGAAGAACATATGACCTCGCCGTCAAGCATTTGTTAAAGAAACAGGCATCAAATCCAAAGGCCGACTCAACCCGAAGTTGAGAAGAACATCTGACCTTGCCGTCAGGCATCCGTTAAACAAATAGGCATCGAACCTGAAGGTCGGCTCAACAGAAGTTGAGAAGTACATCCGACCTTGCCATAAGGCATCTGTTAAAGAAACAGGCATCGAACCCGGAGGCCGGCTCAACAGAAGTTGAGAAGAACATCTGACCTTGCCGTGAGGCATCTGTTAAACAAAAAGGCATTGAACAAGAAGGTCGGCTCAACACGAAGTTGAGAAGAACATATGACCTCGCAGTCAAGCATTTGTTAAAGAAACAGGCATCAAATCCAAAGGCCGACTCAACCCGAAGTTGATAAGAACATTAGAACTCGCTGTCAAGCATCTACTAAACAAACAGTCATCAAACCCAAAGGCCGGCTTAACACGATGTTGAGAGGAACATCTGAACTCGCCGTCAGGCATCTGTTAAACAAGCAGGCATTTGTTAAATAAACAGGCATCGAACCCGAAGGCTGGCTCAACCAGAAGTTGAGAAGAACATCTGACCTCTCCGTCAGGCATCTATTAAACAAACAGGCATCGAACCCGAAGGTTGTCTCAACCCTTAGTTGAGAAGAACGTCAGACCTCGCCGTAAAGCATTTGTTATACAAATAGGCATCGAACCCGAAGGCCGTCTCAACCCTTAGTTGAGAAGAACATCTGACCTCACCGTCAAGCATCTGTTAAACAAATAGGCATCGAACCCGAAGGTCGGCTCAACACGAAGTCGAGAAGAACATATGACCTCACATTCAAGCGTCTGTTAAAGAAACAGGCATCGATTGCAAAGGCCGACTCATCTGAAAGTTGTGAAGAATATCTGACTTCCCCGTCAAGTATTTGTTAAAGAAACAGGCATCGAACCCGAAGGGCGGCTCAACCCGAAATTGAGAAGAACATCTGGCCTCGCTGTCAGGCATCTGTTAAACAAACAGGCATCGATCCCGAAGGCCGACTCAACCCGACGTCGAGAAGAACATCTGACCTTGCCATCAGGCATCTGTTAAACAAACAGGCATCGAACCCGAAGGTCGTCTAAACCCTTAGTTGAGAAGAACATCTGACCTCGCTGTCAAGCATCTATTCAATAAACAGGGATCGAACCCGAAGGCCGGCTCAACACGAAGTTGAGAGGAACATATGACCTCGCCATCAGGAATCTGTTAAACAAACAGGCATCGAACCCGAAGGCCGGATCAACACGAAGTTAAGAAGAACATATGACCTCGCCGTCAAGCATCTGTTAAAGAAACAGGCATCAAATCCAAAGGCCGGCTCAACCCGAAGTTGAGAAGAACATCTGAACTCGCCGTCAGGCATCCGTTAAACAAATAGGTATCAAACCCGAAGGCCGGCTCAACAGAAGTTGAGAAGTACATCTGACCTCACTGTAAGGCATCTGTTAAAGAAACAGGCATCGAACCCAGAGGCCGGCTTAATAGAAGTTGAGAAGAACATCTGACCTTGCTGTGAGGCATCTGTTAATTAAAAAGGCATTGAACTAGAAGGTCGGCTCAACACGAAGTTGAGAGGAATATATGGCCTCGCCGTCAGGCATCTGTTAAAAAAACAGGCATCGAACCTGAAGGTCGGCTCAACACGAAGTTGAGAAGTACATCTGACCTTGCCATCAGGCATCTGTTAAACAAACAGGCATCGAAATCGAACGGTGGCTCAACCCGATGTTGAGAAGAACATCTAACCTCACTGTCAGGCATCTGTCAAACAAACAGGCATCGAACCCGAAGGCTGGCTCAACCCGAAGTTGAAAAGAACATATGACCTCTCCGTCAGGCATCTGTTAAACAAACAGGCATCGAACCCGAAGGTTGTCTCAACCCTTAGTTGAGAAGAACATCAGACCTCTCCGTCAAGCATTTGTTATACAAACAGGCATCGAACCCGAAGGCCGTCTCAACCCTTAGTTGAGAAGAACATCTATCCTCGCCGTCAAGCATCTGTTAAACAAACAGGCATCGAACCCGAAGGCCGGCTCAACACGAAGTCGTGAAGAACATGTGACCTTGCCGTCAAGCATTTGTTAAATAAACAAGCATCAAATCCAAAGGCCGGCTATACCCGATGTTGAGAGGAACATCTGACCTTGCTGTCAGGCATCTGTTAGACAAACACGCATCGAATCCGAAGGGCGGCTCAACTCGAAGTGGAGAAGAACATCTAACCTCACTGTCAGGCATCTGTTAAACAAACAGGCATCGAACCCGAAGGCCGGTTCACCCGAAGTCGAGAAGAACATCTGTCGTCGCCATCAGGCATCTGTTCAACAAACAGGCATCGAACCCGAAGTTCGTCTCAATCCTTAGTTGATAAGAACATCTGACCTCGCCGTTAAGCATCTATTCAATAAACAGGCATCGAACCCGAAGGCCGGCTCAACATGAAGTTGAGAGGAACATCTGACCTCGCTGTCAGGCATCTGTTAAACAAACAGGCATCGAACCCGAAGGCCGGCTCAACACGAAGTTGAGAAGAACATATAACCTCGCCGTCAAGCATTTGTTAAAGAAACAGGCATCAAATCCAAAGGCCGACTCAACCCGAAGTTGAGAAGAAAATCTGACCTTGCCGTCAAGCATCCGTTAAACAAATAGGCATAGAACCCGAAGGCCGGCTCAACAGAAGTTGAGAAGTACATCTGACCTTGCCGTAAGGCATCTGTTAAAGAAACAGGCATCGAACCCGGAGGCCGGTTCAACAGAAGTTGAGAAGAACATCTGACCTTACTGTGAGGCATCTGTTAAACAAAAAGGCATTGAACCAGAAGGCCGGCTCAACACGAAGTTGAGAAGAACATATGACCTTGCAGTCAAGCATTTGTTAAAGAAACAGGCATCAAATCCAAAGGCCGACTCAACCCAAAGTTGATAAGAACATAGAACTCGCCGTCAAGCATCTGTTAAACAAACAGGAATCAAACCCAAAGGCCGGCTTAACACGATGTTGAAAGGAACATCTGAACTCGCCGTCAGGAATTTGTTAAACAAACAGACATCGAACCCGAAGGTCATCTCAACCCTTAGCTGAGAAAAACATCAGACCTCGCCGTCAAGCATTTGTTATACAAATAGGCATAGAACCCGAAGGCCGTCTCAACCCTTAGTTGAGAAGAACATCTGACCTCGCCGTCAAGCATTTGTTAAACAAACAGGCATCGAACCAGAAGGTCGGCTCAACACGAAGTCGAGAAGAACATATGACCTCACCGTCAAGCATCTGTTAAAGAAACAGGCATCGATTGCAAAGGCCGACTCATACGAAAGTTGAGAAGAATATCTGACTTCCCCGTCAAGTATTTGTTAAAGAAACAGGCATCGAACCCGAAGGGTGGCTCAACCCGAAATTGAGAAGAACATCTGGCCTCGCTGTCAGGCATCTGTTAAACAAAAAGGCATCGAACCCGAAGGCCGGCTCAACCCAAAGTTGAGAAGAACATCTGACCTCGTCGTCATGCATCTGTTAAACAAACAGGCATCGAACCCGAAGGTCGTCTCAACGCTTAGTTGAGAAAAACATCTGACCTCGTCGTCAAGCATCTGTTTAATAAACAAGCATCGAACTCGAAGGCCGACTCAACACGAAGTTTAGAGGAACATCTGACCTCACCGTCAGGTATCAGTTAAACAAACAGTCATCGAACCCGAAGGCCGGCTTAACACGAAGTTGAGAAAAACATATGACCTCGCCGTCAAGCATCAGTTAAAGAAACAGGCATAAAATCCAAAGGCCGACTCAACCCGAAGTTGAGAAGAATATCTGACCTCGCCGTCGGGCATCGAAACCGAAGGCCGACTCAACCCGAAGTTGAAAAGAACATCTGACCTCGACGTCAGGCATCTGTTAAACAAACAGGCATCGAACCCGAATTTCGGCTCAACACGAAGTTGAGAGGAACATATGACCTTGCTGTGAGGCATCTGTTAAACAAACACGCATCGAACCTGAAGGGCGGCTAAAATTCGAAGTTGATAAGAACATCTAACCTCGCTGTCAGGAATCTGTTAAACAAATAGGCATCAAACCCGAAGGCGTGCTCAACACGAAGTTGAGAGGAACATTTGACCTTTCCTTCATGCATCTGTTAAACAGACAGGCATTGAAACCGAAGGGCGGCTCAATCCGAAGTTGAGAAGAACATCTGACCTCGGTGTCAGGCATCTGTTAAACAAACAGGCATCGAACTTGATGGACGGCTCACCCCGAAGTTGAGAAGAACAGCTGACCTCACCGTCAGGCATCTGTTAAACAAACTTGCATCTAACCCAAAGGTCGGCTCAACTAGAAGTTGGGAGGAACATCTGACCTTGCTGTCAGGCATCTGTTAAACAAACAGGCATCGAACCTGATGGACGACTCAACCCGAAGTTGAGAAGAACATCTGACCTCGCCGTCATAATGCAAATCCACCCTTGATTCATTTCCAAGGCCTCAATCTCAGCCATTCACATTCCTTATACCTCAAGTAACTGGTATGGATCAATTAGCAAGCTTGATAGCTTTGTTTCGATGAGTTTCATAAAGCTTCATAATCAAAAACTTGGATTTTGAATTGAACTTTTATGGGCTTCAATTGGGCTTCTAATCACTCGGAGCCCATTCCATATGATCTCCTCATCATTCTCCAACTGCCATAACATAATTTGGGTGGAAAATAATAGAAATTCAGTTAGAAAAAAGCTCAAGAAAATTGAAATTCGAATTCTGCAATTGATGAAGTTTCAGCCCAAACCAAGATTGCTAGAGGCTCAAGGGTGAATCAGTGAAGGATTCTGCAGCTTTTCCTCAAGTTTCAGCACCATCTGAAGGCCCATTGGAAGTGCTCCAATAGGTAACTTATTTCTCACAATTCCTCTCTATTCTTGATGCAAACACACGCCATTTTTATAGATTCACATTCCCCTAAGATCATAGATGAACTTAGGATAGGTTTAAGGCAGGATTGCAACAATTTTTACCATGACATGATTTCTTGGTAGCTTGCATTTTAGGTGATTTAGGCCTCAAAACTAAAAATAAACATTGGAATGATGATTGGCATGACAAGGCGAGTCGATTGGTGTATTAAATTTTAGGTTTTGGTGAAATGGAGAGCGCGCTGCAGTAGAGTGACAGTCGGAGAAGATGACCGGCGTGGCTCCGGCCGCCGCCTGGTCTTTCCCCTCTTTTTCCATTTGAAATCACCAGTCTTAATCGTGGCCGTTGGATCGCGTGACTGACTTGACTAAGTCTCCTTATCCAACGTGTGAGAGTGAACCTCATTTAGGGTTTGGACTTTTTTAATACGTGGCAAGGTGAGATCTGTTGGATTAACATACTAGAATAATGGAGAGTGTGGATTAAGACCCACGGTAGGCCTACTTTGACCAGAACCACATGATCACTCAGAGTCTCACTCAAGGCGTGTTGGACTTGGGCCATTTTTGATATTCCCACCCCCTAGTGCACTGGCCCAATGCAATTATAATGTGAAATAACTGCTATTGACACCCCCAACCTTTATCCAATTTTATTTTCTTTTTTCTTATTTCACATTTTATTGTCTGTTTCACTTTTAATTCATTTTAAATAGAAGATAAATTCATAAAATCATGGAAAAATATGTGTTAGCTAGTTTAACATGTGATGCAATTTTTCATATTTTTTGTTGTGATTTTCTATTTCTTTTTAATTGCATATTTTCTCTTTTAATATGTTTTTAATAGTTATAAAAAATGTATGCTTGCTTGCTGATTTTAGTACTAGGACATAGTTATGATTTAGGATCTGAATTTTTGCATGATAGCTCTAGACTCATTGAATGACTTGTATGATTTTCCCCCTGATTTTTAGATGCCTTTTGATATAGGTTTGAACTAATTCTTTAGGACCTTCCTCATTTGAACTTCCCCTAGCACACCTTTAGGTTTAACATTTAGATGATGCCCTTAAACTTAGAGTTTGGCTCTGAAATGTTTACCATAGGTTCATAAAATCCCTAGGGTTCCTTAGAATTTTTCCTAGAATATTTAGGGATGATTTCCTATATTTCTTGGATTTTACATGGTGGCTGTTTTTAGGATGACCCAAACTTAGCATATCACCTAGTTTGGCTCCATAAGTGATCTTTAGCGAACTTTAGGTTCCCCATTCCTTCTTGATAGAATAGTGTATAGGTTGATACCTTTGTAAACAATTTTCAATGCTTGATAGTGTTCATAGATCCCTTAGGATAGATATCCTTTAGTGCTCAGATATTAGGGTTTCTTAGAAGTTTGTGTGATGATTTCTCTCCCTTGTGTGGCTTCTTTGCTTGGCTTTGCTTTGTCATTTCCATTTCAATAATATAGGCCCTTGTGGATCCTTCTAGTGAGAGCCTAGTTCCTCCTGTCGAGGAACTCTATGCATTCCATGAAGAAGTTGAGCCACTGAGGGCCACTCTTTGAATGTGTTGAGATTGGTTGAGTGCTTTAGTAAATTCCTGTGGAGTTTACCTGGCCTCCCATCCTTATCCTCCTCTTTTTTCTTTCCTAGTCCTATGACCTATGATCCTCCTTGTGAGAGCCTAGTTCTTCCTATGGAAGAACTCTGTGCATTCCATAAGGAGTTGAGCCTCGAGGACTCAAGTACTTTGTACACAATTTCTCCTTCTTGTCCTGCAATCTCAGGATCCTTCTTGTGAGAGCCTAGTTCTTCCTGTGGAAGAACTCTGTGCATTTCTCAAGAGGTCTGAGCCTTCGATGGACTCTTGTGTTAACACACATCTGAACTTGATGTAGCTTGGGATAAGTTCCTTGTTGCTCATCTAGTTTACCTTTCTCCCTCATGTTTGATTAATTTGCTTGTTGTGCTGCATTAGGATAGACTTGCATGAGTAGAATACTTTTGTTTAGGTTCATACCTGCATTGAAAGGTTGAAGGTTGCCTCCCTTTGCTTGATTGTTTATCTGCTTTCACACTTGCCTTTCCTGTTTGCATTAAAGGTTGAGGGTTGCCTCCCTTTGCTTGTGTGCTTTCTCTGTGCATCTCTGTTTGCATCCCATGTTTGCATTGAAGGTTGAGCTTGTCTCCCTTGCTTGTACTGTTGCATTGCATATGCATCTGTTTATATTCTTATCTCATCTGCTTAATGATTTTAGCTTTGTTTTGTTCCTGTTGCATGTTCCCTTAGGACTCTCACTTCCTTGTTTAAGGAGTGATGATAAACATTAGGTTTAATCCATGCATGACAACATCTAGGACAAATTCCTCTTTCAAACTCAACAATAGGATGAATCCATTGTATGACAACATTAGGGTTTGATAGTTTCCCCTGTAGAGTCCTTTCTCTTCTCATCTTCAAACCATAGTAAAATACGTAATAAAGGCAAATTTGTACTGTACGTTACGAGCCTTAAGCTACTTGGGAAATGATGATTGGGTGGTTGCCTCTCAATTATCTAGAGTGTTAGCATATGTCCTTAGGACGATATGCAACGCATTCGCTCCTAAGTCATAGTCTCTAGTGCAGTATGAATTACAAACATTCATAAAAAACACTTCTTTCCGTAAAAGACTCAAAAACCAACATTCAAACCTCTTTTTGCCCCGTGGGATCTTAATTCAAGGAAAACCTTTTCTGATGAAAAGAGTACTGTTAAACTTCAATTCTACCGCAAACAGGCATTGTCCCTAACTGCTAGAACTGTTGTTTAACTTCACTCGGGTAAAAATAGATGAATCAAGCCCGTGCGTTGTTTTATCTCGAACTACGTTCGCTATGATTTCTCTTATGAGAATAAGTAAGCACAAGACGCGATGTCTTGGCGAGCAACCTTCCCCCATCACCCGTAGTTAGCCAAACTACATTGACTCTGATTTCTCGTTCCAGACGGGAATACGTAGCTGTCGCTACTGCGAAAATCGGCGCCGGCTGAACAGAAGAGTCGCCACCGTGCGTTATTTATCCCAAAGGAGGGAAAGGAAACGCTCGAAGAAAACCTCGTGAAAACGGGAAAAGGTATGGTCATCGCAACCAAAACCGGGGTTCGGGAGTCGGTTACGCAAGGGGAAGGTATTAGCACCCCTCACGTCCATCGTAATCGATGGGATCCACGCTTGTTTGGTTTGTACGGATTACATTTCTATCTAAACTAAAGGATGAGGTCTGAAAAGGAAAGAAAACATGACTCGGCAAAGCATCGCACTTTATGCCTACGTATTCCCGGCTGGAACGAGAAATCAGAGTCAACGTAGTTCGCCTAACTACGGGGGAAGATGGGTGAAGGTTGCTCGCTAGGACATTGCATCCTATGCCTACGTACTTCCACACTGCATGGAGGATCAGAGCAAACATAGTTCGGGCTACGCACGACACAAGCTGTTCAAGTGTCTTTTATGAAAAATCTCACCTTAACCAAGGGTTTTCTTATTGCAAAAAGGTTGATGTTTGTTCAAATCTTTTGACGGAAGAAGTGAATTAGTCTCTGTTATAACTTTTATTAATGTTTTTCTGTTGTTTTGAAGGAAGAAGAGATGACACTCTAAAATCCTAGGGTCACAAAGGGGATAAAAATCTACTCTAATGTTATCATGCATGGGTTAAGACCTAATGTCTATCATGCTCCTCTCTTGCGCAGAGAGAAACAGAGATCCTACGGGAATAGACGAAAACAGAAACAGCAGATATATACAATAAAGCAGTAAAATGCATGGATGCAACAATACAAGCGAGGCAAGGGAGTCCCACTCAACCTCGAACCTAGAAAACAATAAGCAAAAGTGAACAGGATTCACTTTCAACCCAACAAGTTAAACAGCAAACAATACAGTCCGGGAAATTCACACAATACATCAAAATTAAAATAGCAAAGGCTAAACAGCAAAGCAGTCTTCATCAGCATCAACAACTATCTTCAAGTTAAGCAGACATCAGTCTTCTATTTTCAGTCTCCCAATGGCTTTTCTTCAAGTCCTAACCTCCAAGTTGAGGAATCAATCACAAGAATAAACTGGGTGTTAAGCAATTAGTTGACCACCAAGGGTGGCAAACATACTGCTATCAACACAAGGAATATTTCTCTCAAGAGTTCTATCCCTTAAACATTAGCACCAAGCCTTCCAAAGGAAGGGGGTGAGTGTCTTAGGGAGACTCTGCATCACAGAGAAGGATGGAGGCAATCAAGACCTTCCATGTTTGAGAATCAAGTTGTCTACTCTAGGGCTCTGCTTAACTCCTAGATCCTACAAACCTCAACAGCTACCAGCAAGAGATACTCCTCATCAACTCTGGAAGTTGGTCTTCATTCTCTGATCTTCAAATGGGCTTCATCATCTCAGATCTTCAGCTTCCCTCAAATCCCAAACAAACCCAATACCCGACACAGACAGAAAGATAACCCTAAAGAGGGCACACCACACAATTAATCAGGTACAAGCAATACACTAATAGCAGTAGGGGAAACCTAATATTTTCTAAGGGATCTACCCTATACCCATAACCCCTATAGTCCCATACCCCAAAATCAAATCAACATCCCTAAAAGAATTAATCTATCTCACATATACTCATCTAAAACCCTAATTTTGATCATACTAACCACACCTAACCAAATCACCTAAAATTTAATCCTAAAAATATGAATTAAATCCTATATTCAAGTTGAAGTCCTACACTAATCACTCTAAAAAGAATGAGCCCTAAAGCTAAAGGGAGCTATTAGAACAAAAATCAACAAATTTAAGTATCAAACTAAATCCATTAAAATGCTATTTACAAGAAAAATACACAAAAAATAGTAAAACAAAATAAAATGCTATTTTTATTATTTAATATTTTTCTAGACAGGATTATTGACCTATAGCAAAAAGAACCAATTAAAACAAGCCATTTTCCATTTTTTAATGATTTTTTAAAGGTGACAAAAATATTAAAGGAATTAAAATAGCAAAATAGAAATAAAAGGGGGAGGGGGTCTGAATAGCAGTGGCGCCTAGTTGTAATTCCTAATGGGCCATGGAACCAGGGGTGCAGATAACAATTCATTAAGCCCAGCACGCTTCAGAAAATCAATTGCAAAATAAAAAGAAAAAAAGAAAAACTCTCGGTGTGAATAGCAAACATTTCACGTGTTATTCTTTGGGCTTATTAAGAAGGGGGTGGGGATAGAAATGTTGGACCCAGCCCAGACACGCGTTTAAGTGAAACGCATCGTTTCACGCTGGTCAGCTCCCTCCATTTTCAACTTTGAATCTCGACCCCACGATGCGATTAAAAGGTCAAATAACCAGGATGATCGGACGGCTACCCTTCATCGTCCCCAAACCAAAACCCCAGAACTCAGAAATCTCTCCCCATGCAGCCATGTTCATGCCCTTCGTTCTCTCTCCATAGGCCATGAAATCCAGACTTGCAAAGACCAAACTTAACCTATTCTTTCCCAGGAACACGATGATGCTTTTAGTTTGGACTGAAACTAACCCCATAATAAGACCCGATAGGTGGAACCTCATAGAATACCAACTGCACTCATCAATGGAGCCTCACAATTCTTCAATCTAACTGTCCCATCTTGTTCACCATGCTACACTGATCTCAGCAAACTATTACACGATGATTAAACCTCATTATTCACCCTAATTTTGGTCATCAAAGAATCACCACCCTGCTAACAAACTCCATGAAACTCTCTCTAATTCTCAGGAATCACTCCCCTAAGGTCTCTAAGCATGATTACCCTAGCCATTTCATCTAACAATGCATAAATAGAGGGATTCGAATGCTTTTGCAAACCTGAAAAATGGTGATGGCAGAGGTATCTACACTCTAATCCAATGCTTGAGACTGGTCACAAATGATCTCCAATGGCTGAGAATCTTCCTGATGGCAGTAATCCTTGCTCAAACTTCTTGATTCACCCTGGCCAAACCTTTATGCAACTTGGAGTGAAGATTCGAATCTCATGAACCAGCCACCTTTCTTTCTAGTTTTTCTTTGCTTTTCACTCTATGATTATGGAGGAAGATGATGACAAGAAGAAATCTCACAATTGATGGAGTTTTGATACACTTTGAAAAGAAAATGCAAATGGGAGTGAAGGAATCAAAATGGGGTTTGCAAGCTCAAAGAATCACCAACCACTGCATGGACCCTCTCTAGGGTTTATATACACACCAATGGGAGCATCTAGAACCTTTGAGAAAGCTCCATGAAGTTTCTAGAACTTCTCATGCAATGAGATTTTCAACTTTTCTATTCTTAGTAAATCCCATGAGATCTCATGATAACCATGCAATTATCCTTAAAATACCCTTACATGAGATGGTAATAAGAAAACAAGGCATTTCAAGTCATTTTAAGGCTTTGGCAAACTTTTCCTTTAGGTGCCTTAAAATGCAAGAATCAAATTTACAAAGGAAGTCCAATTTTTAAGCCTAAACTCAAAAAAGTGGCTGAACCAATGTTTCTAAAATAATGTTTGGAATCAATTTGGTATATTGGATGACCCATTTTGGATTTGTAGATCTCTCAAACCAATTTTTTATTTCAACTTTTTCAACTTATATGCCTTTTTTAGGTCATTTTCCACCAACTTTGGTCAAGTCTTATTCTATGCATTTCCAAACTTCCATGACTTCTTTTCTAGACTTAAAATGGCATTTTGAGAAACTTTGATGTTGTGAAGTTTTTCATTTGAAGCTTCCTTGTATGAGTTTTAAGCATAGGCCAAGAATGACCTGTAATCCCCAAATGACCAAAATACCCTTTGCTTGCCAAGACCATAAGTAGAGTTCCACAAATCATATGAAGGCATACCATACCTTTATAGAAATCTAAGACAATAAGGAACAACTCTCATGTTGGCCAGAAATCCATTTGAACTTCTTGAATGTCAAAAGTTGCTTGGAAGACAGACAACTTTCACAGACAAATTTCAGTGCCCTCAGATGACCTATAACTTGCAAGAGCTATAACTTGAGTTCTACAAATCATCTTGATGACTTCCACCACTCAAATTAAAGCTATGAAGATACTCTACAAGTTTCATATGGACCAGAAATTTATATGAGGCTTGCATCTTGAGTTACACTGCTTTGAAGTTTGACCTAAATCAGGGGATTTTACACTGAAACCCTAATTTAGTAACTCCAGTTCTCCTTGACTCCTCTTGATTTTTCTTTAACACACCATCATGCTCATATCCATATAGCAAATAATAAATCCCACATTCTTCAAATGCTCCTTGATGCCCTTCAAAACACTTCTTTGACCTAGTGTTGACCTGGTGTTGACCCAGTGTTGACTGACTTCAACTGAGGCTCTTGCAACCATCCCAATGGCTTGGTTCTTCTTCAAAATGATCACATAGGCTCTTCATAATATCCATACACACCTCATGCTCTTGGCTCATAGCTCCCACACCCTCTGATGATCCCCACACAACCTCAAGATAGGAGAGAACTCACTGATCAACCTGTTAACTCCTCAAAGCTCAAATTCTTCCCTGATGATCTGAGTAGACTTGAATATGAATGAAACCCTTGGATATACCTCTTGAGATAATAATAGCACTTTGGTCCCTGATTAAGATAGCTTGCTAATGCTATGCAATGCAGACGAATACACTATGTACATGATGACAATGCAAATGATTATGCAATTGAAACATAAGCCTAGGTTAGAAAAGGTTGGGCAAATTTTGGGGTGCAACAGCTGCCCCTATTCAAGCGACTTGGACCCGACTGGATGAAGAGCACGCAGCCTTCAGACATTCGTGGTACGAGACGGTTGAATACGAAAGAACCCGGAAATTTGCCAACCGCAAAAATAAATTGCGAAAACGACTACTGCGTGGGAAAACCCTTCAGGGAAATGACTTCTGTTGTCACAGCAACAACTAGCCATCCATCTGTCAAATAATCTGATGTTGTCCGCAGACCACTCCATTCCGAAGAAATGAGCATACACCACACAACATTGTTGACATCACTTATCAACCCCTGTTGATCTCACTTATCAACCTATGTTGATCTCACTTATCAACTGAGCACACGCTAACCAGCGGGAAAATATTGACTTCACTTGTCCTGTTGACTTCACTGATCAACCTCTCGTATCTTGAAGAAACGAGCAAACGCTTAACCAAGCGGGGCAATGTTCGAAGACATGAACAACCGACTCTGCAGGGAAGAGAGAAACTTAACTAAGCAACTCTGAGGTCAATTCTGACGACGACCGTCAAACACCCGCTGGGGAAATTAGGAATTTAACCAAGCACCCTTGTTGAAAAATACGAGGAATTTAACCAAACTACTTCTGTAACAAGCTCTCTGCTGGAGACTATGAGGGACTTAACCAAGCAACCCATTGAAGTAACACCTTGCTGGAGAACATAACTCTGTTGGAGGAATTGCGGGTAACCACCCGACAATCAGCATTATCACTTTCTAATATTGATACCACATCATCCTGAGAAAGACTCAGCTGGGAAATACAAGTGACTTAACCAAGCAACTTGTCAAAGGATACCCTGCCGGGGACTACGAGTATCTCGTTGAAGACCACCCCGCTGGGGATTACATCTCTACTGGGGTAACTGTGAGTAACCACTCAAAATCTGTACCATGCTATCTCCACAGCACTCGGGGAAAGGACTTGGCTGAGGAGAAAGAGAAATGCTTGACCCAGCCACTCTGCTAGGGGAATATGCCATAACGAACACGATCACTGCATGTCTGGCCATAAATCCACAAAACTGCTACGAACACGATCGCTGCGCGTTTCGATGCCACAACCAAAATCACATAATGGGACGAACACGATCACTGCATGTTGCGTTTACAACCAAAATTACTTCGACCATGAATCCGACCGGATGAGGTAAACACGATCACTGCGTGCCAGACGGAATAAACCCATATAGAAGAGGCGAACGCGTTCACTGCGTACTTCAACCACCAATATGATGAACACGATCACTGCGTATGCTGCAATAGGACGAATACGATCACTGTGCATCTCGACCAACAAACCCCAAAAATAACGTCAACACGATCACTGCGTGTGTCACAGAACCAACCCATGTAACAGGACGAATACGATCACTGCGTATACCGGCCAACAAAACCAACTGATACGGTAGCCGCGATCACTGCGTGCTCCGCGTCACAAGTTCCCATGGTACTATCAACACGATCACTGCATGCTATACGAATACGATCACTGCGTATCTTGAACACGATCACTGCGCGTTCGAACACGATCACTGCGCGTTCTGAGCCACGATCCTCTTGACTGGAGAAAACACGATCCCTGCGTGTTGTGCGTCTCAACTAACCCACATAACTGGACGAATACGATCACTGCATATTCTAACCATACATAGGGTAAACGCGATCACTGCGCGTTTCATGTCCTCTTGACTGGAGGAAACACGATCACTACGTGTCGTGCCACAACTTCAAACCTGGGACGAATACGATCACTGCGTACTTCGGCCACCAACAACCAGATGAGCACGTTCACTGCATGCCTTCACCCTATAACCACCCCGCGTAACGGACAAATACGATCACTGCGTATACCGACCAACAGAAACCGGATGAACACGATCACTGCGTGTCCTGCTCTATAAACCCCAAGATGATACCAACACGATCACTGCGTGCCTTACAAAGCAATCTCCTTAGATCGGGACGAATACGATCACTGCGCCATTCGACCACAGATACACATACCAAGATCAACACGATCACTGCGTGTCCTACAGCATGAACCCCCAAAAGGTCGGGACCAATACGATCACTGCGCACCTGGGCCACAAATCAACTTTCAACATCAACACGATCACTGCGTGCCTGACATCATGAACCCCATAGCTGGTACAAAATACGACACGATCACTGCATGTTTTGACCACAAAATCCACATCTTCCTAAATCACGATTTCTCTTATCGGCAAGGAATAACATGTCTGAAACTGAAGAGGTAACCACCTGGCCTATGTTTCAAAAGGCGCGCTTGATAATGACGTAATGCTTCCATACAACATGGAAATGCTACATACTCGGGTAAAATGCAAATGCTCATGATGCATGTTTATGCAAAGAGTTGCTGCAGCAAAATAACTGCTGAAGACACACTGGATCCGCTGGGGATGACCGGAACACTACCGATACGCTTCCAGCAAAACAAAATAAATGTTGGAAAGATGAACTAACTCCGCTGGGGATAACCATCCTGCTGGGAAGTAACTCACAAACTCAAAACTCCACAATCTGCTGAGGACGATCCTCCTGACGAGGAGGAGCGACTTGCTGGGGAAAGAAAGGACAATCCTGCTCGGGAAAACTCTTTTCAGCGGCTCCAACCACCTAATCACACTCTGTGGGGAACCCCTCCCACTATCACTGAGCTGGGGAAATCATCCTGCTATCACTGAGCTGGGGAAATCATCCTGCTATCACTGAGTTGGGGAAATCATCCTGCTATCACTGAGCTGGGGATTGAATTACACATTCTGATTTGCACTGCGCAAGAACTTTCTGGGGAGTTAACCATATCCATCTCGACCTTCACTGGGGAGGACTCTGCTCTGCTTGACGAGCCACTTCTGAAATGAAGATACATTATCTTTTACTTTGACGCAATCTACGCTCTCCTGGGGAAATAACATTCAGTTTTGCCTGGAGCGACTTCACTGGGGAAGACACAACATTCAACCTCTGGAGAGGGTACCAGCCTGCCATGGACTCTGGCGGGGAACTTTGTGAACTTTTGAATACCTGCAAAAGTCAACAAGCAAACACAAGACAATCTATGCAAAAAGAGACATCTTGGTAATCACCCACGACAACCATTCAGGTAATTTTCGGTTTTAACAATCATCGGCCGAGGCCCGCCTGGTTACACGCATGTAAGTTTATCGAAAACATCGGCGTTTTTTACAAACAAAACTGTAAAAATCAAAACCAAAGTCACACACTTCACTGAATAAAACACTTTATTGATAACGGCCTGAGAATAGGCAAAATTTTGTACATCAGATGCAACTCCTGAAAAGAGGTAGTCACACATAAACAAAATGCAGAAGTATACAAATATACAGAATAAAATTTGTACACATGTCGGCAACGTGTTACAGACGAACACCATGAACCGATCCTCCTATGACTCGTCGGACCCTGACGCTTTCCCGACCTCTGTCTTCGGAAGAAATTGATTTGGATAATTGACCCCCAGATGCTCCCAAACCGCTAAACAATCAAACTTGGACCGCAGTCATTTGCTTCTTAAATCCCTAACTTTTGCGTGAATCGCCCTTTGCGGGTTTTCGATTCACCGGGATACCCTTTTTTGCCGAAGCCGCCCAGTGTAGGTTTTCGACTTCGCGGGTGTACATTTTTCACCTATATCCCTAACTTTTGCCCGAACCTTTTTATTCTGTTTTTGGTTCGCCAGGATGCCCCATTTTTGCCTGGACTCTCTTTTTACTGTCCAGCGGGTCAATTTTAAGCAAAGTATTTTTTAACTGCGTCCGAGTTCACAGGGGATGAAAAGTCTTCACCATCCATGGTGGATAACAATAAGGCTCCTCCGGAGAAGACCTTTCTCACGACGTATGGACCTTCGTAATTGGGAGTCCATTTTCCCCTGTGATCCGATTGCGGCGGGAGAATCTTCTTCAGCACAAGATTACCCGTCTGAAAGCTTCGAGGTCGAATCTTCTTGTCAAACGCTTTCTTCATCCGGCTCTGATACAGCCTACCATGTGCAATGGATGCTAGTCTCTTCTCATCTATCAAGTTCAGCTGATTCAATCTACTTCTCACCCATTCTGCCTCGTCCAGCTTAACATCAAGCAAAACCCTCATAGATGGTATTTCAACCTCCAATGGCAGGACAACCTCCATGCCATATACTAGTGAGAACGGTGTTGCCCCGGTTGACGTACGCACTGTAGTACGATAACCGTGCAAAGCGAATGGCAGCATCTCATGCCAATCCTTATACGTTACCACCATCTTTTGAAAAATCTTCTTTATGTTCTTGTTGGCCGCTTCAACAGCGCCATTCATCTTGGGTCTGTAAGGAGATGAATTATGATGCTCGATCTTGAAATCCCGACACAGGTCTTTCATCATCTTGTTGTTCAAATTCGAACCATTATCAGTAATGATTCGCTCAGGAATACCGTATCTGCAGATTATATCCTTCTTGATAAATCTGGCCACTACCTGCTTCGTCACATTGGCGTAAGATGCTGCTTCCACCCACTTGGTGAAGTAATCGATCGCAACCAGAATGAAGCGATGCCCGTTAGAAGCAGTAGGCTCGATCTTACCGATCATATCAATTCCCCACATGGAGAAGGGCCACGGGGAAGCCATAACATTCAGCGGACTGGGTGGCACATGGATCTTATCAGCATAGATCTGGCACTTGTGACACCGCTTGGCGAATTTGAAACAGTCAGTTTCCATCGTCAACCAATAATACCCTGCTCGTAACAACTTTCGGGTCATAGCATGCCCACCTGCATGCGTACCAAAAGTTCCTTCGTGGATCTCTTCCATGAGTAAGTTAGCCTCCTTCTCATCCACACACCGGAGGAGTACCAAATCGTGGTTCCTTCTATACAAAACGCCGTCGGGATTCAGATAAAAGTTGCCTGCCAATCTCCTTAGGGTCTTCTGATCGCGACTGGATGCCCCAGCCGGATACTCCTTATTCTTCAGGAAATTCTGTACATCAAAATACCATGGTTTACCGTCAGATGCTTCATCAATTGCAAACACAAAGGCCGACCTATCAAGGCGAGAGATGACAATGCTGGGAGCCTCATTCCAGCGGTTGACTTTATACATCGAGGATAACGTTGCAAGGGCGTCTGCCATTTGATTCTCCGCCCGAGGTACATGATGGAACTCCACCCTATCAAAGAAAGGTAGCAACCTTCTCGCATAATTCATGTACGGTATCAGATTAGGTTGGCGCGTCTCCCACTCTCCCTTAATCTGATTCACCACCAATGCTGAATCCCCATATACGTCCAGATTCTTAATCCTCATATCAATAGCCTCTTCTAACCCCATAATGCAAGCTTCGTACTCGGCTTCATTATTTGTTACCGAAAAAGTTAATCTGGCTGTGAACGGGATGTGCGACCCGTGGGGAGTTGTAATGATTGCCCCGATCCCGCTACCGTACGAATTGACAGCCCCGTCAAAAATCAATTGCCATTGGGAACTCCCCTCAGGACCCTCACCAGGCAATGGCTCATCACAATCTTTAGCTTTCAAGTACATTATGTCCTCATCAGGAAACTCAAACTTCATAGGCTGATAATCCTCAACCGGCTGTTCGGCGAGATATTCGGACAGAACACTTCCCTTAATGGCCTTCTGGGAAACATACTGGATATCGTATTCTGTCAATACCATCTGCCATCTAGCAATCCTCCCAGAGAGTGCTTGCTTCTCAAACACATATTTGATCGGATCCATCTTCGATATCAGCATGGTTGTATGATTCAGCATGTACTGTCTTAGACGTTTGGCAGCCCACGCCAATGCACAACACGTCTTTTCGAGCATAGAGTATCGAGATTCACAGTCTGTGAACTTCTTACTCAAGTAGTAAATTGCATGCTCTTTCCGCCCTGTCTCGTCATGTTGACCGAGAACACAACCCATATTGTTCTCCAGAACCGTTAGGTACATAATCAGTGGTCGACCTGCTACTGGGGGTATTAACACCGGAGGTTCCTGCAAGTATTCTTTTATCTTTTCAAATGCCCTTTGGCAATTATCGTTCCAGACCACCGCTTGATCTTTCTTTAGCAGCTTGAATAATGGTTCACACGTGGTCGTTAGGTGAGAGATGAACCTAGCAATGTAATTCAACCTCCCTAAGAATCCACGGACTTCTTTTTCGGTTCTCGGTGCTGGCATTTCTTGTATTGCTTTTATTTTTGCAGGATCGACCTCGATTCCTTTCTTGCTCACAATGAACCCCAGTAGCTTCCCGGATCTTACTCCGAAGGTACATTTGTTTGGATTCAGCCTCAGCCTGAATTTCCTCAGCCTCTTGAACAACTTCAACAAATTAACCAGATGCTCTTCCTCTGTTTGAGACTTGGCAATCATGTCATCGACATACACCTCAATCTCTCTGTGCATCATGTCGTGAAAAAGCGTTGTCATTGCCCGTTGGTACGTTGCCCCAGCATTCTTCAAACCAAAGGGCATCACCTTATAACAGAAGGTTCCCCACGGGGTGATAAAGGTCGTTTTTTCCATATCCTCCGGAGCCATTTTGATCTGGTTGTACCCTGAAAAGCCATCCATGAAGGAGAATACCGAAAACTGAGCCGTGTTGTCAACTAACACGTCAATATGCGGCAGCGGGAAATCATCCTTCGGGCTTGCTTTGTTTAAATCCCTATAATCAACACACATCCGAACCTTGTCATCTTTCTTTGGCACAGGCACGATATTAGCGACCCAAGTGGGATAAGTGGTAACAGCCAGGAACCCAGCATCCCATTGCTTCTGCACCTCTTCCTTTATCTTTACGGCCATGTCAGGACGAGTTCTTCGGAGTTTCTACTTCACGGGCGGGCAATCTTCCTTCAACGGCAGACGATGAACAACCATATCAGTGTCCAAACCCGGCATGTCCTCGTAGGACCAAGCAAATATATCACTGTATTCACGCAGCATCTCAATAAGCTCTCGCTTGATATCCTCTTGCAATGCAGCCCCTATACGGATATTCCTGACGCATTCTTCAGACCCCAAGTTGACAATATCAATCTCTTCCTGGTGAGGCAGAATGACTCTCTCCTCTTGCTTCAGTAACCGACTAAGCTCTTCTGGTAAGTCACTATCCTCCACAATCTCCTCCTCAGCTTGGAAGATCGGATGCTCGAAGTCTAAACGAGTCATGGGAAGTTTTTGGTCGGTGTCATCTGAAAATTCGTGAATCCTGCGAGGGAAACGGTTAAGTGCTTCAAAAATGATGTACAAGCAAAATGCCTAACTGCGCTGCCATTTTATTGAAAAATAAAAATAAAAATAAACAGAAAGAAAAGGATCACAACATTTGAATGTAAAAAACGTCGTCGTTTATTAATCATGCAAACATACAGGTAAACAGTTAGGCCCTAAGACAAGATCATCGATGCCCGGGCAAGGCATGAGATCATAAAAATGATTGAAGAAACAATGTATTACTGTTTGGTGACTTGGATGACGTCCTGGATGGACCAGTTGCATAGGCTTTGCCCTGGCGTGCTGGGTCGAATCCATGAGTCCATGTTGCAATCGCTATCCACCTCATCCGTATCAGACACGACATTGATCCTTTCAAAGCTAACCCCTCCGGGTGTGAACACGACAGGTCCCTTGTACTTAGGCGCACTCTGCGAGAAAGATGGGCGGTACCCCAAGCCATACTTGTCTTGCTTTACCGGAATGTCCAGAACCTGCCCCCACTTCTGAGTCTCTCCTGCTTGTACCAGCGCCTTGGCTTCTTTATACGAGGAGACGGCCACCTCTTGCCCTTCACTCTTTACCGGAGCTTCCTCTTTAACTTTCACCTCCTCGAACGCTTGACACAGCGTTTCATGAATCTCTCCATCTACCTCCACGTACTTGAAAGAAGATAAATGACTGACTAGGATATCCTCTTCGCCACACACCGTCACAATACTCCCCTCAACCATATATTTCAACTTCTGATGGAGCGTCGAAGTTACTGCCCCAGCGGCGTGAATCCAGGGTCTCCCAATCAAACAGCTATATGCGGGCTGTATGTCCATGATGTAAAACACTGTATCAAACACCTCTAGACCTACCTGAATAGGTAACGTTATCGACCCGAATACTGACCTCCTGGTTCCGTCAAAAGCCCTTACTACCAAATCACTAGGTGTGCACAACAACCCACGGGTATCTAACTTCAGCAGAGCCTTCTTTGGTAACACATTCAACGAGGACCCAGTGTCTACCAGCACGTGGGATAACAAGAGTGCCCCGGCATTCGATAGAGATGTGCAAAGCATTATTGTGATCATGCCCTCGAGGTGTTAAGTCAAAATCTGTGAATCCCAGTCCATGCCCAGCGTTAACATGTGCCATAACCCCCTCCAGCTGATTAACTGAAATCTCTTGCGGCACGAAGGATGTCTCAAGTACCTTCAACAGGGCGTTCCTATGCGCCTCAGAGCACAACAACAGCGATAATATGGAGATCTTTGACGGGGTCTGGTGCAGGTGATCTACAATCTTGTAATCACTTTTGCGGATTAACCTCATGAATTCTTCCACATCTTTGGCTATCGGCTCTTTCTCTTTACTCCCTGAAGATTCCCCTTCAACAGCCTTGTTCTTACCTTTGGCGAGCCTCTCTGCTTCAACCTCAGGTGAAGTGAAAATTCTCCCACTCCGGGTTATACCACCTGCTCCCACTATATTATCAACGGATCCTGCTGGCGGATCATTCAAGTCAATCTTTTCCCCATTGCAATACGCCTCAGCACTGTAGCACCACGGGACTGCCTTTGTGCTTTCAAAAGGGACTGGCTTAGCGTTGGTAATAGTAATGGTCGGCCTTTTTGATGATGCCGAAATTGTCACTGATTTGAACGGAATGGTGATCGTAGCAATCTCCCTACGCTCTTTCTCAGGTTCTGTCTCAACAGCCTTCTCTCGCCCCACAGCCCTGTCAAACTGCAAAGTTCCTTCATCAATCAAACTTTGAACTCCCCTCTTCAACTTCTCACAGCCCTCAGGTTGAATCAAACAGCCATCACACTCGTTACTGCAACCGGGATAGACGCCTCCTTCCAACAAGCGTTGCTTTACGAAACTCAAAGGGGTTTTCAGCTCGCTCACTTCTGAAACTAAGTTCAACTCATCATCTGACAGGATTGCATTGGCCCCGGCTCCACCATGCTTGGGCATCGGCTGCTGCGTGATATTGGGACCTTCCTTCCCGAAGTTGATGGCCGTACTATCAAGCAAGTCCTGCACTTTATGCTTGAAAGCTAGGCAATTCTCAATATTGTGCCCGGGTGCACCCGAATGGAAGTCACAGTGCTCATTAACGTCATATCCGACTGGTGGCTGGCCAGTTGGTGATGCTAAGGTCCTCTTCTCGACTAGCTGCAATTTCAACAAGGTCTGAAGGAGTTCTGCATATGACACTGGCGGTACCTCGAACACTCTCCTTGGTCGGGGGTTCTGAAATCTGCGCTGATTATTAGGCTGCTGCTGAGCTTGCTGCGGTGGTTGTTGTCTCTGCTGCTGAGAAGGCCCTGGAATGGTTACACTTGCGACTTGCGACTGCTGACGCCAGTTCTGACCTTTATTCTTTCGTCGAGCACCGAATACAGCATTGGTGTCACCTTGCCGTTTACCACCGAACGTCTTCTTATTACCTCCTGCGGGACTGGACTCACCTGCTTGAATTTTACCAATCTTCACCCCGTTTTCAATTCGCTCCCCCATCAAAATCAGCTCAGAGAAAGTACTCATCGAAAAGTTGAGCAGACGGTCGTAGTACATTCCAGAGAAAGTTCCTATGAACATATCCATCATTTCGCGTTCCACCATTGGAGGATGCACCCTAGCAGCCAAATCTCGCCATCTCTGGGCGTATTCTTTAAAGCTCTCACTAGACTTCTGAGACATGCTTTGCAACTGAACTCAGTTAGGGGCGAGATCGCTATTATATTGATAATGTCAAACAAAAGCCTCTGCCAGCTCTTTCCAACTCCTGATCTGAGTAGGCTCTAAGCTCATGTACCACTCCAGCGATGGCCCTGACAGGCTATCCTGGAAGAAGTGCATTAGCATCTTTTCATCCTCAGAATACGCAGATATACGCCTGTAAAATGCGCGCACATGCATCCTAGGGCATGTATCCCCTTTGTATTTATCGAACGACGGTGCTTTGAATTTCAGCGGGACCCTCAACCCTGGGACTAACCCCATATTTGACATATCCAACCCAAGAGCATTCTGGTTGGCCAACCCGTTCACCTTCTCTTCTAGCAATCTCATCCGATGGTTGTCACCCCTGGCTCTTTCATAGCCCTCATTCTGACCAGAGAACACATCCTCCTGGCGATCCTCCCAGCGAGGTACTGCTTCGTATCCAACATAATCTGCATCGCGGCCCGGACCAGTTTGAACGTACCTGGGGTCATGCCTCAGATTACCCATCTCTTGAGTGTTGTATGCGCCAGCTCCATATCCAAGATTACCATAGCCACCAAACCCAGCCTTGGCGCCAGCCATGCTGCCATACCCCATATTCACACCATTGAAGCCCTGGTTACCATTAATACCATTCATTCCTACATTCTCAACACCCCCACTGAAACCCTGATTGACGTTGCCCACAAATACCCCAGCAGTATTTGTATTGACATTCATATTACCGGTGTTCCCACCTCCACCTACAGGACCAGTTTCTCCAGCATTCAAACCGGTTACGGGAACAGCGTCAGCACCTTGACGATTCTCAACTCGGGGAGAAGCAGCAATGTTTTCACCCTGCGGTGTCCCGTTGTTCTCAGCCCGGGCGACTATCGGTTGAACCAGATTCTGCAGCTGCTCTTGCCCTTTTGCGATAGTCTTCATGGTTTGCATGAGCAGGGCCATCCTGTCACGCATCTCTTGCATTTCACTCTGCACGTTGTCCATGATCTTCTTCTGGTTGACTCTTGTAGAGTAACGGTGGACCCGCTTTTCTGCAATCCTGAAAATACCTGCTTCAAAGATGCAAGAGATAAGATACCTGGATCACAAACCTGCAATGCAAATATGAGTATGTATGTAAAATGCAATGTGTGTCTGTGCATTAGGGATTATTATGCCCCGATTCTAGTGTGAGTGCAAGTGCAGTGACAGTGCTAGCAAGACAGTGATTGGAGCCGAATCATAGAAAACCTCGTATATTACAGAGAAATCCAAGAATACAATATCACCGAGGGTATACAGTAAGATGGCATGACCTCAACCAACAATCCTGGTGATGGTCAGCGCTAATGCAAATAAAGCATACAAATACATGAAATGATCAAGTACTCCCATGAGCCCGGTATTCTTCTATCAACCTCTTGGTCTCTGGATGACCTGGTCGGGTGAGCAGACCTTCGACAAGCTGGTTTCTTCTCTTGAGAACACGTGGCGCGTCACCAGCGGTTTCCTCCCCTGCTCCATCTCTGAATCGCTCTTCTAGCTTCCGCTTCTGAGACACTGCTTCGTTCCTGCCTTCAATGGCTTTGTTCAATGCCTTCTGGAGACTGTATCTGGTCATCACTTCTTCTTCGCACTTCTCAATGCTAGCCTTCAACTGCTTCTCGAGGTCAGAAATTTGCTGCTTCAACTTATCTTCCCTCTTCTTGTTGTTGGTCAGCGTCGCGTTCCAAGTCTTATTGCAAGAGGAGATCTCTCGGTGAGCGGCGTCAAGTGCTTTCTTTTTGGCCTCTAGCATGTCGTGGGAGCTTCTGAAATCTTGACCCAGACGTTCGCGCTTTTTCTTCTCCTCAGTCAACTCAGCGCCTAGTCTGTTCACTAGTTCGATCTGCTGTTGGAAAGAACAGACGGCCTTATTCTTCTCACTCCTCATCTGAGCTAGCTCCTTCTCTAACTCTTCATTAATCTTCAGCAAGGCTTCCTTTTCCTTCACAACCTGCTCGTAGACCTCCCTTGTGACGGTGGTTGGCTCTTCTACCGAAATGTGAACAGGGACCGGAGCAGCTGGAAATGGCATCCGTATCCGCCTGGCTCTCTCCTGAATCCAGACTTTGTAGGGTGCATATGCCTGGCAATCACTCTTCCTCAACAGTGGCTTCCCTTTCCTGTTAATACGCGTCCAGGCATGCCGAAGCTTGGCTAGCAAATCTCCGCTCAAATCGCCTGTGAAGTACAGAGATTCTTGTACTTCATCCTCCTGAGGTGGGCTCTTCAGCGCATATACAAACTGACGGACGAACAAAGATGGGTTGTAGTTGATGCACCCTTTTCTCCCTATCAACGGAACATTAGGATACCCAGAACAACTGCAAATAAGCTCGGACCCCAGCAGATCTCGATCAAACCACTCAATATCTGTAGAAGACAGCCTCATCATACGCTCTGGCTAGTCAGATGCGGTCGCATTATCCACAAAAGGTCCCTTCGAAGGAAGATGGCTCTTGAACCACATGGACAGCAAAGGCACGCAACAAGAGACATTCTTGCCTCTCCTGTTCTCATTCCTGTAGTGCATTGAATGGTAAAAGTCCCCGATCAGTGTAGGCACTGGGTTGCCAGCAGCAAACAGATGAAACACATCCATGTCCACGAAGTTTGGGAAATTAGGAAACAACACTATCCCATAAATGCATAGAGCCAGAATAGCGTTAAAGACCACCCAACACCCATTCTTGGCGTACTCTTGAGCCTTACCAACCAGAAACTGAAGAGAGAAACCCGGAACTCCTCGCCAAGAAGTCGTCAACAACTCAGAAGCATTCATATGCAAGGCTTTGGCTAAATCCTCCAACTTAGGTTCAGCGGCAGAGTGAATAAAGGGAACTGCATTCTGCACTGGCAGCTCAGTAAACTCCACATACTCCTCCATGGTAGGTCCCAAAATGAAGTCTGCAAATGTAAAACATCTCAAAGCCGGGTCATAGAACTGCATCAGCGTGTACAGCCCGTTCAACTCATCATCAGTGGATCTGCGAACCAGACTCAACAGCCGTCCATAACTCTGCCTGAAGCTTCTACGAACATCCTCATCTGCCAGAGAAATCAGACCCAGGAGTGAAGTAATATCAGGAATAGGTAGCTTGTAGGCGACTGTCATCCTCAAACCTGCCATAATCGATACTCAGAAGTCCAGACACTAGAACTGGGGGATATGCAAATGCACCTGCAGCACAGACACACGTTAATGGGATGCAATGATAATGATTATGCAGATAATGCAATGCAAGCAACATGCAACAGGGACCAAGTGCTATAGCTGAGCAGCCTGAACCATATCAAAAGTCTCAAGATAGACCCTCCAATACTCATCAATCTCTGGTCTCGGATAGACCTAACACAAAGCTCCAACATCGGTCTCTGATAGACCCATAATATAACCCCAACTGGTCTCTGACAGACCTCAAACCATAACTCCAACCGGTCTCTGATAGACCACACAAATATCCATAAATACCCAGGATCTTTGATCAAGAAATAACCGGTATTTGAAGGTCTAGTTACCTGCATAACCCCAAACCCTCTCACAGGTGGATGTCCTAGCAACTGACAAAGGTATGGCATCCTATGCGGTCGTTGGCGTCACAGACTTTCAGGAGTGATGATACGATTCCCAGAAGGAGTGGCGTCATCAACTCCTGAAGAGGCCTCACTTAGCCAACTTCCAAATGATCGGTTCCCAGAGTCGACAATCCAACTAACCAGCAACCCGAGCCACCCAAAGGGCAGGACAGGAGGCCAACCAGAAGAACCTCGTCTGAGTGTAGATTTCACGGGACACTAGGACATGCAAAGCACGTGCGCGCCCACTAATCTCTACTCTAAATCTAGGTGCACTCAAGCCCAGGTCCGGCTTATCTCTCAATCATAGAACACCCGTCACACCCCACAATACAGCAATAATAATAATAAAATGATGAAATGTAAATACAGAAATGTAAATCCATACAAATTCCTCGACGGGCAAACAAGCGCTAGGATTGACTCTCTTAAGGGACGTTGGATCCCAAATGCATAAGGAACTATCGCAGTCCTTAGCAGCCAGGGGACGTTGGTTCCCCAGCAGAGTCGCCAGCTGTCGCTACTGCGAAAATCGGCGTCGGCTGAACAGAAGAGTCGCCACCGTGCGTTATTTATCCCAATGGAGGGAAAGGAAACGCTCGAAGAAAACCTCGCGAAAACGGGAAAAGGTATGGTCATCGCAACCAAAACCGGGGTTCGGGAGTCGGTTACGCAAGGGGAAGGTATTAGCACCCCTCACGTCCATCGTACTCGATAGGATCCACGCTTGTTTGGTTTGTACGGATTACATTTCTATCTAAACTAAAGGATGAGGTCTGAAAAGGAAAGAAAACATGACTCGGAAAAGCATCGCACTTTATGCCTATGTATTCTCGGCTGGAACGAGAAATCAGAGTCAACGTAGTTCACCTAACTACGGGGGAAGATGGGTGAAGGTTGCTCGCTAGGACATCGCATCCTATGCCTACGTACTTCCACACTGCATGGAGGATCAGAGCAAACGTAGTTCGGGCTACGCACGACACAAGCTGTTCAAGTGTCTTTTATGAAAAATCTCACCTTAACCAAGGGTTTTCTTATTGCAAAAAGGTTGATGTTTGTTCAAATCTTTTGACGGAAGAAGTGAATTAGTCTCTGTTATAACCTTTATTAATGTTTTTCTGTTGTTTTGAAGGAAGAAGATATGACACTCTAAAATCCTAGGGTCACAAAGGGGATAAAAATCTACTCTAATGCTATCATGCATGGGTTAAGACCTAATGTCTATCATGCTCCTCTCTTGCGCAGAGAGAAACGGAGATCCTACGGGAATAGACGAAAACAGAAACAGCAGATATATACAATAAAGCAGTAAAATGCATGGATGCAACAATACAAGCGAGGCAAGGGAGTCCCACTCAACCTCGAACCTATAAAATAATAGGCAAAAGTGAACAGGATTCACTTTCAACCCAACAAGTTAAACAGCAAACAATACAGTCCGGGAAATTCACACAATACATCAAAATTAAAACAGCAAAGGCTAAACAGCAAAGCAGTCTTCATCAGCATCAGCAACTATCTTCAAGTTAAGCAGACATCAGTCTTCTATTTTCAGTCTCCCAATGGCTTTTCTTCAAGTCCTAACCTCCAAGCTGAGGAATCAATCACAAGAATAAACTGGGTGTTAAGCAATTAGTTGACCACCAAGGGTGGCAAACATACTGCTATCAACACAAGGAATATCTCTCTCAAGAGTTCTATCCCTTAGACATTAGCACCAAGCCTTCCAAAGGAAGGGGGTGAGTGTCTTAGGGAGACTCTGCATCACAGAGAAGGATGGAGGCAATCAAGACCTTCCATGTTTGAGAATCAAGTTGTCTACTCTAGGGCTCTGCTTAACTCCTAGATCCTACAAACCTCAACAGCTACCAGCAAGAGATACTCCTCATCAACTCTGGAAGTTGGTCTTCATTCTCTGATCTTTAAATGGGCTTCATCATCTCAGATCTTCAGCTTCCCTCAAATCCCAAACAAACCCAATACCCGACACAGACAGAAAGATAACCCTAAAGAGGGCACACCACACAATTAATCAGGTACAAGCAATACACTAATAGCAGTAGGGGAAACCTAATATTTTCTAAGGGATCTACCCTATACCCATAACCCCTATAGTCCCATACCCCAAAATCAAATCAACATCCCTAAAAGAATTAATCTATCTCACATATACTCATCTAAAACCCTAATTTTGATCATACTAACCACACCTAACCAAATCACCTAAAATTTAATCCTAAAAATATGAATTAAATCCTATATTCAAGTTGAAGTCCTACACTAATCACTCTAAAAAGAATGAGCCCTAAAGCTAAAGGGAGCTATTAGAACAAAAATCAACAAATTTAAGTATCAAACTAAATCCATTAAAATGCTATTTACAAGAAAAATACACAAAAAATTAGTAAAACAAAATAAAATGCTATTTTTATTATTTAATATTTTTCTAGACAGGATTATTGACCTATAGCAAAAAGAACCAATTAAAACAAGCCATTTTCCATTTTTTTATGATTTTTTAAAGGTGACAAAAATATTAAAGGAATTAAAATAGCAAAATAGAAATAAAAGGGGGAGGGGGTCTGAATAGCAGTGGCGCCTAGTTGTAATTCCTAATGGGCCATGGAACCAGGGGTGCAGATAACAATTCATTAAGCCCAGCACGCTTCAGAAAATCAATTGCAAAATAAAAAGAAAAAAAGAAAAACTCTCGGTGTGAATAGCAAACATTTCACGTGTTATTCTTTGGGCTTATCAAGAAGGGGGTGGGGATAGAAATGTTGGACCCAGCCCAGACACGCGTTTAAGTGAAACGCATCGTTTCACGCTGGTCAGCTCCCTCCATTTTCAACTTTGAATCTCGACCCCACGATGCGATTAAAAGGTCAAATAACCAGGATGATCGGACGGCTACCCTTCATCGTCCCCAAACCAAAACCCCAGAACTCAGAAATCTCTCCCCATGCAGCCATGTTCATGCCCTTCGTTCTCTCTCCATAGGCCATGAAATCCAGACTTGCAAAGACCAAACTTAACCTATTCTTTCCCAGGAACACGATGATGCTTTTAGTTTGGACTGAAACTAACCCCATAATAAGACCCGATAGGTGGAACCTCATAGAATACCAACTGCACTCATCAATGGAGCCTCACAATTCTTCAATCTAACTGTCCCATCTTGTTCACCATGCTACACTGATCTCAGCAAACTATTACACGATGATTAAACCTCATTATTCACCCTAATTTTGGTCATCAAAGAATCACCACCCTGCTAACAAACTCCATGAAACTCTCTCTAATTCTCAGGAATCACTCCCCTAAGGTCTCTAAGCATGATTACCCTAGCCATTTCATCTAACAATGCATAAATAGAGGGATTCGAATGCTTTTGCAAACCTGAAAAATGGTGATGGCAGAGGTATCTACACTCTAATCCAATGCTTGAGACTGGTCACAAATGATCTCCAATGGCTGAGAATCTTCCTGATGGCAGTAATCCTTGCTCAAACTTCTTGATTCACCCTGGCCAAACCTTTATGCAACTTGGAGTGAAGATTCGAATCTCATGAACCAGCCACCTTTCTTTCTAGTTTTTCTTTGCTTTTCACTCTATGATGATGGAGGAAGATGATGACAAGAAGAAATCTCACAATTGATGGAGTTTTGATACACTTTGAAAAGAAAATGCAAATGGGAGTGAAGGAATCAAAATGGGGTTTGCAAGCTCAAAGAATCACCAACCACTGCATGGACCCTCTCTAGGGTTTATATACACACCAATGGGAGCATCTAGAACCTTTGAGAAAGCTCCATGAAGTTTCTAGAACTTCTCATGCAATGAGATTTTCAACTTTTCTATTCTTAGTAAATCCCATGAGATCTCATGATAACCATGCAATTCTCCTTAAAATACCCTTACATGAGATGGTAATAAGAAAACAAGGCATTTCAAGTCATTTTAAGGCTTTGGCAAACTTTTCCTTTAGGTGCCTTAAAATGCAAGAATCAAATTTACAAAGGAAGTCCAATTTTTAAGCCTAAACTCAAAAAAGTGGCTGAACCAATGTTTCTAAAATAATGTTTGGAATCAATTTGGTATATTGGATGACCCATTTTGGATTTGTAGATCTCTCAAACCAATTTTTTATTTCAACTTTTTCAACTTATATGCCTTTTTTAGGTCATTTTCCACCAACTTTGGTCAAGTCTTATTCTATGCATTTCCAAACTTCCATGACTTCTTTTCTAGACTTAAAATGGCATTTTGAGCAACTTTGATGTTGTGAAGTTTTTCATTTGAAGCTTCCTTGTATGAGTTTTAAGCATAGGCCAAGAATGACCTGTAATCCCCAAATGACCAAAATACCCTTTGCTTGCCAAGACCATAAGTAGAGTTCCACAAATCATATGAAGTCATACCATACCTTTATAGAAAGCTAAGACAATAAGGAACAACTCTCATGTTGGCCAGAAATCCATTTGAACTTCTTGAAGGTCAAAAGTTGCTTGGAAGACAGACAACTTTCACAGACAAATTTCAGTGCCCTCAGATGACCTATAACTTGCAAGAGCTATAACTTGAGTTCTACAAATCATCTTGATGACTTCCACCACTCAAATTAAAGCTATGAAGATACTCTACAAGTTTCATGTGGACCAGAAATTCATATGAGGCTTGCATCTTGAGTTACACTGCTTTGAAGTTTGACCTAAATCAGGGGATTTTACACTGAAACCCTAATTTAGTAACTCCAGTTCTCCTTGACTCCTCTTGATTTTTATTTAACACACCATCATGCTCATATCCATATAGCAAATAATAAATCCCACATTCTTCAAATGCTCCTTGATGCCCTTCAAAACACTTCTTTGACCTAGTGTTGACCTGGTGTTGACCCAGTGTTGACTGACTTCAACTGAGGCTCTTGCAACCATCCCAATGGCTTGGTTCTTCTTCAAAATGATCACATAGGCTCTTCATAATATCCATACACACCTCATGCTCTTGGCTCATAGCTCCCACACCCTCTGATGATCCCCACACAACCTCAAGATAGGAGAGAACTCATTGATCAACCTGTTAACTCCTCAAAGCTCAAATTCTTCCCTGATGACCTGAGTAGACTTGAATATGAATGAAACCCTTGGATATACCTCTTGAGATAAGAATAGCACTTTGATCCCTGATTAAGATAGCTTGCTCATGCTATGCAATGCAGACGAATACACTATGTACATGATGACAATGCAAATGATTATGCAATTGAAACATAAGCCTAGGTTAGAAAAGGTTGGGCAAATTTTGGGCTGCAACAGTAGGCACGGAGCGTGATGCTTTGTCGAGTCACTTTTTTATTTCTTTCCTTTCTTTTGAGCCAGCCTTGATAGGTAGATAGATAAACAACCCGTCAGATAAACACAACAAGCTTGGATCCCGTTGAGTACAACGGACGTGAGGGGTGGTAATACCTTCCCCTTGCGTAACCGACTCCCGAACCCAGAGACTTGGTTGCGATGACCTAGTCTTTTCCTTTTCGTTAGGTTTTTCCTGATCGTTTCCTTTCCCTCCTTTGGGATAAATAACGATAGGTGGCGACTCTTCTGTCTTTGCCGACACCTTTTTTCGCAGTAGCGACAGCTGGCGACTCTGCTGGGGATCCAACGTCCCCTATGCGAGTCAATCCTAGCGCTTGTTTGTTTATCTTGTGGGTTTTGAACGTACCTGTTGTACTTTATTTACTTTCCCGCATTTTATTTTCTCGCATTTTATTTTCAGCATTATATTATTATGGTTGTGCTGTTGTGGGAGGGGTGCTCTGATGAGTGATAAGCCAGACCCAGGCTTGAGTATATACATAGCACTAGAAGAAGATTAGTGGTGAACCTGTATGTTAGGCATGCACTAGTTCCCACGAAATCTGCGCTCAGACGAGATTCTTTGAGATGATTTCCATTTCCTGTCCAGTGGGATGTTGAAAGGATTTCAGATCTAAGGGTTTTTGACTCTGGGGACCGATCATTTGTGATTCAGCTAAGTGAGGCCTCTTCAAGAGAGAATGATGCCAAACCAGAAATGGTGAACGCATCATCATTTCCTGAAAGTCGGTGACGATGATGAACGCATAGGATGTCGTACCTTTATCAGTCGTTTAAGTCCAAACCTGTGAGTGGGGGCTAGTTTCTGCAGGAAACTTTGACCTTCAGACAACTTGGTTTTCTCTATAATTTGAATCAGTACTATTGGTATTAGTGGGTCCTTATTATCAGAGTTATTTATATTCTCGTCGAAGAAGAATTATGACTTTCCACTCCGCAGCACAACCTGAAGGCCGGCTTAACCTGAAGTTGAGAAGAACATCTGACCTCACTATAAGGCAACTGTTAAACAAACAGGCATCAAATTTGATGGTCGGCTCAACCCGAAGTATAGAAGAACATCTGACCTCGCCGTCAAGCATCTGTTAAACAAACAGGCATCGAACCCGAAGGCTGGCTCAACTCGAAGTTGAGAAGAACATCTGACCTTGCCGTCAGGCAATTGTTAAACAAACAGGCATCGAAACCGAAGGCCGGCTCAACTAGAAGTTGAGAAGAACATCTGACCTCGCCGTCAGGCATCTGTTAAACAAACACGCATCGAGTTTGAAGGCCGGGTCAACACGAAGTTGAGAAGAACATCTGACTTGGCAATCAAGCATCTGTTAAACAAATAGGCATCGAACCCGAAGGCCGCCTCAACCCGAAGTTGAGAAGAACATCTGACCTCTCCGTCAGGCATCTGTTAAACAAACAGGCATCGAACCCGAAGGGCGGCTCAACACGAAGTTGATAAGAACATTAGACCACGTCGTCAGGCATCTGTTAAACAAAAAGGTATCGAACACGAAGTACCCTCAACATGAAGTTGAGAGCAACATCTTACCTCGTCGTCAGGAATCTATTAAACAAACAGGCATTGAACCCGAAGGCCGGCTCAACACGAAGTTGAGAGGAACATCTGACCTCACCATCAAGCATATGTTAAACAAACAGGCATCGAACCCGAATGCCAGCTCAACCAAAAGTTGAGAAGAACATCTGACCTCGCCGTCAGGCATCTATTAAACAAACAGGCGTCGAACCCGAAGGCCGACTCAACCCGAAGTTGAGAAGAACATCTGACCTTGCTGCAAGGCATCTGTTAAACAAACATGCATCGAACCCGAAGGGCGGTTCAAACCAAAGTTTAGAAGACCATCTGACCTCCTCGTTGGGCATCTGTTAAACAAACAGGCATCAAACCCGAAGGTCGGCTCAACACGAAGTTGAGAAGATAATCTGACCTCGCCGTCAGGCATCTGTTAAACAAACAGGCATCGAATTTGATGGCCAGCTCAACCCGAAGTTGAGATGAACATCTGACCTCGCCGTCAGGCATCTGTTAAACAAACAGGCATCGAAACCGAAGGCTGGCTCAACACGAAGTTGATAAGAATATTAGACCTCGTCGTCAAGCATCTGTTAAACAAATAGGCATCGGACACGAAGTCCCGCTCAACACGAAGTTGAGAGCAACATCTGACCTCGTCGTCAGGCGTCTGTTAAACAAATAGCCATCGAACACGAACTCCCGCTCAATATGAAGTTGAGAGCAACATCTTACCTCGCCATCAGGCATCTATTAAACAAACAGGCATCGAACCTGAAGGCCGACTCAACACGAAGTTGAGAGGAACATCTGACCTCACCGTCAAGCATATGTTAAATAAATAGGCATCGAACCAGAATGTCGGCTCAACACGAAGTTGAGAGGAGCATCTGACCTTGCCGTCAGGCATCTGTTAAACAAACAGGCATCGATCCCGAAGGGCGACTCAACCCGAAGTTGAGGAGAACATCTGACCTTGCTGTCAGGCATCTGTTAAATAAACAGGCGTCGAACCCGATGGCCGGCTCAACGCGAAGTTGAGAGGAACATTTGACTTCGCTGTCAAACATCTGTTAAAGAAACAGGCATCGAATCCGAAGGCCGTCTCAACCCAAAGTTGAGAAGAATATTTGACCTCGTCGTCAGGCATTTGTTAAACAAACAGGCATCGAACCCGAAGGCCGGCTCAACCTGAATTGGAGAAGAACATCTTACCTCGCTATCAGGTATCTGTTAAACAAACAGGCAATGAACCCGAGGGCTGGCTCAACAAGAAGTTGAGAAGTACATCTGACCTCGCCGTCAGGAATCTGTTTAACAAACAGGCATCGAACCCGGAGGCCGGCTCAACACAAAGTTGAGAAGAACATCTGACCTCGCCATCAGGAATTTGTTATATAAACAGGCATCAAACACTAAGGCCGACACAACACGAAGTTTCGAGGAACGTCTGACCTTATCGTTAGGCATCTGTTAAAAAAACAAGCATCGAACCCGAAGGCCGGCTCAACACGATGTTGAGAGGAAATCTGACATCGCAGTCAGGCATGTGTTAAAAAAATAGGCATCAATCCCGAATGTCGGATCAACACGAAGTTGAGAGGAACATCTGACCTCGCTGTCGAGCATCAGTTAAAAAAACAGAGATCGAATCTAAAGACCGGCTCAACCCGAAGTTTAGAAAAACATCTGACCTCGCTATCAGGCATCTGTTAAGCAAACAGACATCGAACCCGATGGTCGCCTCAACCCGAAGTTGAGAAGAACATCTGACCTCGCCGTCAGGTATATGTTAAACAAACAGACATCGAACCCGAAGGCCGGCTCAACCCGAAGTTGTGAGGAACATCTGACCTCGTAGTCAGGCATTTGTTAAACAAATAGGCATCAAACCCGAAGGCAGGCTAAACATGAAGTTGATAAGAACCGTAGACCTCGTCGTCAAGCATCTGTTAAACAAATAGCCATCGAACACGAAGTCCCGCTCAACATGAAGTTGAGAGCAACATCTTACCTCGCCGTCAGGCATCTATTAAACAAACAGGCATCGAACCGGAAGGCCGACTCAACACGAAGTTGAGAGGAACATCTGACCTCACCGTCAAGATATGTTAAATAAATAGGCATCGAACCAGAATGCCGGCTCAACCAAAATTTGAGAAGAACATCTGACCTCGCTGTTAGGCATCTGTTAAACAAACACGCATCGAACCCGAAGGCCGACTCAACCCGAAGTTGAGAAGAACATCTGACCTCGCCGCCAGGTATCTGCTAAACAAACACGCATCGAACCCGAAGGGAGGCTCAAATTGAAGTTGAGAAGACCTTCTGACCTCTTTGTTAGGCATCTTTTAAACAAACAGGCATCGAACCCGAGGGTCGACTCAACACGAAGTTGAGAAGATAATCTAACCTCGCCATCAGGCATCTGTTAAACAAACAGGCATCGAATTTGAAGGTCGGCTCAACCCGAAGTTTAGAAAAACATCTGACCTCGCCGTCAGGCATATGTTAACAAAATGGCATTGAACCTGAAGGTCGGCTCAACACAAAGTAGATAAGAACATTAGACCTCGTCATCAGGCATCTGTTAAACAAATAGGCATCGGACACGAAGTCCCACTCAACACGAAATTGAGAGCAACATCTGACCTCGCCGTAGGCATCTGTTAAACAAACAGGCATCGAACCCGAAGGTCGGCTCAACCAAAAGTTGAGAAGAACATCTGACCTCTTCGCCAGGCATCTGTTAATCAAACAGACATTGAACCCGAAGGCTGGCTCAACCCGAAGTTGAGAAGAACATTTAACCTCTGTGTCAAGTATTTGTTAAACAAACAGGCATCAAACCCAAAGGCCGGCTCAACACGAAGTTGAGAGGAACATTTGACGTCACCGTCAAGCATCTGATAAACAAACAGGCGTCGAACCCGAAGGGCGGCTCAACCCGAAGTTGAGAAGAACATATAACCTCGTTGTCAGGCATCTGTTAAATAAACAGGCATCGAACCCGAAGGCCGGCTCAACCCGAAGTTGAGAAGAACATATGACCTCGCCGTCAGGCATCTGTTAAACAAACAAGCATCGAACCCGAAGACCGGCTCAACACAAAGTTGATAAGAACATTAGACCTCGTCGTCAGGCATCTGTTAAAAAAATTGGCATCAAACACGAAGTCACGCTTAACATGAAGTTGAGAGCAACATCTTACCTAGCCTTCAGGCATCTATTAAACAAACAGGCATCCAACCTGAAGTCCGGCTCAACACGAAGTTGAGAGGAACTTCGGACCTCACCGTCAGGCATCTGTTAAACAAACAGGCCTCGAACCCGAAGACCGACTATACCCGAAGTTGAGAAGAACATCTAACCTCCCCGCCAGGCATCTGTTAAACAAACACGCATCGAACCCGAAGGGCGGCTCAAACCGAAGTTGATAAGACCCTCTGACCTCGTTGTTAGGAATCTGTTAAATAAATAGGCATCGAACCCGAAGGTTGGCTCAACACGAAGTTGAGAAGATTATCTAACCTCGCTGTCAGGCATCTGTTAAACAAACAAGCATCAAATTTGAAGGCCGGCTCAACCCGAAGTTGAGAAGAACATCTGACCTCACATTCAGGCATCTGTTAAACAAATAGGCATAGAACCCGAAGGCCGGCTCAACACGAAGTTGATAAGAACATTAGACTTCGTCGTCAGGCATCTGTTAAACAAATAGGCATCAGACACGAGGTCCCGCTCAACACGAAGTTTAGAGCAACATCTGACCTCGCCGTCAGGCATCTATTAAACAAACAGGCATCGAACCCGAAGGCCGGCTCAACCAAAAGTTGAGAAGAACATCTGACCTATTCGTCAGGCATTTGTTAAACAAACATGCATCAAACCTGAAGGCCCGCTCAACCCGAAGTTGAGAAGAACATCTGACCTCAGCGTCAAGTATCTGTTAAACAAACAGGCATCAAACTCGGCGGCCAGCTCAACACGAAGTTGAGAGGAACATTTGACGTTGCCGTCAAGCATATGATAAACAATCAGGCATCGAACTCGAAGGCGTGCTCAAACCGAAGTTGAGAAGAACATCTGACCTCGCTGTCAAGCATCTGTTAAAAAAACAGCATCGAATCTTAAGGCCGGCTCAACCCGAAGTTGAGAAGAACATCTGACCTCGTCGTCAAGCATCTGTTAAACAAACAAGCATCGAACCCAAAGATCGACTCGACACGAAGTTGAGAGGAACATTTGACCTAGCCGTGAGGCATCTGTTAAACAAACAGACATCGAACCCGAAGGCTGGCTATACCTGAATTGGAGAAGAACATCTTACCTCGCTGTCAGGTATGTGTTAAACAAACAGGCATTGAACCCAAAGGCTGGCTCAGGAATTTGTTAAATAAAAAAGCATCGAACACGAAGGTCGGCACAATAAGAAGTTGAGAGAAACATCTGACCTCGCTGTCACGCATCTGTTAAATAAACAGGCATCGAACCCGAAGGCCGGCTCAACACGATATTGAGAGGAACATCTGACCTCGCCGTCAGGAATTTGTTAAAAAAACAGGCATCAAACCCGAATGTCGGCTCAACACGAAGTTGAGAGGAGCATCTGACCTCGCTGTCAAGCATCTGTTAAACAAACAGGCATCAAATCCGAAGGCCAGCTCAACCCGAATTTGAGAAAAACATCTGACCTCGCCGTCAGGAAATCTGTTAAACAAACAGGCATCAAACCCGAAGGCCGACTCAACCCGAAGTTGAGAAGAACATCTGACCTCGCTGTCAGGCATCTGTTAAACAAACAGGCAACGAAGCCGAAGACCGGCTCAACACAAAGTTGATAAGAACATTAGACCTCGTCGCCAGGCATCTGTTATAAAAATAGGCATCGAACACGAAGTCACGCTTAACATGAAATTGAAAGCAACATCTTACCTCGCCTCCAGGCATTTATTAAACAAACAGACATCAAACCCGAAGGTCGGCTCAACACGAAGTTGAGAGGAACATCTGACCTCACCGTTAGGCATCTGTTAAATAAACAGGCATCGAACCCGAAGGCTGACTCAACCCGAAGTTAAGAAGAACATATGACCTCCCCGCCAGGCATCTGTTAAACAAACACGCATCGAACCTGAAGGCCGGCTCAAACCGAAGTTGATAAGACACTCTGACCATGTCGTTAGGCATCTGTTAAATAAACAGGCATCGAACCCGAAGGTCGGCTCAACACAAAGTTGAAAAGATTATTTGACCTCGCCGTCAGGCATCTGTTAAACAAACAGGCATCGAATTTGAAGGTCGGCTCTACCCGAAGTTGAGAAGAACATCTGACCTCACATTCAGGCATCTGTTAAACAAACAGGCATCGAACCCGAAGGCCGGCTCAACACGAAGTTGATAAGAACATTAGACCTCGTCGTCAGGCATCTGTTAAACAAATAGGCATTGGACACGAAGTCCCGCTCAACACGTAGTTTAGAGCAACATCTGACCTTGCAGTCAGGCATCTATTAAACAAACAGGCATCGAACCCGAAGGTCGGCTCAACCCGAAGTTGAGAAGAACATTTGACCTCGCCGTCAGATATCTGTTAAACAAACAGGCATCGAACCCAAAGGCCGGCTCAACACGAAGTATAGAGGAACATTTGACCTCGCCGTCAAGCATCTGATAAACGAATAGGCATCGAACCTGATGGGCGGCTCAACCCGAAGTTGAGAAGAATATCTGACCTCGCTGTCAGGCATCTGTTAAACAAACAAGCATCGATCTCGAAGGCCGGCTCAACACAATGTTGAGAGGAATATTTGACCTCACCATTAGGCATCTGTTAAACAAACAGGCATCGAACCCGAAGGCCGGCTCAACACGAAGTTGAAAGGAACATTTGACATTGTCGTCAAGCATCTGATAAACAAACAGGCATCGAACTCGAAGGGCTACTCAACCCGAAGTTGAGAAGAACATCTGACCTCGCCGTCAAGCATCTATTAAACAAACAGGCCTCGAACCCGAAGGCCGGCTCAACCGGAAGTTAAGAAGAACATCTGACCTCGCCATCAAGTATCTGTTAAACAAACAGGCACCGAACCCAAAGATCGACTCGACACGAAGTTGAGACGAACATTTGACCTAGCCGTGAGGCATCTGTTAAACAAACAGACATCGAACCCGAAGGCTGGCTATACCTGAATTGGAGAAGAACATCTTACCTCGCCGTCAGGTATGTGTTAAACAAACAGGCATTGAACCCGAAGGCTGGCTCAACACGAAGTTGAGAAGAACATCTGACCTCGCCATCAGGAATTTGTTAAATAAACAAGCATCGAACACGAAGGCCGGCACAATAAGAAGTTGAGAGAAACATCTGACCTCCCTGTCAGGCATTTGTTAAATAAACAGGCATCGAACCCGAAGGCCGGCTCAACACGATATTGAGAGGAACATCTGACCTTGCCGTCAAGAATTTGTTAAAAAAACATGCATCAAACCCGAATGTCGGCTCAACATGAAGTTGAGAGGAACATCTGACCTCGCTGTCAAGCATCTGTTAAACAAACAGGTATCAAATCCGAAGGCCAGCTCAACCCGAATTTGAGAAAAACATCTGACCTCGCTGTCAGGCATCTGATAAACGAACAGGCATCGAACCCGATGGGCGGCTCAACCCGAAGTTGAGAAGAACATCTGACCTTGCTGTCAGGCATCTGTTAAACAAACAAGCATTGATCTCGAAGGCCGGCTCAACACAATGTTGAGAGGAATATATGACCTCACCGTCAGGCATCTGTTAAACAAACATGCATCGAACCCGAAGGCTGGCTCAACACAAAGTTTAGAGGAATATCTGACCTCGCTGTCAAGCATCTGTTAAAAAAATAGACATTGAATCTGAAGGTCGGCTCAACTAGAAGTTTAGAAGAACATCTGACCTCGCCGTCAAGCATCTATTAAACAAACAGGCATCGAACCCGAAGGTCGGCTCAATCGAAAGTTGAGAAGTACATCTGACCTCGCCGTCAGGTATTTGTTAAACAAACAGGCATCGAACCCGAAGACCGGCTCAACACGAAGTTTAGAGGAACATTTGACCTCGCCGTGAGGCATCTGTTTAACAAACAGACATCGAACCCGAAGGGCAACTCAACCCGAAGTTGACAAGAACATTAGACCTCGCCGTCAGGAATCTGTTAAACAAACAAGCATCAAACCCGATGGCTGGCTCAACACGAAGTTGATAGGAACATTTGACTTCACCGTCAAGCATCTGTTAAAGAAACAGGCATCAAATCCCAAGGCCGACTCAACCCAAAGTTGAGAAGAATATCTGACCTCGCCGTCAGGCATATGTTAAACAAACAGGCATTGAACCCGAAGTCCGGCTCAACCTGAATTGGAGAAGAACATCTTACCTCGCTGTCAGGTATCTGTTAAACAAACAGGCATGGAACCCGAAGGATGGCTCAACACGAAGTTGAGAAGTACATCTGACCTCGCCGTCAGGCATCTGTTAAATAAACAGGCATCGAACCCGGACACCGGCTCAACACGAAGTTGAGAAGAACATCTGACCTCGCCATCAGGCATTTGTTAAATAAATAGGCATCGAACATGAAGGTCGGCACAACACGAAGTTGAGAGGAACATCTGACCTCGCCGTCAGGCATCTGTTAAACAAACAGGCATCGAACCCGAAGGCCGGCTCAACACGATATTGAGAGGAACATCTGACCTCGCCGTCAGGCATCTGTTAAAAAAACAGGCATCAAACCCGAATGTCGGCTCAACACTAAGTTGAGAGGAACATCTGACCTCGCTGTCAAGCATCTATTAAACAAACAGGCATCGAATCTGAATGCCGGCTCAACCCGAAGTTGAGAAAATCATCTGACCTCGCTGTCAGGTGTTGCACCCCAAATTTTGACCCCTTAGATCCTCATCATCATTTTAGGATCATATTCATTTGATTAACTAACCTTAACCCATTTCCAGTTTATCTTTGTCAAGATGCAGATGAATTAGGGTTCCGCACCATCAAAATCGATATTTCAGTGGTCTGATCAATCAATGCTTTGGATTGATTCAATCTCAATTAGGTCTCCACATCATCAAATATACTCCATTGGATCAAGTATGAATTCAATTTGAGGTGGTCACCCAGAAATTGAGAACAGTTCAATTCAAGATGCCCGATTAGGGTTTTCGATCAGAAAAAGTCAACTGTAGTTTGACTTTTGGTTTAAAGAGTGTTTCAATGGTGGGATTTTGGTCCATTAAGCTCTTATGGCTTAGTAAAGTCCATCCAAATAGTTTCAAGTCCTCAGAAAGTCCGGAGCATGAACAGTCGACTCGGTAGTCACCGATTGATCGAACAGTTGACCAAAAAGTCAACTCTTCAACAATAAGGAATTTGACTTCAAGATGTGAATAAAAAATGTTCCTTTTGTCATATTAAACCTCCCCATAAAATTTCATGACCATTGAATCAAGGGTTAAGAAGTAATTGCAAAAATCGGGAATTAGGGTTTCGAAAGGGGCAAAACCATAACTCCTCAACCACACATCCAAATGAAGTGGTTCAAAGCTCATTGGAAAGCTCTTGGCAAATCCTACAAAAGCCTCAAAGTAGTACATGATCAAAAAATGCATAGATTTGGAGTTATGACAAGATTCATTTTAAGAAGGGAAATAACTTAGAAAATTTCTAAGTTATTTAGCCTTTTTAAGTGATTTTTTCAGCAACTTGGAAGGGTTTTTCAACCTAGTTCCATCAAGAATTTGGAAATACCCAAAACATGAAAGTTATAGAGCTACTTAAGGGATTTCCAAATTATGGTATAATTTCTCAATAGCATGTGTGAGCAGAAAGTTATGAGCCATGGAAGTTAGGGCTGTCAACACTTGAAACCACAATCCAACACTCCAAAATTCAGATTTTCACAACTTGGACTATCCTGGACCCTTTGATCATGATTCAATATGATATTTATATGTGTAGAGGAAGGAAAATGCAGAGAAATGAGAAGTTTGAAGAGAGAGGCAAGTGGCAAGTAACTTGTGTAATAAAATATTCAAATGTGTAAGAAGGGGAGAGAACCTTTTCACTCCAAAACTGTTGCAGCTGCTCACCCTACACTCTAAGCTCACCTCAGTCACTTCATGTCCATCTCCACTTGATTTTTCTGATCATCTTTGAACCATGGAGCTGATAGGAGAAGATCTTGACAAGATTTTTCAAAGAACCTCATGAAACTCCCTCCAAAAGTGGTAAAATACAAAGTTGCCCTCACTCTTGTTTTCACTATAAATAGAGGCCTCTTCATTGATGTTAGACACACCATAGAAATCTCCAAAACCCAGAGAAACAATAGCTCTCAATTCCCTTTCATTTCCTCAAGAATCTCAATTTTCAAAACTTCCATTTTTCACCAAAAAGCTGTCTTGAGCAAAACTCTGCTCAAGCTCAGTTCTACCATTTCCAAGCCACCCAAAACCATCTACACAATCCATAAACATTGTGTAGGAGGTGTCCACACATTCAAACCACTCAAAAATCTCATTTTCATAAAAGTCAACCTTCACACCTTAGTAGTTTGACTTTCTTGCACTTTGAAAGCCAAATTCTTACTTGAGGCACTTCCTACCATTCTAACACTCCCAAAACCTCCTATACCTCATATCTCAATTGTCCAAGCTCTAAAAAAACCAGCTGGAAATCACACAACTCTAACTGTCTTGAAAAGTGGTTTGTTGCTTCAAGAGGAAGCAAGCTTCAATTCTTTGCTAAGGAAGGAAGTCTCTGGGTTTCTCAGCTTTTTAGCTTACTCAAGACTTTTCTACAAGAGGTATGTGACATTCAAACTCTTTATTGATCATACATTATCATGTTTTATCATTTTGAGGTGATTTTGTGAAAATGTAGTCTTGCTGCCCCATTTTAGTTCTTTGTCAAGAACTCTTGTTTCATGGTCATGATACTTGTTTGTGTTAATGTATTTTCATTTGTAAATGATATGTTACCAAGATTGTACTTTGATATCATGAATAACTTGTTTGTGAAGATTTTGGTTATGTGGTAGTTTTAGGAATCCAACATTGAAATGTGGTGTGTTCCCCTATGCCTGTTAGTCTTAGTTCATTAGTGATATTTGGATAACTTATAAGTTATTCATAGGTACCCCCCTGCCTTACATCATGATGTGGCTCTTGTTTTCATACTTATGCTATTTTTGTGTCATTCTAGCTTTATCACTATTGAATTGTGTAGTGGACTGTTGTGCCTACCATGATTGTATCTCCATTGTTCTAAATCATTGTTTAATGCTTGCATGATCTTGCTCATGATGTTTGATTGGTTGAAATATGAGAAACATGAGATTTTCCATTAGGGCCTATCATGAGGTATTGTTGGTTTTGCTGTCAAAATTTGGTTTAACATACCATTTATGGTTAGGAGAAGTTGTTGCTTGTTTCTAAGTTGGAGAATCATTTGATAATGTGTTTTGAAGATGTATGTGGTACCTATTGTGCTTAAATCTCCATTATGTGTTCAAACTGCTTTGTCATTCCTCCACTTGCATTTCAAAACCTCATTGATGTAAAACACATACCGTATTCTGTTTCAACTGCATTCTACTTTATCTAGGTGCATAAAGTCCATGCCTTACTCATTTGAAACTTGTGTGTGCTATCAAATCTCCCCAACTGTTATGAAATTGCCTGCTGCATAATTGAGATTGTTTCTTTGCATATTTATGAGCTTCACGTGCTACATTCTATTTGATGATGATTTGATCCATTTCCTGAGCTTAGTCTCATCTTTTAGCATATTCATGGTATGTGCATATTGTTTGTTTTAACATAAACTTCACAATTTGAAAAATGCACCTGCTGCTACATAAACTTGCCAAGACAGTGTTTTCACATTTCCTACCACAACATGCGTTTTTTGATCCAACTGTCATATGCTCATTCTTGGAGTTGAAATTCATTCCTTATCATATTAATGATGTGTGCACTTGGTTTAGTTGATCTGTTCTTGCCTACTTTCTCACTTCACTTGCAAATGCACTTTCAAGCCAAATTTACCATGAATGTACCAAATTCTTCCCTGCTTGCAATATGATGTTTTTCTGAGTTGAGACTCATTCATCTTTACATTTTTAACATGTATGTGCTATCCCTTTGACATAAGACCATTGATTCACAGCTAGACTAGTTTGTGCCTTATGCTGCCAAACTGTTTTGAACCAACTGCACACACTTCACTTTTTGGGGTTTGATTTGTTTTAGGGTAACTCATTCATAGTTAGACCTCTAATATATTTAGGATTGGTGTGTGGATGAATCAATCAACTTGTATGCCTTATTTCTCTATTATCACAGCCTGCCTCTATGTTTGGTACAAAATGAAGCTTGGTATCCATATTCTTGTTGTATGCATTTCATGACAACCTTAAGTGTTAGGCTCATTTACAATCTCATTTGAAACTTGTGTGTGGCATTTTTCTGACCTCAAGCTGTTCCAATCTTGTTGTTTTCAAATATTGCATTGTATTGTGTTAAGTGAGCAGTTAATGGTTGACTTTCAATTCCATGATGTTTGTGAACAATTTTAAAGCATGGACACACTTTATATTATGATTGAAGATCGTGTGTGGGACTGATTCAAACAGATTATGCTCCCTCCTTGATTTTGGCTTTCAAACTTGCATCTTTCATTTCCAACTTTACTTGGCATAACAATCATGTTTTGTGTTTGAGTTTGGTATGGTAACTGTTGTATACTTGCTCCTCATTGCATTTCTAATATGTTGGTTGAGACCTCATGATGTTCATGTTCAATCTTCCCATCTGCTAGGACAGTTGCAGCATTTTCATGCTTCATTTTGCAATTCATGTGCCATTTCCATTTTTGTTAATTTTTGCTTGAGCCTTAAGTATTCTACACTTCTGTTATGATGTATATGTTGTGTGTGCCATGCCATTTACATGAATTTGAACTCATAGCTGTTGGTAGTTTTCAAAATGCATCCCAATTGCCAACCTTGCATCTTCTATCATGTTTCAATTTCAAGGCTTCATTTCAAAATTTCAACTGCACCATCTTAATGCTCATGAAAAAACAGTCAAGTTTGAATAAAATTTCATCAAAAATGATTAAGAATTGATAGAGTTTGATCCTTCACGTTTTGGCTTGTTTAGCTTGTTTTTGTTTGCCCAGAAATTCATCATGAATATGCCATATATATTTATGGGGGTGGCTAAATGCACGGATGTATAGCCACCCCAGTGGTAGAAACCTTACTCTCTCATGCGCCTTTCACTTGCCAAACCAGGGTTCGATCCTTGGATCAACCCTTTTTGTTATTTTATTTTTCCGTTGTGATTGAATTTTTCTTCTTCATCTTGTCCTTCCCACTACCAGCACGTGCGTGTGGCTTGTTGGTTGTTGTTATGTGTTGGTAAACTAAAGGGCCTGGGTTCAATTCCCAGCTTGGCCCTTTCTCTTTTTATTTGCTTGTTTATTTGTTTTATTGTCATAAATCACTTCAAACTTCAGAATTTCGTAACTTGTTCATCGCTCATTATTTTCAACCCGTTCTTTTTGCAATTTTCTCATTGTGATGTATAGTTTTATTTAATCGATTGTAATCTCATATTTGTTTGTTTTTACAATGCTATTTGCATGCTTGTTAGTAGATCCGTTCTTAGGTCGTTACCGTGCGTTTCGATTAAATTTCCTTCATACCATGATTATTTGATCTTGTGAGATTTATTGGTATTTGATTTCTTTATGTTTGTTAACATGTTGAGATCTCATTTTCTTGTTGGTTGTTACCATGAGTTATTGTGTCTTTCCTAAAGCCTTGATTGAATTGTTGTGATCAATCCTTGCGTACTTGATTGTTATTAATGCCTAATTGTTGTTACATTTGAACTTATAACATGATCACCTTAAAGTTGTGACTTATTTGTATGATTATTGTTTTCATATTTGTTAAGATATTTTATTATCGGTTGTAACCATTGGTATTATTTGATCCTTGCTTATTGTAATATGCATGCTTACTTGATTATTCATCTTGCTCAATTATTCATTTGCTTTATCAAGTATTCTTTCCCCAAGTGATGGAACTTTTTAGTTCTCATCCAAGTTGCCTCTCTCTCTCTCTCTCTCTCTCCTTCCAAAGGAAAAGTCTCTCCCTTGACCCTTGTGTCATTGGATAGTTCATTGCCCTCCCTTGACTTTGTGAAGTCATCTCCAACCCTAGCTTAGTTAAGTTAGAACATACAAGCCATTAGACTTTGCTTTAAGTCTAGAAAGCCTTACCTACACTAGGAGTGTTCTTCAATTAAAACCATAGGATAGAGTTTGTAAACTCTATGTAAGAATCATAGTAATGATCACTTACTTCCCTCTTGAGTGTCATAACTTAGATCTAGAGAGTTTTGTTAAACTCTATACAAACATTGTTATGTTTGTTCCCCTTTGAACCTTGATCATAATCAAGTGTTCTTCAACCCTATTGAGGTGAACTACGATTGTTCTGATTCTATCCTAGTTAGGATGCGTAGGCAGAGGACGCAACGTCTTTGCGAGCAAACTTAGAAACTATCCTTAGGTTTTAACCTATAACCTTCACCCTTTACCCTATCCCAATCCTTAGCAAACATTTACCAAATGCAGCATGCAAACAAACAAAAGGTTCCTGTAGAGTACTACAGATGTCTAGGATGTGAAATACCTACCCTATGCATAACCAACCCCCGATCCCCAAATCTCTTAGCGTTGTTGTTACATCGCGCAAAAGGTTCTTTCTTTCTTTAGACCTTTCCTTTGGATAAATTAAAGTCCGGTTGTAATTTAAGAATTAAAGATTCAAGTTTATCAATAGCTTGGTATCTAGATTCTCACCGCAACAGAAATGGTGACTTCACTGGGGATTTCCAATACTTAACTTGAGGGTTTAGCCTATTTTGTTTAATTGCATGCTATATTTGTAAATATTTTCTTAACATGTATATTTGTCAATATATTTGTTTAATTGTTGGGTATTGGGTGCTTTGAGTGGTGATACGGTCCTATACCCGGACTTGAGTGCAATTATGATAGGATGGTGGTATATTCAAGAAGGCTTATAGGGAGTTGATTCCCGACCAAGCTAACTTGAGAAACCACCGCTCAGTGTAGGCCCTCTTGAAAGTTTAGTATTGTTGATCGAGTATTCGTGAAAACAATGCTACTTTCGACGAAGGAGCCCATGACACTGTGGACTTTTAGAATACATTCTACCCCACTTTGGCCTTATTAGGACGTAGTGCGATGGCTATAAGGAAGTATTTTCGAAATAGTTGATAAGTGATACTACACTTGGACGAGACTCTCTTGAGAATATCATCGATTACCAAGTGATTTGGGAAGCTGATAATATCCGAAAGATGGGTTGATGACTCTAGGAACTTCGTTAAGAACCCGTTTGGCAGGTACAAATTAACCCATAGTACAAATCCTTAAGGGATGGGTGGACCTTTGACCTTGCTTTGATCTTGAGCCTAGGAGGCCTTTGTGTATGCATCGTATTTGTGAATACTTGCCATTATGTTATGTGTGCATCATCCCATCATATCACCATAAGCATATCATGTCGCAACTAGTTTTGTAAAACTCAGTCGATCTCTGGTATTTTTTTAAAAAAATTGTAACTTTTCCAACAATTGATGAAATGAGGGTTTTGACCTAATCAAACTTCTGAGTTTTGTATAACCAGTTGCGCTTTTGCACTTGCGTCAGCATTTTGCATATCATTCTTCGCTGCGTCAGTCCTTTGGTTCATTCTGTGTTATGTTGATATCAGAGAAAAAGGGAGAGAGTATATCACAAAAGCTAGCATTCAAAGGGATGGATCACCTTGAGCAGGAAAACCAAGCCCTCCGGGAAGAATTTGCTCGTTTAAAAAGTAACACCAAAGCTTTCGCTACTGCTGTCAAGGATATAATGGATACTCAAGAACAGGAAAATCAGAAGCTCACTGACGAGCTAGAAAGGGTAAAGCGCACCAAGAGGAGTTTGACAAATTTTGTCAGAGATTTGATCTTGGCCCAACGACAAGAAGGATCGGCGTCGTCCACCAATCAGCCTATGGTGGGTCTCTGGGTATTCCTATACCTTATGCAAGGTTGTTCCCCATACTCTTGCAGAATGGTTTAGTTCAAAAGGAAATGCCACCCGTTCTTCCTCGGGGCCACCAAAGTTATTTCATCGCTAACGCTTTCTGCGCCTTCCACCATGGAGTCATGATATTGAGGAGTGCTACATTCTCAAGAATAAGGTGAAAGAGATGATTGAAGCAGGAGTCATATCTTTCAAGATATGCGAACCTCGAGTACGAATCAACCTTCTGCTTGATGAAGAAGCAACCCCATCCCTACATAGGGTGGACTAAAGAAGAAGGCCCTTGATAGTGCTATTTCCTTGTTTTGTTAAACAATTTTAATTCTCTAAGGCTGGCAGCTGTAGACTGTTTCAGCATGTGTTGTAACTTCTTTGTATTTGATTTGCTTGTAAGCTGTTTGTTTATTTGAATTTGGCAATATTAATGAAATATTTGTGCATCCTTTGATTAAGTCCATTCGTTTCACTCTTTCTTTTTTCCTTTCATTGTTATGAAATACGAAAAAATGCAAAATTTCTTTTGTTTTGTTTAAAGCAAAGATTGGGGAGGATGATGAAAATTACATCCATAACTGTTGTTGATATGCTTTCAATTTAACTTTGCCGATGATGTAAGGCATTGTTTCAAATCCCTAAACACTGGAGAAATAAGGAAGATAATCCCTCATTAACCCCCTCGAGCCTAGAAGTAGGAGTTTTCTTTCTTTATAAAAATAAAACCTTAAATCTCAAGCCTGGGGCGGGTAGTTCTCGGTTAACTTAGAGATACATGCATACAAGACACTTTTCATATAAAGGTAGTGCACTCAGGTTTTCCTTCGTACACAACAAGAAAGTGTCGAAGATGCTTTTCAGCATAAAAGACGATGATAGTTCACCGTATTCATTAAACTAGGTAGTCACCTCCTTTCTCAAAAAAAGAGAAGAAGAAAAAAAGAAATTGAAAAGCCCGCTAAGTCAAAACCTATGAAGGAGACTTAGGCAAAAATGGGGCATCCCATTGACTGTATATTCGAACAAAGAAGACAAGATTCAGGGATAACAAAAGAGAGGAATGCTGTAAGAGTTATTACTCTTAAAAATCCTCAAATAGCAAAAGCTATCTAATACTGTAAGGGAGTTGTGACTACCCTAGGTTTGTAAGCCAACACCAACTATCATCAGTGCAATTCTTAAGTCTGTAAGAACCTGAATGTGTAGTTTAAGTTAACTGAGCATAGGATTGGAGTTCATCATGGAGAGCGGGTGGGACCAAATAATCCTTTGTTTCATGAACCATGAACCAGACCACGTTACAACCCTTAAAAGACCTAATTGAGGTAAGGTTATTTTGAAAGCATATTACAGCAAGGTTGGATAACCTGACTCCTAATGAACTTTGTTAATTATGTGTGTTCATCACTTTATCCATCATTTGTAAAATGATTGGATCACTTTTACTTAGATCACTTGATCACTTCGCTGTGTGTGTTTCATCAAAAATTGTTTTCAAAAAGATTGCATGAATTTTACATTGAAAATTGCCAATTTTTAATGAACAGCATTGCGTGCAAAACAATCCAATATCAAAGGAATCCCAACAAGCGTTGTCAGCTAGGGAATTTGACTTGATAAAGGAAGCTCAGCCTGGGGCAACCAATTTAAAGGATTTGTTAATCATTTGTCATAATGTTCAGCTAATCAGAGCCGACCAGATCAATATCAGATGAAGCTCTCAATGAACAGTTTAGTCTGGGGCAAATCTTTTGCAGTTACCAGCTAGCGGGGGCAAGTTTGTTACCCAGTCGTTACTTCCGCAGTCTGAGGACTTTGTTGTAACAAACACCGTTAAACTGGGGCAATCATGTCGAGATTTGAAAATCTCTCTAAGTGTTTGAAGACATTGAAGCATCTTTATGCCAGTTCTTTCGTAAAAACATCCTTATGACTTCTTCTCACAGACCATGTAATCTGGGGCAGAAAAGGTTTGAAGATTGTTCGTCGCAAGAATCGTTGCTCACTTGAGGAGGATTTATTATCATAATGGGGCATAAATATTTTGTTCTCATGGTACCTTTTTCCAAGCTCTCCAGTTAAGTTGTTTATTTGTTTTATTGTCATAAATCACTTCAAACTTCAGAATTTCGTAACTTGTTCATCGCTCATTATTTTTAACCTGTTCTTTTTGAAATTTTCTCATTGTGATGTATAGTTTTATTTAATGGATTGTAATCTCATATTTGTTTGTTTTTACAATGCTATTTGCCTTCTTGTTAGTAGATCCATTCTTAGGTCGTTACCGTGCGTTTCGATTAAATTTCCTTCATACCATGATTATTTGATCTTGTGAGATTTATTGGTATTTGATTTCTTTATGTTTGTTAACATGTTGAGATCTCATTTTCTTGTTGGTTGTTACCATGAGTTATTGTGTCTTTCCTAGAGCCTTGAATTGAACTGTTGTGATCAATCCTTGCGTACTTGATTGTTATCAATGCCTAATTGTTGTTACATTTGAACTTATAACACGATCACCTTAAGTTGTGACTTATGTGTATGATTATTGTTTTCATCTTTGTTAAGATATTTGATTATCGGTTGTAACCATTGGTATTATTTGATCCTTGCATATTGTAATATGTATGCTTACTTGATTATTCATCTTGCTCAATTATTCATTTGCTTTATCAAGTATTCTTTCCCCAAGTGATGGAACTTTTTAGTTCTCATCCAAGTTGCCTCTCTCTCTCTCTCTCTCTCTCTCTCTCTCTCTCTCTCTCTCTCTCTCTCTCTCTCTCTCTCTCTCTCTCTCTCTCTCTCTCTCTCTCTCTCTCTCTCTCTCTCTCTCTCTCTCTCTCTCTCTCTCTCTCTCTCTCTCTCTCTCTCTCTCTCTCTCTCTCCTTCCAAAGGAAAAGTCTCTCCCTTGACCCTTGTGTCATTGGATAGTTCATTACCCTCCCTTGACTTTGTGAAGTCATCTTCAACCCTAGCTTAGTTAAGTTAGAACATACAAGCCATTAGACTTTGCTTTAAGTCTAGAAAGCCTTACCTACACTAGGAGTGTTCTTCAACTAGAACCATAGGATAGAGTTTGTAAACTCTATGTAAGAATCATAGTAATGATCACTTACTTCCCTCTTGAGTGTCATAACTTAGATCTAGAGAGTTTTGTTAAACTCTATACAAACATTGTTATGTTTGTTCCCCTTTGAACCTTGATCATAATCAAGTGTTCTTCAACCCTAGTGAGGTGAACTATGATTGCTCTGATTCTATCCTAGTTAGGATACGTAGGCAGAGGATGCAACGTCTTTGCGAGCAAACTTAGAAACTATCCTTAGGTTTTAACCTATAACCATACCCCTTTACCCTATCCCAATCCTTAGCAAACATTTACCAAACGTAGCATGCAAACAAACAAAAGGTTCCTGTAGAGTACTACAGATGTCTAGGATGTGAAATACCTACCCTATGCATAACAAACCCTCGATCCCCGAATCTCTTAGCATTGTTGTTACATCACGCAAAAGGTTCTTTCTTTCTTTAGACCTTTCCTTTGGATAAATTAAAGTCCGGTTTAAATCTAAGAATTAAAGATTCAAGTTTATCAATAGCTTGGTATCCCGATTCTCACCGTAACATCAGGAATCTGTTAAACAAACAGGCATCGAACCCGAAGGTCGGCTCAACCCAAAGTTGAAAAGAACATCTGACCTCACCGTCAGGTATTTGTTAAACAAACAGGCATCGAACCCGAAGGCCGGCTCAACACGATGTTGAGAGGAACATCTGACCTCGCTGTCAGGCATTTGTTAAAAAAACAGGCATCAAACCCGAATGTCGGCTCAACACGAAGTTGAGAGAAACATCTGACCTCGCTGTCAAGCATCTGTTAAACAAACAGGCATCGAACCCGGAGGCCGGCTTAACACGAAGTTGAGAAGAACATCTGACCTCGCTGTCAGGCATCTGTTAAACAAACAGGCATCGATCTCGAAGGTCGGCTCAACACGAAGTTGAGAGGAATATCTGACCTCGCCGTAAGGCATCTGTTAAACAAACAGGCATCGAACCCGAAGGACAGCTCAACACGAAGTTGAGAGGAACATCTGACCTTGCTGTCAAGCATCTGTTAAAAAAACAGGCATCGAATCTGATGGTCGGCTAAACCGAAGTTGAGAACAACATCTGACCTTGCCGTCAGTCATCTGTTAACTAAACAAGTATCGAACCCGAAGGCCGGCTCAACACGAAATTAAGAGGAACATTTGACCTCACCATCAAGCATCTGATAAGTAAACAGGCATCGAACCCGAAGGGCGGCTCAACCCGAAGTTGAGAAGAACATCTGGCCTCGCTGTCAGGCATCTGTTAAACAAACAGACATCGATCTCGAAGGCTGGCTCAACACAAAGTTGAGAGGAATATCTGACCTCGCCGTCAGATATTTGTTAAACAAACAAGCATAGAACCCGAAGGCCGGCTCAACACGAAGTTGAGAGGAATATCTGACCTTGCTGTCAAGCATCTGTTAAAAAAACAAACATCGAATCTGAAGGTCGGCTCAACCGGAAGTTTAGAGGAACATTTGACCTCGCCGTGAGGCATCTGTTAAACAAACAGACATCGAACCCGAAGACCGGCTCAACACGAAGTTTAGAGGAACATTTGACCTCACCGTCAGACATCTGTTAAAATACCCAGGCTTCGAACCCGAAGACCAGCTTAACACGAAATTGAGAGGAACATTTGACCTTGCCGTGAGGCATCTGTTAAAGAAACAGGCATCGAATCCGAAGACCGGCACAACCGAAAGTTGAGAAGAATATTTGACCTCGCCGTCAGGCATTTGTTAAACAAACAGGCATTGAACCCAAAGGTTGGCTCAATACGAAGTTGAGAAGTACATCTGACCTCGCCGTCAGGCATCTGTTAAACAAATAGGCGTCAAAGCCGGAGGCCGGCTCAAAACGAAGTTGAGAGGAACATCTGACCTCGCTGTTAAGCATCTGTTAAAAAATCAAGCATCGAATCTGATGGTCGGCTAAACCCGAAGTTGAGAAGAACATCTGACCTTGCCGTCAGGTATCTGTTAAACAAACAGGCATCGAACCCGAAGCCCGACTCAACCCAAAGTTGAAAAGAACTTCTAACCTCGCCGTCAGGTATCTGTTAAACAAACAGGTATCGAACCCAAAGCCAACTCAACACGAAGTTGAGTGGAACATTTGACCTCGCTGTCAAGCATCTGATAAGCAAACAAGCATCGAACCCGAAGGGTGGCTCAACCCGAAGTTGAGAATAACATTTGACCTCGCTATCTGGCATCTGTTAAACAAACAGGCATCGATCTCGAACGCCGGATCAACACAAAGTTGAGAGGAATATCTGACCTTGCCGTCAGGCATTTGTTAAGCAAACAGGTATTGAACCCGAAGGCCGGCTCAACACGAAGTTGAGAGGAAAATATGACCTCGCTGTCAACATCTGTTAAAAAAACAGTCATCGAATCTGAAGGCCGGCTCAACACGAACTTGAGAGGAACATTTGACCTTGCCGTCATACATCTGTTAAATAGACATGCAATGAACCCGAAGGGGAGCTGAACCCGTAGTTGAGAAGAACATCCTACCTCGGTGTCAGGCATATGTTAAACAATTAGGCATCAAACTCGAAAGCCGGCTCAAGCCGAAGTAGAGAAGAACATCTGACCTCGCTGTCAAGCATCTGTTAAACAAACAGGCATCGAACCCGGAGGCCGGCTCAACACGAAGTTGAGAAGAACCTCTGACCTCGCCATCAGGCTTTTGTTAAATAAATAGGCATCGAACACGAAGGCCGGCACAACATGAAGCTGAGAGGAACATTTGACCTCTCCGTCAGGCATCTGTTAAACAAACAGACATCGAACCCAAAGGCCGGCTTAACACGATGTTGAGAGGAACATCTGACCTCGCCGTCAGGCATCTATTAAGAAAATAGGCATCAAACCCAAAAGTCGGCTCAACACGAAGTTGAGAGGAACATCTGACCTTGCTGTTAAGCATCTTTTAAACAAATAGGCATCCAATCCGAAGGCCGGCTCAACCCGAGGTTGAGAAAATCATCTGACCTCGCTGTCAGGCATCTGTTAAACAAACAGGCATCGAACCCGAAGTTGAGAAGAACATCTGACCTCGTCGTCAGGCATTTGTTAAACAAACAGGCATCGAACCCAAAGGCCAGCTCAACACGAAGTTGAAAGGAATATCTGACCTCACTGTCAACCATCTGTTAAAAAAACAGGCATCAAATCTGAAGGTCGGCTCAACACGAACTTGAGAGGAACATTTGACCTTGCCGTCATGCATCTGTTAAATAGACATGCATTGAACCCGAAGGGGAGCTGAACCCGTAGTTGAGAAGAACATCTGATCTCGGTGTCAGGCATATGTTAAACAAACAGGCATCGAACCCGAAGGCCGGCTCAAGCCGAAGTTGAGAAGAACATCTGACCTTGCCGTCAAGCATCTGTTAAACAAACAATCATCGAAGCCGAAGGCCGTCTCAACCTTTAGTTGACAAGAACATCTGACCTCGCCGTCAAGCATCTGTTAAACAAACAGGCATCGAACCCAAAGGCCGACTCAACTTGAAGTTGAGAGGAACATCTGACCTCGCCATCAGGCATCTGTTAAACAAACAGACATCAAACCCGAAGGCCGGCTCAACCAGAAGTTAAGAGGATCATCCGACCTCGCCGTGAAGCATTTGTTAAACAAACAGGCATCGGAAACGAAGGGCGGCTCAACCCGAAGTTGAGAAGAACATCTGACCACGCCGTCAGGTATCTGTTAAACAAAGACGCATCGAATTTGAAGGCGACTCAAGCTTATGTTGAGAAGACTATTTGACCTTACTGTCAGGCATCAGTTAAAAAAACAGGCATCGAACCCAAAGGCTGGCTCAACACGAAGTTGAGAGGAACATTTGACCATGCTGTTTAGCATTTGTTAAAAAAATAGGCATTGAATCTAAAGGCCGGCTCAACCCGAAGTTAAGAAAAACATTTGACCTTGCTGTCAGGCATCTGTTAAACAAACAGGCATCGAACCCGAATGGCGGCTCAACCGGAACTTGAGAAGAACATCTGACCTCGCTGTCAAGTATCTGTTAAACAAACAGACATCGAACCCGAAGACCGGCTCAACACGATGTTGAGAGGAACATTTGACCTCACCGTGAGACATCTGTTAAACAAATAGGCATCGAACCCGAAGGGCGGCCCAACCCGAATTTGTCAAGAACATTAGACCTCGCCGTCAGACATAAGTTAAACAAATAGGCATCCAACCCAATGGTCGGCTCAACACGAAGTTGAGAGGAACATTTGACTTCACCGTCAAGCATCTGTTAAAGAAACAGGCATCAAATCTGAAGGCCGACTTAACCCAAAGTTGAGAAGAATATCTGACCTCGCCGTCAGGTATCTGTTAAACAAACGGGTATTGAATCCGAAGGCCGGCTCAACACGAAGTTGAGAAGTACATCTGACCTCACCGTCAGGGATCTGTTAAACAAACAAGCATCAAACCCGAAGGCCGACTCAACACGAAGTTGAGAGGAACATTTGACCTTGCCGTCATGCATCTTTTAAATTGACAGGCATTGAACCCGAAGGGCAGCTGAACCTGTAGTTGAGAAGAACATCTGACCTTGGTGTCTAGTATATGTTAAACAAACAGGCATCAAACCCGAAGGCCGGCTCAACCCGAAGTTGAGAAGAACATCTGACCTCGCCGTCAAGCATCTGTTAAACAAACAGACATCGAACCCGATGGCCGTCTCAACCTTTAGTTGACAAGAACATCTGACCTCGCCGTCATGCATCTGTTAAACAAACAGGCGTCGAACCTAAAGGTCGGCTCAACTTGAAGTTTAGAGGAACATCTGACCTCGCCATCAGGCATCTGTTAAACAAACATGCATCAAACCCGAAGGCCGGCTCAACACGAAGTTGAGAGGAACATCTGACCTCACCGTCAAGCATTTGTTAAACAAACAGGCATCGAACACGAAGGGCGGCTCAACCCGAAGTTGATAAGAACATCTGACCTCGCCGTCAGGCATCTGTTAAACAAACACGCATCGAATTTGAAGGCCGACTCAAGCTGAAGTTGAGAAGAACATCTGACCTCGCTGTCAGGCATCAGTTAAACAAACAGGCATCGAACCCGAAGGTTGGCTCAACACGAAGTTGAGAGGAACATCTGACCTTGCTGTCAAACATCTGCTAAAAAAACAGGCATCAAATCTGAAGGCCGGCTCAACTCAAAGTTGAGAAGAACATCTGACCTCGCCGTCAGGCATCGAACCAGAAGGTCGGCTCGACCGGAAGTTGAGAAGAACATCTGACCTCGTCGTCAGGTATCTATTAAACAAACAAGCATCGAACCCGAAGACCGACTCAACACGAAGTTGAGAGGAACATTTGACCTCGCCGTGAGATATCTGTTAAACAAACAGGCATCGAACCCGAAGGGCGGCTCAACCTGAAGTTGACAAGAACATTAGACCTCGCTGTCAGACATCTGTTAAACAAATAGGCATCGAACCCGATGGTCGGCTCAACACGAAGTTGAGAGGAACAATTGACTTCGCCGTCAAGCATCTGGTAAAGAAATTGGCATCGAATCCGAAGCCCGACCTAACCCAAAGTTGAGAAGAATATCTGACCTCGCCGTCAGGCATTTGTTAAACAAACTGGCATCGAACCCGATGTCCGGCTCAACCTGAATTTGAGAAGAACATCTTAGGTCGCCGTCAGGTATCTGTTAAACAAACAGGCATTGAACCCGAGGGCCGGCTCAACACGAGGTTGAGAAGTACATCTGACCTCACCGTCAGAGATCTGTTAAACAAACAGGCATCGAACCCGAAGGCCGACTCAACACGAAGTTGAGAGGATCATTTTACCTTGCCGTCATGCATCTGCTAAATAGACAGGAATTGAACCCGAAGGGCAGCTGAACCCGTAGTTGAGAAGAACATCTGACCTTGGTGTCAGGCATATGTTAAACAAACAAGAATCGAACCCAAAGGGCGGCTCAACCCGAAGTTGAGAAGAACATCTGACCTCGCCGTCAAGCATCTGTTTTAAATAAACAGGCATCGAACCCGAAGGCCGGGTCAACCCGAAGTTCAGAAGAACATCTGAACTCGCTGTCAAGCACCTGTTAAACAAACAGGCATCGAACCTGAAGGACGTCTCAACCTTTAGTTGACAAGAACATCTGACCTTGCCGTCAAGCATCTGTTAAACAAACAGGTCGAACCCAAAGGCCGGGTCTACTTGAAATTTAGAGGAACATCTGACCTCACCATCAGGCATCTGTTAAACAAACATGCATCAAACCCGAAGGCCGACTCAACACGAAGTTGAGAGGAACATCCGACCTTGCCGTCAAGCATTTGTTAAACAAACAGGCATCGAACACAAAGGGCGGCTCAACCCGAAGTTGAGAAGAACATATGACCTCGCCGTCAGGCATCTGTTAAACAAACACGCATCGAATTTGAAGGCCGACTCAAGTTGAAGTTTAGAAGAACATCTGACCTCACTGTCAGGCATCAGTTAAAATAACATGCATCGAACCCGAAGGCTGGCCCAACACGAAGTTGAGAGGAACATCTGACCTTGGTGGCAAGCATCTGTTAAAAAAACAGGCATCGAATCTGAAGGCCGGCTCAACCTGAAGTTGAGAAGAACATCTGACCTCGCCATCAGGCATCTGTTAAACAAACAGGCATCAATCCCGAAGGCCGGCTCGACCGGAAGTTGAGAAGAACATCTGACCTCGCCGTCAGGTATCTGTTAAACAAACAAGCATCGAACCTGAAGACCGGCTCAACACGAAGTTGAGAGGAACATTTGACCTCACCGTGAGGCATCTGTTAAACAAACAGGCATCAAACCCGAAGGGCGGCTCAACCTGAAGTTGACAAGAACATTAGACCTCGCTGTCAGACATCTGTTAAACAAATAGGCATCGATCCCGATGGCCGGCTCAACACGAAGTTGAGAGGAACATTTGAATTCATAGTCAAGCATTTGGTAAAGAAACAGGCATCGAATCCGAAGGCCGGCCTAACCCAAAGTTGATAAGAACATCTGACCTCGATGTCAGGCATCAGACCTCGCTGTCAGACATCTGTTAAACAAATAGGCATCGAACCCGATGGTCGACTCAACACGAAGTTGAGAGGAACGTTTGACTTCGCCGTCAAGCATCTGGTAAAGAAACAGGCATCGAACCCGAAGGTCGTCTCAACCCTTAGTTGACAAGAACATCTCACCTTGCCGTCAAGCATCTGTTTAACAAACAGGCATCAAACCCAAAGGCCTGCTCAACATGAAGTTTATAGGAACATCTGACCTCACCATCAGGCATCTATTAAACGAACAGGCATCAAACCCGAAGGCCGGGTCAACACGAAGTTGAGAGGAACATCTGACCTCGCCGTCAAGCATTTGTTAAACAAAGAGGCATTGAACCTGAAGGGCTACCCAACCCAAAGTTGAGAAGAACATCTGACCTCGCAGTCAGTCATTTGTTAAACAAACACGCATCGAATTTGAAAGTCGGCTCAACCTGAAGTTGAGAAGAACATCTGACCTCGCTGTCAGGCATCAGTTAAACAAACAGGCATCGAACCCGAAGGCCGGCTCAATACGAAGTTGAGAGGAACATCTGACATAGCTGTAAAGCATATGTTAAACAAACAGGCATCGAACCCAAAGGCCGGATCAATTTGAAGTTGAGAGGAACATCTGACCTCACCATCACACATTTGTTAAACAAACACGCATCGAACCCGAAGTCTGGCTCAACACAAAGTTGAGAGGAACATCTGACCTCGCCGTCAATCATTTGTTAAACAAACAGGCATCGAATCCGCAGAGCGGATCAACCCGAAGTTGAGAAGAACATCTGACCTCGCCGTCATGTATCTGTTAAACAAACAAGCATCGAACCAGAAGGGAGACTAAACCCGAAGTTGATAAGAACATTAGACCTCGCCGTCAGGCATCTGTTAAACAAACAGGCGTCAAACCCGAAGGCCGGCTCAACACAAAGTTGAGAGGAACAATTGACCTTCCCGTCATGCATCTGTTAAACAGACAGGCATTGAACCCGAAGGGCGGCTCAAGCCGTAGTTGAGAAGAACACCTGACCTCGGTGTCAGGCATCAGTTAAACAGAAAGGCATTGAACCCAAAGGATGCCTCAACCCGAAGTTGAGAAGAACATCAAACCACGCTGTCAGGCATCTGTTAAACAAACAGGCATCGAACCCGAAGGGCGACTAAACCCGAAGTTGATAAAAACATTAGACCTCACCATCAGGTATCTGTTAAACAAACAGGCATCGAACACGAAGGCCGGCTCAACACGAAGTTGAGAGGAACATTTGACCTTCCCGTCATGCATCTGTTAAACAGACAAGCATTGAACCCGAAGGGCGGCTCAACCCGTAATTGAGAAGAACATCTGACCTCGGTGTCAGGCATCAGTTAAACAGACAGGCATTGAACCCGAAGGCCGACTCAACCCGATGTTGAGAAGAACATCTGACCATGCCGTCAGGCATCTGTTAAACAAACAGGCATCGAGCCCGAATACCGTCTCAACCCTTTGTTGACAAGAACATCTAACCTCGCCGTCTAGCATCTGTTAAACAAACATGCATCGAACCCAAAGGCCGGCTCAACTTGAAGTTGAGAGGAACATATGACCTCGCCATCAGGCACCTATTAAACAAACAGACATCAAACCCGAAGGCCGGATCAACACGAAGTTGATAGGAATATCTGACCTCGCCGTCAAGCATTTGTTAAACAAACAGGCATCGAACCCGAAGGGCGGCTCAACCCGAAGTTGAGAAGAACATCTGACCTCGCCGTCAGGGATCTGTTAAACAAACACGCATCGAATTTGAAGGTCGGCTCAACCCGAAGTTGAGAAGAACATCTGACCTTGCTGTCAGGCATCAATTAAACAAACAGGCATCGAACCCAAAGGCCGGCTAAACACGAAGTTGAAAGGAATATCTGACCTCGCTGTCAAGCATCTGTTAAACAAATAGGCATCGAATCTGAAGGCCGGCTCAACCGGAAGTTGGGAAGAACATCTGACCTCGCCGTCAGGCACCTGTTAAACAAAAAGGCATCGAACTCGTCAAGCATCTATTAAACAAATAGGCATCGAACACAAAGGTCGGCTCAACATGAATTTGAGAGGAACATCTGACCTCGCCATCAGGCATCTATTAAACAAACAGGTATCAAACCCGAAGACCGTCTCAACATGATGTTGAGAGGAAAATCTGACCTCGCCGTCAAGCATTTGTTAAACAAACAGACGTCGAACCTCAAGGGCGGCTCAACCCGAAGATGAGAAGAACACCTGACCTCGCTGTCAGGCATCTGTTAAAAAAACACGCATCGAATTTGAAGGTCGGCTCAACCCGCAGTTGAGAAGAATATATGACCTTGCTGTCAGGCATCAGTTAAACAAACAGGCATCAAACCCGAAGGCCGGCTCAATACGAAGTTGAGAGGAACATCTGACCTCGCTGTCAAGCATCTGTTAAGAAAACAGGCATCGAATATGAAGGTCGGCTAAACCCGAAGTTGAGAAGAACATATGACCTCGCCGTCAGGCATCGAACCCGAAGGCCGGCTCAACCCGAAGTTGAGAATAACATCTGACCTCGCCGTCAGGTATCTGTAAACAAATAGGCATCGAACCCGAAGACCGGCTCAACACGAAGTTGAGGAGAACATCTGACCTCGCCGTAAGGCATCTGTTAAACAGACAAGCATCATACTCGAAGGGCGGCTAAACCCGAAGTTGATAAGAACATTAGACCTCGCCATCAGGCATCTATTAAACAAACATGCATCGAACCCGCAGGCCGGCTCAACACGAAGTTGAGAGGAACATTTGAGCTTGCCGTCATGCATGTGTTAAACAGACAGGCATTGAACTCAAAGGGCGGCTCAACCCGTAGTTGAGAAGAACATCTGACCTCGGTGTCAGGCATCAGTTAAACAGACAGGCATCGAACCCGAAGGCCGGCTCAACCCGAAGTTGAGAAGAACATTTGACCTCGCCGTCAGGCATCTGTTAAACAAACAAGCATCGAACCCGAAGGTTGTCTCAACCCTTAGTTGACAAGAACATCTGACCTTGCCATCAAGCATCTGTTAAAAAAATAGGCATCAAACCCGAAGGGCGGCTCAACCCGAAGTTAAGAGGAACATTTGACCTCGCCGTTAGACATCTGTTAAACAAACAGGAATCGAACCCGATGGCCGGCTCAACACAAAGTTGAGAGGAACATTTGACTTCGCCGTCAAGCATCTATTAAAGAAACACGCATCGAATTCGAAGGCCAGCTCAACCTAAAGTTGAGAAGACTATATGACCCCGCCGTCAGGCATTTGTTTAACAAACAGGCATCGAACCCGAATGCCGGCTCAACTTGAATTTAAGAAGAACATCTTACCTCGCCGTTAGGTATCTGTTAAAAAAATAGGCATTGAACCTGAAGGTCGGCTCAACACGAAGTTGAGAAGTACATCTGACCTCGCCGTAAGGCATCTGTTAAACAAACCGGCATCGAACCCGGAGGTCGGCTCAACAAGAAGTTTAGAAAAACATCTGACCTCGCCATCAGGCATCTGTTAAATAAACAGGCATCGAACCCGAAGGTCGGCTCAACACGAAGTTGGGAGGAACATCTGACCTCACCGTCAGGCATCTGTTAAAAACCAGGCATCGAACCCGAATGCCAGCTCAACACGAAGTTGAGAGGAACATCTGACGTTGCTGTCAAGCACCTGTTAAACAAACAGGCATCAAATCCGAAGACCGACTCAACCCAAAGTTGAGAAGAAAATCTGACCTCGCCGTTAGGCATCTGTTAAACAAACAGGCATCGAACATGAAGGTCGGCTCAACCGGAAGTTGAGAAGAACATCTGACCTCTCTGTCAGGTATCTATTAAACAAACAGGCATCGAACCCGAAGGCCGGATCAACATGAAGTTGAGAAGAACATCTGACCTCGCCGTGAAGCATCTGTTAAACAAACACGCATCGATCCCGAAGCGCGGCTAAATCCGAAGTTGATAAGAACATTAGATCTCGCCGTCAGGCATCTGTTAAACAAACATGCATCAAACCTGAAGGCCGGCTCAACATGAAATTGAGAGGAACATTTGACCTTGCCGTCATGCATATGTTAAACAGACAGGCATTGAAACTGAAGGGCGGCTAAACCCGTAGTTGAGAAGAACATCTGACCTTGGTGTCAGGCATTTGTTAAGCAAACATGCATCGAACCCGAAGGCCAGCTCAACCCGAAGTTGAGAAGAACATCTGACCTTGCTGTCAGGCCTCTGTTAAACAAACAGGCATCGAACCCGAAGGCCGTCTCAACGCTTAGTTTACAAGATTATCTGACCTTGCCGTTAAGTATCTGTTAAACAAACAGGCATCGAACCCAAAGGCCGGCTAACCTTGAAGTTAAGAGGAACATCTGACCTCGCCATCAGACATCTGTTAAAAAAATAGGCATCAAACCCAAAGGCCGGCTCAACACGAAGTTGAGAAGAATATCTGACCTCGCCGTCAGCCATCCGTTAAACAAATAAGCATCGAACCCGAAGGGCGTCTCAACCCTTAGTTGACAAGAACATCTCACCTTGCCGTCAAGTATCTGTTAAACAAACAGGCATCGAACCCAAAGGCCGGCCCAACATGAAGTTGAGAGAATCATCTGACCTCGCCATCAGGCATCTATTAAACAAACAGGCATCAAACCTGAAGGCCGGCTCAACACGAAATTAAGAGGAACATTTGACCTCGCCGTCAAACATTTGTTAAACAAACAGGCATCGAACTCGAAGGGCGACTAATCCCGAAGTTGAGAAGAACATCTGACCTCGCCGTCAGGCATCTGTTAAACAAACACTCATCGAATTTGAAGGTCGGCTCAACCCGAAGTTGAGAAGAACATATGACCTCGCTGTCAGGCATAAGTTAAACAAACAGGCATCGAACCCGAAGACCGGCTCAATACGAAGTTGAGAGGAACATCTGACCTCACTCTCAAGCATTTGTTAAAAAAACAGGCATCAAATATGAAGGTCGGCTCAACTCGAAGTTGAGAAGAACATATGACATCACCGTCAGACATCTAATAAACAAGTAGGTATCGAACCCGAAGGCCGGCTCAACCGGAAGTTGAGAAGAACATCTGACCTCGCCGTCAAGTATCTGTAACAAACTGGCATCGAACCCGAAGGGCAACTAAACCCGAAGTTGATAAGAACATTAGACCTCGCCGTCAGGCATTTGTTAAACAAATAGGCATCGAACCCGAAGGCCGGCTCAACACAAAGTTGAGAGGAACATTTGACCTTCCCGTCATGCATCTGTTAAACAGACAGGCATTGAACCCGAAGGGCGGCTCAACCCGTAGTTGAGAAGAACATCTGACCTCGGTGTCAGGCATCAGTTAAACAGAAAGGCATTGAACCCGAAGGACGGCTCAACCCGAAGTTGAGAAAAACATCTGACCACGCTGTCAGGCATCTGTTAAACAAACTGGCATCGAACCCGAAGGGCGGCTAAACCCGAAGTTGATAAGAACATTAGACCTCGCCGTCAGGCATCTGTTAAACAAACAGGCATCGAACCCGAAGGCCGGCTCAACACAAAGTTGAGAGAAACATTTGACCTTCCCGTCATGCATCTGTTAAACAGACATGCATTGAACCCGAAGGGCGGCTCAACCCGTAGTTGAGAAGAACATCTAACCTCGGTGTCAGGCATTAGTTAAACAGACAGGCATTGAACCCGAAGGCCGGCTCAACCAAAAGTTGAGAAGAACATCTGAACACGCTGTCAGGCATCTGTTAAACAAACAAGCATCGAACCTGAAGGCCGGCTCAACCTTTAGTTGATAAGAACATCTCACCTCGCCGTCAAGCATCTGTTAAAAAAACAGGCATTGAACCCAAAGGTCGGCTCAACATGAAATTGAGAGGAACATCTGACCTCGCTATCAGGCATCTATTAAACAAATAGGCATCAAACCCGAATGCCGTTTCAACACGAAGTTGATAGGAACATCTGACCTCGCCATCAAGCATTTGTTAAACAAACAGGCATCGAACCCGAAGGACGGCTCAACCCGAAGTTGAGAAGAACATCTGACCTCGCCGTCAGGCATCTGTTAAACAAACATGCATCGAATTTGAAGGTCGGCTCAACACGAAGTTGAGAAGAACATCTGACCTTGATGTCAGGCATCAGTTAAACAAACAGGCATCGAACCTGAATGCCGGCTCAATACGAAGTTGAGAGGATTATCTGGCCTCACTGTCAAACATCTGTTAAAAAAACAAGCACCGAATCTGAAGGTCCGCTCAACCCTAGGTTGAGAGGAATATTTGACCTCATCGTCAGGCATCTGTTAAACAGACAGGTTCAACCGGAAGTTGAGAAGAACATCTGACCTCGCCGTCAGGTATCTTTTAAACAAACAGGCATCGAACCCGAAGGTCGTCTCAACCCTTAGTTGACGAGAACATCTAACCTTGCCGTCAATCATCTGTTAAACAAACAGGCATCGAACCCAAAGGCCGGCTCAACGTGAAGTTGAGAGGAACATCTGACCTCGCCATTAGGCATCTATTAAACAAACAGGCATCAAACCCGAAGGCCGGATCAACACGAAGTTGAGAGGAACATCTGACCTCGCTGTCAAGCATTTGTTAAATAAACAGGCATCGAACCTGAAGGTCGGCTCAACCCGAAGTTGAGAAGAATATTTGACCTCGCCGTCAGGCATCTGTGAAACAAGTAGGCATCGAACCCGAAGGCCGGCTCAGCCGGAAGTTGAGAAGAACATATGACCTCGCTGTCAGGTATCTGTTAAAGAAACAGGCTTTGAACCCGAAGACTGGCTCAACACGAAGTTGAGAAGAACATCTGACCTCGCCGTAAGACATCTGTTAAACAAACAGGCATCGAACCTGAAGGGCGGCTAAACCCGAAGTTGATAAGAACATTAGACCTTGCCATCAGGCATCTGTTAAACAAACAGACATCTAACCCGAAGGCTGGCTCAACACGAAGTTGAGAGGAACATTTGACCTTCCCGTCATGCATCTTTTAAACAGACATGAACCCGAAGGGCGGCTCAACCAGTAGTTGAGAAGAACATCTGACCTCGGTGTTAGGCATCAGTTAAACAGACAGGCATTGAACCCGAAGGCCGGCTCAACCCGAAGTTTTTAAGAACATCTGACCACGCCATCAGGCATCTGATAAACAAACAGGCATCAAACCCAAAGACCGTCTCAACCCTTAGTTGACAAAAACATCTCACCTCGCCATAAAGCATCTGTTAAACAAACAGGCATCGAACCCAAAGGCTGGCTCAACATGAAGTTGAGAGGAACATTTGACCTTGCCATCAGACATCTATTAAACAAACAGGAATCAAACCTGAAGGTCGGCTCAACACAAAGTTTAGAGGAACATCTGACCTCGCTGTCAAGCATTTGTTAAACAAACAGGCATCGAACCCGAAGGGCGGCTCAACCCGAAGTTGAGAAGAACATCTGACCTCGCTGTCAATCATCTGTTAAACAAACACGTATCGAATTTGAAGGTCGGCTCAACCCGAAGTTTAGAAGAACATCTGACCTCGCTGTCAGGCATTAGTTAAACAAACAGGCATCGAACTCGATGGCCGGCTCAATACGAAGTTGAGAGGAACATCTGACATCGCTGTAAAGCATCTGTTAAACAAACAGGCATCGAAACCAAAGGCCGGATCAACTTGAAGTTGAGAGGAACATCTGACCTCACCATCACGCATCTGTTAAACAAAGACGCATCGAACCCAAAGTCTGGCTCAACAAAAAGTTGAGAGGAACATCTGACCTCGCCGTCAATCATTTGTTAAACAAACAGGCATCGAATCCGAAGGGCGGATCAACCCGAAGTTGAGAAGAACATCTAACCTCGCCGTCAGGTATCTGTTAAACAAATAGGCATCGAACCCGAAGGGCGGTTAAACCCGAAGTTGATAAGAACATTAGAGTTCGTCGTCAGGCATCTGTTAAACAAACAGGCATCGAACCCGAAGGCCGGCTCAACACAAAGTTGAGAGAAACATTTGACCTTCCCGTCATGCATCTGTTAAACAGACAGGCATTGAACTCGAAGGGCGGCTCAACCCGTAGTTGAGAACGACATCTAACCTCGGTGTCAGGCATTAGTTAAACAGACAGGCATTGAACCCGAAGGCCGGCTCAACCAAAAGGTGAGAAGAACATCTGAACACGTTGTCAGGCATCTGTTAAACAAACAGGCATCGAACCCGAAGGCCGGCTCAACCCTTAGTTGACAAGAACATCTCACCTCGCCGTCAAGCACCTGTTAAAAAAACAGGCATCGAACCCAAAGGCCGACTCAACATGAAGTTGAGAGGAACATCTGACCTCGCTATCAGGCATCTATTATACAAATAGGCATCAAACCCGAATGTCGGCTCAACACGAAGTTGATAGGAACATCTGACCTCGCCGTCAAGCATTTGTTAAACAAACAGGCATCGAACCCGAAGGACGGCTCAACCCGAAGTTGAGAAGAACATCTGACCTCGCCGTCAGGTATCTTTTAAACAAACAGGCATCGAACCCGAAGGTCGTCTCAACCCTTAGTTGACGAGAACATCTAACCTTGCCGTCAATCATCTGTTAAACAAACAGGCATCGAACCCAAAGGCCGGCTCAACGTGAAGTTGAGAGGAACATCTGACCTCGCCATTAGGCATCTATTAAACAAACAGGCATCAAACCCGAAGGCCGGATCAACACGAAGTTGAGAGGAACATCTGACCTCGCTGTCAAGCATTTGTTAAATAAACAGGCATCGAACCTGAAGGTCGGCTCAACCCGAAGTTGAGAAGAATATTTGACCTCGCCGTCAGGCATCTGTGAAACAAGTAGGCATCGAACCCGAAGGCCGGCTCAGCCGGAAGTTGAGAAGAACATATGACCTCGCTGTCAGGTATCTGTTAAAGAAACAGGCTTTGAACCCGAAGACTGGCTCAACACGAAGTTGAGAAGAACATCTGACCTCGCCGTAAGACATCTGTTAAACAAACAGGCATCGAACCTGAAGGGCGGCTAAACCCGAAGTTGATAAGAACATTAGACCTTGCCATCAGGCATCTGTTAAACAAACAGACATCTAACCCGAAGGCTGGCTCAACACGAAGTTGAGAGGAACATTTGACCTTCCCATCATGCATCTTTTAAACAGACATGAACCCGAAGGGCGGCTCAACCAGTAGTTGAGAAGAACATCTGACCTCGGTGTCAGGCATCAGTTAAACAGACAGGCATTGAACCCGAAGGCCGGCTCAACCCGAAGTTTTTAAGAACATCTGACCACGCCATCAGGCATCTGATAAACAAACAGGCATCAAACCCAAAGACCGTCTCAACCCTTAGTTGACAAAAACATCTCACCTCGCCATAAAGCATCTGTTAAACAAACAGGCATCGAACCCAAAGGCTGGCTCAACATGAAGTTGAGAGGAACATTTGACCTTGCCATCAGACATCTATTAAACAAACAGGAATCAAACCTGAAGGTCGGCTCAACACAAAGTTTAGAGGAACATCTGACCTCGCTGTCAAGCATTTGTTAAACAAACAGGCATCGAACCCGAAGGGCGGCTCAACCCGAAGTTGAGAAGAACATCTGACCTCGCTGTCAATCATCTGTTAAACAAACACGTATCGAATTTGAAGGTCGGCTCAACCCGAAGTTTAGAAGAACATCTGACCTCGCTGTCAGGCATTAGTTAAACAAACAGGCATCGAACTCGATGGCCGGCTCAATACGAAGTTGAGAGGAACATCTGACATCGCTGTAAAGCATCTGTTAAACAAACAGGCATCGAAACCAAAGGCCGGATCAACTTGAAGTTGAGAGGAACATCTGACCTCACCATCACGCATCTGTTAAACAAAGACGCATCGAACCCAAAGTCTGGCTCAACAAAAAGTTGAGAGGAACATCTGACCTCGCCGTCAATCATTTGTTAAACAAACAGGCATCGAATCCGAAGGGCGGATCAACCCGAAGTTGAGAAGAACATCTAACCTCGCCGTCAGGTATCTGTTAAACAAATAGGCATCGAACCCGAAGGGCGGTTAAACCCGAAGTTGATAAGAACATTAGACTTCGTCGTCAGGCATCTGTTAAACAAACAGGCATCGAACCCGAAGGCCGGCTCAACACAAAGTTGAGAGAAACATTTGACCTTCCCGTCATGCATCTGTTAAACAGACAGGCATTGAACTCGAAGGGCGGCTCAACCCGTAGTTGAGAAGGACATCTAACCTCGGTGTCAGGCATTAGTTAAACAGACAGGCATTGAACCCGAAGGCCGGCTCAACCAAAAGGTGAGAAGAACATCTGAACACGTTGTCAGGCATCTGTTAAACAAACAGGCATCGAACCCGAAGGCCGGCTCAACCCTTAGTTGACAAGAACATCTCACCTCGCCGTCAAGCACCTGTTAAAAAAACAGGCATCGAACCCAAAGGCCGACTCAACATGAAGTTGAGAGGAACATCTGACCTCGCTATCAGGCATCTATTATACAAATAGGCATCAAACCCGAATGTCGGCTCAACACGAAGTTGATAGGAACATCTGACCTCGCCGTCAAGCATTTGTTAAACAAACAGGCATCGAACCCGAAGGACGGCTCAACCCGAAGTTGAGAAGAACATCTGACCTCGCCGTCAGGCATTTGTTAAACAAATACGCATCGAATTTGAAGGCCGGCTCAACACGAAGTTGAGAAGAACATCTGACCTTGATGTCAGGCATCAGTTAAACAAACAGGCATCGAACCTGAAGGTCGGCTCAATACGAAGTTGAGAGGATTATCTGACCTCACTGTCAAGCATCTGTTAAAAAAACAAGCATCGAATCTGAAGGTCGGCTCAACTCGAGGTTGAGAGGAATATTTGACCTCATCGTCAGGCATCTGTTAAACAAGTAGGCATCGAACTCGTGAAGCATCTGTTAAACAAATCGGCATCGAACCCAAAGGCCAGCTTAACATGAAGTTGAGAGGAACATCTGACCTCGCCATCAAGCATCTATTAAACAAACAGGCATCAAACTCGAAGGCCGTCTCAACATGATGTTGAGAGGAACATCTGACCTTGACGTCAAGTATTTGTTAAACAAACAGGCGTCGAACCTGAAGGGCGGCTCAACCTGAAGATCAGAAGAACATCTGACCTCGCTGTTAGGCATCTGTTAAACAAACACGCATCGAATTTGAAGTTCGGCTCAACCCACAGTTGAGAAGAATATATGACCTCGCTGTCAGGCATCAGTTAAACAAACAGGCATCAAACCCGAAGGCCGGCTCAATACGAAGTTGAGAGAAACATCTGACCTCGCTGTCAAGCATCTGTTAAGAAAACATGCATCGAATCTTAAGGTCGGCTAAACCCGAAGTTGAGAAGAACATATGACCTCGCCGTTAGGCATCGAACCCGATGCCGGGTCAACCCGAAGTTGAGAATAACATCTGACCTCGCCGTCAGGTATCTGTAAACAAATAGGCATCGAACCCAAAGACCAGCTCAACACGAAGTTGAGAAGAACATCTGACCTCGTCTTAAGGCATCTGTTAAACAGACAGGCATCATACTCGAAGGGCGGCTAAACCCAAAGTTGATAAGAACATTAGACCTCGCCATCAGGCATCTGTTAAACAAACATGCATCAAACCCGAAGGTCGGCTCAACACGAAGTTGAGAGGAACATTTGAGCTTGTCGTCATGCATCTGTTAAACAGACAGGCATTGAACTCGAAGGGCGGCTCAACCCGTAGTTGAGAAGAACATCTGATCTCGGTGTCAGGCATCAGTTAAAAAGACAGGCATCGAACCCGAAGGCCGGCTCAACCCGAAGTTGAGAAGAACATCTGACCTTGCCGTCAGGCATCTGTTAAACAAACAAGCATCGAACCCGAAGGCTGTCTCAACCCTTAGTTGACAAGAACATCTGACCTTGCCGTCAAGCATCTGTTAAAAAAATAGGCATCGAACCCGAAAGGCGACTCAACCCGAAGTTAAGAGGAACATTTGACCTTGCCGTTAGACATCTGTTAAACAAACAGGAATCGAACCCGATGGCTGGCTCAACACAAAGTTGAGAGGAACATTTGACTTCGCCGTCAAGCATCTGTTAAAGAAACACACATCGAATTCGAAGGCCAGCTCAACCCAAAGTTGAGAAGGCTATATGACCACGCCGTCAGGTATCTGTTAAAAAATAGACATTGAACCCGAAGGCCGGCTCAGCACGAAGTTGAGAAGTACATCTGACCTCGCTGTCAGGCATCTGTTAAACAAACAGGCATCGAACCCGGAGGTCGGCTCAACACGAAGTTTAGAAAAACATCTGACCTCGCCATCAGGCATCTGTTAAATAAACAGGCATCGAACCCGAAGGTCGGCTCAACACGAAGTTGAGAGGAACATCTGACCTTGCTGTCAAGCACCTGTTAAATAAATAGGCATCGAACTCGAATGCCGGCTCAACACAAAGTTGAGAAGAAAATCTGACCTCGCCGTTAGGCATCTGTTAAACAAACAGGCATCGAACATGAAGGTCGGCTCAACCGGAAGTTGAGAAGAACATCTGACCTCGCCGTCAGGTATCTATTAAACAAACAGGCATCGAACCTGAAGGTCGGATCAACATGAAGTTGAGAAGAACATCTGACGTCACCGTGAAGCATCTGTTAAACAAACACGCATCGATCCCGAAGCGCGGCTAAAGCCGAAGTTGAAAAGAACATTAGATCTCGCCGTCAGGCATCTGTTAAACAAACATGCATCAAACTTGAAGGCCAGCTCAACATGAAGTTGAGAGGAACATTTGACCTTGCCGTCATGCATATGTTAAACAGACAGGCATTGAAACTGAAGGGCGGCTAAACCCGTAGTTGAGAAGAACATCTGACCTTGGTGTCAGGCATTTGTTAAACAAACATGCATCGAACCCGAAGGCTGGCTCAACCCGAAGTTGAGAAGAACATCTGACCTTGCCGTCAGGCCTCTGTTACACAAACAGGCGTCGAACCCGAAGGCCGTCTCAACCCTTAGTTGACAAGAACATCTGACCTTGCCGTTAAGCATCTGTTAAACAAACAGGCATCGAACCTAAAGGCCGGCTAACCTTGAAGTTAAGAGGAATATATGACCTCGCCATCAGGCATCTGTTAAAAAAACAGGCATCAAACACAAAGGCCGGCTCAACACGAAGTTGAGAAGAATATCTGACCTCGCCGTCAGACATCTGTTAAACAAACAGGCATCGAACCCGAAGGCCGTCTCAACCCTTAGTTGACAAGAACATCTCACCTCGTCGTCAAGTATCTGTTAAACAAACAGGCATCGAACCCAAAGGCCGGCCCAACATGAAGTTGAGAGGAACATCTGACCTCGCTATCAGGCATCTATTAAACAAACAGGCATCAAACCCGAAGGCCGGCTCAACACGAAGTTAAGAGGAACATTTGACCTCGCCGTCAAACATTTGTTAAACAAACAGGCATCGAACTCGAAGGGCGACTAAACCCAAAGTTGAGAAGAACATCTGACCTCGCCGTCAGGCATCTGTTAAACAAACACGCATCGAATTTGAAGGTCAGCTCAACCCGAAGTTGAGAAGAACATATGACCTCGCTGTCAGGCATAAGTTAAACAAACAGGCATCGAACCCGAAGACCGGCTCAATACGAAGTTGAGAGGAACATCTGACCTCGCTCTCAAGCATCTGTTAAAAAAACAGGCATCGAATCTGAAGGTCGGCTCAACCCGAAGTTGAGAAGAACATATGACATCACCGTCAGACATCTAATAAACAAGTAGGCATCGAACCCGAAGGCCGGCTCAACCGGAAGTTGAGAAGAACATCTGACCTCGCCGTCAGGTATCTGTTAAACAAACAGGCATCGAACCCGAAGGGCGGCTAAACCCGAAGTTGGTAAGAACAATAGACCTCGCCGTCAGGCATCTGTTAAACAAACAGGCATCAAACCCGAAGGCCGGATCAACACAAAGTTGAGAGGAACATTTGACCTTCCCGTCATGCATCTGTTAAACAGACAGGCATTGAACCCGAAGAGCGGCTCAACCCATAGTTGAGAAGAACATCTGACCTCGGTGTCAAGCATCAGTTAAACAAAAAGGCATTGAACCCGAAGGACGGCTCAACCCGAAGTTGAGATAAACATCTGACCACGCTGTCAGGCATCTGTTAAACAAACTGGCATCGAACCCGAAGGGCGGCTAAACCCGAAGTTGATAAGAACATTAGACCTCGCCGTCAGGCATCTGTTAAACAAACAGGCATCGAACCCGAAGGCCGGCTCCACACGAAGTTAAGAGAAACATTTGACCTTCCCGTCATGCATCTGTTAAACAGACATGCATTGAACCCGAAGGGCGGCTCAACCCGTAGTTGAGAAGAACATCTAACCTCGGTGTCAGGCATTAGTTAAACAGACAGGCATTAAACCCGAAGGCCGGCTCAACCAAAAGTTGAGAAGAACATCTGACCATGTTGTCAGGAATCTGTTAAATAAACAGGCATCGAACCCGAAGGCCGACTCAACCCTTAGTTGACAAGAACATATCACCTCGCCGTCAAGCATCTGTTAAAAAAACAGGCATCGAACCCAAAGGTTGGCTCAACATGAAGTTGAGAGGAACATCTGACCTCGCCATCAGGCATCTATTAAACAAATAGGCATCAAACCTGAATGCCGGCTCAACACGAAGTTGATAGGAACATCTGACCTCGCCGTCAAGCATTTGTTAATCAAACAGGCATCGAACCCGAAGGACGGCTCAACCCGAAGTTGAGAAGAACATCTGACCTCGCCGTCGGGCATCTGTTAAACAAACATGCATCGAATTTGAAGGTCGGCTCAACACGAAGTTGAGAAGAACATCTGACCTTGATGTCAGGCATCAGTTAAACAAACAGGCATCGAACCTGAAGGCCGGCTCAATACGAAGTTGAGAGGATTATCTGACCTTACTGTCAAGCATCTGTTAAAAAAACAAGCATCAAATCTGAAGGTCGGCTCAACCCGAGGTTGAGAGGAATATTTGACCTCATCGTCAGGCATCTGTTAAACAAGTAGGCATTGAACCCGAAGGCCGGCTCAACTGGAAGTTGAGAAGAACATCTGACCTCGCCGTCAGGTATCTGTTAAACAAACAGGCATCGAACCCGAAGGTCGTCTCAACCCTTAGTTGACGAGAACATCTAGCCTTGCCCTCAATCATCTGTTAAACAAACAAGCATCGAACCCAAAGGCCGGCTCAACATGAAGTTGAGAGGAACATCTGACCTCGCCATTAGGCTTCTATTAAACAAACAGGCATCAAACCCGATGGCCGGATCAACACGAAGTTGAGAGGAACATCTGACCTCGCCGTCAAGCATTTGTTAAACAACAGGCATCGAACCTGAAGGTCGGCTCAACCCGAAGTTGAGAAGAATATTTGACCTCGCCGTCAGGCATCTGTTAAGCAAGTAGGGATCGAACCCGAAGGCCGGCTCAACCGGAAGTTGAGAAGAACATCTGACCTCGCTGTCAGGTATCTGTTAAACAAACAGGCATCAAACCCAAAGACTGGCTCAACACGAAGTTGAGAAGAACATCTGACCTCGCCGTAAGACATCTGTTAAACAAACAGGCATCGAACCCGAAGGGCGGCTAAACCCGAAGTTGATATGAACATTAGACTTCTCCGTCAGGCCTCTGTTAAATAAACAGGCATCTAACCCGAAGTTGAGAGGAACATTTGACCTTCCCGTCATGCATCTTTTAAACAGACATGAACCCGAAGGGCGGCTCAACCAGTAGTTGAGAAGAACATCTAACCTCGGTGTCAGGCATCAGTTAAATAGACTGGCATTGAACTCGAAGGTCGGCTCAACCCGAAGTTTTTAAGAACATCTGACCACGACGTCAGGCATCTGATAAAAAAACAGGCATCGAACCCAAAGGCCGTCTCAACCCTTAGTTGACAAGAACATCTCACCTCGCCATCAAGCATCTGTTAAACAAACAGGCATCGAACCCAAAGGCTGGCTCAACATGAAGTTGAGAGGAACATTTGACCTTGCCATCAGACATCTATTAAACAAACAGGCATCAAACCTGAAGGCCGGCTCAACACGAAGTTTAGAGGAACATCTAACCTTGCCGTCAAGCATTTGTTAAACAAACAGGCATCGAACCCGAAGGTCGGTTCAACCCGAAGTTGAGAAGAACATCTGAAATTGCTGTTAGGCATCTGTTAAACAAACATGCATCGAATTTGAAGGTCGGCTCAACCCGAAGTTCAGAAGAACATCTGACCTCGCTGTCAGGCATCAATTAAACAAACAGGCATCGAACCCAATGGCCGGCTCAATACGAAGTTGACAGGAACATCTGACCTCGCTGTCAAGCATATGTTAAAAAAACAGGCATTAAATCTGAAGGTCGGGTCAACCCGAAGTTGACAAGAACATCTGACCTCGCTGTCAAGCATCTATTAAACATGTAGGCATCGAACCCGAAGGCCGACTCAACCAGAAGTTAAGAAGAACATCTGACCTCGCCGTCAGGTATCTGTTAAACAAACAGGCATCGAACCCGAAGACCGACTCAACACGAAGTTTAGAAAAACATCTGACCTTACCGTCAGGCATCTGTTAAAAAAACATGCATCAGACCCGAAGGCCGTCTCAACCCTTAGTTGACAAGAACATCTGACCTTACCGTCAAGCATCTGTCAAACAAACTGGCATCTAACCCAAAGGTCGGCTCAACTTAAAGTTTTAAGGAACATATGACCTCGCTATCAGGCATTTGTTAAACAAACAAGTATCAAACCTGAAGGTCGGCTCAACACGAAGTTGAGAGGAACATCAGACCTCATCGCCAAGAATTTGTTAAACAAACAGGCATCGAACCCGAAGGGCGGCTCAACCCGAAGTTGAGAATAACATCTGACCTCGCCGTCAGGCATCTGTTAAAAAACATGCATCGAATTTAAAGGTCAGCTCAACCCGAAGTTGAGAAGAACATCTGACCTCACTGTCAGGCATCAGTTAAACAAACAGGCATCGAACCTGAAGGTCGGCTCAATACGTAGTGGACAGTAAATCTGACCTTACTGTCAAGCATCTGTTAAAAAAACAGGAATCGAATCTGAAGGTCGACTCAACCCAAAGTTGAGAAGAACATCTGACCTCACCTTCAGGCATCTGTTAAAAAAACAGGAATCGAATCTGAAGGTCCGCTTAACCCAAAGTTGAGGAGAATATCTGACCTCGCCGTCAGGTATCTGTTAGACAAACAGGCATCGAACCCGAAGACCGACTCAACACGAAGTTCAGAAGAACATATGACCTCGCCGTGAGGCATCTGTTAAATAAACAGGCATCGAACCCGAAGGGCGGCTAAACTCGAAGTTGATAATAACATTAGACCTTGCCGTCATGCATCTGTTAAACAGACAGGCATTGAACCCGAAGGGCGGCTCAACCCGTAGTTGAGAAGAACATCTGACCTCGGTGTCAGGCATTTGTTAAACAGACAGGTACGAACCCGAAGGCCGGCTCAACCCGAAGTTGAGAAGAACATTTGACCACGTCGTCAGGCATCTGTTAAACAAACAGGCATCGAACCCGAAGGTCGTCTCAACCCTTAGTTGACTAGAACATCTCACCTCGCTGTCAAGCACCTGTTAAACAAACAGGCATCGAACCCAAAGGCCGACTCAACTTAAAGTTGAGAGGAACATCTGACCTCGCCATCAGTCATCTAATAAACAAACAGGCATCATACTCGAAGGTCGGCTTAACACGAAGTTGGGAGGAACATCTGACCTCGCCGTCAAGTATTTGTTAAAGAGCCAGGCATCGAACCCGAAGGGCGGCTCAACCCAAAGTTCAGAAGAACATCTGACCTTGCTGTCAGGCATCTGTTAAACAAACACGCATCGAATTTGAAGGTCGGCTCAACCCAAAGTTGAGAAGAACATCTAACCTCGCTGTTAGGCATCATTTAAACAAACAGGCATCGAACCCGAAGGCCGGCTCAATAAGAAGTTGAGAGGAACATCTGACCTCGGTGTCAGGCATCAGTTAAATAGACAGGCATTGAACCCGAAGGACGGCTCAACCCGAAGTTGAGAAGAACATCTGACCACACCGTCAGGCATCTGTTAAACAAACAGGCATCGAACCTGAAGGTCGTCTCAACCCTTAGTTGAGAAGAACATCTCACCTCACCGTCAAGCATTTGTTAAACAAATAGGCATCGAACACGAAGGCTGGCTCAACATGAAGTTGGGAGGATAATCTGACCTCGCCATCAGGCATCTATTAAACAAACAGGCATCAAACCTGAAGGTCGGCTCGACATGAATTTGAAAGGAACATCTGACCTTGCCGTCAAGCATTTGATAAACTAATAGGCATCGAACCCGAAGTTGAGAAGAACATCTGACCTCGCTGTCAGGCATCTGTTAAACAAACAAGCATCAAATTTGAAGGTCGGCTCAACCCAAAGTTGAGAATAACATCTGACCTAGCTGTCAGGCATCAGTTAAACAAACAGGCATCGAACCCGAAGGCCGGCTCAATATGAAGTTGAGAGGAACATCTGACCTTGCTGTCAAGCATCTATTAAAAAAACAGGCATCGAATCTGAAGGTCGGCTCAACCCGAAGTTGAGAAGAACATCTGACCTCGCTGTCAGGGATCTATTAAGCAAGTAGGCATCAAACCGAAGGCCGGCTAAACCGCAAGTTGAGAAAAACATCTGACCTTGACGTCAGGTATCTGTTAAACAAACAAGCATCGAACCCGAAGAACGACTCAAGACAAAGTTGAGAAAAACATCTGACCTCGCCATAAGGCATCTGTTAAACAAACAGGCATCGAACCCAAAGGGCGGCTAAACCCGAAGTTGATAAGAACATTAGACCTCGCTGTCAGGAATCTGTTAAACAAATCGGCATCGAACCCGAAGGTCGGCTCAACACAAAGTTGAGAGGAACATTTGACCTTGCCGTCATGCATCTGTTAAACAGACAGGCATTGAACCCGAATTGCGGCTCCACCAGTAGTTGAGAAAAACATCTGACATCGGTGTCAGGCATTTGTTAAACAAACAGGCATCGAACCCGAAGGCCGGCTCAACCCGAAGTTGAGAAGAACATCTGCCTCGCTGTCAGGCATCTGTTAAACAAACAGGCATCAAACCCGAAGGCCGTCTCAACCCTTAGTTGACAAGAACATCTGACCTTGCCGTCAAGCATCTGTTAAACAAACAGGCATCGAACCCAAAGGCCGGCTCAACTTGAAGTTGAGAGGAACATCTGACCTCGCCATAAGGCATCTGTTAAACAAACAGGCATCAAACCCAAAGGCTGGCTCAACACGAAGTTGAGAGGAACATCTGACCTCGCCGTCAAGCATTTGTTAAACAAACAGGCATCGAACCCGAAGGGCGGCTCAACCCGAAGTTGAGAAGAACTTCTGACCTCGCCGTCAGGCATCTGTTAAACAAACACGCGTCAAATTTGAAGGCCGGCTCAATCCGAACTTGAGAAGAACGTCTGACCTCGCCGTCAGGTATCTGTTAAAAAAACATGCATCGATTTTGAAGTCCGACTCAACCCGAAGTTGAGAAGAACATCTGACCTCGCCGTCAGGCATCTGTTAAAAAAACATGCATCGATTTTGAAGTCCGACTCAACCCAAAGTTGAGAAGAACATCTGACCTCGCTGTCAGGCATCAGTTAAACAACAGGCATCGATCCCGAAGGTCGGCTCAATACGAAGTTGAGAGGAACATCTGAGCTTTCTGTCAAGCATCTGTTAAAAAACCAGGCATCGAATCTAAAGGTCGGCTCAACCCGAAGTTAAGAAGAACATTTGAACTTGTCGCCAGGCATCTGTTAAACTTGTAGGCATCGAACTCGAAGGCCGGCTCAATCGGAAGTTGAGAAGAACATCTGACCTCGCCGTCAGGTATCTGTCAAACATATAGGCATCGAACCCGAAGACTGGCTCAACACAAAGGGCGGCTAAACCAACAGGCATCGAACCCGAAGGGCGGCTAAACCCAAAGTTGATAAGAACATTAGACCTCTCCTTTAAGCATCTGTTAAACACACAGGCATCGAACCCAAAGGCCGGCTCAACACGAAGTTGAGAGGAACATTTGACATTACCGTCATGCATCTGTTAAACAGACAAGCATTGAACCTGAAGGGCGAATCAACCCGTAGTTGAGAAGAACATCTGACCTCGGTGGCAGGCATATCTTAAACAAACAGGCATCGAACCCGAAGGCCGGCTCAACCCGAAGTCGAGAAGAACATCTGACCTCGCCGTCAGGTATCTGTCAAACAAATAAGCATCGAACCCGAAGACAGGCTCAACACAAAGTTGAGAAGAACATCTGACCTCGCCGTGAGGCATCCGTTAAACAAACAGGCATCGAACCCGAAGGGCGGATAACCCGAGGTTGATAAGAACATTAGACCTCTCCTTCAAGCATCTGTTAAACAAATAGGCATCAAACCTGAAGGTCGACTCAACACGAAGTTGAGAGGAACATTTGACCCCGCTGTCAGGAATCTGTTAAACATGTAGGCATCAAACTCGAAGGCCGGCTCAACCGGAAGTTGAGAAGAACATCTGAACTCTCCGTTAGGTATCTGTCAAACAAACAGGCATTGAACCCGAAGACCGGTTCAACACAAAGTTGAGAAAACATCTGACCTTGCCGTGAGGCATCCGTTAAACAAACAGGCATCGAACCCAAAGGGCAGCTAAACCCGAAGTTTGATAAGAATATTAGACCTCTCGTTCAGGCATCTGTTACACTAACAGGCATCGAACCCGAAGGCCGGCTCAACACGAAGTTGAAAGGAACATTTGACCTTGCAGTCATGCATCTGTTAAACAGACATGCATTGAACCCGAAGGGCGGATCAACCCGTAGTTTAGAAGAACATCTGACCTTGGTGTCAGGCATATGTTAAATAAACAGGCATCGAATTTGAAGTCCGACTCAACCCGAAGTTGAGAAGAACATCTGACCTTGCTATCAGGCATCAGTTAAACAAACAGGCATCAAACCCGAAGGCCGGCTCAATACGAAGTTGAGAGGAACATCTGAGCTTGCTGTCAAGCATCTGTTAGAAAAAGAGGCATCGAATCTAAAGGTCGGCTCAACCCGAAGTTGAGAAGAACATTTGACCTCGCCGTCAGGCATCTGTTAAACATGTAGGCATCGAACTCGAAGGCCGACTTAACCGGAAGTTGAAAAGAACGTCTGACCTCGCCGTCAGGTATCTGTCAAACAAATAGGCATCGAACACGAAGACCGGCTCAACACAAAGTTGAGAAGAACATCTGACCTCGCCGTGAGGCATCCGTTAAACAAACAGGCATCGAACTCGAAGGGCGGCTAAACCCGAAGTTGATAAGAACATTAGACCTCTCCTTCAGTCATCTGCTAAACAAACAGGCATCGAACCCGAAGGCCAGCTCAACACGAAGTTGAGAGGAACATTTGACCTTGTCGTCATGCATCTGTTAAGCAGACAGGCATTGAACCCGAACGGCGGATCAACCCGTAGTTGAGAAGAACATCTGACCTCGGTGTCAGGCATATGTTAAACAAACAGGCATCGAACCCGAAGGCCGACTCAACCCGAAGTTGAGAAGAACATCTGACCTCGTCGTCAGGTATCTGTCAAACAAACAGGCATCGGACCCGAAGACCGGCTCAAAACAAAGTTGAGAAGAACATCTGACCTCGCCGTGAGGCATCCGTTAAACAAACAGGCATTGAACCCGAAGAGCGGCTAAACCCTAAGTTGATAAGAAAATTAGACCTCTGCTTCAGGCATCTGTTAAACAAACAGGCATCGAACCCGAAGGCCGGCTCAACACGAAGTTGAGAGAAACATTTAACCTTGCCGTCATGCATATGTTAAACAGACAGGCATTGAACCCGAACGGCGGATCAACCCGTAGTTGAGAAGAACATCTGACCTCGGTGTCAGACATATGTTAAACAAACAGGCATCAAATTTGAAGTCCGACTCAACCCGAAGTTGAGAAGAACATATGACCTCGCTGTCAGGCATCAGTTAAACAAACAGGCATCGAACCCGAAGGCCGGCTCAATACGAAGTTGAGAGGAACATCTGAGCTCGCTGTCAAGCATCTGTTAAAAAAACAGGCATCGAAACTAAAGGTCAGCTCAACCCGAAGTTGAGAAGGACATTTGACCTCGCCGTCAGGCATCTGTTAAACTTGTAGGCATCGAATTCGAAGGTCGGCTCAACCAGAACTTGAGAAGAACATCTGACCTCGCCGTCAGGTATCTGTCAAATAAACAGGCATCGAACCCGAAGACCGGCTCAACACAAAGTTAAGAAGAACATCTGACCTCGCTGTGAGGCATCCGTTAAAAAAACAGGCATCGAACTCGAAGGGCGGCTAAACCCGAAGTTGATAAGAACATTAGACCTCTCCTTTAGACATCTGTTAAACAAACACACATTGAACCCGAAGGCCTGCTCAACACGAAGTTGAGAGGAACATTTGACCTTGCCGTCATGCATCTGTTAACCAGACAGGCATTGAACCCGAAGGGTGGATCAACCCATAGTTGAGAAGAACATCTGACCTCGGTGTCAGGCATATGTTAAACCAACAAGCATCGAACCTGAAGTCCGGCTCAACCCGAACTTGAGAAGAACATCTGACCTCGCCGTCGGGTATCTTTCAAACAAACAGGCATCGAACCCGAAGACCGGCTCAACAAAAAGTTGAGAAGAACATCTGACCTCGCCGTGAGGCATCCGTTAAAAAAACAGGCATCGAACCCGAAGGGCGGCTAAACCCGAAGTTGATAAGAACATTAGACCTCTCCTTCAAGCATCTGTGAAACAAATAGGCATCGAACCCGAAGGCCGGTTCAACACGAAGTTGAGAGGAACATTTGACCTCGCCGTCAGGCATCTGTTAAACATGTAGGCATCAAACTCGAAGGCCGACTCAACCGGATGTTGAGAAGAACATCTGACCTCGCCATCAGGTATCTGTCAAACAAACAGGCATCGAACCCGAAGACCGGCTCAACACAAAGTTGAGAAGAACATCTTACCTTGCCGTGAGGCATCCGTTAAACAAACAGGCATCAAACACGAAGGGCGGCTAAACCCGAAGTTTCATAAGAACATTAGACCTCTACTTCAGGAATTTGTTAAACAAACAGGCATCGGACCCGAAGGCCGGCTCAACACGAAGTTTAAAGGAACATTTGACCTTGCCGTCATGCATCTGTTAAACCGACAGGCATTGAACCCGAACGGCGGATCAACCGTTGTTGAGAAGAACATCTGACCTCGGTGTCAGGCATATGTTAAACAAACAGGCATCGAACCTGAAGGTCGGCTCACCCCGAAGTTGAGAAGAACATCTGACCTCGTCATCAGGTATCTGTCAAACAAACAGGCATTGGACCCGAAGACCGACTCAAAACAAAGTTGAGAAGAACATCTGACCTCGCCGTGAGGCATCCGTTAAACAAACAGGCATCGAACCCGAAGAGCGGGTAAACCCGAAGTTGATAAGAACATTAGACATCTCCTTCAGGCATCTGTTAAACAAACAGGCATCGAACCCGAAGGCCGGCTCAACACGAAGTTGAGAGGAACATTTGACATCGCCGTCAGGCGTCTGTTAAACATGTAGGCATCGAACTCGAAGGCCGGCTCAACCGGAAGTTGAGAAGAACATCTGACCTCGCCGTCAGGTATCTGTCAAACAAACAGGCATCGAACCCGAAGACTGGCTCAACACAAAGTTGAGAAGAACATCTGACCTTGCCGTGAGGCATCCGTTAAACAATTAGGAATCGAACCCGAAGGGCGGCTAAACCCGAAGTTTGATAAGAACATTAGACCTCTCCTTCAGGCATCTGTTAAACAAACAGGCATCGGACCCGAAGGCCGGTTCAACACGAAGTTGAGAGGAACATTTGACCTTGCCGTCATGCATCTGTTAAACAGACAGGCATTGAACCCGAATGGCGGATCAACCTGTAGTTGAGAAGAACATCTGACCTCGGTGTCAGATATATGTTAAACATACAGGCATCGAATTTGAAGTCTGACTCAACCCGAAGTTGAGAAGAACATCTGACCTTGATGTCAGGCGTCAGTTAAACAAACAGGCATCGAACCCGAAGGCCGGCTCAATACGAAGTTGAGAGGAACATCTGAGCTTGCTGTCAAGCATTTGTTAAAAAATCAGGCATCGAATCTAAAGGTCGGCTCGACCCGAAGTTGAGAAGAACATTTGACCTCACCGTCAGGCATCTGTTAAACATGTAGGCATCGAACTCGAAGGCCGGTTCAACCGGAAGTTGAGAAGAACATCTGACCTCACCGTCAGGTAACTGTCAAACAAACAGGCATCGAACCCGAAGACCGGCTCAACACAAAGTTGAGAAGAACATCTGACCTCGCCGTGAGGCATCCGTTAAACACACAGACATCGAACTCGAAGAGCGGCTAAACCCAAAGTTGATAAGAACATTAGACCTTTCCTTCAGGCATCTGTTAAACAAACAGGCATCGAACCTGAAGGCCGGCTCAACCCGAAGTTGAGAGGAACATTTGACCTTGCCTTCATGTATCTGTTAACTAGACAGGCATTGAACCCGAAGGGCGGATCAACCCGTAGTTGAGAAGAACATCTGACCTCGGTGTTAGGCATATGTTAAACCAACAGGCATCGAACCCGAAGGCCGGCTCAACCCGAACTTGAGAAGAACATCGTACCTCGCCGTCAGGTATCTGTCAAACAAACAGGCATCGAACCTGAAGACCGGCTCAACATAAAGTTGAGAAGAACATCTGACCTCGCCGTGAGGCATCCGTTAAACAAACAGGCATCGAACCCGAAGGGCGGCTAAACCCGAAGTTGATAAAAACATTTGACCTCTCCTTCAGGCATCTGTTATACAAACAGGCATCGAACCCGAAGGCCGACTCGACACGAAGTTGAGAGGAACATTTGACCTCGCCGTCAGGCATCTGTTAAATATGTAGGAATCGAACTCGAAGGCCGGCTCAACCGGAAGTTGAGAAGAACATCTGACCTCGTCGTCAGGTGTCTATCAAACAAACAGGCATCGAACCCGAAGACCGGCTCAACACAAAGTTGAGAAGAACATCTGACCTTGCCGTGAGGCATCCGTTAAACAATCAGGCATCGAACCCGAAGGGCGGCTAAACCCGAAGTTTGATAAGAACATTAGACCTCTCCTTCAGGCATCTGTTAAACAAACAGGCATCGGACCCGAAGGGCGGCTCAACACGAAGTTGAGAGGAACATTTGACCTTGCCGTCATGCATCTGCTAAACAGACAGGCGTTAAACCCGAATGGCGGATCAACCCGTAGTTGAGAAGAACATCTGACCTCGGTTTCAGACATATGTTAAACAAGCAAGCATCAAATTTGAAGTCTGAATCAAGCCGAAGTTGAGAAGAACATCTGACCTTGCTGTCAGGCATCAGATAAACAAACATGCATCGAACCCGAAGGCCGGCTCAATACGAAGTTGAGAGGAACATCTGAGCTCGATGTCAAGCATCTGTTAAAAAAACAGTCATCGAATCTAAAGGTCGGCTCGACCCGAAGTTGAGAAGAACATTTGACCTCGCCGTCATGCATCTGTTAAACATGTAGGCATCGAACTCGAAGGCCGACTCAACCGGAAGTTGAGAAGAACATCCGACATCACCGTCAGGTATCAGTCAAACAAACAGGCATCGAACCCGAAGACCGGCTCAACACAAAGTTGAGAAGAACATCTGACCTCGCCGTGAGGCATCCGTTAAACAAACAGGCATGGAAATCGAAGGGCGGCTAAACCCGAAGTTGATAAGAACATTAGACCTCTCCTTCAGGCATCTGTTAAACAAACAGGCATCGAACCCAAATGCCGGCTCAACACGAAGTTGAGAGGAACATTTGACCTTGCCGTTATGCATCTGTTAACCAAACATGCATTGAACCCGAAGGGCGGATCAACCCGTAGTTGAGAAGAACATCTGACCTCGGTGTCAGGCATATACTAAACCAACAGGAATCGAACCCGAAGGCCGGCTCAACCCGAACTTGAGAAGAACATCTGACCTCGTCGTCAGGTATCTGTCAAACAAACAAGCATCGAACCCGAAGACCGGCTCAACATAAAGTTGAGAAGAACATCTGACCTCGCCGTGAAGCATCCGTTAAACAAACAGGCATCGAACCCGAAGGGCGGCTAAACCCGAAGTTGATAAAAACATTAAACCTCTCCTTCAGGCATCTGTTAAACAAACAGGCATCGAACCCGAAGGCCGGCTCAACACGAAGTTGAGAGGAACATTTGACCTCGCCGTCAGACATCTGTTAAACATGTAGGCATCGAACTCGAAGGTCGGCTCAACCGGAAGTTGAGAAGAACATCTGACCTTGCCATCAGGTATCTATCAAACAAACAGGCATCGAACCCGAACACCGGCTCAACACAAAGTTGAGAAGAACATCTGACCTCGCCATGAGGCTTCCGTTAAACAAACAGGCATCGAACCCGAAGTGCGGCTAAACCCGAAATTTGATAAGAACATTAGACCTCTCCTTCAGGCATCTGTTAAACAAACAGGCATCGGACCCGAAGGCCGGCTCAACACGAAGTTGAGAGGAACATTTGACCTTGTTGTCATGCATCTTTTAAACAGACAGGCATTGAACCCAAACTGCGGATCAACCCGTAGTTGAGAAGAACATCTGACCTCGGTGTCAGGCATATGTTAAACAAACAGGCATCGAACCCGTACGCCGGCTCAACCCGAAGTTGAGAAGAACATCTGACCTCGTCGTCGGGTATCTGTCAAACAAACAGGCATCGGACCCGAAGACCGGCTCAAAACAAAGTTGAGAAGAACATCTGACCTTGCCGTGAGGCATCCGTTAAACAAACAAGCATCGAACCCGAAGACGGCTAAATCCGAAGTTGATAAGAACATTAGACTTCTCCTTCAGGCATCTATTAAATAAACAGGCATCGAACCCGAAGGTCGGCTCAACACGAAGTTTAGAGGAACATTTGACCTCGCCGTCAGGCATCTGTTAAACATGTAGGCATCAAACTCGAAGGCCGACTCAACCGGAAGTTGAGAAGAACATCTGACCTCGTTGTAAGGTATCTGTCAAACAAACAGGTATCGAACCCGAAGACCGGCTCAACACAAAGTTGGGAAGAACATCTGACCTCGCCATGAGGCATCCGTTAAACAAACAGTCATCGAACCCGAAGGGCGGCTAAACCCGAAGTTGATAAGAACATTAGACCTCTCCTTCAGGCATCTGTTAAACAAACAGGCCATCGAACCCGAAGGCTGGCTCAACACGAAGTTGAGAGGAACATTTGACCTTGTCGTCATGCATCTGTTAAACAGACAGGCATTGAACCCGAAGGGCGGATCAACCAGTAATTGAGAAGAACATCTGACCTTGGTATTAGGCATATGTTAAACCAACAGGCATCGAACCCGAAGGCCGGCTCAACCGGAACTTGAGAAGAGCATCTGACCTCGTTGTCAGGTATCTGTCAAACAAATAGGCATCGAACCCGAAGACCGGCTCAACATAAAGTTGAGAAGAACATCTGACCTCGCCGTGAGGCATCCGTTAAACAAACAGGCATTAAACCCGAAGGGCGGCTAAACCCGAAGTTGATAAGAACTTTAGACCTCTCCTTCAGGCATCTGTTAAACAAACAGGCATCGAACCCGAAGGCCGACTCAACACGAAGTTGAGAGGAATATTTGACCTTGCCGTCATGCATCTGTTAAACAGACAGCCATTGAACCCGAAGGGCGGATCAACCCGTAGTTGAGAAGAACATCTGACCTCGCTGTCAGGCATATGTTAAACAAACAGGCATCGAACCCGTAGGCCGGCTCAACCCGAAGTTGAGAAGAACATCTGACCTCGCCGTCAGGTATCTGTCAAACAAACAGGCATCGAACCCGAAGACCGGCTCAACACAAAGTTGAGAAGAATATCTGACCTCGTCGTGATGCATTCGTTAAACAAACAGGCATCGAACCCGAAGGGCGGCTAAACCGGAAGTTGATAAGAACATTAGACCTCTCCTTCAGGCATCTGTTAAATAAGCAGGCATCGAACCCGAAGGCCGGCTCCACACGAAGTTGAGAGGAACATTTGACCTTGCCGTCATGCATCTGTTAAACAGACAGGCATTGAACCCGAAGGGCGGATCAACCCGTAGTTAAGAAGAACATCTGACCTCGGTGTCAGGCATATGTTAAACAAACAGGCATCGAACCCGAAGGCCGGCTCAACCTGAAGTTGAGAAGAACATCTGACCTTGCCGTCAGGCATCTGTTAAACAAACAGGCATCGAACCCGAAGGCCGTCTCACCCTTAGTTGACAAGAACATCTGACCTTGCTGTCAAGCATCTGTTAAACAAACAGGCAACGAACCCAAAGGCCGGCTCAACATGAAGTTGAGAGGAACATCTGACCTCGCCACTAGGCATCTGTTAGACAAACAGGCATCAAACCTGAAGGCCGACTCAACACGAAGTTGAGAGGAACATCTGACCTCACCGTCAAACATTTGTTAAACAAACAGGCATCGAACCCGAAGGCCGGCTCAACCGTAAGTTGAGAAGAACAGCTGACCTCGCCGTCAGGTATCTGTCAAACAAACAGGCATCGAACCCGAAGACCGGCTCAACACAAAGTTGAGAAGAACATTTGAACTCGTCGTGAGGCATCCGTTAAAAAAACAGGCATCGAACCCGAAGGGTGGCTAAACCCGAAGTTTGATAAGAACATTAGACCTCTCCTTCAGGCATCTATTAAACAAAAAGGTATCGAACCCGAAGGCCGGCTCAACACGAAGTTGAAAGGAACATTTGACCTTGTCGTCATGCATTTGTTAAATAGACAGGCATTGAACCCGAAGGGAGGATCAACCCGTAGTTAAGAAGAACATCTGACCTCGGTGTCTGGCATATGTTAAATAAACAGGCATCGAATTTGAAGTCTGACTCAACCCGAAGTTGAGAAGAACATCTGACCTTGCTGTCAGGCATCATTTAAACAAACAGGCATCGAACCCGAAGGTCGGCTAAATGCGAAGTTGAGAGGAACATCTGAGCTTGCTGTCAAGCATCTGTTAAAAAAAGAGGCATTGAATCTAAAGGTCGGCTCAACCCGAAGTTGAGAAGAACATTTGACCTCGCCTTCAGGCATTTGTTAAACATGTAGGCATTGAACTCGAAGGCCGGCTCAACCGAAAGTTGAGAAGGACACTTACCTCGCCGTCAGGTATCTGTCAAACAAACAGGCATCGAAACCGAAGACCGGCTTAACACAAAGTTGAAAAGAACATCTGACCTCGCCGTGAGGCATCTGTTAAGCAAATAGGCATCGAACCCGAAGGGTGGCTAAACCAGAAGTTAATAAGAACATTAGACCTCTTCTTTAGGCATCTGTTAAACAAACAGTCATCGAACCCGAAGGCCGGCTCAACACGAAGTTGAGAGGAACATTTGACCTTACCGTCATGCATCTGTTAACCAGACAGGTATTGAACCCGAAGGGCGGATCAACCCGTAATTGAGAAGAACATCTGACCTCGGTGTCAGGCATATGTTAAACAAACAGGCATCGAACCTGAAGGCCGGCTCAACCCGAAGTTGAGAAGAACATCTGACCTCGTCGTCAGGTATCTGTCAAACAAACAGGCATCGGGCCCGAAGACCGGCTCAAAACAAAGTTGAGAAGAACATCTGACCTCGCCGTGAGGAATTCGTTAAACAAACAGGCATCAAACCCGAAGAGCGGCTAAACCCGAAATTGATAAAAACATTAGACCTCTCCTTCATGCATCTGTTAAACAAACAGGCATCGAACCCGAAGGCTGGCTCAACCCGAAGTTGAGAGGAACATTTGACCTCGCCGTCAGGCATATGTTAAACATGTAGGCATCGAACTCGAAGGCCGGCTCAACCGGAAGTTGAGAAGAACATCTGACCTCGCCGTCAGGTATCTGTCAAACAAACAGGCATCGAACCCGAAGACCGGCTCAACAGAAAGTTGAGAAGAACATCTGACCTTGCCGTTAGGCATCCGTTAAACAAACAGGCATCGAACCCGAAGGGCGGCTAATTTCGAAGTTTGATAAGAACATTAGACCTCTCCTTCAGGCATCTGTTAAACAAACAGGCATCGAACCGAAAGGCCGGCTCAACACGAAGTTGAGAGGAACATTTGACATTGCCATCATACATCTTTTAAACAGACAGGCATTGAACCCAAACGGCGGATCAACTCGTAGTTGAGAAGAACATCTGACCTCGGTGTCAGGCATATGTTAAACAAACAGGCATCAAATTTGAAGTCCGACTCAACGCGAAGTTGAGAAGAACATCTGACCTCGCTGTCAGGCATCAGTTAAACAATCAGGCATCGAACCCGAAGGCCGGCTCAATACGAAGTTGAGAGGAATATCTGATCTCGCTGTCAAGCATCTGTTAAAAAAACAGGCATCGAATCTAAAGGTCGGCTCAACTCGAAGTTGATAAGAACATTTGACCTCACCGTCAGGCATCTGTTAAACATGTAGGCATCGAAATTGAAGGTCGACTCAACTGAAAGTTGAGAAGAACATCTGACCTCGCCGTCAGGTATCTGTCAAACAAACAGGCATCGAACCCGAAGACCGGCTCAACACAAAATTGAGAAGAACATCTGACCTCGCTGTGAGGCATCCGTTAAACAAACAATCATCGAACCCGAAGGGCGGCTAAACCCGAATTTGATAAGAACGTTAGACCTCTCCTTCAGGCATCTGTTAAACAAACAGGCATCGAACCCGAATGCCGGCTCAACACGAAGTCGAGAGGAACATTTGAACTTACCGTCATGCATCTGTTAAACAGACAGGCATTGAACCAGAAGGGCGGATCAACCCGTAGTTGAGAAGAACATCTGCCTCGGTGTCAGGCATATGTTAAACCAACAGGCATCGAACCCAAAGGCCGGCTCAACCCGAAGTTGAGAAGAACATCTGACCTCGCCGTCAGGTATCTATCAAACAAACAGGCATTGAACCCGAAGACTGACTCAACATAAAGTTGAGAAGAACATCTGACCTCGCCGTGAGGCATTCGTTAAACAAACAGGAATCGAACCCGAAGGGCAGCTAAACCCAAAGTTGATAAGAACATTAGACCTCTCCTTCACGCATTTATTAAACAAACAGGCATCGAACCCGAAGGCCGGCTCAACACGAAGGTGAGAGGAACATTTGACCTTGCCGTGATGCATCTGTTAAACAGACAGGCATTGAACCCGAAGGGCGGATCAACCCGTAGTTGAGAAGAACATCTGACCTCGATTTCAGGCATAGGTTAAAAAAAGGCATCGAACCCGTAGGTCGGCCCAACCCGAAGTTGAGAAGAACATCTGACCTCGCCGCCAGGTATCTGTCAAACAAACAGGCATCAAACCTTAAGACCGGCTCAACACAAAGTTGAGAAGAACATCTGACCTTGCCGTGATGCATCCGTTAAACAAACAGGCATCGAACCTGAAGGGAGGCTAAACCCGAAGTTGATAAGAACATTAGACCTCTGCTTCAGGCATCTGTTAAACAAACAGGCATCGAACCCGAAGGCTGGCTCAACACGAAGTTGAGAGGAAGATTTGACCTTGCCGTCATGCATCTGTTAAACAGACAGGCATTGAACCTGAAAGGCGGATCAACCCGTAGTTGAGAAGAACATTTGACCTCGGTGTCAGGCATATGTTAAACAAACAGGCATCGAACCCGAAGGCCGTCTCAACTTGAAGTTTAGAAGAACATCTGACCTTGCCGTCAGGCATCTGTTAAACAAACAGGCATCGAACCCGAAGGTCGTTTAAACCCTTAGTTGACAAGAACATCTGACCTCGCTGTCAAGCAACTGTTAAACAAACAGGCATCGAACCCAAAAGCCGGCTCAACTTGAAGTTGAGAGGAACATCCGACCTCGCGATCAGGCATCTATTAAACAAACAGACATCAAACATGAAGGCCGGCTCAACACGAAGTTGAGAGGAACATCTGACCTCGCCGTCAAGCATTTGTTAAAAAACCAGGCATCGAACCCGAAGGCCGACTCAACCGAAAGTTGAGAAGAACATATGACCTTACCGTCAGGTATCTGTCAAACAAGCAGGCATCGAACCCGAAGACCGGCTCGACACAAAGTTGACAAGAACATCAGACCTCGCCGTGAGGCATCAGTTAAACAAACTGGCATTGAACCCGAAGGGCGGCTAAACCCGAAGTTTTATAAGAACATTAGACCTCTCCTTCAGGAATCTGTTAAACAAACAGGCATCGAACCCGAAGGTCGGCTCAAGACGAAGTTGAAAGGAACATTTGGCCTTGCCGTCATGCATCTGTTAAACATACAGACATTAAACCCGAAGGGCGGATCAACCCGTAGTTAAGAAGAACATCTGACCACGGTGTCACGCATATGTTAAACAAACAGGCATCGAATTTGAAGTCCGACTCAATCCGAAGTTGAGAAGAACATCTGACCTCGCTGTCAGGCATCAGTTAAACAAACAGGTATCGAACCCGAAGGCCGGCTCAATACGAAGTTGAGAGGAACATCTGAGCCTGCTGTCAAGCATCTGTTAAAAAGGGAGGCATCGAATCTAAAGGTCGGCTCATCCCAAAGTTGTGAAGAACATTTGACCTCGCCTTCAGGCATCAATTAAACATGTAGGCATCGAACTCGAAGGCCGGCTGAACCGGAAGTTGAGAAGAACATCTTACCTCGTCGTTAGGTATCTGTTAAACAAACAGGCATCGGACCCGAAGACCGGCTCAAAATAAAGTTGAGAAGAACATCTGACCTCGCCGTGAGGCATTCGTTAAACAAACAGGCATCGAACCCGAAGGGCGGCTAAACCCGAAGTTTGATAAGAACATTAGACCTCTCCTTCAGGCATCTGTTAAACAAACAGGCATCAAACCCGAAGGCCGGCTCAACACGAAGTTGAGAGGAACATTTGACCTCGACGTCAGGCATCTGTTAAACCTGTAGGCATCGAACTCGAAGGCCGGCTCAACCGGAAGTTGAGAAGAACATCTGACCTCGCTGTCAGGTATCTGTCAAACAAACAGGCATCGAACCCGAAGACCGGCTCAACACAAAGTTGAGAAGAACATCTGACCTCGCCGTGAGGAATCCGTTAAACAAACAGGCATCGAACCCGAAGGGCGGCTAAACCCGAAGTTTGATAAGAACATTAGACCTCTCCTTCAGGCATCTGTTAAACAAACAGGCATCGAACCCGAAGGCCGGCTCAACACGAAGTTGAGAGGAACATTTGACCTTGCCGTCATGCATCTATTAAACAGACAGGCATTGAACCCGAAGGGCGGATCAACCCGTAGTTGAGAAGAACATCTGACCTCTGTGTCAGGCATATGTTAAACAAACAGGCATCGAAATTGAAGTCCGACTCAACCCGAAGTTTAGAAGAACTTCTGACCTTGCTGTCAGACATCAGTTAAACAAACAGGCATCGAACCCGAAGGCCGGCTCAATACGAAGTTGAGAGGAACATCTGAGGTCGCTGTCAAGCATCTGTTAAAAAACAGGCATCGAATCTAAAGGTCGGCTGAACCTGAAGTTGAGAAGAACATTTGACCTCGTCGTCAGGCATCTGTTAAACATGTAGGCATCGAACTCGAAGGCCGACTCAACCGGAAGTTGAGAAGAACATCTGACCTCATCGTCAGGTATCTGTCAAACAAACAGGCATCAAACCCGAAGGCCGGCTCAACACAAAGTTGAGAAGAACATCTGACCTCGCTGTGAGGCATCCGTCAAACAAACAGTGATCGAACCCGAACGGCGGCTAAACCCGAAGTTGATAAGATCATTAGACCTCTCCTTCAGGCATCTGTTAAACAAACAGGCATCGAACCCGAAGGCAGGCTCAACACAAAGTTGAGAGGAACATTTGACCTTGCCGTCATGCATCTGTTAAACAGACAGGCATTGAACCCGAAGGGCGGATCAACCCGTAGTTGAGAAGAACATCTGACCTTGGTGTCAGGCATATGTTAAACCAACAGGCATCGAACCTGAAGGCCGGCTCAACCTGAAGTCGAGAAGAACATCTAACCTTGCAATCAGGTATCTGTCAAACAAACAGGCATCGAACATGAGGACCAGCTCAACATAAAGTTCAGAAGAACATTTGACCTCGCCGTGAGGCATCCGTTAAACAAACAGGCATCGAATCCGAAGGGCAGCTAAACCCGAAGTTGATAAGAACATTAGACCTCTCCTTCAGGCACCTGTTAAACAAACAGGCATCGAACTCGAAGGCCGGCTCAACACGAAGTTGAGAGGAACATTTGACCTTGCCATCATGCATCTGTTAAACAGATAGGCATTGAACCCGAAAGGTGGATCAACCTGTAGTTGAGAAGAACATCTGACCTCGGTGTCAGGCATATATTAAACAAACATGCATCAAACCCGAAGGCCGGCTAAACCAGAAGTTGAGAAGAACATCTGACCTCGCTGTCAGGTATATGTAAAATAAACAGGCATCGAACTCGAAGACCGGCTCAACACAAAGTTAAGAAGAACATCTGACCTCGCCGTGATGCATCCGTTAAACTAACAGGCATCGAACCCGAAGTGCGGCTAAACCCGAAGTTGATAAGAACATTAGACCTCTCCTTCAGGCATCTGTTAAACAAACAGGCATCGAACTCGACTGCCGGCTCAACACGTAGTTGAGAGGAACATTTGACATTGCCATCATGCATCTGGTAAACAGACACGCATTGAACCCGAAGGGCGGATCAACCCGTAGTTGAGAAGAACATCTGACCTCGGTGTCAGGCATATGATAAAAAAACAGGCATCGAACCCGAAGGCCGGCTCAACCCGAAGTTGAGAAGAACATCTGACCTCGCCGTCAGGCATCTGTTAAACAAACAGGCATCGAACTTGGTGGTCGTCTCAACCCTTAGTTTACAAGAACATCTGACCTCGCTAACAAGCATCTGTTAAACAAACAGGCATCAAACCCAAAGGCCAACTCAACTCGAAGTTGAGAAGAACATCTGACCTCGCCATCAGGCATCTGTTAAACAAACAAGAATCAAACCCGAAGGCTGGCTTAACACGAAGTTGAGAGGAACATCTGACCTCGCTGTGAGGCATCTGTTAAACATGTAGGCATCGAACCCGAAGTTGATAAGAACATTAGACCTCTCCTTCAGGCATCTGTTAAACAAACAGGCATCGAACCCGAAGGCCGGCTCAACACGAAGTTGAGAGGAACATTTGACCTCGCCGTCAGGCATCTGTTAAACATGTAGGCATAGAACTCGAAGGTCGGCTCAACCGGAAGTTGAGAAGAACATCTGACCTCGCTGTCAGGTATCTGTCAAACAAACAGGCATCGAACCCGAAGACCGGCTCAACACAAAGTTGAGAAGAACATCTGACCTCGCCGTGAGGCATCCGTTAAACAAACAGGCATCGAACCCGAAGGGCGGCTAAACCCGAAGTTTGATAAGAACATTAGACCTCTCCTTCAGGCATCTGTTAAACAAACAGGCATCGAACCCGAAGGCCCGCTCAACACGAAGTTGAGAGGAACATTTGACCTTGCCGTCATGCATCTGTTAAACAGACAGACATTGAACCCAAAGGTCGGATCAACCTGTAGTTGAGAAGAACATCTGACCTCGGTGTCAGGCATATGTTAAACAAACAGGCATCCAACCCGAAGGCCGGCTAAACCAGAAGTTGAGAAGAACATCTGACCTCGCTGTCAGGTATCTGTAAAACAAACAGGCATCGAACTCGAAGACCGGCTCAACACAAAGTTGAGAAGAACATCTGACCTCGCCGTGATGCATCCGTTAAACAAACAGGCATCGAACCCGAAGTGCGGCTAAACCCGAAGTTGATAAGAATATTAGACCTCTCCTTCGGGCATCTGTTAAACAAACAGGCATCGAACCCGAATGCCGGCTCAACACGAAGTTGAGAGGAACATTTGACCTTGCCGTCATGCATCTGGTAAACAGTTCCGCATTGAACCCGTAGGGCGGATTAACCCGTAGTTGAGAAGAACATCTGACCTCGGTGTCAGGCATATATTAAAAAAACAGGCATCTAACCCGAAGGCCGGCTCAACCCGAAGTTGAGAAGAACATCTGACCTCGCTGTCAGGCATCTGTTAAACAAACAGGCATCGAACCTGATGGCCGTCTCAACCCTTAGTTTACAAGAACATATGACCTCGCTAACAAGCATCTGTTAAACAAACAAGCATCAAACCCAAAGGCCACCTCAACTCGAAGTTGTGAAGAACATCTGACCTCGCCATCAGGCATCTGTTAAACAAACAAGAATCAAACCCGAAGGCTGGCTCAACACGAAGTTGAGAGGAACATCTGACCTCGCTGTGAGGCATCTGTTAAACATGTAGGCATCGAACCCGAAGTTGATAAGAACATTAGACGTCTCCTTCAGGCATCTGTTAAACAAACAGGCATCGAACCCGAAGGCCGACTCAACACGAAGTTGAGAGGAACATTTGACCTCGCCGTCAGGCATCTGTTAAACATGTAGGCATCGAACTCGAAGGCCGGCTCAACCGGAAGTTGATAAGAACATCTGACCTCGCTGTCAGGTATCTGTCAAACAAACAGGCATCGAACCCGAAGACCGGCTCAACACAAAGTTGAGAAAAACATATGACCTCGCCGTGAGGCATCCGTTAAACAAACAGGCATCGAACCCGAAGGGCGGATAAACCCGAAGTTTGATAAGAACATTAGACCTCTCCTTCAGGCATCTGTTAAACAAACAGGCCTCACCCGAAGGCCGGCTCAACACGAAGTTGAAAGGAACATTTGACCTTGCCGTCATGCATCTGTTAAACAGACAGGCATTGAACCCGAAGGGCGGATCAACCTGTAGTTGAGAAGAACATCTGACCTCGGTGTCAGGCATATGTTAAACAAACAGGCATCGAACCCAAAGGCCGGCTAAACCAGAAGTTGAGAAGAACATCTGACCTCGCTGTCAGGTATCTGTAAAACAAACAGGCATCGAACTCGAAGACCGACTCAACACAAAGTTGCGAAGAACATCTGACCTCGCCGTGATGCATCCGTTAAAAAAACAGGCATCGAACCCGAAGTGCGGCTAAACCCGAAGTTGATAAGAACATTAGACCTCTCCTTCAGGCATCTGTTAAACAAACAGGCATCGAACCCGAATGTCGGCTAAACACGAAGTTGAGAGGAACATTTGACCTTGCCGTCATGCATCTGGTAAACAGACACGCATTGAACCCGAAGGGCGGATCAACCCATAGTTGAGAAGAACATATGACCTCGGTGTCAGGCATATGTTAAAAAAATAGGCTTCGAACCCGAAGGCCGACACAACCCGAAGTTGAGAAGAACATCTGACCTCGCCGTCAGGCATCTATTAAACAAACAGGCATCGAACCTGATGGCCGTCTCAACCCTTAGTTTACAAGAACATCTGACCTCGCTAACAAGCATCTGTTAAACAAACAGACATCAAACCCAAAGGCCAGCTCAACTCGAAGTTGAGAAGAACATCTGACCTCGCCTTCAGGCATCTGTTAAACAAACAAGAATCAAACCCGAAGGCTGGCTCAACACGAAGTTGAGAGGAACATCTGACCTCGCAGTGAGGCATCTGTTAAACAAGTAGGCATCGAACTCGAAGGCCGGCTCAACCGGAAGTTGAGAAGAACATCTGACTTCGTCGTCAGGTATCTGTCAAACAAACAGGCATCGAACCCGAAGACCGGCTCAACACAAAGTTGAGAAGAACATCTGACCTCGCCGTGAGGCATCCGTGAAACAAACTGGCATCGAACCCAAAGGATGGCTAAACCCAAAGTTTGATAAGAACATTAGACCTCTCCCTCAGGCATCTGTTAAACAAACAGGCATCGAACCCGAAGGTCGGCTCAACACGAAGTTGAGAGGAACATTTGACCTTGCCGTCATGCATCTATTAAACAGACATACATTGAACCCGAAGGACGGATCAACCCGTAGTTGAGAAGAACATCTGACCTCGGTGCCAGGCATATGTTAAACAAACGGGCATCGAATTTGAAGTCCGACTCAACCCGAAGTTTAGAAGAACTTCTGACCATGCTGTCAGGCATCAGTTAAACAAACAGGCATCGAACCCGAAGGCCGGCTCAATACGAAGTTGAGAGGAACATCTGAGGTCGCTGTCAAGCATCTGTTAAAAAAACAGGCATCGAATCTAAAGGTCGGCTCAACCCGAAGTTGAGAAGAACATTTGACCTCGTCGTCAGGCATCTGTTAAACATGTAGGCATCGAACTCGAAGGCCGACTCATCCGGAAGTTGAGAAGAACATCTGACCTCCCCGTCAGGTATCTGTCAAAAAAACAGGCATCGAACCCGAAGACCGGCTCAACACAAAGTTGAGAAGAACATCTGACCTTGCTGTGAGGCATCCGTTAAACAAACAGTCATCGAACCCGAACGGCGGCTAAACTCGAAGTTGATAAGATCATTAGACCTCTCCTTCAAGCAACTGTTAAACAAACATGCATCGAACCCGAAGGCAGGCTCAACACGAAGTTGAGAGGAACATTTGACCTTGCTGTCATGCATCTGTTAAACAGATAGGCAATGAACCCGAAGGTCGGATCAACCCGTAGTTGAGAAGAACATCTGACCTTGGTGTCAGGCATATGTTAAACCAACAGGCATCGAACCCGAAGGCCGGCTCAACCTGAAGTCGAGAAGGACATCTGACCTTGCAGTCAGGTATCTGTCAAACAAACATGCATCGAACCCGAAGACCGGCTCAGCATATAGTTGAGAAGAACATTTGACCTCGCCGTGAGGCATCCGTTAAACAAATAGGCATCGAACCCAAAGGGAGGCTAAACCCGAAGTTGATAAGAACATTAGACCTCTCCTTCAGTCATCTATTAAACAAACAGGCATCGAACCCAAAGGCCGGCTCAACACGAAGTTGAGAGGAACATTTGACCTTGCCGTCATGCATCTGTTAAACAGACAGGCATTGAACCCGAAGGGCGGATCAACCTGTAGTTGAGAAGAACATCTGACCTCGGTGTCAGGCATATGTTAAACAAATAGGCATCGAACCCGAAGGCCGGCTAAACCCGAAGTTGAGAAGAACATCTAACCTCGCCTTCAGGTATCTGTAAAACAAACAGGCATTGAACTCGAAGACCGGCTTAACACAAAGTTGAGTAGAACATCTGACCTCGCCGTGATGCATCCGTTAAACAAACAGGCATCAAACCCGAAGTGCGACTAAACCCGAAGTTGATAAGAACATTAGACCTCTCCTTCAGGCATCTGTTAAACAACAGGCATCGAACCCGACTGCCGGCTCAACACGAAGTTGAGAGGAACATTTAACCTTGCCGTCATGCATCTGTTAAACAGACACGCATTGAACCCGAAGGGAGGATCAACCTGTAGTTGAGAAGAACATCTGACCTCGGTGTCAGGCATATGTTAAACAAACATGCATCAAACCCGAAGGCCGGCTCAACCCGAAGTTGAGAAGAACATCTGACCTTGCCGTCAGGCATCTATTAAACAAACAGGCATTGAACCTGATGGCCGTCTCAACCCTTAGTTAACAAGAACATATGACCTTGCTAACAAGCATATGTTAAACAAACAAGCATCAAACCCAAAGGCCGGCTCAACTCGAAGTTGAGAAGAATATCTGACCTCGCCATCAGGCATCTGTTAAACAAACAAGAATCAAACCCGAAGGCTGGCTCAACACGAAGTTGAGAGGAGCATCTGACTTCACCGTCAAGCATTTGTTAAACAAACAGGCATCGAACCCGAAGACCGGCTCAACACAAAGTTGAGAAGAACATCTGACCTCGCCGTGAGGCATCCGTTAAACAAACAGGCATCGAACCCGAAGGGCGGCTAAACCTGAAGTTTGATAAGAACATTAGAACTCTCCTTCAAGCATTTGTTAAACAAACAGGCATCGAACCCGAAGGCCGGCTCAACACGAAGTTGGAAGGAACATTTGACCTTGCCGTCATGCATCTGTTAAACAGATACGCATTGAACCCGTAGGGCGGATCAACCCGAAGTTGAGAAGAACATCTGACCTCGCCGTCAGGCATCTGTTAAACAAACAGGCATCGAACCCGAAGGCTGTCTCAACCCTTAGAACACAAGAACATCTGACCTCGCTGTCAAGCATCTGTTAAACAAACAGGCATCGAACCCAAAGGTCGGCTCAACTTGAAGTTGAGAGGAACATCTGACCTCGCCATCAGGCATCTGTTAAACAAACAGGCATCAAACCCGAAGGACGGCTCAACACGAAGTTGAGAGGAACATATTACCTCGCTATCAAACATTTGTTAAACAAACAGGCATCGAACCCGAAGGGCTGCACAACCCGAAGTTGAGAAGAACATCTGACCTCGTCGTCAGGAATCTATTAAACAAACACGAATCGAATTTGAAGGTCGGCTCAACCTGAAGTTGCGAAGAATATCTGACCTTGCTGTTAGGCATCAGTTAAACAAATGGGCATCGAACCCGAAGGCCGGCTCAACACGAAGTTGAGGGGAACATCTGACCTCGCTGTAAAGCATCTGTTAAAAAACAGGCATAGAATCTGAAGGTCGGCTCAACCTGAAGTTGAGAAGAACATCTGACCTTGCTGTCAGGCATCTGTTAAACAAGTAGGCATCAAACCCGAAGGCCGGCTCAACCGGAAGTTGAGAAGAACATCTGACCTCACCGTCAGGTATCTGTTAAACAAACAGGCATCGAACCCGAAGACCGACTCAACACGAAGTTGAGAAGAACATCTGAGCTCGCCGTAAGGCATCTGTTAAACAAACAAGCATCGAACCCGAAGGGCGGCTAAACCTAAAGTTGATAAGAACATTAGACCTTACCGTCAGACATCTGTTAAACAAACACGCATCGAACCCGAAGGCCGGCTCAACACGAAGTTGAGAGGAACATCTGACCTCACCGCCAAGCATTTGTTAAACAAACAGGCATCGAACCCGAAGGGCTGCACAACCCGAAGTTGAGAAGAACATCTGACCTTATCGTCAGGCATCTATTAAACAAACACGAATCGAATTTGAAGGTCGGCTCAACCTGAAGTTGCGAAAAACATCTGACCTTGCTGTCAGGCATTTGTTAAACAAATGGGCATCGAACCCGAAGGCCGGCTCAATACGAAGTTGAGAGGAACATCTGACCTCGCTGTCAAGCATCTGTTAAAAAATAGGCATAGAATCTGAAGGTCGGCTCAACCTGAAGTTGAGAAGAACATCTGACCTTGCTATCAGGCATCTGTTAAACAAGTAGGCATCAAACCCGAAGGCCGGCTCAACCGGAAGTTGAGAAGAACATCTGACCTCACCGTCAGGTATCTGTTAAACAAACAGGCATCGAACCCGTAGACCGACTCAACACGAAGTTGAGAAGAACATCTGAGCTCGCCGTAAGGCATCTGTTAAACAAACAAGCATCGAACCCGAAGGGCGGATAAACCCAAAGTTGATAAGAACATTAGACCTTAAATGTAGGCATCTGTTAAACAAACACGCATCGAACCCGAAGGCCAGCTCAACACGAAGTTGAGAGGAACATTTGAACTTACCATCATGCATCTGTTAAACAGATAAGCATTGAACGCGAAGGGCAGCTCAACCCGTAGTTGAGAAGAACGTCTGACCTTGGTGTCAGGCATATGTTAAACAAACAGGCATCGAACCCGAAGGCCGGCTCAACCTGAAGTTTAGAAGAATATCTGACCTCGCCGTGAGGCATGTGTTAAAAAAAGCAGGCATCGAACCCGAAGGCCGTCTCAACCCTTAGTTGACAAGAACATCTGACCTCGCCGTGAGGCATTTGTTAAACAAACAAGCATTGAACCCAAAGGCCGGCTCAACTTGAAGTTGAGAGTAAGATCTGACCTCGCCATCAGGCATTTGTTAAACAAACAGGCATCAAACCCAAAGGCCGACTCAACACGAAGTTGAGAGGAACATTTGACCTCACCCTCAAGCATTTGTTAAACAAACAGGCATCGAACCTGAAGGGCGGCTCAACCCGAAGTTGAGAAGAACATCTGACCTCGCCGTCAGGCATCTATTAAACAAACACGAATCAAATATGAAGGCCGGATCAACCCAAAGTTGAGAAGAACATCTGACCTTACTATCAGGCATCAGTTAAACAATCAGGCATTAAACTCGAAGGCCGGCTCAATGCGAAGTTGAGAGGAACATCTGACCTTGCTATTAAGCATCTGTTAAAGAAACATGCATAGAATCTGAAGGTCGGCTAAACCTGAAGTTGAGAAGAACATCTAACCTTGCTGTCAGGCATCTGTTAAATAAGTAGGCATCGAACCCGAAGGCCGGCTCAACCGGAAGTTGAGAAAAACATCTGACATTGCCGTCAGGTATCTGTTAAATAAACATGCATCGAACCCGAAGACTGGCTCAACACGAAGTTGAGAAGAACATCTGACCTCGCCGTAAAGCATCTGATAAACAAACAGGCATCAAACCCGAAGGGCGGCTAAACCCGAAGTTGATAAGAACATTAGACCTTGCCGTCAGGCATCTGTTAAACAAACAGGCATCGAACCCGAAGGGCGGCTCAACACGAAGTTGAAAGGAACATTTGACCTTGCCGTCATGCATTTGTTAAACAGACAGGCATTGAACCCGAAGGGCGGCTCAACCCGTAGTTGAGAAGAACATCTGACACCGGTGTCAGGCATATGTTAAACAAACAGGCATCGAACCCGTAGGCCGGCTCAACCCAAAGTTGAGAAGAACATCTAACCTTGTCGTCAAGCATCTGTTAAACAAACAGGCATCGAACCCGAAGGTCGTCTCAACCCTTAGTTGACAAGAACATCTAACCTTGCCGTCAAGCATCTGTTAAACAAATAGGCATCGAACCCAAGGCCGGATCAACTTGAGGTTGAGAGGAAGATCTGACCTCGCCATCAGGCATCTGTTAAACAAACAGGCATCAAATCCAAAGGCCGGCTCAACACGAAGTTGAGAGGAACATCTGACCTCACCGTCAAGCATTTGTTAAAGAAACAGGCATCGAACACGAAGGGCGGCTCAACCTGAAGTTGAGAAGAACATCTGACCTCGCCCTCAGGTATCAGTTAAACAAACACGAATCGAATTTGAAGGCCAGATCAACCCGAAGTTGTGAAGAACATCTGACCTGGCTGTAAGGCATCAGTTAAACAAACAGGAATCGAACCCGAAGGCCGGCTCAATACGAAGTTGAGAGGAACATCTGACCTCGCTGTTAAGCATCTGTTAAAAAAATATGCAAAGAATCTGAAGGTCAGCTCAACCTGAAGTTGAGAAGAACATCTGACCTCGCTGTCAGGCATCTGATAAACAAGTAGACATCGAACCCGAAGGCCGGCCCAACCAGAAGTTGAGAAGAATGTCTGACCTCGCCATTAGGTATCTGTTAAGCAAACAGGCATCAAACCCGAAGACCGGCTCAACACGAAGTTGAGAAGAACATCTGACCTCGCCGTGAGGCATCTGTTAAACAAATAGGCATCGAACCTGAAGGGGGCTAAACTCGAAGTTGATAAGAACATTAGACCTTTCCTTCAGGCATCTATTAAACAAACAGGCATCGAACCCGAAGGCAAGCTCAACACGAAGTTGAGAGGAACATTTAACCTTGCCGTCATGCATCTGTTAAACAGACAGGCATTGAACCCGAAGGGTGGCTAAACCCGTAGTAGAGAAGAACATATGACCTTGGTGTCAGGCATATGTTAAACAAACAGGCATCGAACCCAAAGGCCGGCTCAACTTGAAGTTGAGAGGAACATCTGACCTCTCCATCAGGCATCTTATAAAGAAACATGCATCAAACCCGAAGGTTGCCTCAACACGAAGTTGAGAGGAATATCTGACCTCAACAGGCATCGAACCCGAAGGGCGGCTCAACCCGAAGTTGAGAAGCACATTTGAACTCGCTGTCAGGCATCTGTTAAACAAGTAGGCATCGAACCCGAAGGCCGACTCAACCGGAAGTTGAGAAGAACATCTGACTTCACCGTCAAGCATCTGTTAAACAAACATGCATTGAACCCGAAGACCGACTCAACACGAATTGGAGAAGAACATCTGACCTCGCCGTCAGGTATCTGTTAAACAAACAGGCATCGAACCCGAAGACCGGCTCAACACGAAGTTGAGAAGAACATCTGACCTCGCCGTAAGGCATCTGTTAAACAAACAGGCATCGAACCCGAAGGCCGGCTAAACCCGAAGTTGATAAGAACATTAGACCTCACCGTCAGGCATCTGTTAAACACACAGGCATCGAACCCGAAGGCCGGATCAACACGAAGTTGTGAGGAACATTTGACCTTGCCGTCATGCATCTGTTAAACAAACATGCATTGAACCCGAAGGGCAGCTCAACCCGTAGTTGAGAAGAACATCTGACATCGGTGTCAGGCATATGTTAAACAAACAGGCATCGAACCCGAAGGCCGGCTCAACCCGAAGTTGAGAAGAACATCTGACCTCGCCGTCAAGCATCTGTTAAATAAACAGGCATCGAACCCGGAGGCCGTCTCAACCCTAAGTTGACAAGAACATCTAACCTTGCCGTGAAGCATCTGTTAAACAAAAAGGCATCGAACCCAAAGGTCGGCTCAACTTGAGGTTGAGAGGAAGATCTGACCTGGCCATCAGGCATCTCTTATACAAACATGCATCAAACCCGAAGGCCGGCTCAACACGAAGTTGAGAGGAACATCTGACCTCACCGTCAAGCATTTGTTAAACAAACAGGCATCGAACCCGAAGGGCGGCTCAACCTGAAGTTGAGAAGAACACCTGACCTCGCCCTCAGACATCTATTAAACAAACACGAATCGAATTTGAAGGCCGAATCAACCCGAAGTTCAGAAGAACATCTGACCTCGATGTAAGGCATCAGTTAAACAAACAGGAATCGAACCCGAAGGCCGGATCAATACGAAGTTGAGAGGAACATCTGACCTCGCTGTTATGCATCTGTTAAAAAATCATGCAAAGAATCTGAAGGTCAGCTCAACCTCAAGTTGAGAAGAACATCTGACCTCGCTGTCAGGCATCTGATAAACAAACAGGTATCGAACCCGAAGGCCAGCTCAACCGGAAGTTGAGAAGAACATCTGACCTCGCCGTCAGGTATCTGTTAAACAAACAGGCATCGAACCCGAAGACCGGCTCAACACGAAGTTGAGAAGAACATCTAACCTCGCCGTGAGGCACCTATTAAACAAATAGGCATCGAACCCGAAGGGCGGCTAAACTCGAAGTTGAGAGGAACATTTAACCTTGCCGTCATGCATCTGTTAAACAGACAGGCATTGAACCCGAAGGGTCGCTTAACCCGTAGTTGACAAGAACATATGACCTCGGTGTGAGGCATATGTTAAACAAACAGGCATCGAACGCAAAGGCCGACTCAACTTGAAGTTGAGAGGAACATCTGACCTCTCCATTAGGCATCTGTTAAAGAAACAGGCATCAAACCCGAAGGCAGGCTCAACAAGAAGTTGAGAGGAATATCTGACCTCGCTGTCAAGCATTTGTTAAACAAACAGGCATCGAACCCGAAGGGCGGCTCAACCCGAAGTTGAGAAGAACATTTAACCTCGCTGTCAGGCATCTGTTAAACAAAAAGGCATCGAACCCGAAGGCCGGCTCAACCGGAAGTTGAGAAGAACATCTGACTTCACCGTCAAGCATATGTTAAACAAACAGGCATCGAACCCGAATACCGGCTCAACACGAAGTTGAGAAGAACATCTGACCTCGCAATCAGGCATCTGTTAAACAAGTAGGCATCGAACCCGAAGTCGGCTCAAGCGGAAGTTGAGAAGAAAATCTGACCTCGCCGTCAGGTATCTGTTAAACAAACAGGCATCGAACCCGAAGATCGGCTCAACACGAAGTTGAGAAGAACATCTGACCTCGCTGTAAGGCATCTGTTAAACAAACAGGCATCGAACCCGAAGGCCGGCTAAACCCGAAGTTGATAAGAACATTAGACCTTGCCGTCAGGCATCTATTAAGCACACAAGCATCGAACCCGAAGGCCGGCTCAACATGAAGTTGAGAGGAACATTTGACCTTGCCGTCATGCATCTGTTAAACAGACAAGCATTAAACCCGAAGGACGGCTCAACCCGTAGTTGAGAAGAACATCAGACCTCGGTGTCAGGTATATGTTAAACAAACAGGCACCGAACCCGAAGGCCGACTAAACCCGAAGTTGAGAAGAACATCTGGCCTCGCCGTTAGGCATCTGTTAAACAAGTAGGCCTCGAACCCGAAGTCCGGCTCGACCGGAAGTTGAGAACAACATCTGACATCGCCGTCAGGTATCTGTTAAACAAACAGGCATCGAACCCGAAGACCGGCTCAACACGAAGTTGAGATGAACATCTGACCTCGCCGTAAGGCATCTGATAAACAAACAGGCATCAAACCCGAAGGGCGGCTAAACCCGAAGTTTATAAGAACATTAGACCTTGCCGTCAGGCATCTGTTTAAAAAACAGGCATCGAACCCGAAGGCCGGCTGAACACGAAGTTGAAAGGAACATTTGACCTTGCAGTCATGCATCTGTTAAACAGACAGGCATTGAACCCGAAGGGCGGCTCAACCCGTAGTTGAGAAGAACATCTGACATTGGTGTCAGGCATATGTTAAACAAACAGGCATCGAACCCGAAGGCCGGCTCAACCCGTAGTTGAGAAGAACATCTGACCTTGCCGTCAGGCATCTATTAAACAAACAGGCATTGAACCTGATGGCCGTCTCAACCCTTAGTTAACAAGAACATATGACCTTGCTAACAAGCATCTGTTAAACAAACAAGCATCAAACCCAAAGGCCGGCTCAACTCGAAGTTGAGAAGAATATCTGACCTCGCCATCAGGCATCTGTTAAACAAACAAGAATCAAACCCGAAGGCTGGCTCAACACGAAGTTGAGAGGAGCATCTGACCTCACCGTCAAGCATTTGTTAAACAAACAGGCATCGAACCCGAAGACCGACTCAACACAAAGTTGAGAAGAACATATGACCTCGCCGTGAGGCATCCGTTAAACAAACAGGCATCGAACCCGAAGGGCGGCTAAACCCGAAGTTTGATAAGAACATTAGAACTCTCCTTCAAGCATTTGTTAAACAAACAGGCATTGAACCCGAAGGCCGGCTCAACACGAAGTTGGAAGGAACATTTGACCTTGCCGTCATGCATCTGTTAAACAAACAGGCATCGAACCCGAAGGCTGTCTCAACCCTTAGAACACAAGAACATCTGACCTCGCTGTCAAGCATCTGTTAAACAAACAGGCATCGAACCCAAAGGTCGGCTCAACTTGAAGTTGAGAGGAACATCTGACCTCGCCATCAGGCATCTGTTAAACAAACAGGCATCAAACCCGAAGGCCGGCTCAACACGAAGTTGAGAGGAACATATTACCTCGCTATCAAACATTTGTTAAACAAACAGGCATCGAACCCGAAGGGCTGCACAACCCGAAGTTGAGAAGAACATCTAACCTCGTCGTCAGGAATCTATTAAACAAACACGAATCGAATTTGAAGGTCGGCTCAACCTGAAGTTGCGAAGAATATCTGACCTTGCTGTTAGGCATCAGTTAAACAATAGGCATAGAATCTGAAGGTCGGCTCAACCTGAAGTTGAGAAGAACATCTGACCTTGCTATCAGGCATCTGTTAAACAAGTAGGCATCAAACCCGAAGGCCGACTCAACCGGAAGTTGAGAAGAACATCTGACCTCACCATCAGGTATCTGTTAAACAAACAGGCATCGAACCCGTAGACCGACTCAACACGAAGTTGAGAAGAACATCTGAGCTCGCCGTAAGGCATCTGTTAAACAAACAAGCATCGAACCCGAAGGGCGGATAAACCCAAAGTTGATAAGAACATTAGACCTTAAATGTAGGCATCTGTTAAACAAACACGCATCGAACCCGAAGGCCGGCTCAACACGAAGTTGAGAGGAACATTTGAACTTACCATCATGCATCTGTTAAACAGACAGGCATTGAACGCGGAGGGCAGCTCAACCCGTAGTTGAGAAGAACGTCTGACACCGGTGTCAGGCATATGTTAAACAAACAGGCATCGAACCCGAAGGCCGGCTCAACCCAAAGTTTAGAAGAACATCTGACCTCGCCGTCACGCATCTGTTAAACAAACAGGCATCGAACCCGAAGGTCGTCTCAACCCTTAGTTGACAAGAACATCTAACCTTGCCGTCAAGCATCTGTTAAACAAATAGGCATCGAACCCAAGGCCGGCTCAACTTGAGGTTGAAAGAAAGATCTGACCTCGCCATCAGGCATCTGTTAAACAAACAGGCATCAAACCCGAAGGCCGGTTCAACACGAAGTTGAGAGGAACATCTGACCTCACCGTCAAGCATTTGTTAAAGAAACAGGCATCGAAGACGAAGGGCGGCTCAACCTGAAGTTGAGAAGAACATCTGACCTCGCCCTCAGGTATCAATTAAACAAACACGAATCGAATTTGAAGGCCAGATCAACCCAAAGTTATGAAGAACATCTGACCTCACTGCAAGGCATCAGTTAAACAAACAGGAATCGAACCCGAAGGCCGGCTCAATACGAAGTTGAGAGGAACATCTGACCTCGCTGTTAAGCATCTGTTAAAAAAACATGCAAAGAATCTGAAGGTCAGCTCAACCTGAAGTTGAGAAGAACATCTGACCTCGCTGTCAGGCATCTGATAAACAAGTAGACATCGAACCCGAAGGCCGGCCCAACCAGAAGTTGAGAAGAATGTCTGACCTCGCCATTAGGTATCTGTTAAGCAAACAGGCATCAAACCCGAAGACCGGCTCAACACGAAGTTGAGAAGAACATCTGACCTCGCCGTGAGGCATCTGTTAAACAAATAGGCATCGAACCTGAAGGGGGCTAAACTCGAAGTTGATAAGAACATTAGACCTTTCCTTCAGGCATCTATTAAACAAACAGGCATCGAACCCGAAGGCAAGCTCAACACGAAGTTGAGAGGAACATTTAACCTTGCCGTCATGCATCTGTTAAACAGACAGGCATTGAACCCGAAGGGTGGCTAAACCCGTAGTTGAGAAGAACATATGACCTTGGTGTCAGGCATATGTTAAACAAACAGGCATCGAACCCGAAGGCCGACTCAACCCGAAGTTGAGTAGAACATCTGATCTCGCCGTCAGGCATCTATTTTTACAAATAGGCATCGAACCCGAAGGCCGTCACAACCCTTACTTGACAAGAACATATGACCTCAGTGTGAGGCATATGTTAAACAAACAGGCATCGAACCCAAAGGCCGGCTCAACTTGAAGTTGAGAGGAACATCTGACCTCTCCATCAGGCATCTTATAAAGAAACAGGCATCAAACCCGAAGGTTGCCTCAACACGAAGTTGAGAGGAATGTCTGACCTCAACAGGCATCGAACCCGAAGGGCGGCTCAACCCGAAGTTGAGAAGCACATTTGAACTCGCTGTCAGGAATCTGTTAAACAAGTAGGCATCAAACCCGAAGGCCGACTCAACCGGAAGTTGAGAAGAACATCTGACTTCACCGTCAAGCATCTGTTAAACAAACAGGCATTGAACCCGAAGACCGACTCAACACGAATTGGAGAAGAACATCTGACCTCGCCGTCAGGTATCTGTTAAACAAACAGGCATCGAACCCAAAGACCGGCTCAACACGAAGTTGAGAAGAACATCTGACCTCGCCGTAAGGCATCTGTTAAACAAACAGGCATCGAACCCGAAGGCCGGCTAAACCCGAAGTTGATAAGAAAATTAGACCTCACCGTCAGGCATCTGTTAAACACACAGGCATCGAACCCGAAGGCCGGATCAACACGAAGTTGTGAGGAACATTTGACCTTGCCGTCATGCATCTGTTAAACAAACATGCATTGAACCCGAAGGGCAGCTCAACCCGTAGTTTAGAAGAACATCTGACATCGGTGTCAGGCATATGTTAAACAAACAGGCATCGAACCCGAAGGCCGGCTCAACCCGAAGTTGAGAAGAACATCTGACCTCGCCGTCAAGCATCTGTTAAATAAACAGGCATCGAACCCAAAGGCCGTCTCAACCCTAAGTTGACAAGAACATCTAACCTTGCCGTGAAGCATCTGTTAAACAAAAAGGCATCGAACCCAAAGGTCGGCTCAACTTGAGGTTGAGAGGAAGATCTGACCTCGCCATCAGGCATCTGTTAAACAAACAGGCATCAAACCCAAAGGCCGGCTCAACACGAAGTTGAGAGGAACATCTGACCTCACTGTCAAGCATTTGTTAAACAAACAGGCATCGAACCCGAAGGGCGACTCAACCTGAAGTTGAGTAGAACACCTGACCTCGCCCTCAGGCATCTATTAAACAAACACGAATTGAATTTGAAGGCCGGATCAACTCGAAGTTCAGAAGAACATCTGACCTTGTTGTAAGGCATCAGTTAAACGAACAGGAATCGAACCCGAAGGCCGGCTCAATACGAAGTTGAGAGGAACATCTGACCTCGCTGTTATGCATCTGTTAAAAAATCATGCAAAGAATCTGAAGGTCAGCTCAACCTGAAGTTGAGAAGAACATCTGACCTCGCTGTCAGGCATCTGATAAACAAACAGGCATCGAACCCGAAGGCCAACACAACACGAAGTTGAGAAGAACATCTAACCTCGCTGTCAGGCATCTGTTAAACAAACATGCATTGAACCCGAAGACCGACTCAACACAAATTGGAGAAGAACATCTGACCTCGCCGTCAGGTATCTGTTAAACAAACAGGCATCGAACCCGAAGACCGACTCAACACGAAGTTGAGAAGAACATTTGACCTCGCCGTAAGGCATCTGTTAAACAAACAGGCATCGAACCCGAAGGCCGGCTAAACCCGAAGTTGATAAGAACATTAGACCTCACCGTCAGGCATCTGTTAAACACACAGGCATCGAACCTGAAGGCTGGATCAACACGAAGTTGTGAGGAACATTTGACGTTGCCGTCATGCATCTGTTAAACAAACATGCATTGAACCCGAAGGGCGGCTCAACCCGTAGTTGAGAAGAACATCTGACATCGGTGTCAGGCATATGTTAAAAAAACAGGCATCGAACCCGAAAGCCGGCTCAACCCGAAGTTGAGAAGAACATCTGACCTCGCCGTCAGGCATCTGTTAAATAAACAGGCATCGAACCCGAAGGCCGTCTCAACCCTAAGTTGACAAGAACATCTAACCTTGCCGTCAAGCATCTGTTAAACAAAAAGGCATCGAACCCAAAGGTCGGCTCAACTTGAGGTTGAGAGGAAGATCTGACCTGGCCATCAGGCATCTCTTAAACAAACATGCATCAAACCCGAAGGCTGGCTCAACACGAAGTTGAGAGGCAAATCTGACCTCACCGTCAAGCATTTGTTAAACAAACAGGCATCGAACCCGAAGGGCGGCTCAACCTGAAGTTGAGAAGAACACCTGACCTCGCCCTCAGACATCTATTAAACAAACACGAATCGAATTTGAAGGCCGAATCAACCCGAAGTTCAGAAGAACATCTGACCTCGCTGTAAGGCATCAGTTAAACAAACAGGAATCGAACCTGAAGGCCGGCTCAATACGAAGTTGAGAGGAACATCTGACCTCGCTGTTATGCATCTGTTAAAAAATCATGCAAAGAATCTGAAGGTCAGCTCAACCTCAAGTTGAGAAGAACATCTGACCTCGCTGTCAGGCATCTGATAAACAAACAGGCATCGAACCCGAAGGCCGGCTCAACCGGAAGTTGAGAAGAACATCTGACCTTGCCGTCAGGTATCTGTTAAACAAACAGGCATCGAACCCGAAGACCGGCTCAACACGAAGTTGAGAAGAACATCTGACCTCGCTGTGAGGCATCTGTTAAACAAATAGGCATCGAACCCGAAGGGCGGCTAAACTCGAAGTTGATAAGAACATTAGACCTCTCCTTCAAGCATCTATTAAACAAATAGGCATCGAACCCGAAGGCAAGCTCAACATGAAGTTGAGAGGAACATTTAACCTTCCCGTCATGCACCTGTTAAACAGACAGGCATTGAACCCGAAGGGTGGCTCAACCCGTAGTTGACAAGAACATATGACCTCGGTGTGAGGCATATGTTAAACAAACATGCATCGAAACCAAAGGCCGGCTCAACTTGAATTTGAGAGGAACATCTGACCTCTCCATCAGGCATCTATTAAAGAAACAGGCATCAAACCCGAAGGCCGGCTCAACACGAAGTTGATAGGAATATCTGACCTCGCCGTCAAGCATTTGTTAAACAAACAAGCATCGAACCCGAAGGGCGGCTCAACTCGAAGTTGAGAAGAACATTTGACCTTGCTGTCAGGCATCTGTTAAACAAGTAGGCATCGAACCCGAAGGCCGGCTCAACCGGAAGTTGAGAAGAACATCTGACTTCGCCGTGAACCATCTGTTAAACAAACAGGCATCGAACCCGAAGACCGGCTCAATACGATGTTGAGAAGAACATCTGGCCTCGCTGTCAGGAATCTGTTAAACAAGTAGGCATCGAACCCGAAGGCCGACTCAAGCGGAAGTTGAGAAGAAAATCTGACCTTGCTGTCAGGTATCTGTTAAACAAAGAGGCATCGAACCCGAAGACCGGCTCAACACGAAGTTGAGAAGAACATCTGACCTCGCCGTAAGGCATCTGTTAAACAAACAGGCATCGAACCCAAAGGCCGGCTCAACTTGAAGTTGAGAGGAAATCTGACCTTGCCATCAGGCATCTATTAAACAAACAGGCATCAAACCCGAAGGCCGGGTCAACACGAAGTTGAGAGGAACATCTGACCTCACCATCAAGCATTTGTTAAACAAACAGGCATCGAATCCGAAGCGCGGCTGAACCTGAACTTGAGAAGAACATTTGACCTCGCCGTCAGGCATCTATTAAATAAACACGAATCGAATTTGAAAGTCGGCTCAACCCGAAGTTGAGAAGAACATCTGACCTCACTGTCATGCATCAGTTAAACAATTAGGCATCGAACCCTAAGGCCGGCTCAATACGAAGTTGAGAGGAACATCTGACCTCGCTGTCAAGCATCTGTTAAAAAAATAGGTATCGAATCTGAAATTCGACTCAACACGAAGTTGAGAAGAACATCTGACCTCGCCGTCAGGCATCTGTTAAACAAGTAGGCATCGAACCCGAAGGCCGGCTCGACCGGAAGTTGAGAAGAACATCTGACATCGCCGTCAAGTATTTGTTAAACAAACAGTCATCGAACCCGAAGACCGGCACAACACGAAGTTGAGATGAACATCTGACCTTGCTGTAAGGCATCTGATAAACAAACAGGCATCAAACCCGAAGGGCGGCTAAACCCGAAGTCGATAAGAACATTAGACCTTGCCGTCAGGCATCTGTTAAACAAATAGGCATCGAACCCGAAGGCCGGCTCAACACGAAGTTAAAAGGAACATTTGACCTTGGCGTCATGCATCTGTTAAACAGACAGGCATTGAACCCGAAGGGCGGCTCAACCCGTAGTTGTGAAGAACATCTGACATCGGTGTCAGGCATATGTTAAACAAACAGGCATCAAACACGAAGGCCGGCTCAACCCGAAGTTGAGAAGAACATCTGACCTCGCCGTCAGGCATCTGTTAAACAAACAGGCATCGAACCCGAAGGCCGTCTCAACCCTTAGTTTACAAGAACATCTAACCTTGCCGTCAAGCATCTGTTAAACAAACTGGCATCGAACCCAAAGACCGGCTCAACTTGAGGTTGAGAAGAAGATCTGACCTTGCCATCAGGCATCTGTTAAACAAACAGGCATCAAACCCGAAGGCCGGTTCAACACGAAGTTGAGAGGAACATCTGATCTCACCGCCAAGCATTTGTTTAACAAACAGGCATCGAACCCGAAGGGCGGCTCAACCTGAAGTTGAGAAGAACACCTGACCTCGCCCTCAGGCATCTATTAAACAAACACGAATCGAATTTGAAGGCCGGATCAACCCGAAGTTGAGAAGAACATCTGACCTCGCTGTAAGGCATCAGTTAAACAAACAGGAATCGAACCCGAAGGCCGGCTCAATACGAAGTTGAGAGGAACATCTGACCTCGCTGTTATGCATCTGTTAAAAAAACATGCAAAGAATATGAAGGCCAGCTCAACCTGAAGTTGAGAAAAACATCTGACCTCGCTGTCAGGCATCTGATAAACAAGTAGGCATCGAACCCGAAGACCGGCTCAACCGGAAGTTGAGAAGAACATCTGACCTCGCCGTCAGGTATCTGTTAAACAAACAGGCATCGAACCCGAAGACCGGCTCAACACGAAGTTGAGAAGAACATCTAACCTCGCCGTGAGGCACCTATTAAACAAATAGGCATCGAACCCGAAGGGCGGCTAAACTCGAAGTTGAGAGGAACATTTAACCTTGCCGTCATGCATCTGTTAAACAGACAGGCATTGAACCCGAAGGGTCGTTTAACCCGTAGTTGACAAGAACATATGACCTCGGTGTGAGGCATATGTTAAACAAACAGGCATCGAATGCAAAGGCCGACTCAACTTGAAGTTGAGAGGAACATCTGACCTCTCCATTAGGCATCTGTTAAAGAAACAGGCATCAACCCCGAAGGCAGGCTCAACAAGAAGTTGAGAGGAATATCTGACCTCGCCGTCAAGCATTTGTTAAACAAACAGGCATCGAACCCGAAGGGCGGCTCAACCCGAAGTTGAGAAGAACATTTAACCTCGCTGTCAGGCATCTGTTAAACAAAAAGGCATCGAACCCGAAGGCCGGCTCAACCGGAAGTTGAGAAGAACATCTGACTTCGCCGTCAAGCATCTGTTAAACAAACAGGCATCGAACCCGAATACCGGCTCAACACGAAGTTGAGAAGAACATCTGACCACGCAGTCAGGCATCTGTTAAACAAGTAGGCATCGAACCCGAAGTCGGCTCAAGCGGAAGTTGAGAAGAAAATCTGACCTCGCCGTCAGGTATCTGTTAAACAAACAGGCATCGAACCCGAAGATCGGCTCAACACGAAGTTGAGAAGAACATCTGACCTCGCTGTAAGGCATCTGTTAAACAAACAGACATCGAACCCGAAGGCCGGCTAAACCCGAAGTTGATAAGAACATTAGACCTTGCCGTCAGGCATCTGTTAAACACACAAGCATCGAACCCGAAGGCCGGCTCAACATGAAGTTGAGAGGAACATTTGACCTTGCCGTCATGCATCTGTTAAACAGACAAGCATTAAACCCGAAGGACGGCTCAACCCGTAGTTGAGAAGAACATCAGACCTCGGTGTCAGGTATATGTTAAACAAACATGCATCGAACCCAAAGGCCGGCTAAACCCGAAGTTGAGAAGAACATCTGACCTCGCCGTTAGGCATCTGTTAAACAAGTAGGCCTCGAACCCGAAGTCCGGCTCGACCGGAAGTTGAGAATAACATCTGACATCGCCGTCAGGTATCTGTTAAACAAACAGGCATCGAACCCGAAGACCGGCTCAACACGAAGTTGAGATCAACATCTGACCTCGCCGTAAGGCATCTGATAAACAAACAGGCATCAAACCCGAAGGGCGGCTAAACCCGAAGTTTATAAGAACATTAGACCTTGCCGTCAGGCATCTGTTTAACAAACAGGCATCGAACCCGAAGGCCGGCTGAACACGAAGTTGAAAGGAACATTTGACCTTGCAGTCATGCATCTGTTAAACAGACAGGCATTGAACCCGAAGGGCGGCTCAACCCGTAGTTGAGAAGAACATCTGACATCGGTGTCAGGCATATGTTAAACAAACAGGCATCGAACCCGAAGGCCGGCTCAACCCGAAGTGGAGAAGAACATCTGACCTCGCCGGCAGGCATATGTTAAACAAACAGGCATCGAACCCGAAGGTCGGCTAAACTCGAAATTGAGAAGAACATCTGACCTCGCCTTCAGGAATCTATTAAACAAACACGAATCGGATTTGAAGGCCGGCTCAACCCAATGTTGAGAAGAACATCTGACTTCACTTTCAGGCATCAGTTAAACAAACAGGCATCGAACCCGAAAGTCGACTCAATACAAAGTTGAGAGGAACATCTGACCTCACTGTCAAGCATCTGTTAAAAAAAGAAGCATCGAATCTGAAGGTCGGCTCAACCCAAAGTTGAGAAGAACATCTGACCTCGCCGTCAGGCATCTGTTAAAGAAGTAGGCATCGAACCCGAAGGCCGGCTCAACCGGAAGTTGAGAAGAACATCTGACCTCGCCATCAGGTATCTGTTAAACAAACAGGCATCGAACCCGAAGGCCGGCTCAACACGAAGTTGAGAAGAACATCTGACCTCGCTGCCAGGCATCTGTTAAACAAACAAGCATTGAACCCGAAGGCCGACTCAATACAAAGTTGAGAGGAACATTTGACCTTGCCGTCATGCATCTGTTAAACAGACAGGCATCGAACCCGAAGGGCGGCTCAATCCGTAGTTGAGAAAAACATCTGACCTCGACGTCATGCATCTATTAAAAAACAGGCATCGAACCCGAAGGCCGTCTCAACCCTTAGTTGACAAGAACATCTAACTTTGCCATCAAGCATCTGTTAAACAAACAGGCATCGAACCCAAAGGCCGGCTCAACTTGATGTTGCGAGGAAGATCTGACCTCGCCATCAGGCATCTGTTAAACAAACAGGCATCAAACCCGAAGGTCGGCTCAACACGAAGTTGAGTGGAACATCTGACCTCACCGTCAAGCATTTGTTAAACAAACAGGCATCGAATCCGAAGGGCGGCTGAACCCGAAGTTGAGAAGAACATCTGACCTTACTTTTAGGCATCAGTTAAACAAATAGGCATCGAACCCTAAGGACGGCTCAATACGAAGTTGAGAGGAACATCTGACCTCGCTGTCAAGCGTCTGTTAAAAAAATAGGCATCGAATCTGAAGGTCGACTCAACACGAAGTTGAGAAGAACATCTGACCTCGCCGTCGGGCATCTGTTAAACAAGTAGGCATCGAACCCGAAGGCCGGCTCAACCGGAAGTTGATAAGAACATCTGAACTCGCCATCAGGTATCTGTTAAACAAACAGGCATCGAACCCGAAGACCGGCTCAACACGAAGTTGAGAAGAACATCTGATCTCGCCGTGAGGCATCGGTTAAACAAACAGGCATTGAACCCGAAGGGCAGCTAAACCCGAAGTTGATAAGAACATTAGACCTCTCCTTCAGGCATCTATTAAACAAACAGGCACCGAACCCGAAGGCCGGCTCAACACGAAGTTGAGAGGAACATTTGACCTTGTTGTCATGCATCTGTTAAATAGAAAGACATTGAACCCGAATGGCGGCTCAACCCACAGTTGAGAAGAACAACTGACCTCGATTTCAGGCATATGTTAAACAAACAGGCATCGAACCCGAAGGCCGGCTCAACCCGAAGTTGAGAAGAACATTTGACCTCGCCGTTAGGCATCTGTTAAACAAACAGCCATCGAGCCCGAATGTCGTCTCAAGCCTTAGTTGACAAGAAGATATAACCTTTCAGTCAAGCATCTGTTAAACAAACAGGTATCAAACCCCAAAGACCGGCTCAACTTGAAGTTGAGAGGAACATCTGACATCACCATCAGGCATCTGTTAAACAAACAGGCATCAAACCCGATGGCCGGCTCAACACGAAGTTGAGAGGAACATCTGACCTTGCTGTTAAGCATCTGTTAAAAAAACAGGCATAAAATCAGAAGGTCGACTCAACCTGAAGTTGAGAAGAATGTATGACGTCGCTGTCAGGCATCTTTAAACAAGTGGGCATCGAACTCGAAGGCTGGCTCAACCGGAAGTTGAGAAGAACATCTGACCTTGCTGTCAGGTATCTGTTAAACAAACAGGCATCGAACCCGAAGACCGGCTCAACACGAAGTTGAGAAGAACATCTGACCTCGCCGTAAGGCATCTGTTAACAAACAGGCATCGAACCCGAAGGGCGGCTCAACCCGAAGTTGAGAAGAACATCTGACCTCGCCGTCAGGCATCTGTTAAACAAACTGGCATCGAATTTGAAGGCCGACCCAACACGAAGTTGAGAGGAACATTTGACCTTGCTGTCATGCATATGTTAAACAGACAGGCATCGAACCCGAAGGGCGGCTCAACCCGTAGTTAATAAGAACATCCGACCTCGGTGTCAGGCATATGTTAAACAAACAGGCATCGAACCCGAAGGCCGGCTCAACCCGAAGTTGAGAAGAACATCTGACCTCGCCGTCAGGCATCTGTTAAACAAACATGCATCAAACCCGAAGGCCGGCTCAACACGAAGTTAAGAGGAACATTTGACCTTGCCGTCATGCATCTATTAAACGGACAGACATTGAACCCGAAGGGCGACTCAACGCGTACTTGAGAAGAACATCTGACCTCTGTGTCAGGCATATGTTAAACAAACAGGCATCGAACCCGATGGCCGGCTCAACCCGAAGTTGAGAAGAACATCTGACCTCGCCGTCAGATATCTGTTAAAAAAACAAGCATCGAAACCGAAGACCGGCTCAACACGAAGGTGAGAAGAACATGTGACCTTGCCGTGATGTATCTTTTAAACAAACAGGCATCGAACCCGAAGGGTGGCTAAACCCGAAGTTGATAAATACATTAGACCTCTCCTTCAAAAATCTATTAAACAAACAGGCATCGAACCCGAAGGCCGGATCAACATGAAGTTGAGAGGAACATTTGACCTTGTCGTCATGCATCTGTTAAACAGACAGGCATTGAACCCGAAGGGGGGCTCAACCCGTAGTTGAGAAGAACATCTGACCTCGGTGTCAGGCATATGTTAAACAAACAGGTATCGAACCCGAAGGCCGGCTCAACCCGAAGTTGAGAAGAACATCTGACCTCGCCGTCAGACATCTTGTAAAAAAACAGGCATCGAACCTTAAGACCGGCTCAACACGAAGTTGAGAAGAACATCTGACCTCGCTGTCAGGCATCTGTTAAACAAGTAGGCATCGAACCCGAAGGCCGGCTTAACTGGAAGTTGAGAAGAACATCTGACCTCGCCGTCAGGTATCTGTTAAACAAACAGGCATCGAACCCGAAGACCGGCTCAACACGAAGTTGAGAGTAACATCTGACCTCGTCTTCAAGCATTTGTAAAACAAACAGGCATCGAACCCGAAGGGCGGCTCAACCCGAAGTTAAGAAGAACATATGAACTTTCCGTCAGGCATCTATTAAACAAATACGAATCGAATTTGAAGGCTGGCTCAACCAGAAGTTGAGAAGAACATGTAACCTTGCTGTCAGGCATCAGTTAAACAAACAGGCATCGAACCCAATGGTCGGCTCAATACGAAGTTGAGAGGAACATCTGACCTCGCTGTTAAGCATCTGTTAAAAAAACAAGCATAAAATCTGAAGGTCGGCTCAACCTGAAGTTGACAAGAACGTCTGACCTTGCTGTCAGGCATCTGTTAAACAAGTAGGCATCGAACCCGAAGTCCGGCTCAACCGGAAGTTGAGAAGAACATCTCACCTCGCCGCCAGGTATCTGTTAAACAAACAGGCATCGAACCCGAAGACCGACTCAACACGAAGTTGAGAAGAACATCTGACCTCACTGTCAGGCATCTGTTAAACAAACAGGCATTGAACCCTAAGGGAGGAAAAACCCGAAGTTGAGAGGAACATTTGACCTTGCCGTCATGCATCTGTTAAACAGAATGGCATTGAATCCGAAGGTCGGCTTGACCCGTAGTTGAGAAGAACATCTGACCTTGGTGTCAGGCATATGTTAAACAAACAGGCGTCGAACCCGAAGGCCGGCTCAACCCGAAATTGAGAAGAACATCTGACCTCGCTGTCAGGCATCTATTAAACAAACAAGCATCGAACCCGAATGTCGTCTCAACCTATAGTTGATAAAAACATATGACCTTGCTGTCAAGCATCTGTTAAACAAACAGACATCGAACATAAAGGTCGGCTCAAATTGAAGTTGAGAGGAACATATGACCTTGCCATCAGGCATCTGTTAAACAAACAAGCATCAAACCCGAAGGCCGGCTCAACACGAAGTTGAGAGGAACATCTGACCTCGCCGTCAAGCATCTATTAAACAAATACGAATCAAATTTAAAGGTCGGCTCAACCCGAAGTTGAGAAGAACATCTGACCTCACTGTCAGGCATCAGTTAAACAAACAGGCATCGAACCCGAAGACCGGCTCAATACGAAGTTGAGAGGATCATCTGACCTCGCTGTCAAGCATCTGTTAAAAAAACAGACATCGAATCTGAAGGTCGGCTCATTCAAAGTTGAGAAGAACATCTGAACTCGCCGTCAGGCATCTGTTAAACAAGTAGGCATCGAACCTGAAGGTCGGCTCAACCGTAAGTTGAGAAGAACATCTGACCTCGCCGTCAGGTATCTGTTAAACAAACAGGCATCAAACGCAAATACCGGCTCAACACGAAGTTTATAAGAACATCGGACCTCGTCGTGAGGCATCTGTTAAACAAGACGGCATCGAACCCGAAGGGCGGCTAAACCCGAAGTTGATAAGAACATTAGACCTCTCCTTCAGGCATCTATTAAACAAACAGGCATCGAACCCAAAGGCCGGCTCAACACGAAGTTGAGAGGAACATTTGACCTTGCCGTCATGCATCTGTTCAACAGAAAGGCATTGAACCTGAAGAGCGGCTCAACCCGTAGTTGAGAAGAATATCTGACCTCGGTATCAGGCATATGTTAAACAAACAGGCATCGAACCCGAAGGCCGGCTCAACCCGAAGTTGAGAAGAACATCTGACCTCGTCGTCAGGCATCTATTAAACAAACAAGCATTGAACCCGAAAGCCTTCTCAACCCTTAGTTGATAAGAACATATGACCTTGTTGTCAAGCATCTGTTAAACAAACAGGCATCGAACCCATAGGTCGGCTCAACTTGAAGCTGAGAGGAACATCTGACCTCGCCATCAGGCATCTGTTCAACAAACAGACATCAAACCCGAAGGCCGGCTCAACACGAAGTTGAGAGAAACATCTGACCTCGCCGTCAAGCATTTGTTAAACAAACAGGCATCGAACCCGAAGGGCGGCTCAACCCGAAGTTGAGAAGAACATCTGACCTCGCTGTCAGGTATCTGTTAAACAAACACGCGTCGAACTTAAAGGTCGGCTCAACCCGAAGTTGAGAAGAACATCTGACCTTGCTGTCAGGCATTAGTTAAACAAACAGACATCGAACCTGAAGGCCGGCTCAATACGAAGTTGAGAGGAACATCTGACCTCCCTGTCAAGCATCTGTTAAAAAAACAGGCATTGAATAAGAAGGTCGGGTTAACCCGAAGTTGAGAAGAACATCTGACCTCGCCGTCAAGCATTAGTTTAACAAACAGGCATCGAACCCAAAGGCCGGCTCAATACGAAGTTGAGAGGAACATCTGACCTCGCTGTTAAGCATCTGTTAAAAAAACAGGCATAGAATCTGAAGGTCGGCTCAACTTGAAGTTGAGAAGAACGTCTGACCTCGCTGTCAGGCATCTGTTAAACAAATAGGCATCGAACCCGAAGGCCGGCTCAACCGGAAGTTGAGAAGAACATCTAACCTCGTCGTCAGGTATCTGTTAAACAAACAGGCATCGAACCTGAAGACCGGCTCAACACGAAGTTGAGAAGAACATTTGACCTCGCCGTAAGGCATCTGTTAAACAAACAGGCATCGAACCCGAAGGGCGGCTAAACCCGAAGTTGATAAGAACATTAGACCTCGCTGTCAGGCATCTGTTAAACAAATAGGCATCAAACCAGAAGGCCGGCTCAACACGAAGTTGAGAGGAACATTTGACCTTCCCTTCATGCATCTATAAAACAGAAAGGCATTGAACCCGAAGGGCAGCTCAACCCGTAGTTGAGAAGAACATCTGACCTTGGTTTCAGGCATATGTTAAACAAATAGGCATCGAACCCGATCATCGGCTCAACCCTAAGTTGAGAAGAACATTTGACCTCATCGTCAGGCATTTGTGAAACAAACATGCATCAAACTCGAAGGTCATCTCAACCCTTAGTTTACAAGAACATCTAACCTTTCCGTCAAGCATGTGTTAAACAAACAGGCATCGAACCCAAAGGTCGGCTCAAATTGAAGTTGAGAGGAACATCTGACCTCGCCATTAGGCATCTGTTAAGCAAACATGCATCAAACCCGAAGGTCGGCTCAACACGAAGTTGAGAGGAACATCTGACCTCACCGTCAAGCATTTGTTAAACAAACAGGCATCGGACCCGAAGGGCGGCTCAACCCGAAGTTGAGAAGAACATTTGACCTCACTGTCACACATCTATTAAACAAACACGAATCGATTTTGAAGGCCGACTCAACCCGAAGTTGAGAAAAACATCTGACCTCGCTGTCAGGCATCAGTTAAACAAACAGGCATCGAACCAGAAGGCCGGCTCAATACGAAGTTGAGAGGAACATCTGACCTCGTTGTCAAGCATCTGTTAAAAAAATAGAACCCGAAGGCCGGCTCAACCGGTAGTTGAGAAGAACATCTGACGTCGCCGTCAGGTATCTGTTAAATAAACAGGCATCGAACCCGAAGACCGGCTCAACACGAAGTTAAGAAGAACATCTGACCTCGTCGTGAGGCATCTGTTAAACAAACCGACATCGAACCCGAAGGGCGGCTAAACCCGAAGTTGATAAGAACATTAGACCTCTCCTTCAGGTATCTTTTAAACAAACAGGCATCGAACCCGAAGGCCGGCTCAACACGAAGTTGAGAGGAACATTTGACCTTGTCGTCATGCATCTGTTCAACAGAAAGGCGTTGAACCCGAAGGGCGGTCAACCCGTAGTTGAGAAGAACATATGACCTTGGTGTCTAGCATATGTTAAATAAACAGGCATCGAACCCATAGGTCGGCTCAACTTAAAGTTGAGAGGAACATCTGACCTCGCCATCAGGCATCTGTTAAACAAACAGGCATCAAACCCGAAGGCCGGCTCAACACGAAGTTGAGAGAAACATCTGACCTCATCGTGAAGCATTTGTTAAACAAACAGGCAACGAACCCGATGAGCGGCTCAACATGAAGTTGAGAAGAACATCTAACCTCGCCGTCAGGCATCTGTTAAACAAACACGCGTCGCACTTAAAGGTCGGCTCAACCCGAAGTTAAGAAGAACAACTGACCTTACTGTCAGGCATCAGTTAAACAAACAAGCATCGAACCCGAAGGCCGGCTCAATACGAAGTTCAGAGGAACATCTGACCTCGCTGTCAAGCATCTGTTAAAAAAAACAGGCATCGAATCTGAAGGTCGGGTCAACTCAAAGATGAGATGAACATCTGACCTCGCCGTCAGGCATCTGTTAAACAAGTAGGCATCAAACCCGAAGGCCGAATCAACCGGAAGTTGAGAAGAACATCTGACCTCGCCGTCCGGTATCTGTTAAACAAACAGGCATCGAACCCGAAGAACGGCTCAAAACAAAGTTGAGAAGAACATCTAACCTCGCCGTAAGGCATCTGTTTAACAAACAGGCATCGAATCCGAAGGGCGGCTCAACCCAAATTTGATAAGAATATCTTACCTAGCTGTCACGCATTTGTTAAACAAACAGGTATCGAACCCGAAGGCCAACTCAACCTGAATTTGAGAAGAAAATCTTACCTCACCGTCAGGTATCTGTTAAACAAACAGGCATTGAACCCGAAGGCTGGCTCAGCACGAAGTAGAGAAGTACATCTGACCTCTCCATCAGGCATCTGTTAAATAAACAGGCGTCGAACCCGGAGACTGTCTCAACACGAAGTTGAGAAGAACATCTGACCTCGCCGTCAGGCATCTGTTAAAAAAACAGGCATCGAACCTGAATGCCGGATCAACACGAAGTTGAGTGGAACATCTGACCTCGCTGTCAAGCATCTGTTAAACAAACAAGCATCGAATCCGAAGGCTGGCTCAACCCGAAGTTGAGAAGAACATCTGACCTCGCCGTCAGGTATCTGTTAAACAAACAGGCATCGAACGCGAAGGTCGGCTCAACCAGAATATGAGAAGAACATCTGACCTCACCATCAGGCATCTATTAAACAAACAGGCATCGATCCTGAATGCCGGCTAAACACGAAGTTGAAGAGAACATCTGACCTCGCTGTGAGACATTTGTTAAACAAACAGGCATCGAACCCGAAGGGCGGCTAAACTCGAAGGTGATAAGAACATTAGACCTCGCCGTCAGGCATCTGTTAAATAAACATACATCGAACCTGAAGGTCGGCTCAACACGAAGCTGAAAGGAACATTTGACCTTGTCGTCATGCATCAGTTAAAAAGACAGGCGTAGAACCCGAAGGGCAGCTCAACCCGAAGTTGAGAAGAACATCTGACCTATCCGTCAGGTATCTGTTAAACAAACAGGCATCGAACGCGAAGGTCGGCTCAACCGCAAGTTGAGAAGAACATCTGACCTCGCCATCACACATCTATTAAACAAACAGGCATCGAACCCGAAGGCCGGCTAAACACAAAGTTGAGAAGAACATCTGACCTCGCCGTGAGACATCTATTAAACAAACAGGCATCGAACCCGAAGGGCGGCTAAACTCGAAGGTGATAAGAACATTAGACCTCGTCGTCAGGCATCTGTTAAATAAACATACATCGAACCCGAAGGCCGGCTCAACATGAAGCTGAGAGGAACATTTGACCTTGTCGTCATGCATCTGTTAAAAAGACAGGCGTTGAACCCGAAGGGAGGCTCAACCTGTAGTTGAGAAGAACATCTGACTTCGGTGTCTGGCATATGTTAAACAAACAGGCATCGAACCCGAAGGTCAGCTCAACACGAAGTTGAGGGGAACATTTGACCTTGCCGTCATGCATCTGTTTAACCGATAGGCATTGAACCCGACGGGCGGCACAACCCGTAGTTGAGAAGAACATCTGACCTTGCCGCCAAGCATCTGTTAAACAAATAGGCATCGAACCCAAAGGCCGACACAACTTGAAGTTGAGAGGAACATATGACCTCGCCATCAGGCATCTATTAAACAAACGGGCATCGAACCTGATGGCGGGCTCAACACAAAGTTGAGAGGAACATCTGACCTTGCCTTCAAGCATTTGTTAAAAAAACAGACATTGAACCTGAAGGGCGGCTCAACCCGAAGTTTAAAAGAACATCTGACCTCGCCGTCAGGCATCTGTTAAACAAACACGCATCGAATTTGAAGGCCGACTCAATCCGAAGTTGAGAAGAACTTCTCACCTCACTGTCAGGCATCAGTTAAACAAACAGGCATCGAACCTGAAGGTCGGCTCAACACGAAGTTGAGAGGAACATCTGACCTTGCTGTCAAGCATCTGTTAAAAAAACATGCATTGAATCTGAAGGCTGGCACAACCTGAAGTTGAGAAGAACATCTGACCTCACCGTCAGGCATCTGTTAAACACACAGGCATCGAAGCCGAAGGACGCCTAAACCGGAATTTGAGAAGAACATCTGACCTCACCGTCCGGTATCTGTTAAATAAACGGGCATCGAACCCGAAGACCAGCTCAACACGAAGTTGAGAGGAACATTTGACCTCGCCATGAGGCATCTGTTAAACAAACAAGCATCGAACCTGAAGGGCGGCTCAACCCGAAGTTGACAAGAATATTAGACCTCGCCGTCAGACATCTGTTAAACAAACAGGCCTGGAACCCAATGGTCGGCTCAACACGAAGTTGAGAGGAACATTTGACTTCACCGTCAAGCATCTGTTAAAAAAACAGGCATCGAATTCGAAGGCCAGCTCAACCCAACCTTGAGAAGAATATCTGACCTCGCCGTCAGCCATTTGTTAAACAAACAGGCATCGAACCTGAAGGTCGGCTCAACCTGAATTTAATAAGAACATCTTACCTCGCCGTTAGCTATCTGTTAAACAAACAGACATTAAACCCGAAGGCCGGCTCAACACGAAGTTGAGAAGGGCATCTCACCTTGCCGTCAAGCATCTGTTAAACAAACAGGCATCAAACCCGGAGGCCGGCTCAACACGAAGTTGAGAAGAACAACTAACCTCGCCATCAGGCATTTGTTAAATAAACAGACATCGAACCCGAAGGTCAGTACAACACGATGTTGAGAGGAACATCTGACCTCGCTGTCAAGCATCTATTAAAAAAACAGGCATCGAAATCGAATGTCGGCTCAACAGGAAGTTGAGAGGAACATCTAACCTCGCTGTCAAGCATCTGTTAAACAAATAAGCATCGAATCCAAAGGTCGGCTCAACCGGAAGTTGAGAAGAACATCTGACCTCGCCATCAGGCATCTATTAAACAAACAGGCATCGAACCCGAAGGCCGGCTAAACACGAAGTTGAGAAGAACATCTGACCTCGCCGTGAGACATCTGTTAAACAAACAGGCATCGAACCCGAAGGGCGGCTAAACTCGAAGTTGATAAGAACATTAGACCTCGCCGTCAGGCATCTGTTAAATAAACATACATCGAATCGGAAGGTCGGCTCAACACGAAGCTGAGAGGAACATTTGACCTTGTCGTCATGCATATGTTAAAAAGACAGGCGTTGAATCCGAAGGCCGGCTCAACCCGAAGTTGAGAAGAACATCTAACCTCGTTGTCAGGACTCGGTTTAACAAACAGACATCGAACCCGAAGGCCGTCTCAACCCTTAGTTGGCAAGAACATCTGACCTCGCCGTCAAGCATCTGTTAAACTAACAGGCATCGAACCGAAAGGCCGGCTCAACTTGACGTTGAGAGGAACATCTGACTTCGCCATCAGGCATCTATTAAATAAATAGGCATCGAACCCGAAAGCCAGCTCAACACGAAGTTGAGAGGAACATGTGACCTTGGCCGTCAAGCATTTGTTAATCAAATAGGCATCGAACCAGAAGGACGGCTCAACCCGAAGTTGAGAAGAACATCTGACCTCGCTGTCAGGCATCTGTTAAACAAACACGCATTGAATCCGAAGGCCGACTCAACCCGAAGTTGAGAAGAACATCTGACCTCGCTGTCAGGCATCTGTTAAACAAACAGGCGTCAAACGCAAAGGTCGGCTCAACCGGAAGTTGAAAAGAACATCTGACCCCGCCGTCAGGCATCTGTCAAATAAACAGGCATCGAACCCGAAGGACGGCTCAACACGAAGTTGATAAGAACATTAGACCTCGTCATCAGGTATCTGTTAAACAAATAGGATTCAAACACGAAGTCCCACTCAACACGAAGTTGAGAGCAACATCTGACCTCGCCTTCAGGCATCTGTTCAACAAACAGGCATCGAATCCGAAGGCCGACTCAACATGAAAGTGAGAGGAAGATCTTACCTCGCCGTCAAGCATACAGTAAACAAACAGGCATCGAACCTGAAGGCCGGCTCAACCCGCAGTTGAGAAGAACATCTGACCTTGCAGACATGCATCTGTTAAAAAAACAGGCATCGAACCTGAAGGACGGCTCAACACGAAGTTGATCAGAACATAGACCTCGTCGTCAGGCATCTGTTAAACATATAGGCTTCGAACACGAAGTCCCGCTCAACACGAAGTTGAGAGAAACATCTGACCTCGCCGTCAGGCATCTGTTCAACAAACAGGCATTGAATCCAAAGGCCGACTCAACCCGAAAGTGAGAGGAACATATGAACTCGTCGTCAAGCATATGTTAAACAAACAGGCATCGAACCCGATGGCCGGCTCAACCAAAAGTTAAAAAGAACATCTGACCTTGCTGTCAAGAATCTGTTAAACAAACAGGCATCGAACTCGAAGGCCGGCTGAACCCGAAGTTGAGAAGAACATCTGACCTCGCCATCAGGTGTCTGTTACACAAACAGGCATCGAACCCGAAGGCCGGCTCAACACGAAGTTGAGAGGAACATCTGACTTCGCAATCAGGCATCTGTTAAAGAAACAGGCATCGAACCCGAATGCCGTCTCAACACGAAGTTGAGAGGAACATTAGACCTCGCCGTCAGGCATCTGTTAAACAAACAGGCATCGAACCTGATGGCCGGCTCAACACAACGTTGAGAGTTACATTTGACCTCGCTGTCAAGCATCTGTTAAAGAAACAAGCATCGAATTGGAAGGCCGGCTCAACCCAAAGTTGAGAAGAATATCTGACCGCGCCGTCAGGCATTTGTTAAACAAACATGCATTGAACTCGAAGGTCGGCTCAACCTGAATTTGAGAAGAACATCTTACCTCACCGTCAGGTATCTGTTAAACAAACATGCATCAAACCCGAAGGCCTTTTCCTTACGAATTTGAGAAGTTTATCTGACCTCGCTGTCAGGTATCTGTTAAACAAAAAGGCATCGAACCCGGAGGCCGACTCAACAAGAAGTTCAGAAGAACATCTGACCTCGCCATCAGGCATCTGTTAAATAAACAGGCACCGAACCTGAAGGCCGGCACAACACCAAGTTGAGAGGAACATCTGACCTCACCGTTAGGCATCTATTTAACAAAAAAGTATGGAACCCTAAGGCCGACTCAACACGAAGTTGAAAGGAACATATGACCTCACTAACAAGCATCTATTAAACAAACAGGCATCGAATCCGATGGCCGGCTCAACCCGAAGTTGAGAAGAACATCTAACCTCGCTTTAAGGCATCTGTTAAACAAACAGGCATCGAACCTGAAGGTCGGCTCAACTTGATGTTGAGAAGAACATTTGACCTGGCCGTAGGGTATATATTAAACAAATAGGCATCGAACCCGAAGGCCGGTTCAACCCGAAGTTCAGAAGAGCATCTGACATCTCCGTGAGGCTTCAGTTAAACAAACACGCATAGAACCCGAAGGGCGACTAAACCCGAAGTTGATAAGAACATTAGACCTTGCCGTCAGGCATCTGTTAAAAAAACAGGCATCGAACCCGAAGGCCGACTCAACACGAAGTTGAGAGGAACATCTGACCTCGCTGTCAGGCATCTGTTAAACAAACAGGCATTGAACCCGAAGGCCGGCTCAACCCGAAGTTGAGAAGAACATCTGATCTCGCAATCAGGTATCAAATGCGAAGGTCGGTTCACCCCAAAGTTTAGAAGAACATCTGACCTTGCTGTAAGGCACGTGTTAAACAAACAGGCATCGAACCCAAAGGACGGCTCAACACGAAGTTGATAACAACATTAGACCTCGTCGTTAGGCATCTGTTAAACAAATAGGCTTCGAACATGAAGTCCCGCTCAACAAGAAGTTGAGAGCAACATCTGACCTCGCCGTCAGGCATCTGTTCAACAAACAGGCATCGAATCCGAAGGCCGACTCAACACGAAGTTGAGAGGAACATCTGACCTCGCCGTTAAGCATATGTTAAACAAACAGGCATCAAACCCGATGGCCGGCTCAACCAAAAGTTGAGAAGAACATCTGACCTTGCTGTCAAGAATCTGTTAAATAAATAGGCATTGAACCTGAAGGCCGGTTCAACCCGAAGTTGAGAAGAACATCTGACCTCGCCATCAGGTATCTGTTAAACAAACAAGCATCGAACCCAAAGGCCGGCTCAAAATGAAGTTGATAAGAACATCTAACCTCGCTATGAGGCATCTGTTAAACAAACAGGCGTTGAACCTGAAGGCCGTCTCAACCTGTAGTTGGAAGGAACATTTGACCTCGCCGTGAGGCATCTATTAAACAAACAGGCATCGAACCCGAATGGCGGCTCAACCCGAAGTTGACAAGAACATTAGACCTCGCCGTCAGGCATCTGTTAAACAAACAGGCATCGAACCCGATAGGCGGCTCAACACAAAGTTGAGAGTTACATTTGACCTCGCTGTCAAGCAACTGTTAAAGAAATAGGCATCGAATCTGAAGGCCGGCTCAACCCAAAGTTGAGAAGAATATCTGACCGCGTTGTCAGGCATTTGTTAAACAAATAGGCATTGAACACGAAGGCCGGCTCAACCTGAATTTGAGAAGAACATCTTACCTCACCGTCAGGTATCTGTTAAACAAACAGGCATCAAACCCGAAGGCCTGTTCAACACGAAGTTGAGAACTACATCTGACCTCGCCGTCAGGCATCTGTTAAACAAAAAGGCATCGAACCCGGAGGCCGGCTCAATAAGAAGTTTAGAAGAACATCTGACTTCGCCATCAGGAATCTGTTAAATAAACAGGCATCGAACCCGAAGTCCGACACAACACCAAGTTGAGATGAACATTTGACCTCGCCGTTAGGAATCTGTTAAACAGACAACCATCGAACCCTAAGGCCAGCTCAAGACGAAGTTGAGAGGAACATCTGACCTCGCCGTCAGGCATCTGTTAAAAAACCAGGCATCGAACCCGAATGTCGGCTCAACACGAAGTTGAGAGGAACATCTGACCTCGCTGTCAGGCATCTGTTAAACAAACAGGCATTGAACCCGAAGGCCGGCTCAACCCGAAGTTGAGAAGAACATCTGATCTCGCAATCAGGTATCAAATGCGAAGGTCGGTTCACCCCAAAGTTTAGAAGAACATCTGACCTTGCTGTAAGGCACGTGTTAAACAAACAGGCATCGAACCCAAAGGACGGCTCAACACGAAGTTGATAACAACATTAGACCTCGTCGTTAGGCATCTGTTAAACAAATAGGCTTCGAACATGAAGTCCCGCTCAACAAGAAGTTGAGAGCAACATCTGACCTCGCCGTCAGGCATCTGTTCAACAAACAGGCATCGAATCCGAAGGCCGACTCAACACGAAGTTGAGAGGAACATCTGACCTCGCCGTTAAGCATATGTTAAACAAACAGGCATCAAACCCGATGGCCGGCTCAACCAAAAGTTGAGAAGAACATCTGACCTTGCTGTCAAGAATCTGTTAAATAAATAGGCATTGAACCTGAAGGCCGGTTCAACCCGAAGTTGAGAAGAACATCTGACCTCGCCATCAGGTATCTGTTAAACAAACAAGCATCGAACCCAAAGGCCGGCTCAAAATGAAGTTGATAAGAACATCTAACCTCGCTGTGAGGCATCTGTTAAACAAACAGGCGTTGAACCTGAAGGCCGTCTCAACCTGTAGTTGGAAGGAACATTTGACCTCGCCGTGAGGCATCTGTTAAACAAACAGGCATCGAACCCGAATGGCGGCTCAACCCGAAGTTGACAAGAACATTAGACCTCGCCGTCAGGCATCTGTTAAACAAACAGGCATCGAACCCGATAGGCGGCTCAACACAAAGTTGAGAGTTACATTTGACCTCGCTGTCAAGCAACTGTTAAAGAAATAGGCATCGAATCTGAAGGCCGGCTCAACCCAAAGTTGAGAAGAATATCTGACCGCGTTGTCAGGCATTTGTTAAACAAATAGGCATTGAACACGAAGGCCGGCTCAACCTGAATTTGAGAAGAACATCTTACCTCACCGTCAGGTATCTGTTAAACAAACAGGCATCAAACCCGAAGGCCTGTTCAACACGAAGTTGAGAACTACATCTGACCTCGCCGTCAGGCATCTGTTAAACAAAAAGGCATCGAACCCGGAGGCCGGCTCAATAAGAAGTTTAGAAGAACATCTGACTTCGCCATCAGGAATCTGTTAAATAAACAGGCATCGAACCCGAAGTCCGACACAACACCAAGTTGAGATGAACATTTGACCTCGCCGTTAGGAATCTGTTAAACAGACAACCATCGAACCCTAAGGCCAGCTCAAGACGAAGTTGAGAGGAACATCTGACCTCGCCGTCAGGCATCTGTTAAAAAACCAGGCATCGAACCCGAATGTCGGCTCAACACGAAGTTGAGAGGAACATCTGACCTCGCTGTCAGGCATCTGTTAAACAAACAGGCATTGAACCCGAAGGCCGGCTCAACCCGAAGTTGAGAAGAACATCTGATCTCGCAATCAGGTATCAAATGCGAAGGTCGGTTCACCCCAAAGTTTAGAAGAACATCTGACCTTGCTGTAAGGCACGTGTTAAACAAACAGGCATCGAACCCAAAGGACGGCTCAACACGAAGTTGATAACAACATTAGACCTCGTCGTTAGGCATCTGTTAAACAAATAGGCTTCGAACATGAAGTCCCGCTCAACAAGAAGTTGAGAGCAACATCTGACCTCGCCGTCAGGCATCTGTTCAACAAACAGGCATCGAATCCGAAGGCCGACTCAACACGAAGTTGAGAGGAACATCTGACCTCGCCGTTAAGCATATGTTAAACAAACAGGCATCAAACCCGATGGCCGGCTCAACCAAAAGTTGAGAAGAACATCTGACCTTGCTGTCAAGAATCTGTTAAATAAATAGGCATTGAACCTGAAGGCCGGTTCAACCCGAAGTTGAGAAGAACATCTGACCTCGCCATCAGGTATCTGTTAAACAAACAAGCATCGAACCCAAAGGCCGGCTCAAAATGAAGTTGATAAGAACATCTAACCTCGCTGTGAGGCATCTGTTAAACAAACAGGCGTTGAACCTGAAGGCCGTCTCAACCTGTAGTTGGAAGGAACATTTGACCTCGCCGTGAGGCATCTGTTAAACAAACAGGCATCGAACCCGAATGGCGGCTCAACCCGAAGTTGACAAGAACATTAGACCTCGCCGTCAGGCATCTGTTAAACAAACAGGCATCGAACCCGATAGGCGGCTCAACACAAAGTTGAGAGTTACATTTGACCTCGCTGTCAAGCAACTGTTAAAGAAATAGGCATCGAATCTGAAGGCCGGCTCAACCCAAAGTTGAGAAGAATATCTGACCGCGTTGTCAGGCATTTGTTAAACAAATAGGCATTGAACACGAAGGCCGGCTCAACCTGAATTTGAGAAGAACATCTTACCTCACCGTCAGGTATCTGTTAAACAAACAGGCATCAAACCCGAAGGCCTGTTCAACACGAAGTTGAGAACTACATCTGACCTCGCCGTCAGGCATCTGTTAAACAAAAAGGCATCGAACCCGGAGGCCGGCTCAATAAGAAGTTTAGAAGAACATCTGACTTCGCCATCAGGAATCTGTTAAATAAACAGGCATCGAACCCGAAGTCCGACACAACACCAAGTTGAGATGAACATTTGACCTCGCGGTTAGGAATCTGTTAAACAGACAACCATCGAACCCTAAGGCCAGCTCAAGACGAAGTTGAGAGGAACATATGACCTCGCCGTCAGGCATCTGTTAAAAAACCAGGCATCGAACCCGAATGTCGGCTCAACACGAAGTTGAGAGGAACATCTGACCTCACTGACAAGCATCTGTTAAAAAAACAGGAATCAAATTCGAAGGCCGGCTCAACCCGAAGTTGAGAAGAACATCTAACCTCGCTTTAAGGCATCTGTTAAACAAACAGGCATCGAACCCTAAGGCCGGCTCAAAACGAAGTTGAGAAAAACATCTAACCTCGCTGTGAGGCATCTGTTAAACAAACAGGCATCGAACCCGAAGGCCGTCTCAACCCGTAGTTGAGAAAAACATCGGACCTCGCTGTCAGACATCTGTTAAACAAACAGGCATCGAACCCGACGGCCATCTCAAAACGAAGTTGAGAGGAACATTTGACCTCGCCGTGAGGCATCTGTTAAACAAATAGGCATCAAACCCGAAGGGCGGCTCAACCCGAAGTTGACAAGAACATTAGACCTCGCCGTCAGGCATTTGTTAAACAAACAGGCATTGAACCCGATGGCCGGCTCAACAAAAAGCTGAGAGTTACATTTGACTTCGCTTTTAAACTTTTGTTAAAGAAACAAGCATCGAATCCGAAGGCCGGCTCAACCTAAAGTTGAGATGAATATCTGACCGCACCATCAGAAATTTGTTAAACAAACAGGCATTGAACACGAAGGCCAGCTCAACCTGAATTTGAGAAGAACATCTTACCTCACCGTCAGGTATCTGTTAAACAAACAGGCATCAAACCCAAGGCCCGTTCAACACGAAGTTGAGAAGTACATCTGACCTCGCTGTCAAGCATCTGTTAAACAAAAAGGCATCGAACCCGGAGGCCGGATTAACAAGAAGTTTAGAAGAACATATGACCTCGCCATCAGGCATCTGTTAAATAAACAAGCATCGAACCCGAAGGCCGGCACAACACCAAGTTGAGAGGAACATCTAACCTCGCCGTTAGGAATCTGTTAAACAAACAACCATCAAACCCTAAGGCCGGATCAAGATAAAGTTGAGAGGAACATCTAACCTCGCCGTCAGGCATCTCTTAAAAAATCAGGCATCAAACCTGAATACCGGCTCAACACGAAGTTGAGAGGAACATCTGACCTCACCGACAAGCGTCTGTTAAACAAACAGGAATCGAATCCGAAGGCCGGCTCAACCCGAAGTTGAGAAGAACATCTAACCTCTCTTTAAGGCATCTGTTAAACAAACAGGCATCGAACCTGAAGGCCGGCTCAAAACGAAGTTGAGAAAAACATCTAACCTCGCTGTGAGGCATCTGTTAAACAAACAGGCATCGAACCCAAAGGCCGTCTCAACCCGTAGTTGAGAAACACATCAGACCTCGCCGTGAGGCATCTGTTAAACAAACAGGCATCGATCCCGAATGGCGGCTCAACCCGAAGTTGACAAGAATATTAGACCTCACCGTCAGGCATCTGTTAAACAAACAGGCATCGAACCCGATGGCCGGCTCAACACAAAGTTGAGAGTTACATTTGACCTTGCTGTCAAGCATCTGTTAAAGAAACAGGCATAGAATCCGAAGGCCGGCTCAACCCAAAGTTGAGAAGAATATCTGACCGCGTTGTCAGGCATTTGTTAAACAAATAGGCATTGAACACGAAGGTCGGCTCAACCTGAATTTGAGAAGAACATCTTACCTCACCTTCAGGTATCTGTTAAACAAACAGGCATCAAACCCGAAGGCCTGTTCAACACGAAGTTGAGAAGTACATCTGACCTCGCCGTAAGGCATCTGTTAAAGAAAAAGGCATCGAACCCAGAGGGCGGCTCAACAAGAAGTTTAGAAGAACATCTGACCTCGCCATCAGGCATCTGTTAAATAAACAGGCATCGAACCCGAAGGCCGGCATAACACCAAGTTGAGAGGAACATCTGACCTTACTGTTAGGCATCTGTTAAAAAAACAAGCATCGAACCCTAAGGCCGGCTCAACACGAAGTTGAGAGGAACATCTGACCTTACTGACAAGCATCTGTAAAACAAACAGGAATCGAATTCGAAGGCCGGCTCAACCTGAAGTTGAGAAGAACATCTGACCTCGATTTAAGGCATCTGTTAAACAAACATGCATCGAACCCGAAGGCCGGATCAACAGGATGTTGAGAAGAACATCTGACCTCGCCGTCAGGTATCTATTAAATAAATAGGCATCGAACCCGAAGGCCGGCTCAACACAAAGTTGAGAAGAACATCTGACATCATCATGAGGCATATGTTAAACAAAAAGGCATCGAATCCGAAGGGCGGATAAACACGAAGTTGATAAGAACATTAGACCTCGCCGCCAGGCATCTCTTAAAAAAACAGGCATCGAACCAGATTGTCGGCTCAACACGAAGTTGAGAGGAACATTTGACCTTGCCGTCATGCATCTGTTCAACAGACATGCATTGAACCCAAAGGGCGGTTCAACCAGTAGTTGAGAAGAACATCTGACTTCGGTGTCAGACATATTTTAAACAAACAGGTATCGAACCCGAAGGCCGACTCAACCCGAAGTTGAGAATAACATCTAACCTTGGCGTCACACATCTATTAAACAAACAGGAATCGAACCCGAAGGCAGTCTCAACCCTTAGTTGACAAGAACATCTGACCTCACCGTCAAGCATTTGTTAAACAAACCCGCATCGAGCCCAAAGGCCGACTCAACTTGAAGTTGAGAAGAACATCTGACCTTGCCATCAGACATCTGTTAAACAAACAGGCATTGGACCCGAAGGCCGGCACAACACGAAGTTGAGAGGAACATCTGACCTCGCTGTTAGGCATCTGTAAAACAAATAAGCATCGAACCCTATGGCCGGCTCAACACGAAGTAATGAGGAACATCTGACCTAGCCGTCAGGCATCTGTTAAAAAACCAGGCATCGAACCCGAATGTCGGTGCAACACGAAGTTGATAGGAACATCTGACCTCACTGACAAGCGTCTGTTAAACAAACAGTAATCGAATCCGAAGGCCGGCTCAACCCGAAGTTGAGAAGAACATCTAACCTCGCTTTAAGGCATCTGTTAAACAAACAGGCATCGAACCCGAAGGCCGGCTCAAAACGAAGTTGAGAAAAACATCTAACCTCGCTGCCAGGCATCTGTTAAACAGACAGGCATCGAACCCAAAGTCCATCTCAACCCGTAGTTGAGAAACACATCAGACCTTGTCGTCAGGCATCTGTTAAACAAACAAGCATCGAACCCGAAAACCGTCTCAACACGAAGTTGAGAGGAACATTTGACCTCGCCGTGAGGCATCTGTTAAACAAACAGGCATCGAACCCGAAAGGAGGCTCAACCCGAAGTTGACAAGAACATTAGACCTCACCGTCAGGCATCTGTTAAATAAACAGGCATCGAACCCGATGGTCGGCTCAACACAAAGTTGAGAGTTACATTTGACCTTGCTGTCAAGCATCTGTTAAAGAAACAGGCATCGAATCCGAAGGCCGGCTCAACCCAAAGTTGAGAAGAATATCTGACCACGCTGTCAGGCATTAGTTAAACAAATAGGCATTGAACACGAAGGTCGGCTCAACCTGAATTTGAGAAGACATCTTACTTCACCTTCAGGTATCTGTTAAACAAACAGGCATCAAACCCGAAGGCCTGTTCAACACGAAGTTGAGAAGTACATCTGACCTCGCCGTCAAGCATCTGTTAAAGAAAAAGGCATCTAACCCGGAGGCCGGCTCAACAAGAAGTTTAGAAGAACATCTGACCTCGCCATCAAGCATCTGTTAAATAAACAGGCATCGAACCCGAAGGCCGGCATAACAACAAGTTGAGAGGAACATCTGACCTCACTGTTAGGCATCTGTTAAACAAACAAGCATCGAACCCTAAGGTCGGCTCAACACGAAGTTGAAAGGAACATCTGACCTTACTGACAAACATCTGTAAAACAAACAGGAATCGAATCCGAAGGCCGGCTCAACCTGAAGTTGAGAAGAACATCTGACCTCGCTTTAAGGCATCTGTTAAACAAACAGGCATCGAACCCGAAGGCCGGATCAACCGGATGTTGAGAAGAACATCTGACCTCGCCGTCAGGTATCTATTAAATAAATAGGCATCGAACCCGAAGGCCGGCTCAACACAAAGTTGAGAAGAACATCTAACATCATCGTGAGGCATCTGTTAAACAAACAGGTATCGAACCCGAAGGGCGGATAAACACGAAGTTGATAAGAACATTAGACCTCGCCGTCAGGCATCTCTTAAAAAAACTGGCATCGAACCAGATGGCCGGCTCAACACGAAGTTGAGAGGAACATTTGACCTTGTCGTCCTGCATCTTTTCAACAGACATGCATTGAACCCAAAGGGCGGCTCAACCAGTAGTTGAGAAGAACATCTGACTTCGGTGTCAGGCATATTTTAAACAAATAGGCATCGAACCCGAAGGCCGACTCAACCTGAAGTTGAGAAGAACATCTGACCTTGGCGTCACGCATCTATTAAACAAACAGGAATCGAACCCGAAGGCAGTCTCAACCCTTAGTTGACAAGAACATCTGACCTCACCGTCAAGCATCTGTTAAACAAACACGCATCGAGCCCAAATGTCGACTCAACTTGGAGTTGAGAAGAACATCTGACCTTGCCATCAGGCATCTGTTAAACAAACAGGCATCGGACCCGAAGGCCGGTATAACACGAAGTTGAGAGGAACATCTGACCTCGCCGTTAGGCATCTGTTAAACAAATAAGCATCGAACCCTAAGGCCGGCTCAACACAAAGTTGAGAGGAACATTTGACCTCGCCGTCAGGCATCTGTTAAAAAACCAGTCATCGAACCCGAATGCCGGCTCAACACGAAGTTGAGAGGAACATCTGACCTCACTGACAAGCAACTGTTAAACAAACAGGCATCGAATCCGAAGGTCGGCTCTACCCAAAGTTGAGAAGAACATCTGACCCTGCTTTAAGTAATCTGTTAAAAAAACAGGCATCGAACCCGAAGGCCGGCTCAATCGTAAGTTGAGAAGAACATCTGACCTCGCCGTCAGGTATCTATTAAACAAACAAGCATCGAACCCGAAGGTCGGCTCAACACGACGTTGAGAATAACATCTGACATCGCCGTGAGGCATTTGTTAAACAAACAGGCATCGAACTCGAAGTTGATAAGAACATTAGACCTCGCCGCCAGGCATCTGTTAAACAAACAGGCATCGAACCCGAAGGCCGACTCAACACGAAGTTGAGAGGAACATTTGACCTTGCCGTCATGCATCTGTTTAACAGACAGACATTGAACCCGAAGGCGGTTCAACCAGTAGTTGAGAAGAACATCTGACCTCGGTGTCAAGCATATGTTAAACAAACAGGCATCGAACCCGAAGTCCGGCTCAACCCGAAGTTGAGAAGAACATCTGACCTTGCCGTCAGGCATCTGTTAAACAAACAGGAATCGAACCCGAAGGCGGTCTCAACCCTTAGTTGACAAGAACATCTGACCTCGCTGTCAAGCATCTAATAAACAAACAGGCATCGAACACAAAGGCCGGCTTAACTTGAAGTTGAGAGGAACATCTGACCTCGCCATCAGGTATCTGTTAAACAAACAGGCATCAAACTGGAAGGACGGCTCAACACGAAGTTGAGAGGAACATTTGACTTCGCTGTCTAGCATCTGGGAAACAAACAGGCATCGAACCCGAAGGCCGGCTCAAAACGAAGTTGAGAGGAACATCTGACCTCGCCGCCAGGCATCTGTTAAACAAACACACATAGAACCCGAAGGACGGTTAAAACCGATGTTAAGAAGACAATCTGACACGCTGCCAGGCATCTGTTAAAAAAACAGGCATCAAACCCGAAGGCCGGCTCAACACGAAGTTGAGAGGAACAAATGACCTCGCTGTTAGGCATCTGTTAAACAAACATGCATCGAACTCGAAGTCCGGCTCAACCGGAAGTTGAGAAGAATATCTGACCTCACAGTCAGGCATCTGTTAATCAAACAGGCATCAAACTCGAAGGCCGGCTCAGCCCGAAGTTTAGAAGAACATCTGATGTTGCCGTTAGGCATCTGTTAAACAAACAGGCATCTAACGTGAAGGCCAGCTCAACACAAAATTGATAAGACCATTAGACCTCGCCATCAGGCATCTGGTAAACAAATAGGCTTCGTACACGAAGTCCCGCTCAACACGAACTTGAGAGCAACATCTGACCTCGCCGTCAGGCATATGCTAAACAAACAGGCATCCAACCCGAAGGTCGGCTCAACACGAAGTTGAGAGGAATATCTTACCGCGCCGTCAAGCATATGTTAAACAAACAAGCATCGAACCCGAAGGCCGGCTCAACCAAACATTTAGAAGAACATTTGACCATGCTGTCAAGCATCTGTTAAACAAACAGGCATCGAACCCGAAGACCGGCTCAACCCAAAGTTGAGAAGAACATTTGACCTCGCCATCAGGCATCTGTTAAACAAACAGGCATCGAACCCGAAGGGCGGCTCAACCCAAAGTTGAGAAGAACAAATGACCTCGCCGTCAGACATTTGTTAAATAAACATGCATCAAACTCGAAGGCTGGCTCACCCTGAAGTTGAGAAGAACATCTAACCTCCCCATCAAGCATCTATTAAACAAACAGGCATCAAACCCGAAGGCCGTCTCAAACTGTAGTTGAGAAAAACATCTGACCTCGCCGTCAGGCATCTGTTTAACAAACAGGCATCGAACCCGAAGGCCGGCTCAACATGAAGTTGAGAGGAACATTTGACCTCGCCGTAAGGCATCTGTTAAACAAACAGGCATCGAACCCGAAGGGCGGCTCAACCCGAAGTTGACAAGAACATTTGACCTCACCTTCAGGCATCTGTTAAAGAAACAGGAATCAAACCCGATGGCCGACTCAACACGAAGTTGAGAAGAACATTTGACCTTGCCGTCAGACATTTGTTAAACAAACAGGCATCGAACCCGAAGGTCGGCTCAACCTGAATTTGAGAAGAACATCTTACCTCACCGTCAGGTATCTGTTAAACAAACTGGCATCGAACCCGACGGCCGGTTCAACACGAAGTTGAGAAGTACATCTGACTTCGCCGTCAGGCATCTAATAAACAAATAGGCATCGAACCCGAATGCCGACTCAACACGAAGTTGAGAAGAACATTTGACCTCCCCTTCAGGCATCTGTTAAATAAACAGGCATTGAACCCGAAGGTCGGCACAAAACGAAGTTGAGAGGAAGATCTGACCTCCCTGTCAGGCATCTGTTAAACAAACAGGCATCGAACCCGAAGGCCGGCTCAACCCAAAGTTGAGAAGAACATCTGACCTCGCCGTCAGGCATCTGTTAAAGAAACAGGGATCGAACCCGAAGGCCGGCTCAATCGGAAGTTTGGAAGAACATCTGACCTCGCCGTTAGGTATCTATTAAACAAACAGGCATTGAACCTGAAGGCCGGCTCAACACAAAGTTGAGAAGAACATCTGACTTCGCCGTGAGGCATTTGTTAAACACACAGGCATCGAACCGGAAGGGCGGCTAAAACTGAAGTTGATAAGAACATTAGACCTCGCCGTCAGGCATCTATTAAACAAACAGGCATCGAACCCGAAGGTCGGCTCAACACGAAGTTGAGAGGAACATTTGACCTTGCTGTCATTCATCTGTTAAACAAACACGCATCGAACCCGAAGGGCGGCTCAAACCGATGTTAAGAAGACCAACTGAGGTCGCCGTCAGGCATCTGTTAAACAAACAGGCATCGAACACGAAGGCCGGCTCGACACGAAGTTGAGAGGAACATTTGAACTAGCCGTAAGGCATCTGTTAAACAAACAGACATCGAACCCGAAGGCCAGCTCAACCCGAAGTTGAGAAGAACATTTGACCCCGCTGTCAGGCATCTATTAAACAAACAGGCATCCAACCCGAAGGTCGGCTCAAAACGAAGTTGATAAGAACATTAGACCTCGCCGTCAGGCATCTGTTAAACAAATAGGCTTCGAACATGAAGTCCCGCTCAACACGAAGTTGAGAGCAACATTTGACATCGTCGTCAAGCATCTGTTAAACAAACAGGCATCAAACCCGAAGGCCGGCTCAACACGAAGTTGAGAGGAACATCTGACCTTGCCGTCAGGCATATGTTAAACAAACAAGCATCGAACCCGAAGGCCGACTCAACCAAAAGATGAGAAGAACATTTGAACTCGTTGTTAAGCAACTGTTAAACAAACAGGCATCGAACCCGAAGGTCGGATCAACCCGAAGTTGAGAAGAACATCTAACCTTGCTGTGAGGCATCTGTTAAACAAACAGGCATGGAAACCGAAGGCCGTCTCAACACGTAGTTGAGAAAAATATCTGACCTCACCGTGACACATGTGTTAAACAAACAGGCATCGAACCCGATGGTCGGCTTAACACGAAGTTGAGAGGAAACGTTGACCTCGTCGTGACGCATCAGTTAAACAAACAGGCATCGAACCCAAACGGCGGCTCAACCAAAAGTTGAGAAGAACATTTGACCTTGCCATCAGGCATTTGTTAAACAAACAGGCATCAAACCTGAAGGTCGGCTCAACACGAAGTTGAGAGGAACATTTGACCTCGCCGTGAGGCATCTGTTAAACACACAGGCATCGAACCCGAAGGGCGGCTCAACCCAAAATTGACAAGAACATTTGACCTCGTCTTCAGGCATCTGTTAAAGAAATAAGCATCGAACCCGATGGCCGACTCAACACGAAGTTGAGAGGAACATTTGACCTCTCCGTCAGACATTTGTTAAACAAACAGGCATTGAACCTGAAGGTCGGCTCAACCTGAATTTGAGAAGAACATCTTACCTCGCCGTCAGGTATCTGTTAAACAAACAGGCATCCAACCTGGAGGTCGGTTCAACACGAAGTTGAGAAGTACATCTGACCTCGCCGTCAGGCATCTAATAAACAAACAGGCATCGAACCCGGAGTCCGGCTCAACACGAAGTTGAAAAGAACATCTGACCTCCCCATCAAGCATCTGTTAAATAAACAAGCATCGAACCCGAAGGTCGGCACAACCCGAAGTTGAGAGGAAGATCTGACCTCTCCGTCAGGCATTTGTTAAACAAACAGGCATTGAACCCGAAGGCCGGATCAACACGAAATTGAGAGGAACATCTGACCTCGCCGTCAAGCATATGTTAAACAAACAAGCATCGAACCCGAAGGTCGACTCAACCAAAAGATAAGAAGAACATCTGACCTCACTGTCAAGCATTTGTTAAACAAACAGGCATCGAACCCGAAGGCCGGCTCAACCGGAAGTTGAGAAGAACATCTGACCTCGCCATCAGGTATCTGTTAAACAAGCATGCATCAATCCCGAAGGCCGGCTCAACACGAAGTTGAGAGGAAAATTTGACCTCGCCATCAAGCATCTGTTAAACAAACAGGCATCGAACCCGAAGGGCGGCTCAACCCGAAGTTGAGAAGACCATCTGACCTTGCCGTCAGGCATATGTTTAACAAACATGCCTCAAACCCGAAGGATGGCTCACCCCGAAGTTGAGAAGAACATCTAACCTCGCTGTGAGGCATCTGTTAAACAAACAGGCATGGAAACCGAAGGCCGTCTCAACACGTAGTTGAGAAAAATATCTGACCTCACCGCGACACATCTGTTAAACAAACAGGCATCGAACCCAAAGGTCGGCTTAACACGAAGTTGACAGGAAAAGTTGACCTCGTCGTGACGCATCAGTTAAACAAACAGGCATCGAATCCAAACGACGGCTCAACCTTAAGTTGAGAATAACATTTGACCTTGCCGTCAGGCATTTGTTAAACAAATAAGCATCGAACCCGAAGGCCGGCTCAACACGAAGTTGAGAGGAACATTTGACCTCGCCGTGAGGCATCTGTTAAACACACAGGCATCGAACCCGAAGGGTGGCTCAACCCAAAGTTGACAAATACATTTGACCTCGTCTTCAGGCATCTGTTAAAAAAACAGGCATCAAACTCGATGGCGGACTCAACACGAAGTTGAGAGGAACATTTGACCTCGCCGTCAGACATTTGTTAAACAAACAGGCATCGAACCTGAAGGTTGGCTCAACCTGAATTTGAGAAGAACATCTTACCTCGCCGTCAGGTATCTGTTAAACAAACAGGCATCGAACCCGAAGGCCGGTTCAACACGAAGTTGAGAAGTACATCTAACCTCGCCGTCAGGCATCTAATAAACAAACAGGCATCAAACCCGGAGGTCGGCTCAACACGAAGTTGAGAAGAACATCTGACCTCCCCATCAGGCATCTGTTAAATAAACAAGCATCGAACCGAAGGTCGGCACAACACGAAGTTGAGAGGAAGATCTGACCTCGCCGTCAGGCATTTGTTAAACAAACAAGCATTGAACCCGAAGGCCGGCTCAACACGAAGTTGAGAGGAACATCTGACCTCGCCGTCAAGCATATGTTAAACAAACAAGCATCGAACCCGAAGGTCGACTCAACCAAAAGATAAGAAGAACATCTGACCTCACTGTCAAGCATCTGTTAAACAAACAGGCATCGAACCCGAAGGCCGGCTCAACCCGAAGTTGAGAAGAACATCTGACCTCTCCATCAGATATCTATTAAACAAACAGGCATCGAACCCGAAGGAGGGATCAACACGTAGTTGAGAGGAAATTGTGACCTCGCCATCAGGCATCTATTAAACAAACAGACATCGAACCCGAAGGCCGTCTCAACCCGTAGTTGAGAAGAACATCTGACCTCGCCGTCAGGCATATGTTAAACAAACATGCCTTAAACCCGAAGGTCGGCTTAACACGAAGTTGAGATGAAAATTTGAACTCGTCATGAGGCATCGATTAAACAAACAGGAATCGAACCCGAACGGCGGCTCAACCTAAAGTTGACAAGAACATCTGACCTCGCTGTCAGGCATCTGTTAAACAAACATGCATCAAACCCGAAGGCTGGCTCATCCCGAAGTTGTGAAGAATAACTAACCTCGCTATGAGGCATTTGTTAAGCAAACCGGCATCGAACACGAAGGCCGTCTCAACCCGTAGTTGAGAAAAACATCTGACCTCGCTGTCAAGCATCTGTTAAACAAACAGGCATCAAACCGGAAGGCCGACTCAACACAAAGTCGAGAGGCACATTTGACCTCACCGTGAGGCATCTGTTAAACACACATGCATCGAACCCGAAAGGCGGCTCAATGCGAAGTTGACAAGAACATAGAATCTCGTCGTCAGGCATCTGTTAAACAAACAGGTATCGAACCCGATGACCGGCTCAACACGAAGTTGAGAAGAATATCTGACCTCGCCGTCAGACATTTGTTAAACAAACAGGCATCGAACCCGAAGGCCGGCTCAACCTGAATTTGAGAAGAACATCTTACCTCGCCGTCAGGTATCTGTTAAACAAACAAGCATCAAACCCGAAGGTCGGTTCAACACGAAGTTGAGAAGTACATCTGACCTCGCCGTCAGACATCTGTTAAACAAATAGGCATTGAACCCGGAGGCCGGCTCATTATGAAGTTGAGAAGAACATCTAACCTCCCCATCAGGCATCTGTTAAACAAACAGGTATCGAACCCGAAGGCCGACACAACACGAAGACGAGAGGAACATCTGACCTCGCCGTCAGGCATCTGTTAAACTAACATGCATCAAACCCGAAGGCTGGCTCATCCCGAAGTTGTGAAGAACATCTAACCTTGCTGTGAGGCATCTATTAAACAAACAGGCATCGAACACGAAGGCCGTGTCAACCCGTAGTTGAGCAAAACATCTGACCTCGCCGTCAGGCATCTGTTAAACAAATAGGCATCGAACCCGAAGGCCGGCTCAACACGAAGTTGAGAGGAACATTTGACCTTGCCGTGAGGCATATGTTAAACACACAGGCATCGAACCTGAAGGGCGGCCAAACCCGAAGTTGACAAGAACATTAGACCTCGCCGTCAGGAATCTGTTAAACAAACAGGCATCTAACTCGATGGCCGATTCAACACGAAGTTGAGAAGAATATATGACCTCGCCGTCAGACATTTGTTAAACAAACAGGCATCGAACCCGAAGGCCTGCTCAACCTAAATATGAGAAGAACATCTTACCTCGCCGTCAGGTATCTGTAAAACAAACAAGCTTCGAACCCGAAGGTCGGTTTAACACGAAGTTGAGAAGTACATCTGACCTCGCTGTCAGGCATCTGTTAAACAAATAGGCATTGAACCCGGAGGCCGGCTCAACACGAAGTTGAGAAGAACATCTGACCTCCCCATCAGGCATCTGTTAAACAAATAGGTATCGAACCTGAAGGCCGGCACAACACGAAGACGAGAGGAACATCTGACCTCGCCGTCAGGCATCTGTTAAACTAACATGCATCAAACCCGAAGGCTGGCTCATCCCGAAGTTGTGAAGAACATCTAACCTTGCTGTGAGGCATCTATTAAACAAACAGGCATCGAACACGAAGGTCGTCTCAACCCGTAGTTGAGCAAAACATCTGACCTCGCCGTCAGGCATCTGTTAAACAAATAGGCATCGAACCCGAAGGCCGGCTCAACACGAAATTGAGACGAACATTTGACCTTGCCGTGAGGCATATGTTAAACACACAGGCATCGAACACAAAGGGCGGCCAAACTCGAAGTTGACAAGAACATTAGACCTCGCCGTCAGGAATATGTTAAACAAACAGGCATCTAACTCGATGGCCGGTTCAACACGAAGTTGAGAAGAATATCCGACCTCGCCGTCAGACATTTGTTAAATAAACAAGCATAGAACCCAAAGGTCGGCTCAACCTGAATTTGAGAAGAACATCTTACCTCGCTGTCAGGTATCTGTTAAACAAACAGGCATCGAACCCGAAGGTCGGCTTAACACGAAGTTGAGATGAAAACTTGACCTTGTCGTGAGGCATCTGTTAAAAAAACAGGCATCGAACACGAACGGCGGCTCAACCTAAAGTTAACAAGAACACCTGACCTCGCCGTCAGGCATCAAGTAAACAAACATGCATCAAACCCGAATGCTAGCTCATCCCGAAGTTGTGAAGAACATCAAACCTCGTTGTGAGGCATCTGTTAAACAAACAGGCATCGAACACGAAGGCCGTCTCAACCCGTAGTTGAGAAAAATATCTGACCTCGCCGTCAGGCATCTGTTAAACAAACAGGCATCGAACCCGAAGGCCAGCTCAACACAAATTTGAGAGGAACATTTGACCTCGTCGTGAGGCATCTATTAAACACACAGGCATCGAACCCGAAGGGCGGCTCAACATGAAGTTTACAAGAACATTAGACCTCGCCGTCAGGCATCTGTTAAACAAACAGGCATCGAACCCGATGACCGGCTCAACACGAAGTTGAGAAGAATATCTGACCTCGCCGTCAGACATTTGTTAAACAAACAGGCATCGAACCCGAAGGCCGACTCAACCTGAAATTGAGAAGAACATCTTACCTCGTCGTCAGGTATCTGTTAAACAAACAGGCATCGAACCCGAAGGTCGGTTCTATACGAAGTTGAGAAGTACATCTAACCTCGCCGTCAGGCATCTGTTAAACAAATAGGCATCGAACCCGGAGGCCGACTCAACACGAAGTTGAGAGGAACATTTGACCTCCCCATTAGGTATCTATTAAACTAACATGCATCGAACCCAAAGGCTGGCTCATCCCGAAGTTGTGAAGAACATCTAACCTCGCTGTGAGGCATTTATTAAACAAACAGGAATCAAACCCAAATTTGAGAAGAACATCTGACCTTGCCGTCAGGCATCAGTTAAACAAACAGACATCGAACCCGAATGCCGGCTCAACACGAAGTTCATTGGAATATCTGACCTCGCCTTCAGGGATCTACTAAACAAACAGGCATCGAACCCGAAGACCGGCTCAACCCGAAGTTGAGAAGAGCATCTGACCTCGCTGTCAGGCATCTGTTAAACAAAATGGCATCAAAATTGATGGTCGGCTCAACCCAAAGTTGAGAAGAACATCAGACCTCGTCGTAAGGCATCTGTTACACAAACAGGCATCAAACCCGAAGGCCTGCTCAACCCGAAGTTGAGAAGAACATCTGACCTCGCCGTCATGCATCTCTTAAACAAACAGGCATCGAACCCGAAGGCCGGCTCAACACGAAGTTTAGAAGTATATCTGACCTCGCCATCAAGGATCTGTTAAACAAACAGGCATCAAACCCGGGGGCCGGCTCAACCTGAAGTTGAGAAGAACATCTGACATTGCTGTCCGACATCTGTTAAACGAACAAGCATCGAATTTGATGGTCGGCTCAACCCGAAGTTGAGAAGAATATCTGACCTTGATGTCAAGCATCAGATAAACAAACAAGAATCGAACTCAAAGTTAAGAAGAACATATGACCATGCCGCCAGGCATCTGTTAAACAAACAAGCATCAAACCGGAAGGTCGGCTGAACCCGAAGTTGAGAAGAACATCTGACTTCGCCGTCAAGCATCTGTTAAACAAACAGGCATCGAACCCGAAGGCCGGCTCAACACGAAGTTCATTGGAATATCTGACCTCGCCTTCAATGATCTGTTAAACAAACAGGCATCGAACCCGAAGGCCGGCTCAACCCGAAGTTGAGAAGAACATCTGACCTCGCTGTCAGACATCTGTTAAACAAACAAGCCTCGAATTTGATGGTCGGCTCAACCCAAAGTTGAGAAGAACATCTGACCTCGTCGTAAGGCATCTGTTAAACAAAAAGGCATCGAACCCGAAGGCCTGCTCAACTCGATGTTGAGAAGAACATCTGACCTCGCTGTCAGGCATCTGTTAAACAAACAAGCATCGAACCCGAAGGCCGGCTCAACACGAAGTTGAGAAGTACATCTGACCTCCCCGTCAAGGATCTGTTAAACAAACAGGCAGCGAACCCGGAGGCCGGTGCAACCCGAAGTTGAGAAGAACATCTGACCTCGCTGTCCGGCATCTATTAAACAAACAGGCATCGAATTTGATGGTCGGCTCAACCCGAAGTTGAGAAGAACATCTGACGTTGTTATCAGGCATCAGTTAAACAAACAAGAATCGAACTCGAAGTTGAGAAAAACATATAACCACGCCGCCAGGCATCTGTTAAACAAACAGGCATCGAACTTGAAGGTCGGCCTAACCCGAAGTTGAGAAGAACATCTGACTTTGGCGTCAGGCATCTGTTAAAGAAACAGGCATCGAACCCGAAGGCCGGCTCAACACGAAGTTCATTGGAATATCTGACCTCGCCTTCAGGGATCTGTTAAACAAACAAGCATCGAACCCGAAGGCCGGCTCAACTCGAAGTTGAGAAGAACATCTGACCTCGCTGTCAGGCATCTGTTAAACAAACAGACATCGAATTTGATGGTCGGCTCAACCCAAAGTTGAGAAGAACATTTGACCTCGCCGTAAGGCATCTGTTAAACAAAAAGGCATCGAACCCGAAGGCCTGCTCAACCCGAAGTTGAGAAAAACATCTGACCTCGTTGTCCGACATCTGTTAAACAAACAGGCATCGAATTTGATGGCCAGCTCACCCCGAAGTTGAGAAGAATATCTGACCTCGTTGTCAGGCATCAGTTAAACAAATAAGAAACAAACTCGAAGTTGAGAAGAACATATGACCACACCGTCAAGCATCTGTTAAACAAACAGGCATTGAACCTAAAGGTCGGCTCAACCCAAAGTTGAGAAGAACATCTGACTTCGCCGTCAGGCATCTGTTAAACAAGTAGGAATCGAACCCGAAGGCCGGCTAAACCCAAAGTTGAGAAGAACTTCTGACCTCATCGTTAGGCATCTGTTAAACAAACAGGCATCAAACCCGAAGTCCGGCTCAACACGAAGTTGAGAAGTACATATGACCTCATCGTCAGGGATCCGGTAAACAAATAGGCATCGAACCCGGAGGCCGGCTCAGTCTGAAGTTGAGAAGAACATCTGACCTCGCTGTCAGGCATATGTGAAACAAACAGGCATCAAATTTGTTGGCTGGCTCAGCCCGAAGTTGAGAAGAACATCTGACCTCGTTGTCAGGCATTTGTTAAACACACAGGAATCAAACCCGAAGTTGAGAAGAACATCTGACCTTGCCGCCAAAAATCTATTAAACAAACAGGCATCGAACCTGAAGGTCGGCTCAGCCCGAAGTTGAGAACAACATCTGACCTCGCTGTCAGGCATCTGTTAAACAACCATGCATCAAACTCGAAGGCCGGCTCAACACGAAGTTGAGAGGAACATCTGACCTCGCTGTGAGGCATTTATTAAACAAACAGGCATCAAACCCGAAAGGCGGCTCAACCAGAAGTTGAGAAGAAACATCTGACCTCGCTGTCAGGCAACTGTTAAACAAACAGGCATCGAACCCGAATGGCGGCTCAACACGAAGTTCCTAGGAATATTTGACCTCTCTGTCAGGGATCTGTTAAAAAAACAGGCATCGAGCTCGATGGCCGGCTCAACCTGAAGTTGAAAAGAACATCTAACCTCGCTGTCAGGCATCTGTTAAACAAACATGCATCGAATTTGATGACAGGCTCAACCTAAAGTTGAGAAGAACATCTTACCTTGCCGTCAGGCATCTGTTAAACAAACAGGCATCGAACCCGAAGGCCAGCTCAACACAAATTTGAGAGGAACATTTGACCTCGCTGTCAGACATTTGTTAAACAAACAGGCATCGAACCCGAAGGCCGACTCAACCTGAATTTGAGAAGAACATCTTACCTCGTCGTCAGGTATCTGTTAAACAAACAGGCATCGAACCCGAAGGTCGGTTCTATACGAAGTTGAGAAGTACATCTAACCTCGCCGTCAGGCATCTGTTAAATAAATAGGCATCGAACCCGGAGGCCGACTCAACACGAAGTTGAGAGGAACATCTGACCTCCCCATTAGGTATCTGTTAAACTAACATGCATCGAACCCAAAGGCTGGCTCATCCCGAAGTTGTGAAGAACATCTAACCTCGCTGTGAGGCATTTATTAAACAAACAGGAATCAAACCCAAATTTGAGAAGAACATCTGACCTTGCCGTTAGGCATCAGTTAAACAAACAGACATCGAACCCGAATGCCGGCTCAACACGAAGTTCATTGGAATATCTGACCTCGCCTTCAGGGATCTACTAAACAAACAGGCATCGAACCCGAAGGCCGGCTCAACCCGAAGTTGAGAAGAGCATCTGACCTCGCTGTCAGGCATCTGTTAAACAAAATGGCATCAAATTTGATGGTCGGCTCAACCCAAAGTTGAGAAGAACATCAGACCTCGTCGTAAGGCATCTGTTACACAAACAGGCATCAAACCCGAAGGCCTGCTCAACTCGAAGTTGAGAAGAACATCTGACCTCGCCGTCAGGCATCTCTTAAACAAACAGGCATCGAACCCGAAGGCCGGCTCAACACGAAGTTGAGAAGTATATCTGACCTCGCCATCAAGGATCTATTAAACAAACAGGCATCAAACCCGGGGGCCGGCTCAACCTGAAGTTGAGAAGAACATCTGACATTGCTGTCCGACATCTGTTAAACGAACAGGCATCGAATTTGATGGTCGGCTCAACCCGAAGTTGAGAAGAATATCTGACCTTGATGTCAGGCATCAGATAAACAAACAAGAATCGAACTCAAAGTTAAGAAGAGCATATGACCATGCCGCCAGGCATCTGTTAAACAAACAAGCATCAAACCGGAAGGTCGGCTGAACCCGAAGTTGCGAAGAACATCTGACTTCGCCGTCAAGCATCTATTAAACAAACAGGCATCGAACCCGAAGGCCGGCTCAACACGAAGTTCATTGGAATATCTGACCTCGCCTTCAATGATCTGTTAAACAAATAGGCATCGAACCCGAAGGCCGGCTCAACCTGAAGTTGAGAAGAACATCTGACCTCGCTGTCAGACATCTGTTAAACAAACAAGCATCGAATTTCATGGTCGGCTCAACCCAAAGTTGAGAAGAACATCTAACCTCGTCGTAAGGCATCTGTTAAACAAAAAGGCATCGAACCCGAAGGCCTGCTCAACTCGATGTTGAGAAGAACATCTGACCTCGCCGTCAGGAACCTGTTAAACAAACAGGCATCGAACCCGAAGGCCGGCTCAACACGAAGTTGAGAAGTACATCTGACCTCCCCGTCAAGGATCTGTTAAACAAACAGGCATCGAACCCGGAGGCCGGTGCAACCCGAAGTTGAGAAGAACATCTGACCTCGCTGTCCGGCATCTATTAAACAAACAGGCATCGAATTTGATGGTCGGCTCAACCCGAAGTTGAGAAGAACATCTGACGTTGTTATCAGGCATCAGTTAAACAAACAAGAATCGAACTCGAAGTTGAGAAAAACATATGACCACGCCGCCAGGCATCTGTTAAACAAACAGGCATCGAACTTGAAGGTCGGCCTAACCCGAAGTTGAGAAGAACATCTGACTTCAACGTCAGGCATCTGTTAAAGAAACAGGCATCGAACCCGAAGGCCGGCTCAACACGAAGTTCATTGGAATATCTGACCTCGCCTTCAGGGATCTGTTAAACAAACAAGCATCGAACCCGAAGGCCGGCTCAACTCGAAGTTGAGAAGAACATCTGACCTCGCTATCAGGCATCTGTTAAACAAACAGACATCGAATTTGATGGTCAGCTCAACCCAAAGTTGAGAAGAACATCTGACCTCGCCGTAAGGCATCTGTTAAACAAAAAGGCATCGAACCCGAAGGCCTGCTCAACCCGAAGTTGAGAAAAACATCTGACCTCGTTGTCCGACATCTGTTAAGCAAACAGGCATCGAATTTGATGGCCAGCTCACCCCGAAGTTGAGAAGAATATCTGACCTCGTTTTCAGGCATCAGTTAAACAAACAAGAAACAAACTCGAAGTTGAGAAGAACATATGACCACACCGTCAAGCATCTGTTAAACAAACAGGCATTGAACCTAAAGGTCGGCTCAACCCAAAGGTGAGAAGAAAATATGACTTCGCCGTCAGGCATCTGTTAAACAAGTAGGAATCGAACCCGAAGGCCGGCTAAACCCAAAGTTGAGAAGAACTTCTGACCTCATCGTTAGGCATCTGTTAAACAAACAGGCATCAAACCCGAAGTCTGGCTCAACACGAAGTTGAGAAGTACATCTGACCTCGCCGTCAGGGATCCGTTAAACAAATAGGCATCGAACCCGGAGGCCGGCTCAGTCTGAAGTCGAGAAGAACATCTGACCTCGATGTAAGGCATATGTGAAACAAACAGGCATCGAATTTGTTGGCTGGCTCAGCCCGAAGTTGAGAAGAACATCTGACCTCGTTGTCAGGAATTTGTTAAACACACAGGAGTCGAACCCGAAGTTGAGAAGAACATCTGACCTTGCCGCCAAAAATCTATTAAACAAACAGGCATCGAACCTGAAGGTCGGCTCAGCCCGAAGTTGAGAACAACATCTGACCTCGCTGTCAGGCATCTGTTAAACAAACGTGCATCAAACTCGAAGGCCGGCTCAACACGAAGTTGAGAGGAACATCTGACCTCGCTGTGAGGCATTTATTAAACAAACAGGCATCAAACCCGAAAGGCGGCTCAACCCGAAGTTGAGAAGAAACATCTGACCTCGCTGTCAGGCAACTGTTAAACAAACAGGCATCGAACCCGAATGGCGGCTCAACACGAAGTTCCTAGGAATATTTGACCTCTCTGTCAGGGATCTGTTAAAAAAACAGGCATCGAGCTCGATGGCCGTCTCAACCTGAAGTTGAAAAGAACATCTAACCTCGCTGTCAGGCATCTGTTAAACAAACAGGCATCGAATTTGATGACAGGCTCAACCTAAAGTTGAGAAGAACATCTTACCTTGCCGTCAGGCATCTGTTAAACAAACAGGCATCGAACCCGAAGGCCGGCTCAACACGAAGTTGAGAAGTACATCTGACCTCGCCGTCAGGGATCTGTTAAACAAACAGGCATCGAACCCGGAGGCCGGCTCAACCCGAAGTTGAGAAGAAAATATGACCTCGCTGTCAGGCATCTGTGAAACAAACAGGCATCAAATTTGATGGTCGACACAATCCGAAGTTGTGAATAACATTTAACCTCGTTGTCAGGCATCAGTTAAACAAACAGGAATCGAACCCAAAGTTGAGACGAACATCTAACCTTGCCTCCAAGAATCTGTTAAACAAACAGGTATCGAACCTGAAGGTCGGCTCAACCCGAAGTTGAGAAGCACATCTGACCTTGTTGTCAGGTATCAGTTAAACAAACGGGAATCGCACCCAAAGTTGAGAAGAACATCTGACCTCGTTGTCAGGTATCAGTTAAACAAACGGGAATCGAACCCAAAGTTGAGAAGAACATTTGACCTTGCCACCAGGCATCTGTTAAATAAACAGGCATCGAACCTGAAGGTCCGCTCAACCCGAAGTTGAGAAGAACATCTGACCTTGCCGTCAGGCAACTCTTAAACAAACAGGCATCGAACCCGAACGCCGGCTCAACCCGAAGTTGAGAAGAACATCTAACCTCGCCGTCAGGCATCTGTTAAACAAACAGGCTTCGAACCCGAAGGCCGGCTTAACACGAAGTTCAGAAGCACATCTGACCTTGTCGTTAGGCATCTATTAAACAAACAGGCATCGAACCCTGAAGCTGGCACAACACGAAGTTGAGAAGAACATCTGACCTCGCCGTCCGGCATCTGTTAAACAAACAGGCATCGAACCCGAAGCCCGGCTTAACACAAAGTTCATAAGAATATCTGACCTCGCCGTCAAGGATCTGTTAAAAAAACTAGGCATCAAACCCGAAGGCCGGCTCAACCCGAAGTTGAGAAGAACATCTGACCTCGCTCTCAGGCATCTGTTAAACAAACAAGCATCAAATTTGATGGTCGGCTCAACCTAAGGTTGAGAAGGACATCAGACCTTGTTGTCATGCATCAGTTAAACAAACAGGAATCGAACTCGAATGCCAGCTCAATCCGAAGTTGAGAAGAACATCTGACCTCGCTGCCAGGCATCTGTTAAACAAACAAGCATCGAACCCAAAGGCCGGCTCAACCTGAAGTTGAGAAGAACATCTGACATCATTGTCAGGCATCTATTAAACACATAGGCGTGGAACCCGAAGGCCGGCTCATATCGAAGTTGAGAAGAACATCTGACCTCGATGTCAGTTATCTATTCAATAAAAAGGCATTGAACCCGAAGTCTGGCTCAACACGAAGTTGAGAAGTACATATAAACTCGTTGTCAGGCATCTGATAAACAAACACGCATCGAACCCGGAGGTCGGCTCAACACAAAGTTGAGAAGTACATCTGACATCGCCGTCAGGGATCTGTTAAACAAACAGGCATTGAACCCAAAGGCCGGTTCAACCCGAACATGAGAAGAATATCTGACCTCGCTGTCATGCATCGAACCTGAAGGTCGGCTCAACCCGAAGTTGAGAAGAACATCTGACCTCGCTGTCAGGCATTTGTTAAACAAACAAGCATCAAACCCGAAGGCCGGCTCAACCCGAAGTTGAGAAGAACATTTGACCGCGCCGTCAGGCAACTGTTAAACAAACAGGCTTCGAACCCGAAGGCCGGCTTAACGTGAAGTTGAGAAGTACATGTGACCTCGCCGTCAGGCATTTATTAAATAAACAGGCATCAAACCCTGAGGCTCGCACAACACGAAGTCGAGAGGAACAACTATCCTCGCTGTCAAGCATCTGTTAAACAAAATGGCATCGAACCCGATGGTCGGCTCAACACGAAGTTCATAAGAATATCTGACCTCGCCTTCAGGGATCTGTTAAACAAACATGCATCGAACCCAAAGGCCGGCTCAACCCGAAGTTGAGAAGAACATCTGACCTCGCTGTCAGGCATCTGTTAAACAAACAGGCGTCAAATTTGATAGTCGGCTCAACCCGAGGTTGAGAAGAACATCTGACCTTGCTGTTAGGCATCAATTACACAAACGGGAATCGAACCCGAAGGCCGGCTCAAGCCGAAGTTGAGAAGAACATCTGACCTCGCCGCCAGACATCTATTAAATAAACAAGCATTGAACCCAAAGGCCGACTCAACCTGAAGTTGAGAAGAACATCTGACCTCGTCGTCAGGCATCTGCTAAACAAACAGGCGTGGAACCCGAAGGCAGGCTCAACCTGAAGTTGAGAAGAACATCTGACTTCATCGTCAGGCATCTGCTAAACAAACAGGCGTGGAATCCGAAGGCCAGCTCAACCCGAAGTTGAGAAGAATATAGACCTCGATGTCAGGCATCTGTTAAACAAACAGGGATCGAACTCGAAGGCCGGCTCAACACGAAGTTTAGAAGAACATCTGACCTCGCTGTCAGGCATCTATTAAACAAACAGGCATCGATCCCGAAGGCCAGCTCAACATGAAGTCGAGAAGAACATTTGACCTTGATGTCAGGCATCTGTTAAACAAACAGGCATCGAACCTGATGACTGGCTCAACACGAAGTTGAGAGGGACATCTGACATCGCTGTCAGGCATCTGTTAAACAAACAGGCATCAAACCCGAAGGTCGGTTCAACATGAAGTTGAGATGAATATTTGACTTCACTGTCAAGCATCTATTAAACAAATAGGCATCAAATCCGAAGGCTGGCTCAACCGAAAGTTGAGAAGAACATCTGACCTCACCGTCAGGCATCTGTTAAACAAAGAGGCATCGAACCCGAAGGGCGTCTCAACCCTTAGTAAAGAAGAAAATCTGATCTCGCCGTCAAACATCTATTAAACAAACAGGGATCGAACCCGAAGGTCGGCTCAACTTGAAGTTGAGAGGAACATCTGACCCCTCCCCCCCCCCCCCCCATCAGGCATTAGTTAAACAAACAGGCATCGAACCCGAAGGGCGGGTCAACACGAAGTTGAGTGGAACATATGACCTCGCCGTGAGGTATCTGTTAAACAAACAGGCATCGAACCCGAAGGGCGGCTCAACCCGAAGATGATAAGAACATTAGACCTTGCCATCAGGCATCTGTTAAACAAACACGCATCAAACCCGAAGGTCGGCTCAACATGAAGTTGAGAGGAATAACTGACTTCACTGTCAATCATCTGTTAAACAAACAGGTATCAAATCCGAAAACCGGCACAACCCGAAGTTGAGAAGAACATTTGACCTTATCGCCAGGCATCGGTTAAATAAACAGGCATCGAACCTGAAGGTCGGCTCAACCCGAAGTTGAGAAGAACATCTGACCTCGCCGTCAGGCAACTGTTAAACAAACAGGCATCGAACCCGAAGGTCGGCTCAACCCGAAGTTGAGAAGAACATCTGACCTCGCCATCAGGCATCTGTTAAACAAACAGGCTTCGAACCCGAAGGCCGGCTTAACAAAAAGTTCAGAAGTACATCTGACCTTGTCGTTAGGCATCTGTTAAACAAACAGGCAGCGAACCCTGAAGGTGGCACAACACGAAGTTGAGAGGAACATCTGACCTCGCCGTCAGGCATCTGTTAAACAAGCAGGCATCATACCCGAAGGCCGGCTCAACACGAAGTTCATAAGAATATCTGACCTCGCCGTCAAGGATCTGTTTAAAAAACTAGGCATCAAACCCGAAGGCCAGCTCAAGCCGAAGTTGAGAAGAACATCTGACCTTGGTCTCAGGCATCTGTTAAACAAACAGGCTTCGAATTTCATGGTCGGCTCAACCCAAAGTTGAGAAGAACATCTAACCTCGTCGTCATGCATCAGTTAAACAAACAGGAATCGAACCCGAAGGCCAGCTCAACCTGAAGTTGAGAAGAACATCTGACCTCGCCGCCAGGCATCTATTAAACAAACAAGCATCGAACCCGAAGGCCGGCTCAACCTAAAGTTGAGAAGAACATCTGACCTCGTCGTCAGACATCTGTTAAACAAACAGGCGTGGAACCCGAAGGCCGGCTCAACCTGAAGTTGAGAAGAACATCTGACATCGTCGTCAAGCATCTATTAAACACATAGGCATGGAACTCGAAGGCCGGCTCATCCCGAAGTTGAGAAGAACATCTGACCTCGATGTTAGTTATATATTAAATAAAAAGGCATTGAACCCGAAGTTCGGCTCAACACGAAGTTGAGAAGTACATATGAACTCGGTGTCAGGCATCGAACCCGGAGGCCGGCTCAACACAAAGTTGAGAAGTACATCTGACATCGCCGTCAGGGATCCGTTAAACAAACAGGCATCGAACCCAGATGCCGGCTCAACCCGAAGTTGAGAAGAACATCTGACCTCGTTGTCAGGCATCGAACCTGAAGGTCGGCTCAACCTGAAGTTGAGAAGCACATCTGACCTCGCTGTCAGGCATTTGTTAAACAAACAGGAATCGAACCCGAAGGCCGGCTGAACCCGAAGTTGAGAAGAACATTTGACCGCGCCGTCAGGCAACTATTAAAGAAACAGGCTTCGAACCCGAAGGTCAGCTTAACGCGAAGTTGAGAAGTACATTTGACCTCGCCGTCAGGCATCGAACCCTGAGGCTGGAAGAACACGAAGTCGAGAGGAACAACTATCCTCGCTGTCAAGCATCTGTTAAACAAAATGGCATCGAACTCGAAGGCCGACTCAACATGAAGTTCATAAGAATATTTGACTCCGCCTTCAGGGATCTGTTAAACAAACATGCATCGAACTCGAATGCCGGCTCAACCCGAAGTTGAGTAGAACATCTGACCTCGCTGTCAGGCTTCTGTTAAATAAACAGGCATCGCATTTAATAGTCGGTTCAACACGAGGTTGAGAAGAACATCTGACCTTGCTGTTAGGCATCAATTAAACAAACAGGAATCGAACCTGAATGCCGGCTCAACCCGAAGTTGATAAGAACATCTGACTTCGGCGCCAGGCATTTGTTAAACAAACAAGCATTGAACCTAAAGGCCGGCTCAACCTGAAGTTGAGAAGAACATCTGACTTCGTCGTCAGGCATTTGTTAAACAAAAAGGCGTGGAACCCGAAGGCCTGCTTAACCTGAAGTTGAGAAGAACAACTGACCTCATCGTAAGTCATCTATTAAACAAACAGGCGTGGAATCCGAAGGCCGGCTCAACCCGAAGTTGAGAAGAACATTTGACCTCGATGACAGTTATCTGTTAAACAAAAAGGCATCGAACCCGAAGGCCGGCACAACACGAAGTGGAGAAGTAAATTTAACCTCGCTGTCAGGCATCTGTTAAAAAAACAGGCATCGAACCCGGAGGCTGGCTCAACACGAAGTTGAGAAGAACATCTGACCTCGCTGTCAGGAATCTATTAAACAAACAGACATCGATCCCGAAGGCCGGCTCAACACGAAGTCGAGAGGAACATCTGACCTCGCTGTCAGGCATCTGTTAAACAAATAGGCATCGAACCTGAACGCCGACTCAACACGAAGGTGAGAGGAACATCTGACCTCGTTGTCGGGCATCTGTTAAACAAACAGGCATTGAACCCGAAGGTTGGCTCAACATGATGTTGAGAGGAACATTTTACTTCACTATCTAGAATCTGTTAAACAAACAGGAATTAAATCCGAAGGCCGGCTTAACTCGAAGTTGAGAAGAACATTTGACCTCACCGTCAGGCATCTGTTAAAAAAAACAAGCATCGAACCCGAAGGCCGGCTCAACCGGAAGTTGATAAGCACATCTGACCTTGCCGTCAGGCATCTGTTAAACAAAGAGGCATCGAACCCAAAGGCCGTCTCAACCCTTAGTAGAGAAGAAAATCTGACCTCGCCGTCAAACATTTGTTAAACAAATAGGCATCGAACCCGAAGGCTAGCTAAACAAACAGGCATTAGTTAAACAAACAGGCATCGAACCCGAAGAGTGGCTCAACACAAAGTTGAGAGGAACATATGACCTCGCTGTGAGGCATCTGTTAAACAAACAGGCATCGAACCCGAAGGGTGGCTCAATCCGAAGTTGATAAGAACATTAGACCTTGCCGTGTGGCATCTGTTAAACAAACAGTCATCGAACCCGAAGGCCTGCTCAACATGAAGTTGAGAGGAACATTTTACTTCACTGTCAAGCATCTGTTAAACAAACAGGCATCAAATCCGAAGGCCGGCTCAACCCGAAGTTGAGAAGAACATCTGACCTCAGCGTCAGGCATCTGTTAAACAAACAAAGTCGGCTCAACCAGAAGTTGAGAAGCACATCTTACCTTACCGTCAAGCATCTGTTAAACAAACAGGCATCGAACCCGATATTGAGAAGAACATCTGACCTTGCTGTTAGGCATCAGTTAAACAAACAGGAATCGAACCCGAAGGCTGGCTCAACCCGAAGTTGAGATGAACATCTGACCTCTCCGCCAGGTATCTGTTAAACAAACAAGCATTGAACCTAAAGGCCGGCTCAACCTGATGTTGAAAAGAACATATGACCTCGTCGTCAGGCATCTATTAAACAAACAGGCGTGGAACCCGAAGGCCGGCTCAACCTGAAGTTGAGAAGAACATCTGACCTTATCGTCAGTCATCTGTTAAACAAACACGCATGGAATCTGAAGACCGACTCAACTCGAAGTTGAGAAGAACATCTGACCTCGCTGTCAGGCATCTGTTAAACAAACATGCATCGAACCCGAAGGCCGGATCAACTTGAAGTTGAGAGGAACATCAGACCTCCCCATCAGGCATTAGTTAAATAAACAGGCATCGAACCCGAAGGGCGGCTCAACACGAAGTTGAGAGGAACATATGACCTCGTTGTGAGGCATCTGTTAAACAAACAGGCATCGAACCCGAAGGGTGGCTCAACCCGAAGTTCATAAGAACATTAGACCTTGCCGTCAGGCATCTGTTAAACAAACAGGCATCGAACCCGAAGGTCGGTTCAACATGAAATTGAGAGGAACATTTGACTGCACTGTCAAGCATCTGTTAAACAAACAGGCATCAAATCCGAAGGCCGGCTCAACCCGAAGTTCAGAAGAACATCTGGCCTCACCAACAGGCATCTGTTAAACAAACAAGGCCGGCTCAACCAGAAGTTGAGAAGCACATCTTACCTCGCCGTTAGGTATCTGTTAAACAAACAGGCATCGAATCTGAAGGCCGGCTCAACACGAAATTGAGAGGAACATATGACCTAGCTGTGAGGCATCTGTTAAACAAACAGGCATCGAACTCGAAGGGCGGCTCAACCCGAAGTTAATAAGAACATTATAACTCGCCGTCAGGCATCTGTTAAACAAACAGGCATCGAACCCGAAGGTCGGCTCAACACGAAGTTGAGAGGAACATTTGACCTCGCCATCAGGCATCTGTTAAATTAACGGGCATCGAACCCGAAGGCCAGATCAACCCGAAGTTGAAAAGAACATCTGAACTCGCCGTCAGGCATCTTTTAAACAAACAGGCTTCAAACCCGAAGACCGTCTCAACCCTTAGTTGAGAAAAACATTTGACCTCGCTGTCAAACATCTGTTAAACAAACAGGTATCGAACCCGAAGGCGGCACAAATTGAAGTTGAGAGGAACATCTGACCTCCCCATCAGGCATTAGTTAAACAAACAGTCATCGAACCCGAAGTCTGGCACAATACGAAGTTGAGAAGAACATCTGACTTCGGCGTCAAGCATCTGTTAAACAAACAGGCATCATATCCGAAGGTCGGCTCAAGCCGAAGTTGAGAAGAACATCTGACCTCACCGTCAGGCATCTGTTAAACAAACAGGCATCGAACCCGAAGGGCGGCTCAACCCGAAGTTGATAAGAACATTAGACCTCACCGTCAAGCATCTGTTAAACAAACAGGCATCGATCCCGAAGGTCGGGTCAACCCGAAGTTGAGTAGAACATTTGACCTCGCCGTCAGGCATCTGTTAAAATAACAGGCATCGAACCAGAAGATCAGCTCAACCCTTAGTTGAGAAGAACATTTGACCTTACCGTCAAACATCTGTTAAACAAACAGGCATCGAACCCGAAGGCCGGCTTAACACGAAGTTCATAGGAACATCTGACCTCGCCGTCATGCATCTGTTAAACAAACAATCATTGAACCCTAAGGCCGGCTCAACTTAAAGTTGAGAGGAACATCTGACCTCCCCATCAGGCATTAGTTAAACAAACAGGCATCGAACCCGAAGGGTGGCTCAACACGAAGTTGAGAGGAACATATGACCTCGCTGTGAGGCATCTGTGAAACAAACAGGCATCGAACCCGAAAGGTGGCTCAATCCGAAGTTGATAAGACCATTAGACCTTGCCGTCAGGCATCTGTTAAACAAACAGTCATCGAACCCGAAGCCCGGATCAACATGAAGTTGAGCGGAACATTTTACTTCACTGTCAAGCATCTGTTAAACAAACAGGCATCAAATTCGAAGGCCGACTCAACCCGAAGTTGAGAAAAACATCTGACCTCACCGTCAGGCATCTGTTAAACAAATAAAGTTTGCTCAACCAGAAGTTGAGAAGCACATCTTACCTTGCCGTCAGGCATCTGTTAAACAAACAGGCATCGAACCCGAAGGCTGGCTCAACCCGATGTTGAGAAGAACATCTGAACTTGTTGTTAGGCATCAGTTAAACAAACAGGAATCGAACCCGAAGGCCAGCTCAACCCGAAGTTGAGATGAACATCTGACCTCGCCGCCAGGCATCTGTTAAACAAACAAGCATTGAACCTAAAGGCCGGCTCAACCTGATGTTGAAAAGAACATATGACCTCGTCGTGAGGCATCTGTTAAACAAACAGGCATGGAACCCGAAGGCCGGCTCAACCTGAAGTTGAGAAGAACATTTGACCTCATAGTCAGTCATCTGTTAAACAAACAGGCGTGGAATCTGAAGACCGACTCAACTTGAAGTTGAGAAGAACATCTGACCTCGATGTCAGTTATCTGTTAAACAAAAAGGCATCGAACCCGAAGGCCGGCTCAAGACGAAGTTGAGAAGTACATCTGACCTCGCTGTCAGGCATCTATTAAACAAACAGGCATCGAACCCGGAGGCCGGTTCAACACGAGGTTGAGAAGAACATCTGACCTCGCTGTCAGGAATCTATTAAACAAACAGGCATCGATCTCGAAGGCCAGATCAACACGAAGTCGAGAGGAACATCTGACCTAGCTGTCAGGCATCTGTTAAACAAACAGGCCTCGAACCCGAAGGCCGGCTCAACACGAAGTTGAGAGGAACATCTGACCTTGTTGTCAGGCATCTATTAAATAAAAAGGCATCGAACCCGAAGGTTGGCTCAACATTAAGTTGAGAGAAACATTTGACTTCACTGTGAAGCATTTGTTAAACAAACAGGCTTTAAATCCGAAGGTCGGCTCAACCCGAAGTTAAGAAGAACATTTGACCTCACCGTCAAGCATCTGTTAAACAAACAAGCATCGAACCCGAAGGCCAGCTCAACCGGAAGTTGATAAGCACATATGACTTTGTCGTTAAGCATCTGTTAAACAAAGAGGCATCAAACCCGAAGGCCGTCTCAACCCTTAGTAGAGAAGAAAATCAGACCTCACCTTCGAACATCTGTTAAACAAACAGGCATCGAACTCGAAAGTTGGCTCAACTTGAAGTTGAGAGGAACATCTGACCTCCCCACGAAGTTGAGAGGAACATATGACCTCGTTGTGAGGCATCTGTTAAACAAACAGGCATCGAACCCGAAGGGTGGCTCAACCCGAAGTTGATAAGAACATTAGACCTTGCCGTCAGGCATCTGTTAAACAAACAGGCATCGAGCCCGAAGGTCGGTTCATCATGAAATTGAGAGGAACATTTGACTTTACTGCCAAGCATCTGTTAAACAAACAGGCATCAAATCCGAAGGCCGGCTCAACCCGATGTTGAGAAGAACATCTGGCCTCACCGTCAGGCATCTGTTAAACAAACAAGGCCGGCTCAACCGGAAGTTGAGAAACACATCTTACCTCGCCGTCAGGTATCTGTTAAGCAAAAAGGCATCGAATCTGAAGGTCGGCTCAACACGAAATTGAGAGGAACATATGACCTCGCTGTGAGGCATCTGTTAAAAGAACAGGCATCGAACCCGAAGGGCGGCTCAACCCGAAGTTGATAAGAATATTATAACTCGCCGTCAGGCATCTGTTAAACAAACTGGCATCGAACCCGAAGGTCGGCTCAACATGAAAATGAGAGGAACATTTGCCTCGCTGTCAGGCATCTGTTAAATTAACAGGCATCGAACCCAAAGGTCAGCTCAACCCGAAGTTGAGAAGAACATCTGAACTCGCCGTCAGGAATCTGTTAAACAAACAGGCATCAAACCCGAAGGCCGTCTCAACCCTTATTTGAGAAGAACATTTGACCTCGCCGTCAAACATCTGTTAAACAAACAGGTATCGTACGTGAAGGCCGGCTCAAATTGAAGTTGAGAGGAACATCTGACCTCCCCATCAGGCATTAGTTAATGAAATAGGCATCGAACCCGAAATCTGGCACAACACGAAGTTGAGAAGAACAGGCATCTTTTAAACAAACAGGCATCGAACCCGAAGGCCGGATCAACACGAAGTTGAGAGGAACATCTGACCTCGCCATCAGGCATCTGTTAAACAAACAGGCATCGAACCCGAAGGTCGACTCAACATGAAGTTGAAAGGAACATTTGACTTCACTGTCAAGCATCTGTTAAACAAACAGGCATCAAATCCGAAGGTCGGATCAGCACGAAGTTGAGAAGAACATCTGACCTCACCGTCAGGAATCTGTTAAACAAACAGGCATCGAACCTGAAGGTCGGCTCAACATGAAGTTGAGAGGAACATTTGACTTCACTGTCAAGCATTTGTTAAACAAACAGGCATCAAATCTGAAGGCCGACTAAACCCAAAGTTGAAAAGAACATTTGACCTCACTGTCAGGCATCTGTTAAACAAACAAGCATCGAACCCGAAGGCCGGCTCAACTGGAAGTTGATAAGAACATCTGACCTTGCCGTCAGGCATCTGTTAAACAAAGAGGCATCAAACCCGAAGGCCGTCTCAACCCTTAGTAGAGAAGAAAATTTGACCGCACTATAAAACATCTGTTAAACAAATAGACATCGAACCCGAAGGCCGGCTCAACTTGAAGTTGAGAGGAACATCTGACCTCCCCATATGGAATTACTGAAACAAACAGGCAACGAACCCGAAGGACGGCTCAACACGAAGTTGAAAGGAACATATGACCTCGCTGTGAGGCATCTGTTAAACAAACAGGCATTGAACCCGATGGGTGGCTCAACTCGAAATTGATAAGAACATTAGACCCTGCCGTCAGGCATCTATTAAACAAACAGGCATCGAACCCGAAGGTCGGTTCAACATGAAGTTGAGAGGAACATTTGACTTCACTGTAAAGCATCTGTTAAACAAACAGGCATCAAATCCGAAGGCCGGCTCAACCCGAAGTTGAGAAGAACATCTGACCTCACTGTAAGGCATCTGTTAAACAAACAAGGCCGGCTCAATCTGAAGTTGAGAAGCACATCTTACCTCCCCATCCGGTATCTGTTAAACAAACAGGCATCGAATCCGAAGGCCGCCTCAACACGAAATTGAGAGGAACATAGGACCTCGTCGTGAGGCATCTGTTAAACAAACAGGAATCGAACCTGAAGGGAGGCTCAACCCAAAGTTGATAAGAACATTATACCTCGCCGTCAGGCATCTGTTAAACAAACAGGATTCGAACCCGAAGGTCGGCTCAACACGAAGTTGAGAGGAACATTTGACCTCGCCGTCAGGCATATGTTAAAATAACAGGCATCGAACCCGAAGGCTGGCTCAACCCGAAGTTGAAAAGAACATCTGAACTCGCCGTCAGGCATCTGTTAAACAAACAGGCATCAAACCCGAAGACCGTCTCAACCCTTAGTTGAGAAGAACATTTGACCTCGCCGTCAAACATCTGTTAAACAAACAAGTATCAAACCCGAAGGCTGCACATATTGAAGTTGAGAGGAACATCTGATCTCCCCATCAGGAATTAGTTAAACAAACAGTCATCGCACCCGAAGTCTGGCACAACACGAAGTTGAGAAGAACATCTGACCTCGGCGTCAGGCATCTGTTAAACAAACAAGCATCAAACCCGAAGGCCAGCTCAACATGAAGTTGAGAGGAACATTAGACTTCGCAGTCAAGCATATGTTAAACAAACAGGCATCATATTTGAAGGCCGGCTCAAACCGAAGTTGAGAAGAACATCTGACCTCACCGTCAGGCATCTGTTAAACAAACAGGCATCGAACCCGAAGGCCGGCTCAACCTGAAGTTGAGAAGAACATTTGACTTTGCCGTCAGGCATCTGTTAAAATAACAGGCATCGAACCCGAAGGCTGGCTCAACCCGAAGTTGAGAAGAACATCTGACCTCGCCGTTAGGCATCTGTTAAACCCTTAGTTGAGAAGAACATTTGACCTCACCGTCAAACATTTGTTAAACAAAGAGGCATCGAACCCGAAGGCCGGCTTAACACGAAGTTCAGAGGAACATCTGACCTCGCTGTCAGGCATCTGTTAAACAAATAGGCATCGAACCCTAACATCGGCTCAACATAAAATTGAGAGGAACATTTGACTTCACTGTCAAGCATCTGTTAAACAAACAGGCATCAAATCCGAATGTCGGCTCAACCCGAAGTTGAGAAGAACATATCACCTCACCGTTAGGCATCTTTTAAACATACAAGCATTGAACCCGAATGGTGGCTCAACCCGAAGTTGATAAGAAAATTAGACCTCGCCGTCAGGTATCTGTTAAAAAACAGGCATCGAATCCGAAGGCCGACTCAACCCGAAGTTGAGAATAACATCTGACCTCACTGTCAGGCATCTGTTAAATAAACAGGCATCGAACCCGAATGCCGTCTCAATCCTTAATTGAGAAGAACATTTGACCTCGCCGTCAAACATCTGTTAAACAAACAGGTATTGAGCCCGAAGGCGGCTAAAATTGAAGTTGAGAGGATCATCTGACCTCCCCATCAGGCATTAGTTAAACAAACAGGCATCGAACCCGAAGTCTGGCACAACACGAAGTTGAGAAGAACATCTAACCTACCCGTCAAGCATCTGTTAAACAAACAGGCATCGATTATGAAGGCCGGCTCAACACGAAGTTGAAAGGAACATCTGACCTCGATATCAGGCATCTGTTAAACAAACAGGCATCGAACCCGAAGGTCAGCTCAACATGAAGTTGAAAGGAACATTTGACTTCACAGTCAAGCATATGTTAAACAAACAGGCATCAAATCTGAAGGCCGGCTCAACCCAAAGTTGAGAAGAACATCTGACCTCACCATCAGGCATCTGTTAAACAAACAGGCATCGAACCTGAGGGCGGCTCAACCCGAAGTTGATAAGAACATTAGACCTCGCCGTCAGGCATCTATTAAACAAACAGGCATCGAACCCGAAGGCCGGCTTAACCCGAAGTTGAGAAGAACATTTGACCTCGCCGTCAGGCATCTGTTAAAATAACAGGCATCGAACCAGAAGGCCGGCTTAACCCGAAGTTGAGAAGAACATCTGACCTCGGCGTCAGGCATCTATTAAACAAACTGGCATCAAACCCGAAGGCCGTCTCAACCCTTAGTTGAGAAGAACATCTGACCTCACCGTCAAACATCTGTTAAGCAATCAATGTATCAAACCTGAAAGCCGGCTCACCTTGAAGTTGAGAGGAACATCTGACCTCCCCATCAGGCATTAGTTAAACAAACATGCATTGAACCCGAATGCCGGTACAACACAAAGTTGAGAAGAACATTTGACCTCGCCGTGAGGCATCTGTTAAACAAATAGGCATCGAACCCGAAGGCCGGCTCAACACGAAATTGAGAGGAATATCTGACCTCGCCGTCAGGCATCTGTTAAACAAACAGGCATCAAACCCTTAGGTCGGCTCAACATGAAGTTGAGAGGAACATTTGACTTCACTGTCAAGCATCTGTTAAACAAACAGGCATCAAATCCGAACGTTGACTCAACCCGAAGTTGAGAAGAACGTCTGACCTCACCGTTAGGCATCGAACCCGAATGGCGGCTCAACCCGAAGTTGATAAGAAAATTAGACCTCATTGTCAGGCATCTGTTAAATAAACAGGCATCGAACACGAATGTCGTCTCAATCCTTAATTGAGAAGAACATTTGACCTCACCGTCAAACATCTGTTAAACAAACCGGCATTGAACCCGAAGGCCGGCTCAACTTGAATTTTAGAGGAACCTCTGACCACCCCATCAGGCATTAGTTAAACAAACAGGCATCGAACCCGAAGGCCGGTACAACACGAAGTTGAGAAGAACATCTAACCTCACCGTCAGGCATCTGTTAAACAAAAAGGCATCGAACCCGAAGGCCGGTACAACACGAAGTTGAGAAGAACATCTAACCTCACCGTCAGGCATCTGTTAAACAAAAAGGCATCGAACCCGAAGGCCGTTTCAACACGAAGTTGAGAGTAACATCTGACCTCGTTGTCAGGCATCTGTTAAACAAACAGGCATCAGACCCGAAGGACGGCTCAACCCGAAGTTGATAAGAACATTAGACCTCGTCGTCCGGCATCTCTTAACCAAATAGGCATCGACCCCGAAGGCCGGCCCAACACGAAGTTGAGAGGAACATCTGACCTCGCTGTAAGGAAATGTTAAACAAACAGGCATCGAACCTGAATGTCGCTCAACATGAAGTTGAGAGGAACATTTGACTTCACTATCAAACATCTATTAAACAAACAGGCATCAAATTCGAAGACCTGCTCAATCCGAAGTTGAGAAGAACATATGACCTCACCGTCAGGCATCCAACCCGAAGGGCGGCTCAACCCAAAGTTGAGAAGAACATCTGACCTCGCCGAAAAGAATCTGTTAAACAAACATGCATTGAACCCGAAGGGCGGCTCAACCCGAAGTTGATAAGAACATTAGACCTCTCTGCTAGGGATCTGTTAAACAAACAGGCATCGAACCCGAAGGCCAGCTCAACCCGAAGTTGAGAAGAACATTTGACCTCGCCGTCAGTCATCTGTTAAACAAACAGGCATCGAACCCGAAGGCCGTCTCAATCCTTAATTGAGAAGAACATCTGACCTCACCGTCAAACATCTGTTAAACAAAAAGGCATCGAACCCGAAGGCCGACTAAACTTGAAGTTGAGAGGTACGTCTGACCTTCCCATCAGGCATTAGTTAAACAAACAGGCATCGAACCTGAAGGCCGGCACAACACAGAGTTGAGAAGAACATCTGAACTAGCTGTCATGCATATGTTAAACAAACAGGCATCGAACTTGACGGCCGACTCAACCTGAAGTTTAGAAAAACATCTGACCTCGCTGTCAGGTTTTATTTAAACAAACAGAAATCGAACCCGAAGACCGGCTCAACCCAAAGTTGAGAAGAACATCTGACCTAGCCGTCAGGCATCTGTTAAACAAACAGGCATCGAACCCAAAGGCCGGCTCAACCCGAAGTTGAGAAGAACATCTGACCTCGCCGACAAGCATCTGTTAAACAAAAATGTGTGGAACCCGAAGGCCGGCTCAACCCGAAGTTGAGAAGAATATCTGACCTCGCCGTCAGGCATTATTTAAATAAACAGACATCAAACTCGAAGGTCGTCTCAACCCTTAGTTGAGAAGAACACCTGACCTCGCCGTTAAACATCTGTTAAACAATCAGGTATCGAACCCGAAGGCCGGCTCACCTTGAAGTTGAGAGGAACATCTGACCTCCCCATCAGGCATTAGTTAAACAGACACGCATCGAAACCGAAGGCCGGCATAACACGAAGTTGAGAAGAACATCTGAACTTGCCGTCAAGCATCTGTTAAACAAACAGGCATCGAACCCGAAGGCCGGCTCAACACGAAGTTAAGAGGAACATCTGACCTCGCCGTCAGGCATCTGTTAAACAAACAGGCATCGAACCCGAAGGTCATCTCAACATGAAGTTGAGATGAACATTTTGAATTCACTATCAAGCATCTTTTAAACAATCAGGCATCAAATCCGAAGGCCGGCTCAACCCGAAATTGAGAAGAACATCTGACCTCAACATCAGGCATCTGTTAAACAAACAGGCAACGAACCCGAAGGGCAGCTCAACCTGAAGTTGATAAGAACATTAGACCTCGCCGTCAGACATCTGTTAAAAAAACAGGCATTGAACCCGAAGGCCGCCTCAACCCGAAGTTCAGAAGAACATTTGACCTCGCTGTCAGGCATCTCTTAAATAAACAGGCATCAAACCCGAAGGCCGTCTCAACCTTAATTGAGAAGAACATCTGACCTCGCCGTCAAACATCTGTTAAACAAACAGGCATCAAACCTGAAGGCCGACTCAACTTGAAATTGAGAGGGACATCTGATCTCCCCATCAGGCATTAGTTAAACAAACAGGAATCGAACCTGACGGCCGGCACAACACAAAGTTGAGAAGAACATCTGACCTCGCTGTAAGGAATATGTTAAACAAACAGGCATCAAACCTGAATGTCGCTCCACATGAAGTTGAGAGGAACATTTGTCTTCACTGTCAAGCATCTGTTAAACAAACAGGCATCAAATTCGAAGACCGGCTCAACCCAAAGTTGAGAAGAACATCTGACCTCAACGTTAGGCATCGAACCCGAAGGGCGGCTCAACCCAAAGTTGATAAGAACATTAGACCTCGCCGTCAGGCATCTCTTAAACAAACAGGCATCAAACCCGAAGGCCGGCCCAGCACGAAATTGAGAAGAACATCTGACCTCGCCGTAAGGAATCTCTTAAACAAACATGCATTGAACCCGAAGGGCAGATCCACCCGAAGTTGATAAGAACATTAGACCTCTCTGCTAGGGATCTGTTAAACAAACAGGCATCGAACCCGAAGGCCAGCTCAACCCGAAGTTGAGAAGAACATTTGACCTCGCCGTCAGTCATCTGTTAAACAAACAGGCATCGAACCCGAAGGCCGTCTCAATCCTTAATTGAGAAGAACATCTGACCTCGCCGTCAAACATCTGTTAAACAAAAAGGCATCGAAGCCGAAGGCCGACTCAACTTGAAGTTGAGAGGTACATCTGACCTCCCCATCAGGCATTAGTTAAATAAACAGGCATCGAACTTGAAGTCCGGCAAAACACGGAGTTGAGAAGAACATCTGAACTAGCTGTCAGGCATATGTTAAACAAGCAGGCATCGAACTTGATGGCCGACTCAACCCAAAGTTTAGAAGAACATCTGACCTCGCTGTCAGGCTTTATTTAAACAAACAGGAATCGAACTTGAAGACCGGCTCAACCCAAAGTTGAGAAGAACATCTGACCTAGCCGTCAGGCATATGTTAAACAAACAGGCATCGAACCCAAAGGCCGGCTCAAACCGAAGTTGAGAAGAACATCTGACCTCGCCGACAAGCATCTGTTAAACAAAAATGTGTGGAACTTGAAGGCCGGCTCAACCCGAAGTTGAGAAGAATATCTAACCTCGCCGTCCGGCATCTTTTAAATAAACAGGCATCAAACCCGAAGGCCGTCTCAACCCTTAGTTGAGAAGAACACCTGACCTCGCCGTTAAACATATGTTAACCAATCAGGTATCGAACCTGAAGTCGGCTCACCTTGAAGTTGAAAGGAACATCTGACCTCCCCATCAGGCATTAGTTAAACAGACACGCATCGAACCCGAAGGCCGGTATAACACGAAGTTGAGAAGAACATCTGACCTCGCCATCAAGCATCTGTTAAACAAACAGGCATCGAACCCGAAGGCCGGCTCAACACAAAGTTAAGAGGAACATCTGACCTCGCTGTCAGGCATCTGTTAAACAAACAGGCATCGAACCCGAAGGTCGGCTCAACATGAACTTGAGAGGAACATTTGACTTCACTTTCAAGCATCTGTTAAACAAACAGGCTTCAAATCCGAAGGCCGACTCAACACGAAGTTGAGAAGAACATCTGACCTCAACGTCAGGCATCTGTTAAACAAACAGGCAACGAAACCGAAGGGCGGCTCAACCCGAAGTTGATAAGAACATTAGACCTCGCCGTCAGGCATCTGTCAAAAAAACAGGAATCGAACCCGAAGGCCGCCTCAACCCGAAGTTCAGAAGAACATTTGACCTCGCCATCAGGCATCTATTAAACAAACAGGCATCAAACCCGAAGGCCGTCTCAACCTTAATTGAGAAGAACATCTGACCTCGCCGTCAAACATCTGTTAAACAAACAGGCATGAAGGCCGGCTCAACTTGAAGTTTAGAGGAACATCTGACCTCCCCATCAGGCATTAGTTAAACAAACAGGCATCGAACCTGACGGCCGGCACAACACGAAGTTGAGAAGAACATCTGACCTCGCTGTCAGGCACATGTTAAACAAATAGGCATCGAATTTGATGGCCGATTCAACCCGAAGTTTAGAAGAACATCTGACCTCGCTGTCAGGCTTTAGTTAAACAAATAGGAATCGAACCGAAGACCGGCTCAACCCGAAGTTGAGAAGAACATCTGAACTAGCCGCCAGGCATCTGTTAAACAAACAAGCATCGAACCCAAAGGCCGGCTCAACCCGAAGTTGAGAAGAACATCTGACCTCGCCGTCAAGCATCTGTTAAACAAAAAGGTGTGGAACCCGAATGCCGGCTCAACCCGAAGTTAAGAAGAATATCTGACCTCGCCGTCAGGCATCTGTTAAATAACCAAGCACGAAGGCCGTCTCAACCCTTAGTTGAGAAGAACATCTGACCTTTCCGTCAAACATCTGTTAAACAATCAGGTATCGAACCCGGAGGCCGGCTCACCTTCAAGTTGAGAGGAACGTCTGACCTCCCCATCAAGCATTAGTTAAACAAAAAGGCATCGAACCCGAAGGCCGGCATAACACGAAGCTGAGAAGAACACCTGACCTCGCCGTCAAGCATCTGTTAAACAAATAGCATCGGACCCGAAGGCCGGCTCAACACGAAGTTGAGAGGAACATCTGACCTCACCGTCAGGCATCTGTTAAACAAACAGGCATCGAACCCGAAGGTCGGCTCAACATGAAGTTGAGAGGAACATTTGACTTCACTGTCAAGCATCTGTTAAACAAACAGGCATCAATTCCGAAGGCCGGCTCAACCCGAAGTTGAGAAGAACATCTGACCTCAACGTCAGGCATCTGTTAAACAAACAGGCATCGAACCCGAAGGGCTGCTCAACCCGAAGTTGATAAGAACATTAGACCTCGCTGTCAGGCATCTCTTAAAAAACAGGCATCGAACCCGAAGGCCGCCTCAAGCCGAAGTTCAGAAGAACATTTGACCTCGCCGTCAAACATCTGTTAAACAAACAGGCATCGAACCCGAAGGCCGGCTCAACTTGAAGTTGAGAGGAACATCTGACCTCCCCATCAGGCATTAGTTAAACAAACAGGCATCGAACCTGCAGGCCGGCACAACACGAAGTTGAGAAGAACATCTGACCTCACTCTCAGACTTATGTTAAACAAACAGGCATCGAATTTGATGGCCAACTCAACCTGAAGTTGAGAAGAATATCTGACCTCGCCGTCAGGCATCTGTTAAAAAACAGGCACGAAAGTCGTCTCAACCCTTAGTTGAGAAGAACATCTGACCTCGCCGTTAAACATCTGTTAAAAAATCAGGTATCTAACCCGAAAGTCGGCTCACCTTGAAGTTGAGAGGAACATCTGACCTCCCCATCAGGCATTAGTTAAAGAAACTGGCATCGAACCTGAAGGCCGGTACAACACGAATTTGAGAAGAACATCTAACCTTACCGTCAAGCATCTGTTAAACAAACAGGCATCGAACCCGAAGGCCGGCTCAACATGAAGTTGAGAGGAACATTTGACTTCACTGTCAAGCATCTGTTAAACAAACAGGCATCAAATCCGAATGCCGACTCAACCCGAAGTTGAGAAGAACATCTGACCTCAACGTCAAGCATCTGTTAAACAAACAGGCATCAAACCCGAAGGGCGGCTCAACCCGAAGTTGATAAGAACATTTGACCTCGCCGTCAGGCATCTGTTAAAAAAATAGGTATCCAACCCGAAGGCCGCCTCAACCCGAAGTTGAGAAGAACATTTGACCTCGCCGTTAGGCATCTAGTAAACAAACAGGCATCGAACCCGAAGGCTGTCTCAAACCTTAATTGAGAAGAACATCTGACCTCGCTGTCAGGCTTTAGTTAAACAAACAGGAATCGAACCCGAAAACCGGCTCAACCTGAAGTTGAGAAGAACATCTGACCTAGCCGCCAGGCATCTGTTAAACAAACATGCATCGAACTCAAAGGCCGGCTCAACCCGAAGTTGAGAAGAACATCTGACCTCGCTATCAAGCATCTGTTAAACAAAAAGGTGTGGAACCCGAAGGCCGGCTCAACCCGAAGTTGAGAAGAATATCTGACCTCGCCGTCAGGCATCTGTTAAATAAACAGGCACGAACGCCGTCTCAACCCTTAGTTGAGAAGAACATCTGGCTTCGCCGTCAAACATCTATTAAACAATCATGTATCTAACCCGAAGGCTGGCTCACCTTGAAGTTGAGAGGAACATCTGACCTCCCCATCAGGCATTAGTTAAACAAACAGGTATCGAACCCGAAGGCCGGCACAATACGAAGTTGAGAAGAACATCTGACCTCGCCATCAGGCATTTGTTAAACAAACATGCATCGAACCCGAAGGTCGGCTCAACACGAAGTTGAGAGGAGCATCTGACGTCGCCGTCAAGCATCTGTTAACCAAACAGGCATCGAACCCGAAGGTCGGCTCAACATGAAGTTGAGAGGAACATTTGACTTCACTATCAAGCATCTGTTAAACAAACAAGCATCAAATCTGAAGGCCGGCTCAACCTGAAGTTGAGATGAACATCTGACCTCAACGTCAGGCATCTGTTAAACAAACAGGCATCGAACCCGAAGGGCGGCTCAACCCGAAGTTGATAAGAACATTAGACCTCTCCGTCAGGCATCCGTTAAAAAAACAAGCATCGAACCCGAAGGTCGCCTCAACCCGGAGTTCAGAAGAACATTTGACCTCGCCGTCAGGCATCTACTAAACAAACTGGCATCGAACCCGAAGGTCGTCTCAAACCTTAATTGAGAAGAACATCTGACCTCTCCGTCAACTATCTGTTAAACAAATAGGCATCGAACCCGAAGGCCGGCTCAACTTAAAGTTGAGAGGAACATCTGACCTCCCCATCAGGAATTAGTTAAACAAACAGGCATCGGACCTGAATGCCGGCACAACACGAAGTTGAGAAGAACATCTGACCTCGCTGTCAGGCATATGTTAAACAAACAGGCATCGAATTTGATGGCCGACTCAACCTGAAGTTTAGAGGAACATCTGACCTTGCTGTCAGTCTTTATTTAAACAAACATGAATCGAACTCGAAGACTGGCTCAACCCGAAGTTGAGAAGAACATCTGACCTAGCCTCCAGGCATCTGTTAAACAAACAGGCATCGAACCCAAAGGCAGGCTCAACCCGAACTTGGGAAGAACATCTGACCTCTCCGTCAAGCATCTGTTAAACAAAAAGGTGTGGAACCCGAAGGTCGGCTCAACCCGAAGTTACGAAGAATATCTGACCTCGCCGTCAGGCATCTGTTAAATAAACAGGCATCAAACCCGAAGGCCGTCTCAACCCTTAGTTGAGAAGAACATCTGACCTCGCTGTCAAACATCTGTTAAATAATCGGGTATCGAACACGAAGGCCGGCTCACCTTGAAGTTGAGAGGAACATCTGACCTGCCCATCAGGCATTAATTAAACAAACAGGCATCGAACCTGAAGGCCGGCACAACAAGAAGTTGAGAGGAGCATCTGACGTCGCCGTCAGGCATCTGTTAAACAAACAGGCATCGAACCCGAAGGTCGGCTCAACATGAAGTTGAGAGGAACATCAGAACTAGCCGCCAGGCATCTGTTAAACAAACAGGTATCGAACCTAAAGGCCGGCTCAACCCGAAGTTGAGAAGAACATCTGACCTCGCCGTCAAGCATCTATTAAACAAAAAGGAGTGGAACCCGAATGCCGGCTCAACCCAAAGTTGAGAAGAATATCTGACCTCGCCGTAAGGCATCTGTTAAATAATCAGGCACGAAGGTCGTCTCAACCCTTAGTTGAGAAGAACATCTGACCTCTCCGTCAAACATCTGTTAAACAATCAGGTATCGAACCCGAAGGCCGGCTCGCCTTCAAGTTGAGAGGAACATCTGACCTCCCCATCAGGCATTAGTTAAACAAAAAGGCATCGAACCTGAAGGCAGGCATAACACGAAGTTGAGAAGAACACCTGTCCTCGCCGTCATGCATCTGTTAAACAAACAGCATCGAACCCGAAGGCCGGCTCAACACGAAGATGAGAGGAACATCTGACCTCACCGTCAGGAATCTGTTAAACAAACAGGCATCGAACCCGAAGGTCGGCTCAACATGAAGTTGAGAGGAACATTTGACTTCACTGTCAAGCATCTATTAAACAAACAGGCATCAAATCCGAAGGCCGGGTCAACCCGAAGTTGAGAAGAACATCTGACCTCAACGTCAGGCATCTATTAAACAAACAGGCATCGAACCCAAAGGGCTGCTCAACCCGAAGTTGATAAGAACATTAGACCTCGCCGTCAGGCATCTCTTAAAAAAACAGGCATCGAACCCGAAGGCCGCCTCGACCCGAAGTTCAGAAGAACATTTGACCTCGCCGTCAGGCATCTATTAAACAAACAGGCATCGAACCCGAAGGCTGTCTCCAAGCTTAATTGAGAAGAACATCTGACCTCGCCGTCAAACATCTGTTAAACAAACAGGCATCGAACCCGAAGGCCGGCTCAACTTGAAGTTGAGAGGAACATCTGACCTCCCCATCAGGCATTAGTTAAACAAACAGGCATCGAACCTGCAGGCCGGCATAACACGAAGTTGAGAAGAACATCTGACCTCACTCTCTGGCTTATGTTAAACAAACAGGCATCAAATTTGATGGCCAACTCAACCTGAAGTTGAGAAGAATATCTGACCTCGCCATCAGGCATCTGTTAAAAAACAGGCACGAAGGCCGTCTCAACCCTTAGTTGAGAAGAACATCTGACCTTGCCGTTAAACATCTGTTAAAAAATCAGGTATCTAACCCGAAAGCCGGCTCACCTTGAAGTTGAGAGGAACATCTGACCTCCCCATCAGGCATTAGTTAAACAAACAAGCATCGAACCTGAAGGCCGGTACAACACGAAGTTGAGAAAAACATATGACCTTGCCGTCAAGCATCTGTTATACAAACAGGCATCGAACCCGAAGGCCGGCTCAACATGAAGTTGAGAGGAACATTTGACTTCACTATCAAGCATCTGTTAAACAAACAGGCATCAAATCCGAATGTCGGCTCAACCCGAAGTTGAGAAGAACATCTGACCTCAACGTCAAGCATCTGTTATACAAACAGGCATCAAACCCGAAGGGCGGCTCAACCTGAAGTTGATAAGAACATTTGACCTCGCCGTCAGGCATCTATAAAAAAAAAGCATCCAACCCGAAGGCCGCCTCAACCCGAAGTTCAGAAGAACATTTGACCTCGCCGTTTGGCATCTAGTAAACAAACAAGCATCGAACCCGAAGGTCGTCTCAAACCTTAATTGAGAAGAACATATAACCTCACCGTCAAACATCTGTTAAACAAACAGGCATCGAACCCGAAGCCCGACTCAACTTGAAGTTGAGAGGAACATCTGACCTCCCCAGTAGGCATTAGTTAAACAAACAGGCAACGAACCTGAAAGCCGACACAACACAAAGTTGAGAAGAACATCTGACATCGCTGTCAGGCATATGTTAAACAAACAGGCATAGAATTCGATGGCCAACTCAATGCGAAATTTAGAAGAACATCTGACCTCGCTGTTAGGCTTTAGTTAAACAAACAGGAATCGAACCCGAAGATCGGCTCAACCCGATGTTGAGAAGAACATCTGACCTAGCCGCCAGGCATCTGTTAAACAAACATGCATCGAACTCAAAGGCCGGCTCAACCCGAAGTTGAGAAGAACATCTGACCTCACTATCAAGCATCTGTTAAACAAAAAGGTGTGGAACCCGAAGGCCGGCTCAACCCGAAGTTGAGAAGAATATCTGACCTCGCCATCAGGCATCTGTTAAATAAAAAGGCACGAACGCCGTCTCAACCCTTAGTTGAGAAGAACATCTGACTTCGCCGTTAAACATCTGTTAAACAATCAGGTATCTAACCCAAAGGCTGGCTCACCTTGAAGTTGAGAGGAACATCTGACCTCCCCATCAGGAATTAGTTAAACAAACAGGTATTGAACCCGAAGGCCGGCTCAACCCGAAGTTGATAAGAACATTAGACCTCGCCGTCAGGCATCTGTTAAAAAAACAGGCATCGAACCCGAAGGCCGCGTCAACCCGAAGTTCAGAAGAACATTTGACCTTGCCGTCAGGCATCTACTAAACAAACAGGCATCGAACACGAAGGCCGGCTCAACTTAAAGTTGAGAGGAACATCTGACCTCCCCAGCAGGCATTAGTTAAACAAACAGGCATCGGACCTGAATGCCGGCACAACACGAAGTTGAGAAGAACATCTGACCTCGCTGTCAGGCATATGTTAAACAAACAGGCATCGAATTTGATGGCCGACTCAACCTGAAGTTTAGAAGAACATCTGACCTTGCTGTTAGTCTTTAGTTAAACAAACAAGAATCGAACCCGAAGACCGGCTCAACCGGAAGTTGAGAAGAACATCTGACCTAGCCTCCAGGCATCTGTTAAACAATCAGGCATCGAACCCAAAGGCAGGCTCAACCCGAACTTGGGAAGAACATCTGACCTCTCCGTCAAGCATCTGTTAAACAATAAGGTGTGGAACCCGAAGGTCGGCTCAACCCGAAGTTGCGAAGAATATCTGACCTCGCCGTCAGGCATCTGTTAAATAAACAGGGATCAAACCCGAAGGCCGTCTCAACCCTTAGTTGAGAAGAACATCTGAGCTCGCCGTCAAAAATCTGTTAAATAATCGGGTATCGAACCCGAAGGCCGGCTCACCTTGAAGTTGAGAGGAACATCTGACCTGCCCTTCAGGCATTAATTAAAAAAACAGGCATCGAACCCGAAGGCCGGCACAACAAGAAGTTGAGAGGAGCATCTGACGTCGCCGTCAGGCATCTGTTAAACAAACAGGCATCGAACCCGAAGGTCGGCTCAACATGAAGTTGAGAGGAACATTTGACTTCACTATCAAGCATCTGTTAAACAAACAAGCATCAAATCCGAAGGCCGACTCAACCCAAAGTTAAGAAGAACATCTGACCTCACCGTCAGGCATCTGTTTAACAAACAGGCATCGAACCCAAAGGCCGACTCAACTTGAAGTTTAAAAGAACATCTGACCTCACCGTCAGTCATCTGTTAAACAAACAGGCATCGAACCCGAAGGGCGGCTCAACCCGAAGTTGATAAGAACATCTGACTTCGCCGTTCGGCATCTGTTAAACAAACAGACATCGATCCCGAAGGCCAGCTCAACCTGAAGTTGAGAAGAACATCTGACCTCAATGTCAGGCATGTGTTAAACAAACAGGCATCGAACCCCAAGGGCGGCTCAACCCGAAGTTGATAAGACATTAGACCTCGCCGTCAGGCATCTGTTAAAAAAACAGGCATCGAACCCGAAGGCCGCCTCAACCTGAAGTTCAGAAGAACATTTGACCTCACCGTCAGGCATCTACTAAACAAACAGGCATCGAACCCGAAGGTCGTCTCAAACCTTATTTGAGAAGAACATCTGACCTCGCCGTCAAACATCTGTTAAACAAATAGGCATCGAACCCGAAGGCCGGCTCAACTTAAAGTTGAGAGGAACATCTGCCTCCTCATCAGGCATTAGTTAAACAAACAGGCATCGAACCCGAAGGCCGGCACAACACGAAGTTGAGAAGAACATTTGACCTTGCTGTCAGGTATATGTTAAACAAACAGGCATCGAATTTGATGGCCGACTCAACCCGAAGTTTAGAAGAACATCTGACCTTGCTGTCAGGCTTTACTTAAACAAACAGGAATCGAACCCAAAGACTGGCTCAACCCGAAGTTGAGAAGAACATCTGACCTAGCCACCAGGCATCTGTTAAACAAACAGACATCGAACCCAAAGGCCGGCTCAACCCGAAGTTGAGAAGAACATCTGACCTTGCCGTCAATCAACTGTTAAACAAAAAGGTGTGGAACCCGAAAGCCGGCTCAACCCGAAGTTGAGAAGAATATCTAACCTCGCCGTCAGGCATCTGTTAAATAAACAGGCATCAAACCCGAAGGCCGTCTCAACCCTTAGTTGAGAAGAACATCTGACCTCGCCGTCAAACATCTGTAAAACAATCAGGTATCGAACCCGAAGGCCGGCTCACCTTGAAGTTGAGAGGAACATATGACCTCCCCATCAGGCATTAGTTAAACAAACAGGCATCGAACCCGAAGGCCGGAACAACACGAAGTTGAGAAGAACATTTGTCCTCACCGTCAGGCATCTGTTATACAAACAGGCATCGAACCCGAAGGTCGGCTCAACATGAAGTTGAGAGGAACATCTAACCTCGCCGTCAGGCATCTGTTAAACAAACAGGCATCGAACCCGAAGGTCGGCTCAACATGAAGTTGAGAGGAACATTTTGAATTCACTATCAAGCATCTTTTAAACAAACAGGCATCAAATCCGAAGGCCGGGTCAACCCGAAGTTGAGAAGAACATCTGACCTCAACGACAGGCATCTGTTAAACAAACAGGCATGGAACCCGAAGGGCGGCTCAACCCCAAGTTGATAAGAACATTAGACTTCGCCGTCAGGCATCTGTTAAAGAAACAGGATTCGAACCCGAAGGCCGCCTCAACCCGAAGTTTAGAAGAACATTTGACCTCGCCGTCAGGCTTCTATTAAACAAACAGGCATTGAACTCGAAGGCCGTCTCAAACCTTAATTCAGAAGAAAATCTGACCTCGCCGTCAAACATCTGTTAAACAAACAGGCATCGAACCCGAAGGCCGGCTCAACTTGAAGTTGAGAGGAACATCTGACCTCCCCATCAGGCATTAGTTAAACAAACAGGCATTGAACCTGAAGGCCGACACAACACGTAGTTGAGAAGAATATCTGACCTCGCTGTCAGGCATATGTTAAACAAATAGGCATCGAATTTGATGGCCGACTCAACCCGAAGTTTAGAAGAACATCTGACCTTGCTGTCAGGCTTTACTTAAACAAACAGGAATCGAACCCGAAGACTGGCTCAACCCGAAGTTGAGAAGAACATCTGACCTAGCCGCCCGACATCTGTTAAACAAACAGACATCGAACCCAAATGCCGGCTCAACCCGAAGTTGAGAAGAACATCTGACCTCGCCGTCAATCATCTGTTAAACAAAAAGGTGTGGAACCTGAAAGCCGGCTCAACCCGAAGTTGAGAAGAATATCTAACCTCGCCGTCAGGCATCTGTTAAATAAACAGACATCAAACCCGAAGGCCGTCTCAACCCTTAGTTGAGAAGAACATCTGACCTCGCCATCAAACATCTGTTAAACAATCAGGTATCGAACCCGAAGGCCGGCTCACCTTGAAGTTGAGAGGAACATATGACCTCCCCATCAGGCATTAGTTAAACAAACAGGCATCGAACCCGAAGGCTGGAACAACACGAAGTTGAGAAGAACATCTGACCTCGCCGTCAGGCATTTGTTAAACAAACAGGCATCGAACCTGAAGGCCGGCTCAACACGAAGTTGAGAGGAACATCTGACCTCGCCGTCAGGCATCGAACCCGAAGGTCGGCTCAACATGAAGTTGAGAGGAACATTAGACTTCACTGTCAAGCATCTTTTAAACAAACAGGCATCAAATCTGAAGGCCGACTCAACCCGAAGTTGAGAAGAACATCTGACCTTAACGTCAGGCATATGTTAAACAAACAGGCATGGAACCCGAAGGGCGGCTCAACCCCAAGTCGATAAGAACATCAGACCTCGCCGTCAGGCATCTGTTAAAGAAACAGGATTCGAACCCGAAGGCCGCCTCAACCCGAAGTTCAGAAGAACATTTGACCTCGCCGTCAGGCATCTATTAAACAAACAGGCATTGAACCCGAACGCCTTCTCAAACCTTAGTTGAGGAGAAAATCTGACCTCGTCGTCAAACATCTGTTAAACAAACAGGCATCGAACCCGAAGGCCGGCTCAACTTGAAGTTGAGAGGAACATCTGACCTCCCCATCAGGCATTAGTTAAACAAACAGGCATTGAACCTGAAGGTCGGCACAACACGTAGGTGAGAAGAATATCTGACCTCGCTGTCAGGCATATGTTAAACAAATAGGCATCGAATTTGATGGCCGACTCAACCCGAAGTTTAGAAGAACATTTGACCTTGCTGTCAGGCTTTACTTAAACAAACAGGAATCGAACCCGAAGACTCGCTCAACCCGAAGTTGAGAAGAACATCTGACCTAGCCGCCAGGCATCTGTTAATCAAACAAACATCGAACCCAAAGGCCGGCTCAACCCGAAGTTGAGAAGAACATCTGACCTCGCCGTCAATCATTTGTTAAACAAAAAGGTGTAGAACCCGAAAGCCGGCTCAACCCAAAGTTGAGAAGAATATCTGACCTCTCCGTCAAGAATCTGTTAAATAAACAGGCATCAAACCCGAAGGCCGTGTAAACCCTTAGTTGAGAAGAACATCTGACCTCGCCGTCAAACATCTGTTAAACTATTACGTATCAAACCCGAAGGCCGGCTCACCTTGAAGTTGAGAGATACATCTGACCTCCCCATCAGGCATTAGTTAAACAAACAGGCATCGAACCCGAAGACCGGCACAACACGAAGTAGAGAAGAACATTTGACCTCGCCGTCAGGCATCTGTTAAACAAACACGCATCGAACCCGAAGGCCGGCTCAACTCGAAGTTGAGAGGAACATCTGACCTCGCCGTCAGGCATCTGTTAAACAAACAGGCATCAAACCCGAAGGTCGGCTCAAAATGAAGTTGAGAGGAACATTTGACTTCACTGTCAAGCATCTGTTAAACAAACAGGCATCAAATCCGAAGGCCGGCTCAACCCGAAGTTGGGAAGAACATCTAACCTCGCTGTCAGGCATATGTTAAACAAACAGGCATCGAATTTGATGGACGACTCAACCCGAAGTTGATAAGAACATTAGACCTCACTGTCAGGCATCTGTTAAAAAAATAGGCATCGAACCCGAAGGCCACCTCAACCCGAAGTTCAGAAGAACATTTGACCTCGCCGTCAGGCATTTATTAAACAAACACGCATCGAACCCGAAGGTCGTCTCAAACATTAATTGAGAAGAACATATGAACTTGCCGTCAAACATCTGTTAAAAAACAGGCATCGAACCCGAAGGCCGGCTCAAGTTGAAGTTGAGAGGAACATATGACCTCCTCATCAGGCATTAGTTAAACAAACATGCATCGAACCTGAAGGCCGGCACAACACGAAGTTAAGAAGAACATCTGACCTTGCTGTCAGGCATATGTTAAACAAACAGGCATCGAATTTGATGGCCGACTCAACCCGAAGTTTAGAAGAACATCTGACCTTGCTGTCAGGCTTTAGTTAAACAAACAAGAATCGAACCCGAAGACCAGCTCAACCCGAAGTTGAGAAGAACATCTGACCTAGCCGCCAAACATCTGTTAAACAAAGAGGCATCGAACCCAAAGGCCGGCTCAACCCGAAGTTGAGAAGAATATCTAACCTCGCCGTCAAGCATCTGTTAAACAAAAAGGTGTGGAACCTGAAGGCCGGCTCAACCCGAAGTTGAGAAGAATATCTGACCTCGCCGTCAGTCATCTGTTAAATAAACAGGCATCAAACCCGAAGGCTGTCTCAACCCTTAGTTGAGAAGAAAATTTGACCTCGCCGTCAAACATCTATTAAACAATCAGGTATCAAACCCGAAGGTCGTCTCACCTTGAAGTTGAGAGGAACATCTGACCTCCCCATCAGGCATTAGTTAAACAAACAGGCATCGAACCCGAAGGTCGGCACAACACAAAGTTGAGAAGAACATCTGACCTCGCCGTCAGGCATCTGTTAAATAAACAGGCATCGAAACCGAAGGCCGACTCAACACGAAGTTGAGAGGAACATCTGAACTCGCCGTCAGGCATCTGTTAAACAAACAGGCATCGAACCCGAAGGTCGGCTCAACATGAAGTTGAGAGGAACATTTGACTTCACTGTCAAGCATCTTTTAAACAAACAGGCATCAAATCGAAGGTCGGCTCAACTCGAAGTTGAGAAGAACATCTGACCTCAACGTCAGGCATCTGTTAAACAAACCGGCATCGAACCCGAAGGGCGGCTCAACCCAAAGTTGATAAAAACATTAGACCTCGTCGTCAGGCATCTATTAAACAAATAGGCAATGAACTCGAAGGCCGCCTCAACCCGAAATTCAGAAGAACATTTGACCTCGCCGTCAGGCATCTATTAAACAAACAGGCATTGAACTCGAAGGCCGTCTCAAACCTTAATTGAGAAGAACATATGACCTCGCCGTCAAACATCTGTTAAAAAAACAGGCATCGAACCCAAAGGCCGGCTCAAATTGAAGTTGAGAGGAACATCTGACCTCCCCATCAAGCATTAGTTAAACAATCAGGTATCGAACCTGAAGGCCGGCACAATACGTAGTTGAGAAGAATATCTGACCTCGCTATCAGGCATATGTTAAACGAATAGGCATCGAATTTGATGGCCGACTCAACCCGAAGTTTAGAAGAACATCTGACCTTGCTGTCAGGCCTTACTTAAACAAACAGGAATCAAACCCGAAGACTAGCTCAACCCGAAGTTGAGAAGAACATCTGACCTAGCCACCAGGCATCTGTTAAACAAACAAACATCGAACCCAAAGGCTGGCTCAACCCGAAGTTGAGAAGAACATCTGACCTCGCCGTCAATCATCTGTTAAACAAAAAGGTGTGGAACCTGAAAGCCGGCTCAACCCGAAGTTGAAAAGAATATCTGACCTCGCGGTCAGACATCTGTTAAACAAACAGGCATCGAACCTGAAGGCCATCTCAACCCTTAGTTGAGAAGAACATTTGACCTCGCCGTCAAACATCTGTTAAACTATCAGGTATCGAACCCGAAGGCCGGCTCACCTTGAAGTTGAGAGGAACATATGACCTCCCCATCAGGCATTAGTTAAACAAACAGGCATTGAACCCGAAGGCCGGCCCAATACGAAGTTGAGAGGAACATATGACCTCGCCGTAAGGAATCTGTTAAACAAATAGGCAACGAACCTGAATGTCGGCTCAACATGAAGTTGAGAGGAACATTTGACTTCACTGTCAAGCATCTGTTAAACAAACAGGCATCAAATCCGAAGGTCGGCTCAACCCGAAGTTGAGAAGAACATCTGACCTCACCGTTAGGCATCTGTTAAACAAACAGGCATCGAACCCGAAGGGCGGCTCAACCAGAAGTTGATAAGAACATTAGACCTCTTTGCTAGGCATCTATTAAACAAACAGACATCGAACCCGAAGGCCGGCTCAAGTTGAAGTTGAGAGGAACATCTGACCTCCCTATCAGGTATTAGTTAAACAAACATGCATCGAACCTGAAGGCCGGCACAACACGAAGTTAAGAAGAACATCTGACCTTGCTGTCAAGCATATGTTAAACAAACAGGCATCGAATTTGATGGCCGACTCAAGCCGAAGTTTAGAAGAACATCTGTCCTCGCTGTCAGGCTTTAGTTAATCAAACAGGAATCGAACCCGAAGACCAGCTGAACCCGAAGTTGAGAAGAACATCTGACCTAGCCGCCAAGCATCTGTTAAACAAAGAGGCATCGAACCCAAAGGCCGGCTCAACCCGAAGTTGAGAAGAACATCTGACCTCGCCGTCAAGCATCTGTTAAACAAAAAGGTGTGGAACCCGAAGGCCGGCTCAACCCGAAGTTGAGAAGAATATCTGACCTCGTCGTCAGGCATCTGTTAAATAAACAGGCATCAAACCCGAAGGTCGTCTCAACCCTTAGTTGAGAAGAACATTTGACCTCACCGTCAAGCATCTGTTAAACAAACAGGCATCGAACCCGAAGGTCAGCTCAACATGAAGTTGAGAGGAACATTTGACTTCACAGTCAAACATCTGTTAAACAAACAGGCATCAAATCCAAAGGCCGGCTCAACCCGAAGTTGAGAAGAACATCTGGCCTCAACGCCAGGCATCTGTTAAACAAACAGGCATCGAACCCGAAGGGCGGCTCAACCCGAAGTTGATAAAAACATTAGACCTCACCGTCAGGCATCTGTTAAAAAAACAGGCATCGAACCCGAAGGCCGCCTCAACCCGCAGTTCAGAAGAACATTTGACCTCGCTGTCAGGCATTTATTAAACAAACACGCATCGAACTCGAAGGCCATCTCAAACATTAATTGAGAAGAACATATGAACTCGCCGTCAAACTTCTGTTAAAAAACAGGCATCGAACCCGAAGGCCGGCTCAAGTTGAAGTTGAGAGGAACATATGACCTCCTCATCAGGCATTAGTTAAACAAACAGGCATCGAACCTGAAGGCTGGCACAACACGAAGTTGAGAAGAACATCTAACCTTTCTGTCAGGCATATGTTAAACAACAGGATTCGAATTTGATGGCTGACTCAACCCGAAGTTTAGAAGAACATCTGACCTCGCTGTCAGGCTTTAGTTAAACAAACAGGAATCGAACCTGAAGACCGGCTCAACCCGAAGTTGAGAAGAACATCTGACCTCGCCGTCAAGCATCTGTTAAACAAAAAGGTGTGGAACCCGAAGGCCGGCTCAACCCGAAGGTGAGAAGAATATCTGACCTCACCGTTAGGCATTTGTTAAATAAACAGGCATCAAACCCGAAGGCCGTCTCAACCCTTAGTTGAGAAGAACATCTGACCTCGTTGTCAAACATCTGTTAAACAATCAGGTATCGAACCCGAAGGCCGGCTCACCTTGAAGTTGAGAGGAACATATGACCTCCCCATCAGGCATTAGTTAAACAAACAGGCATCGAACCCGAAGGCTGGAACAAGACGAAATTGAGAAGAACATCTGACCTCGCCGTCAGGCATCTGTTAAACAAACAGGCATCGAACCTGAAGGCCGGCACAACACGTAGTTGAGAAGAATATCTGAACTTGCTGTCAGGCATATGTTAAACAAATAGGCATCGAATTTGATGGCCGACTCAACCCGAAGTTTAGAAGAACATCTGACCTAGCCGCCAAGCATCTGTTAAACAAACAGACATCGAACCCAAAGGTCGGCTCAACCCGAAGTTAAGAAGAACATTTGACCTCGCCGTCAATCATCTGTTAAACAAAAAGGTGTGGAACCCGAAAGCCGGCTCAACCCAAAGTTGAGAAGAATATCTGACCTCGCTGTCAGGAATCTATTAAATAAACAGGTATCAAACCCGAAGGCCGTGTCAACCCTTAATTGAGAAGAACATCTGACCTCGCTGTCAAACATCTGTTAAACTATCAGGTATCAAACCCGAAGGTCGGCTCACCTTGAAGTTGAGAGGAACATCTGACCTCCCCATCAGGCATTAGTTAAACAAACAGGCATCAAACCCGAAGACCGGCACAACACGAAGAAGAGAAGAACATTTGACCTTGCCGTCAGGCATCTGTTAAACAAACACGCATCGAACCCGAAGACCGGCTCAACACGAAGTTGAGAGGAACATCTGACCTCGCTGTCAGGCATCTGTTAAACAAACAGGCATCGAACCCGAAGGTCGGCTCAACATGAAGTTGAGAGGAACATTTGAATTCACTGTCAAGCATCTGTTAAACAAACAGGCATCAAATCCGAAGACCGGCTCAGCCCGAAGTTGAGAAGAACATCTGACCTCAACGTCAGGCATCGAACCCAAAGGCTGGCTCAACCCGAAGTTGAGAAGAACATCTGACCTCGCCGTCAATCACCTGTTAAACAAAAAGGTGTGGAACCTGAAAGCCGGCTCAACCCGAAGTTGAGAAGAATATCTGACCTCGCGGTCAGACGTCTGTTAAACAAACAGGCATCGAACCTGAAGGCCGTCTCAACCCTTAGTTGAGAAGAACATTTGACCTCGCCGTCAAACATCTGTTAAACTATCAGGTATCGAACCCGAAGGCCGGCTCACCTTGAAGTTGAGAGGAACATCTGACCTCCCCATCAGGCATTAGTTAAACAAACAGGCATCGAACCCGAAGGCCGGGACAACACGAAGATGAGAAGAACATCTGACCTCGCTGTCAGGCATCTGTTAAACAAACAGGCATCGAACCCGAAGGTCGGCACAACATGAAGTTGAGAGGAACATCTGACCTCGCCGTCAGGCATCTGTTAAACAAACAGGCATCGAACCCGAAGGTCGGCTCAACATGAAGTTGAGAGGAACATTTGACTTCACTGTCAAGCATCTGTTAAACAAACAGGCATCAAATCCGAAGGCCGGCTCAACCCGAAGTTGGGAAGAACATCTAACCACGCTGTCAGGCATATGTTAAACAAACAGGCATCGAATTTGATGGACGACTCAACCTGAAGTTGAGAAGAACATCCAACCTCCCTGCCAGGCATTAGTTAAACAAACAAGAATCGAACCCGTAGGCCGGCTCATCCCGAAGTTGAGAAGAACATCTGACCTAGCTGCCAGGCATCTGCTAAACAAACAGGCATCGAACCTAGAGGTCGGCTCAACCCGAAGTTGAGAAGAACATCTGACCTCGCCGTCAGGCATCTGTTAAACAAAAAGTTATGGAACCCGAAGGCCGGCTCAACGCGAATATGAGAAGAATATCTGACCTTGGCGTCAGGCATCTGTTAAACAAACAGGCGTCAAACCCGAAGGCCGTCTCAACCCTTAGTTGAGAAGAATATTTGACCTCGCCTTCAGGAATCTGTTAAACAAACAGGCATCGAACCCGAAGGTCAGCACAACATGAAGTTGAGAGGAGCATTTAACTTCACAGTCAAACATCTGTTAAACAAACAGGCATCAAATCCGAAGGCCGGCTCAACCCGAAGTTGAGAAGAACATCTAACCTCCCCGTCAGGAATCTGGTAAACAAACAGGAATCGAACCCAAAGGGTGGCTCAACCCGAAGTTGATAATAACATTAGACCTTACCATCAAGCATCTGTTAAACAAACAGGCATCGAACCAGAAGGTCGGCCCAATACGAAGTTGAGAGGAACATATGACCTCGCCGTAAGGAATCTGTTAAACAAATAGGCAACGAACCTGAATGTCGGCTCAACATGAAGTTGAGAGGAACATTTGACTTCACTGTCAAGCATCTGTTAAACAAACAGGCATCAAATCCGAAGGTCGGCTCAACCCGAAGTTGAGAAGAACATCTGACCTCACCGTTAGGCATCTGTTAAACAAACAGGCATCGAACCCGAAGGGCGGCTCAACCCGAAGTTGATAAGAACATTAGACCTCTTTGCTAGGCATCTATTAAACAAACAGACATCGAACCCGAAGGCCGGCTCAAGTTGAAGTTGAGAGGAACATCTGACCTCCCTATCAGGTATTAGTTAAACAAACATGCATCGAACCTGAAGGCCGGCACAACACGAAGTTAAGAAGAACATCTGACCTTGCTGTCAGGCATATGTTAAACAAACAGGCATCGAATTTGATGGCCGACTCAAGCCGAAGTTTAGAAGAACATCTGACCTCGCTGTCAGGCTTTAGTTAATCAAACAGGAATCGAACCCGAAGACCAGCTGAACCCGAAGTTGAGAAGAACATCTGACCTAGCCGCCAAGCATCTGTTAAACAAAGAGGCATCGAACCCAAAGGCCGGCTCAACCCGAAGTTGAGAAGAACATCTGACCTCGCCGTGAAGCATCTGTTAAACAAAAAGGTGTGAAACCCGAAGGCCGGCTCAACCCGAAGTTGAGAAGAATATCTGACCTCGCCGTCAGGCATCTGTTAAATAAACAGGCATCAAACCCGAAGGCCGTCTCAACCCTTAGTTGAGAAGAACATTTGACCTCACCGTCAAGCATCTATTAAACAAACAGGCATCGAACCCGAAGGTCGGCTCAACATGAAGTTGAGAGGAACATTTGACTTCACAGTCAAGCATCTGTTAAACAAACAGGCATCAAATCCAAAGGCCGGCTCAACCCGAAGTTGAGAAGAACATCTGGCCTCAACGCCAGGCATCTGTTAAACAAACAGGCATCGAACCCGAAGGGCGGCTCAACCCGAAGTTGATAAAAACATTAGACCTCACCGTCAGGCATCTGTTAAAGAAACAGGCATCGAACCCGAAGGCCGCCTCAACCCGCAGTTCAGAAGAACATTTGACCTCGCTGTCAGGCATTTATTAAACAAACACGCATCGAACCCGAAGGCCATCTCAAACATTAAGTGAGAAGAACATATGGACTCGCCGTCAAACTTCTGTTAAAAAACAGGCATCGAACCCGAAGGCCGGCTCAAGTTGAAGTTGAGAGGAACATATGACCTCCTCATCAGGCATTAGTTAAACAAACAGGCATCGAACCTGAAGGCTGGCACAACACGAAGTTGAGAAGAACATCTAACCTTGCTGTCAGGCATATGTTAAACAACAGGATTCGAATTTGATGGCTGACTCAACCCGAAGTTTAGAAGAACATCTGACCTCGCTGTCAGGCTTTAGTTAAACAAACAAGAATCGAACCTGAAGACCGGCTCAACCCGAAGTTGAGAAGAACATCTGACCTCGCCGTCAAGCATCTGTTAAACAAAAAGGTGTGGAACCCGAAGGCCGGATCAACCCGAAGGTGAGAAGAATATCTGACCTCACCGTTAGGCATTTGTTAAATAAACAGGCATCAAACCCGAAGGCCGTCTCAACCCTTAGTTGAGAAGAACATCTGACCTCACTGTCAAACATCTGTTAAACAATCAGGTATCGAACCCGAAGGCCGGCTCACCTTGAAGTTGAGAGGAACATATGACCTCCCCATCAGGCATTAGTTAAACAAACAGGCATCGAACCCGAAGGCTGGAACAAGACGAAGTTGAGAAGAACATCTGACCTCGCCGTCAGGCATCTGTTAAACAAACAGGCATCGAACCTGAAGGTCGGCACAACACGTATTTGAGAAGAATATCTGAACTCGCTGTCAGGCATATGTTAAACAAATAGGCATCGAATTTGATGGCCGACTCAACCCGAAGTTTAGAAGAACATCTGACCTAGCCGCCAAGCATCTGTTAAACAAACAGACATCGAACCCAAAGGTCGGCTCAACCCGAAGTTGAGAAGAATATTTGACCTCGCCGTCAATCATCTGTTAAACAAAAAGGTGTGGAACCCAAAAGCCGGATCAACCCAAAGTTGAGAAGAATATCTGACCTCGCCGTCAGGAATCTATTAAATAAACAGGTATCAAACCCGAAGGCCGTGTCAACCCTTAATTGAGAAGAACATCTGACCTCGCTGTCAAACATCTGTTAAACTATCAGGTATCAAACCCGAAGGCCGGCTCACCTTGAAGTTGAGAGGAACATCTGACCTCCCCATCAGGCATTAGTTAAACAAACAGGCATCAAACCCGAAGACCGGCACAACACGAAGTAGAGAAGAACATTTGACCTTGCCGTCAGGCATCTGTTAAACAAACACGCATCGAACCCGAAGACCGGCTCAACACGAAGTTGAGAGGAACATCTGACCTCGCCGTCAGGCATCTGTTAAACAAACAGGCATCGAACCCGAAGGTCGGCTCAACATGAAGTTGAGAGGAACATTTGACTTCACTATCAAGCATCTGTTAAACAAACAGGCATCAAATCCGAAGACCGGCTCAACCCGAAGTTGAGAAGAACATCTGACCTCAACGTCAGGCATCGAACCCGAAGGGCGGCTCAACCCAAAGTTGATAAGAACATTAGACCTCACCGTCAGGCATCTGTTAAAAAAACAGGCATCGAACCCGAAGGCCGCCTCAATCCGAAGTTCAGAAGAACATTTGACCTCGCCGTCAGGCATTTATTAAACAAACAGGCATCGAACCCGAAGGCCATCTCAAACCTTAATTGAGAAGAACATATGACCTCGCCGTCAAACATCTGTTAAACAAACAGGCATCGAACCCGAAGGCCGGCTCAAGTTGAAGTTGAGAGGAACATCTGACCTCCCAATCAGGTATTAGTTAAACAAACATGCATCGAACCTGAAGGCCGGCACAACATGAAGTTAAGAAGAACATCTGACCTTGCTGTCAGGCATATGTTAAATATACAGGCATCGAATTGGATGGCCGACTCAACCCGATGTTTAGAAGAACATCTGACCTTGCTGTCAGGCTTTAGTTAAACAAACAGGAATCGAACCCGAAGACCAGCTCAACCCGAAGTTGAGAAGAACATCTGACCTAGCCGCCAAGCATCTGTTAAACAAAGAGGCATCGAACCCAAAGGACGGCTCAACCCGAAGTTGAGAGGAAACAACTGACCTCGCCGTCAAGCATCTGTTAAACAAAAAGGTGTGGAACCCGAAGGCCGGCTCAACCCGAAGTTGAGAAGAATATCTGACCTCGCTGTCAGGCATCTGTTAAATAAACAGGCATCAAACCCGAAGGCCGTCTCAACCCTTAGTTGAGAAGAACATTTGACCTCGCCGTCAAACATCTGTTAAACAATCAGGTATCGAACCCGAAGGCCGGCTCACCCTGAATTTGAGAGGAACATCTGACCTCCCCATCAGGCATTAGTTAAACAAACAGGCATCGAACCCGAAGGCCGGCACAACACAAAGTTGAGAAGAACATCTGACCTCGCCGTCAGGCATCTGTTAAATAAACAGGCATCGAACCTGAAGGCCGGCACAACACGTAGTTGAGAAGAATATCTGAACTCGCTGTCAGGCATATGTTAAACAAATAGGCATCGAATTTGATGGCCGACTCAACCCGAAGTTTAGAAGAAAATCTGACCTTGCTGTCAGGCTTTACTTAAACAAACAGGAATCGAACCCGAAGACTCGCTCAACCCGAAGTTGAGAAGAACATCTGACCTAGCCGCCAAGCATCTTTTAAACAAACAGACATCAAACCCAAAGGTCGACTCAACCCGAAGTTAAGAAGAACATTTGACCTCGCCGTCAATCATCTGTTAAAGAAAAAGGTGTGGAACCCGAAAGCCAGCTCAACCCAAAGTTGAGAAGAATATCTGACCTCGCCGTCAGGAATCTATTAAATAAACAGGTATCAAACCCGAAGGCCGTGTCAACCCTTGGTTGAGAAGAACATCTGATCTCGCTGTCAAACATCTGTTAAACTATCAGGTATCAAACCCGAAGGCCGGCTCACCTTGAAGTTGACAGGAACATCTGACCTCCCCATCAGGCATTAGTTAAACAAACAGGCATCAAACCCGAAGACCGGCACAACACGAAGTAGAGAAGAACATTTGACCTTGCCGTCAGGCATCTGTTAAACAAACACGCATCGAACCCGAAGACCGGCTTAACACGAAGTTGAGAGGAACATCTGACCTCGCCGTCAGGCATCTGTTAAACAAACAGGCATCGAACCCGAAGGTCGGCTCAACATGAAGTTGAGAGGAACATTTGACTTCACTGTCAAGCATCTGTTAAACAAACAGGCATCAAATCCGAAGGCCGGCTCAACCCGAAGTTGGGAAGAACATCTAACCTCGCTGTCAGGCATATGTTAAACAAACAGGCATCGAATTTGATGCACGACTCAACCTGAAGTTGAGAAGAACATCCGACCTCCCTGCCAGGCATTAGTTAAACAAACAAGAATCGAACCCGAAGGCCGGCTCATCCCGAAGTTGAGAAGAACATCTGACCTAGCTGCCAGGCATCTGCTAAACAAACAGGCATCGAACCTAGAGGTCGGCTCAACCCGAAGTTGAGAAGAACATCTGACCTCGCCGTCAGGCATCTGTTAAACAAAAAGTTATGAAACCCGAAGGCCGGCTCAACGCGAATATGAGAAGAATATCTGACCTTGGCGTCAGGCATCTGTTAAACAAACAGGCGTCAAACCCGAAGGCCGTCTCAACCCTTAGTTGAGAAGAATATCTGAACTCGCCTTCAGGCATCTGTTAAACAAACAGGCATCGAACCCGAAGGTCAGCACAACATGAAGTTGAGAGGAGCATTTAACTTCACAGTCAAACATCTGTTAAACAAACAGGCATCAAATCCGAAGGCCGGCTCAACCCGAAGTTGAGAAGAACATCTAACCTCCCCGTCAGGAATCTGGTAAACAAACAGGCATCGAACCCAAAGGGTGGCTCAACCCGAAGTTGATAATAACATTAGACCTCGCCGTCAGGCATCTGTTAAACAAACAGGCATCGAACTAGAAGGCCGGCTCAAATTGAAGTTGAGAGGAACATCTGACCTCCCCATCAAGCATTAGTTAAACAATCAGGTATCGAACCTGAAGGCCGGCACAATACGTAGTTGAGAAGAATATCTGACCTCGCTATCAGGCATATGTTAAACGAATAGGCATCAAATTTGATGGCCGACTCAACCCGAAGTTTAGAAGAACATCTGACCTTGCTGTCAGGCCTTACTTAAACAAACAGGAATCAAACCCGAAGACTCGCTCAACCCGAAGTTGAGAAGAACATCTGACCTAGCCGCCAAGCATCTGTTAAACAAACAGACATCGAACCCAAAGGTTGGCTCGACCCGAAGTTGAGAAGAACATTTGACCTCGCCGTCAATCATCTGTTAAACAAAAAGGTGTGGAACCCGAAAGCCGGCTCAACCCAAAGTTGAGAAGAATATCTGACCTCGCCGTCAGGAATCTATTAAATAAACAGGTATCAAACCCGAAGGCCGTGTCAACCCTTAGTTGAGAAGAACATCTGACCTCGCTGTCAAACATCTGTTAAACTATCAGGTATCAAACCCGAAGGCCGGCTCACCTTGAAGTTGAGAGGAACATCTGACCTCCCCATCAGGCATTAGTTAAACAAACAGGCATCGAACCCGAAGACCGGCACAACACGAAGTAGAGAAGAACATTTGACCTTGCCGTCAGGCATCTGTTAAACAAACACGCATCGAACCCGAAGACCGGCTCAACACGAAGTTGAGAGGAACATCTGACCTCGCCGTCAGGCATCTGTTAAACAAACAGGCATCGAACCCGAAGGCCGGCTCAACTTGAAGTTGAGAGGAACATTTGACTTCACTGTCAAGCATCTGTTAAACAAACAGGCATCAAATCCGAAGACCGGCTCAACCCGAAGTTGAGAAGAACATCTGACCTCAACGTCAGGCATCTTTTAAACAAACAGGCATCGAACCCGAAGGGCGGCTCAACCCAAAGTTGATAAGAACATTAGACCTCACCGTCAGGCATCTGTTAAAAAAACATGCATCGAACCCGAAGGCCGCCTCAATCCGAAGTTCAGAAGAACATTTGACCTCGCCGTCAGGCATTTATTAAACAAACAGGCATCGAACCCGAAGGCCGTCTCAAACCTTAATTAAAAGGAACATATGACCTCGCCGTCAAACATCTGTTAAACAAACAGGCATCGAACCCGAAGGCCGGCTCAAGTTGAAGTTGAGAGGAACATCTGACCTCCCCATCAGGTATTAGTTAAACAAACATGCATCGAACCTGAAGGCCGTCACAACATGAAGTTAAGAAGAACATCTGACCTTGCTGTCAGGCATATGTTAAATAAACAGGCATCGAATTGGATGGTCGACTCAATCCGAAGTTTAGAAGAACATCTGACCTCGCTGTCAGGCTTTAGTTAAACAAACAGGAATCGAACCCGAAGACCAGCTCAACCCGAAGTTGAGAAGAACATCTGACCTAGCCGCCAAGCATCTGTTAAACAAAGAGGCATCGAACCCAAAGTACGGCTCAACCCGAAGTTGAGAGGAAACGTCTGACCTCGCCGTCAAGCATCTGTTAAACAAAAAGGTGTGGAACCCGAAGGCCGGCTCAACCCGAAGTTGAGAAGAATATCTGACCTCGCTGTCAGGCATCTGTTAAATAAATAGGCATCAAACCCGAAGGCCGTCTCAACCCTTAGTTGAGAAGAACATTTGACCTCGCCGTCAAACATCTGTTAAACAATCAGGTATCGAACCCGAAGGCCGGCTCACCCTGAAGTTTAGAGGAACATCTGACCTCCCCATCAGGCATTAGTTAAACAAACAGGCATCGAACCCGAAGGTCGGCACAACACAAAGTTGAGAAGAACATCTGACCTCGCCGTCAGGCATCTGTTAAATAAACAGGCATCGAACCCGAAGGCCGGCTCAACACGAAGTTGAGAGGAACATTTGAACTCACCGTCAGGCATCTGTTAAACAAACAGGCATCGAACCCGAAGGTCGGCTCAACATGAAGTTGAGAGGAACATTTGACTTCACTGTCAAGCATCTTTTAAACAAACAGGCATCAAATCCGAAGGCCGGCTCAACCCGAAGTTGAGAAGAACATATGACCTCAACGTCAGGCATCTGTTAAACAAACAGGCATCGAACCCGAAGGGCGGCTCAACCCAAAGTTGATAAGAACATTAGACCTCGCCGTCAGGCATCTATTAAACAAACAGGCATTGAACTCGAAGGCCGCCTCAACCCGAAATTCAGAAGAACATTTGACCTCGCCGTCAGGCATCTATTAAACAAACAAGCATTGAACTCGAAGGCCGTCTCAAACCTTAATTGAGAAGAACATATGACCTCGCCGTCAAACATCTGTTAAACAAACAGGCATCGAACCCGAAGGGCGGCTCAACTTGAAGTTGAGAGGAACATCTGACCTCCCCATCAAGCATTAGTTAAACAATCAGGTATCGAACCTGAAGGCCGACACAACACGTAGTTGAGAAGAATATTTGACCTCGCTGTCAGGCATATGTTAAACGAATAGGCATCGAATTTGATGGCCGACTCAACCCGAAGTTTAGAAGAAAATCTGACCTTGCTGTCAGGCTTTACTTAAACAAACAGGAATCAAACCCGAAGACTCGCTCAACCCGAAGTTGAGAATAACATCTGACCTAGCCGCCAAGCATCTGTTAAACAAACAGACATCGAACCCAAAGGTCGGCTCAACCCGAAGTTGAGAAGAACATCTGACCTCGCTGTCAATCATCTGTTAAACAAAAAGGTGTGGAACCCGAAAGCCGACTCAACCCAAAGTTGAGAAGAATATCTGACCTCTCCGTCAGGAATCTGTTAAATAAACAGGTATCAAACCCGAAGGCCGTGTCAACCCTTAATTGAGAAGAACATCTGACCTCGCCGTCAAACATCTGTTAAACTATCAGGTATCAAACCCGAAGGCCGGCTCACCTTGAAGTTGAGAGGAACATCTGACCTCCCCATCAGGCATTAGTTAAACAAACAGGCATCGAACCCGAAGACCGGCACAACACGAAGTAGAGAAGAACATTTGACCTTGCCGTCAGGCATTTGTTAAACAAACACGCATCGAACCCGAAGGCCGGCTCAACACGAAGTTGAGAGGAACATCTGACCTCACCGTCAGGCATCTGTTAAACAAACAGGCATCGAACCCGAAGGTCGGCTCAACATGAAGTTGAGAGGAACATTTGACTTCACTGTCAAGCATCTGTTAAACAAACAGGCATCAAATCCGAAGACCGGCTCAACCCGAAGTTGAGAAAAACATTTGACCTCAACGTGAGGCATCTTTTAAACAAACAGTCATCGAACCCGAAGGGCGGCTCAACCCAAAGTTGATAAGAACATTAGACCTCACCGTCAGGCATCTGTTAAAAAAACAGGCATCGAACCCGAACGCCGCCTCAATCCGAAGTTCAGAAGAACATTTGACCTCGCCGTCAGGCATTTATTAAACAAACAGGCATCGAACCCGAAGGCCGTCTCAAACCTTAATTGAGAAGAACATATGACCTCGTCGTCAAACATCTGTTAACTAAACAGGCATTGAACCCGAAGGCCGGCTCAAGTTGAAGTTGAGAGGAACATCTAACCTCCCCATCAGGTATTAGTTAAACAAACATGCATCGAACCTGAAGGCCGGCACAACATGAAGTTAAGAAGAACATCTGACCTTGCTGTCAGGCACATGTTAAATAAACAGGCATCGAATTGGATGGCCGACTCAACCCGAAGTTTAGAAGAACATCTGACCTCGCTGTCAGACTTTAGTTAAACAAACAGGAATCGAACTCGAAGACCAGCTCAACCCGAAGTTGAGAAGAACATCTAACCTAGCCGCCAAGCATCTGTTAAACAAAGAGGCATCGAACCCAAAGGACGGCTCAACCCGAAGTTGAGAAGAACATCTGACCTCGCTGTCAAGCATCTGTTAAACAAAAAGGTGTGGAACCCGAAGGTCGGCTCAACCCGAAGTTGAGAAGAATATCTGACCTCGCCGTCAGGCATCTGTTAAATAAACAGGCATCAAACCCGAAGGCCGTCTCAACCCTTAGTTGAGAAGAACATTTGACCTCGCCGTCAAACATCTGTTAAACAATCAGGTATCGAACCCGAAGGCCGGCTCACCTTGAAGTTGAGAGGAACATCTGACCTCCCCATCAGGCATTAGTTAAACAAACAGGCATCGAACCATAAGGCCGGCACAACACAAAGTTGAGAAGAACATCTGACCTCGCCGTCAGGCATCTGTTAAATAAACAGGCATCGAACCCGAAGGCCGGCTCAACACGAAGTTGAGAGGAACATTTGAACTCGCCGTCAGGCATCTGTTAAACAAACAGGCATCGAACCCGAAGGTCGGCTCAACATGAAGTTGAGAGGAACATTTGACTTCACTGTCAAGCATCTTTTAAACAAACAGGCATCAAATCCGAAGGCCGGCTCAACCCGAAGTTGAGAAGAACACATGACCTCAACGTCAGGCATCTGTTAAACAAACAGGCATCGAACCCTAAGGGCGGCTCCACCTAAAGTTGATAAGAACATTAGACTTCGCCGTCAGGCATCTATTAAACAAACAGGCATTGAACTCGAAGGCCGCCTCAACCCGAAATTCAGAAGAACATTTGACCTCGCCGTCAGGCATCTATTAAACAAACAGGCATTGAACTCGAAGGCCGTCTCAAAACTTAATTGAGAAGAACATATGACCTCGCCGTCAAACATCTGTTAAACAAACAGGCATCGAACCCGAAGGCCGACTCAACTTGAAGTTGAGAGGAACATCTGACCTCCCCATCAAGCATTAGTTAAATAATCAGGTATCGAACCTGAAGGCCGGCACAACACGTAGTTGAGAAGAATATCTGACCTCGCAGTCAGACATATGTTAAACGAATAGGCATCGAATTTGATGGCTGACTCAACCCGAAGTTTAGAAGAACATCTGACCTTGCTGTCAGGCCTTACTTAAACAAACAGGAATCAAACCCGAAGACTGGCTCAACTCGAAGTTGAGAAGAACATCTGACCTAGCCACCAGGCATCTGTTAAACAAACAAACATTGAACCCAAAGGCCGGCTCAACCCGAAGTTGAGAAGAACATCTGACCTCGCCGTCAATCATCTGTTAAACAAAAAGGTGTGGAACCCGAAAGCCGGCTCAACCCGAAGTTGAGAAGAATATCTGACCTCACGGTCAGGCATCTGTTAAATAAAAAGGCATCAAACCTGAAGGCCGTCTCAACCCTTAGTTGAGAAGAACATCTGACCTCGCCGTCAAACATCTGTTAAACTATCAGGTATCGAACCCGAAGGCTGGCTCACCTTGAAGTTGAGAGGAACATCTGACCTCCCCATCAGACATTAGTTAAACAAACATGCATCGAACTCGAAGGCCGGGACAACACGAAGTTGAAAAGAACATCTGACCTCGCTGTCAGGCATCTGTTAAACAAACCGGCATCGAACCCGAAGGTCGGCACAACATGAAGTTGAGAGGAACATTTGACCTCGCCGTCAGGCATCTGTTAAACAAACAGGCATCGAACCCGAAGGTCGGCTCAACATGAAGTTGAGAGGAACATTTGACTTCACTGTCAAGCATCTGTTAAACAAACAGGCATCAAATCCGAAGGCCGGCTCAACCCGAAGTTGGGAAGAACATCTGACCTCGCTGTCAGGCATATGTTAAACAAACAGGCATTGAATTTGATGGATGACTCAACTTGAAGTTGAGAAGAACATCCGACCTCCCTGCTAGGCTTTAGTTAAACAAACAAGAATCGAACCCGAAGGTCGGCTCATCCCGAAGTTGAGAAGAACATCTGACCTAGCTGCGAGGCATCTACTAAACAAACAGGCATCGGACCTAGAGGTAGGCTCAACCCGAAGTTGAGAAGAACATCTGACCTCGCCGTCAGGCATCTGTTAAACAAAAAGTTATGGAACCCGAAGGTCGGCTTAACGCGAAGTTGAGAAGAACATCTGACCTTGGCATCAGGCATCTGTTAAACAAACAGGCGTCAAACCCGAAGGCCGTCTCAACCCTTAGTTGAGAAGAACATCTGACCTCGCCTTCAGGCATCTGTTAAACAAACAGGCATCGAACCCGAAGGTCAGCACAACATGAAGTTGAGAGGAGCATTTAACTTCACTGTCAAGCATCTATTAAACAAACAGGCATCAAATCCGAAGGCCGGCTCAACCCGAAGTTGAGAAGAACATTTAACCTCCCCGTCAGGCATCTGGTAAACAAACAGGCATCGAACCCAAAGGGTGGCTCAACCCGAAGTTGATAATAACATTAGACCTCGCCGTCAGGCATCTGTTAAACAAACAGGCATCGAACCAGAAGGCCGGCCCAACACGAAGTTAAGAGGAACATATGACCTCGTTGTAAGGCATCTGTTAAACAAACAGGCATCGAACCTGAATGTCGGCTCAACATGAAGTTGAGAGGAACATTTGACTTCACTGTCAAGCATCTGTTAAACAAACAGGCATCAAATCCGAAGGTCGGCTCAACCCGAAGTTGAGAAGAACATCTGACCTCACTGTTAGGCATCTGTTAAACAAACAGGCATCGAACCCGAAGGGCGGCTCAACCCGAAGTTGATAAGAACATTAGACCTCTTTGCTAGGCATCTATTAAACAAACAGGCATCGAACCCGAAGGCCGGCTCAACCCGAAGTTGAGAAGAACATTTGACCTCGCCGTCAGGCATCTGTTAAACAAACAGACATCGAACCCGAAGGCCGTCTCAATCCTTAATTGAGAAGAACATCTGACCTCGCCGTCAAACATCTGTTAAACAAACAGGCATCGAACCCGAAGGCCGGCTCAACTTGAAGTTGAGAGGAACATATGACGTCCCCATCAGGCATTAGTTAAACAAACAGGCATCGAACCCGAAGGCCTACACAACACGAAGTTGAGAAGAACATCTAACCTCGCTGTCAGGCATATGTTAAGCAAACATGCATCGAATTTGATGGACGACTCAACTTGAAGTTGAGAAGAACATCCGACCTCACTGCCAGGCATTAGTTAAACAAACAAGAATCGAACCCGAAGTCCGGATCATCCCGAAGTTGAGAAGAACGTCTGACCTAGCTACCAGACATCTGCTAAACAAACAGGCATCGAACTTAAAGGTCGGCTCAACCCGAAGTTGAGAAGAACACCTTACCTCCCCATCAGGCATCTGTTAAACAAAAAGTTATGGAACCCGAAGGCCGGCTCAACGGGAAGTTGAGAAGAACATCTGACCTCGCCGTCAGGTATCTGTTAAATAAACAGGCGTCAAACCCGAAGGCCGTCTCAACCCTTAGTTTAGAAGAACATCTGACCTCGCCGTCAAACATATGTTAAACAAACAGGCATCAAATCAGAAGGTCGGCTCAACCCGAAGTTTAGAAGAACATCTGACCTCAACGTAAGGCATCTGTTAAAAAAACAGGTATCGAACCCGAAGGGCGGCTCGACCCGAAGTTGATAAGAACATTAGACCTTGTTGTCAGGCATCTCTTAAACAAACATGCATCGAACCCGAAGGCCGGATCAACACGAAGTTGAGAGGAACATTTGACCTCGCTGTCAAGCATCTCTTAAACAAACAGACATCGAACCTGAAGGTCGGCTCAACGTGAAGTTGAGAGGAACATTTGACTTCACTGTCAAGCATCTGTTAAACAAACAGGCATCAAATCCGAAGGCTGGCTCAACCCGAAGTTGAGAAGAACATCTGACCTCACCGTCAGGCATCTGTTAAACAAACAAGCATCGAACCCAAAGGCCGGATCACCACGAAGTTGAGAGGAACATCTGACCTTCCTATCAGGCATTAGTTAAACCAACAGGCATCGAACCCGAAGGCCAGCACAACATGAAGTTGAGAAGAACATCTGACCTCGCCACCAGGTATCTGTTAAACAAACAGGCATCTAACCTGAAGGCCGACTCAACACGAAGTTGAGAGGAACATCTGACCTCGCCGTCAGGCATCTGTTAAACAAACAAGCATCGAACCCGAAGGTCGGCTCAAAATGAAGTTGAGAGGAACATTTGACTTACTCTCAAGCATCTGTTAAACAAACAGGCATCAAATCCGAAGACCGACTCAACCCGAAGTTGAGAAGAACATCTGACCTCACCGTCAGGCATCTGTTAGACAAACAGGCATCAAACCCGAAGGGCGGCTCAATCCGAAGTTGATAAGAAAATTAGACCTCGCTGTCAGGCATCTCTTAAACAAATAGGCATTGAACTCGAAGGTCGGCTCAACCCAAAGTTGAGAGGAACATCTGACCTCGCCGTCAAGCATCTCTTAAACAAACAGGCATTGAACCTGAAGGCCGGCTCAACATGAAGTTGAGAGGAACATTTGACTTCACTGTCAAGCATCTGTTAAACAAACAGGCATCAAATCTGAAGGCCGGCTCAACCTGAAGTTGAGAAGAACATCTGACCTCACTGTCAGGCATCTGTTAAACAAACAAGCATCGAACCCGAAGGACGGCTCAAGCTGAAGTTGATAAGAACATTAGACCACTCTGTCAGGCATCTGTTAAACAAACAGGCATCGAACCCGAAGGCCAGCTCAACCCGAAGTTGGGAAGAACATCTTACCTCGCTATCAGGCATTTATTAAACACACAGGCATCGAACCCGTAGGCCGGCTCAAACCTTAATTGAGAAGAACATATGACCTCACCGTCAAACATCTGTTAGACAAACAAGCATCGAACCCGAAGGCCGGCTCAACTTGAAGTTGAGAGGAATATCTGACCTTCCCATAAGGCATTAGTTAAACAAACAGGCATCGAACCTAAAGGCCGGCACAACACAAATTTGAGAAGAACATCTGACCTCGTTTCAGGCATATTTTAAACAAACAAGCATCGAATATTATGGCCGACTCAACCCGAAGTTGAGAAGAACATCTGACCTCGCTGTCAGGCTTTAGTTAAACAAAGAAGAATCGAACCCGAAGACTGGCTCAACCCGAAGTTGAGAAGAACATCTGACCTAGCCGCCAGACATCTGTTAAACAAACAGGCATCGACCCTAAAGGCCGGCTCAACCCGAAGTTGAGAAGAACATCTGACCTCGCCGTTAAGCATCTGTTAAATAAACAGGCATTAAACCCGAAGGCCGCCTCAACCCTTAGTTGAGAAGAACATTTGACCTCGCTGTCAAACATCTATTAAACAAACAGGTATCGAACCCGAAGGCCGACTCACCTCGAAGTTGAGAGGAACATCTGACCTCCCCATCAGGCATTAGTTAAACAAACAGGCACCGAACCCGAAGGCCGGCACAACACGAAGTTGAGAAGAACAACTGACCTCGCCATCAGGCATCTGTTAACCAAACAGGCATCGAACCCGAAGGCCCGCTCAACACGAAGTTGAGAGGAACATCTGATCTCGCCGTCAGGCATCTGTTAAACAAATTGGCATCGTACCCGTAGGTCGGCTCAACATGAAGTTGAGAAGAAAATTTGACTTCACTTTCAAGCATCTGTTAAATAAACAGGAATCAAATCCGAAGGTCGGCACAACCCGAAGTTGAGAAGAACATCTGACCTCACCATCAGGCATCCGTTAAACAAACAGACATCAAACCCAAAGGTCGGCTCAACCCGAAGTTGATAAGAACATTAGACCTTGTTGTCAGGCATCTCTTAAACAAACAGGCATCGAACGCGAAGGCCGGCTCAACACGAAGTTGAGAGGAACATCTGACCTCGCCGTCAAGCATCTCTTAAACAAACAGGCATCGAACCTGAAGGTCGGCTATACATAAAGTTGAGAGGAACATTTGACTTCACTGTCAAGCATCTGTTAAACAAACAGGCATCAAATCCGAAGGCCGGCTCAACCCGAAGTTGAGAAGAACATCTGACCTCATCGTCAGGCATCTGTTAAACAAACAAGCATCGAACCCGAAGGCCGGGTCAACCCGAATTTGAGAAGAACATCTGACCTCGCCGTCAGGCATCTGTTAAAGAAACAGGTATCAAACCCAAAGGTCGTATCAACCCTTAGTTGAGAAGAACATCTGACCTCGCCGTGAAACATCTATTAAAAAAATAGGTATCGAACCCGAAGGCCGGCTCACCTCGAAGTTGAGAGGAACATTTGACCTTCCCATCAGGCATTAGTTAATCCAATAGGCATCGATCCCGAAGGCCAGCACAACACGAAGTTGAGAAGAACATCTGACCTCCCCATCAGGTATCTGTTAAACAAACAGGCATCGAACCCGAAGGCCGGTTCAACACGAAGTTGAGAGGAACATCTGACCTCGCCGTTAGGCATCTGTTAAACAAACCGGCATCGAACCCGAAGGTCGGCTCAACATGAAGTTAAGAGGAACATTTGAATTCACTGTCAAGCATCTGTTAAACAAACAGGCATCAAATCTGAAGGCCGGCTCAACCCGAAGTTGAGAAGAACATCTGACCTCACCGTCAAGCATCTGTTAAACAAGCAGGCATCGAACCTGAAGGGAGGCTCAACCCGAAGTTGATAAGAAAATTAGACCTCGCTGTCAGGCATCTCTTAAACAAATAGGCATCGAACTCGAAGGTCGGCTCAACACGAAGTTGAGTGGAACATTTGACCTCGTCGTCAAACATCTCTTAAACAAACAGGTATCGAACCTGAAGGTAGGCTCAACATGAAGTTGAGAGGAACATTTGACTTCACTGTCAAGCATCTGTTAAACAAACAGACATCAAATCCGAAGGCCGACTCAACTCGAAGTTGAGAAAAACATCTGACCTCACTGTCAGGCATTTGTTAAACAAACAAGCATCTAACCCGAAGGGCGGCTCAAGCTGAAGTTGATAAGAACATTAGACCTCTCTGCCAGGCATATGTTAAACAAAGAGGCATCGAACACGAAGGCCGGCGCAACCCGAAGTTGAGAAGAACATTCGACCTTGCCATCAGGCATCTGTTAAACACACAGGCATCGAACCCGTAGGCCGGCTCAACACAAAGTTGAGAGGAACATGTGACCTCGCCGTCAGGAATCTGTTAAACAAACAGGCTTCGAACCCGAAGGTCGCTCAACATGAAGTTGAGAGGAACATTTGACTTTATTGTCAAGCATCTGTTAAACAAACAGTCATTAAATCCGAAGGTCAGCTCAACCCGAAGTTGAGAAGAACATCTGACCTCACCGTCAGGCATCTGTTAAACCAACAGGCATCGAACCCGAAGGGCGGCATAACACGAAGTTAATTAGAACATTAGACCTCGCTGTTAGGCATCTGTTAAACATACAGGCATCGAACCCGAAGGCCGGCCCAACACGAAGTTGAGAGGAACATCTGACCTCGCCGTAAGGCATTTGTTAAACAAATAGGCATCGAAACTGAATGTCGGCTCAATATGAAGTTGAGAGGAACATTTGACTTCACTGTCAAGCATTTGTTAAACAAACAGGCATCAAATTCGAAGGCCGGCTGAACCCGAAGTTGATAAGAACATTAGACCTCGCCGTCAGGCATCTGTTAAACAAACAGGCATCGAACCCGAAGGCCGGCCCAACACGAAGTTAAGAGGAACATCTGACCTCGTTGTAAGGCATCTGTTAAACAAATAGGCATCGAACCTGAATGTCGGCTCAACATGAAGTTGAGAGGAACATTTGACTTCATTGTCAAGCATCTGTTAAACAAACAGGAATCAAATCCGAAGGCCGGCTCAACCCGAAGTTGAGAAGAACATCTGACCTCACCGTTAGGCATCTGTTAAACAAACAGGCATCGAACCCGAACGGCGGCTCAACGCGAAGTTGATAAGAAAATTAGACCTCTCTTCTAGGCATCTGTTAAACAAACAGGCATCGAACCCGAAGGCCGGCTCAACCCGAAGTTGAGAAGAACATTTGACGTTGCCTTCAGGCATCTGTTAAACAAATAGGCATCGAATTTGATGGCCGACTCAACCTGAAGTTGAGAAGAACATCCGACCTCCCTGCCAGGTATTAGTTAAACAAACAGGAATCGAACCCGGAGGCCGGCTCAACCCGAAGTCTAGAAGAACATTTGACCTCACCGTCAGGCATCTGTTAAACAAACAGGCATCGAACCCGAAGGGAGGCTCAACCCGAAGTTGATATGAAAATTAGACCTCGCTGTCAGGAATCTCTTAAACAAATAGGCATCGAACTCGAAGGTCGGCTCAACACGAAGTTGAGAGGAACATCTGACCTCGCCGTCAAGCATCTCTTAAACAAACAGGTATCGAACCTGAAGGTAGGCTCAACATGAAGTTGAGAGGAACATTTGACTTCACTGTCAAGATTCTGTTAAACAAACAGGCATCAAATCCGAAGGTCGGCTCAACTAGAAGTTGAGAAGAACATCTGACCTCACTGTCAGGCATCTGTTAAACAAACAAGCATCGAACCCGAAGGGCGGCTCAAGTTGAACTTGATAAGAACATTAGACCTCTCTGCCAGGCATCTGTTAAACAAACAGGCATCGAACCCGAAGGTCGGCTCAACCCGAAGATGAGAAGAACATCTGACCTTGCCATCAGGCATCTGTTAAACACACAAGCATCGAACCCGTAGGCCGGCTCAACACGAAGTTTAGAGGAACATCTGACCTCGCTGTTAGGCATCTGTTAAACAAACAGGTATCGAACCCGAAGGTCGCTCAACATGAAGTTGAGAGGAACATTTGACTTCACTGTCAAGCATCTGTTAAACAAACAGGCATCAAATCCAAAGGTCGGCTCAACCCGGAGTTGAGAAGAACATCTGACCTCACCGTCAGGCATCTATTAAACCAACAGGCATCGATCCCGAAGGGGGGCTTAACCCGAAGTTAATAAGAACATTAGACCTCGCTGTCAGGCATCTGTTAAATATACAGGCATCGAACCTGAAGGCCGACCCAACATGAAGTTGAGAGGAACATCTGACCTCGCCGTAAGGCATCTGTTAAACAAATAGGCATCAAACCTGAATGTCGGTTCAACTTGAAGTTGAGAGGAACATTTGACTTCACTGTCAAGCATTTGTTAAACAAACAGGCATCAAATCCGAAGGCCGGCTCAACCCGAAGTTGATAAGAACATTAGACCTTGCCGTCAGGCATCTGTTAAATAAGCATGCATCGAACCCGAAGGCCGGCCCAACACGAAGTTGAGAGGAACATCTGACCTCGTTGTAAGACATCTGTTAAACAAATAGGCATCGAACCTGAATGTCGGCTCAACATGAAGTTGAGAGGAACATTTAACTTCATTGTCAAGCATCTATTAAACAAACAAGAATGAAATCTGAAGGCCGGCTCAACCCGAAGTTGAGAAGAACATATGACCTCACCGTTAGGCATCTTTTAAACAAACAGGCATCGAACCCGAAGGGCGGCTCAACGCGAAGTTGATAAGAAAATTAGACCTCTCTGCTAGACATCTGTTAAACAAACAGGCATCGAACCCGAAGGTCGGCTCAACCCGAAGTTGAGAAGAACATTTGACCTTGCCGTCAGGCATCTGTTAAACAAACAGGCATCGAATTTGATGGCTGACTCAACCTGAAGTTGAGAAGAACATCCGACCTCCCTGCCAGGCATTAGTTAAACAAACAGGAATCGAACCCGAAGGCCGGCTCAACCCGAAGTTGAGAAGAACATCTGACCTAGCCGCCAGGCATCTGCTAAACAAACAGGCATCTGCTAAACAAACAGGCATCGAACCCAAAGGTCGGCTCAACCCGAAGTTGAGAAGAACATCTGACTTCGCCGTCAGGCATCTGTTAAACAAAAAGTTATGGAACCTGAAGGCCGGCTCAACCCGAAGTTGAGAAGAACATCTGACCTCGCTGTCAGGCATCTGTTAAACAAACAGACATGAAACCCGAAAGTAGCCTCAACCCTTAGTTGAGAAGAACATCTGACCTCGCCGTCAAACATCTATTAAACAAACAGGTATCGAACCCGAAGGCCGGCTTACCTCGAAGTTGAGAGGAACATCTGACCTTCCCATCAGGCATTAGTTAAACAAACAGGCATCGAACCCGAAGGCCGGCACAACACGAAGTTTAGAAGAACATCTGACCTCGCCGTCAGGCATCTGTTAAACAAACAGGCATCGAACCTGAAGGCCGGCTCAACACGAAGTTGAGAGGAACATCTGACCTCGCTGTTAGGCATCTGTTAAACAAACAGGCATCGAACCCATAGGTCGGCTCAACATGAAGTTGAGAAGAACATTTGACTTCACTGTGAAGCATCTGTTAAACAAACAGGCATCAAATCTGAAGGCCGGCTCAACCCGAAGTTGAGAAGAACATCTGACCTAACCGTCAAGCATCTGTTAAACAAACAGGCATCGAACTCGAAGGGCGGCTCAACCCGAAGTTGATAAGAACATTAGACCTCGCTGTCATGCATCTCTTAAACAAACAGGCATCGAACCCGAAGACCGGCTCAATACGAAGTTGAGAGGAACATCTGACCTCGACGTCAAGCATCTCTTAAACAAACAGGCATCGTACCTGAAGGTCGGCTTGTTGCACCCCAAAATTTGCTCAACCTTTTCTTACCTGGTTTATGTTTCATTGCATTATCATTTGTATAGTTATATCATTTGCATATCATGGTACCATTCATATAGCAGGGGATCAAGTGTGATTCTTTTAAAGAGAAGCCTAGCAAGAGGTCTCATTCAAGATTGGGGAGTGGTCAAAGTCATCAGAAGGTGGTTTGAGTGCCTAAGGGTTTAGATGTTTGAGTGTGAATCTTCTCCTAACTTGAGGATCAACTGAAGACCATCAAAGGGTTGTGAAGTGTTGAATGTTAGAAGAGGATGTGTATGGATCTCATAGAATTCCAAGAAGGCCATGGGAGAGTTTAATCAAGTCATTTTGTCAAATGCAAGAGCCACAGTTGAGGTGCAAGCAATTAGGGTTTCATCTGGATCAATCCTAGGTCAACTGTGCAATTGAAGAGTATCAAAGCCTACTTTTAGGTCATGGAGTTCATGAAATGATATGTTGAGACATTTGTGGTGTTGTGCCAAGATCAAGTCAAGAAGAATCAAGAGTGTGGGAAGTTGCTAAATTAGGGTTTCAGTGCAAAATTCCCTGTTTAGTGCCTAACTTCAAGTCCACATAAGTCAAAATGAAAGTTTCAAATGGATCTTTGGCCAACATGAAACTTGTAGAGTATCTCAATACCTTTAATTTGAGTACTAGAAGTCCTCCATTATATTTATAGAACTCAAGTTATGGCCCAGAAAAGTTACAAGTCCTCAGATGCCACTGAAATTTGTCTGTGAAAATCATATGATTTCAAAGCTATTTTTGACCTAGAAGGAAGTTTCACTTGAACTTTTGGCCAACATGAAAGTTGTTCCTCATGATCTTAGATTTCTAAATTGTACTAGAAGTCTTCCATCCGATTTGTAGAACTCAAGTTATGAGGTTTACAAGTCAGGGGTATTTTGGGAAAGTGAGATTATAGGTCATTTTCAATCATAGGTCAAAATCTCCAACTTGCACTCTTCAAATGGAGATTTGTTCAACATGGAACTTGCTCAAAACATGATTTTAAGTGCAACCAATTAATCATTTGGGATTGGTTTGGCTTGTAGCAAAAAGTCACTTAAAATGGCCTAAAAAAGGGAATTTTTCAAATGGATTAAGGAGGGAAAACTGACTTTTTGAGTTAGGGGACCAAAACATGTCATGTGAGTACATTTTTTGAATGGAAATCACATTCTAAGCACATTGGCATTGGCAGAATTTTGAGCATAGGCCAAGTTTTGGGAGTTGTCATTTAGATTACTTCACCATGAAGTTACATAATCAAAAATAGCCATTGGATCAGATACAAGGATGAAATCCCAATCATTCACACTCCACATGCTGCTATTAGTTGAATTGAACCATTTTGGAGCCAAAACATTGTCATTTTCGTGTACACTCAAGAGCAAAAATTGGTGAAATTTTGAAAATTCATTTTGGGCCTAGAGGCAAGGATTGGGCTTTCTCTTGATCAATATCCATTGTATATAACATTTCTAACCTTCACAAATCATCAGTTTTCGAAATTGGAGCAGAATTGATCAAGAACAAGCTTGAAAAAGTGAAGAAAACTCAAAAAGTGAATTCTCAGATCTAGATCGTTTCAAGCCAAATTGTGAGTTGAGAAAGCTTTATTGAAGATCATTGAACGATTCTGGAGAGTTTTGTGAAGCTTCATCAAGGATTAAAGGCTCAGTGGAAGTTCTCCACTAGGTACTTGAATTTCAACATATCTCTCTTAATACTTGATGATTCTTTTCCATTTTTGTTTCTTTGCACTCCTTGAAGCATGTAGATCATTTCTGGATGATAATTGTTAATGTTTATGACGTTCGAAATTTGGAGCTCCAAACTTGTGAGATTTTGTATGGACTGTTATTGCATGATTTTGCTTAGTTTTTGCTTGATCTATAACCTCCATGACATAAGGTTGAGTTTAGAATTAATTTGGAGAGGTTTTGATGAACTTGAGTTTTTGGTACCAAACTTTATTTGCTTCGTTTTTCTCTCATGTTGCATTATTAATAATTTTGGTTGATATATTTGGAATCCTTACGAGACGTAGATGAATTTTGACGTAAAAAACTCTAAAAATGGTTGAGTTTTGCATTTTATGTGTGTTGTTGTGCACTTTGTGGTGGCCGGAATGCTTGGTAGGGGTGACCGGAGTGTTGCTCCGGCGGTGGAAATTCTGGTTGGAGAAGAAGGAGGGTAGCCGTCCGATTTGAGAGAGATAGGAGACCAAGTCTTCCCATCATGGGCGCGAGGAGGCGCCACGCGTCCTAAAGCCAAAACGGCGTCGTTTGGCATATGGGAGGGGACTGGGCGCGCGCGGGTTCGATCCCGCTGGTGTGCATTTTGTTTCTTTTTTCTTTCATTTTCGTTTGCTTTTTTTTTATTTTTGCTTTATGGGCCTAGCGCTTTGCTTTTTTCACCTCCTGGGAGGCCTAGTCTGCCATTTGCACTGCATTTTATTGCTGTCTACACCATTTATTTTCTGTTTTAAGTTTAGTTGGTTTTATTTTCTGTTTTGGTGCTGTTCCATTTTAAATCATTTAAAATAGCTCTAATAATCATAAAAATACACAAAAATAATTTTTAAAAACTTTAAGATGTCTAGTTTTTTCTGGATATTTTTTTTTTCCGTTTCATTTTCTATTTTAAAACAAATTAAATGTTGGAGCTGTTTTATTTGATTTAAATTGCAGTTCTGTTCTTTCTTGATTTTATTTCCATGTTTAAACTTCTTATTTTTGCATGACTTTTTTTGAGCATGGTGTTAATATGTTAATTGATCTTTGGATATTTTTTTCATAATTTTTAAGTGCTGTTTTCGTGTGATTTGAATTGACTTTTGTTCCCTCTCCATTGCTTCCTTTGTTTGGGACACTCTTGGTGTTTTCCCTCTGTTGGGGCACTTCCCTTTTGATTCTTAATCTCCCCTTTTGACCCCTGGTCCCTGATACCTTAGAGGTCCTTTGAGATTTTATTTGGCATTTTTAGATGCATTTTCATATTTTTCATGTATTTTGCAAGTTGCTTGTGTTTGTGTTGTTCTCTCTTGAGTGCCTTTGCTTGTTTGGCTTGGTTGGTGACTTTGGAGCTTGCTTGGCTTGGAATCCTTTTTGGGAGGTCTTCTGGACTTGGTGTAGCTATTGTGGCTTGAAGATTGGAGCTTCGAGTTGAAGTTTCCTTTTCTTTTAGGAGTTGCTTTAGGAGCTTAGGAAATTAGGGTTTTAGGAAGAGCCATTAGAGCTAGTTTTGATTCTTTCATCAAACATAGAATGCATTGTGTGCTTCTATTCCATCCAATGATGTAAATTCCTCCTAGGGAAACTCCATCTCTCCTTTGGAGGGATGTGTGGTATGCCCATAGTTGAGTAGAACTTTGAGGATACCTTTCCATTTTAATGTTGGTATTTGATGATTTCCTTTGGTTTTCATCTGGTTCTCAACATTACAACCTTGATCTTGATGATTAATCCTTTGCTTGGAGGTGCTTGCTAGAGCTTGAAGATGAAGTTTGATGAAGCTTGAATATAGAAGCTAGCTTGAGGATGAAGTCTTGCTGTCAACTTTGCTTTCTTTTCAACTGTGCTGTTTAGAGCTTGCTGTTGCTGTCTGCTGTAGGAGTTTGTTGCTGCTGCTTGGGTTGCCTCCTCTGTATCTTTTGTTTTTCTCTGTATTGTCTGTTTGCTTGTGCTGATTATCTCTAGGTTTGAGGTGGAGCTTGTCTCCTCTTGCCTGTTGTTTTCTCCCTTGCCTCGCTGGTACTGTTGCATAGCATGCATTTTACTGTTTACTGTTTACTGTTTGCTTCTTTTGCTGTTTCCCCTAGGATCTCTGATTTCCTCTGTGCAAGAGGGAATTATGACAGACATTAGGTTTTGACCCATGCATGATAACTGTAGGTAGATTCCCCTTTCAACCATAGTTTTAGGGTGTCTCTCTTTTCTCATCTCAAAACAATTCAAAAACACAGTAATAAGGTTAATTGAAGTCGTGCGTTACGAGCCTTAAGCTATCTGGGAAAAGGTTGGTGGAGGGTCTCTCTCCAGTAATCTGGATGTTAGTGTGGTACTCTTTGGGTGACATACGAAGCGTTCACTCCTGGGTCATAGTTGTCGCTACCGCGAAACTAAGGTGCCGGCAAAACAGAAGAGTCGCTACCTTTCGTTATTTATCCCTCAGAGCGGGAAAGGAAACGATCAGAAAAACCTGACGAAAAGGGTATAAGACGAGGTCATCGCAACCATTGTCTGGGTTCGGGAGTCGTTTACGCAAGGGGAAGGTATTAGCACCCCTCACGTCCATCGTACTCGATGGGATCCACGCTTGTTGTGTTTATCTGACGGGTTGGTTTTATCTATCTACCTATCAAGGCTGGCTTAAAAGGAAAAGAAAATGACTCGGCAAAGCGTCGCGCTTTATGCCTACGTATTCTCATCAGAGAATGAGAAATTAGAGTCAACGTAGTTCGCCTAACTACAGGTTACGGGGAAGGTGGCTCGCCAATACGTCAGTATTGTGCACGTACTCTCAACAGGTATGAGAGATCAGAGCTTACGTAGTTCGGGATAATACGGATTACGGGAATTTAGATTCATCTGTTTTATCGAGTAGGGTTAACAAATAGTTCCAGCAGTTTGGCGTACGCAGCTCGACCTTTAGAGACTTAGGCGTTACCGTTTGCGGTAGAACTGGGAGTTAACGACACTCTTTTCTTCAGAAAAGCTTCCTTTGAATTATGGGCCCACGGGGCAAAAAGGTTTGAAGTTTGTTTTCTGTCTTTTACGGAAGAATTGTTTTTTATGAATGTTTGCAACTAATATCGCACTAGAGACTATGATCTGAGAGTGAATGCATCGCATGTCACCCAAAGGGTGCCATACTAAACATCCAAGCTGTCGGAAAGAACTCTCCGACAACCCTTTCTCAGATAGCTTAAGGCTCGTAACGTACGACGTCAGTTAACCTTTATTACTGTGTTTTAATTTGTTTTGAGATGAGAAGAGAGAACGAATAGGCTCAACTAAAGGGAGACTATCAAGTCCTAATGTTGTCATGCCAAGGATTCATCCTATGGTGGAGGTTTGAAACAGGGAACTCCTAGAAGTTATCATGCATAGGTTTCAACCTAAAGTTCTAATCATCACTTCCTTATCAAAGGAAGTGAGATTCCTAAGGGATCATGTCAATGATAAACAGAAACAGATAAAGCATCAACATAAACAGTAAACAGTAAACGACTGTAAAATGCATCAACATCAGCCTCCACAAGCTCATCTCGACCTCAAGCCAGATATGAATAACTATAATCATACAGGAGAATAAAATAAAATGCCATCAAGCAAATCACAAACCACATAGGCAAGGGAGCAGAGCTCTACCGAATACCCGCAAGCAAAGCCATACAGTAACAATACAAGCAGAGGGAGCAACTCAACCTCTAGTGCAATCATGCTCCTAGTTTACATCAGTCTAAATATGAACTTATTCTAATGCATCAAGCAAATCAAACAAGCCACACCAATACAATTGCACAGAAAGCAAACAGACAAACAAGCAGCTCAACAGCTTCCACAGCTTCACCGCAAAGCAATCTTCTGACAGCAATTCAGTCCTCAGTCTTCAAATACTCTTCAAGGCTATCATCTCCAATAGCAAGTATCAACTTGCTTCTTCAAGCTTTCAATACATCAAGCATAAGTATCAACTTATTCTTTCTTCTTCCTCAAGCCTCAGCTCTTTCTTCCTTACAAGTATCACCTTGCTCTTCCTGATCTACAAGCTTCAGCTTCAATGGTAGTCTTCAAACACAGAGAAGTGTCAACTTCTAGCCTCTTCAACAAGGAACTCCATCCTCTAGCAAGGGAGAAAGATTCATTTGATAAGAGCAAAGTTTGGATGGTTGGTAGCAGAGTGAAGACCAAAGGTCACCACTAAGCATCCTATCATCAGAGAAAGGGACCCTTAAAGGTTCTACCAGCTTGTAAAGAGCCACACATCCTACCAAAGGAGGGATGAGGCCTTTACAAGGGGACCTTACATCATAGGGAAGAATGGAAGTGATCAACAACTTCCATGTTTATGAAGGAAGAGAATCTATCTAGAAGCTCTGCCTACAAACCCTAATCTTAACACCTAATCAACACTACACCAAAAGAAGGGAGATCTTCACATCCAAGCTTCTTCAAACACTCCATGGTATCCCAAACTTGTCTTCAACATCATCCAAGAGCAAGAGGGACAAAACCCTAATCTAAGGGAACTAAAGAAGTCATTCTAGTTGAATTAGTGCATTAGAATCATCTAAAGTTAGCACTTAAACTAAAATCAAACAAATATAGTAAACTACATTGTAAATTCCTACAAAAATTCCTAAGGGACCCTAATTCAATCATGAATCTACCATACAAAAATCAGAGGTTGAATCATCCACCAAGTTCTAGATATAAAACCTAAATCATAAGGTACTAACCATAAACCCTAAAAAGGGAGCTCCTAAAGTTTCAACCCAAAACTACCACCTACATTCATCACAAAAATTTGAGAAACATCTAGGGGGAACATGCATATCTATGCTAGCTACACACAAAAAATCAAGGCAAGAATCATCATCACATGATCAAACCAAATTCAACAAAATAAAGCATCAACCATGATTATTTCAATATCAATTAAAATTCAACAAATGCAAATAAAATCAAAATTGCATGAAATATTAATATTTTTTATCTAAAAAAAACTATATTCAATCATGAATCAATGGAAAAAAGAATGGAATCATTTGAGTTATTTTTTAATTTTTTATGGATTATTCAATAACCTATGCAAAATGAAGAAATAAAAGAAAATCAATGAGAAATTAATAAGCGCGTGGTGTGAATAGCATATTTTCTCAGTTCATTATCCAGACTGGGCCAGAAGTGGGGTGCTGATATCAATTAGTGACTTAAGCCCATGACTAACATTTAAGTTATACGGTGCATTTTGGCTTTTACTCAGACTCTTCACAAAATCTCCCTCACTCGTGGCCGTTAGATCCTCATCTGGTCAAAGGTCCACATCTAATCCAATGGCTATGAGGTTGTCTTCTTCCTTTTGAATTTCTGAACTTCCTCCACCTGCGCGCGCGAAGGTCACCGCTGGTGACTTCTCGGGTCAGCCTCATCCAACCCTAACTCTCTCCACAGGCCTCCATTCCAAATGGTTACTACACGAATCTTGTCCCAAATATCACAAGGAATCTTCATATACTACTCAATCATTCTAAAAGCTCAAGAATCCAAGAATAGCAATCTCAACCAAAAATTGCATAAACCCTAAATTGTCACTAATCTTCCAATTAATGATCCAGAAAGCTTCCTACACCAACCTACAATGATTCTAACCTAACAAATCCTATTGATTCTACTTAAATTAAGCCATGGAATGAGAATTACATACCTGGTAAAATCGCATGAATAGAGTACTCAAATCTTCAAATCAACCCTCAAGAACTTCCAAACTCCTTCACTAGCATCCAAGGAAGGTTCTGTATGCAAAGAAATGAGTTGAAATGCCTTGAATTCTTGAACCCGATTCTGAGTTGCAGATGAATAATTTGCAATGCCAACTCACGATTCTTCCACAGTTTTGCCTTGAATTCAATCTGGGATCAACCACTAACACTAGAGCAAGCTATTGGGAGCCAAAGAATGGATTGAAATTGATCCAAACCTTGTAACAGAATTGGATTTGCAAGAAGAAATTTCAAAGTTCAATCTCACTATTCTCCCTCATTTCTCACCAACCTTGGCCTTGGATCACTTCATGTGTTTATATAGAGCATGACTGAATGATCTAGAAAGTTCTGGATCAATCTAATGAGAAGTTCAATATCTCATGTCATGGAAAATTCAATCTCATGCCATCCTCATACCAGCTCTTCTAACAGCTTTCATTTGCCCTTCAACCTCATCCAAATTCTCCTCAAATAATATTATGAAGGTGTTTGAATGTGTTAGCACCTTGGTTTTGCACTTGTGTGTAGTTTGGCATATGTAACTTAAGCCTTAAGCAAGCAAATGCAACTCCATGATTTTAACCTCAAATGAGAAAAGTAATATTGCCAATTCCTTTAAAATGTCATTTCTGATCAAAATGACATATTACATGCCTTATCTTGGCTTTGGAATGAAAAATCACAAATTTGGTCCTTTTAATGAACTTTAATTCTTCCTTTTTAAGCCAATTTTGCAATTTTGAGTTACAAGCACTTCCAACCTCTCATGACCACTTGGCTAGCCTTAAAACATCGTTTTGAACAAGTTTGATGTTGAACATTTTCCCATTTGAAGCTTGCAAATAGGAGTTATGGCCTTATGATTTAAATGACCTGTAATCTCCAAATGTCCAAAATACCCTTGATTTGTCAAAGCCATAACTTGAGTTCTACAAATCCTATCAAGGACTTATAGTACTCTCTAGAAAGCTACGAGGATAAGGAACAACATTCATGTTAACCAAAAGTTCATAGGAATCATCCTTCTGAGGGAAAAGTTTCATGCAAGTTGGGTAACTTTCAAGCTCCAAATTCACATTCCTCAAATGACTTGTAACTTGTCAAAGCCATAACTTGAGCTCTACAAATCCTATCAAGGACTTCTAGCACTCAAATTAAATCTAAGATCATGCTCTACAACAATCATGTTGGGGTAAAGATGAGATGACAATCACATCTTGAGCTAAATTACCTTGAAGATAGGGGCCAAACTAGGGGATTTTACACTGTCAAGCCTTAGAAACCCTAGCTTGCAACTTCTCAAACCCTTCAATCATGATGAGTTAACCTTGGAATCATCCTTAGAACATCTTAATGCATCAATCCATGATCACATGGATCTTGTATTAGGTCTCAACCTTCTTCAAATCATCAGTTGACTTAGGGTTGACCCAGTCAAACCCTAGCTGCACCACTCATGGCTGAGGCTTCTTAATCTTGCACAATGACCTGTCTAGGCTTCAAAGTGATCTTCGACCCTTCTCATGAGCTCTCTCAAGACCTCAAGTCCAACTTCATGGCTTCAGAATCATCTAATGGTCTTCCCCATACCTCTCAAGTTAGGAGACCTACACACTTGGCTTCAACCACTCTCTCTGAGGATCTTTTAACTTCTCTGACAAGGATATCAACCCTTAAACATCTGAATAACCTTCTTAGCTAGCTTCATAGTCTTGTATAGCTCTTAGTTGGTAATCATACCTCTTGATCTCCTGCATACATGTCAATGAAATGCAAATGATAATGCTAATGTGAATGAAATGAAACATAAGCTAGGTAAAGAAGTGTTGAGCAAATTTTGGGGTGCAACAGCTGCCCCTATTCAAACGGCTTGGACCTGACTGGGTGAGAAGCGAACGACTCTCAAACAATCAAGGTAGAAGACGGTTGAATACCAACAAACCCGAAAATTTGCCAACTGCACAAGTACACGGTACTCTGATGGGACAAATCTTCGGAAACTGAAATAATAGTTGCACGACAACTAGCTGGAGAAATACTAATCTGAATCTCCGTCGGGATGATTATTCGATTTCGCTGCAGCTTCCTCCTCAAGTCATCAAGGGATCACTGGTCACTCGGTAACCGGCGATACATAGCTGATATTACCGTCAGGCATTCTACGGCACTGCGGCAGAAGGATTCCTCGGGACTCATCAGGTCATTAGGGACTTTTTAACAATCAAGTTAATTATGCCGTCGGGCATTCAAAGAAATTTTCGGGGGTCAGCCGGACTTCGTCAGTAAGTCAGAGATAGAATCCTTGGTCAATCATGAACCAAACAGGGATATCCAAACTTCTGCCATCAGGCACTCCGCATCAACTGAGACAACTAGGTCGACCTCACAGTTGGACTTCGTCAATAAGTCTTCAAATGGAACCCTTAATCAATCAAGAACCACTAAGGATATACAATCTTTTGCCGTTAGGCACTCTGCGTCAGCTGGGAGAACTGCTTTGACCTCGCAGTCAGACTTCATCAGTAAGTCAGGGGCTTTGGCACCACTATCGGACTTCAATCATCAAGTCTTCAAGGAAATTTCAACTTCTCTGTTGAAAACATGCTGGGGATGACACATCTCCGCTGGGGATTCTGGAGAACTATCAAGTAACTCTGCTTCGGGGATCCAAAAATCATTATGGGCAAATAAACTCAGCTGAGGAAATCAAGAATCATCTTGAACAAATAACTCCCTCGGGGACTTCAAGAATCGTCCTGAACCAATAACTCTGTTGGAGATTCCAGGAATCATCCTGAGCAAACACTCTGCCGGGGACTCTAAGCATCAACTTAAGCAACCCTCTCTGGTGACTTCACCGGGGATTTTAAGGATCATCTTAAGCAATCAACTTCACTGAGGAATTCAAGAATCATCTTGGGCAAACGACTTTGCTGGGGAATTCAAGAATCATCTTGAACAAACCATTATGCGGAGGAACACCTGCAAAACAAGAACGGCAACGACCTAGCTCATGTTTCATATGCATATGATCGACAATGGTGCAATGCTCCATACGGTGGAAATGCTACGCGTTTTCAGGGTAAATGCTATGCAATCATGCAAAATGCTATGGCCCTATCAGCAAAACAAATGCTGAAGGGAGAATCCTCCTGTCAAGGAGAAAGGACCACTCTGGTGGAGAGGAGGAATCATCCTGCCAAGGAGAAGAAGTTACACCAATCTCAATTGGATTCCGCCTGAGGAAACGAACTTCGGTTGACTGCTGCAGGGGAATAAAGCTCTACGAGAACCTGAACCTGCTCCTCTAGGTATTCAAACCACAAGCTACTGAGGAAACGATATCAATTGCAGAAATAAACTGCACGATATTCACAGCAAAACTTTCCTGGAGATACCGACTCCGATGGGGAAATACAGCATCAGCTATTCAACGCTCTACTGGGGAAAACCAATCATGGCCCCCACGGCTTCCAAGGACTCGGCTCTCTTGGGGAACTGCAAACTCGGCTGGGGAGGGTAACCAGACGCTGGAATAAATCCTACTTGTCAGGGAAAATACAACTCTGTGGGGAATCTCAATTCTGCTGGAGACTTCAGTCTGCGCTATCGAAGGCTAAACACCTGCGAACGAGAAAACTGCACACTGACCCAGTGCTGGAAAATGAACTCATACTTCAGTGCATGACTCAGCTGGGGAGATGACGATCCTTCAGGATACATCTGATTGGGGAGAGAGTCTTCTCTGTTTGGGGAGACATATCAATGCTTACAATCTCATGTTCAAACTCCACGGGGAGGTGCTACTGAACTTGTTGGAGAAGAAGGAATCATCCTGCTTGGGGACGCATACGACGTACTGCCTGGTATATGCTACACCTGCAACAACACAAACAAACAGACAAGATACCCTTCTCAAAGGGACCTATCAAGGTTATCATCTTGTGACAACGTTCAAGTAATTCATTGTTTCAACAATCAGTGGCCTAGGCCAGTAAGTTTATGTATGCGCATTTTATCAAAAACATCGGCGTTCTTTTTCGCAAACAAAACAGATAGATGCTAAACAGGCAAACAAAATTGCTGAATAGTATACATTTTAATTGATAACAAACCCCTGAATGGGTAAAAATATTTTACAACAGATGCAAACTCCTGGAACGAGGAAGCTGCGCAAATATAAAAACATAGATATACATTAGTATATACACAAATGTCGGCAATGAGGCGTAGACGAACACCATGAGTTGATCCCTCTATGACTCACTCGACTTCGACACTTCCCCGACGTTTCAGCTTCAGAAGAGATTGATTCAGATAAACGGCCCTCAGGTCTTCCAAACCACTAAACAATGAGAGTCCATACACGGAACGCAGTCATTTGCTTTTTCAAATCCCTAACTTTTGCCTGAATCGCCCTTCAGGGTTTTCAATTCACCGGGATACCCTTTTTTGCCAAAGTCGCCCATCCTGGTTTTCGACTTTGCGGGTGTACATTCTTTTCTTTATATCCCTAATTTTTGCCCGAACCTTTTTCCTTTTTTATGGTTCGCCGGGATGCCCCATTTTTGCCTGGATATTCTTTTTCTTTCCAGCGGGTCATTCTTTAAGCAAAGTATTTTTTAACTGCGTCCGCGTTCACCGGGGATGCGAAATCTTCGCCATCCATCGTGGATAACAACAAGGCTCCTCCCGAGAAGACCTTGTTGACGACGCACGGACCTTCGTAATTGGGAGTCCACTTGCCCCGGTGATCGGAGTGTGGAGGAAGAATCTTCTTCAGGACGAGATCACCCGTCTGAAAGCTTCTAGGATGCACCTTCTTATCATAAGCTTTCTTCATTCGGCTTTGGTACAGACGACCATATGCAATCGATGCTAACCTCTTCTCGTCCATCAGGCTGAGTTGGTTTAGTCGGTTCTTAATCCATTCTGCCTCATCGAGTTTCACGTCAACCAAAACTCGTAAAGAAGGAATCTCAACTTCTAACGGTAGGACAACTTCCATATTGTACACCAATGAGAAAGGAGTTGCCCCGGTTGATGTACGCACCGTGGTACGATAACCGTTCAGTGCAAACGGCAACATCTCGTGCCAATCCTTGTAGGTCACAACCATCTTCTGTACAATCTTCTTGATGTTCTTATTGGCCGCTTCAACGACGTCATTCATCTTCGGCCGGTAAGGAGATGAGTTGTGGTGTTCAATCTTGAAACTCTGGCACAGCTCCTTCATCATCTTGTTATTCAGATTTGAACCATTATCAGTAATGATCTGCTCAGGAATTCCGTAACGACAGATGATGTCCCTCTTTATGAATTTAGCCACCACCTGCTTGGTCACATTAGCATATGAGGCTGCCTCCACCCACTTGGTGAAGTAGTCGATAGCTACTAGAATGAAGCGATGACCGTTAGATGCAGTGGGCTCGATCTTGCCTATCATGTCGATGCCCCACATGGAGAACGGCCATGGGGAGGACATGACATTTAACGGGCACGGCGTCACATGGATCTTATCAGCATAAATATGGCATTTATGACATCTCTTCGCGAATTTAAAGCAATCCGACTCCACCGTCAGCTAGTAGTATCCTGCTCTCAGGATCTTTCTCGTCATGGCATGCCCACCGGCGTGCGTACCAAATGTGCCTTCATGGACCTCTTCCATGAGCATGTTCGCTTCTTTCTCATCTACACATCTGAGTAGCACGAGATCGTGGTTTCTTTTATACAAAGCTCCATCAGGATTGAGATAAAAATTTCCAGACAGCCTCCTCAGAGTCTTCTTATCCTGGGTTGACGCTCCCGCGGGATACTCCTTAGTCATAAGGAAAGTCTGGATATCGTGGAACCATGGCTTGCCGTCGGAGGCTTCCTCGATCGCAAAGACGAATGCAGGTCTATCAAGATGAGAAAGGACGATTCTTGGAGCTTCATTCCAGAAATTGACTTTATACATCGAAGCCAACGTGGCTAGGGCATCAGCCATCTAATTTTCAGCCCTGGGCACATGATGGAGTTCCACTCGATCAAAGAACGGAAGCAGCCTTCTGGCATAGTTCATGTACGGCACCAAATTCGATTGGCGAGTCTCCCACTCCCCTTTAATTTAGTTGATCACAAGTGCCGAGTCACCATATATGTCTAGGTTCTTGATTCTCAAATCAATTGCTTCTTCTAGACCCATGATGCATGCTTCGTACACCGCTTCATTATTGGTGACTGGAAACGTCAGTCTCGCAGTAAACGGGATGTGGGATCCATGGGGACTCGTGATGATCGCCCCAATGCCACTTCCATAAGAGTTAACCGCCCCGTCAAATATCAATTTCCACTGGGATTCCCTATCTGGACCCTCGTCGGGCAACGGTTCATCACAATCTTTTGCTTTAAGAAACATGATATCCTCATCAGGGAATTCAAATTTCATCGGCTGATAATCCTTGATCGGCTGTTCGGCTAGGTATTCAGACAATACGTTGCCCTTAATGGCCTTCTGGGAAACGTACTGAATGTCATATTCCGTCAACACCATTTGCCATCTGGCAATCCTGCCCGAAAGCGCTTGTTTCTCGAAGACGTACTTGATCGGATCCATCTTCGAAATTAGCATGGTGGTGTGATTGAGCATGTACTGTCGTAAACGTTTGGCAGCCCAGGCTAGTGCACAACACGTTTTCTCCAGCATCGAGTAACGAGATTCACAATCTGTGAATTTTTTACTCAAGTAGTAAATGGCATGCTCCTTTCTGCCCGTCTCGTCATGCTGACCGAGAACACACCCCATACTATTCTCAAGAACTGTCAAGTACATGATTAGGGGTCTTCCGGCCACTGGGGGTATCAAGATCGGAGGTTCTTGTAGATACTGCTTTATTTTGTCGAATGCCTTCTGGAAATCCTCGTTCCAGATAATCTCCTGATCTTTCTTTAACAGTTTGAACATCGGTTCACACGTGGCCGTGAGCTGAGAAATAAACCTTGCAATGTAGTTTATTCTGCCCAGGAAACCACGAACTTCTTTTTCTGTTTTTGGCGCTGGCATTTCTTGTATTGCTTTTATCTTCGCAGGATCAACCTCGATGCCTCTTTCGCTCACGATAAACCCCAGTAGTTTTCCAGACCGTACTCCGAAAGTACACTTGTTAGGATTCAGCCTCAACCTGAACTTCCTAAGCCTGTCAACAAGCTTCAGCAAATTAACCAGATGTCCTTCCTCCGTTTGGGACTTCGCAATCATGTCATCAACATAGACTTCAATCTCATGATGAATCATATCATGAAATAAAGTGACCATTGCTCGTTGGTAAGTGGCCCCTGCGTTCTTCAGACCGAAAGGCATTACCTTGTAGCAAAATGTTCCCTAGGGTGTAATAAACGTAGTTTTCTCCATGTCCTCAGGCGCCATCTTGATCTGATTGTAACCGGAGAAGCCATCCATGAACGGAAATACGGAGAACTGAGCTGTATTGTCGACCAACACATTAATATGAGGGAGCGGGAAATCATCTTTAGGGCTTGCCCTATTCAAATCCCGATAATTGATGCACATTTGCACCTTACCGTCCTTCTTCGGTACAGGCACTATGTTGGCGACCTACAGAGGGTAAGTAGTGACCGCTAAAAAGCCAGCATCAAGCTGCTTCTGCACTTCTTCTTTGATCTTAACGGCCATATCTGGTCGCGTCCTCCGAAGCTTCTGCTTAACGGGAGGACAATCTTCTCGCAGCGGCAAGTGATGGACCACGATGTCAGTGTCAAGTCCGGGAATATCTTCGTATGACCAAGCAAAGACGTCACTATACTCTCTCAGCATCTCGACCAATCTCTGCTTGACATCACTCCGCAATGCAGCTCCTATCCTGACATTCCTGACCAGTTCTTCAGAACCCAGATTCACAATCTCGATCTCTTCTTCGTGAGGCAGAATAACTTTCTCTTCTTGTTTCAACAAGCGGGCCAACTCTTCGGGAAGGTCTTCGTCTTCATCAATCTCTTCTTCGGCTTGATAGATCGGGCAATCAAAGTCGAAGTGAGTCGTAGAAGGTCCAGAGTCGATGTCATCTGCTATGTGGATCCTGCAATAACAAGGGTTAAGCTTAAAACAAGGATATGCAGGTTAGCACAAACCCCATTGCCATTTTATTGTTTTTCAAAACAAATATAAAACAGGAATAACAGAGATCGCAATCATTGAATGCGAAGAAAAACGCCTTTTGATTTATTGGTAAAATGCATGTACATAATCAAACAAGGCCCTGACAATAAAGTCGCTATGCCCCGGGTAGGACATAGGGTTGTACAACAATTGGAGAAAGTAAATCATTACTCTTTGCCTATCACTTGGATGGTATCCCTGATAGACCAGTTGTTGAGGCTCTCGCCTGATTTGCTTGGTTGGATCCAAGAGTCCAGATCGCAATCGCTGTCTTCGCCGTCTTCAGACACTGCGTTGACACTTTCAAATATCACCCCGCCGCTTGTAAACTGGATCGGCCCTTTACCTAGTGACGCACTGCGAGAGGAGGAGGCTTCAGCCGCAGGAGAGTATCCTAACCCAAACTTGTCCTGTTTGTTAGGTATTTCTAGAATTCGCCCCCAACCTGGGGTAGAACCGGCTTGAACAACGGCCCGGGCTTCCTTGAAGGAAGAGAGAGTCATCTCTGGTTTCTTAGTGATTACAGGAGCTACGTTCTTGACTTTAACAGCTTCAAACGCCTGACATAGAGTTTCTTGAAGGACGACAAATGGCTCACCATTATGTCTTCCTCGCCACAAACAGTCACGATGCTGCCTCCGACAGCATACTTGAGTTTCTGGTGCAACGTGGAGGTTACAACGCCAGCAGAATGGATCCATGGCCGGCCTAGGAGACAGCTGTAGGCTGGCATGATGTCCATAATGTAGAAGATTGCGTCGAAAGTTTCCGGCCCAACTTGGATTGGTAGCGTCACCTCCCCGAAAACATGACGTTTGGTTCCATCGAACGCTTTCACAACCAGATCACTGGGTGTGCAAATCAATCCTCGAGTATCCAACTTCATAAATGCTTTCTTCGGTAGAACATTGAGCGATGACCCTGTGTCCACCAACACATGAGACATAATCGTTCCCTTACACTCTATCGAGATGTGCAGAGCACTATTGTGGTTCCTTCCCTTCGGCTTCAGCTCCAAGTCAGTGAACCCTAACCCGTTTCCAGCATTCACGTGGGCTACGACCCCTTCCAACTGGTTGACCGATATTTCCTGCGGCACATACGTGGCATTCAAGACCTTTAACAGCGCATTGCGATGTGCCTCAGAACACAACAACAGATTCAGAATGGAGATTTTCGAGGGTGTTTGATGGAGATGATCCACGATCTTGTAATCACTCCTCTTACACAACCTCATAAACTCTTCAGCGTCTTTAACAAGTAAGTCCTTCTCTACCCCACGAGGGGTTTCTTCGACGACTTTACTCTTTCCCTTATCGGTTACTTCAGCTTTGTTCGCCACAACCTCCGGTGGAGCAAATACCCTTCCGCTGCATGTGGTTCCGCCATTTCCCACTAGGTTATCCACACACGACCCTGATGGTTCCAATTCCAACTTCTGTCCGTTGCAGTAGACGTCTGCCCCATAATTCCATGGGACATCATTGGTGCTTTCGAAAGGTATCGGCCCAGCCTTGGTGATGGTAATCGTGGGCGGTCTGGGTGCAGAAATAGTGATCGTCCTGCGAGGGATGGTGATGGTGGCAACCTCATCATCTTGCTTCAGCATTACCTCTCCAGATCCACATTCGGCCCTCCAGCTAAACTGCAAGATCCCTTCGGTCATCAAACTCTGAATCCCTTTTATCAACTGTTCACATCCATCAGAACGAGTCGCACAGCCCATACATAATTCCCCACAGCCTGGGAAGAAACCTCTCTTCATCAGCTTGGCTTTGACGAAGCTAAGCGATGTCTTCAAATCCCTGACGTTAGTCAGTAGATCCAAATTCTCGTCTTCAATAATGGCATTCACCCCACCTCCCCTATGATTCGGCATAGAGTTCTTCGTGACATTTGGCACATTATCTGAGAAGTTGATGATCTTAGCATCCACCATGTCTTGCACCTTGTGCTTGAAGGCTTTGCAATTTTCTATCGTGTGGCCTGGTGCCCCTGAGTGAAACTCACAAGTTGCATTCGCATCATAACCTGGCAGAGGTGCCCCTGTCAAGGGAGCCAGGGTTCTCTTCTGGATTAGCTGCAATTGAAGCAGAGTCTGTAACAGCTGAGCATAAGACATAGGCGGCGTTTTAAGATGACGACTCGACAGAGGTGCCCTGTTCTGATACTTTCTGTACCCTTGCTGATTTGGTTGCTGCTGCTGCTGCTGTGGCTGGGGTTGTTGGACAGCGGGGATGGTTATACTGGCCACCTGCTGGTGCTGGCCCTTGCCCTTCCTTCGAGCATTAGACACGGCGCTCGTCTCTCCTTCTCGCCTTTTGTTACCATACGGTTTCTTTCCTCCTCCAGCTGAGGATAAATCACCTTGAATTTCCCCAGTTTGATCCCGTTTTCAACGTGCTCACCCGTGATAATGAGATCTGAGAAGCTTCCAGACATACTGCTGACCAATTTCTCGTAATAAACCCCTAGGAGGGTGGCTACGAACATTTCAACAAGCTCCCGTTCAACCATCGGCGGCTGAACCCTAGCTGCTAATTCACGCCACCTCTGGGCGTATTCTTTGAACCCTTCGTTGTTCCTTTGTGACAAATTTTGCAGTTGGACCCGGTTCGGAGCCAAGTCACTGTTATATTGGTAATGGTGCACGAATGCTTCAGCAAGTTCCTTCCACGTGCGCACACTGGTAGGTTCCAGACTCATGTACCATTCCAGGGAGGGCCCGGACAAGCTATCCTGAAAGAAGTGCATCAGCAACTTCTCATCTTCAGAGTGAGCAGACATTTTCTGGTAGTATGATCTCAGATGGACGCGAGGGCAAGTGGTGCCCTTGTACTTCTCAAAGTCGGGTACCTTGAACTTGGGAGGCACCTTGAAATCAGCAATCAGTCCCAGCTTGGACATGTCAACACCCATAGTGTTCAGGTTCTCGAAATTCCTCATCTTGTCCTCGAGTGCCTTAAACCTCAAACGTGCTTCAGCAGTCAGCTCTCCCTCAGCACCTCTCTGTGAGAACACATCGTCTTGACGGTCTTCTAACCATGGCTGAGGCCCATACAGATTTCCAACACCTGTGTTGCCGTTGCCCAGCCCAACATTGACATTAGCTTCGAAATTCCCATTACCGACGCCAGTCGTATTACCATTGAGTCCCATGTTAGCGATCCCATTGCCGTTGGCACTACCGTTTCCCCCAGTCACGGGGACGCCATTCTGAGGAGTTTCAACAGGTGGAGGGGTTGGAACAGTCCCACCATGGAGTACACCATTGCTGTCAACCCTTGAAATCAGAGGTTGGACCAATGTTCTGAGCTGGTCTTGGCCGTTGACAACCACTTGCATGAGCTCCATGAAGCGGTCCATCCTCTCTCGGAGTTCTTGAACGTCAGTCTGCACTTGCTCCATAGCTCTAGCTCGATTTGCTTTGGTCAGATAGCGGTGGATAGGCCTTTGATCAATCCTGGAACAACCTGCATACACAAAGGGTTAGAAAAAATGACAAAGTGCTCGTTATGCAGATGCTTCATGCAAATGCAAACGTGTGTTTGTGCGTTAGGGAGATTTCCCCTGATCCTAGTGCCTGAGTGCGAGTGCTGATAATAAGAAGTCTGAGTCCAGTCATGGAAATAACATCTCATATATAAAGAAAGCCCATCAAGGCGGTACACAACGTCACTGGATACAAGCAGAATCAATAGCATGACCTCGACCAACAAGCCTGGTGATGGTCAGCATACAATAATGATCAACACAAAAGGATTACAAATAGTCAAGCACGGCCACGGGCGCGAAACTCTTCTAACAACCCCTTCGTTTCTGGATGATCAGGCCGAGTGAGCAACCCTTCGACGAGTAACTCTCTCTGCATAATGGTGTATTGAAGACCTTCAACCGAATCTTCCCATGCTCCTTCGCCGAAACAATCTTCTAACTTCCGCTTCTTGGATTCAAACATCAGCTTGCGCTCCTTCAGGTTAGCAAGAGCCTTGTTGAGTTGGCATTCAGCGGCGTATCTGCGAGCGGTTTCTTCATCGAACATTTTCTCACTAGCCTTCCCCTGGGCTTTCAGCTTAGAGATCTGTTGCTTCAGCTTATCCTCCCGTTCTTTGTCGTTGGCTAGGGTGGCCTTCCAATGCTGATTGAACTTGGATATTCTCTGGTACGCTTCATCCAAGTGTTGCTTCTTAGTGGCCAGTACATCATTAACGGCTTTGAACTCCCGACCCAAGCGCTCACGCTCAGCCGTCTGCTTAGTCAAATCTGTCCCTAACTGGTTCACCAGCTCCGTCTGCCTCTTGAAGGAATGAACGTCTTCGCTTTTCTCGCTTCTGAGTTGAGCCAATTCTTTCTCCAGTTCTTCATTTGCCTTCTTCAGCTCGTCTCTCTCAGCTAACACCTGATTATGCTGCTGAATAGGCACGGTGGTAGGCTCTTCAATCACTGGAGGGCTTTTTGGCTTGGCAGGAGGAAACGACATCCCTATAGCATCTGCTCTGGCTCTGATCCAAGTCACAACGGAGCGTAGGCTTGGCTATTACTTTTCCCCAGCAACGGCTTTCCCCGCTTACAGATACCATTCCAAGCGTGCTGAAGCTTAGACAACATATCCCCCTCTAGAAGTCCAGTGAGGTACAGAGATTCCTGCACCTCTTCATCCTTCGGCGGAGCTCTCAAAGCATAAGCAAACTGTCGGACCAACAGAGATGGATTATAGTTGATACAGCCCTTCCTGCCTATCAAAGGCACATTTGGAAACCCACTGCAGCTGAAGATAATCTCAGTACCCAACCTATCTCTATCAAACCAGGCAATATCCTCCGCTGACAGACTCATCAAGCGCTCAGACCACTCAGCTGCGGCTGCAGACGAAGCAAAGGGACCCTTCTTGGGTAGGTGACTATCAAGCCATCTATAGAGTAGGGGCGCACAACACGAGACATTCTTGCCCCTTCTATTCTCGTTTTTGTAGTGGACGGAATGGTAAACATCTCCAATCAAGGTAGGGACTGGATTGCCTGATGCAAAGATGTGGAAGGCGTCGAAGTCTACAAAGTCGGACATATTGGGGAACAGAAGGATGCCATATATGCACAGAGCAAGGATGGCGTTGAACACGATCCAACATCCGTCTTTGGCGCACTGCTGAGCCTTTCCCGCTAAGAACTGCAAGGAGAAACCGGGAACCCTGTTCCAACTAGACAAGACCAACTCGGAGGCATCTAGGTGAAGTGAGGGAGCTAGACTAGCCAGATTAGGCTCAGCATCCATATGAACAAAGGGCATCTGACTCTTGATAGGCACACCTAACAAATCAACGTACTCCTCTAGTGTGGGTGCGAGAATAAAGTCCTGGAAAGTAAAGCATCTCAACGGAGGATCGTAGAACTGCAGCAGGGCGTGCAACCCATTCAACTCAAACACAGAGGGTTTACGAACCAGGCTGAGCAGTTTCCCATAAGACTTTTTGAATTCATCTCTCACAGAATCATCTGCCAAAGCAATCAAACCAGTCAGCTGAACAACATCAGGAGTGGGGAGCTTGTAGGCCACAGTCTTCCTCAGAGAGCCCATGATAGCACAATAGGAGGCAAGAAAACCTGAACCAGGGGAAACGGTACCTGCAACACAGACACACGTTAATGAAATGCCAATGAGTATGCAACGCAATGTAAAATGCAATCATGAGGCAGGAGATCAAGACAAATGTGTTGTTGAGGAGATGAGGGCTTTGTATCAACAAAACCACAGTACTGCTCTGTCAAGAACAACCACTATCTCTGATAAGAGGAAAACCCAGGTATCGGACCATAAATCTGCTCTCTGATGATGAGAACCTCTGATACCAACAAAACTGATTCACTATCAAGAAAACCAGGTAGTCTGAAGGTTAAGGCTTCCTGCAACAAACCCAACCCTGCTCACAGGTATGGACCTAACCTGACACAAGTTCGGCATCCTATGCGGTCATCAGCGTCACAGACATTCAAGAGGGGTGATACGATACCCAGAAGGTGTGGCATCACCGTCTCCTGAAGCAGCCTCACTCAGCTGAATTCCAAATGATCGGTCCCCAGAGTCGACAATCCTCCAAACCAACAACCCTTCAGGCCCAAAGGGCCAGAAAAGAAGTCAACCGGGAGAACCTCGTTTGAGCGTGGATTTCATGAGACACTAGTGCCTGCAAAGCAAGCACGCGCCCACTAATTTCCACAGCTAATTTCCACATCTAATGCTAGGTACACTCAAGCCTGGGTCTGGCTCCTCACTCATCAGAATGCCCCTCCCACAACAGCACAGATAATCATATCATACTAAAAATAAAGTGCGGGAAATAAAATGCGATAAATAAACACAACCCAACAAGTAATCACACAAGCGCTAGGATTGACTCTCGAAGGGGACGTTGGATCCCCAAACTGACTCGCATACGGGATGTTGGATCCCAGGAAACTATCAATTCCCCAGCAGAGTCACCAGCTGTCGCTACCGCGAAAATAAGGTGCCGGCAAAACAGAAGAGTCGCCACCTTTCGTTATTTATCCCTCAGAGCGGGAAAGGAAACGATCGGAAAAACCTGACGAAAAGGGTATAAGACGAGGTCATCGCAACCATTGTCTGGGTTCGGGAGTCGGGTTATGCAAGGGGAAGGTATTAACACCCCTCACGTCCATCGTACTCGATGGGATCCACGCTTGTTGTGTTTATCTGACGGGTTGATTTTATCTATCTACCTATCAAGGCTAGCTTAAAAGGAAAAGAAAATGACTCGGCAAAGCTTCGCGCTTTATGCCTACATATTCTCATCAGAGAATGAGAAATCAGAGTCAACGTAGTTCGCCTAACTACAGGTTACGGGGAAGGTGGCTCTCCAATACATCAGTATTGTGCCTACGTACTCTCAACAGGTATGAGAGATTAGAGCTTACGTAGTTCAGGATAATACGGATTACGGGAATTCAGATTCATCTGTTTTATCGAGTAGGGTTAACAAACAGTTCCAGCAGTTTGGCGTACGCAGCTCGACCCTTGGAGACTTAGGCATTACCGTTTGCGGTAGAACTGGGAGTTAACGACACTCTTTTCTTCAGAAAAGCTTCCTTTGAATTATGGGCCCACGGGGCAAAAAGGTTTGAAGTTTGTTTTCTGTCTTTTACGGAAGAATTGTTTTTTATGAATGTTTGCAACTAATATCGCACTAGAGACTATGATCTGAGAGTGAATGCATCGCATGTCACCCAAAGGGTGCCATACTAAACATCTAAGCTGTCGGAAAGAACTCTCCGACAACCCTTTCTCAGATAGCTTAAGGCTCGTAACGTACGACGTCAGTTAACCTTTATTACTGTGTTTTAATTTGTTTTGAGATGAGAAGAGAGAATGAACAGGCTCAACTAAAGGGAGACTATCAAGTCCTAATGTTGTCATGCCAAGGATTCATCCTATGGTGGAGGTTTGAAACAGGGAACTCCTAGAAGTTATCATGCATAGGTTTCAACCTAAAGTTCTAATCATCACTTCCTTATCAAAGGAAGTGAGATTCCTAAGGGATCATGTCAATGATAAACAGAAACAGATAAAGCATCAACATAAACAGTAAACAGTAAACGACTGTAAAATGCATGCAATGCAAGTGAGGGAGGAAATGTGTGTGGGGCATCAGCCTCCACAAGCTCATCTCGACCTCAAGCCAGATATGAATAACTGTAATCATACAGGAGAATAAAATAAAATGCCATCAAGCAAATCACAAACCACATAGGCAAGGGAGCAGAGCTCTACCGAATACCCGCAAGCAAAGCCATACAGAAACAATACAAGCAAAGGGAGCAACTCAACCTCTAGTGCAATCATTCTCCTAGTTTACATCAGTCTAAATATGAACTTATTCTAATGCATCAAGCAAATCAAACAAGCCACACCAATACAATTGCACAGAAAGCAAACAGACAGACAAGCAGCTCAACAGCTTCCACAGCTTCACAGCAAAGCAATCTTCTGACAGCAGTTCAGTCCTCAGTCTTTAACTAACCTTCAAGGCTATCATCTCCAATATCAAGTATCAACTTGCTTCTTCAAGCTTTCAATACATCAAGCATAAGTATCAACTTATTCTTTCTTCTTCATCAAGCCTCAGCTCTTTCTTCCTTACAAGTATCACCTTGCTCTTCCTGATCTACAAGCTTCAACTTCAATGGTAGTCTTCAAACACAGAGAAGTGTCAACTTCTAGCCTCTTCAACAAGGAACTCCATCCTCTATCAAGGGAGAAAGATTCATTTGATAAGAGCAAAGTTTGGATGGTTGGTAGCAGAGTGAAGACCAAAGGTCACCACTAAGCATCCTATCATCAGAGGAAGGGACCCTCAAAGGTTCTACCGGCTTGTAAAGAGCCATACATCCTACCAAAGGAGGGATGAGGCCTTTACAAGAGGACCTTACATCATAGGGAAGAATGGAAGTGATCAACATCTTCCATGTTTATGAAGGAAGAGAATCTATCTAGAAGCTCTGCCTACAAACCCTAATCTTAACACCTAATCAACACTACACCAAAAGAAGGGAGATCTTCACATCCAAGCTTCTTCAAACACTCCATGGTATCCCAAACTTGTCTTCAACATCATCCAAGAGCAAGAGGGACAAAACCCTAATATAAGGGAACTAAAGAAGTCATTCTAGTTGAATTAGTGCATTAGAATCATCTAAAGTTAGCACTTAAACTAAAATCAAACAAATATAGTAAACTACATTGTAAATTCCTACAAAAATTCCTAAGGGACCCTAATTCAATCATGAATCTACCATACAAAAATCATAGGTTGAATCATCCACCAAGTTCTAGATATAAAATCTAAATCATAAGGTACTAACCATAAACCCTAAAAAGGGAACTCCTAAAGTTTCAACCCAAAACTACCACCTACATTCATCACAAAAATGTGAGAAAAATCTAGGGGGAACATGCATATCTATGCTAGCTACACACAAAAAATCAAGGCAAGAATCATCATCACATGATCAAACCAAATTCAACAAAATAAAGCATCAACCATGATTATTTCAATATCAATTAAAATTCAACAAATGCAAATAAAATAAAAAATGCATGAAATATTAATATTTTTTATCTAAAAAAAACTATATTCAATCATGAATCAATGGAAAAATAATGGAATCATTTGAGTTATTTTTCAATTTTTTATGGATTATTCATTAACCTATGCAAAATGAAGAAATAAAAGAAAATCAATGAGAAATTAATAAGCGCGTGGTGTGAATAGCATATTTTCTCAGTTCATTATCCAGACTGGGCCAGAAGTGGGGTGCTGATATCAATTAGTGACTTAAGCCCATGACCAACATTTAAGTTATACGGTGCGTTTTGGCTTTTACTCAGACTCTTCACAAAATCTCCCTCACTCGTGGCCGTTAGATCCTCATCTGGTCAAAGGTCCACATCTAATCCAATGGCTATGAGGTTGTCTTCTTCCTTTTGAATTTCTGAACTTCCTCCACCTGCGCGTGCGAAGGTCACCGCCGGTGACTTCTCCGGTCAGCCTCATCCAACCCTAACTCTCTCCACAGGCCTCCATTCCAAATGGTTACTACACGAATCTTGTCCCAAATTTCACAAGGAATCTTCCTATACTACTCAATCATTCTAAAAGCTCAAGAATCCAAGAATAGCAATCTCAACCAAAAATTGCATAAACCCTAAATTGTCACTAATCTTCCAATTAATGGTCCAGAAAGCTTCCTACACCAACCTACAATGATTCTAACCTAACAAATCCTATTGATTCTACTTAAATTAAGCCATGGAATGAGAATTACATACCTGGTAAAATCGCGTGAATAGAGTACTCAAATCTTCAAATCAACCCTCAAGAACTTCCAAACTCCTTCACTAGCATCCAAGGAAGGTTCTGTATGCAAAGAAATGAGTTGAAATGCCTTGAATTCTTGAACCCGATTCTGAGTTGCAGATGAATAATTTGCAATGCCAACTCACGATTCTTCCACAGTTTTGCCTTGAATTCAATCTGGGATCAACCACTAACACTAGAGCAAGCTATTGGGAGCCAAAGAATGGATTGAAATTGATCCAAACCTTGTAACAGAATTGGATTTGCAAGAAGAAATTTCAAAGTTCAATCTCACTATTCTCCCTCAATTCTCACCAACCTTGGCCTTGGATCACTTCATGTGTTTATATAGAGCATGACTGAATGATCTAGAAAGTTCTGGATCAATCTAATGAGAAGTTCAATATCTCATGTCATGGAAAATTCAATCTCATGCCATCCTCATACCAGCTCTGCTAACAGCTTGCATTTTCCCTTGAACCTCATCCAAATTCTCCTCAAATTAGATTATGAAGGTGTTTGAATGTGTTAGCACCTTGGTTTTGCACTTGTGTGTAGTTTGGCATATGTAACTTAAGCCTTAAGCAAGCAAATGCAACTCCATGATTTTGACCTCAAATGAGAAAAGTAATATTGCCAATGCCTTTAAAATGTCATTTCTGATGAAAATGACATATTACATGCCTTATCTTGGCTTTGGAATGAAAAATCACAAATTTGGTCCTTTTAATGAACTTTAATTCTTCCTTTTTAAGCCAATTTTGCAATTTTGAGTTACAAGCACTTCAAACCTCTCACGACCACTTGGCTAGCCTTAAAACATCGTTTTGAACAAGTTTGATGTTGAACATTTTCCCATTTGAAGCTTGCAAATAGGAGTTATGGCCTTATGATTGAAATGACTTGTAATCTCCAAATGTCCAAAATACCCTTGACTTGTCAAAGCCATAACTTGAGTTCTACAAATCCTATCAAGGACTTCTAGTACTCTCTAGAAATCTAAGAGGATAAGGAACCACATTCTTGTTGACCAAAAGTTCATAGGAATCATCCTTCTGGGGAAAAAGTTTCATGCAAGTTGGGTAACTTTCAAGCTCCAAATTCACATTCCTCAGATGACTTGTAACTTGTCAAAGCCATAACTTGAGCTCTAGAAATCCTATCAAGGACTTCTAGCACTAAAATTAAAGCTAAGATCATGCTCTACAACAATCATGTTGGGGGCAAGATGAGATGACAATCACATCTTGAGCTAAATTGCCTTGAAGATAGGGGCCAAACTAGGGGATTTTACACTGTCAAGCCTTAGAAACCCTAACTTGCAACTTCTCAAACCCTTCAATCATGATGAGTTAACCTTGGAATCATCATTAGAACATCTTAATGCATCAATCCATGATCACATGGCTCTTGTATTAGGTCTCAACCTTCTTCAAATCATCAGTTGACTTAGGGTTGACCCAGTCAAACCCTAGCTGCACCGCTCATGGCTGAGGCTTCTTAATCATGCACAATGACCTGTCTAGGCTTCAAAGTGATCTTCAACCCTTCTCATGAGCTCTCTCAAGACCTCAAGTCCAACTTCATGGCTTCAGAATCATCTGATGGTCTTCCCCATACCTCTCAAGTTAGGAGACCTACACACTTGGCTTCAACCACTCTCTCTGAGGATCTTTTAACTTCTCTGACAAGGATATCAACCCTTAAAAATCTGAATAACCTTCTTAGCTAGATTCATAGTCTTGTATAGCTCTTAATTGTTAATCATACCTCTTGATCTCCTGCATACATGTCAATGAAATGCAAATGATAATGCTAATGTGAATGAAATGAAACATAAGCTAGGTAAAGAAGTGTTGAGCAAATTTTGGGGTGCAACAATAGTCTCTAGTGCGACTGAGATTGCAAACATCTTAAAAAACAGTTCTTTCGTAAAAAAACTCAAACAAACAATCAAACTCTATTTTTGTCCTCTTTGACCTTTAATCAGGAAAACCCTTTCTTAAGGAGATAAAAAACTATCAGACAAACTTGTGTCTTTCGTAGCCCGAACTACGTTTGCTCTGATCTTTCATGCTGTATGAAAGTACGTAGGCACGAGATGCGATATCTCGGAGAGCAACCTTCCCCCCTTAACCCGTAGTTAGGCGAACTACGTTGACTCTGATTTCTGTTCCAGACGGGAATACGTAGGCATAAAGTGTGACACTTTACCGAGTCATTTTATTTTCTTTTTAGACCAGACCTTTAGAGTAGATAGATAAACACACCCTTAGATAGAAAACAAGCGTGGATCCCGTCGAGTACGACGGATGTGAGGGGTGCTAATACCTTCCCCTTAACCGACTCCCGAATCCAGGATTTGGTTGCGATGACCATTCCTTTCCCTCTTTGCGTTAGGTTTTCTCTGAGCGTTTCCTTTCCCTCTTTTGGGATAAATAACACACGGTGACGACTCTTCTGTCATGGCCGGCGCCGTTTTTCGCAGTAGCGACAGCTGGCGACTCTGCTGGGGACGTTCTGGTTCCCTATGCAAGTCAATCCTAGCGCTTGTTTTTCCGTCTGGGGTTTTGTATTTATTTTTCTGTCTTTACTTTCAGTACTGTATATATTTGTTGTTATGCTGTGGGTAGAGGGTTAGTTTGAGAGATAAGTCGGACCTGGGCTTGAGTGCACATAGACTTAGAAGTAGAGAGTAGTGGTTAGCCTGCTTGCTTTGCTCGCACCAGCTAGCTACGAAATTTACACTCAGACGAGATTCTCTTTGATGGCATCTTGCCTGGCCCTTTGGGCTCGACAGGTTGTTGGACTTGAGGGTTGTCGATTCTGGGAACCTATCATTTGGGATTCGGCTAAGTGAGGCCTCTTCAAGGGATGATGATGCCACACCTTCTGGGTATCGTATCATCGCTCTTGAAAGTATGTGACGCTGATGACCGCATAGGATGGCGTACCTCGTCTGCGAGTTAAGTACATACCTGTGAGAGGGTAGGTGGGTCTTTTTGCAGGAAAACTCTGGCCTCAGACTACCTGGTTTGTCTCTGTCAGTGAGAATTGGTTGTGAGGGTTCTTTTGTGGTTGGTTTGGTTTGAGGAGAAGATCTGATGGTTCTAAAGTGGCAGTACAGCACAACACAGTTCTTCAGCATTGCACTTGATCCCTTGTCTGCATATGCATCTGCATTTTCATGTTTGCATTTTATTAACATGTATTTATATTGCAGGTGTGCTCTTTCCCCTCAGATTCTAGTGTTCTTCTTGCCAGACATGGAGTCCATGAAGAGAACAGTTGCTTACAGGTTACCGTCTCCAGATATCAGTTCCTTATTGCAATTGGTTGCTCTAGCAGATCAGAGAGTGAGGGCTGAGTTTAGAGAGTCTTATGGGAAACTGCTCAGTTTGTTGTGCAGACCTTCTGTGTTTGAGATGACTGGATTGTATACCTTGATGCAGTTTTACGAGCCTCAGTTGAGATGCTTCTTATTCCCTGATTTTATTCTGGCTCCGACTTTGGAGGAATATTCTGATATGCTAGGAGTGCCTGTGTTAGATCAGATGCCTTTTAGTCGCGAGGATACTGAGCCTGAGTTGGCTAAGCTTGCTGAGATTGTTAGTTTAGATGCTTCTGAGTTCCCCGGAGGTTTGGTCAAGTTGAATGGAGCTTATGGTTTTCATCTTTCTTGCTTGGTTGAGAAGGCTACGCAGTGTACGAAGGATGGATGTTGGATTGTCTTCAATGCTATTCTGGCTGTTTGCATTTATGGGATTGTATTGTTCCCGAACCTGCTTGATTTTGTTGATTCAGATGCTTTCTTTATTCTTGCCTCGAAGAATCCGGTGCCTACTCTCTTGGGTGACGTTTATCATTCTATTCATTATAAGAATGAGAAGCGTCGGGGAAAGAATGTTTCTTGCTGTGTACCTCTTCTATACAGGTGGTTTCAAGGACATCTTCCTAAGAAGGGACCTTTTGTTGATACTGCTGGTACTTTAGATTGGTCTTCCAGATTGATGGGATTGTGTGCCGAGAACATTGTTTGGTTTGATCGGAACTTGCTCGGAGTGGATATTATATATAGTTGCAGTGGCTTTCCGAATGTTCCTTTGATTGGACGGAAAGGTTGTATTAACTATAACCCTTCTCTACTTGTGAGATAGTTTGGCTATGCTTTGAGGGACTCTCCGGTTGAAGACGAGATACAGGAATCTCTGTATCTCACAGGGTTATTAGATGGAGATGTTTTGGTCAGATTGAGGCGTGCTTGGGGTAATATTCACAAAAGAGGGAAGACATTGCTTGGTAAGAGTGACAGTCGAGCTTATAATCCTTATCGGCTCTGGATCCATGAGAGAGTTAGGACTTCTTTGATGCCATATCCTTCTGCAGAACCTTTGTATCTTCCGGTGATCGAGGAACCTACTTCAGTAGAGATTGAGAAGTATAACAAGCTGCTGGCTGAGAAGGAAGAGTTGCAGAGAGCAAATGAAGAGCTAGAGAAAGATATTTTCCAGCTTAGGCATGAGAAGAATGAGGCAACTTTCACTTTGAAGAAGCAGAATGAGATGATTAATAGGTTGGGTTCAGATTTGACCGAAGAGACCAGCAAGAGAGAGAAAGTAGGAGTAACCCTGAATGGTGTTACTAGTGTACTTGCTACTAAGAAAGAACTTCTGAACAAGGCTTATTCTCGACTTTCCAAGTGGGAATCTTTGTGGAATGCCACGCTTACTAGCCGTAAGGAGCGTGAAGATGAGTTGAAGCTTCAGATTTCTCAGTTAGAGGAGCAGCTCAGTGCTAAGGATGCGAAGATTGCTGAAGAGGTATCTCATAGACGTGACGCTGAGTCTAGAGTGAGCAACATGGTCAAAGAGACTAGGGTTGGTGAATTGAAGGCTGGCTCCAAGAGATGCAGGGTTGATGAGTGTTTTGGCAGGGGAGCCTGTGAAGAGGACACAAAAAAGCTGAGATCCACCGTCGAGCGGCATGCATTACTGATACAGGAGTTAATCTCCAGACTAGGTCATTCGGAGACGTTGAGGATATTGGAAGATGTCAGGGTGCGCCATTTGGCCTGATTTATCTTTGCTTTTCTCTTGTTATCTGTACTTCTATTTTGACCATCGCCAGGCTTGTTGGCCGAGGTTTTTTCAGTTGTATCTTTGTACTCTGCCTCTTGGCATTTGTTTATGTATGAGGTTTCTATTTATGCGTTTTCTTACTTGAGACTCCATTGTCGTTATGGCTTCTTCTCCGTGTTAGCTCCCAAATTCGACACTGCCTTGGGTTGCTAAACATTAAGACATAATTAATGTCTAAGTAAAATGAAGCAAAGAGGTTTCGACAGCCTCTAAGGAATCTTCTAAGCTAAACGGTTGAAATAACTTAGAAAAAATTAAGAAACCTAAAGTTATGAGCATTTCGACCGTGTCAGAGGTAGTTCGACCGAAATTCTGCAGGAGGATTGCTACGTCGTTTTGAAATTCAAAATTTGGAGGGAGCGGTTCTGTTCATAAGACACGTGGCGAGTTCTAGAGCAGGAAGTTACATGCAATTGACACTTGTTAGATCGAGGAGATACTAGGAAGTTTTTAGCAGTTAATTATTAGCATTATAAATAGGGATTTGTTAGACAGATTTCTGGGTGTTTTACCATTTGTACAAAGTAATTCCAATCAAATTTACTCAAAGTACCCGAGTGTGAGAAAAGAGTATTTTCACGGAGAATGTACGTTATGTAAAATCACCAAATTTTCAATAAAGTCTTTTACAATTTCAGCAACATTTACATTTCCTCTATTGAACCACTTGTGTAAGTGTTACCTTTTTGCCTTTACCTTTCCTGCATCCTTTACTCCAATTCCTCTTTTTCTTTAAACTTTTTACCTTCTTCGATCAGCCTTTTACAAATCTTTTACAACGTTTCTTTAAATTTATGCACTTTAAAATACCCAGTCGAAGTCTTTTTCATTACAAGCACATTTACCAATTCGTTATTACAAGTACTTTAAATCTAATTCTAAACGAAGAATACTTTAGCACATGTCCTAGGATCAATCTGATCGATCCTGTGAGTCACCAAAGTCAAATTTGGAAGATCAGTGGTTGTTTTCCGATTTTCAAGGGAAACAAAATGGCACGCCCAGTGGGACAGTGCTAAATATCCCCGCGATTTAGAATTAAAAGATTCTCATTTACAAGTCTTAATAGTCTTCGTAGAAAGTACATTATATGTTACTAAGAAGTGGTAGAATTACCGCTGCTAACGAAGAAAGACGAACAATCCTTAGGAATATGGTGACGGAAACGAACCAGCCAAACAATCCTAACCCACAAGTCGAAGGTTCTGGCGAAGGAACCAGTAACAACATGGTCCCACCGCCTATACCATCGACAGGAGAGCAAGTAGAGCCTCCCATAAGGTCAAAACAAACCTTCTCCCCAGTAGGATCTGGGACAAAGATAGTTAGGCCTTACACACAACCCATATTGGAGTATATTGGGCCACCAGTGTCGAATCCCCAAACTCCAATAGCAGGACCATCAGTGTCAATGCAGTTTGCCCCTTTTGGTCTTTTGCAGTTGCCAAGGAATCCCCCGTATGGGATGCCAACGACTGTAATGCAGGGGCTGCAAAATGCGCCCCCAATATTTTCTGAAAACACAATGGCGTCACCTTTGCAAGGATCAGGACCTGGTTCAAACATTGGTCGAAACCCTCAGAGTTTAAGTCTAGGATATTCGACTCAAGGTCCCAATCTAACAAATACGTTTGTTGCCTGTTTGAGGCAGCAGATGGATGAGAGTAACTTACAGATGGTTCAAACCCTCTCCCAGACTATGGGTGAGATCTTTCAGCCATTAATTCGAGACACAACTCACGCTAACCAACAACTGGCGACACAATTAACACGCTTGACTGAATTTATAAGGGTACCTCCGTTAGAAAGGAACCAAGCCCCTGTGGAGAATACTCCACAACAAATTCCAAGAGTGGCGCCAGAAGCCAATTTAGAGAACCAAGGAGGAATAGACCCTTATGTTGTCGAAACTCCTAGAGTCCAGGTCGAGAGAAACCCAGAAATATTTATGGTGAATCGAAACCAGGATGCAGACAATGTGGTCCAGCAAGTAAGACGCAACAACCTTGCGGTCGAAAACAACTTGGCTACGATGGTAGAAAGAATCATGACTCGAAATGGCCTAAACACTGGGTTTACTAGGCCAAATTATACTTCACCAATAGTCGACTACATCCTTCGAGCGGAATTACCCCCTAGGACCAAGGTGTCTAAGTTCACTAAGTTTTCAGGGGACACGACGGAGTCCACCGTCGAACACGTAGCACGCTACATAATTGAGGCTGGGGAGATAGCCAATGACGAAAGCCTTAGGATAAAATACTTCCCAAGTTCTCTTACAAAGAACGCATTCACGTGGTTTACCACTTTACCACCAAGTACAATATGTAACTGGACGCAGTTAGAACGACTCTTCCATGAACAGTTTTACATGGGCCAGGCGAAGATTAGTTTGAAAGAGTTGGCCAGTGTAAAGCGTAAGTTTTCAGAGCCAATCGAAGAATACCTCAATAGGTTTTGACTACTTAAGGCAAGGTGTTTTACACAGGTGCCTGAACATGAGTTGGTCGAAATGGCAGCAGGAGGTTTAGATTACTCTATTAGGAAGAAATTAGATACGCAATATCTGAGAGATATGGCCCAATTGGCCGACAGAGTCCGACAGCTAGAAAGGCTGAAAGACGAAAAGGCGAGATTTAACAAAGGCAAGAAAGTAGCTTTTGTCGAACTCAATGAAAGTAGCGAATGGGCTTGCGAAGAGTTCCCCTACTTCGAGGAGAACGAAGTCGGTCTTGCTGAATTAAAACAGGGTCCCCCATATTCTTGTCGAGTACTGGCCCCTCCTCAAGGAAAGGGCTTTGTCGAATCAGAAAAGAACGACAGGTTCCCTAAGAAAACTTACACCTTTGACATCACGAAATGTGATGAAATCTTCGATTTGCTAGTAAAAGATGGGCAGATGATAGTGCCGCCTGGTGCTAAAACACCGCCCTTAGAGCAGCGGAAAAAGAGAGGTTTTTGTAAGTACCATAATTTTCTGGGTCATAAAACATCTCAATGTTTTTTTTTCAGGGATCTCGTCCAGATGAAAAGGCGAAGGGCCAGATGAAGGTGGATGTTGATCCGCTGCAATTGGCTGATGCTCTTTATACTGAACCTATGGAAGCAAACATGATAGATGCTACTGAGGGCATCGAGTTTTCTGTTAACATGATGGAGGTCACTGAGGACCTCATTTTAGCACCAGTGATGGCGAAATTCGTCATGGGTTTCGGTTTGGACGATGCAGCAGTCACAGTCAAGGAGAATACTGGTCGAAACGATAACGATTCAAGTCTAGGGGTTCAAAGTCATCCAAGTTACACCATGGTAACCAAGGAAACAGCTGACCATTTCGTCAGAATGGACCAGGCCACTGAGGGCTTGGAAAGAATGGAGCTGGCTGGGACGGTCGAAGTTAATATGGTCGACATTAACCCATCGGAGACCATGGAAGAGAAAGAATCAAAACACCATGAGGGATGTAGCAGGTTAGCATACCCAGAGATAAAAGAGTCAATCGTTGGTTTTTTACATCGGTGCAAAGACAATGGATTGAGCGTGGTGCTGTGCCCCAGGTGCAGCGCTATTTTCGATAGAAAAGCAGCAGAGAAGTTAGAGGGAGAACGTCGACGTCAACTGAACAGAGGTGGCCATGGTTTTGATCAACGAAAGAGCTACCACAGGAGGACAGAAGACAAACGGTCTGAACCTCGAATCAGGCCACCAAGTGCTAGGCCCGCCAGTTTCAAACCTGTTGTCGATTCCGCTGATGGAAAGTGGAGGAAACCTAATGAAGAGAGGGCGCAAGGGCAGCAAAGGTGGAAGAACTTCGAAGTGAATCGAGGATCTTCGGTCTCCTACAGCAAGGAGTATCAATCCTCAAAAACAGCGCACGTATCTGAAAACTATAAAGGTAAGAATCCTATGACTAGATCTCAATGGAGGAGAGAGCAAAGAAGAAGAAAGGCTCTCAGAGAAGAGATGGATAAAAATCAGTCAAAGAATAGTTCAAACCCCCCGGAAAAGAAGGACAGCAGTCAAAGATAGCTGAAAAGTTACCAGTTGGGCGAAGGCTGTTTTCGCCTAAACAAGACAGACCAACGGAAGGGGATGAAGACATGACAGATAACTTTGACTCTGACTCCAATGACTCTTTGAACCTGGTGGTCAACGTGGTGTCGGTGATGCCCCGGGAGTTCGATAGGGTTTCAGAGGTCGAAGAACTAGGCGCAGACGCTGAATGGGAAATGGCAGCACATAAACCTGTATGCTATTACGTGATGAACAACGGCTGTGTCGAAGAGCAAAATGCTTTCTTCGAACGACCCACTGAAGAAATAAGGACCCACCTGAAACCGTTGTATATTACAGCAAAAGTGGAGAACATCCCCATCAACAAAATACTGGTGGATTGTGGCGTTACGGTAAACCTGATGCCACATTCTTTGCTGACCAAAATAGGAAAGCATGACGCTGATACAAAGCCACACAATATGGTTTTGTCGAATTATGAAGGAAAAGTAGGAACCACCATGGGTGTGATTCAGGTGGACGTAACCATCGGAACAATTACAAGACCAACGGTATTCATGGTGGTCGAAACCATGGCCAACTACAATTTATTGCTTGGCCGAGAGTGGATACATGGCATTGGAGCAGTGCCATCATCGATACATCAAAGGATTGCCATCTGGAGGCCAGATGGCATAGTTGAAAATATTGAAGCTGATCAAGGATACTTCAGGGTGCCAAGAAGGCAAGTAGATCAGTTCCAATTCGACAAGCACTTGGCCAGCATAGGCCCTTGTGCTTCAGCGGACTTTGAGTTCGCACCAAATGACGAGGTGTACTACTCACTATACCTCCACCCTGTCGACGGATTTCGTTGGGATAGAGAAATACCTGGGGAGAGACTCCCATACCTGGGGGCAGCCCCAGTTGACCCCATTGGGTGGGGCAGTGAGTTTGATGACTAAAGCAGTGGTGCTGCAAAGAATTTCGGCCTATGTGGCTGAAACCAAATTACAAACGGCCGTAATGGCCGCCCATGACAAAATGGCTGAAGAAGCCACCAAAATGCAGCGGGAGAGCTAGAGGCTCGACGCCATCTATGATGACGAACCTCTAGGGTTCGAAAGAGATCCTTTGGAGAACGACATCAAAATGCTCACACAGGATCCGTTGGAGGAAATTGATTTAGGAGAGGGTCCAACCAGGAGGCCAACGTACATTAGTGCTAACCTCGACCCTCAACTGAAGATCGAAGTCATCCAGTTGCTTCGGGAGTATAAGGATTGTTTCGCCTGGGACTATGACGAAATGCCTGGGTTGCAAAGGGATTTGGTGGAACATAAACTACCAATAAAACCTGGAAAGAAGCCAGTTAAACAGGGCCCAAGGTGTTTTGCTCCAGAGATCATGTCGAAGATCAAGGAGGAAATCGAAAGGCTCCTTCGTTGCAGATTCATTCGCACAGCGAGGTATGTCAAATGGCTGGCCAACATTGTCCCAGTCATCAAGAAGAACGGGTCCCTAAGAGTGTGCATTGATTTCAGAGATTTGAATTCAGCCACTCCCAAGGACGAATATTCGATGCCAGTGGCGGAAATGTTAGTTGATTCAGCCGTTGGCCATGAGTACCTTAGTATGTTGGATGGTTATTCTGGATATAACCAGATTTTTATCGCGGAAGATGACGTTCCCAAAACAGCGTTTCGTTGTCCAGGGGCCTTAGGCACTTACGAATGGGTAGTAATTCCATTTGGCCTAAAGAACGTCGGGGCAACATATCAGCGAGCGATGAATTCTATATTCCATGATTTCATTGAATCTTTTATGCAAATATACATTGACGATATTGTGGTGAAATCTGTTTTAGGAAAAAGCCATCTGGATCATCTGCGACAATCGTTCGCCAGAATGAGGAGGTTCGGCCTTAAAATGAATCTGTTGAAGTGCGTGTTTTATGTACAGGCGGGAGACTTCTTGGGTTTCATTGTCCATAAGAAGGGAATCGAAATCAACCAGAATAAGACGAAGGCTATCTTAGAAACAAAAGCGCCGTCAAACAAAAAAGAGTTGCAATCGCTGTTGGAGAAAATTAACTTTCTAAGGAGGTTCATCTCCAACTTAAGCGGCAAGACGCAAGCCTTCTCACCTTTGCTTCGAATTACTAGGGACAGATTCGAGTGGGGCAAAGAGTAGCAGGAAGCCTTTGACAAAATCAAAGACTACTTGGCTCACCCCCCAGTCCTTTCGCCTCTGTGTCGAAGCAGGAGTATGCGATTGTACATAGCAACGTCAGATAGAACTTTAGGAAGCATGTTGGCTCAGGAGGATGAGAATGGCGCCGAAAGGGCTATTTACTACCTCAGTAGAGTTTTAAATGACGCAGAAACTAGATATAGTGAAATCGAAAAGCTATGTCTATGTTTATATTTCTCATGTACAAAGTTAAAGCAATATGTTAAACCAGTAGATGTTTGTGTTTCTTCGCACTTTGATGTTATTAAACACATGTTATCAAAACCTATTTTGCACAGTCGAATTGGAAAATGGGCACTGGCATTGACAGACTTTATCGTCGACCATTCTATAAACGAGAATGCCCTGAATATAGTTGAAGTGGAACCATGGAAATTATACTTCGATGGCTCTAGCCACAAACATGGCACGGGTATTGGTCTGTTGATTATTTCGCCAGATAAAATTCCAACAAAATTCAAGTATAAAGTCGAAGGGTTGTGTTCCAACAACGAGGCTGAATATGAAGCTTTAATAGCTGGACTTGAAATTTTGTTAGAATTGGGGGCAACCCAGGTCGAAATAATGGGCGATTCGGAATTAGTGATAAAACAGTTGACAAAAGAGTACAAATGTGTTAAAGAAAATCTCATCATGTACTTCGTAGTGGCCAATAGGCTGCTTAAAAAATTCAAAGTGTCAACTATTCGACATATACCGAGAATACAGAACCAAGTGGCCAACGATCTAGCACAGATTGCCTCGGGATATAGGGTCTCGAAGGAAGACTTGCAGGAAGTAATCGAAGCTAGAGGCAAGGTAGTGTTGGTTGGGTTGAAGCCATCAGACTTAGAGGCTACAAAGTTTGGATATATGGATGAAGAGACTTTCGAAGTCTTTATCATCGGAGAATTGTTAGACAATGACTAGAGAAAGCCTTTAGTCGAATATCTCCAGAATCCGTCAATAGCCTCAGATCGAAAGATAAAATATCAAGCACTGGGCTACATCTTAATGGGCAACGAATTGTTCAAAAAGACCCCTGAAGAAGTTTTGCTGAAATGCCTGAGTGAATCAGAGGCATACTTGGCTTTGTCAACAGTCCACAGTGGGGCATGTGGTGCACACCAAGTTGGCCATAAAATGAAATGGTTGTTATTTCGACAAGGTTTATACTGGCCTACGATGCTAAAGGATTGCATCGAGTTCGCCAAGGGGTGCCAGGAGTGTCAAGTTCATGCGGGCATACAACATGTCCCAGCAAGCGAATTACATTCCATAATTAAACCATGGCCGTTTAGAGGTTGGGATTTGGACCTGATTGGAGAAATTCGACCAGCATCCTCAAAAAACCAAAAGTATATCTTAGTGGGGATAGATTACTTTTCCAAGTGGGTCGAAGCAGTGCCTTTACCTAAAGTGGATCAGGAAGATGTGATTGAATTCATTCAGAAAAATATCATCTTTAGGTTTGGACTGCCAGAGACAATAACAACGGATCAAGGGTCGATCTTCACGGGTAGAAAGATGCAGGATTTCGCCAGAGAGATGGGGTTCAAACTCTTAACTTCGACCCCTTATTACGCGCAAGCTAACGGGCAAGTCGAGGCAGCAAATAAAGTGGTCATTGGCATGATAAAGAAGCAAGTAGGAACCAAGCCAAAGAATTGGCACAAAGTGTTGGATCAGGTTCTATGGGCATGTCAAACGTCACCCAAAGAGGCAACCAACACCACCCCATATTGTTTGACCTTTGGTCACGATGCAGTGTTGCCAGTCGAAATCCACATACAGTCGATTAGGGTTCAAAGGCAACATGAAATTTCTAGAGAAGTCTATTGGGGTATGATGCTCGATGAGGTCATAGACTTAGACGAAGAAAGATTGAAAGCTCTAGAATTGCTGAGAAGGCAGAAAAAGAGAGTGGAAAAGTCATACAATAAGAAGGTTAAAGCAAGAACCTTTTTAGTTGGAGACTTAGTTTGGAGATTCATTCTGCCTATGGATCGAAAGGCCAAGACGTTGGGTAAATGGTCCCCAAAGTGGGAGGGACCCTTCCAAGTGTCGAGGGTTTTCTTTAATGGAGCCTATGAAGTGGAAGAATTGGGCGAAGATAAGAGGATATTAAAAGTAAATGGTAAGTACTTGAAAAAGTACAGGTCTATGCTACAAGAAGTTAAGATAACAACAGAGTAACAGAAAGTATAAAGCAAAGCCACAAATGGTATTAATATTTGCCAAAATGGCGCGATAAGTTATAATAACAAAGATGGCTTCAAAGGCCAGCAAAATATAGTCTGTTAGAATATGTCAGTAAATTAGAAAGGAAGATTGGCCTTCATTTTAAGTTAGTTCGCCTTCTGAGATTCAATACGTTGTTGGCACGAGGCCCTTTCGTTAATTAATCTGGCAACTTCTTCTTCTAAGATTCGAGCCTCTTCTACAAAAGTGATAGCATGTTCGAGTTCAGCAGCAATGGTTGAATCGTCTTTGGAAGATAGTTGAGAAATCTTCTTTTCTTCTTTCTTGATCTTGCTTTGAAGTTTCTTGATCTTGCGTTTCCAACAGACGATGTTTTCCTTTACTGGAAGCAATCTCTAGTTGGTCTCTCTTTTTCTCTTCCTCTACCTCTTCGATCTTTTGTTACGATTCTGCTGCACTTGTCCATGCAGCTGCTTCACAACCAGATTTCGTCGAAATGTCACCTTCGAGGCGGGGCAGCAACGTAAGGTCTTTGTAGACTTGATCTATCAAAATTCCCACCTCTCGAATGACGTTAGCAGCTTCAGGGGATATGGAATCAAGTCTCACTTGTTGAAGAAGCGCTTTCAAAGATAGATGGGTGACGGAATCCATCTGCAGCAACATGAAAAGGTCTCCTTTAAAGATTTTGGCTTTGATCTTCGCCAAAATGTCATCTGAAGGTTTGCTAGAGACCTGGCCCTCAGAAGTTGAAGCACTCCGAGTTTTTCCAGAAGAACTGCCTCGACTGCGCAGCAGTTATTGAACGTATCGACGAGGATCGCTTTCTTTTAGCGCAGCCATTTCTTCCTTAGAGAGGACTGTTTCGTTTTGAAGAGGCATTGCCTGTGGCACCTCGACGGGAGTAACTTTGGTAGCATCAATACAATCAGGATCATCAGATTTTCCTTTTGTAATTATTTCCCCTTCTACAGGGGCAGTTTTTGTGGAGTCTTGAGCCAAGGTAGCTTCTTTTTCCTCACCATCTGACTCACCTAGCTCAGACTGGTGCATGGCTTCTTCCTCACATGTGTTGGCTTCGTTCGCATCAACGTCGTCATTAGCGGGTTTTGTTTGATCAAAAGGGGAACTTGTTGTGGTGGCAGGGTTGGTGTCCTCATGTTTGGGGTTTTCGTCTTTGTTTGCCACGACTATTGTCTCAGGAGCTTTCTCTTCCTCGTGGTCAGACCCATCAATTTGTGATTGTTGGGTAGTAGTTTTTAGGGACGAAGGGGCTGCATAAAATTCAGGTTTGTTAATTTCACCAAGAGAACTCACACCAGAACCCAAATCAGATGTAGGGATATAAGTGGGTTCACCTTGGCTGTTCAATGGATAAATAGGCAAGGGAGACGGTTGTATCGAAGGCTTGGAGGCCTCGGTAGTAGTCTGCAATTGGGAAAATAAACCTCATGAGACGCGAGATAAAAGAGACAAGAGCTTGATATAGAAAGGTCAGAGATTCTTTCACAATACCTTCGTGGCTTCCTCAGCCGGACTAGAGTTATCACTCTCTATGGGAACGGCAGAAGGATTTAGATCATTTGTTGTGGGAGCTTTGACAGGAGATTCAGGAGGCGTGTTTTGTTTTTGTATTTTGGCGGGAGATGAAGGAGATTCGACGCTCTCTAGCCCATGAGTTACCTTTTGTTTTGCTTTTTAGGGAAGTATCTTCACGAGGGGATTCATCATCGTCGGAGTCTATGATGACTTGGGCTGCAACTTTTCTTCTTTTTTGAGGGGTTGGAGGTTTGCGGCTAACCTGGGAAGATCGAAGTGATCAGCAAAGGACAGAAAAGCTTCAGGTGAATAAGAGCATGTAAGAATTTACCTTTGAACTTTCGATCTTTCCTTCTGTTTTATTGGTCGGAGCGTTTCTTTTGGGAGCAACTGCGAATAAATAAATATAGAAGATATAGGTTAGTAATGTTGAAGCTCCGTGAGAGGAAGCCAAATCGAAGGGAGATGACCTTCAAGGATTTCGGTCTCGATGTGAACATCTTCGATACTGACATGAAGGTGCCCTCTAAAGGTATCAAGTGTATATTTAGTCGGAACCACCCGCTGCGCCTTAGGCTTCGACTGTTGTCGAAGTATTTTTATGCTATCCTCACAGATAAACCAGTCTGGAAATGGAGGGGCAAGAGCCACGCCAAAATCAGCGGTTGGTAATCGAGGGGTCTTTGGGGGAAAGAGTTTAAAAGCAACCTCATATCGTCTATCGTAAGGGATAGATGAGGGGATTTTCAGATTCTCCATTCGTTTAGAAAACTTTTCTTTTAAAGTGACAGCAGCCTCGCGGATGGTTCGACTAACATCATTTGGTCGATATGCAGTTTCGAAGTACTTCTGGAAAGCTTTTATCTCTTTGATATGAGTAGACGTACCTTTCTTGACCTTTTCCTGCACATCAATAAAAGCCTGGTCAATCAAGCGTGAAAAACTTGAAACATCAAGAAAATTGTTGGAGTAATGGTTGGTCCACCAGTTATAAAAATCTGGGGTACAAAGGTGAGTGGGTTCAAAATAGATTGGAGTAAAATGGGACTTATGGGCATAACGGGCCGTTTGAGTCGAACACTCAAGTAGGTTGAAGATAGTGGAGAGAAGAATAACATGAGACTTCTTATCATACAAGCACCTAGGCAATGATTGAATTAACCCAAATTGCCTCGACACCAAGTTAGGTTGATAAGCGACTAATGTTGCTTGTCCTCTGACAAGATTAAGCTTATGAACAATCAAGCGTGGCATCAAGAATCTCTCCCATATTAGGTTTGATTCTGCTTCTTGTTTTTGCGAAACTGGAGGAAATGACCTGGTGAACCATTCAGGGCCATACAGCCTATGAGCAAAAGGGGCCATCCTGATAGTGAATTCATGCCTTTTTGCAAACAAGTGGATGAAGCTGGTAAGGTTGGCACGAAGGCTTCAACCCTCTTCACTTGGTGTCAACTGAACCAAGCGTGGCCATTCGACGCGGCGTTCAGATACCTGGGCTTCGTCGACCTCTCCTTTGAAAGGAAGGTTGTGCTCGAAGGTAGCGTTCAACCATAATTGAAGCAACCAAAATGGCCCCGCCATTATAAGAGTGCCATGGGTTTTTGGATCCCTTAGTTTATCAGTGCCTTCTCCCAAAGCCTCATACAGGCTGGCTAGTATCATTTCACTGAGACATACGTCCCTTTTAAGGTGTAACTAATTCGCCAGGGTAAGGTACTTCCTCGCCACCTGCAAGGACTTTGTGCAAAAAATACAACGAGACAACCATATGGCCAGAAAGGCTATGTGCTCCTCGTCTTCGACTACGTCGATGTCTTTCTTATGATAACGATTTATGAAGGGTGTGTAAGTATGTTTCGTACTACCAAAACCTATGGTGTCCCGTGCATCAATTTCAGGATTGTAAGCCAATCCACATGGTCTTAATCCGACAATAGCAGCCATGTCGAAGAGCGTGGAAGCCACCATTCCGCTGGGAAGATGGAAGGTATGGTGAGTGTTGTCCCAGAAATACAAAGAGGAGGCCAGCATTAACGGACAGTAAGGTGGCCCAACCTTCGACAACATGATTAGGTCATAAATACCTATTTCTTTCCAATGTTGTGCCTTTGCTTTCTCTATTTTTGCCAACCAGTTAAGGTAAAGTTCAGAATCTTTGAAGTACGGCGTAGCTCTAAAGAGTCTTGCTCCATCATGCAAATATTTGAGGTCCACATTAAAGAGAGAAAGGTCATCTGGGTTATCAGAAGGGATTTTGCTAGCATCTTTTTGCCCTAAGGGTTTGGTTTTCCGATAAGAAGGGAAAAAGTCACTCAAGGTGGAATAATCAAGGTCTGGGGCTGACAATGGGCCAGACATGGCTAAGGGTTTTCCAGCCACATCAACGGGGATGATTACCTGAGATTCGTAGATGTGTCGTTTTTCTTCTGCTAACGGCTCCCTAATGAGCTGTTGGTTCTTCGTGATTTTTGGTTCGCTCAAGGTAGCGAAAGGTGGCAATGCAGATGAAGAAGATGGTCTCCTAGTTTGAGTTTTCTTCTGTTGTTCAGCCATGATTGAAGGTTTTCAGAGAAAAAGGAGATTTTTCTTGTGTAGGAAAAAACGGGTTTCTTCAGCAAAGAGGAGAAGAGTAAAGGTTGGTAATGAGTAGAAAGTCTTTATGAAAAAACTCTTGGTGATTTTATAAGGATTCAGAAAATTAAGAATTCTTACGTGGTTGAAATTAGTGGGCCACGTGTGCGACCTAGTGGAAGAAGTAAGGGGCGGTTGTAACCTATACCCCTAGGCGCTAAAAGGGTGATAATGTTTTCTGAATTTTTGTGAGTTCCAAGAAACCTGCCATGATGATGATGACGTCAGAAGCGTGCAAAGTGGCGTGGTTTTTAATATAAACATTTCTCTTTCTTCTGTTTTATCTTCCAAAGGATAAGAGGCAAACCAAAGGGTATGATAGTATCGAAAAGATGGTGTCGAATGTAACACCCCCTTTCTATACCCCCAAAATAATGCATTTAAATCAATTAGGCACTTAGAAAATTTATTTCATCAGAGTTTAATTAAAACATGGTATACAAGAGGCGCATCACATTATCATGAAATTAAACACATACGATACCTGCTCAAATTAGATATGCAACAATGGGTAACCCACATCTCAATATTTAGAATAAAGCAGAAACATCCAAATATTGAATCGATCACATTCATAAAAGTATATACAACCATATCCACAGCAGATACATACACATATGTATCACAAAAGAATCAAAACAAAATAGCTTCAAAAGAGCCAAAGGCTTCCTAACTACCCAGATGTTACATATCAGAGCCATTGACCAAAAAGAATGAAGACATCGCTTCACAAAAAGAACCTCCAGCTTCCTACTCTGCAATGCCTCATAGAGCATTATAAAACAGCAGAAGGGTGAGAAACAATATCATAACAGTTAATGCATAAAATTGTATATATACATATACTCACATTTGTACAAGTTATACTCAAATTATGTTCTCACCACATTAAGCATATACAATTAATCATGCCTCTACACATGCTCATGAACATTCACTATATGTTCCTCCAAACAATCATATATAACATACACAGTTACATTCATACAACTAATGCATCATACACAAATGACTCATGCAACTCATAGAGACCGACACACGACTCTATGCAGATGCAAGTGCGGTACCGACTCATTCCAACAGATTCTCTAAGGAATCGAGTATTCAGCAGATCCTCCACAGGATCAAGTATTCAGCAGATTCTCCACGGAATCAAATATTCATCAGATTCTCCACGGAATCGAATATTCAGCAGATTCTCCACGGAATCAAATACTCAGCAGATTCTCCACGGAATCAAATACTCTAGTCAATCCTCCAAGGGATTACATGTTATGACCGATTCTCCGAGGAATCACACAATGCAACCGATTCTCCAAGGAATCCAATGTAACCATCGTATCATACGAGGTTCTGCAAATCCTCCGAGGGATCATTCAACACAAAAATGCATACTAAGATGCTACACAATGCTAATCCTCCGAGGGATCGATCAACACAGAATGCATACTATGTTCACAAACATACTTATTGCATTTATCACATACATCGCATATATCTAACATGCATTCACATTATGCACCATTTCACACATGGTTTACACACATATCAGCCTATCAATGCGTTTCTATTCAATTCAAGCAAATACACAAGATTATCAAACGTTCAAGATTCACCATTGGCTCTACAATCTAGGATTCACGCCTTTCGGCCACCCACAACACGACATGTCAAAACAGTTCACACATCAATCATTCATATAGGCATTAATCATAATTGAATCAGCCAAAAATCATGCTATGAATAAACAGCAAAACAAATAACACTGCCAGGTTCGCCAACCTTCGCCTGGCGAAGCCACGCAGCGAATGCTCGCTGGCCTTCGCCTGGCGAACTTCCCAGCGAAGTCCACTGGGAGTAATTCTGGAATTACTCGCTGAGGCTCGCTACACACTCGCCTGGCGAACCTTCGCCAACTAACCTCGCCTGGCGAACTTGCCAGCGAAGACAGGGTGTTAGCTTCTGACTTGCTTCGCTACAGCTCGCTGGACTGCGCCTGGCGAAGCTTCGCTGCCATTCGCCTGGCGAGCCTGCGAAGACAGAACTTCCATGGCTGTCTCAAGAACCCAAACTCCAAAAAATCAACCGATTAAATCCAAACCAGTCTCAGTGGCACAACCCAACCATCACCCGACTAAACTACATCGTCTAATCCGAGTTCTAACCGATTAAAACCTCTATCTACTCATCAAACCAACTTCTAACCTAAGTGGAAAAAGAGTAGAAACTCTACAAAATCCAAACACATACACATACAATCATATACATTAAAGAGATGATAGAGTTTCACACCCTTACCGATCAATTGCAAGCTTTGGTGATGATCCCTTGATGATTCTAGGTTTTCCTCTCCACTTTCTCTTCTCTTTCTCTTCTCCTCTTTTCTTTCTCTTGTTTTTCTTCTTATGTTACTATCTTTCTTTCTTTTCCTCTCTTATTCCCTTTCTATCTCTATTTCTTTCCTCTCAAATTCTTTCCAACACTTACCAATCAATTCTCACACTAAATTGCTAAATGTCTAAAATGCCCTTTTTACTCTAATTCCCCGAAAACTCTCCGAATCGGTAAAAATAGATAAAATAAGCAAACACCACATAATAATATATAATTTCTCAATTTAAAACAAACATCAATTAAATAAATTAAAAGACTCGACAATTAATGGGAATTCAGAATCGGGGCGTTACAACTCTCTCCCACTTTAGAAATTTTCGTCCTCGAAAATATCACCTGATTCAAACAACTCTGGATGCGACTCTCGCATCTTGCTCTCCAACTCCCAAGTCATGTTGCCTTCCACGGCACCTCCCCAGGACACTTTCACAAGCGCAATATCCTTGCCTCTTAGTTTCTTAACTTCACGGTCCAAAATACTAACCGGTAAAACTTCAACTATAAGGTTATCTCTTACTTCAACTTCATCCATCGGGATAACATGTGACGGATCCGGGACATACTTCCGAAGTTGCGAGACATGGAATACATCATGCAAATTCGAAAGGTTCGGAGGTAACGCCACACGATAAGCCACAGCACCAACTCGTGCGACAATCTGATACGGGCCAATAAAACGAGAAGTCAACTTTCTCGACTTCAAAGCACGACCCATACCCGTAACCGGTGTAACTCTCAAAAACACATGGTCTCCCTCTTGAAACTCGAGATCCTTTCTCCTTTTATCATGATAACTTTTCTGTCTACTCTGAGAAGCTCTCATCTTTCCCCGAATAAATTTCACCTTTTCCGTCGTTTGCTGTACCATTTCCGGACCAACTACCGACTTTTCACCTGTCTCATGCCAACACAGAGGTGTTCGACATCTCCGGCCATATAAAGCCTCAAATGGTGCCATACCAATACTCGAATGGAAACTGCTATTATAGGTGAACTCAATCAACGCTAAATAACTGTCCCACGCACCACCTTGTTCAAGCACACAAGCACGCAACAAATCTTCTAACGATTGAATCGTCCTCTCGGTTTGACCATCTGTTTGCGGATGATATGCCGAACTCAATCTCAACTTAGAACCCAAGGCACCTTGCAAACTCTCCCAAAATCTTGAAGTAAATCTAGGGTCTCTATCCGACACAATACTCTTAGGAACTCCATGAAGCTTCACAATAGTGCCAACATAAATCTCGGCCAACCTTTCCAAAGAATAAGTAATATCAATCGGAATAAAGTGAGCCGATTTAGTAAGCCTATCAACAATCACCCAAATAGCATTATGTCCTTTTTGCGTATTCGGAAATCCCGTAACAAAATCCATCGATATACTATCCCATTTCCATTCCGGAATATCCAACGGTTGCATCAATCCACTAGGCTTCTGATGCTCCACCTTAGACTTCTGGCAAGTCAAACACGAGTACACAAAACGAGCAACATCGCTTTTTAATCCAGACCACCAAAAGATCTTCTTCAAATCCTGATACATCTTATTCGCTCCCGGATGAATACTCAAGTTACTCCGATGTCCCTCTTCCAATATCATCTTTTTCAAATCCGCATCATCGGGAATACAAATACGACCTCGAAACCTTAAAACTCCTAATTCATCAACTTTGAAATCTTCATTTCCATTCGTCATCAAATCCACAAATTTCAAATCCAACTTTTGCTTTTCACACACTGTAGCAAGGAAATCATTCGTGACATGCAACATACCCAGCTTCACACTACTCGATGTTAACTCACAAACCAAACTCAAATCTCTAAAGTTCTCCAAGAGTTCCCACTCTTTAACCATTAAAGTAGACACGTGCAACGACTTCCGACTTAAGGCATCAGCTACCACATTCGCCTTACCCGGATGATAATTTAAACCAAAATCATAGTCCTTCAAAAGTTCTAGCCATCTCCTTTGCCTCATATTCAATTCTTTTTGATCAAACAAATACTTCAAACTCTTGTGATCGCTAAAAACTTCAAATCTTGCACCATAAAGATAGTGCCTCCAAATTTTCAAAACGAACACTACGGCCGCTAACTCCAAATCATGAGTAGGATAATTCTTTTCATGTACTCTCAACTGTCTAGAAGCATACGCCACGACCTTCCCATCATGCATCAATACTCCACCCAATCCTGACAAGGAAGCATCGCAATAAACCACAAAAGGTTCTGTAGGATTCGGCAAAATCAAAACTGGCGCTGTCGTTAACCTTCTCTTTAATTCCATGAAACTCTCTTCACAATTAACATCCCAAATAAAAGCCTTTCCTTTACAAGTCAACTGCGTTAACAGAAGTGCTAACTTTGAAAATCCTTCGATAAACCTCCGGTAGTAACCGGCCAAGCCCAAAAAGCTTCGAATTTCCGTAACTGATCTTGGAGTCTCCCATTGCATTACCGCATCGATCTTGGATGGATCCACACTAATACCATTGCCGGAAATAATATGTCCAAGAAAACTCACCTCCGACAACCAAAACTCACACTTAGACAACTTTGCGTACAACTTCTTCTCTTTCAAAATCCGCAACACAATCCTTAAATGTTCTTCGTGTTCCTCTCGAGACTTAGAATAAATCAAAATGTCATCGATAAACACTACCACAAAACGATCCAACTGCTCGTGGAAGATACGGTTCATATATTCCATGAAAACACCCGGCGCATTAGAAACTCCGAATGGCATCACCGTATACTCATAGTGACCATATCGTGTTCTAAAAGCCGTCTTCGAAATATATTCTTCCTTAACCCGAATCTGGTGATAACCGGATCTCAAATCAATCTTACTAAAAACACGGGCTCCAACCAATTGATCCATCAAATCATCGATTCTTGGAAGCGGATACTTGTTCTTAATTGTCACATTATTCAACTGCCGATAATCAATACACAATCGCATACTACCATCCTTCTTCTTTACCAACAATACCGGCGCACCCCAAGGAGAAACACTTGGTCTTACAAATCTCTTATCCAACAAATCATTCAACTGCTTCTTCAATTCCACCAACTTCGATGCCGACATCCGATACGGGGCCATCGAAATCGGTCTAGTACCCGGAACTAGATCAATAGAAAATTCAACCTCTCTCTTTGGCGGCACATCCGCAACATCTTCCGGAAACACTTCAGGAAATTCACAAACCACAGGAAACACGTCGAGCTCAACTTTGCTCTCCACCGACAACGATGCAAACAAACCAAACAACTGAGCTTCGTCCGCTAAAAGTTTCTTCAACTCTTTAGTGGAAAGAAAACTCTCGTTCTCACCATCTTCCAAAGAAGGAAAACTTACTAACTTGTGATAGCAATCCAGATGAACTCTATTAAATTGCAACCAATTCATACCCAAGATTACGTCCAAACCTTCCAACGGCAAACACACTAAATCCATAACGAATTCCTTACCATACATGGTCAAAGGACAACTTGCACACACCAAAGAAGTAGTTACTGACCCCGAAGCGAGAGTCCCAATAACCATACCACTACTCAAGGAAACCATACACAAATCCAACCGCTTAGCACACGCAAGAGAAATGAACGAGTGAGTCGCTCCAGTATCAATAATAACAACTAAAGGCATATCATTAATAAAGCATGTACCTTTAATCAAACGATCCGCCGCATTAGTAGCGTCTGCACCTGCTAATGCGAATACTTTTCCGCCCGCCTGAGCTTGCTTCGGTTTGGTACAATTCGGGCTAATGTGACCCACCTCGCCACAATTAAAACACTTCACAGCATTCTTTCTACACTCTGCTGCATCATGTCCAAGGAGCCCACAGTTGGAACACTTCGCCTTGAACATTCCACAATCATAAGACTTGTGGCCCATCACGCCACACTTAAAACATTTGATCGCACCGGAACCTCCTCCAGGTCTCCTATCAAAGTTTCCCCTATGTTTGCCCTTATCAGCAGGCGTCACATAAGGTCCGCTTCGTACTTGCTGCTTCCCTCTCCTCTTGCTCAAACCCTTATAATGAGTAGAACGAGCTCTACTGTCTTCCTCATAAATCCTACAGCACTCGGTCAAATCCGAAAATCTTCGTATTCTTTGATAACCCACCGCTTGCTTTATCTCAGGACGCAAGCCATTCTCATACTTGATACATTTGGAAAATTCCACCGTAACCGCGTCATAGTGAGGGTGAAACTTCACTAACTCAGTAAACTTAGCGGTGTAGTCCACCACCGACATATTACCTTGTTTCAACTCCAGAAATTCCATTTCTCTCTTTCCTTTAACACTTTCGGGATAATACTTCCTTAGAAACTCAGTACGAAATAAATCCCACGTAATCTCCTCATCGTCGACCTCAAGAACTTGGCTCACGCTGACCCACCAGTCATCAGCCTCTTCTCTCAGCATGTGAGTCCCTAGTCTCACCTTGTTCCCTTCAGCACAATCCATCACCCTAAAGATCCTCTCAATTTCCTTTAACCATATCTGAGCACCATCCGGATCAAATCTCCCTTTGAACACCGGTGGTTGGTTCTTCCTGAACTCATCATTCGCATTCACGTTAGGTGCACCCTGCACAGCTCTGGCCATAGCCTCTAACGCCGCTGCCATAGCATTGTCATTACGACTTGCCATATTCTGAGGATTCCCAAAAATAACAACAAGGTTAAACATTCGTTCAACCAACACAACAACAAGACAGACACGACTGACTCAACACTGGCTCTGATACCACTTAATGTAACACCCCCTTTCTATACCCCCAAAATAATGCATTTAAATCAATTAGGCACTTAGAAAATTTATTTCATTAGAGTTTAATTAAAACATGGTATACAAGAGGCGCATCACATTATCATGAAATTAAACACATACGATACCTGCTCAAATTAGATATGCAACAATGGGTAACCCACATCTCAATATTTAGAATAAAGCGGAAACATCCAAATATTGAATCGATCACATTCATAAAAGTATATACAACCATATCCACAGCAGATACATACACATATGTATCACAAAAGAATCAAAACAAAATAGCTTCAAAAGAGCCAAAGGCTTCCTAACTACCCAGATGTTACATATCAGAGCCATTGACCAAAAAGAATGAAGACATCGCTTCACAAAAAGAACCTCCAGCTTCCTACTCTGCAATGCCTCATAGAGCATTATAAAACAGCAGAAGGGTGAGAAACAATATCATAACAGTTAATGCATAAAATTGTATATATACATATACTCACATTTGTACAAGTTATACTCAAATTATGTTCTCACCACATTAAGCATATACAATTAATCATGCCTCTACACATGCTCATGAACATTCACTATATGTTCCTCCAAACAATCATATATAACATACACAGTTACATTCATACAACTAATGCATCATACACAGATGACTCATGCAACTCATAGAGACCGACACACGACTCTATGCAGATGCAAATGCGGTACCGACTCATTCCAACAGATTCTCTAAGGAATCGAGTATTCAGCAGATCCTCCACGGGATCAAGTATTCAGCAGATTCTCCACGGAATCAAATATTCATCAGATTCTCCACGGAATCGAATATTCAGCAGATTCTCCACGGAATTAAATACTCAGCAGATTCTCCACGGAATCAAATACTCTAGTTAATCCTCCAAGGAATTACATGTTATGACCGATTCTCTAAGGAATCACACAATGCAACCGATTCTCCAAGGAATCCAATGTAACCATCGTATCATACGAGGTTCTGCAAATCCTCCGAGGGATCATTCAACACAAAAATGCATACTAAGATGCTACACAATGCTAATCCTCCGAGGGATCGATCAACACAGAATGCATACTATGTTCACAAACATACTTATTGCATTTATCACATACATCGCATATATCTAACATGCATTCACATTATGCACCATTTCACACATGGTTTACACACATATCAGTCTATCAATGCGTTTCTATTCAATTCAAGCAAATACACAAGATTATCAAACGTTCAAGATTCACCATTGGCTCTACAATCTAGGATTCACGCCTTTCGGCCACCCACAGCACGACATGTCAAAACAGTTCACACATCAATCATTCATATAGGCATTAATCATAATTGAATCGGCCAAAAATCATGCTATGAATAAACAGCAAAACAAATAACACTGCCAGGTTCGCCAACCTTCGCCTGGCGAAGCCACGCAGCGAATGCTCGCTGGCCTTCGCCTGGCGAACTTCCCAGCGAAGTCCACTAGGAGTAATTCTGGAATTACTCGCTGAGGCTCGCTACACACTCGCCTGGCGAACCTTCGCCAACTAACCTCGCCTGGCGAACTTGCCAGCGAAAACAGGGTGTTAGCTTCTGACTTGCTTCGCTACAGCTCGCTGGACTTCGCCTGGCGAAGCTTCGCTGCCATTCGCCTGGCGAGCTTGCGAAGACAGAACTTCCATGGCTGTCTCAAGAACCCAAACTCCAAAAAATCAACCGATTAAATCCAAACCAGTCTCAGTGGCACAACCCAACCATCACCCGACTAAACTACATCGTCTAATCCGAGTTCTAACTGATTAAAACCTCTATCTACTCATCAAACCAACTTCTAACCTAAGTGGAAAAAGAGTAGAAACTCTACAAAATCCAAACACATACACATACAATCATATACATTAAAGAGATGATAGAGTTTCACACCCTTACCGATCGATTGCAAGCTTTGGTGATGATCCCTTGATGATTCTAGGTTTTCCTCTCCACTTTCTCTTCTCTTTCTCTTCTCCTCTTTTCTTTCTCTTGTTTTTCTTCTTATGTTACTATCTTTCTTTCTTTTCCTCTCTTATTCTCTTTCTATCTCTATTTCTTTCCTCTCAAATTCTTTCCAACACTTACCAATCAATTCTAACACTAAATTGCTAAATGTCTAAAATGCCCTTTTTACTCTAATTCCCCGAAAACTCTCAGAATCGGTAAAAATAGATAAAATAAGCAAACACCACATAATAATATAAAATTTCTCAATTTAAAACAAACATCAATTAAATAAATTAAAAGACTCAACAATTAATGGGAATTCAGAATCGGGGCGTTACATCGAATGTGATACTATCAAAAAATGTCCTTTTCCTACAATAAGGTCGAAAAGAACATTCTTTGGGGGCAATTTGTTAGCTCCCAAATTCGACACTGCCTTGGGTTGCTAAACATTAAGACATAATTAATGTCTAAGTAAAATGAAGCAAAGAGGTTTCGACAGCCTCTAAGGAATCTTCTAAGCTAAACGGTTGAAATAACTTAGAAAAAATTAAGAAACCTAAAGTTATGAGCATTTCGACTGTGTCAGAGGTAGTTCGACCGAAATTCTGCAGGAGGATTGCTACGTCGTTTTGAAATTCAAAATTTGGAGGGAGCGGTTCTGTTCATAAGACACGTGGCGAGTTCTAGAGCAGGAAGTTACATGCAATTGACACTTGTTAGATTGAGGAGATACTAGGAAGTTATTAGCAGTTAATTATTAGCATTATAAATAGGGATTTATTAGACAGATTTCTGGGTGTTTTACCATTTGTACAAAGTAACTCCAATCAAATTTACTCAAAGTACCCGAGTGTGAGAAAAAAGTATTTTCACGGAGAATGTACGTTATGTAAAATCACCAACTTTTCAATAAAGTCTTTTACAATTTCAGCAACATTTACATTTCCTCTGTCGAACCACTTGTGCAAGTGTTACCTTTTTGCCTTTACCTTTCCTGCATCCTTTACTCCAATTCCTCTTTTCCTTTAAACTTTTTACCTTCTTCGATCAGCCTTTTACAAATCTTTTACAGCGTTTCTTTAAGTTTATGCACTTTAAAATACCCAGTCGAAGTCTTTTTCATTACAAGCACATTTACCAATTCGTTATTACAAGTACTTTAAATCTAATTCTAAATGAAGAATACTTTAGTACATGTCCTAGGATCAATCTGATCGATCCTGTGAGTCACCAAAGTCAAATTTGGAAGATCAGCGGTTGTTTTCCGATTTTCAAGGGAAACACTCCGGAACTAGAATCGAGGGGGAAATTAACCTGTTGCATATTTACACGTGTGTATTTGCATATTCATATTGCATGGAAGGTACTTTTTTGAGCTCGAATCTCATCTCCTGCGTCTTTCAGGTTGTTTCAAGATTGACGAACAGAGAATTCACCGGTACGCTACAAGAAGCAACAATAAGAAGATCATGGATCAGGTACAGTCTAAGATGCAGGAGATCCGGGATAGGTTGGCCCAATTCATGCAGACCATGGAAGTTGTGGCTAAAGGCCAGGAACATCTTCAAACTCTGGTGCAACCGCTGCTGGCGCGAGCGGCTGGTAATACTGAATACAACTCTGCTCATGTTGAGACTCCTCGCAGGGAGGAAGTTATACCAAATGCTGGTGAGACTGGTACTGGCAACGGGAATGGTAACGCTGGTAACAGAAATGCTGATAATGTTAATGGGAACTGGAGACCAACAGGAATGTTGGTATCAACACTGGTTTTGGTGACAACAATCAGGGTCTTGGCTTTGGCAATCGGGATGGCAATGATGGTTTCAATAATCAGGGCCTCGGCAACGGAGGGTTCGGTGATAACAATCAAGGTTTTGGTAATAATGGCTACGGCAATGCTAGGTTTGGCAATGTGAATACCAATGGTGCTGGGATGGGTCCTTTCAATACTGGTTTTGGGACAGTGGCTGCTAATCAAGAACTTGGCAATCTGAGGTATGATCCCAGGTTCTTCCAAAATGGTCATGGTCATGGTCGTAATGTTGCTTATGACGGATATGGTAATAAGGGGCCGTAGTGGAATAGAGATCGTCAGGAAGATGCCTTTTCTGGGCAAGGCATGGGTTTTGAGGTTCCCACTGATAGTGATCGGAGGATTAAAATGTTGGAGGAACAGATGAGAGGTATAGCCAATCAAAATTCTGCAGGATTGGACATGGCTACCATGGGGCTAGTTCCTGGGCTGAGAGTGCCATTGAAGTCCAAAGCTCCCACTTTCGATAAATATAAAGGGGATACATGCCCACGGGTTCATGTGCGTTCATACTACTGGAGGATGTCGTCTTACTCTGATGATGAGAAGATGCTTATGCATTTTTTACAAGATAGTTTGTCAGGACCATCGCTGGAATGGTACATGGGACTAGAGCCTGCACAGGTCGGAAGTTGGAAAGAATTGGCTGATGCTTTCGTCAAACATTACCAATACAATAGTGACCTTGCACCAAATAGGGTCCAGCTTCAAAGTCTTTCACAGAAGAACGGGGAAAGTTTCAAGGAGTATGCTCAGTGTTGGCGCGATCTGGCGGTAAGAGTCCACCCCCCTATGGTTGAAAGGGAGTTGATTGATATTTTTGTTGGAACATTCTCTGGGATGTATTATGATAAATTGCTCAATTGCTCAATGGGTAGTTTCTCTGACATGATACTCATGGGAGAACGAATTGAAAATGGCATCAAAATTGGTAAGATTCAAGCCGGTGAATCGACCTCAGTTGGAGGTGCGAAAAAGGTCTTTTATGGTAAAAGGCAAGGAGACGCCAGTGCAGTGTATGGTGGTCGAGGACGAGGTAGAGGTAGGAATCAGTATCTTCAACAACAGGTTGCTAGTGTGACAATCCCTATACCGCAACAACGACAACAACCACAACAGCAGCAACAACAACAACAAAGGTATAATTCTGCTCAGAGAAGGATCCAGAATGGGAAGCCGAAGAGGGTATTTGATACACCTCCGTCAACGTATGAGAGTTGCTTCAGACGCTGTTAAGTTTGAATCTGGTTGAGAAGAGAACGTTGGACCCACCCACAGGAGCGCTTCCTTACGGGTATGATACTAGTAAGCAGTGTGAATTTTACTCCGGGGCACCCAGACATGATATCGAGAGTTGTCATGCTTTTAAGCATAAAGTCCAAGATTTGATTGATAGTAAAGTCATCAACTTCAGTAATGATGGTCCCAATATTTTTCAAAAACCAATGTCGAATCATGGAGCGAATGATGTTTTGACAGAGGAGGATTTGGATTTAGTTATGGACGTAAATGATCTGAAGACACCTCTGAGCTATGTTAAAAGTAGATTGTTGAAAGGAGGGGTCTTCCCTGGATGTAATGAGTACTGTTGGGATTGTTGGACCCGACCAGAGGGCTGTATTGATTTGAAGAGAGGTATTCAGGCCATGATTGATAAGGGAACTTTGCAGTTTGACCGCACTGCTGTTGAGAAACCTGATGAGGTAACATGTGAAAAGGAGGGTGAGGTCGTAACAATTACAATTCCATGAAAGACTATTACAATATCAGCGCCCACCAAGCGGCCAACTATCACGATAATGAAAGCAGGACCCGTTCCTTATGAGAGTACGAAAGCCATTCCATGGAATTATGGGTTGGAAGCTTTTTGCAATGGGGAAAAGATTAATGCGGATAGCCAGCCAGCAGGGGCAGTGGGCAATATTGTTGAAGCGGGAGGTATGACCCGAATTGGTAGAATCTTCACTTCACCTAAAATTGAGGCTGAAAGAATTGATAGAGGCAAAGCCAAAGTGAATGAAGGAGGACTTTCCCAGTCAAAAGAGAAAGAAACATCGGTCAAGGATGCAGAAGAGTTAATGAGGTTGATTCGCAAAAGTGACTATAAGATTGTGGAGCACTTGCAGCAGACGCCCTCCAAAATTTCAATACTATCCTTGTTGCTTTGTTTAGAGGCCCATCGGATTGCATTGTTGAAAATCTTGGACACGTCTTTTGTACCTCATGAAGTAACTGTTAATCAGCTTGAGGGGGTACTGGCGCATGTGAATGCTGGCCATAGCCTGGAATTTACTGATTTTGATTTGACGCCTAGAGGTCGGGACCATAATATGGCTTTGCACATTTCAGTGAGTGTCGGGGCACTGTTATGTCGCACGTTCTTGTAGACATCGGATCATCTTTGAATGTGTTGTTGAAGAAGGCTATGATGAAGCTAGATGTCCGAGGAATCATATGCACGCCAAGTGATTTGGTCGTGAGGGCTTTTGATGGGACTAGAAGGTCGGTGTTTGGGTCCATAACATTGCCACTCCATGTCGGGCCAGAAGTGTTTGACACAGTGTTCTACATCATGGACATACATCCAGCTTACATCTATTTACTTGGGCGACCATGGATACATTCTGCAGGGGCTGTGATGTCCACGCTGCATCAGAAACTTAAATACATGGTTGGGGACAGTGTTGTTACTTCCGCATCAGGCGTGCCAAAGTTCAAAGGACCAGTGGTGATCACTCCAGGTGGGGTCTGTTATGAAACGATCAATGCTATTTCTGATGCAAAAGACAGAGATAATGACTGCGATATGGACTCGTGGATCAAGCCCGGCGTGCCAGGACAGAATCTGTGCAACTGGTCTATCTAGGAACTTGTCCCAGTGACTACAAAACAGTAATGATTTGTTTTCTCAATTATTGTATAATCCTGTGTCCTACCCGGGGCATAGTGATTCTGTTTTCAGGGCTACCTGCTTATGTGTGTGCTTTGTTTAATCATTAATAAAGGCGTTTTTTCTCATGCAAATTTTGTGATCTTTGTTTTTCCCGTTTTTGCTTTAACAATAAAATGGCAACGTGGTTATGTGCTTTGTTTGCATTATTTGAAACATTTAACCATTCTCATTGCAGGATTCATATTTCAGACGACACCGATTACGAACTTCCTATGACTCGCTTCGACTTCGAGCGCCCGATATTTCAAGCAGAAGAATAGATTGTTGAGGATAGTGACTTATCAGAAGAGCTGACTCGACTTTTGAAACAAGAAGAGAGAATCATTCTTCCTCATCGGGAGGAAATCGAAATCATCAACGTGGGGTCCGAAGAGGTTGTCAGGAATATTCGGATAGGGGCTGCACTGCAAAGTGATATCAAGCAAAGGCTTATTGAGATGCTGCGGGAGTACAGTGATATCTTTGCTTGGTCTTACGAAGACATGCCTGGGTTGGATACTGATATGGTGGTTCACCGTCTGCCATTGCGCGAAGAATGTCCGCCGGTTAAACAAAAACTCAGAAGAACTCGACCAGATATGGCTGTGAAAATTAAGGAGGAAGTTCAGAAACAATGGGATGCTAGTTTCCTAGCTGTTACAACTTATCCCTCATGGGTCGCCAATATAGTACCTGTACCAAAGAAAGATGGTAAGGTGTGGATGAGCGTGGACTATCGAGATTTGAATAAGGCGAGCCCAAAGAACGACTTTCTGCTTCCTCATATTGATGTGCTGGTCGACAACACCGCTCAATTCTCCGTGTTTTCCTTCATGGACGGCTTTTCAGGCTATAATCAGATAAAGATGGCGCCGGATGTTATGGAGAAAACAACTTTTATTACCTCGTGGGGAACATTCTGCTACAAAGTGATGCCCTTTGGTTTGAAGAATGTCGGGGCAACATATCAGCGAGCTATGACGACACTCTTTCATGACATGATGCATAAAGAGATCGAAGTCTATGTTGATGATATGATTGCCAAATCCCAGACGGAGGAAGAGCATCTGGTCAATCTTCTGAAATTGTTCAAAAGGCTTAGGAAATTCAGGCTGAGGCTGAATCCTAACAAGTGCACCTTCGGGGTGAGATCTGGTAAGCTATTGGGGTTTATTGTGAGCGAAAAAGGAATTGAGGTTGATCCTGCTAAAATAAAAGCAATACAAGAAATGCCAACGCCGAAAACAGAAAAAGAGGTTCGGAGCTTTTTAGGGAGATTGAATTACATCGCCCGGTTCATATCTCATCTAACGGCCACGTGCGAGCCATTATTCAAGTTATTGAAAAAAGATCAGGCTGTGACCTGGAATGAAGATTGTCAAAAGGCGTTTGAGAAAATAAAAGATTATTTGCAGGAACCTCCAATATTGATACCCCCAGTAGCTGGGAGACCATTGATTATGTACTTGACGGTTCTTGAGAAAAGTATGGGTTGTGTTCTTGGTCAACATGACGAGACTGGACGTAAAGAGCATGCGATTTACTACTTGAGTAAAAAGTTCACAGACTGTGAGTCCCGTTACTCAATGCTCGAAAAGACGTGTTGTGCGCTAGCCTGGGCTGCCAAACGTTTGAGGCAATACATGCTAAATCATACAACCATGCTAATTTCAAAGATGGATCCGATCAAATACGTGTTTGAAAAGCAAGCACTTTCCGGAAGGATTGCCCGATGGCAGATGGTATTGACAGAATACAATATTCAGTACGTTTCTCAAAAGGCTATTAAAGGTAGTGTTCTGTCAGAATACCTAGCTGAGCAGCCCATTGATGATTACCAGTCGATGAGTTTTGATTTTCCTGACGAGGATATCATGTACTTAAAAATGAAGGACTGCGAGGAACCATTGCCGGATGAAGGTCCAGAGTTGGGTTCCAAATGGCAATTGATATTTGACAGTGCCGTCAATTTGTATGGAAGTGGAATAGGGGCAATCATTACTACTCCCCATGGGTCGCACATCCCATTCACTGCTAGATTGATCTTTCCAGTTACAAATAATGAGGCCGAATATGAAGTGTGCATTATGGGGCTCGAAGAAGCTATCGATCTGAGAATTAAAAATCTTGATGTGTACGGAGACTCTGCTCTAGTTGTGAACCAGATCAAGGGAGAGTGAGAGACTCGTCAGCCCAATCTGATACCCTATATGAATTATGTAAGAAGGTTGTTACCTTTCTTTGACAAGGTGGAACTGCACCATGTACCACGAGCAGAAAATCAGATGGCAGACGCTCTCGCGACTTTGTCTTCAATGTATAAGGTTAACTTCTGGAATGAGGCTCCCAGGATAGTTATCTCTCGCCTTGATAGGCCCGCTTTCATATTCGCCATTGAGGAAGCTTCCGATGGTAAACCGTGGTATTAAGATATCCAGAATTTCCTGAAGAACCAAGAGTATCCGGCTGGGGCATCCAGTCGTGATCAGAAAACTCTTAGGAGATTGGCTGGCAATTTCTATTTGAATCCGGATGGGGTTTTGTACAAGAGAAACCACGACTTGGTGTTGTTGCGGTGTGTGGACGAGAAAGAGGCTAAGTTGCTAATGGAAGAAATCCACGAGGATACATTTGGCACGCATGCCGGCGGACATGCAATGACGAGAAAGCTATTAAGAGCAGGGTATTACTGGCTAACAATGGAAACAGATTGTTTCAAATTTGCAAAGAAGTGTCATAAATGCGAGATTTATGCGGACAAGATTCATGTGCCTCCGAGCCCTCTGAACGTTATGTCGTCACCTTGGCCTTTCTCCATGTGGGGAATTGATGTCATTGGAAAAATCGAGCCCACGACATCTAACGGACATCGTTTTATCTTGGTAGCTATTGATTACTTCACCAACTGGGTTGAAGCGGCATCGTATGCTAATGTTACCAAGAAGGTGGTAGCCAAATTTATCAAGAAAGATATTATCTGCAGATATGGAATCCCGGAGCGGATTATCACTGACAACGGTTCGAATTTGAATAACAAGATGATGAAGGAATTGTGCCAGAATTTCAAAATTGAACATCACAACTCTTCTCCTTATCGGCCCAAGATGAATGGCGTTGTTGAAGCGGCCAATAAAAACATAAAGAAGATTGTTCAGAAGATGGTTGTGACCTACAAGGACTGGCATGAGATGTTGCCTTTTGCTTTGCACGGTTATCGTACGACGGTACGCACATCAACCGGTGCAACTCCTTTTTCACTGGTATATGGTATGGAAGCTGTCCTACCATTGGAGGTTGAGATTCCTTCTCTGAGGGTTTTGCGTGATGTCCAATTAGATGAGGCAGAATGGGTGAAAGATAGATTGAATCAGCTCAGTTTAATGGATGAGAAGAGACTGGCTTCTCTAGCATATGGTCGGCTGTATCAGAGCCGGATGAAGAAAGCTTATGATAAGAAGGTGTGCCCTCGAAGCTTTCAGACGGGCGATCTTATGCTGAAAAAGATTCTCCCACCATAATCAGATCACAGGGGCAAATGGACTCCCAATTATGAAGGTCCATATGTCGTTAGAAAGGTTTTCTCTGGAGGAGCCTTACTGTTGTCCACCATGGATGGTGAGGATTTTACATCCCCTGTGAACTCGGACGCAGTTAAAAAATAATTTGCTTAAATAGACCCGCTGGACAGAAAAAGAGAGTCCAGGCAAAAATAGGGCATCCCAGCGAACCATAAAGAAGGAAATAAAAGGTTCGGGCAAAAGTTAGGGATAAAATTGAAAAGATGTACACCCGAGAAGTTGAAAACCTGAAAAGGGCAACTTCGACAAAAAAGGGTATCCCGGTGAATTGAAAACCCGCAAAGGGGGTTCACGCAAAAGTTAGGGATTTGAAAAAGCAAATGACTGCGTTCTGAGTTTGATGCTGCATTGCTTAGTGGTTTGGGAGTAGCTGAGGGTCGTATATCCGAAACAATCTATTCTGAAGATCAAGTATTGGGAAAGCATCAGAGTCAAGCGAGTCATAGGAGGATCAGCTCATGGTGTTCGTCTGTACTACGTTGCCGACATGTATACAAATTTTATTTGTACTTTTGTAATACTTGTATTTTGCTTGTGCGTAACTTCCTCTTTTCAGGAGTTGCATCCAGTGTACAAAATTTTGCCTATTTACAGGCTCGTTATCAATAAATCATGTTATTCAGTACTTGATGCTTGTTCTTTACTGTTTTGTTTGCGAAAAACGCCGATGTTTTTGATAAACTTGCACGTACATAAACTTACTGGTCCTTGCCAATAATTGCTAAAACTTCGAATTGACTGAGTGAATGTCACAGATACTAACCGGAATAGATTTTGTTGTATAGATTTGTTTTTGTCTCGTTTGGGTTTTGCAGGGTGCTCACCTTTGAAGCAAACAGTCAGGGAATCTGCGTTTCTCCAGCCAGAGTCCCGTGACCTAGTGATTGTATCACTCCTCAGCAGATGGAGGTCACATCTTATCTCAGAAAATTGGAGATAGAAATTACCTTTACTGGATGTGGTTTGTCCTCCCCAGAAGAGTATTCCCCAGGAAAGCTGCCAAGAAAGTATCCTCAGTGGATCTGAGTGTCCCCAACAGAAGGTGCATTCCCAGCAGTGAGTGTGTACACACTTAATACCCAGCATGGGTAACTCCCGCAGAGTATAATCAAGTCGTCTTTGGTTCAGAAGGATTATCCCCGCGCAGGATTGTTTCTCCTTCTCCCTAGCAATTTGTTTTTCCTCCGACAAGATGAACATCATTAACCGAGCTCGTAATTTCAAACTTATGAGCTATTCCCCCGACATGAGGGTTATCCCCAGCGGAGTTGGTTTCACCGTTCCAGCATTTATTTTGTTGGAATGCTTTGAGATACCCGGTTATCCCTAACGATTGGGTCTTGTCTTCAGCATTTATTTAGCTGAAGCGCCTCTTGGCATCTTTGCATTTTGCATATATCATCATATTTGCATCTACCCAAATGCGTAGCATTTCCAAGCCGTATGGAGCATTACGCCATTGTCGAGCATACGCATTTTGAAACATAAGCTAGGTTGGTTACCTTTTTTAGTTTCAGGTGTTATCCCTTGCAGAGGAGTCGGATTCTTGCTTAGAAGGATTTCTAGATATTCAAATTCTCAGCGTGAGATAGGTTGGTTACCTTTTTTAGTTTCAGGTGTTATCCCCTCAGTAAGATTATTCTCAGGTTGCTGTTACGTCAGCATTAGAAGATTTCATGCCTTAAACTTCCGGAGTTGTTACTAGTGATTTCCCCACAGAGTTGTTTGGTTAAGTTTCTCGTAGTCTCCAGCAAAGTATTCTTCAAATTGTTACCTGTGTTGACAGAGTTTGTTATTCGTGTGGACGGAATAGTACCCGTGCTGACGGTGATTGTTATCCGTGTTGACGGAATTGTACCTGTGTGGACAGTGATTGTTGTCTGTGCTGACAGAATTCTTCCCTGTGTTGACAGTGATTATTACCTGTGATGGACAGAGATCGTACCTGTGTTGACAGAGTTTGTTATCCGTTTTGACAGAATAGTACCCGTGCTGACGGTGATTGTTATCCGTGTTGACGGAATTGTACCTGTGTTGACAGTGATTGTTGTCCGTGCTGAAGGAATTCTTCCCTGTGTTGACAGTGATTATTACCTGTGATGGACAGAGATCGTACCTGTGCTGACAGAGTTTGTTATCCGTGTTGATGGAATAGTACCCGTGCTGACGGTGATTGTTATCCGTGTTGATGGAATTGTACCTGTGTTGACAGTGACTGTTGTCCGTGTTGACGTAATTCTTCCTTGTGTTGACAAAGATTGTTACCCGTACTGGACAGAGTTTGTGCCTGTGTTGACAGAGATGGTTACCTGTGGCTGACAGAGATTGCACCTGTGTTGACAGCAATTGTTGCCCGTGTTGACGGAAGTGTTACCTGTGTTGACAGTGATTGTTACCTATGTGGATGGAGTTATTATCCGTGATCGACGAAGTTGTCCCCAGTAAAGTTAACAACGATTGTATCCGTGTTGACGGAGTCATTACCTGTGATTGACAGAGATCGTTATGCCAGTTATGGATGGAATTGTACCCATGTTGATGGAGTCCTTCCTCGTGTTGACGAAGTTTAGTTCGATTGTGGACGAAGTTGTTTCTCGTAAAGTTAATTTGATGCCTGTGGCGTCACACAGGGGGTTAATGTTGAAATCCCAAGTTTTATCAGATGATTGATCAGTTGTTGCCGTAACAACTGGGTTCAGCACAACGGATGTTATTCCCCAAGCAGTTTTTGCTGTGTATTTCTGCGGTTGGCAAATTTCCGGGTTTCTTTGTATTCAACTGTCTTCCACCTCAATTGTTTGAAAGCCATTCTCTCTTCACCCAGTCGGGTCTAAGCCGTTTGAATAGGGGCAGCTGTTGCACCCCAAAATTTGCTCAACCTCTTCTTACCTTGTTTATGTTTCAATGCATTATCATTTGTATAGTTATATCATTTGCATATCATGGTACCATTCATATAGTAGGGGATCAAGTGTGATTCTTCTCAAGAGAAGTCTAGCAAGAGGTCTCATTCAAGATTGGGGAGTGGTCAAAGTCATCAAAAGGTGGTTTGAGTGCCTAAGGGTTTAAATGTTTGAGTGTGAATCTTCTCATAACTTGAGGATTAACTGAAGACCATCAGAGGGTTGTGAAGTGTTGAATGTGAGAAGAGGATGTGTATGGATCTCATAGAATGCCTAGAGGGACATGGGAGAGTTTAATCAAGTCATTGTGTCAAATCCAAGAGCCATAGTTGAGGTGCAAACAATTAGGGTTTCATCTGGATCAATCCTAGGTCAACTGTGCAATTGAAGAGTATCAAAGCCTACTTTTAGGTCATGGAGTTCATGAAATGATATGTTGAGACATTTGTGGTGTTGTGCCAAGATCAAATCAAGAAGAATCAAGAGTGTGGGAAGTTGCTAAATTAGGGTTTCAGCGCAAAATTCTCTATTTAGTGTCTAACTTCAAGTCCACATAAGTCAAAATGAAAGTTTCAAATGGATCTTTGGCCAACATGAAACTTGTAGAGCATCTCAATACCTTTAATTTGAGTACTAGAAGTCCTCCATTGGATTTATAGAACTCAAGTTATGGCCCAGACAAGATACAAGTCCTCAGATGCCACTGAAATTTGTCTGTGAAAATCATATGACTTCAAAGCTATTTTTGACCTAGAAGGAGGTTTCACCTGAACTTTTGGCCAACATGAAAGTTGTTCCTCATGATCTTAGATTTCTAAATTGTACTAGAAGTCTTCCATCGGATTTATAGAACTCAAGTTATGAGGTTTACAAGTCAGGGGTATTCTGGGAAAGTGAGATTATAGGCCATTTTCAATCATAGGTGAAAATCTCTAACATGCACTCTTCAAATGGAGATTTGTTCAACATGGAACTTGCTCAAAACATGATTTTAAGTGTAACCAAGTGATCATTTGGGATTAGTTTGGCTTGTAGCAAAAAGTCACTTAAAATGGCCTAAAAAAGGGGATTTTTCAAATGGATTAAGGAGGGAAAAATTGACTTTTTGAGTTAGAGGACCAAAACATGTCATGTGAGTACATTTTTTGAATGGAAATCACATTCTAAGCACATTGGCATTGGCAGAATTTTGAGCATAGGCCAAGTTTTGGGAGTTGTCATTTAGATTACTTCACCATGAAGTTACATAATCAAAAATAGCCATTGGATCAGATACAAGGATCAAATCCCAGCCATTCACACTCCACATGCTGCTATTAGTTGAATTGAACCATTTTGGAGCCAAAACATTGCCATTTTCGTGTACACTCAGGAGCAAAAAGTGGTGAAATTTTGAAAATTTATTTTGGGCCTAGAGGCAAGGATTGGGCTTTCTCTTGATCAATATCCATTGTATATAACATTTCTAACCTTCACAAATCATCAGTTTTCGAAATTGGAGCAGAATTGATCAAGAACAAGCTTGAAAAAGTGAAGAAAACTCAAAAAGTGAATTCTCAGATCTAGATCGTTTCAAGCCAAATTGTGAGTTGAGAAAGCTTTATTGAAGATCATTGAATGATTCTGGAGAGTTTTGTGAAGCTTCATCAAGGATTAAAGACTCAGTGGAAGTTCTCCACTAGGTACTTGAATTTCAACATATCTCTCTTAATACTTGATGATTCTTTGCCATTTTTGTTTCTTTGCACTCCTTGAAGCATGTAGATCATTTCTGGATGATAATTGTTAATGTTTATGACGTTCGAAATTTGGAGCTCCAAACTTGTGAGATTTTGAATGGACTGTTATTGCATGATTTTGCTTAGTTTTTGCTTGATCTATAACCTCCATGACATAAGGTTGAGTTTAGAATTAATTTGGAGAGGTTTTGATGAACTTGAGTTTTTGGTACCAAACTTTATTTGCTTCATTTTTCTCTCATGTTGTATTATTAATAATTTTGGTTGATATATTTGGAATCCTTACGAGACGTAGATGAATTTTGACGTAAAAAACTCTAAAAACGGTTGAGTTTTGCATTTTATGTGTGTTGTTGTGCACTTTGTGGTGGCCGGAATGCTTGGTAGGGGTGACCGGAGTGTTGCTATGGCGGTGGAAATTCTGGTTGGAGAAGAAGGACGATAGCCGTCCGATTTGAGAGAGATAGGAGACCGAGTCTTCCCATCATGGGGGCGAGGAGGCGCCACGCGTCCTAAGGCCAAAACGGCGTCGTTTGGCATATGGGAGGAGACTGGGCGCGCGCGGGTTCGATCCCGCTGGTGTGCATTTTGTTTCTTTTTTCTTTCATTTTCGTTTGCTTTTTTTATTTTTGTTTTGTGGGCCTAGCGCTTTGCTTTTTGCACCTCCTGGGAGGCCCAGTCTGCCATTTGCACTGCATTTTATTGCTGTCTACACCATTTATTTTCTGTTTTAATTTTAGTTAGTTTTATTTTCTGTTTTGGTGCTGTTCCATTTTAAATCATTTAAAATAGCTCTAATAATCATAAAAATACACAAAAATAATTTTTAAAAACTTTAAGATGTCTAGTTTTTTCTGGATATTTTATTTTATTTTTTTCGTTTCAATTTCTATTTTAAAACAAATTAAATGTTGGACCTGTTTTATTTGATTTAAATTGCAGTTCTGTTCTTTCTTTATTTTATTTCTATGTTTAAACTTCTTATTTTTGCATGATCTTTTTTGATCATGGTGTTAACATGTTAATTGATCTTTGGATATTTTTTTCATAATTTTTAAGTGCTGTTTTCTAGTGATTTGAAATGAATTTTGTTCCCTCTCCATTGCTGCCTTTGTTTGGGACACTCTTGGTGTTTGCCCTCTGTTGGGGCACTTCCCTTTTGATTCTTAATCTCCCCTTTTGAACCCTGGTCCCTGATACCTTAGGGGTCCTTTGAGATTTTATTTGGCATTTTTAGATGCATTTTCATATTTTACATGTATTTTTCAAGTTACTTGTGTTTGTGTTGTTCTCTCTTGAGTGCCTTTGCTTGTTTGGCTTGGTTGGTGACTTTGGAGTTTGCTTGGCTTGGAATCCTTTTTGGGAGGTCTTCTGGACTTGGTGTAGCTGTTTTGGCTTGAAGATTGGAGCTTGGAGTTGAAGTTTCCTTTTCTTTTAGGAGTTGTTTTAGGAGCTTAGGAAATTAGGGTTTTAGGAAGAGCCATTAGAGCTAGTTTTGATTCTTTCATCAAACATAGAATGCATTGTGTGCTTCTATTTCATCCAATGATGTAAAGTCCTCCTAGGAAAACTCCATCTCTCCTTTGGAGGGATGTATGGTATGCCCATAGTTGAGTAGAACTTTGAGGATACCTTTCCATTTTAATGTTGGTACTTGATGATTTCCTTTGGTTTTCATCTGGTTCTCAACATTACAACCTTGATCTTGATGATTAATCCTTTGCTTGGAGGTGCTTGCTAGAGCTTGAAGATGAAGTTTGATGAAGCTTGAAGATAGAAGCTAGCTTGAGGATGAAGTCTTGCTGTCAACTTTGTTGTCTTTTCAACTGTGCTGTTTAGAGCTTGTTGTTGCTGTCAGCTGTAGGAGTTTGTTGCTGCTGCTTGGGTTGCCTCCTCTGTATCTTTTGTTTTTTTTCTGTATTGTCTGTTTGCTTGTGCTGATTACCTCTAGGTTTGAGGTGGAGCTTGTCTCCTCTTGCCTGTTGTTTTCTCCCTTGCCTCGCTGGTACTGTTGCATATCATGCATTTTACTGTTTACTGTTTACTGTTTGCTTCTTTTGCTGTTTCCCCTAGGATCTCTGATTTCCTCTGTGCAAGAGGGAATTATGACAGACATTAGGTTTTGACCCATGCATGATAACTGTAGGTAGATTCTCCTTTCAACCATAGTTTTAGGGTGTCTCTCTTTTCTCATCTCAAAACAATTCAAAAACACAGTAATAAGGTTAATTGAAGTCGTGTGTTACGAGCCTTAAGCTATCTGGGAAAAGGTTGGTGGAGGGTCTCTCTCCAGTAATCTGGATGTTAGTGTGGTACCCTTTGGGTGACATACAAAGCGTTCACTCCTGGGTCATAGTCTCTAGTGCGACTGAGATTGCAAACATCTTAAAAAACAGTTCTTTCGTAAAAAAATCAAACAAACAATAAAACTCTGTTTTTGTCCTCTTGGACCTTTAATCAGGAAAATCCTTTCTTAAGGAGATAAAAAACTGTCAGACAAACTTGTGTCTTCCGTAGCCCGAACTACGTTTGCTCTGATCTTTCATGCCGTATGAAAGTACGTAGGCACGAGATGCGATATCTCGGCGAGCAACCTTCCCCCCTTAACCCGTAGTTAGGCGAACTACGTTGACTCTGATTTCTCGTTCCAGACGGGAATACGTAGGCATAAAGTGTGATACTTTGCCGAGTCATTTTCTTTTCTTTTTAGACCAGACCTTTAGAGTAGATAGATAAACACACCCTTAGATAGAAAACAAGCGTGGATCCCTTCGAGTACGACGGACGTGAGGGGTGCTAATACCTTCCCCTTGCGTAACCGACTCCCGAATCCAGGATTTGATTGTGATGACCATTCCTTTCCCTCTTTGCGTTAGGTTTTCTCTGAGCGTTTCCTTTCCCTCTTTTGGGATAAATAACGCACGGCGACGACTCTTCTGTCATGGCCGGCGCCATTTTTTGCAGTAGCGACACGGCTCAACATGAAGTTGAGAGGAACATTTGACTTCACTGTCATCACCGTCAGGAATCTATTAAACAAAGAAGCATCAAACCCGAAGGCCGGCTCAACCCGTAGTTGAGAAGAACATATGACCTCGCCGTCAGGCATCTGTTAAACAACAGGCATCGAACCCGAAGGCCGGCTCAACCCAAAGTTGAGAAGAACATCTGACCTCGCCGTCAGGCATCTGTTAAACAAACAGGCATCGAACCCGAAGGCCGTCTCAACCCTTAGTTGAGAAGAACATCTGACCTCGCCGTCAAACATCTATTTAACAAATAGGTATCGAACCAGAAGGTCGGCTCACCTCGAAGTTGAGAGCAACAACTGATCTTCCCATTAGGCATTAGTTAAACCAACAGGCATCGAACCCGAAGGCCAGTACAACACGAAGTTGAGAAGAACATCTGACCTTGCCATCAGGTATCTGCTAAGCAAATAGGCATCGAACCCAAAGGCCGGCTCAACATGAAGTTGAGAGGAAGACCTCGCCGTCAGGCATCTGTTAAACAAACAGGTATCGAATCCGAAGGTCCGCTCAACATGAAGTTGAGACGAACATTTGACTTCGCTGTCAAGCATCTGTTAAAAAAACAGGCATAAAATCCAAAGGCCGGCTCAACCCGAAGTTGAGAAGAACATCTGACCTCACTGTCAAGCATCTGTTAAACAAACAGGCATCGAACCCGAAGGGCGGCTCAACCCGAAGTTGATAAGAAAATTAGACCTTGCTGTCAGGCATCTCTTAAACAAATAGGCATCGAACTCGAAGGTCGGCTCAACACGAAGTTGAGAGGAACATCTGAACTCGCCGTCAAGTATCTCTTAAACAAACAGGCATCGAACCTGAAGGTCGGATCAACATGAAGTTGAGAGGAACATTTGACTTCATTGTCAAGCATCTGTTAAACAAACAGGCATCAAATTCGAAGGCCGGCTCAACCCGAAGTTGAGAAGAACATCTGACCTCACCGTCAGGCATCTGTTAAACAAACAAGCATCGAACCCAAAGGGCGGTTCATGTTGAAGTTGATAAGAACATTAGACCTCTCTGCCAGGCATCTGTTAAACAAACAGGCATCGAACCCGAAGGTCGGCTCAACCCGAAGTTGAGAAGAACATCTGACCTCGCCATTAGGCATCTATTAAACACACAGGCATCGAACCTGTAGGACGGCTCAACACGAAGTGGAGAGGAACATCTGACCTCGCCGTCAGGCATCTGTTAAACAAACAGGCATCGAACACGAAGGTCGCTCAACATGAAGTTGAGATGAACATTTGAATTCGCTGTCAAGCATCTGTTACACAAACAGGCATCAAATCCGAAGGCCGGCTCAACCCGAAGTTGAGAAGAACATCTGACCTCACCGTTAGGCATCTGTTAAACAAATAGGCATCGAACCCGAAAGGGCGGCTCAACGCGAAGTTGATAAGAACATTAGACCTCTCTGCTAGGCATCTGTTAAACAAAAAGGCATCGAACCCGAAGGTCGGCTCAACCCGAAGTTGAGAAGAACATTTGACCTTGCCGTCAGGCATCTGTTAAACAAACAGGCATCGAACCCGAAGGTCGGGTCAATCCTTAATTGAGAAGAACATCTGACCTCGTCGTCAAACATCTGTTAAACAAACAGGCATCGAACCCAAAGGCCGGCTCAACTTGAAGTTGAGAGGAATATCTGACCTCCCCATCAGGCATTAGTTAAACAAACAGGCATCGAACCCAAAGGCCGGCATATAACGAAGTTGAGAAGAACATCTGACCTCGCTGTCAGGCATATGTTAAACAAACTGGCATCGAATTTGATGGCCGACTCAACCCGAAGTTGAGAAGAACATCCGACCTCGTTGCCAGGCATTAGTTAAACAAACTGGAATCGAACCCGAAGGCCGGCTCAACCCGAAGTTGAGAAGAACATCTGACATAGCCGCCAGGCATCTGTTAAACAAACAGGCATCAAACCCAAAGGCCGACTCAACCCGAAGTTGAGAAGAACTTCTGACGTCACCGTTAGGCATCTGTTAAACAAACATGCATCGAACCGGAAGGGTGGCTCAACCCGAAGTTGATAAGAACATTAGACCTCTCTGCTAGGCATCTGTTAAACAAAAAGGCATTGAACCCGAAGGCCAGCTGAACCCGAAGTTGAGAAGAACATTTGACCTCGTCGTCAAGCATCTGATAAACAAACAGGCATCGAACCCGAAGGTCGTCTCAATCCTTAATTGAGAAGAACATCTGACCTCGCCGTCAAACATCTGTTAAACAAACAGGCATTGAACCCGAAGGCCGGCTCAAATTGAAGTTGAGAGGAACATCTGACCTCCCCATCAGACATTAGTTAAACAAATAGGCATCGAACCCGAAGGCCGGCACAACCCGAAGTTGAGAGGAACATCTGACCTCGCTGTCAGACATATGTTAAAAAAACAGGCATCGAATTTGATGGCCGACTCAACCTGAAGTTGAGAAGAATATCTTACCTTGCTGCCAGGCATTAGTTAAACAAATAGGAATCGCAACCGAAGGCCGGCTCAACCCGAAGTTGAGAAGAACATCTGACCTAGCCGCCAGGCTTCTGTAAAACAAACAGACATCGAACCCAAAGGCCGGCTCAACCCGAAGTTCAGAAGATCATCTGACCTCGCCGTCAGGCATCGGTTAAACAAAAAGTTATGGAACCCTAAGGCCGGCTCAACCCGAAGTTGAGAAGAACATCTGACCTCGCCGTCAGGCATCTGTTAAATAAACAGGCATCAAACCCGAAGGCCATCTCAACCCTTAGTTGAGAAGAACATCTGACCTCGCTGTCAAACAGCTATTAAACTAACAGGTATTAAACCCGAAGGCCGGCTCACCTCGAATTTGAGAGGAACATCTGACCTCCCCATCAGGCATTAGTTAAACAAACAAGCATCGAACCCGAAGGTCGGCACAACACGAGGTTGAGAAGAACGTCTGACCTTGTCGTCAGGCAACTGTTAAACAAACAGGCATCGAACCCGAAGGCCGGCTCAACACGAAGTTGAGAGGAACATCTGACCTCGCCGTTAGGCATCTGTTAAACAAACAGGCATCGAACCCGAAGGACGGCTCAACATGAAGTTGAGAGGAACATTTGACTTCACTATCAAGCATCTGTTAAACAAACAGGCATCAAATCTGAAGGCCGGCTCAACCCGAAGTTGAGAATAACATCTGACCTCACCGTCAGGCATCTGTTAAACAAACAGGCATCGAACCCGAAGGGCGGCTCAACCTAAAGTTGATAGGAACATTAGAACTCGCTGTCAGGCATCTCTTAAATAAACAGGCATCGAACCTGAAGGCCGGCTCAACACTAAGTTTAGAAGAACATTTGACCTTGTCGTCAGACATTAGTTAAACAAACATGCATCGAACCCGAAGGTCGTCTCAATCCTTAATTGAGAAGAACATCTGACCTCGCCGTCAAACATCTGTTAAACAAACAGGCATCGAACCCGAAGGCCGGCTCAACTTGAAGTTGAGAGGAACATCTGACCTCCCCATCTGGCATTAGTTAAACAAACAGGAGTCGAACCCGAAGGCCGGCTCAACCCGAATTTGAGAAGAACATCTGACATAGACGCCAGACATCTGTTAAACAAACAGGCATCAATCCCAAAAACCGGCTCAACCCGAAGTTGAGAAGAACATCTGACCTCACCGTTAGGCATCTGTTAAACAAACAGGCATCGAACCGGAAGGGCGGCTCAACCCGAAGTTAATAAGAACATTAGACTTCTCTGCTAGGCATCTGTTAAAGAAACAGGCATTGAACCCGAAGGCCGGCTCAACCCGAAGTTGATAAGAACATTTGACCTCTCTGTCCGGCATCTGTTAAACAAACATGCATCGAACCCGAAGGCCGTGTCAATCCTTAAATGAGAAGAACATTTGACCTCGTCGTCAAACAACTATTAAGCAAACAGGCATCGAACCCGAAGGCCGGCTCAACTTGAAGTTGAGAGGAACATCTGACCTCCCCATCAGGTATTAGTTAAACAAACAGGCATCGAACCCGAAGGCCGGCACAACACGAAGTTGAGAAGAACATCTGAGCTCGCTGTCACGCATATGTTAAACAAACAGGCATCGAATTTGATGGTCGACTCAACCTGAAGTTGAGAAGAATATCTGACCTCGCTGCCAGGCATTATTTAAACAAATAGGAATCGAACCCGAACGTCGGCTCAACCCGAAGTTGAGAAGAACATCTGACCTAGCTGCCAGGCATCTTTTAAACAAACAGGAACGAACCCAAAAGCCGGCTAAACCCGAAGATCAGAAGAACATCTGAACTCGCCATCAGGCATCAGTTAAAAAAAAGTTATGGAACCCGAAGGCCGGCTCAACTCGAAGTTGATGTGAACATTAGACCTCGCTGTCAGGCATCTGTTAAATAAACAGGCATCAAACCCGAAGGCCATCTCAACCCTTAGTTGAGAAGAACATCTGACCTCGCTGTCAAACATCTATTAAACTAACAGGTATCGAACCTGAAGGCCGGCTCACCTCGAATTTGAGAGGAACATCTGACTTCCCCATCAGGCATTAGTTAAACAAACAGGCATCGAACTCGAAGGCCGGCACAACACGAAGTTGAGAAGAACATCTGACCTCGCCGTCAGGTAACTGTTAAACAAACAAGCATCGAACCCGAAGGCCGGCTCAACACGAAGTTGAGAGGAACATCTGACCTCGCTGTTAGGCATCTGTTAAACAAACAGGCATCGAACCCAAACTACGGCTCAACATGAAGTTGAGAGGAACGTTTGACTTCACTATCAAGCATCTGTTAAACAAACATGCATCAAATCTTAAGGCCGACTCAACCCGAAGTTGAGAATAACATCTGACCTCACCGTCAGGCATCTGTTAAATAAACAGGCATCAAACCCGAAGGGCGGCTCAACGTAAAGTTGATAGGAACATTAGACCTCGCTGTCAGGCATCTCTTAAACAAACAGGCATCGAACCTGAAGGTCAGCTCAACCCGAAGTTGAGAAGAACATTTGACCTTGTCGTCAGGCATCAGTTAAACAAACATGCATCGAACCCGAAGGTCGTCTCAATCCTTAATTGACAAGAACATCTGACCTCGCCGTCAAACATCTGTTAAACAAACAGGCGTCGAACCCGAAGGCCGGCTCAACTTGAAGTTGAGAGGAACATCTGACCTCCCCATCAGGCATTAGTTAAACAAACACGAGTCGAACCCGAAGGCCGGCTCAACCCGAAGTTGAGAAGAGCATCTGACATAGACGCCAAGCATCTGTTAAGCAAACAGGCATCAATCCCAAAAGCCGGCTCAACCCGAAGTTGAGAAGAACATCTTACCTCACCGTTAGGCATCTGTTAAACAAACAGGCATCGAACCGGAATGGCGGCTCAACCTGAAGCTGATAAGAACATTAGACTTCTCTGCTAGGCATCTGTTAAACAAACAGGCATTGAACCCGAAGGCCGGCTCAACCTGAAGCTGAGAAGAACATTTGACCTCGCTGTTAGGCATCTGTTAAACAAACAGGCATCGAACCCGAAGGCCGTCTCAATCCTTAAATGAGAAGAACATTTGAACTCGCCGTCAAACAACTGTTAAGCAAACAGGCATCGAACCCGAAGGCCGGCTCAACTTGAAATTGAGAGGAACATCTGACCTCCCCATCAGGTATTAGTTAAACAAACAGGCATCGAACCCGAAGGCCGGCACAACACGAAGTTGAGAAGAACATCTGAGCTCGCTGTCAGGCATATGTTAAATAAACAGGCATCAAACCCGAAGGCAGGCACAACACGAAGTTGAGAAGAACATCTGACCTCACCGTCAGGCATCTGTTAAACAAATAGGCATTGAATCCGAAGGCCGGCTCAACACGAAGTTGAGAGGAACATCTGACCTCGCCGTCAGGCATCTGTTAAACAAACAGGCATCAAACCCGACGGTCGGTTAAACATGAAGTTGAGAGGAACATTTGACTTCATTGTCAAGCATCTGTTAAACAGTTAGGCATCAAATCCGAAGGCCAGCTCAAGACGAAGTTGAGAGGAACATCTGACCTCGCCGTCAAGCATCTCTTAAACAAACAGGCATCGAACCTGAAGGTCGGCTCAACATGAAGTTGAGAGGAACATTTGACTTCACTGTCAAGCATCTGTTAAACAAACAGGTATCAGATACAAAGGTCGGCTCAACCCGAAGTTGAGAAGAACATCTGACCTCATTGTCAGGCATCTGTTATACAAACAAGCATCGAACCCGAAGGCCGGCTCAACCCAAAGTTGAGAAGAACATCTGACCTCACCGTCAGGCATATGTTAAACAATTAGGCATCAAACCCGAAGGCCGTCTCAACCGTTAGTTGAGAAGAACATCTGACCTCGCCGTTAAACATCTATTAAACAAATAGGCATCGAACCCGAAGGCCGGTTCACCTCGAAGTTGAGAGGAACATTCGACCTCCCAATCAGGCATTAGTTAAACAAACAGGCATCGAACCCGAAGGCCGGCACAACACGAATTTGAGAAAAACATCTGACCTCGCCGTCAGGCATCTGTTAAACAAACAGGCATCAAACCGGAAGGTCGGCTCCACACGAAGTTGAGAGGAACATCTGACCTCGCCTTCAGTCGTCTGTTAAACAAACAAGCATCGAACCCGAAGGTCGGCTCAACATGAAGTTTAGAGGAACATTTGACTTCACTGTCAAGCATCTGCTAAACAAACAGGCATCAAATCCGAAGGCCGGCTCAACCCGAAGTTGAGAAGAACATTTTACCTCACCGTCAGGCATTTGTTAAACAAACAAGCATCGAACACGAAGGTCGGCTCAACCCGAATTTGATAAGAACATCTGACCTCGCTGTCAGGCATCTGTTAAACAAACATGCATCGAACCCGAAGGTCGGCTCAACACGAAGTTTAGAGGAACATCTGACCTCGCTGTCAGGAATCTGTTAAACAAACAGGCATCGAACCCGAAGGTCGGCTCAACATGAAGTTGAGAGGAATATTTGACTTCACTGTCAGACATCTGTTACACAAACAAGCATCGAACCCGAAGTTGAAAAGAACATCTGACCTCCCCGTCGGGCATTAGTTAAACAAACAGGCATCGAACCCGAAGGCCGGCTCAACACGAAGTTGAGAGGAACATCTGACCTCGCTGTCAGGCAACTGTTAAACAAACAGGCATCGAACCCGAAGGTCGGCTCAACATGAAGTTGAGAGGAACCTTTGACTTCACTGTCAAGCATCTGTTAAACAAACAGGTATCAAATACGAAGGCCGACTCAACCCGAAGTTGAGAAGAACATCTGACCTCACTGTCAGGCATCTGTTAAACAATTAGGCATCAAAACCGAAGGCAGTCTCAACCCTTAGATCAGAAGAACATCTGACCTCACCGTTAAACATCTATTAAACAAATAGGTATCGAACCCGAAGGCCGGCCCACCTCGAAGTTGAGAGGAACATCTGACCTCCCCATCAGGCATTAGTTAAACAAACAGGCATCGAACATGAAGGCCGGCTCAACCCGAAGTTGAGAAGAACATCTGACCTCACTGTGAGGCATCTGTTAAACAAACAGGCATCGAACCCGAAGGGAGGCTCAACCCGAAGTTGAAAAGAACATCTAACCTCATCGTCAGGCATCTGTTATACAAACAAGCATCGAACCCGAAGGCCGGCTCAACCCAAAGTTGAGAAGAACATCTGACCTCGCCGTCAGGCATCTGTTAAACAATTAGGCATCAAACCCGAAGGCCGTCTCAACCCTTAGTTGAGAAGAACATCTGACCTCGCTGTTAAAAATCTATTAAACAAATAGGTATCGAACCCGAAGGCCGGCTCACCTCGAAGTTGAGAGGAACATTTGACCTCCCTATCAGGCATTAGTTAAACAAACAGGCATCGAACCCGAAGGCCGGCACAACACGAATTTGAGAATAACATCTGACCTCGCCGTCAGGCATCTGTTAAACAAACAGGCATCGAACCCGAAGGCCGGCTCCACACGAAGTTGAGAGGAACATCTGACCTCGCCTTCAGTCGTATGTTAAACAAACAAGCATCGAACCCGAAGGTCGGCTCAACATGAAGTTTAGATGAACATTTGACTTCACTGTCAAGCATCTGCTAAACAAACAGACATCAAATCCGAAGGCCGGCTCAACCCGAAGTTGAGAAGAACATTTGACCTCACTGTCAGGCATTTGTTAAACAAACAAGCATCGAACCCGAAGGACGGCTCAACCCGAAGTTGATAAGAACATCTGACCTCGCCGTCAGGCATCTGTTAAACAAACATGCATCGAACCCGAAGGCCGGCCTAACACGAAGTTGAGAGGAACATCTGACCTCGCTGTCAGGCATCTGTTAAACAAACAGGCATCGAACCCGAAGGTCGGCTCAACACGAAGTTGAGAGGAATATTTGACTTCACTGTCAAGCATCTGTTAAACAAACAAGCATCAAATCCGAAGGCCGGCTCAACCCAAAGTTGAGAAGAACATCTGACCTTACTGTCAGACATCTGTTAAACAAATAAGCATCGAACCCGTAGGGCGGCTCAACTTGAAGTTGATAAGAACATTAGACCTCTCTGCTAGGCATCTGTTAAACAAACAGGCATCGAACCCGAAGGCCGGCTCGACCCGAAGTTGAAAAGAACATCTGACCTCCCCGTCGGGCATTAGTTAAACAAACAGGCATCGAACCCGAAGGCCGGCTCAACACGAAATTGAGAGGAACATCTGACCTCGCTGTCAGGCAACTGTTAAACAAACAGGCATCGAACCTCAAGGTCGGCTCAACATGAAGTTGAGAGGAACATTTGACTTCACTATCAAGCATCTGTTAAACAAACAGGTATCAAATACGAAGGCCGGCTCAACCCGAAGTTGAGAAGAACATCTGACCTCACCGTCAGGCATCTATTAAACAATTAGGCATCAAAACCGAAGGCCGTATCAACCCTTAGATGAGAAGAACATATGACCTCGCCGTTAAACATCTATTAAACAAATAGGTATCGAACCCGAAGGCCGGCTCACCTCGAAGTTCAGAGGTACATTCAACTTCCCCATCAGGCATTAGTTAAACAAACAGGCATCGAACCCGAAGGCCGGCACAACACGAAGTTGAGAAGAACATCTGACCTCGCCGTCAGGCATCTGTTAAACAAACAGGCATCGAACTCGAAGGTCGGCTCAACACGAGGTTGAGAGGAACATCTGACCTCGCCTTCATTCGTCTGTTAAACAAACAAGCATCGAACCCGAAGGTCGGTTCAACATGAAGTTTAGAGGAACATTTGACTTCACTGTCAAGCGTCTGTTAAACAAACAGGCATCAAATCCGAAGGCCGGCTCAACCTGAAGTTAAGAAGAACATCTGACCTCACCGTCAGGCATCTGTTAAATAAACAAGCATCGAACCCGAAGGGCGGCTCAACCCGAAGTTGATAAGAACATTAGACCTCGCTGTCAGGCATCCGTTAAACAAACAGGCATTGAACCTGAAGGTCGGCTCAACACGAAGTTGAGAGGAACATCTGACCTCGCCATCAAGCATCTCTTAAACAAACAGGCATCGAACCTGAAGGTCTGCTCAACATGAAATTGAGAGGAACATTTGACTTCACTGTCAAGCATCTGTTAAACAAACACGCATCAAATCCGAAAGCCGGCTCAACCCGAAGTTGAGAAGAACATCTGACCTCACCGTCAGGCATCTGTTAAACAAACAAGCATCAAACCCGAAGGCCGGCTCAACCCGAAGTTGAGAAGAACATCTGATTTCGCCGTCATACATCTGTTAAAGAAACAGGAATCAAACCCGAAGGCCGTCTCAACCCTTAGTTGAGAAGAACATCTGACCTCGCTGTCAAACATCTATTAAACAAATAGGTATCGAACCCGAAGGCCGGCCCACCTCGAAGTTGAGAGGAACATCTGACCTCCCCATCAGGCATTAGTTAAACAAACAGGCATCGAACCCGAAGGCCGGCTCAACCCGAAGTTGAGAAGAACATCTGACCTCACTGTCAGGCATCTGTTAAACAAAAAGGCATCGAACCCGAAGGGCGGCTCAAGCCGAAGTTGATACGAACATTAGATCTCGCTGTCAGGCATCTCTTAAACAAACAGGCATCGAACCCGAGGGTCGGCTCAACACGAAGTTGAGAGGAACATCTGACCTCGCCGTCAAGCATCTCTTAAACAAACAGGCATCGAACCTGAAGGTCGCCTCAACATGAAGTTGAGAGGAACATTTGACTTCACTGTCAAGCATTTGTTAAACAAACAGGCAGCAAATCCGAAGGCCGGCTCAACCCGAAGTTGAGAAGAACATCTGACATCACCGTCAGGCATCTGTTAAACAAATAAGCATCGAACCCGAAGGTCGGCTCAACTTGAAGTTGATAAGAAAATTAGACCTCTCTGTCAGGCATCTGTTAAACAAACAGGCATCGAACCCGAAGGCCAGCTCAACCCGAAGTTGAGAGGAACATCGGACCTCGCTGTCAGGCATCTGTTAAACAAACAGGCATCGGACCCGAAGGTCGGCTCAACATAAAGTTGAGAGGAACATTTGACTTCACTGTCAGGCATCTGTTAAACAAACAAGCATCAAATCCAAAGGCTGGCTCAATCCGAAGTTAAGAAGAATATCTGACCTAACTGTCAGGCATCTGTTAAACAAACAGGCATCGAACCCAAAGGGCGGCTCAACCCGAAGTTGATAAGAACATTAGACCTCGTTGTCAGGCATCTCTTAAACAAACATGCATCGAACCCGAAGGCCGGCTCAACACGAAGATGAGAGGAACATCTGACCTCTCCGTCAAGCATCTCTTAAACAAATTGGCATCGAACCTGAAGGTTAGGACAACATGAAATTGAGAGGAACATTTGACTTCACTATCAAGCATCTGTTAAACAAACAGGTATCAAATCTAAAGGCCGGCTCAACCCGAAGTTGAGAAGAATATCTGACCTCACTGTCAGGCATCTTTTAAACAAACAAGCATCGAACCCGAAGGCCGGCTCAACCCGAAGTTGATAAGAACATTAGACCTCGCCGTCAGGCATCTGTTAAACAAACAGGCATCAAACCCGAAGGCCGTCTCAACCCTTAGTTGAGAAGAACATCTGACCTCGCCGTCAAACATCTATTAAACAAATAGGTATCGAACCCGAAGGCCGGCTCACCTCGAAGTTGAGAGGAACATTTGACCTCCCTATCAGGCATTAGTTAAACAAACAGGCATCGAACCCGAAGGCCTGCTCAACACGAAGTTGAGAGGAACATCTGACCTCGTCGTCAGGCATCTGTTAAACAAACAGGTATCGAACCCGAAGGTCGGCTCAACATGAAATTGATAGGAACATTTGACTTCACTGTCAAGCATCTGTTAAACAAACAGACATCAAAACCTGAAGGCAGGCTCAACCCGAAGTTGAGAAGAACATCTGAGCTTACCGTCAGGCATCTGTTAAACAAACAAGCATCGAACCCGAAGGCCGGCTTAACCCAAAGTTGAGAAGAACATCTGACTTCGCCGTCATGCATCTGTTAAAGAAACAGGAATCAAACCCGAAGGCCGTCTCAACCCTTAGTTGAGAAGAACATCTGACATCACCGTCAGGCACCTGTTAAACAAATAGGCATTGAACCCGAAGGGCGGCTCAACCCGAAGTTGATAAGAGCATTAGACCTCGCTGTCAGGCATCTCTTAAACAAACAGGCAACGAACCCGAAGGTCGGCTTAACACGAAGTTGAGAGGAACATCTGACCTCTCCGTAAAGCATCTCTTAAACAAACAGGCATTGAACTTGAAGTTCGGCTCAACTTGAAGTTGAGAGGAACATTTGACTTCACTGTCAAGCATCTGTTAAACAAACAGGCATCAAATCCGAAGGCCGGCTCAACCCGAAGTTAAGAAGAATATCTGACCTCACCGTCAGCCATCTGTTAAACAAACAAGCATCGAACCCGAAGGGCGGCTCAACCTGAAGTTGATAAGAACATTAGACATCTCTGCCAGGCATCTGTTAAACAAACAGGCATCGAACCCGAAGGGTGGCTCAACCCGAAGTTGATAAGAACATTAGACCTCGCTGTCAGGTAGTTCTTAAACAAACAGGCATCGAACCCGAAGGTCGGCTCAACACGAAGTTGAGAGGAACATCTGACCTCGCCGTCAAGCATCTCTTAAACAAACAGGCATCGAACTTGAAGGTCGACTCAACATGAAGTTGAGAGGAACATTTGACTTCACTCTCAAGCATCTGTTAAACAAACAGGCATCAAATCTGAAGGCTGGCTCAACCCGAAGTTGAGAAGAACATCTGACATCACCGTCAGGCATCTTTTAAACAAAGAAGCATCGAACCCGAAGGGCAGCTCAACTTGAAGTTGATAAGAACATTAGACCTCTCTGTCAGGCATCTGTTAAACAAAGGGGCATCGAACCCGAAGGCCGGCTCACCCCGAAGTTGATAGGAACATCTGACCTCGCTGTCAGGCATCTGTTAAACAAACAGGCATCGAACCCGAAGGTCGGCTCAACATAAAGTTGAGAGGAACATTTGACTTCCCTGTCAAGCATCTGTTAAACAAACAAGCATCAAATCCAAAGGTCGGCTCAATCCAAAATTGAGAAGAACATCTGACCTCACTGTCAGGCATCTCTTAAACAAACAGGCATCGAACCCGAAAGGCGGCTCAACCCGAAGTTGATAAGAACATCTGACCTCACCGTCAGGCATCTTTTAAACAAACAAGCATCGAACCCGAAGGTCGGCTAAACCCGAAGTTGAGAAGAACATCTGACCTCGCCGTTAGGCATCTGTTAAACAAACAGGCATCAAACTCGTAGGCCGTCTCAACCCTTAGTTGAGAAGAACATCTGACATCGCCGTCAAACATCTATTAAACAAACAGGTATCGAACCCGAAGGCCGACTCACCTCGAATTTGAGAGGAACATTTGACCTCCCCATCAGGCATTAGTTAAACAAACAGGTATCGAACCCGAAGGCCTGCTCAACACGAAGTTGAGAGGAACATCTGACCTCGTCGTCAGGCATTTTTTAAACAAACAGGTATCGAACCCGAAGGTCGGCTCAACATGAAGTTGAGAGAAACATATGACCTCGCCGTCAGGCATCTGTTAAACAAACAGGCATCAAATCCGAAGGCAGGCTCAACCCGAAGTTGAGAAGAACATCTGACATCACCACCAGGCATCTGTTAAACAAACAGGCATCAAACTCGAAGGCCGGCTCAACATGAAGTTGAGAGGAACATTTGACTTCACTGTCAAGCATCTGTTAAACAAACAAGCATCAAATCTGAAGGCCGGTTCAACCCGAAGTTGAGAAGAACATCTGACCTCACCGTCAGGCATCTGTTAAACAAACAGGCATCGAACCCGAAGGGCGGCTCAACCCAAAGTTGATAAGAAAATTAGACCTTGCTGTCAGGCATCTCTTAAACAAACAGGCATCGAACCCGAAGGTCGGCTTAACACAAAAATGAGAGGAACATCTGTCCTCGCCGTAAAGCATCTCTTAAACAAACAGGCATCGTACCTGAAGTTCGGCTCAACTTGAAGTTGAGAGGAACATTTGACTTCACTGCCAAGCATCTGTTAAACAAACAGACATCAAATCCGAAGGCCGGCTCAACTCGAAGTTGAGAAGAACATCTGACCTCACCGTCTGCCATCTGTTAAACAAACAAGCATTGAACCCGAAGGGCGGCTCAACCTGAAGTTGATAAGAACATTAGACCTCTCTGTCAGGCATCTGTTAAACAAACAGGCATCGAACCCGAAGGCCGGCTCAACTCGAAGTTGAGAAGAACATCTGACCTCGCCGTCAGGCATCTGCTAAACAAACAACATCAAACCCGAAGGCCAGCTCAACCCTTAGTTGAGAAGAACATCTGACCTCGCCGTCAAATATCTATTAAACAAACAGGTATCGAACCCGAAGGCCGTCTCACCTTGAAGTTGAGAGGAACATCTGACCTCCCCATCAAGCATTAGTTAAACAAACAGGTATCGAACCCGAAGGCCGGCCCAACACGAAGTTGAGAGGAACATCTGACCTCGCCGTCAGGCATCTGTTAAACAAACAGGCATCGAACCCCAAGGCCGGCCCAACACGAATTTGAGAGGAACATCTGACCTCGCTGTAAGGCATCTATTAAACAAATAAGCATCGAACCCGTAGGCCGGCTCAACCCGAAGTTGAGAAGAACATCTGACCTCGCTGTCAGGCATCTGTTAAACAAAGAGGCGTAAAACCCGAAGGCCTTCTCAACCCTTAGTTGAGAACAACATCTGACATCGCCGTCTAAAATCTATTAAACAAACAGGTATCGAACCCGAAGGCCGGCTCAGCTCGAAGTTGCGAGAAACATCTGACTTCCCCATCAGGAATTAGTTAAACAAACAGGCATCAAAGTCGAAGGCCGACACAACACGAAGTTGAGAAGAACATCTGACCTCACCGTCAGGCATCTGTTAAACAAACAGGCATCGAACCTGAACGCCGACTCAACACGAAGTTGAGAGGAACATCTGACCTCGCCGTCAGGCATCTGTTAAACAAACAGGCATCATACCCGAAGGTCGGCTCAACATGAAGTTGAGAGGAACATTTGACTTCATTGTCAAGCATCTGTTAAACAAACAGGCATCAAATCCGAAGGTCGGCTCAACCCGGAGTTGAGAAGCACATCTGACCTCACCGTCAGGCATCTGTTAAACAAACAGGCATCGAACCCGAAGGGCGGCTCAACCCGAAGTTGATAAGAACATTAGACCTCGCCGTCAGTCATCTGTTAAACAAACAGGCATCGAACCCGAAGGTCGGCCCAACACGAAGTTGAGAGGATCACCTGACCTCGCCGTAAGGCGTTTGTTAAACAAATAGGCATCGAACCTGAATGTCGGCTCAACATGAAGTTGAGAGGAACATTTGACTTCACTGTCAAGCATCTGTTAAACAAACAGGCATAAAATCCGAAGGCCGTCTCAACCTGAAGTTGATAAGAACATTAGACCTCGCCGTCAGGCATCTGTTAAATAAACAGGCATCGAACCCGAAGGTCGACGCAACAAGAAGTTGAGAGGAACATCTGACCTTGCCGTAAGGCATCTGTTAAAAAAATAGGCATCGAACCTGAATGTTGGCTCAACATGAAGTTGAGAAGAACATTTGACTTCACTGTCAAGTATATGTTAAACAAACAGGCATCAAATCCGAAGGCCGACTCAACCTGAAGTTGAGAAGAACATCTGACCTCACCTTTAGGCTTCTGTTAAACAAACAGGTATCGAACCGAAAGGGCGGCTCAACCCGAAGTTGATAAGAACATTAGAACTCTCTGTTAGGCATCTGCTAAACAAACACGCATCAAACCCGAAGGCCGGCTCAACTTGAAGTTGAGAGGAACATCTGACCTTCCCATCCGGCATTAGTTAAACAAACAGGCATCAAACCCGAAGGCCAGCACAACACGAAGTTTAGAAGAACATCTGATCTCGCTGTCAGGCATATGTTAAACAAACAGACATCGAATTTGATGGCCCACCCAATCCGAAGTTGAGAAGAACATCCGACCTTGCTGCCAGGCATTAGTTAAACAAACAGGAATCGAACCTGAAGGTCGGCTAAACACAAAGTTGAGAAGAACATCTGACCTAGCCGCCAGGCATCTGTTAAACAAACAGGCATCAAACCCAAAGGCCGGCTCAACCAGAAGTTCAGAAGAACATCTGACCTCGCTGTCAGGCATCTGTTAAACAAAAAGGTGTGGAACCCGAAGGCCGGCTCATCCCGAAGATGAGAAGAACATTTGACCTCGCCGTCAGGCACCTGTTAAACAAACAACATCAAACCCAAAGGCCGTCTCAACCCTTAGTTGAGAAGAACATCTGACCTCGCCGTCAAACATCTATTTAACATAGAGGTATCGAACCCGAAGGCCGGCTCACCTTGAAGTTGAAAGGAACATCTGACCTCCCCATCAGGTATTAGTTAAACAAACAGGTATCGAACCCGAAGGCCGGCACAACACGAAGTTGAGAGGAACATCTGACCTCGTTGTAAGGCATCTGTTAAACAAATAGGCATCGAACCTGAATGCCGGCGCAACACGAAGTTAAGAGGAACATTTGACTTCACTGTCAAGCATCTGTTAAACAAACAGGCATCAAATCCGAAGGTCGGCTCAACCCAAAGTTGAGAGGAACATCTGACCTTGCCGTTAGGCATCTGTTAAATAAATAGGCATCGAACCCGAATGGCGGCGCAACGCGAAGTTGATAAGAACATTAGACCTCTCTACTAGGCATCTGTTAAACAAACAGGCATTGAACCCAAAGGGCGGCTCAACCCGAAGTTGATAAGAACATTAGACCTCGCCGTCGGGTATTTGTTAAACAAACAGGAATCGAACCCGAATGCCGTCTCAATCCTTAATTGAGAAGAAGATCTGACCTCGCCGTCAAACATATGTTAAACAAACATGAATCGAACCCGAAGACCGGCTCAACTTGAAGTTAAGAGGAACATCTGAACTCCCCACCAGGCATTAGTTAAAAAAACAAGCATCAAACCCGAAGGCCGGCACAACACGAAGTTGAGAAGAACATCTGACCTCACTGCCAAGCATATGTTAAACAAACAGGCATCGAATTTGTTGGCCGACTCAACCTGAAGTTGAGAAGAACATCCGACCTTGCTGCCAGGCATTAGTTAAACAAACAGGAATCGAACCCGAAGGCCGGCTCAACCCGAAGTTCAGAAGAACATCTGACCTAGCCGCCAGAGATCTGTTAAACAAACAGGCATCGAACCCAAAGGCCGGCTCAAACTGAAGTTGAGAGGAACATCTGACCTCGCCGTCAAGCATTAGTTAAACAAACAGGCATCGAACCCGATGGCCGGCACAACACGAAGTTGAGAAGAACATCTGACCTCGCCGTCAGACAACTGTAAAACAAACAGGCATCAAACCCGAAGGCTTGCGCAACCCAAAGTTGATAAGAAAATTAGACCTCTCTGTTAGGTATCTGTTAAACAAATAGGCATCGAACCTGAATTTCGGCTCAACATGAAGTTGAGAGGAACATTTGACTTCACTATCAAGCATCTGTTAAACAAACAGGCATCAAATCCGAAGGCCGGCTCAACCCGAAGTTGATAAGAACATTAGACCTCGCCGTCAGGCATCTATTAAACAAACAGGCATCGAACCCGAATGCCGGCCCAACACGAAGTTGAGAGGAATATATGACCTCGCCGTAAGGCATCTGTTAAACAAATAGGCATCGAACGTGAATGTCGGCTCAACATGAAGTTGAGAGGAACATTTGACTTCACTCTCAAGCATCTGTTAAACAAACAGGCATCAAATCCGAAGGCCGTCTCAACCCGAAGTTGATAAGAACATTAGACCTCGCCGTCAGGCATCTGTTAAACAAACAGGCATCGAACCCGAAGGCCGGCCCAACACGAAGTTGAGAGGAACATCTGACCTCGCCGTAAGGCATCTGTTAAAAAAATAGGCACCGAACCTGAATGTCGTCTCAACATGAAGTTGAGAAGAACATTTGACTTCACTGTCAAGTATCTGTTAGACAAACAGGCATCAAATCCGAAGGCCGGCTCAACCCGAAGTGTAGAAGAACATCTGACCTCACCGTGAGGCATCTATTAAACAAACACGCATCGAACCCGAAGGGCGGCTCAACCCGAAGTTTATAAGAACATTAGACCTCTCTGCTAGGCATCTGTTAAATAAACAGGCATCGAACCCGAAGGCCAGCTCAACCCGAAGTTGAGAAGAACATTTGACCTCGCCGTCAGGCATCTGTTAAACAAACAGGCATCGAACCCGAAGGCCGTCTCAATCATTAATTGAAAAGAACATCTGACCTCACCATCAAACATCTGTTAAACAAAATGGCATCAAACCCGAAGGCCGGCTCAACTGGAAGTTGAGAAGAACATCTGACCTCCCCATCAGGCATTAGTTAAACAAACAGGCATCGAACCCGAAAGCCGACACAACACGAAGTTTAGAAGAACATCTGACCTTGCTTTCAGGCATATGTTAAACATACAGGCATCGAAATTGATGGCCCACTCAACCCGAAGTTGAGAAGAACATCCCACCTCGCTGCCAGGCATTAGGTAAACAAACAGGAATCGAACCCGAAGGTCGGCTCAACCCGAAGTTGAGAAGAACTGTTGACCTAGCCGCCAGACATCTGTTAAACAAAGAGGCATCAAACCCAAAGGCCGGCTCAACCCGAAGTTGAGAAGAACATCTGACCTCGCTGTTAGGCATCTGTTAAACAAAAAGGTGTGGAACCCGAAGGCCGGCTCAACCCGAAGTTGAGAAGAACATCTGACCTCGCCGTCAGGCATCTGTTAAACAAACAACATCCAACCCGAAGGCCGGCTCAACCCGAAGTTGAGAAGAACATCTGACCTCGCCGTCAGGCATCTGTTAAACAAACAACATCAAACCCGAAGGCCATCTCAACCCTTAGTTTAGAAGAACATCTGACCTCACCGTCAAACATCTATTAAACAAACAGGTATCGAACCCGAAGGCGGCTCACCTTTAATTTGAGAGGAACATCTGACCTCCCCATCAGGCATTAGTTAAACAAACAGGCATCGAACACGAAGGCCAGTACAAGAGGAAGTTGAGAGGAACATCTGACCTCGCCCTAAGGCATCTGTTAAACAAATATGCATCGAACCTGAATGCCGGTGCAACACAAAGTTAAGAGGAACATTTGACTTCACTGTCAAGCATCATTTAAACAAACAAGCATCAAATCCAAAGGTCGGCTCAACTCGAAGTTGAGAGGAACATCTAACCTCACTGTTAGGCATTTGTTAAACAAACAGGCATCGAACCCGAAGGGCGGCTCAACGCGAAGTTGATAAGAACATTAGACCTCTCTACTAGGCATCTGTTAAACAAACAATCATTGAACTCGAAGCGCGGCTCAACCCGAAGTTGATAAGAACATTAGACCTCGTCGTCAGGCATCTGTTAAACAAACAGGCATCGAACCCGAAGGCTGTCTCAATCCTTAATTGAGAAGAACATCTGACCTCGCCGTCAAACATCTGTTAAACAAACAGGCATCGAACCCGAAGGCCGGCTCAACTTGAAGTTAAGGGAACATCTGACCTCCCCATCAGGCATTAGTTAAACAAACAGGCATCAAACCTGAAGGCCGGCACAACACGAAGTTGAGAAGAACATCTGACCTCGCTGTCAGGCATATGTTAAACAAACAGGCATCGAATTTGATGGCCGACTCAACCTGAAGTTGAGAAGAACATCCGACCTTGCTGCCAGGCATTAGTTAAACAAACAGGAATCGAACTCGAAGGCCGACTCAACCCGAATTTGAGAAGAACATCTGAAGCCGCCAGGCATCTGTTAAACAAACAGGCATTGAACCCAAAGGCCGGCTCAACCTGAAGTTGAGAGGAACATCTGATCTCGCCGTCAAGCATTAGTTAAACAAACAGGCATCGAACCCGAAGGCCGGCACAACACGAAGTTGAGAAGAACATCTGACCTCGCCGTCAGGCATCTGTAAAACAAACAGGCATCGAATTCGAAGGCCGGCGCAACCCAACGTAGATAAGAACATTAGACCTCTATGCTAGGCATCTTCTAAACAAATAGGCATCGAACCTGAATGTCGGCTCAACATGAAGTTGAGAGGAACATTTGACTTCACTGTCAAGCATCTGTTAAACAAACAGGCATTAAATCCGAAGGCCGGCTCAACCTGAAGTTGATAAGAACATTACACCTCGTCGTCAGGCATCTGTTAAACAAACAGGCATCAAACCCGAAGGCCAGCCCAACACGATGTTGAGAGGAATATGTGACCTCGCCGTAAGGAATCAGTTAAACAAATAGGCATCGAACCTGAATGTCGGGTCAACATGAAGTTGAGAGGAACATTTGACTTCACTGTCAAGCATCTGTTAAACAAACAGGCATCAAATCCAAGGCCCGCTCAACCCAAAGTTGAGAAGAACATCTGACCTCACCGTTAGGCATCTGTTAAACAAACAGGCATCGAACCCGAAGGCCGGCTCGACCCGAAGTTGAGAAGAACAATTGACCTCGCCGTCAGGCATATCTTAAACAAACAGGCATCGAACCCGAAGGCCGGCTCAACACGAAGTTGAGTGGAACATCTGACCTTGCCATCAAGCATCTGTTAAACAAACAGGCATCGAACCTGAAGGTCGGCTCAACATGAAGTTGAGAGGAACATTTGACTTCACCGCCAAGCATATGTTAAACAAAAAGGCATCAAATCCGAAGGTCGGCTCAACCCGAAGTTGAGAAGAACATCTAACGTCACCGTCAGGAATCTGTTAAACAAACAAGCATCGAACCCGAAGGGCGGCTCAACCCGAAGTTGAGAGGAACATCTGACCTCCCTGTCAGGCATCTGTTAAACAAACAGACATCAAACCCGAAGGCCGGCTCATCACGAAGTTGAGAGGAACATCTGACCTCGCCGTCATGTATCTGTTAAACAAACTGGCATCGAACCCGAAGGTCGGCTCAACATGAAGTTGAGAGGAACATTTGACTTCACTATCAAGCATCTGTTAAACAAACTGGCATCGAACCCGAAGGCCGTCTCAACCCTTAGTTGAGAAGAACATATGACCTCGCCAGCAAACATCTGTTAAACGAACAGGTCTCGAACCCGAAGGCCGACTCTCCTTGAAGTTGAGAGGAACATCTAACCTCACCATCAGGAATTAGTTAAACAAACAGGCATCGAACACGAAGGCCGGCACAATACAAAGTTGAGAAGAACATCTGACCTCCCCGTCAGGCATCTGTTAAACAAACAGGCATCGAACTCGAAGGCCGGCACAACACGAGGTTGAGAAGAACATCTGACCTCGCCGTTAGGCATCTTTTAAATAAACAGGCATCGAACCCGAAGGCCGACTCAACAAGAAGTTGAGAAGAACATCTGACCTCACCGTCAAGCATCTGTTAAATAAACAGGCATCGAACCCGAAGGGCGGCTCAACCCGAAGTTGATAAGAACATCTGACCTTGCCGTCAGGCATCTGTTAAACAAACAGGCATCGAACCTGAAGGTCGATTCAACACGAAGTTGAGAGGAACATCTGACCTCACCGTCAGGCATTTGTTAAACAAACAGGCATCGAACCCAAAGGTCGGCTCAACATGAAGTTGAGAGGAACATTTGACTTCACTGTCAAGCATCTGTTAAACAAACAAGCATTAAATCCGAAGGCCGGCTCAGCTCGAAGTTGAGAAGAACATCTGACCTCATCGTCAGGCATCTGTTAAACAAACAGGCATCGAACATGAAGGGCGGCTCAACCCGAAGTTGATATGAACATCTGACCTTGCCGTAAGGAATCTGTTAAACAAACAGGCATCGAACTTGAAGGCCGGCTCAACACGAAGTTGAGAGGAACATCTGACCTCGCCGTCAGGCATTTGTTAAACAAACAGGCATCGAACCCAAAGGTCAGCTCAACATGAAGTTGAGAGGAACATTTGACTTCACTGTCAATCATCTGTTAAACAAACAGGCATTAAATCCGAAGGTCGGCTCAACCCGAAGTTGAGAAGAACATCTGACTTCACTGTCAAGCATCTGTTAAACAAACAGGAATAATATCCGCAAGTCGGCTCAATCCAAAGTTGAGAGGAACATCTGACCTCACCGTTAGGCATCTGTTAAACAAACAGGCATCGAACCTGAAGGGCGGCTCAACGCGAAGTTGAAAAGAACATTAGACCTCTCTACTAGGCATCTGTTAAACAAACAGGCATTGAACCCGAATGGAGGCTCCACGCGAAGTTGATAAGAACATTAGACCTCGCCGTCAGGCCTCAAACCCGAAGGCCGTCTCAATCCTTAATGAAAAGAACATCTGACCTCGCCATCAAACATCTGTTAAACAAACAGGCATCGAACCCGAAGGCTAGCTCAACTTGAAGTTAAGGGGAACATCTGACCTCCCCATCAAGCATTAGTTAAACAAACAGGCATCGAATTTGATGGCCGACTCAACCTGAAGTTGAGAAGAACATCCGACCTTGCTTCCAGGCATTAGTTAAACAAACAGGAATCGAACCGGAAGGCCGGCTCAACCCGAAGTTGAGTGGAACATCTGACCTAGCCGCCAGGCATCTGTTAAACAAACAGGCATCGAACCCAAAGGCCGACTCAACCCGAAGTTGAGAGGAACATCTGATCTCGCCGTCAAGCATTAGTTAAACAAACAGGTGTCGAACCCGAAGGCAGGCACAACACGAAGTTGAGAAGAACATTTGACCTCGCCGTCAGGCATCTGTAAAACAAACAGGCATCGGACCCTAAGGCCGGTGCAACCCAAAGTTGATAAGAACATTAGACCTCTCTGCTAGGCATCGGTTAAACAAATAGGCATCGAACCTGAATGTCGGCTCAACATGAAGTTGAGAGGAACATTTGACTTCACTGTCAAGCATCTGTTAAAAAAACTGGCATCAAATCCGAAGGCTGGCTCAACCCGATGTTGATAAGAACATTAGACCTCGCCGTCAGGCATCTGTTAAACAAACAGGCATCGAACCTGAAGGTCGTCCCAACACAAAGTTGAGAGGAATATCTGACCTCGCCGTAAGGCATTTGTTAAACAAATAGGCATTGAACCTGAATGTCGGCTCAACATGAAGTTGAGAGGAACATTTGACTTCAACTGTCAAGCATCTGTTAAACAAACAGGCATCAAATCCGAAGGTCGGCTTAACCCGAAGTTGAGAAGAACGTTTGACCTCACCGTTAGGCATTTGTTAAACAAACAGGCATCGAACCCGAAGGGTGGCTCAACGCGAAGTTGATAAGAACATTAGACCTCTCTACTAGGCATCTGTTAAACAAACATGCATTGAACCCGAAGGCCGGCTCAACCTGAAGTTGAGAAGAACATTTGACCTCGCCGTCAGGCATCTCTTAAACAAATAAGCATCGAACCCGAAGGCCGGCTCAACACGAAGTTGAGAGGAACATCTGACCTTGCTGTCAAGCCTGTTAAACAAACAGGCATCGAACCTGAAGGTCGGCTCAACATGAAGTTGAGAGGAACATTTGACTTCACTGTCAAGCATCTGTTAAACAAACAGGAATAAAATCTGAAGGTCGGCTCAACCCGAAGTTGAGAAGAACATCTGACATCACCGTCAGGCATCTGTTAAACAAACAAGCATCGAAACCAAAGGGCGGCTCAACCCGAAGTTGATAAGAACATTAGACCTCTCTTCCAGGCATCTGTTAATCAAATAGGCATCGAACCCGAAGGCCGGCTCAACCCGAAGTTGAGAATAACATCTGACCTCGCTGTCAGGCATCTGTTAAACAAACAGACATCGAACCCGAAGGCCAGCTCATCACGAAGTTGAGAGGAACATCTGACCTTGCCGTCATGCATCTGTTAAACAAACTGGCATCGAACCCGAAGGTCGGCTCAACATGAAGTTGAGAGGAACATTTGACTTCACTGTCAAGCATCTATAAAACAAACAGGCATCAAATCCGAAAGCCGGCTCAACCCGAAGTTGAGAAGAACATCTGACCTCACCGTCAGGTATCTGTTAAACAAACAGGCATCGAACCCGAAGGGCGGCTCAACCCGAATTTGATACGAACATTAGACCTCGCTGTCACGCATCTCTTAAACAAACAGGCATCGAACCTGAAGGTCGGCTCAACTTGAAGTTGAGAAGAACATTTGACATCGCTGTCAGGCATCTGTTAAAAAAACAGGCATCGAACCCGAAGGCCCTCTCAATCCTTAATTGAGAGGAACATCTGACCTTCCCATCAGGTATTAGTTAAACAAACAGGCATCGAACCCGAAGGCCGGCACAACACGAAGTTGAGAAGAACATCTGACCTCGCTGTCAGGCATCGAATTTGATGGCCGACTCAACCCGAAGTTAAGAAGAACATCTGACCTCGCTGCCAGACATTAGTTAAACAAACAGGAATCGAACCCGAAGGCCGGCTTAACCCGAAGTTGAGAAGAACATCTGACCTAGCCACCAGGCATCTGTTAAACAAACAGGCATCGAACCCAAAGGCCGACTCAACCCGAAGTTGAGAAGAACATCTGACCCTGCCGTCAGGCATCAGTTAAAACAAAAGGTGTGGAACCCGAAGGCTGGCTCAACCCGAATTTGAGAAGAACAACTGAACTCGCCGTCAGGCATCTGTTAAACAAACAGGCATCAAACCCGAAGGCCGTCTCAACCCTTATTTGAGAAGAACATCTGACGTCACCGTCAAACATCTGTTAAACAAACAGGTCTCGAACCCGAAGGTCGGCTCACCTTGAAGTTGAGAGGAACATCTAACCTCTCCATCAGGCATTAGTTAAACAAACAGGCATCGAACCTGAAGGCCGGCACAACACGAAGTGTAGAAGAACATCTGACCACGCCGTAAGGCGTCTGTTAAACAAACAGGCATCGAACCTGAAGGCCGGCATAACACGAAGTTGAGAAGAACGTTTGACCTCGCCGTCAGGCATTTGTTAAACAAACAGGCATCGAACCCGAAGTCCGCTCAACACGAAGTTGAGAGGAACATCTGACCTCGCTTTCAGGCATCTGTTAAACAAACAGGCATCTAACCCGAAGGTCGGCTCAACATGACATTGAGAGGAACATTTGACATCACTGTGAAGCATCTGTTAAATAAACAGGCATCAAATCCGAAGGCCGGCTCAACCCGAAGTTGAGAAGAACAAATGACCTCATTGTCAGGCATTTGTTAAATAAACAGGCATCGAACCCGAAGGGCGGCTCAACCCGAAGTTGATAAGAACATCTGACTTTGCTGTTAGGCATCTGTTAAACAAACAGGCATCGAACCCGAAGGTCGGCTCAACACGAAGTTTAAAGGAACACCCGACCTCGCCGTCAGGCATTTGTTAAACAAACAGGCATCGAACCCAAAGGTCGGCTCAACATGAAGTTGAGAGGAACATTTGACTTCACTTTCAAACATCTGTTAAACAAACAGGCATTAAATCCGAAGGCCGACTCAACCCGAAGTTGAGAAAAACATCTGACCTCACCGTCAGGCATCTGTTAAATAAACAGGCATCGAACCCGAAGGGAGGCTCAACCCGAAGTTGATAAGAATATCTGACCTCGCTGTCAAGCATCTGTTAAACAAACAGGCATCGAACCCGAAGGCCGGCTCTACACGAAGTTGAGAGGAACATCTGACCTTGCGGTCAGGCATCTGTTAAACAAACAGGCATCGAACCCGAAGGCCGGTACAACACGAGGTTGAGAAGAACATCTGACCTCGCCGTCAGGCATCTGTGAAATAAACAGGCATCAAACCCGAAGGCCGACTCAACAAGAAGTTGAGAAGAACATCTGACCTCACCGTCAAGCATCTGTTAAATAAACAGGCATCGAACCCGAAGGGCGGCTCAACCCGAAGTTGATAAGAACATCTGACCTCGCTGTCAGGCATCTGTTAAACAAACAGGCATCGAACCCGAAGGTCGATTCAACACGAAGTTGAGAGGAACATCTGACCTCACCGTCAGGCATTTGTTAAACAAACAGGCATCGAACCCAAAGGTCGGCTCAACATGACGTTGAGAGGAACATTTGACTTCACTGTCAAGCATCTGTTAAACAAACAAGCATTAAATCCGAAGGCCGGCTCAGCTCGAAGTTGAGAAGAACATCTGACCTCATCGTCAGGCATCTGTTAAACAAACAGGCATCGAACATGAAGGGCGGCTCAACCCGAAGTTGATATGAACATCTGACCTTGCCGTCAGGAATCTGTTAAACAAACAGGCATCGAACTTGAAGGCCGGCTCAACACGAAGTTGAGAGGAACATCTGACCTCGCCGTCAGGCATTTGTTAAACAAACAGGCATCGAACCCAAAGGTCAGCTCAACATGAAGTTGAGAGGAACATTTGACTTCACTGTCAATCATCTGTTAAACAAACAGGCATTAAATCCGAAGGTCGGCTCAACCCGAAGTTGAGAAGAACATCTGACTTCACTGTCAAGCATCTGTTAAACAAACAGGAATAATATCCGCAAGTCGGCTCAATCCAAAGTTGAGAGGAACATCTGACCTCACCGTTAGGCATCTGTTAAACAAACAGGCATCGAACCCGAAGGGCGGCTCAACGCGAAGTTGAAAAGAACATTAGACCTCTCTACTAGGCATCTGTTAAACAAACAGGCATTGAACCCGAAAGGAGGCTCCACGCGAAGTTGATAAGAACATTAGACCTCGCCGTCAGGCATCAAACCCGAAGGCCGTCTCAATCCTTAATGAAAAGAACATCTGACCTCGCCGTCAAACATCTGTTAAACAAACAGGCATCGAACCCGAAGGCCAGCTCAACTTGAAGTTAAGGGGAACATCTGACCTCCCCATCAAGCATTAGTTAAACAAACAGGCATCGAATTTGATGGCCGACTCAACCTGAAGTTGAGAAGAACATCCGACCTTGCTTCCAGGCATTAGTTAAACAAACAGGAATCGAACCGGAAGGCCGGCTCAACCCGAAGTTGAGTGGAACATCTGACCTAGCCGCCAGGCATCTGTTAAACAAACAGGCATCGAACCCAAAGGCCGGCTCAACCCGAAGTTGAGAGGAACATCTGATCTCGCCGTCAAGCATTAGTTAAACAAACAGGTGTCGAACCCGAAGGCAGGCACAACACGAAGTTGAGAAGAACATTTGACCTCGCCGTCAGGCATTTGTAAAACAAACAGGCATCGGACCCTAAGGCCGGTGCAACCCGAAGTTGATAAGAACATTAGACCTCTCTGCTAGGCATCGGTTAAACAAATAGGCATCGAACCTGAATGTCGGTTCAACATGAAGTTGAGAGGAACATTTGACTTCACTGTCAAGCATCTGTTAAAAAAACTGGCATCAAATCCGAAGGCTGGCTCAACCCGATGTTGATAAGAACATTAGACCTCGCCGTCAGGCATCTGTTAAACAAACAGGCATCGAACCTGAAGGCCGTCCCAACACAAAGTTGAGAGGAATATCTGACCTCGCCGTAAGGCATTTGTTAAACAAATAGGCATTGAACCTGAATGTCGGCTCAACATGAAGTTGAGAGGAACATTTGACTTCAACTGTCAAGCATCTGTTAAACAAACAGGCATCAAATCCGAAGGTCGGCTTAACCCGAAGTTGAGAAGAATGTTTGACCTCACCGTTAGGCATTTGTTAAACAAACAGGCATCGAACCCGAAGGGTGGCTCAACGCGAAGTTGAAAAGAACATTAGACCTCTCTACCAGGCATCTGTTAAACAAACATGCATTGAACCCGAAGGCCGGCTCAACCTGAAGTTGAGAAGAACATTTGACCTCGCCGTCAGGCATCTCTTAAACAAATAAGCATCGAACCCGAAGGCCGGCTCAACACGAAGTTGAGAGGAACATCTGACCTTGCTGTCAAGCCTGTTAAACAAACAGGCATCGAACCTGAAGGTCGGCTCAACATGAAGATGAGAGGAACATTTGACTTCACTGTCAAGCATCTGTTAAACAAACAGGAATAAAATCTGAAGGTCGGCTCAACCCGAAGTTGAGAAGAACATCTGACATCACCGTCAGGCATCTGTTAAACAAACAAGCATCGAAACCAAAGGGCGGCTCAACCCGAAGTTGATAAGAACATTAGACCTCTCTCCCAGGCATCTGTTAATCAAATAGGCATCGAACCCGAAGGCCGGCTCAACCCGAAGTTGAGAAGAACATATGACCTCGCTGTCAGGCATCTGTTAAACAAACAAACATCGAACCCGAAGGCCAGCTCATCACGAAGTTGAGAGGAACATCTGACCTTGCCGTCATGCATCTGTTAAACAAACTGGCATCGAACCCGAAGGTCGGCTCAACATGAAGTTGAGAGGAACATTTGACTTCACTTTCAAGCATCTATTAAACAAACAGGCATCAAATCCGAAAGCCGGCTCAACCCGAAGTTGAGAAGAACATCTGACCTCACCGTCAGGTATCTGTTAAACAAACAGGCATCGAACCCGAAGGGCGGCTCAACCCGAATTTGATACGAACATTAGACCTCGCTGTCACGCATCTCTTAAACAAACAGGCATCGAACCTGAAGGTCGGCTCAACTTGAAGTTGAGAAGAACATTTGACCTCGCCGTCAGGCATCTGTTAAAAAAACAGGCATCGAACCCGAAGGCCCTCTCAATCCTTAATTGAGAGGAACATCTGACCTTCCCATCAGGTATTAGTTAAACAAACAGGCATCGAACCCGAAGGCCGGCACAACACGAAGTTGAGAAGAACATCTGACCTCGCTGTCAGGCATCGAATTTGATGGCCGACTCAACCCGAAGTTAAGAAGAACATCTGACCTCGCTGCCAGACATTAGTTAAACAAACAGGAATCGAACCCGAAGGCCGGCTTAACCCGAAGTTGAGAAGAACATCTGACCTAGCCACCAGGCATCTGTTAAACAAACAGGCATCGAACCCAAAGGCCGACTCAACCCGAAGTTGAGAAGAACATCTGACCCTGCCGTCAGGCATCAGTTAAAACAAAAGGTGTGGAACCCGAAGGCTGGCTCAACCCGAATTTGAGAAGAACAACTGAACTCGCCGTCAGGCATCTGTTAAACAAACAGGCATCAAACCCGAAGGCCGTCTCAACCCTTATTTGAGAAGAACATCTGACGTCACCGTCAAACATCTGTTAAACAAACAGGTCTCGAACCCGAAGGTCGGCTCACCTTGAAGTTGAGAGGAACATCTAACCTCTCCATCAGGCATTAGTTAAACAAACAGACATCGAACCTGAAGGCCGGCACAACACGAAGTGTAGAAGAACATCTGACCACGCCGTAAGGCGTATGTTAAACAAACAGGCATCGAACCTGAAGGCCGGCATAACACGAAGTTGAGAAGAACGTTTGACCTCGCCGTCAGGCATTTGTTAAACAAACAGGCATCGAACCCGAAGTCCGCTCAACACGAAGTTGAGAGGAACATCTGACCTCGCTGTCAGGCATCTGTTAAACAAACAGGCATCTAACCCGAAGGTCGGCTCAACATGACATTGAGAGGAACATTTGGCATCACTGTGAAGCATCTGTTAAACAAACAAGCATCAAATCCGAAGGCCGGCTCAACCCGAAGTTGAGAAGAACAAATGACCTCATTGTCAGGCATTTGTTAAATAAACAGGCATCGAACCCGAAGGGCGGCTCAACCCGAAGTTGATAAGAACATCTGACTTTGCTGTTAGGCATATGTTAAACAAACAGGCATCGAACCCGAAGGTCGGCTCAACACGAAGTTTAGAGGAACACCCGACCTCGCCGTCAGGCATTTGTTAAACAAACAGGCATCGAACCCAAAGGTCGGCTCAACATGAAGTTGAGAGGAACATTTGACTTCACTATCAAACATCTGTTAAACAAACAGGCATTAAATTCGAAGGCCGACTCAACCCGAAGTTGAGAAGAACATCTGACCTCACCGTCAGGCATCTGTTAAATAAACAGGCATCGAACCCGAAGGGAGGCTCAACCCGAAGTAGATAAGAATATCTGACCTCGCTGTCAAGCATCTGTTAAACAAACAGGCATCGAACCCGAAGGCCGGCTCTACACGAAGTTGAGAGGAACATCTGACCTTGCGGTCAGGCATTTGTTAAACAAACAGGCATTGAACCCAAAGGTCAGCTCAACATGAAGTTGAGAGGAACATTTGACTTCACTGTCAAGCATCTGTTAAACAAACAAGCATTAAATCTGAAGGCCGGCTCAACCAGAAGTTGAGAAGAACATCTGACCTCACCGTCAGGCATCTGTTAAACAAACAGGCATCGAAACCAAAGGGCGGCTCATTCCGAAGTTGATAAGAACATCTGACCTCGTTGTCAGGCATCTGTTAAAAAAACAAGCATCGAACGCGAAGGGCGGCTCAACCCAAAGTTGATAAGAACATTAGACCTCTCTGCCAGGCATCTGTTAAACAAACAGGCATCAAATCCGAAGGCCGACTCAACCCGAAGTTGAGAAGAACATTTGACCTCGCCGTCATAGGGAGGTGAAGTGTTGAATATGAGAAGAGGATGTGTATGGATCTCATAGAATGCCTAGAGGGCCATGGGAGAGCTCAATCAAGTCATTGTGTCAAATGCAAAAGCCACAGTTGAGGTGCAAGCAATTAGGGTTTCATCTTGGTCAATCCTAGGTCAACTGTGCAATGGAAGGATATCAAAGCCTACTTTTAGGTCATGGAGTTCTTGAAATGATATGATGAGACATTTGTGGTGTTGTTCCAAGATCAAGTCAAGAAGAATCAAGAGTGTGGGAAGTTGCTAAATTAGGGTTTCAGTGTAAAATCCCCATATTTAGTGCATAACTTCAAGACCCCATAAGTCAAGATGCAAGTTTCAAATGGATCTTTGGCCAATATGAAACTTGTTGAGCATCTCAATACCTTTAATTTGAGTACTAGAAGTCCTCAAGTGGATCTATAGAACCCAAGTTATGGTCCAGACAAGTTACAAGTTCTCAGATGCATCTGAAATTTGTCTGTGAAAATCATCTGACTTCAAAGCTATTTTTGACCTAGAAGGAAGTTTCACCTGAACTTTTGGCCAACATGAAAGTTGTTCCTCATGATCTTAGCTTTCTAATTTGTACTAGAAGTCTTCCATCTGATTTGTAGAACTCAAGTTATGAGGTTTACAAGTCAGGGGTATTTTAGGAAAGTGAGATTATAGGCCATTTTCAATCATAGGTCAAAATCTCCAACTTGCACTTGTCAAATGGATTTTTGTTCAACATGAAACTTGTTCAAAATGTGGTTTGAACAATAAGTCATTATGGATTGATTGGGCTCATAGCAAGACTTGGTTTGAAATGGCTTAAAAAGGGAGATTTTCAAAGGATTCAAAGTTGAAAAATCCAAATTAATGGTTAAGTGACCAAAACATGTCAAATAAGTACTCATTTTGATTGGAAATTTCATTTCAAACACAATGACATTGGTGGATTTTTGAGTTTAGGCCAATTTTCACAAGTCACAATGGTGTTGCTTCATGTGCAAGTTACATATCCAAAACATTCACCAAGACATTTCAAGTGTTCCTTTTGATCTGAATGCATTCACAAGGCAATTTGCAAGTGATTAGAAGCTTTTAGAGCAAGCTCCATGGCAAAATTCGTGACTGTCACATGGAGATTTTGAAGAGAAAAACAGAAATTGAAATGGCTGGATTGGGCTCCAATTGGACTCAAAAAGCCCATAGACATGTTCTATTTAAGTCATTTGATGATTTCAGAATCATTTTGGTGCAATTTTCGTGGCTGAAGCAGAGATAGCAAGTTCATTTTCAAGCAAGCAAGTGCAGATCGGGTTTTGAGTTCCAAGCCAATTCAGATCAAATTGAAGGTTTCAACATCTTTCTCTTACATCCTTGAGTGATTCTGGAGAGTTTTGAAGCTTGATTTGTGCTCTAACTACATCTGTTCATAGATCTACACCAGGTATGTAACCTTCAAATTTCTCATAATTTAGGGAGATGTAGTACATTTTGTGCATGTGGTTAGGATCTAATAGAGACATAGATCATTTCTGGATAGAAATTTGGACAATTAGAGACAAATTAAGATAGCATGTGATTTCTGTTTGAGCACAGTTTGATCTGATCATGAGGAATTAGCATGAACTAGATAGATCAGGATGATCTAGGAAGCATGAGGAACATTTCTGTGTGATTAGATCTAGGTTTGGTGATGATCAGAATTGAGGTGTCATTTGAGTTTTGGATCGGATTATAAAATGCACGAGGATTCAGTTAATTCTAAGATCATATTTGAACTCAGCGTGTAAATTTGAGCAGGATTAGTGTAAGGTTTGTTGGATTTGGTCACCTGTGAATAACGTCTCACCGGAGATGACGGTGGCGCCACCGTCTGGGTTTAAGGTTTCGCCTGAGTTCCAAGGAAGAAGAAAGATCATAGCCATTGGATGAGTATGAGAATTGGACTTGGTATGCAAGATCAACGCACGAGATTTGATCTGAGGATTTGCCTCCAAACCAAAATGCTGCGTTTCATTAATCCCAATCAGCGTGTGACTGGGATGCCCATGTGGACGCGCTCTTTGCTCTTGGATCTGAGTACTTTGTCAAACAATCCAACGCTCCCCTTATTTTCTCATGTTTATTTTCTTTTAATTCATTTTTGTATTATTTTAAATGCTTATTGGTTCCAAAAATCACAATAAATCCATTTTTGATCCAAAAAATATTTTAAAAATATCTCCATGCTCCTGATTAAATTTGTGATTTTATAGGATCAATAAATTGCATTTTCATGCATTTTTCAATTTTATTTGTTTTTTCTCATTTTGTTTATTTCTTTAATTTTGCATAATTGCCTATCTACCTTGTTGATTTTGGTTTGAGCATTTGGTTTTGAATCTGGCTTTGATTTTTGAGTATGTTGTAGGTTAGATTTGCGTGCTCCCTTAGGAATTTTATTAGATTTTTTCAACAATTTTAGGTTCTGTTTTAGGTGACATGTTTAGAGCCTTCCCAAACTTGTGGTTTACCTTGACATATCTCAACTTAGGAATTATTTAGTGGACCTAGAAGTTGATTTAGGCTTTAATATTTGAACCCTAGATTGTTAAAACATGCATGTTACCCTAGGAAATTTATTAGAATTTTACAACTTAGTTTTCTATTTTAGATAGAATTTGCAAGTAGGTGTTGCTTGTGGTGTTCCTTTTTTGGTGCCTTGCTTTGTTTGATCTTGTTGGTGGATTTGGAGCTTGAAGTGCTTGGATTCCTTTTTGGAGGAGCTTCTGCACATCTTGTAGCTGTTGTGGCTTGGATTGTGGAGCTTGGAGTTGAAGATTTCTTCCTCTTTTAGGAGCTTTTTAGAAGCTTATAGGATTAGGGTTTTAGGAAGAGCCATTAGAACTAGTCTTTCTTCTTTCATCAAACATAGAATGCATTGTTTGCTTCTATTCTATCCTATGATGCAAATTCCTCTTAAGGAAGCTCCATCTCTCCTTTGGAGGGATGAGTGGCATGCCTTAATGAGTAGAACTTTTGAGGATGCACTTTTTTTCATGTTGGTTCCTGATGAATTCCTTTGGTTTTCATCAGGTTTCCTAGCATTGTAGCTTGATCTCAATGGTGATTTCTCTTCTTGTGGAGCATGCTAGAGCTTGAAGATGAAGAATTGAAGAAGCTTGAAGATAGGGGCTAGCTTGAAGATGAATATTCTTTGATGTTAATTCCTTTGCTGACTAGAGCTGCTGTTCAAGGTTGAAGTTGCTGTCTGTAGAAGATTGTTGTTGCTGCTTGGGCTGCTTTCTCTGTTTTTCTTTTGCTGTGTTGTCTGTTTGCTTGTATTGCTTACCTTTAGTTTTGAGGTGGAGCTTGGCTTCCCTTGTCTGTTGTTTTCTTAGGTTTGAGGTTGAGCCGGACTCCCTTGCCTCGCTTGTACTGTTGCATAGCATGCATTTTACTGTTTACTGTTTACTGCTTGCTTTGTTTTGCTATTTTCCCCTAGGATCTCTGATTTCCTCTGTGCAAGAGGGAATTATGACAGAAATTAGGTTTCTAAACCATGCATGATAACTGTAGGTAGATTCCCTTTCAACCATAGTTTTAGGGCGTCTTTCCCTTCTCATCTCAAAACAATTCAAAAATACAGTAATAAGGTTAATTGAAGTCGTACGTTACGAGCCTTAAGCTATCTGGGAAAAGGTTGGTGGAGGGTCTCTCTCCAGTGATCTGGATGTTTAGTGTGGTACCCTTTGGGTGACATACGAAGCGTTCACTCCTGGGTCATAGTCTCTAGTGCGACAGAGATTGCGAACATCCTAAAAAACAGTTCTTTCGTAAAAGAGTCAAACAAACATTCAAACTCTGTTTTTGTCCTCTTGGACCCTTAATCTGGAAAACCCTTTCATAAGGAGATAAAAAACTGTCAAACAAACTTGTGTCTTCCGTAGCCCGAACTACGTTTGCTCTGATCTTTCATGCCGTATGAAAGTACGTAGACACGAGATGCGACATCTCGGCGAGCAACCTTCCCCCTTAACCCGTAGTTAGGCGAACTACGTTGACTCTGATTTCTCGTTCCAGACGCGAATATGTAGGCATAAAGGGCGATACTTTGCCGAGTCATTTTCTTTTCTTTTTAGACCAGACCTTTAGAATAGATAGATAAACATACCCTTAGATAGAAAACAAGCGTGGATCCCGTCGAGTACGAAGGACGTGAGGGGTGCTAACACCTTCCCCTTGCGTAACCGACTCCCGAATCCAGGATTTGGTTGCGATGACCATTCCTTTACCTCTTTGTGTTAGGTTTTCTCTGAGCGTTTCCTTTCCCTCTTTTGGGATAAATAACGTACGGTGGCGACTCTTCTGTCATAGCCGGCGCCGACTTTCGCAGTAGCGACAGCTGGCGACTCTGCTGGGGACTCCAACGGTTCCCTATGCGAGTCAATCCTAGCGCTTGTTTTCCCGTCTGGGGTTTTGTATGTATTTATCTTTCTATCTTTACTTTCAGTACTATATATTATTGTTATTGTGATGTGGGTAGAGGGTTAGTTTGAGAGATAAGCCGGACCTGGGCTTGAGTGCACATAGACTTAGAAGTAGAGAGTAGTGGTTAGCCTGCTTGCTTTGCTCGCACCAGCTAGCTACGAAATCTGCACTCAGACGAGATTCTCTTTGATGGCATCTTGTCTGGCCCTTTGGGCTCGACAGGTTGTTGGATTTGAGAGTTGTCGACTCTAGGAACCTATCATTTGGGATTCGGCTAAGTGAGGCCTCTTCAAAGGATGATGATGCCACACCTTCTGGGTATCGTATCATCGCTCTTGAAAGTCTGTGACGCTGATTACCGCATAGGATGCCGTACCTCGTCTGCGAGTTAAGTACATACCTGTGAGGGGTAGGTGGGTCTTTTTGCAGGAAAAATATGGCCTCAGAACACCTGGTTTGTCTATGTCAGTGAGAATTGGTTGCGAGGGTTCTTTTGTGGTTGGTTTGGATTGAGGAGAAGATCTGATGGTTCTCAAGTTGCAGTACAGCACAGCACAGTTCTTCAGCATTGCACTTGATCCCCTGTCTGCATATGCATTTGCATTTTCATGTTTGCATTTCATTAACGTGTATTTATGTCGCATGTGTGCTTTTTCCCCTCAGATTCTAGTGTTCTTCTTGCCATACATGGAGTCCATGAAGAGAACAGTTGCTTACAGGTTTCCTTCTCCAGATATCAGTTCCTTGTTGTCGTTGGTTGCTCTAGCAGATCAGAGAGTGAGGGCTGAGTTTATAGAGTCTTATGGGAAACTGCTCAGTTTGGTGTGCAGACCTTCTGTGTTTGAGATGACTGGATTGTATACCTTGATGCAGTTTTACGAGCCCCAGTTGAGATGCTTCTTGTTCCCTGATTTTATTTTGGCCCCTACTTTGGAGGAATATTATGATATGCTAGGAGTTCCTGTGTTAGATCAGATGCCTTTTATTCACGAGGATACTGAGCCTGAGTTGGCTAAGCTTGCTGAGATTGTCAGTCTAGATGCTTCTAAGTTCCCCGGAGGTTTGGTCAAGCTGAATGGATTTTATGGTTTTCATCTTTCTTGCTTGGTTGAGAAGGCTACGCAGTGTGCGAAGGATGGATGTTGGATTGTCTTCAATGCTATTATGGCTGTTTGCATTTATGGGATTGTATTGTTCCCCAACTTGCCTGATTTTGTTGACTAAGATGCTTTCTTTATTTTTGCCTCGAAGAATCCGGTGCCTACTCTCTTGGGTGACGTTTATCATTCTATTCACTATAAGAATGAGAAGCGTCAGGGAAAGAATGTTTCTTGCTGTGTACCTCTTCTATACAGGTGGTTTCAGGGACATCTTCCTAAAAAGGGACCTTTTGTTGATACTGCTGGTACTTTAGATTGGTCTTCTCGATTGATGGGATTGTATGTTTAGAACATTGTTTGGTTTGATCGGAACCTGCTCAGAGTAAATATTATATATAGTTGCAGTGGCTTTCCGAACGTTCCATTGATTGGACGGAAAGGTTGTATTAACTATAACCCGTCTCTGCTTGTGAGACAGTTTGGCTATGCTTTGAGGGAATCTCCGGTTGAAGACGAGATACAGGAATCTCTGTATCTCACGGGTTTATTAGACGGAGATATTTTGGTCAGATTGAGGCATGCTTGGGGTAATGTTCACAGAAGAGGGAAGACATTGCTTGGCAAGAGTGACAGTCGAGCTTATAATCCTTATCGGCTCTGGATCCATGAGAGAGTTAGGACTTTTTTGATGCCATATCCTGCTGCAGAGCCTTTGTATCTTCCGGTGATTGAGGAACCTACTTCAGTAGAGATTGAGAAGTATAACAAGCTGCTGGCTGAAAAGGAAGAATTGCAAAGAGCAAATGAAGAGTTAGAGAAAGAGATTTTCCAGCTTCGGCATGAGAAGAGTGAGGCAACCTTCACTTTGAAGAAGCAGACTGAGATGATTAACAGGTTGGGTTCAGATTTGACTGAAGAGACCAGCAGGAGAGAGAAGGTGGGAGTAGCCCTGAATGGTGTTAGTAGTGTGCTTGCTACTAAGAAAGAACTTCTGAACAAGGCTTATTCTCGACTTTCCAACTGGGAATTTTTGTGGAATGCCACGCTTACTAGCCGGAAGGAGCCTGAAGATGAGTTGAAGCTGCAGATTTCCTGGTTAGAGGAGCAACTCAGCGCTCAGGATGCGAAGATTGCTGAAGAGGCATCTCTTAGACGTGACGCTGAGTTTAGAGTGAGCAACATGGTCAAAGAAATGAGGGGTTGTGAACTAAAGGCTGGCTTCAAGAGATGCAGGTTGGACGAGTGTTTTGGCAAAGGAGCCTGTGTAGAGGACGCCAAAAAGCTGAGATCCACTGTTAGGCAATACACATTACTGATACAGGAACTACTCTCTAGACCAGGTCATCCGGAGACGTTGAGGCTATTGGGAGATGTCCGGGCGCGCCATCCGTCCTGATTTATCTTTGTTTTTCTCTTGTAGTATGTTATTCGTGCTTGTATTTTGACCATCGCCAGGTTTGTTGGCCGAGGTATTTTCAGTTGTATTCAGTTGTATCTTTGTACTCGGCCTCTTGGCATTTGTTTATGTATGAGGTTTCTGATTCTGCACTTGCTTACTTGGGACTCCATTGTCGTTTTGGCTTCTTCTCCGGAACTAGAATCGGTGGGGAAATTAACCTGTTGCATATTTACATGTGTGCATTTGCATTTTCATATTGCATGACAGGTACTATTTTGAGCTCGAATCTTATCTCCTGCGTCTTTCAGGTTGTTTCAAGATTGACGAACAGAGAACTCACCGGTACGCTACAAGAAGCAACAGTAAGAAGATCATGGACCAGGTACAATCTAAGATGCAGGAGATCCGGGATAGATTGGCCCAATTCATGCAGACTATGGAGGTTGTGGCTAAAGGCCAGGAACATCTTCAAACTTTGGTACAACCGCTGCTGGTGCGAGCAGCTGGTAATACTGAATATAACTCTGCTCGTGTTGAGACACCTCGCAGGGAGGAAGTGATACCAAATGCTGGTGAGACCGGTACCGACAACGGCAACGGCAATGCTGGTAACGGAAATGCTGATAATGGAAATAGGAACATGGAAACTAACAGGAATGTTGGTATCAATACTGGTTTTGGTGAAAACAATCAGGGTTTTGGCTTTGGCAATCGGGATGGCAATGATGGCTTTAATAATCAGGGCTTCGACAACAGAGGGTTTGGTGATAACAATCAAGGTTATGGTAATAATGGCTACTGAAGGAAAATTGCGATCTAAACGCAGCGGAAAACAAAATTTTTCCTTTAGTGATCCTCACGAATGAGCATGGTCAGTGATAGAATCGTTACCTCTTTGTGGCGATTCAGATCTTTGATGCAGCGATCACAAGCGTTGATGAAGTGCAACGCCTCTACTCAGTCCACACGAACAGCTTCCGGTCACAGTGCTAGCTGCTTACGAACGGAATTATTTGAGTGAGAAAAGAGAATCAAAACGAAATTGCATCAAGTGAAAGCTTCATCACAAGGGTTCCTTTTATAGACTCTCTTGTGGGCTGCGGGCTAAAACCCAATTCACATGATCCATAATAATATTATATATTATTATAATAACTATTATTATAATAAATATATTTATTTTATTATTATTTTATAACCATTATAAAATAACAATAATTATTATTATATTATCCGAATTTCTATTTTTCACTTAAGTGCACCGTACCTTACGGTGTTCCTTTGATTTCTCTATCTCTCATCAAACTGTCCTTATGTGTGTGACCCTGTAGGATTTCGTAACGTTGGTAATTATATTAAATTATATATATATTTAACATAATAAACAGTAAGCGGTATCTAGCAACACATCACTGCTACCCAAGTCACGAAAATGTCATGTGATCTGACAAAACCTTTTTCGTGATAATATATGTTTGTACAATTACCCTTTTGCCCCTATGTCTATATTGAACACAAGGCATACACTGTGTCATCCTTGTCCAGTTCAATATTGGGCCCTTAGACATTTCTCCTGTTATGCAGGATTGGCAAATTCCATCTAGGACACTCATGTCCCTCAGCATGCTTCGTGGAGTGCCCATCAACTGTCTTTATGATCATCCAGTTACGGATAATGTTTGATCAGCAATAAAGCACCCGACTCTACATCTAGGGTCCATAGTGGTTTCAGGTCGAAGGGTGGTAATACACCATTATCACCATGAGAATAACTTATGACACTTTGCATAACATACTATGTAGTATTCTCATAGCGGGTCAATCCGGTATAAATATTACTCCTAATATTTATACCTATGTCAAGACTTGATAACTCTTTATCCATGATCCATGAGATGTGATCATCAGTCTATCTTCATAATAGTCTCAATGCTTTTAATGTTATCCCACTTTGCAATAAAGCTTGACTACGGATATTTTAAGAATAATGTCTTTATGTTTAATGGGATCTCATGATTAAGTCACACTTAACATTTCATTAAACAGACTAACTATTCTAGGGACTTTATTATTCTGAAAGACAAACATAATAAAGAAATGCCTTTTATTATTAAGCGAATAATCTGATACAAGTACCAAAAAGTATTGGCCTCTAGGGCTTACACCAACAATCTCCCACTAGCACTAGAGCCAATTAGGCATACCCCTAATACCCATAGATCTAGTATGACCATCATGCTTCTGTTGCGCAAGAGGCTTTGTTAATGGGTCAGCGATATTGTCAAGTGTAGGTACTCTGCATATCTTCACATCTCCCCGATCGATTATCTCTCGAATGAGGTGATAACGCCTAAGTATGTGTTTGGATCGTTGGTGAGATCTAGGCTCCTTAGCTTGTGCGATAGCACCATTGTTATCACAATATAAACCAATGGGATCCACAATGCTAGGGACTATGCCAAGTTCACTAATGAACTTCTTGATCCAAACAGCTTCCTTTGCTGCATTTGAGGCAGCAATATACTCGGCCTCAGTTGTAGAATCAGCAACTGTTTCTTGCTTTGAACTTTTCCAGCTCACAGCGCCACCATTGAGACAGAACACATAACCAGATTGTGATCTAAAATCATCCTTATCTGTCTGGAAGCTAGCATCAGTGTAACCAATTACATCAAGCTCTTCCTGACCTCCATATATCAAGAATGAATCCTTAGTCCTTCTCAAGTACTTAAGGATATTCTTGACAGCTACCCAGTGAGCATCACCGGGATCAGATTGGTACCTACTCGTTGCACTTAATGCATACGAGACATCTGGTCGAGTACATAACATGGCATACATGATAGATCCTATTGCAGATGCATATGGAATCTTATTCATGCGATCCCTTTCTTCCTTAGTTGAAGGGGATTGTGTTTTTGATAAACACAGACCATGTTGCATAGGTATGAATCCTTTCTTGGAATCATGCATATTAAAGCGTCTCAACACTTTATCTATGTATGTACTCTGACTTAGGCCAAGCAGTTTTTGTGATCTATCTCTATAGATCCTAATTCCTAATATATAGGCTGCTTCACCTAGGTCTTTCATAGAAAAACAATTCCCTAACCAAGTTTTCACTTGTTGCAAGGTAGGGACATCGTTTCCAATGAGTAATATGTCATCTACATATAATACCAGAAACACGATCATGCTCCCACTAACCTTCTTGTAGACACAAGGTTCATCTTCATTTTTGATGAATCCATATTGTTTTACGGTTTCATCAAAACGAAGATTCCAGCTTCTGGAAGCTTGCTTCAATCCATAGATTGATCGCTGTAACTTGCATATCTTTTGGGCATCTTGTGGTATGTCAAATCCTTCAGGTTGTGTCATGTACACATCCTCAAGAAGATTCCCATTAAGGAAAGCAGTTTTGACATCCATCTGCCATATTTCATAATCATGATATGCAGCGATGGCAAGTAAAATCCGAACAGATTTAAGCATTGCAACTGGTGAAAAGGTTTCATCATAGTCAACCCCATGAATTTGTTTATAGCCTTTTGCAACCAGTCTTGCTTTATAGGTATGTACCTTACCATCCATGTCAGTCTTCTTCTTGAAGACCCACTTGCATCCTATAGGGTTAACTCCTATAGGAGGTTCTACCAAGGTCCAAACCTGGTTTGTGTACATGGAATCCATTTCAGATTTCATGGCTTCTAGCCACTTCTCAGACTCAGGACCAGTTATGGCCTCTTTGTAGGTCACAGGCTCATCTTGATCCATGAGTAATACATCACCCTGATCACTTATGAGATATCCATATCTCTCAGGTTGGTGACGTATCCTGCTTGACCTACGCTGGTCTTGTTCTTCTTGAGCAGGTTGCTCTTCCACAACTACTTGTGTTTCCTGCTCTAGTTCCTCCATAGGTGTTTCAATGTTTTGTGATTCTTGAATTTCTTCAAGCTCTATTTTCCTCCCACTGTTTCCTTTGGAAATAAAATCCCTTTCCAGAAAGACTCCAGTTCGAGCGACAAACACTTTGCCCTCAGAAGGATTGTAGAAGTAATATCCTCTTGTTTCTTTAGGATACCCCACAAATAAGCATTTGTCAGATTTGGGCTCAAGCTTGGTTGAAATTTGTCGTTTGACGTAAACTTCGCAACCCCAAATCTTCATGTAAGACATATGTGGTTTCTTACCACTCCATATCTCATATGGTGTCTTATCAATCTTTTTGGATGGAACACGGTTAAGTGTGTAAGCTGCTGTTAATAATGCATGTCCCCAAAAGGAGTTTGGAAGATCGACGTGACTCATCATGGATCGGACCATGTCTAACAAGGTTCGATTTCTTCTCTCAGATACACCATTCCATTGTGGTGTTCCAGGAGGAGTAAGTTGGGATAGAATCCCATACTCTTTTAGATGGTCATCAAATTCTAGGCTTAAATATTCACCGCCTCGATCTGATCGAAGAACTTTAATATTCTTACCTAGTTGGTTTTGTACTTCATTCTTGAATTCCTTGAACTTTTCAAAGGACTCAGATTTGTGTTTCATTAAATACACATATCTGTATCTACTGAAGTCATCAGTAAAAGTGATGAAGTACTGAAAACCTCCTCTGGCTGGTATGTTCAGTGGTCCACATACATCAGTATGTATGAGTGCCAAAAGATCATTAGCCCTTTCACCTTTTCCTGTGAATGGGGACTTTGTCATCTTTCCAATTAAACAAGATCTGCATGTCTCATATGATTCATAATCAAAAGAGTCCAAGAGTCCATCTTTATGGAGTTTGGAAATGCGTTTCTCATTTATGTGGCCTAATCGACAGTGCCAAAGGTAAGTTGGATTCAACTCATTAGGTTTCAACCTTTTAGTATTAATGTTATAAATTGGCATTTCGAGATCAAGGACATATAGTCCATTATTCATTTTTGCAGTAGCATAGAATATATCATTCAAATAAATGGAGCAACAATTGTTCCTTATTATGAATGAAAAACCAAACTTGTCCAAACAAGAAACGGAAATAATATTCCTGCTAATTGCAGGTACATAATAACAGTTCTCTAACTGAATTATTAAACCACTAGGTAAAGTTAAAACATAAGTTCCTACAGCTAAAGCAGCAACCTTTGCTCCATTGCCAACTCGTAGGTCAACTTCACCTTTTGCCAAATTTCTACTCCTTTTTAGCCCCTGCACATTAGTACAAATGTGAGAACCGCATCCAGTATCTAATACCCATGATGCAGAAGTAGATAAATTAATTTCAATAACAAAAATACCTGAATTTGAAGTCTCTACTCCATTATTCTTATCTTCCAGGTACTTTGGGCAATTTCTCTTCCAATGTCCGGTCTTACCGCAATGGAAGCAAGTGCCCTCCTTTGCTATTCCTCCACTAGGCTTCAAAACAGGAGGAGTGGGTTTGGGTTTGGCAACTTCCTTGCCTTTCCCTCTACCACCCTGTTTGATGGGCCTCTTGTTCTGTTTCTTTCCATTACTGACCATCAGAATGGATTTCCCTTTTGTCTTCATATTCTGCTCAGCAGTTCTCAACATGCCTAGCAGTTCTGGAAGACTTTTGTCCAAGTCATTCATATTGAAATTCAGGACAAACTGACTGAAGCTCTCTGGCAACGATTGCAAGATCAGATCAATCGCAAGTTCCTTTCCAAGGGGAAACCCTAATCTGTCAAGGTTCTCCACATACCCAATCATCTTGAGTACATGGGGACTTACAGGGGCTCCCTCAGCTAACTTGCTGTTAAAAAGGGACTTTGAAACCTGAAACCTCTCATTTCTTGCTTGCTCTTGGTAAAGCGTTTTCAGATGTCCGATCATATCGAACGCAGACATGTTCTCGTGTTGCTTTTGCAACTCAGAGTTCATGGTAGCAAGCATGAGGCAAGCGGTTTCATTGGCATCATCGAAATGCTTCTTATAAGCATCTCTTTCTGCCTTTGGTGCAGAACTAGGAGGTTCCTCCTCAGGAACTGGTGTCTCCAAGACATACAGCTTCTTATCGTGCTTGAGGACAATCCTCAGATTACGGTGCCAATCCAGGAAATTTGTCCCAGACAATTTTTCCTTATCTAGGATGGATCGCAAAATATTGTTCGATGTGTTTGTTGTCATGATAATCTACAAGAGAAATATGAAAATATAAGTATCATTAAAACAACATATTTAATTAGGCCTTTAATCAAATATGCTCCCACTATTTTATTCAAAACAAATGACCCTCATCATTTGATTCGGAAAATCCCGTTGGAAGACTTTCTAGTGGGTCGAGATCCATGTTTCACTTTGTTTTAAGTCAGCGTTAGGCTGATTACACAAAACTAAGTTATTTAGGTAGGAACTCCTTCCAATTGTATCTCATACAACTCTCGAATATTTTCAATTGGGTGAATAACTCCTTATTCTGATCCATCACATGAATCATTCCCAATTCTTGCTTCTAAACATATATAATCTTATTATAATTTGTTTAGTTAAGTTTGACCCATTGTTTTAGCAATTGGATATTACAATTATCCCATCACACCTTACTAATATAGAACATGCACCTCGCGTAGGCGAAACCTACAATGCTCGATACTAGTCTTGATGAGTGCTAAAAATTGGAAAGCATAAACTTAATATTTAATTTTGAGGGAATTTGTTATTAGTTTGATCTCACCGGCTTAACATGCAAAACGTCTCTCACATGCATCAACATACAATTACATGCATCAACATACATATAAAAAAGATACAATTATGGCCCCTAACGCAATTGTTCTCTCAAGCCAATGAGAGAACCTAAGCTAACCTAATAACGATCTAAGCTTCTCCAAGCATGATCTCCAAGGTTATCCTCCTTTAATATTGAATACTTCCTCCTTTTTTTTTTCATAACATAATATTACATTACATATAGGAAAACTCGTTTTACATACGAGGGAGTGAGATGAGAAAAGAAGTTACATAAAGAGATTGAGAGAGAGGCACGACACGCAGGCCGTATTCAAAAATCCCAAAACAATAATAAAGGAAAAACTAAGGCCATAACTGATCACCACAAATAAATAATAATAAACACACTTTTATTATTAGTTTAAAATTCCGATAATTAAATAAACTAAATTAAATTTCGGCTGATTGATCACACTTCATTGTATTTCACGTCGTTTCCTGCACAACTTTTGTGCATTTACAACCCCAACCGGAAAAGTCTGCGGCAATACAACACTTGTACTGCCATTAATCCTAATGCAACAATTTCATGCCGTCAAACACAACTCGATTGATAACTCAATATGATAGATCAATATGTCATTGCTTCACCATACTAATGTCGGATTCCGAAGCGAATGAAAGTGATGATCTTTCAAAAGAATTACAATCCTTATGTGATTGAATGGATGAAATCAAAACAGTATATCCCATATACCATCTTTGCATCAGAATTTCTTATATCTTATATAAAAGTGATCGATCTAATTGTGTAACCTATGGATGATCAATGTATCGCACAACTTCACCATACTAATGTCGGATTCCGAAGCATAATCAACATCAATCATCCAAATCGTACACAACAGATGCCAAATTTAATTAATCGTTTATTGTTAAATTCATTCTGTGTTTTAATCGAATCAAATACAGAAAAGACGGAAATTTAACAGCTATCAGATCCATGGTTTCGTAAGTGGCTCTGATACCACTGAAGGAAAATTGCGATCTAAACGCAGCGGAAAACAAAATTTTTCCTTTAGTGATCCTCACGAATGAGCATGGTCAGTGATAGAATCGTTACCTCTTTGTGGCGATTCAGATCTTTGATGCAGCGATCACAAGCGTTGATGAAGTGCAACGCCTCTACTCAGTCCACACGAACAGCTTCCGGTCACAGTGCTAGCTGCTTACGAACGGAATTATTTGAGTGAGAAAAGAGAATCAAAACGAAATTGCATCAAGTGAAAGCTTCATCACAAGGGTTCCTTTTATAGACTCTCTTGTGGGCTGCGGGCTAAAACCCAATTCACATGATCCATAATAATATTATATATTATTATAATAACTATTATTATAATAAATATATTTATTTTATTATTATTTTATAACCATTATAAAATAACAATAATTATTATTATATTATCCGAATTTCTATTTTTCACTTAAGTGCACCGTACCTTACGGTGTTCCTTTGATTTCTCTATCTCTCATCAAACTGTCCTTATGTGTGTGACCCTGTAGGATTTCGTAACGTTGGTAATTATATTAAATTATATATATATTTAACATAATAAACAGTAAGCGGTATCTAGCAACACATCACTGCTACCCAAGTCACGAAAATGTCATGTGATCTGACAAAACCTTTTTCGTGATAATATATGTTTGTACAATTACCCTTTTGCCCCTATGTCTATATTGAACACAAGGCATACACTGTGTCATCCTTGTCCAGTTCAATATTGGGCCCTTAGACATTTCTCCTGTTATGCAGGATTGGCAAATTCCATCTAGGACACTCATGTCCCTCAGCATGCTTCGTGGAGTGCCCATCAACTGTCTTTATGATCATCCAGTTACGGATAATGTTTGATCAGCAATAAAGCACCCGACTCTACATCTAGGGTCCATAGTGGTTTCAGGTCGAAGGGTGGTAATACACCATTATCACCATGAGAATAACTTATGACACTTTGCATAACATACTATGTAGTATTCTCATAGCGGGTCAATCCGGTATAAATATTACTCCTAATATTTATACCTATGTCAAGACTTGATAACTCTTTATCCATGATCCATGAGATGTGATCATCAGTCTATCTTCATAATAGTCTCAATGCTTTTAATGTTATCCCACTTTGCAATAAAGCTTGACTACGGATATTTTAAGAATAATGTCTTTATGTTTAATGGGATCTCATGATTAAGTCACACTTAACATTTCATTAAACAGACTAACTATTCTAGGGACTTTATTATTCTGAAAGACGTATTGGCCTCTAGGGCTTACACCAACAGCTACGACAATGCTGGATTTGGCAATGTGAATACCAATGGTGCTGGGATGGGTCCTTTCAATACTGACTTTGGGACAGCGGCTGCTAATCAAGAGCTTGGCAATCTGAGGTATGACCCCAGGTTTTTCCAAAGTGGTCATGGTCATGGTCGTAATGCTGCTTATGACGGGTATGGTAATGAGGGTCCGTACTGGGACAGAGATCGTCAGGAAGATGCCTTTTCTGGGCAAGGCATGGGTTTTGAGGGTCCCACTGATAATGATCGGAGGATTAAAATGCTGGAGGAACAGATAAGGGGTATAGCCAATCAAAATTCTGCAGGTTTGGACATGGCCACCATGGGGCTGGTTCCTGGGCTGAGGGTGCCATTGAAGTTCAAAGCTCCCACTTTCGATAAATATAAAGGGGATACATGCCCACGGGTTCATGTGCGTTCATATTACCGGAGGATGTCTGCTTACTCTGATGATGAGAAAATGCTTATGCATTTTTTCCAGGATAGTTTGTCAGGACCATCGCTGGAATGGTACATGGGACTAGATCCTGCACAGATCGGAAGTTAGAAGGAATTGGCTGATGCTTTCGTTAGACATTACCAATACAACAGTGACCTCGCGCCAAATAGGGTTCAGCTTCAAAGTCTTTCACAGAAGAACGAGGAGAGTTTCAAGAAGTATGCCCTGCGTTGGCGTGATCTGGCGGCGAGGGTCCAACCACCTATGGTTGAAAGGGAATTGATTGATATTTTTGTTGGAACATTCTCTGGGATGTATTATGATAAGTTGCTCAATTGCTCGATGGGTAGTTTCTCTGACATGATACTCATGGGAGAACGGATTGAAAATGGTATTAAAATTGGTAAGATTCAAGCCGGTGAATCGACCTCAGCGGGAGGTGCAAAAAAGGTCTTTGGTGGTAAAAGACAAGGAGACGCCAGCGCAGTGTATGGTGGTCGAGGACGAGGTAGAGGTAGGAATCAGTATATTCAACAACAGGTTGCTAGTGTGACGATCCCTATACCACAACAACGACAACAACCACAACAACAACAGCAGTAACAACAAAGGCATAATCCTGCTCAGAGAAGGATTCCGAATGGGAAGCCAAAGAGGGTATTTGATACACCTCCGTCAACGTATGCAGAATTGCTTCAAACGATGTTAAGTTTGAATCTGGTTGAAAAGAAAACGTTGGACCCGCCCACAGGAGCGCTTCCTTACGGGTATGATACTAGTAATCATTGTGAATTTCATTCTGGGGCACCCGGACATGATATTGAGAGTTGTCATGCTTTTAAACACAAAGTCCAAGATTTGATTGATAGTAAAGTCATTAACTTCAGTCATGATGGTCCCAATATTGTACAACAACCAATGCCGAATCATGGAGCGAATGTTATTCTGACAGAAGAAGATTTGGATTTGGTTATGGGCGTAAATGATCTGAAGACGCCTTTAAGCTATGTTAAAATCAGATTGTTAAAAGGAGGGGTCTTCCCCGGATGTGATGAGTACTGTTTGGATTGTTGGACCCGACCAGAGGGTTGTATTGATTTGAAGAGAGGTATTCAGGCCATGATTGATGAGGGAACTTTACAATTCGACCGCATTGCTGTGGAGAAACCTGGTGAGGTAAGATTTGAAAAGCAGGGAGAGGTCGCAACAATTACAATTCCATGAAAGACTATTACGATATCAGCGCCCGTCAAGCAGCCAACTATCACGATAACGAAAGTAGGGCCCGTTCCTTATGAAAGTACGAATCCGTGGAACTATGGGTTGGAAGCTTTTTGCAACGGGGAAAAGATTAAGGTGGATAGCCAGCCGGCAGGGGCAGTGGGTAATCTTGTTGGAGCGGGAGGCATGACCCGTAGTGGTAGAATTTTCACTTCACCTGAAATCGAGGCTGAAAGGATTGCTAAAGGCAAAGACAAAGTGAATGAAAGAGGACCTTCCCAGGTGAAAGAGAAAGAAACATCGATCAAGGATATAGAAGAGTTTATGAGGTTGATTCGCAAAAGCGACTATAAGATTGTGGAGCACTTGCAGCAGACGCCCTCCAAAATTTCAATCCTATCCTTGTTGCTTTGTTCCGAGGCTCATCAGAATGCCTTGTTGAAAATCTTGGACACATCTTTTGTACCTCAGGAAGTAACTGTTAATCAGCTTGAGGGGGTACTGGCGCATGTGAATGCCGGACACAGCCTGGGATTTACTGACTTTGATTTGACACCTAGAGGTCGGGACCATAATATGGCTTTACACATTTCGGTGGAATATCGGGGCACTGTTATGTCGCACGTTCTTGTAGACACCAGATCATCTTTGAATGTTTTGCCTAAGAAGGCTATGATGAAGCTAGATATCCGAGGAATCATATGCACGCCAAGTGACTTGGTCGTGGGGGCTTTTGATGGGACCAGAAGGTCGGTGTTTGGGTCCATAACATTACCGCTCCAAGTCAGGCCAGAAGTGTTTGACATTGTATTCTACATCATGGACATACATCCAGCTTACAACTGTTTACTTGGGCGACCATGGATACATTCTGCAGGGGCTGTGACGTCCACGCTGCATCAGAAGCTTAAATACATGGTCGGTGACAGTGTTGTTACTATTTGCAGAGAGGAGGACATTCTGGTTAGTCATCTTTGTCATTCAAGTATGTCGAAGTGGATGGGGAGATCCATGAGACGCCATGCCAAGCCTTTGAAGGGTTGCAGATCAAGGACAAGTCTTATGTTCCCAGCAAAGGGCCAGAGGTGGCCATGTCTTCATACAAAGACGCTCAGGCAGTGGTTCAGGCCGGAGAAACCAAAGGATGGGGCCAAGTCTTGGAAATTCCTGTCAAGATGGACAAGTTTGGGTTGGGGTATCGCCCGAAGTCGTCATCTTCCACATCAGGCGTGCCAAAGTTCAAAGGGCCAGTGGTGATCACTCCAGGTGGAGTCTGTTATGAAACGATTAATGTTGTTTCTGATGCTGAAGACGGAGATAGAGACTGTGATATGGACTCGTGGATCAAGCCCAGCGTGCCAGGACAGAGCCTATGCAACTGGTCTATCCAGGAACTTGTCCCAGTGACTATAAAACATTAATGATTTGTTTTCTCGATTATTGTATAATCCTGTGTCCTACCCGGGGCATAGTGATTTTGCTTTTAGGGCTACCTGCTTATGTGTGTACTTTGTTTAATCATTAATAAAGGCGTTTTTCTCATGCAAATTTTTTGATCCGTGTTTTTCCTGTTTTTGCTTTAACGATAAAATGGCAACGTGGTTATGTGCTTTGTTTGCATTATTTGAAACATTTAACCATTCTCATTGCAGGATTCATATTTCAGACGACACCGATCACGAACTTCCTTTGACCCGCTTCCACTTCGAGCACCCGATATTTCAAGCAGAAGAAGAGATTATTGAGGATAATGACTTATCAGAAGAGTTGACTCGACTTTTGAAACAAGAAGAGAGAATCATTCTTCCTCATCAGGAGGAAATTGAAATTATCAATGTGGGGTCTGAAGAGGTTGTCAGGAATATCCGGATAGGGGCTGCACTGCAAGGTGATATCAAGCAAAGTTTGATCGAGATGCTTCGAGAGTATAGTGATATCTTTGCTTGGTCTTACGAAGACATGCCTGGTTTGGATACTGATATGGTGGTTCACCGTTTGCCATTGCGCGAGGAATGTCCGCCGGTTAAGCAAAAACTCATAAGAACTAGACCAAATATGGCTGTGAAGATTAAAGAGGAAGTTCAGAAACAGTGGGACGCCGGTTTTCTGGCTATTACAACTTATCCCTCATGGGTCGCCAATATAGTACCTGTACCAAAGAAAGATGGTAAGGTGTGGATGTGCGTGAACTATCGAGATTTGAATAGGGCGAGCCCAAAAGACGACTTTTCGCTTCCTCATATTGATGTGTTGGTCGACAACACCGCTCAATTCTCCGTGTTTTCCTTCATGGACGGCTTTTCGGGCTATAATCAAATAAAGATGGCGCCGAAGGATATGGAGAAAATAACTTTTATTACCCCGTGGGGAACGTTCTTCTACAAAGTGATGCCCTTTGGTTTGAAGAACGTCGGGGCAACATATCAGCGAGCTATGACAACGCTCTTTCATGACATGATGCATAAAGAGATCGAAATCTATGTTGACGATATGATTGCCAAATCCCAGACGTAGGAAGACATCTGGTCAATCTTCTGAAATTGTTCAAGAGGCTTAGGAAATTCAGGCTGAGGCTGAACCCTAACAAGTGCACCTTCGGGCTGTGACCTGGAATGAAGATTGTCAAAAGGCGTTTGAAAAAATAAAAGAATATTTGCAGGAACCTCCAATATTGATACCCCCAGTAGCCGGGAGACCATTGATTATGTATTTGACGGTTCTTGAGAAAAGTATGGGTTGTGTTCTCGGTCAACATGACGAGACTGGACGTAAAGAGCATGCGATTTACTACTTGAGTAAAAAGTTCACAGATTGTGAGTCCCGTTACTCAATGCTCGAAAAGACGTGTTGTGCACTAGCCTGGGCTGCCAAACGTTTGAGGCAATACATGCTAAATCATACAACCATACTAATTTCAAAGATGGATCCAATCAAATACATGTTTGAAAAGCAAGCACTTTCCGGAAGGATTGCCTGATGGCAGATGGTACTGACAGAATACGATATTCAGTATGTTTCTCAAACGGCTATAAAAGGTAGCGTTCTGTCAGAGTACCTAGCTGAGCAGCCAATTGATGATTACCAGCCGATGAGGTTTGATTTTCCTGACGAGGATATCATGTACTTAAAAATGAAGGACTGTGAGGAGTCGTTGCCTGATGAAGGTCCAAAGCTGGGTTCCAAATGGCAATTGATATTTGACGGTGCCGTTAACTCATATGGAAGTGGAATATGGGCAATCATTACTACTCCCCATGGGTCGCACATCCCATTCACTGCTAGATTGACCTTTCCAGTTACCAACAATGAGGCCGAATATGAAGTGTGCATTATGGGGCTCGAAGAAGCTATTGATCTGAGAATCAAAAATCTTGATGTGTACGGAGACTCTGCTCTAGTTGTGAATCAAATCAAGGGAGAATGGGAGACTCGTCAGCCCAATCTGATACCCTATATGAATTATGCAAGAAGGTTGTTACCTTTCTTTGACAAGGTGGAATTGCACCATGTACCACGAGTAGAAAATCAGATGGCAGACGCTCACGCAATGTTGTCTTCAATGTATAAAGTTAACTTCTGGAATGAGGCTCCCAAGATAGTTATCTCTCGCCTTGATAGGCCCGCTTTCATATTCGCCATTGAGGAAGCTTCCGATGGCAAACCATGGTATTATGATATCTAGAATTTCTTGAAGAACCAAGGGTATCCGGCTGGGGCATCCAGTCTTTATCAGAAGACCCTTAGGAGATTGGATGGCAATTTCTATTTGAATCCAGATGATGTCTTGTACAAGAGAAACCATGATTTGGTGTTGTTGCGGTGTGTGGACGAGAAAGAGGCTAATTTTCTCATAGAAGAGATCCACGAGGGTACATTTGGCACAAATGCCGGCAGACATGCAATGACGAGAAAGTTATTATGAGCCGGGTATTATTGGCTGACAATGGAAACAGATTGTTTCAAGTTTGCAAAGAAGTGTCATAAATGCCAGATTTATGCGGATAAGATTCATGTGCGTCCGAGCCCTCTGAACGTTATGTCATCACCTTGGCCTTTTTCCATGTGGGGAATTGATGTGATTGGCAAAATTGAGCCCACGGCATCCAACGGACATCGTTTCATCTTGGTAGCTATTGACTACTTCACCAAATGGGTCGAAGCGGCATCGTATGCTAATGTTACCAAGCAGGTGGTAGCCAGATTTATCAAGAAAGATATTATCTGCAGATATGGAATCCCGGAGCGGATCATCACGGACAACGGTTCGAATTTGAATAACAAGATGATGAAGGAATTGTTCCAGAATTTCAAGATTGAACATCACAACTCTTCTCCTTATTGGCCCAAGATGAATGGCGTTGTTGAAGTAGCCAATAAAAACATAAAGAAGATTGTTCAGAAGATGGTTGTGACCTACAAGGACTGGCATGAGATGTTGCCTTTTGCTTTGCACGGTTATCGTACGACGGTACGAACATCAACCGGGGCAACTCCTTTTTCACTGGTATATGGTATGGAGGTTGTCCTACCATTGGAGGTTGATATTCCTTCTTTGAGGGTTTTGCGCGATGTCCAACTTGATGAGGCTGAATGGGTAAAAGATAGACTGAATCAGCTCAGTTTAATGGATGAGAAGAGATTGGCTTCTTTAGCATATGGTCGGTTGTATCAGAGCCGGATGAAGAAAGCTTATGATAAGAAGGTGTGTCCTCGAAGCTTTCAGACAGGCGATCTTGTGCTGAAAAAGATTCTCCCACCACAATCAGATCACAGGGGCAAATGGACTCCCAACTATGAAGGTCCATATGTCGTTAGAATGGTTTTCTCTGGAGGAGCCTTATTGTTGTCCACCATGGATGGTGAGGATTTTACATCCCCTGTGAACTCAGACGCAGTTAAAAAATACTTTGCTTAAAGAGACCCGCTGGACAGAAAAAGAAAGTCCAGGCAAAAATGGGGCATCCCGGCGAACCTTAAAAAAGGAATAAAAGGTTCGGGCAAAAGTTAGGGATAAAATTGAAAAAATGTACACCCGCGAAGTTGAAAACCTGAAAAGGGCGACTTCGGCAAAAAAGGGTATCCCGGTGAATTGAAAACCCGCAAAGGGCGGTTCACGCAAAAGTTAGGGATTTGAAAAAGCAAATGACTGCGGTCCAAGTTTGATACTGTGTTGCTTAGTGGTTTGGGAGTACCTGAGGGTCGTATATCCAAAACAATCTCTTCCAAAGATCGAGTATCGGGAAAGCGTCAGAGTCAGGCGAGTCATAGGAGGATCAGCTCATGGTGTTCGTTTGTACCACGTTGCCGACATGCATATAAATTTTCGTTGTACTTCTGTAATATTTGTATTTTGCTTGTGCGTAACTTTCTCTTTTCAGGAGTTGCATCCAGCGCACAAAAGTTTGCCTATTTACAGGCCCGTTGCCAATAAAAAATGTTATTCAGTACTTGATGCTTGTTCTTTACTGTTTTGTTTGTGAAAAACGCCGATGTTTTTGATGAACTTGCATGTACATAAACTTGCTGGCCCTTGCCAATAATTGCTAAAAATTTGAATTGACTGAACGAATGTCACAGATACTAACCGAGATAGATCTTGTTGTGTAGATTTGTTTTGTCTCGTTTGTGTTTTGCAGGGTTCTCACCTTTGAAGCAAACAGTTAAGGAATTTGTGTTTCCCCAGCTAGAGTCCCATGACAAAGTGATTGTATCACTCCTCAGCAGATGGAAGTCACATCTTATCCCAGAGAGATTTGAGATGGCACTTATCCCTACTAGATGTGGGGTTGTCCTCCCCAGAAGAGTATTCCCCAGGAAAGCTGCCAAGAGAGTATCCTCAGTGGATCTTGATGTCCCCAACAGAAGGTGCATTCCCAGCAATGAGTATGTACACAATTAATCCCCAGCATGGGTAACTCCCGTGGAATATAACCAAGTCGTCTTTGGATCAGAAGGATTATCCTAGCGCAGGACTGTTTTTCCTTCTCCCCAGCAGGTTGTCATTCTTTCGACAGGATGAACATCATTAGCTTAGTTCGTAATTTCAAGCTTGTGAGCCATTCCCCAACAGGATGGTTATCCCCGGCGGAGTTGGTTTCACTTGTCCATCATTTATTTTGCTGGAATATGTCTATGGTACCGGGTTATCCTTAGCGGATATGGTTTCGTCTTCAGTATTTATTTTGCTGAAGCGCCTCTTGGCATCTTTGCATTTTGCATATATCATCATATTTGCATTTACCCAAACGCGTAGCATTTCCATGCTGTATGGAGCATTACGCCACTGTCAAACATACACATTTTGAAACATAAGCCAGGTTGGTTACCTCTTTGTTTTCAGGTGTTATTCTCGGTAGAGGAGTGAGATTCTTGCTCAGAAGGATTTCTAGATATTCAAATTCTCAGCGTGAGATAGGTGATGATAATGTTCGTCCCCTAACAGAGTTGCTTGGTTAAGTTTCTCTTAGTCCCCAACGGGATTCTTCTCAGGTTGCTGTTACGTCAGCGTTAAAAGATTTCATGGCTTAAACTTTCGGAGTTATCACTAGTGATTTCCCCGGTGAAATTTTTCCACACAGAGTTGTTTGGTTAAGTTTCTCGTATTCCCCAGCAAAGTATTCTTCAAACGGATCCGTGTTGACGGAATTGTTACCTGTGATTGACAGAGATTGTTATCCGTGTTGACGGAATTGTTACCTGTGATTGACAGAGATTGTTATCCGTGTTGACGGAATTGTCACCTGTGATTGACAGAGATTGTTATCCGTGTTGACGGAATTGTCACCTGTGATTGACAGAGATTGTTATCCGTGTTGACAGAATTGTCACCTTTGATTGACAAAGATTGTTATCCGTGTTGACGGAATTGTTACCTGTGATTGACAGAGATTGTTATCCGTGTTGACGGAATTGTACCTGTGTTGACAGAGATTGTTATCCGTGTTGACGGAATTGTTACCCGTGTTGACGGTGAATGTTATCCGTGTTGACGGAATTGTACCTGTGTTGATAGAGATTGTTATCTGTGTTGACGGAATTGTTACCCGTGTTGACGGTGATTGTTATCCGTGTTGACGGAATTGTACCTGTGTTGACGGTTATTGTTATCCGTGTTGACGGAATTGTACTTGTGTTGACGGTGATTGTTATCCGTGTTGACGGAATTGTTACCCGTGTTGATGGTGATTGTTATCCGTGTTGACGGAATTGTACCTGTGTTGACAGTGATTGTTACCCGTGTTGACGGAATCGTTACCCGTGATCGACAGAGTTGTCCCCAGTGAAGTCGCCAGTGATTATTATCCGTGTTGACGGAGTCATTACCTGTGATTGATAGAAATCGTTATTCCAGTTATGGACGGAGTTGTACCCATGGTGATGGAGTCTCTCCTCGTGTTGACGAAGTTTAGTCCAGTTGTGGACGGAGTTGTTCCTTGCAAAGTTAATTCGATGCCTGTGGCGTCACACAGGGGGTTGATGTTGAAATCCAAAGTTTTATCAGATGATTGATCAGTTGTTGCTGTAACAACTGGGTTCAGTGGAACGAATGTTGTCCCCAAGCAGTTTTTGCAACTTATTTCTGTGGTTGGCAAATTTCCGGGTTTCTTGGTATTCAACCGTCTTCTACCTCGATTGTTTGAAAGCCGTTCGCTCTTCACCCAGTCGAGTCCAAGCCGTTTGAATAGGGGTAGCTGTTGCACCCCAAAATTTGCTCAACCTTTTCTTACTTGGTTTATGTTTCATTGAATTAACATTTGCATATCATGATATCATTCATATAGAAGGGGAACAAGTGTGATTCTTATCAAGAGAATCCTAGCAAGAGGTATTATTCAAGATTGAGAAGTTATCAAAGTCATCAGGAGGTGGTTTGAGTGCCTAAGGGTTTAGATGCTTGCATGTGGATTTTCTCCTAACTTGAGGATCAATTGAAGACCATCAGAGGGAGGTGAAGTGTTGAATATGAGAAGAGGATGTGTATGGATCTCATAGAATGCCTAGAGGGCCATGGGAGAGCTCAATCAAGTCATTGTGTCAAATGCAAGAGCCACAGTTGAGGTGCAAGCAATTAGGGTTTCATCTGGGTCAATCCTAGGTCAACTGTGCAATTGAAGGATATCAAAGCCTACTTTTAGGTCATGGAGTTCATGAAATGATATGATCAAACATTTGTGGTGTTGTGCCAAGATCAAGTCAAGAAGAATCAAGAGTGTGGGAAGTTGCTAAATTAGGGTTTCAGTGTAAAATCCCCTGTTTAGTGCCTAACTTCAAGACCACATAAGTCAAGATGCAAGTTTCAAATGGATCTTTGGCCAATATGAAACTTGTGTAGCATCTCAATACCTTTAATTTGAGTACTATAAGTCCTCAAGTGGATCTATAGAACCCAAGTTATGGTCCAGACAAGTTACACGTCCTCAAATGCATCTGAAATTTATTTGTGAAAATCATCTGACTTCAAAGCTATTTTTGACCTAGAAGGAAGTTTCACCTGAACTTTTGGCCAACATGAAAGTTGTTCCTCATGATCTTAGCTTTCTAAATTGTACTAGAAGTCTTCCATCTGATTTGTATAACTCAAGTTATGAGGTTTACAAGTCAGGGGTATTTTGGGAAAGTGAGATTATAGGCCATTTTCAATCATAGGTCAAAATCTCCAACTTGCACTTGTCAAATGGATTTTTGTTCAACATGAAACTTGTTCAAAATGTGATTTTTAGGCTAACCAAGAAGTCATGATGGATTTATTGGGCTCATAGCAAGACTTGGTTTGAAATGGCTTAAAAAGGGAGATTTTCAAAGGATTCAAAGTTGAAAAATCCAAATTAATGGTTAAGTGACCAAAACATGTCAAATAAGTACTCATTTTGATTGGAAATTTCATTTCAAACACAATGACATTGGTGGATTTTTGAGTTTAGGCCAATTTTCACAAGTCACAATGGTGTTGCTTCATGTGCAAGTTACATATCCAAAACATTCACCAAGGCATTTCAAGTGTTCCTTTTGATCTGAATGCATTCACAAGGCAATTTGCAAGTGATTAGAAGCTTCTAGAGCAAGCTCCATGGCAAAATCCGTGACTGTCACATGGAGATTTTGAAGAGAAAAACAGAAATTGAAATGGCTGGATTGGGCTCCAATTGGACTCAAAAAGCCCATAGACATGTTCTATTTAAGTCATTTGATGATTTCAGAATCATTTTGGTGCAATTTTCGTGGCTGAAGCAGAGATAGCAAGTTCATTTTCAAGCAAGCAAGTGCAGATCGGGTTTTGAGTTCCAAGCCAATTCAGATCAAATTGAAGGTTTCAACATCTTTCTCTTGCATCCTTGAGTGATTCTGGAGAGTTTTGAAGCTTGATTCGTGCTCTAACTACATCTGTGCATAGATCTACACCAGGTATGTAACCTTCAAATTTCTCATAATTCTAGGGAGATGTAGTTCATGTTGTGCATGTGGTTAGGATCTAATAGAGACATAAATCATTTCTGGATAGAAATTTGGACAATTAGAGACAAATTAAGATAGCATGTGATTTCTGTTTGAGCACGGTTTGATCTGATCATGAGGAATTAGCATGAACTAGATAGATCAGCATGATCTAGGAAGCATGAGGAACATTTCTGTGTGATTAGATCTAGGTTTGGTGATGATCAGAATTGAGGTTTCATTTGAGTTTTGGATCGGATTATAAAATGCACGAGGATTCAGTTAATTCTAAGATCATATTTGAACTCAGCGTGTAAATTTGAGCAGGATTAGTGTAAGGTTTGTTGGATTTGGTCACCTGTGAATAACATCTCACCGAAGAAGACGGTGGCGCCACCGTCTGGGTTTAAGGTTTCGCCTGAGTTCCAAGGAAGAAGAAAGACCATAGCCATTGGATGAGTCTGAGAATTGGACTTGGTATGCAAGATCAACGCACGAGATTTGATCTGAGGATTTGCCTCCAAACCAAAATGCTGCGTTTCATTAATCCCAGTCAGCGTGTGACTGGGATGCCCATGTGGACGCGCTCTTTGCTCTTGGATCTGAGTACTTTGTCAAACAATCCAACGCTCCCCTTATTTTCTCATGTTTATTTTCTTTTAATTCATTTTTGTATTATTTTAAATGCTTATTGGTTCCAAAAATCACAATAAATCCATTTTTGATCCAAAGAATATTTTAAAAATATCTCCATGCTCCTGATTAAATTTGTGATTTTCTGGGATCAATAAATTGCATTTTCATGCATTTTTCAATTTTAGTTGTTTTTTCTCATTTTGTTTATTTCTTTAATTTTGCATAATTGCCTATCTACCTTGTTGATTATGGTTTGAGCATTTGGTTTTGAATCTGGCTTTAATTTTTGAGTATGTTGTAGGTTAGATTTGCATGCTCCCTTAGGAATTTTATTAGATTTTTTCAACAATTTTAGGTTCTATTTTAGGTGAGTTGTTTAGAGCCTTCCCAAACTTGTGGTTTACCTTGACATATCTCAACTTAGGAATTGTTTAGTGGACCTAGAAGTTGATTTAGGCTTTAATATTTGAACCCTAGATTGTTAAAACATGCATGTTCCCCTAGGAAATTTATTAGAATTTTACAACTTAGTTTTCTATTTTAGATAGAATTTGCAAGTAGGTGTTGCTTGTGGTGTTCCTTTTTTGGTGCCTTGCTTTGTTTGGTCTTGTTGGTGGCTTTGGAGCTTGAAGTACTTGGATTCCTTTTTGGAGAAGCTTCTGGACATCTTGTAGCTGTTGTGGCTTGGCTTGTGGAGCTTGGATTTGAAGATTTCTTCCTCTTTTAGGAGCTTTTTAGAAGCTTATAGGATTAGGGTTTTAGGAAGAGCCATTAGAACTAGTCTTTCTTCTTTCATCAAACATAGAATGCATTGTTTGCTTCTATTCTATCCTATGATGCAAAGTCCTCTTAATAAGCTCCATCTCTCCTTTGGAGGGATGAGTGGCATGCCTCAATGAGTAGAACTTTTGAGGATGCACTTTTTTTCATGTTGGTTCCTGATGAATTCCTTTGGTTTTCATTAGGTTTCCTAGCATTGTAGCTTGATCTCAATGGTGATTTCTCTTCTTGTGAAGCTTGCTAGAGCTTGAAGATGAAGAATTGAAGAAGATTGAAGATAAGGGCTAGCTTGAAGATGAAGATTCTTTGCTGTCAATTCCTTTGCTGACTAGAGCTGCTGTTCAAGGTTGAAGTTGCTATCTGTAGAAGATTATTGCTGCTGCATGGGCTGCTTTCTCTTTTTTTCTTTTGTTGTGTTGTCTGTTTGCTTGTGTTGCTTACCTTTAGGTTTTAGGTGGAGCTTGTCTTCCCTTTCCTGTTGTTTTCTTAGGTTTGAGGTTGATCCGGACTCCCTTGCCTCGCTTGTACTGTTGCATAGCATGCATTTTACTGTTTATTGTTTACTGCTTGCTTTCTTTTACTGTTTTCCCCTAGGATCTCTGATTTCCTCTGTGAAAGAGGAAATTATGACAGACATTAGGTTTCTAAACCATGCATGATAACTATAGGTAGATTCCCTTTCAACCATAGTTTTAGGGCGTCTTTCCCTTCTCATCTCAAAACAATTCAAAAATACAGTAATAAGGTTAATTGAAGTCGTACGTTACGAGCCTTAAGCTATCTGGGAAAAGGTTGGTGGAGGGTCTCTCTCCAGTGATCTGGATGTTTAGTGTGGTACCCTTTGGGTGACATACGAAGCGTTCACTCCTGGGTCATAGTCTCTAGTGCGACAGAGATTGCGAACATCCTAAAAAACAGTTCTTTCGTAAAAGATTCAAACAAACATTCAAACTCTGTTTTTGTCCTCTTGGACCCTTAATCTGGAAAACCCTTTCATAATGAGATAAAAAACTGTCAGACAAACTTGTGTCTTCCGTAGCCTGAACTACGTTTGCTCTGATCTTTCATGCCGTATGAAAGTACGTAGGCACGAGATGCAACATCTCGGCGAGCAACCTTCCCCCTTAACCCGTAGTTAGGCGAACTACGTTGACTCTGATTTCTCGTTTCAGACGGGAATACGTAGGCATAAAGTGCGATACTTTGCCGAGTCATTTTCTTTTCTTTTTAGACCAGACCTTTAGAATAGATAGATAAACATACCCTTAGATAGAAAACAAGCGTGGATCCCGTCGAGTACGACGGACGTGAGGGGTGCTAACACCTTCCCCTTGCATAACCGACTCCCGAATCCAGGATTTGGTTGCGATGACCATTCCTTTCCCTCTTTGTGTTAGGTTTTCTCTGAGCGTTTCCTTTCCCTCTTTTGGGATAAATAACGCACGGTGTCGACTCTTCTGTCATAGCCGGCGCCGATTTTTGCAGTAGCGACAGCCGGCACAACACGAAGTTGAGAAGAACATCGGACCTCACTGTCAGGCATACGTCAAACAAACAAGCATCAAATTTGATGGCCGACTCAACCCGAAGTTGAGAAGAACATCTGACCTCGCTTCCAGGCATTAGTTAAACAAACAGGAATCAAACCCGAAGGCCGGCTCAACCTGAAGTTGAGAAGAACATCTGACCTAGATGCCAAGCGTCTGTTAAACAAACAGGCATCAAACCCAAAGGCCGGCTCAACCCGAAGTTGAAAAGAACATCTGACCTCTCCGTCAGGCATCTGTTAAACAAAAAGGTATGGAACCCGAAGGCTGGCTCAACCCGAAGTTGAGAAGAACAATTGACCTCGCAGTCAAGCATCTGTTAAACAAACAGTCATCAAACTCGAAGGCCGTCTCAACCCTTAGTTGATAAGAACATCTCACCTCGCCGTCAAACATCTGTTAAACAAACAGGTATCGAACCCGAACGCCGGCTAACCTTGAAGTTGAGAGGAACATCTGACCTCCCCATCAGGCATTAGTTAAACAAACAGGCATCGAACCCAAAGGTCGGCTCAACATGAAGTTGAGAGGAACATTTGACTTCACTGTCAAGCATCTGTTACACAAAAAGGCATTAAATCCGACGGCCAGCTCAACCCGAAGTTGAGAAGAACATCTGACCTCACCGTCATGCATCTGTTAAACAAACAGGCATCGAACCGGAAGGGCGGCTCAACCCGAAGTTGATAAGAACATCTGACCTAGCCGTCAGGCATCTGTTAAACAAACAGGCATCGAACCCGAAGGCCGGCTTAACACGAAGTTGAGAGGAACATCTGACCTCGCCGTCAGGCATTTGTTAAACAAACAGGCATCGAACCCAAAGGTCATCTCAACATGAAGTTGAGAGGAACATTTGACTTCACTTGTCAAGCATTTGTGAAATAAACAGGCATTAAATCTGAAGGTCGGCTCAACCCGAAGTTGAGAAGAACATTTGACCTCACCGTCAGGCATCTATTAAACAAACAGGCATCGAACCCAAAGGGCGGCTCATCTCGAAGTTGATAAAAACATCTGACCTTGCTATCAGGCATCTGTTAAACAAACATGCATCGAACCCGAAGGGCGGCTAAACCCGAAGTTGATAAGAACATTATACCTCTCTGCCAGGCATCTGTTAAACAAACAGACATCAAATCCGAAGGCCGACTCAACCCGAAGTTGAGAAGAAAATTTGACCTCGCCGTCAGGCATCTGTTAAACAAACAGGCATAAAACCCGAAGGCCGTCTTAATCCTTAATTGAGAAGAACATCTGACCTCGCCGTCAAACATCTGTTAAACAAACAGGCATCGAACCTGAAGGCCAGCTCAACTGGAAGTTAAGAGGAACATCTGACCTCCCCATCAGGCATTAGTTAAACAAACAGGCATCGAACCCGAAGGCCGGCACAACACGAAGTTGAGAAGAACATCGGACCTTGCTGTCAGGCTTACGTTAAACAAACATGCATCGAATTTGATGGTCGACTCAACCCGAAGTTGAGAAGAACATCTGACCTCGCTGCCAGGCATTAGTTAAACAAACAGGAATCAAACCCGAAGGCCGGCTCAACCCGAAGTTGAGAAGAACATATGACCTAGCCGCCAGGCATCTGTTAAACAAACAGGCATCGAACCCAAAGGCCGGCTCAACCCAAAGTTGAAAAGAACATCTGACCTCGCCGTCAGACATCTGTTAAACAAAAAGGTGTGGAACCCGAAGGCTGGCTCAACCCGAAGTTTAGAAGAACAACTGACCTCGCCGTCAGGCATCTGTTAAACAAACAGTCATCAAACTCGAAGGCCGTCTCAACCCTTAGTTGATAAGAACATTTCACCTCGCCGTCAAACATCTGTTAAACAAACAGGTATCGAACCCGAAGGCCGTCTCACCTTGAAGTTGAGAGGAATATCTGACCTCCCCATAAGGCATTAGTTAAACAAACAGGCATTGAACCCGAAGGCCGGCATACCACGAAGTTGAGAAGAACATCTGACCTCACCGTCAGGCATTTGTTAAACAAACTGGCATCGAACCCAAAGGTCGGCTCAACATGATGTTGAGAGGAACATTTGACTTCACTGTCAAGCATCTGCTAAACAAACAGGCATCAAATCTATAGGTCGGCTCAACCCGAAGTTGAGAAGAACATCTGACCTCACCGTCATGCATCTGTTAAACAAACAGGCATCGAACCCGAATGGCGGCTCAACCCGAAGTTGATAAGAACATCTGACCTCACCGTCAGGCATCTGTTAAACAAACAGGCATCGAACCCGAAGGTCGGCTTAACATGAAGTTTAGAGGAACATCTGACCTCGCCGTCAGGAATTTGTTAAACATACAGGCATCAAACCCAAAGGTCATCTCAACATGAAGTTGAGAGGAACATTTGACTTCACTGTCAAGCATCTGTTAAACAAACAGGCATTAAATCCGAAGGCCGGCTCAACCCGAAGTTGAGAAGAACATCTGACCTCACCTTCAGGCATCTATTAAACAAACAGGCATCGAACCCAAAGGGCGGCTCATCTCGAAGTTGATAAGAACATCTGACCTCGCCGTCAGGCATCTATTAAACAAACAGGCATCGAACCCGAAGGGCGGCTCAACCTGAAGTTGATAAGAACATTAGAGCTCTCTGCCAGGCATCTGTTAAACAAACATGCATCAAATCCGAAGGCAGACTCAACCCGAAGTTGAGAAGAACATTTGACCTCGCCGTCAGGCATCTGATAAACAAACAGGCATCAAACCCGAAGGCCGTCTCAATCCTTAATTGAGAAGAACATCTGACCTCACTGTCAAACATCTGTTAAACAAACACGCATCGAACCCGAAGGCCGGGTCAACTGGAAGTTTAGATGAACATCTGACCTCCCCATCAGGCATTAGTTAAAGAAACAGGCATCGAACCCGAAGGCCGGCACATCACGAAGTTGAGAAGAACATCTGACCTCGCTGTCAGGCATACGTTAAACAAATAGGCATCGAATTTGATGGCCGACTCAACCCGAAGTTAAGAAGAACATCTGACCTCGCTGTCAGGCATTAGTTAAACAAACAGGAATCGAACCCGAAGGCCGGCTCAACCTGAAGTTTAGAAGAACATCTGACCTAGCCGCCAGGCATCTGTTAAACAAACAGGCATCGAACCCAAAGGCCGGGTCAACCCAAAGTTGAAAAGAACATCTGACCTCGCTGTCAGGCATCTGTTAAACAAAAAGGTGTGGAACCCGAAGGCTGGCTCAACCCGAAGTTGAGAAGAACAACTGACCTCGCCGTCAGGCATCTGTTAAACAAAGAGTCATCAAACCCGAAGTCCGTCTCAACCCTTAGTTGATAAGAACATCTCACCTTGCCGTCAAGCATCTGTTAAACAAACAGGTATCGAACCCGAAGGCCGGATCACCTTGAAGTTGAGAGGAACATCTGACCTCCCCATCAGGCATTAGTTAAACAAACAGGCATCGAACCCGAAGGCCGGCATAACACGAAGTTGAGAAGAACATCTGACCTCGCCATCGGGCATCTGTTAAATAAACAGGCATCGAACCTGAAGGCCGGCTCAACACGAAGTTGAGAGGAACATCTGACCTCGTCATCAGGTATTTGTTAAACACACAGGCGTCGGACTCGAAGGTCGGCTCAACATGAAGTTGAGAGGAACGTTTGGCTTCACTTGCAAGCATCTGTTAAACAAACAGGCATCAAATCCGAAGGTCGGCTCAACCCGAAGTTGAGAAGAACATCTGACCTCACCGTCAAGCATCAGTTAAACAAACAGGCATCGAACCTAAAGGTCGGCTCAACATGAAGTTGAGAGGAACATTTGACTTCACTGTCAAGCATCTGTTAAACAAACAGGCATTAAATCCGAAGGTCGGCTCAACCCGAAGTTGAGAAGAACATCTGACCTTACCGTCAGGCATCTGTTAAACAAACAGGCATCGAACCCGAAGGGCGGATCAACCCGAAGTTGATAAGAACATTTGACTTCACTGTCAGGCATCTGTTAAACAAACAGGCATCGAACCCAAAGGTCGGCTCAACACGAAGTTGAGAGGAACATCTGACCTCGCCGTCAGGCATTTGTTAAACAAACAGGCATCGAACCCGAAGGCCGGCTCAACATGAAGTTGAGAGGAACATTTGACTTCACTGTCAAGCATCTGTTAAGAAAACAAGCATTAAATCCGAAGGCCGGCTCAACCCGAAGTTGAGAAGAACATCTGACCTCACCGTCAGGCATCTGTTAAACAAACAGACATCGAACCCGAAGGGTGGCTCAACCCGAAGTTGATAAGAACATTATACCTCTCTGCCAGGCATCTGTTAAACAAACAGGTATCAAATCCGAAGGCCGACTCAACCCAAAGTTGAGAAGAACATTTGACCTCGCCGTCAGGCATCTGTTAAACAAACAAGTATCAAACCCGAAGGCCGTCTCAATCCTTAATTGAGAAGAACATCTGACCTCACCGTCAAACATCTGTTAAACAAACAAGCATCGAACCCGAAGGCCGGCTCAACTTGAAGTTTAGAGGAACATCTGACCTCCCCATCAGGCATTAGTTAAACAAACAGGCATCGAACCCGAAGGCCGACACAACACGAAGTTGAGAAGAACATCGGACCTCTCTGTCAGGCTTACGTTAAACAAACATGCATCGAATTTGATGGTCGACTCAACCCGAAGTTGAGAAGAATATCTGACCTCGCTGCCAGGCATTAGTTAAACAAACAGGAATCGAACCCGAAGGCCGGCTCAACCCGAAGTTGAGAAGAACATCTGACCTAGCCGCCAGGCATCTGTTAAACAAACAGGCATCGAACCCAAAGGCCGGCTCAACCCAAAGTTGAAAAGAACATCTGACCTCGCCGTCAGACATCTGTTAAACAAAAAGGTGTGGAACCCGAAGGCTGGCTCAACCCGAAGTTTAGAAGAACAACTGACCTCGCCGTCAGGCATCTGTTAAACTAAGAGTCATCAAACCCGATGGCCGGCTCAACCCGAAGTTGAGAAGAACAACTGACCTCGCCGTCAGGTATCTGTTAAACAAAGAGTTATCAAACCCGAAGGCCATCTCAACCTTTAGTTGATAAGAACATCTGACCTCGCCGTCAAACATCTGTTAAACAAACAGGTATCGAACCCGAAGGCCGGCTCACCTTGAAGTTGAGAGGAACATCTGACCTCGCTGCCAGGCATTAGTTAAACAAACAGGCATCGAACCCGAAGGCCGGTTCAACACGAAGTTGAAAAGAACATCTGACCTCGCCGTCAGACATCTGTTAAACAAAAAGGTATGGAACCCGAAGGCTGGCTCAACCCGAAGTTGAGAAGAACAATTGACCTTGCCGTCAGGCATCTATTAAACAAAGAGTCATCAAACCCGGAGGACGTCTCAACCCTTAGTTGATAAGAACATCTCACCTCACCGTCAAACATCTGTTAAACAAACAGGTATCGAACCTTAAGGCAGGCTCACCTTGAACTTGAGAAGAACATCTGACCTCCCCATCAGGCATTAGTTAAACAAACAGGCATCGAACCCGAAGGCCAGCACAACACGAAGTTGAGAAGAACATCTGACCTCGCTGTCAGGCATCTGTTAAAAAAACAGGCATCGAACCCGAAGGCCGGCTCAACACGAAGTTGCGAGGAACATCTGACCTCGCCGTCAGGTATTTGTTAAACAAACAGGCATCGAACTCGAAGGTCGATTCAACATGAATTTGAGAGGAACATTTGACTTCATTGTCAAGCATCTGTTAAACAAATAGGCATCAAATCCGAAGGCCGGCTCAACCCGAAGTTGAGAAGAACATCTGACCTCACTGTCAGGCATCTGTTAAACAAACAGGCATCGAACCTGAAGGCCGGCTCAACATAAAGTTGAGAGGAGCATTTGACATCAATGTCAAGCATCTGTTAAATAAACAGGCATCAAATCCGAATGCCGACTCAACCCGAAGTTGAGAAGAACATCTCACCTCACCATCACGCATCTGTTAAACAAACAGGCATCGAACCCGAAGGGCGGCTCAACCCGAAGTTGAGAAGAACATTTGACCTCGCCGTCAGGCATCTGTTAAACAAACATGCATCAATCCCGAAGGTCGTCTCAATCCTTAATTGAGAAGAACATCTGACCTCGCCTTCAAACATCTGTTAAACAAACAGACATCGAACCCGAAGGCCGGCTCAACTTGAAGTTTAGAGGAACATCTGACCTCCCCATCAGGCATTAGTTAAACAAACAGGCATCGATCCCGAAGGCCGGCACAACACGAAGTTGAGAAGAACATCTGACCTCGCTGTCAGGCATATGTTAAACAAACAGGCATCAAACTTGATGGCCGACTCAACCCGAAGTTGAGAAGAACATCCGACCTCGCTGCCAGGCATTAGTTAACCAAAGAGGAATCAAACCCGAAGGCCGGCTTAACCCGAAGTTGAGAAGAACATCTGACCTAGCCGCCAAGCATCTGTTAAACAAACAGGCATCGAACCCAAAGGCCGGCTCAACCCGAAGATGAAAAGAACATCTGACCTCGCCGTCAGGCATCTGTTAAACAAACAGGCATCAAACCCGAAGGCCGTCTCAACCCTTAGTTGAGAAGAACATCTCACCTCGCCGTCAAACATCTGTTAAACAAACAGGTATCGAACCCGAAGGCCGGCTCACCTTAAAGCTGAGAGGAACATCTGACCACACCATCAGACATCTGTTAAACAAACAGGCATCAAACCCGAAGGCCGGCTCAACCCGAAGTTGAGAAGAACATCTGACCTCGCCGTTAGGCATCTGTTAAAGAAACAGGCATCGAACTCAAAGGGTGGCTCAACCCGAAGTTGATAAGAACATCTGACCTCGCCGTCAAGCATCTCTTAAATAAACAGGCATCGAATCTGAAGGCCGGCTCAACACGAAGTTGAGAGGAACATCTAACCTCGCTGTCAGGCATCTTTTAAACAAACAGTCATCGAACCTGAAGGTCGGTTCAACATGAAGTTGAGAGGAACATTTGACTTCACTATTAAGCATCTGTTAAACAAACAGGCATTAAATCCGAAGGCCGGCTCAACTCGAAGTTGAGAATAACATCCGACCTCACCGTCAGACATCTGTTAAAAAAACAGGCATCGAACCCGTAGGGCGGCTCAACCCGAAGTTGATAAGAACATTAGACCTCTCCGCCAGGAATCTGTTAAACAAACAGCCATCGAAAACGAAGGCCGGCTCAACCCGAAGTTGAGTAGAACATCTGACCTCGCCGTCAGGCATCTGTTAAACAAACAGGCATCGAACCCGAAGGCCGTCACAATCCTTAATTGAGAAGAACATCTGACCTCGATGTCAAACATCTGTTAAACAAACAGGCATATAACCCGAAGGCCGGCTCAACTTGAAGTTGAGAGGAACATCTGACCTCCCCATCAGGCATTAGTTAAACAAACAGGCATTGAACCCGAAGGCCGGCATAACACGAAGTTGAGAAGAACATCTGACCTCGCTGTCAGGCATCTGTTAAAGAAACAGGCATCGAACCCGAAGGCCGGCTAGACATGAAGTTGAGATGAACATCTGACCTCGCCGTCTGGTATTTGTTAAACAAACAAGCATCGAACTCGAAGGTCGGCTCAACATGAAGTTGAGAGGAACATTTGACTTCACTGTCAAGCATCTGTTAAACAAACAAGCATCAAATCCGAAGGCCGGCTCAACCCGAAGTTGAGAAGAACATCTGAACTCACTGTCAGGCATTTGTTAAACAAACAGGCATCGAACCTGAAGGTCGGCTCAACATGAAATTGAGAGGAGCATTTGACATCAATGTCAAGCATATGTTAAATAAACAGGAATCAAATCCGAAAGCTGACTCAAGCCGAAGTTGAGAAGAACATCTCACCTCACCGTCACGCATCTGTTAAACAAATAGGCATCGAACCCGAAGGGCAGCTCAACCCAAAGTTGATAAGAACATTAGACCTCTCTTCCAGGCATTTGTTAAACAAACAGGCATCAAACCCGAAGGCCGGTTCAACCCGAAGTTGAGAAGAACATTTGACCTCGCTGTCAGGCATCTGTTAAACAAACAGGCATCGAACCCGAAAGCCGTCTCAATCCTTAATTGAGAAGAACATCTGACCTAGCCGTCAAACATCTGTTAAACAAACAGGCATCGAACCCGAAGGCCGGCTCAACTTGAAGTTTAGAGGAACATCTGACCTCCCCATCAGGCATTAGTTAAACAAACAGGCATCGATCCCGAAGGCCGGCACAACACGAAGTTGGGAAGAACATCTGACCTCGCTGTCAGGCATATGTTAAACAAACAGGCATCGAACTTGATGGCCGACTCAACTCGAAGTTGAGAAGAACATCCGACCTTGCTGCCAGGCATTAGTTAAGCAAACAGGAATCGAACCCGAAGTTGAGAAGAACATCTGACCTAGCCGTCAGGCATCTGTTAAACAAACAGGCATCGAACCCAAAGGCCGGCTCAACCCGAAGATGAAAAGAACATCTGACCTCGCCGTCAGGCATCTGTTAAACAAACAGTCATCAAACCCGAAGGTCGTCTCAACCCTTAGTTGAGAAGAACATCTCACCTCGCCGTCAAACATCTATTAAACAAACAGGTATCGAACCCGAAGGCCGGCTCACCTTGAAGTTGAGAGGAACATCTGACCACACCGTCAGGCATCTGTTAAACAAACAGGCATCAAACCCGAAGGCCGGCTCAACCCGAAGTTGAGAAGAACATCTGACCTCTCTGTTAGGCATCTGTTAAACAAACAGGCATCGAACCCAAAGGGCGGCTCAACCTGAAGTTGATAAGAACATTTGACCTCGCCGTCAGGCATCTCTTAAATAAACAGGCATCGAACCCGAAGGCCGCCTCAACACGAAGTTGAAAGGAACATCTGACCTCGCTGTCAGGCATCTTTTAAACAAACAGTCATCGAACCTGAAGGTCGGCTCAACATGAAGTTGAGAGGAACATTTGACTTCACTGTCAAGCATCTGTTAAACAAACAAGCATTAAATCTGAAGGCCGGCTCAACTCGAAGTTGAGAAGAACATCTGACCTCACCGTCAGGCATGTGTTAAAAAAACAGGCATCGAACCCATAGGGCGGCTCAACCCGAAGTTTATAAGAACATTAGACCTCTCCGCCAGGAATCTGTTAAACAAACAGCCATCGAACCAGAATGCCGGCTCAACCCGGAGTTGAGAAGAACATCTGACCTCGCCGTCACGCATCTGTTAAACAAACAGGCATCGAACCCGAAGGCCGTCACAATCCTTAATTGAGAAGAACATCTGACCTCGACGTCAAACATTTGTTAAACAAACAGGCATATAACCCGAAGGCCGGCTCAACTTGAAGTTGAGAGGAACATCTGACCTCCCCATCAGGCATTAGTTAAATAAACAGGCATCGAACCCGAAGGCCGGCACAACACGAAGTTGAGAAGAACATTTGACCTCGCTGTCAGGCATCTGTTAAACAAACAGGCATCGAACCCGAAGGCCGGCTCGACACGAAGTTGATAGGAACATCTGACCTAGCCGTCAGGTATTTGTTAAACAAACAGGCATCGAACTCGAAGGTCGGCTCAACATGAAGTTGAGAGGAACATTTGACTTCACTGTCAAGCATCTGTTAAACAAACAGGCATCAAATCCGAAAGCCGGCTCAACCCGAAGTTGAGAAGAACATCTGACCTCACCGTCAGGCATCTGTTAAAAAAACAGGCATCGAACCCGTAGGGCGACTCAACCCGAAGTTGATAAGAACATTAGACCTCTCCGCCAAGAATCTGTTAAACAAACAGCCATCGAACCCGAAGGCCGGCTTAACCCGAAGTTGAGAAGAACATCTGACCTCGCCGTCAGGCATCTGTTAAACAAACAGGCATCGAACCCGAAGGCCGGCATAATCCTTAATTGAGAAGAACATCTGACCTCGACGTCAAACATCTGTTAAACAAACAGGCATATAACCCGAAGGCCGGATCAACTTGAAGTTGAGAGGAACATCTGACCTCCCCATCAGGCATTAGTTAAACAAACAGGCATCGAACCCGAAGGTCGGCACAACACGAGGTTGAGAAGAACATCTGACCTCGCTGTCAGGCATATGTTAAACAAACAGGCCTCAAATTTGATGGCCGACTCACTTGAAGTTAAGAAGAACATCCGACCTCGCTGCCAGGCATTAGTTAAACAAACAGGAATCGAACCCGAAGGCCGACTCAACCCGAAGTTGAGAAGAACATATGACCTCGCCGTCAGGCATCTGCTAAACAAATATGCATCAAACCCGGTCTTCGAAACCCTGAGTTAAGAAGAACATCTGACCTTGCTGTCAAACATCTGTCAAACAAACAGGTATCAAACCCGAAGGCCGACGCACCTTGAAGTTGAGAGGAACATCTGACCTCCCCATCAGTATATAGTTAAACAAACAGGCATCAAACACGAAGTCCGGCACAACACGAAGTTGAGAAGAACATCTGACCTCGCCATCGGGTATCTGTTGAACAAACAGGTATCGAACCCGAAGGTCGGCTCAACATGACATTGAGAGGAACATTTGAATTCACTGTCAAGCATCTGTTAAACAAACAGGCATCAAATTCAAAGGTCCGCTCAACACAAAGTTGAGAAGAACATCAGACCTCACCGTGAGGCATCTGTTAAATAAACAGGCATCAAATCCGAAGGGTTGCTCAACCCGAAGTTAATAAGAACATCTGACCTCGCCGTCAGGCATCTGTTAAACAAATAGGCATCGAACCCGAAAACCGGCTCAACACGAAGTTGAGAGGAACATCTGACCTCGTCGTCAGGCATTTGTTAAACAAACAGGCATCGAACCCGAAGGTCGGCTCAACATGAATGTTGAGAGGAACATTTGACCTCACTGTCAAGCATCTAATAAACAAACCGGCATCAAAACCGAAGGCCGGCTCAACCCGAAGTCGATAAGAACATCTGACCTCACCGATAGGCATCTGTTAAACAAACAGGCATCGAACCCAAAGGGCGGCTCAACCCGAAGTTGATAAGAACATCTGACCTCGCCTTCAGGCATCTCTTAAACAAACAGGCATCGAACCCGAAGGCCGGCTCAACACGAAGTTGAGAGGAACATCTGACCTCGCCGTCAGGCATCTTTTAAACAAACAGTCATCGAACCTGAAGGTCGGCTCAACATGAAGTTGAGAGGAACATTTGACTTCATTGTCAAGCATCTATTAAACAAATAGGCATCAAATCCCAAGGCTGGATCAACCCGAAGTTGAGAAGAACATCTGACCTCACCGTAAGGCATCTGTTAAACAAACAGGCATCGAACCCGAAGGGCGGCTCATCTCGAAGTTGATAAGAACATTAGACCTCACCGACAGGCATCTGTTAAACAAACAGGCATTGAACCCGAAGGTCGGCTCAACCAGAAGTTGAGAAGAATATTTGACCTCGCCGTCAGGCATCTGTTAAACAAACAGGCATCGTACACGAAGGCCCTCTCAATCCTTAATTGAGAAGAACATCTGACCTCGCCGTCAAACATCTGTTAACCAAAAGAGCATTGAACCCGAAGGCCGGCTCAACTTGAAGTTGAGAGGAACATCTGACCTCCCCATCCGGAATTAGTTAAACATACAGGCATCGAACCCGAAGGCCGACACAACACGAAGTTGAGAAGAACATCTGACCTTGCTGTCGGGCATATGTTAAACAAACAGACATCGAATTTGATGGCCGACTCAACCCAAGTTGATAAGAACATCCGACCTCACCGTCAGGCATCTGTTAAATAAACAGACATAGAACCCGAAGGGCGACTCATCCCAAAGTTGATAAGAACATCTGACCTCGCCGTCAGGCATCTGTTAAACAAATAGGCATCGAACCCGAAGGCCGGCTCAACACGAAGTTGAGAGGAACATCTGACCTCGCCGTCAGGCATCTGTTAAAGAAACAAGCATCGAACCCGAAGGTCGGCTCAACATGAAGTTGAGAGGAACATTTGACTTCACTGTCAAGCATCTGTTAAACAAACAGGCATCAAATCCGAAGGTCGGCTCAACCCTAAGTTGAGAAGAACATCTGACCTCACTGTCAGGCATCTATTAAACAAAAAGGCATCTGACTCGAAGGGCGGCTCAACCCGAAGTTGATAAGAACATTAGACCTGTCCGCGATGAATCTGTTAAACAAAGAGGCATTGAACCCGAAGGCCGGTTCAACCCGAAGTTGAGAAGAACATTTGACCTTGCCGTTAGGCATCTGTTCAACAAACCAGCAACGAACCCGAAGGCCATCATAATCCTTAATTGAGAAGAACATCTGACCTTGATGTCAAACATATGTTAAACAAACAGGCATCGAACCCGATGGTCGGCACAACACGAAGTTGAGAAGAACATCTGACCTCGCTGTCAGGCATATGTTAAACAAACAGGAATTAAATTTGATGGCTGACTCAACTGAAGTTGAGAAGAACATCTGACCTCGCTGCCAGGCATTAGTTAAACAAACAGGAATCAAACCCGAAGGCCGGCTCAACCCGAAGTTGAGAAGAACATCTGACCTCACCCTCAGGCTTCTGCTAAACAAATATGCATCAAACCCGAAGGCCGTCTCAACCTTTAGTTGAGAAGAACATCTGACCACGCCGTCAAATATCTGTTAAACAAACAGGTATCAAACCCGAAGGCCGGCTCACCTTGAAGTTGAGATTAACATCTGACCTCCCCATCAGGATATAGTTAAACAAACAAGCATCGAACACGAAGTCCGGCACACACCAAGTTGAGAAGAACATCTGACCTCGCCATCGGGTATCTGTTAAACAAACAGGTATCGAACCCGAAGGCCGGCAAAACACGAAGTTGAGAGGAACATCTGACCTCGCCGACAGGCATCTGTTAAACAAACAGGCATCGAACCCGAAGGTCGGCTCAACATGACGTTGAGAGGAACATTTGACTTCACTATCAAGCATCTGTTAAACAAATATGCATCAAATCCAAAGGCCGGCTCAACCCGAAGTTGAGAAGAACATCCGACCTCACCGTCAGCCATCTGTTAAACAAACAGGCATCAAATCCGAAGGGTTGCTCAACCCGAAGTTGATAAGAACATCTGACCTCGCTGTCAGGCATCTATTAAACAAATAGGCATTGAACCCAAAGGCCAGATCAACACGAAGTTGAGGGGAACATCTGACCTCGTCGTCAGTCATTTGTTAAACAAACAGGCATCGAACCTGAAGGTCGGCTCAAGATGAAGATGAGAGGAACATTTGACCTCACTGTCAAGCATCTGTTAAACAAACCGGCATCAAATCCGATGGTCGGCTCAACCCGAAGTTGAGAAGAACATCTGACCTCACCGTCAGGCATTTGTTAAACAAACATGCATCGAACCCGAAGGGCGGCTCATCCCAAAGTTGATAAGAACATCTGACCTCGCCGTCAGGCATCTGTTAAACAAACAGGCATCGAACCCGAAGGGCGGCTCAACCCGAAGTTGATAAGAACATCTGACTTTACCGTCAGGCATCTGTTAAACAAACAGGAATCGAACCCAAAGGGCAGCTCAACCCGAAGTTGATAAGAAAATCTGACCTCGCCATCAGGAATCTCTTAAACAAACAGGCATCGAACCCGAAGGCCGGCTCAACACGAAGTTGAGAGGAACATCTGACTTCGCCGTCAGGCATCTTTTAAACAAACAGTCATCAAACCTGAAGGTCGGCTCAACATGAAGTTGAGAGGAACATTTGACTTCATTGTTAAGCATCTGTTAAACAAACCAGCATTAAATCCGAAGGCCGGCTCAACCCGAAGTTGAGAAGAACATCTGACCTCACCGTCAGGCATCTGTTAAAAAAACAGGCATCGAACCCGAAGGGCGGCTCAACCCGAAGATGATAAGAACATTAGACCTCTCTGCCAGGAATCTTTTATACAAACAGGCATCGAACCCGTAGGCCGGCTCAACCCGAAGTTGAGAAGAACATTTGACCTCGCTGTCAGGCATCTGTTAAACAAACAGGCATCAAACCCGAAGGCCGTCACAATCCTTAATTGAGAAGAACATCTGACCTCGACGTCAAACATCTGTTAAACAAACAGGCATCGAACCCGAAGGCCGACTCAACTTGAAGTTGAGAGGAACATCTGACCTCCCCATCAGGCATTTGTTAAACAAAAAGGCATCGAACCCGAAGCCCGACACAACACAAAGTTGAGAAGAACATCTGACCTCGCTGTCAGGCATATGTTAAACAAACAGGCATCAAATTTGATGGCTGACTCAACTGAAGTTTAGAAGAACATCTGACCTCGCTGCCAGGCATTAGTTAAAAAAACAAGAATCGAACCCGAAGGCCGTTTCAACCCTTAGTTAAGAAGAACATCCGACGTCGCTGTCAAACATCTGTTAAACAAACAGGTATCAAACCCGAAGGCCGGCTCACCTTGAAGTTGAGAGGAACATCTGACCTCCCCATCAGGCTATAGTTAAACAAACAGGCATCGAAACCGAAGTCCGGCACAACACGAAGTTGAGAATAAAATCTCACCTCGCCATCAGGCATCTGTTAAACAAACAGGTATCGAACCCGAAGGCCGGCTCAACACGAAGTTTAGAGGAACATCTGACCTCGCCGACTGGCATCTGTTAAACAAACAAGCATCAAACCCGAAGGTCGGCTCAACATGATGTTGAGAGGAACATTTGACTTCACTGTCAAGCATCTGCTAAACAAACAGGCATCAAATCCATAGGTCGGCTCAACCCGAAGTTGAGAAGAACATCTGACCTCGCCGTCAGGCATCTGTTAAACAAACAGGTATCGAACCCGAAGGGCTGCTCAACCCGAAGTTGATAAGAACATCTGACCTCGCTGTCAGGCATCTGTTAAACAAATAGGCATCGAACCCGAAGGCCGACTCAACACGAAGTTGAGAGGAACATTTGACCTCGTCGTCATGCATTTGTTAAACAAACAGGCATCGAACCTGAAGGTCGGCTCAACATGAAGTTGAGAGGAACATTTGACCTCACTGTCAAGCATCTGTTAAACAAACAGGCATCAAATCCGAAGGCCGGCTCAACCCCAAGTTGAGAAGAACATCTGACCTCACCGTCAGGCATCTGTTAAACAAACAGGCATCGAACCCGAATGGCGGCTCATCCCAAAGTTGATAAGAACATCTGTCCTCGCCGTCAGGCATCTGTTAAACAAACAGGCATCGAACCCGAAGGGCGGCTCAACCCGAAGTTGATAAGAACATCTGACTTTACCGTCAGGCATCTGTTAAACAAACAGGGATCGAACCCAAAGGGAAGCTCAACCCGAAGTTGATAAGAAAATCTGACCTCGCCATCAGGAATCTCTTAAACAAACAGGCATCGAACCCGAAGGCCGGCTCAACACGAAGTTGAGAGGAACATCTGACTTCGCCGTCAGGCATCTTTTAAACAAACAGTCATCAAACCTGAAGGTCGGATCAACATGAAGTTGAGAGGAACATTTGACTTCACTGTTAAGCATCTGTTAAACAAACCAGCATTAAATCCGAAGGCCGGCTCAACCCGAAGTTGAGAAGAACATCTGACCTCACCGTCAGGCATCTGTTAAAAAAACAGGCATCGAACCCGAAGGGCGGCTCAACCCGAAGATGATAAGAACATTAGACCTCTCTGCCAGGAATCTTTTATACAAACAGGCATCGAACCCGTAGGCCGGCTCAACCCGAAGTTGAGAAGAACATTTGACCTCGCTGTCAGGCATCTGTTAAACAAACAGGCATCAAACCCGAAGGCCGTCACAATCCTTAATTGAGAAGAACATCTGACCTCGACGTCAAACATCTGTTAAACAAACAGGCATCGAACCCGAAGGCCGACTCAACTTGAAGTTGAGAGTAACATCTGACCTCCCCATCAGGCATTTGTTAAACAAAAAGGTATCGAACCCGAAGCCCGACACAACACAAAGTTGAGAAGAACATCTGACCTCGCTGTCAGGCATATGTTAAACAAACAGGCATCAAATTTGATGGCTGACTCAACTGAAGTTTAGAAGAACATCCGACCTCGCTGTCAGGCATTAGTTAAAAAAACAAGAATCGAACCCGAAGGCCGGCTCAACCCCAAGTTGAGAAGAACATCTGACCTCACCGTCAGGCATCTGTTAAACAAACAGGCATCGAACCCGAAGGGCGGCTCATCCCAAAGTTGATAAGAACATTTGTCCTCGCTGTCAGGCATCTGTTAAACAAACAGGCATCGAACCCAAAGGGCGGCTCAACCCGAAGTTGATAAGAACATCTGACCTCACCGTCAGGCATCTGTTAAACAAACAGGCATCGAACATAAAGGGCGGCTCAACCCGAAGTTGATAAGAACATATGACCTCCCCGTCATGGCATCTCTTAAACAAACAGGCATCGAACCCGAAGGCCGGCTCAACACGAAGTTGTGAGGAACATCTGACCTCGCTGTCAGGCATCTTTTAAACAAACAGTCATCGAACCTGAAGGTCGGCTCAACATGAAGTTGAGAGGAACATTTGACTTCACTGTCAAGCATCTGTTAAACAAACAGGCATCGAATCCGAAGGCCGACTCAACCCGAAGTTGAGAAGAACATCTGACCTCCCCATCAGGCATTAGTTAAACAAAAAGGCATCGAACCCAAAGGCCGGTACAACACGAAGTTGAGAAGAACATCTGACCTCGCTGTCAGGCATACGTTAAATAAACAGGCATCAAATTTGATGGCCGACTCAACCCGAAGTTGAGAAGAACATCTGACCTCGCTGCCAGGCATTAGTTAAACAAACAGGAATCGAACCGAAAGGCCGGCTCAACCCAAAGTTGAGAAGACCATCTGACCTAGCCGACAGGCATCTGTTAAAAAAACAGGCATTGAACCCAAAGGCCGGCTCAACTCGAAGTTGAAAATAACATCTGACCTCGCCGTCAGACCTCTGTTAAACAAAAAGGTGTGGAACCCGAAGGCCGGCTCAACCCGAAGTCGAGAAGAACAACTGACCTCGCCGTCAGGCATCTGTTAAACAAAGAGTTATCTAACCCGAAGGCCATCTCAACCTTTAGTTGATAAGAACATCTGACCTCGCCGTCAAACATCTGTTAAACAAACAGGTATCGAACCAGAAGGCCGACTCACCTTGAAGTTGAGAGGAACATCTGACCTCGCTGTCAAGCATCTGTTAAACAAACAGGCTTCGAAACCGAAGGCCAGTTCAACACGAAGTTGAGAAGATCATCTGACCTCGCTGTTAGGCATATTTAAATAAATAGGCATCGAACCCGAAGGCCGGCTCAACACGAAGTTGAGAGGAACAACTGACCTCACCGTCAGGCATCTGTTAAACAAAGAGTCATCAAACCCGGAGGACGTCTCAACCCTTAGTTCATAAGAACATCTCACCTCGCCGTCAAACATCTGTTAAACAAACAGGTATCGAACCGAAGGCCGACTCACCTTAAAGTTGAGAGGAACATCTGACCTCCCCATCAGACATTAGTTAAACAAACAGGCATCAAACTCGAAGGCCGGCACAACACGAAGTTGAGAAGAACATCTGACTTCACTGTCAGGCATCTGTCAAACAAACATGCATCAAATCCAAAGGCCGGCTCAACCTGAAGTTTAGAAGAACATCTGACCTCACCGTCAGGCATTTGTTAAACAAACAGGCATCGAACCCGAAGGCCGGCTCAACATGAAGTTAAGAGGAACATTTGACTTCACTGTCAAGCATCTGTTAAACAAACAGGCCTCAAATCCGAATACCGGCTCAACCCGAAGTTGAGAAGAACATCTGACCTCTCCGTCACGCATCTGTTAAACAAACAGGCATCGAACCCGAAGGGCGGCTAGACCCGAAGTTGATAAGAACATTATACCTCTCTGCCAGGCATCTGTCATACAAACAGGCATCGAACCCGAAGGTCGGTTCAACCCGAAGTTGAGAAGAACATTTGACCTCGCCGTCAGGCATCTGTTAAACAAACAGGCATCGAACCCGAAGGCCGTCTCAATCCTTAATTGAGAAGAACATCTGACCTCGCCATCAAACATCTGTTAAAAAAACAGGCATCGAACCCGAATGCCGGCTCAACTTGAATTTTAGAGGAACATCTGACCTCCCCATCAGGCATTAGTTAAAAAAATAGGCATCGAACCCGAAGGCCGGCACAACACGAAGTTGAGAAGAACATCTGACCTCGCTGTCAGGCATATGTTAAACAAACAGGCATAGAATTTGTTGGCCGACTCAACCCGAAGATGAGAAGTACATCTGACCTCGCTGCCAGGCATTAGTTAAACAAACAGGAATCGAACCCGAAGGCCGGCTTAACCCGAAGTTGAGAAGAACAACTGACCTAGCCGCCAGGCATCTGTTAAACAAACAGGCATCAAACCCAAAGGCCGGCTCAACCCGAAGTTGAAAAGAACATCTGACCTCGCTGTCAGGCATCTGTTAAAAAAAACGTGTGGAACTCGAAGGCAGGTTCAACCCGAAGTTGAGAAGAACAATTGGCCTCGCTGTCAGGCATCTGTTAAACAAACAGTCATCAAACACGAAGGTCGTCTCAACCCTTAGTTGATAAGAACATCTCACCTCGCTGTCAAACATCTGTTAAACAAACAGGTATCGAACCCGAAGTCTGGCTCACCTTGAAGTTGAGAGGAACATCTGACCTCCCCATCAGGCATTAGTTAAACAAACAGGCATCGAACCCGAAGGCCGGCTCAACACGATGTTGAGAGGAACATCTGACCTCGTCGTCAGGTATTTGTTAAACAAACTGGCATCGAACTCGAAGGTCGGCTCAACATGAAGTTGAGAGGAACATTTGACTTCACTGTCAAGCATCTGTTAAACAAACAGGCATCAAATCCGAAGGCCGGCTCAACCCGAAGTTGAGAACAACATCTGACCTCACTGTCAGGTATCTGTTAAAAAAACAGGCATCGAACCTGAAGTTCGGCTCAACATGAAGTTGAGAGGAGCATTTGACATTAATGTCAAGCATCTGTTAAATAAACAGGCATCAAATTGGAAGGCCGACTCAACCCGAAGTTGAGAAGAACATCTGACCTCACCGTCACGCATCTGTTAAACAAACAGGCATTGAACCCGAAGGGCGGCTCAACCCAAAGTTGATAAGAACATTAGACCTCTCTGCCAGGCATCTGTTAAACAAACTGGCATCAAACCCGAAGGCCAGTTCAACCCGAATTTGAAAAGAACATTTGACCTCGCCGTCAGGCATCTGTTAAACAAACAGGCATCGAACCCGAAGGCCGTCTCAATCTTTAATTGAGAAGAACATCTGACCTCGCCGTCAAACATCTGTTAAACAAACAGGCATCGAACCTGAAGGCCGGCTCAACTTGAAGTTTAGAGGAACATCTGACCTCCCCATCAGGCATTAGTTAAACAAACAGGCATCGATCCCGAAGGCCGGCACAACACGAAGTTGAGAAGAACATCTGACCTCACTGTCAGGCATATGTTAAACAAACAGGCATCGAATTTGATGGCCGACTCAACCCGAAGTTGAGAAGAACATCCGACCTCGCTGCCAGGCATTAGTTAAGCAAACAAGAATCGAACCCGAAGGTCGGCTCAACCCGAAGTTGAGAAGAACATCTGACCTAGCCGCCAGGCATCTATTAAACCAACAGGCATCGAACCCAAAGGCCGGCTCAACCCGAAGATGAAAAGAACATCTAACCTCGCTGTCAGGCATCTGTTAAATAAACAGGCATCAAACCCGAAGGCCATCTCAACCCTTAGTTGAGAAGAACATCTCACCTCGCTGTCAAACATCTGTTAAACAAACAGGTATCGAACCCGAAGGCCGGCTCACCTTGAAGTTGAGAGGAACATCTGACCACACCGTCAGGCATCTGTTAAATAAATAGGCATCAAACCCGAAGGCCGGCTCAACCCGAAGATGAGAAGAACATCTGACCTCGCCGTTAGGCATCTGTTAAACAAACAGGCATCGAACCCAAAGGGCGGCTCAACCCGAAGTTGATAAGAACATCTGACCTCTCTGTTAGGCATCTCTTAAATAAACAGGCATTGAACTCGAAGGTCGGCTCAACACGAAGTTGAGAGGAATACCTGACCTCGCTGTCAGGCATCTCTTAAACAAACAGTCATCGAACCTGAAGGTCGGCTCAACATGAAGTTGAGAGGACCATTTGACTTCACTGTAAAGCATTTGTTAAACAAACAGGCATTAAATCTGAAGGCTGGCTCAACTCGAAGTTGAGAAGAACATTTGACCTCACCGTCAGGCATCTGTTAAAAAAACAGGCATCGAACCCGTAGGGCAGCTCAACCCGAAGTTGATAAGAACATTAGACCTCTCCGCCAGGAATCTGTTAAACAGACAGCCATCGAACCCGAAGGCCGGCTCAACCCGAAGTTGAGAAGAACATCTGACCTCGCCGTCAGGCATCTGTTAAACAAAGAGGCATCGAACCCGAAAGCATTTGTTAAACAAACAGGTATCAAACCCGAAGGCCGGCGCACCTTGAAGTTGAGAGGAACATCTGACCTCCCCATCAGGATATAGTTAAACAAACAGGCATCGAACACGAAATCCGGCACAACAAGAAGCTGAGAAGAACATCTGACCTCGCCATCGGGTATCTGTTAAACAAAAAGGTATCGAACCCGAAGGCCGGGACAACACGAAGTTGAGAAGAACATCATACCTCGCCGAAAGGCATCTGTTATCCAAACAAGCATCGAACCCGAAAGTCGGCTCAACATGACACTGAGAGGAACATTTGAATTCACTGTCAAGCATCTGTTAAACAAACAGGCATCAAATCCAAAGGCCGGTTCAACCCGAAGTTGAGAAGAACATCTGACATCACCGTCAGGCATCTGTTAAACAAACAGGCATCGAATCCGAAGCGTTGCTCAACCCGAAGTTGATAAGAACATCTGACCTCGCCGTCAGGTATCTGTTAAACAAATAGGCATTGAACCCGAAGGCCGGCTCAACACGAAGTTGAAAGGAACATCTATCCTCGTCGTCATGAATTTATTAAACAAACAGGCATCGAACCCGAAGGTCGGCTCAACATGAAGTTGAGAGGAACATTTGACCTTACTGTCAAGCATCTGTTAATCAAACCGACATCAAATCCGAAGGCCGGCTCAACCCGAAGTTGAGAAGAACATCTGCCCTCACCGTCAGGCATCTGTTAAAAAAACAGGCATCGAACCCCAAAGGCGGCTCATTCCAAATTTGATAAGAACATCTGACCTCGTTGTCAGGCATCTGTTAAAGAAACAGGCATCGAACCCGAAGGGCTGCTCAACCCGAAGTTGATAAGAACATCTGACCTCACCGACAGGCATCTGTTAAACAAACAGGCATCGAACCCAAAGGGGGGCTCAACCCGAAGTTGATAAGAACATCTGACCTCGCCGTCAGGCATCTCTTAAACAAACAGGCATTGAACCTGAAGGCCGGCTCAACACGAAGTTGAGAGGAACATCTGACCTCGCCGGTAGGCATCTTTTAAACAAACAGTCATCGAACCTGAAGGTCGGCTCAACATGAAGTTGAGAGGAACATTTGACTTCATTGTCAAGCATCTGTTAAACAAACAGGCATCAAATCTGAAGGCCGGCTAAACCCGAAGTTGAGAAGAACATCTGACCTCACCGTCAGGCATCTGTTAAACAAACAGGCATCGAACCCGAAGGGCGGCTCAACCCGAATATTATAAGAACATTAGACCTCTCCGCCAGGCATCTGTTAAACAAACAGGCATCGAACCCGAAGGTCGGCTCAACCCGAAGTTGAGAAGAATATTTGACCTCGCCGTCAGGCATCTGTTAAACAAACAGGCATCGTACCCGAAGGCCCTCTCAATCCTTAATTGAGAAGAACATCTGACCTTGCCGTCAAACATCTGTTAACCAAAAGAGCATCGAACCCGAAGTCCGGCTCAACTTGAAGTTAAGAGGAACATCTGACCTCCCCATCAGGAATTAGTTAAACAAACAGGCATCGAACCCGAAGGCCGGCACAACACGAAGTTGAGAAGAACATCTGACCTCGCTGTCAGACACATGTTAAACAAACAGACATCAATTTTGATGGCGGCTCATCCCAAAGTTGATAAGAACATCTGACCTCGCCGTCATGCATCTGTTAAAGAAACAGGCATCGAACCCGAAGGCCGGCTCAACACGAAGTTGAAAGGAACATCTGACCTCGCCGTCAGGCATCTGTTAAAGAAACAGGCATCGAACCCGAAGGTCGGCTCAACATGAAGTTGAGAGGAACATTTGACTTCACTGTCAAGCATCTGTTAAACAAACAGGTATCAAATTCGATGGTCGGCTCAACCCTAAGTTGAGAAGAACATCTGACCTCACTGTCAGGAATCTGTTAAACAAAATGGCATCGAACCCGAAGGGCGGCTCAACCCGAAGTTGATAAGAACATTAGACCTCTCCGCTAGGCATCTTTTAAACAAACAGGCATCGAACCAGAAGGCCGGTTCAACCCGAAGTTGAGAAGAACATTTGACCTCGCCGTCAGGCACCTGTTAAACAAACAAGCATCGAACCCGAAGGCCGTCACAATCCTTAATTGAGAAGAACATCTGACCTCGACGTCAAACATATGTTAAACAAACAGGCATCGAACCCGATGGTCGGCTCAACTTGAAGTTGAGAGGAACATCTGGCCTCCCCATCAGGCATTAGTTAAACAAACAGGCAACGAACCCGAAGGCCGACACAACACGAAGTTGACAAGAACATCTGACCTCGCTGTCAGGTGTCGCTACTGCGAAAATCGGCGCCGGCTTGACAGGAGAGTCGCCACCGTGCGTTATTTATCCCTCAGAGCGGGAAAGGAAACGCTCGAAGTAAACCTCGCAAAGACGGGAAAAGGTATGGTCATCGCAACCAAAACCTGGATTCGGGAGTCGGTTACGCAAGGGGAAGGTATTAGCACCCCTCACGTCCATCGTACTCGATGGGATCCACGCTTGGTGTTTATAGGTAAAAGGGTGTATTATCTATCTACGCTAATGGCTGGTCTGAAAAGAAAATAAAAGGACAGGACTCGACAGAACATACGGTGTTCTGGGCCTACGTATTCCCTCGTGCAATGGGAAAGTCAGAGTCAACGTAGTTCGACTGCCTACGTCTAAACGGGGGAAAGATTGCTCGCCAGGACATCGCGTCCTGTGCCTACGTACTTTCATCTGGAATGAAAGATCAGAGCAAGCGTAGTTCGGCTAACTACGGGTAAACAGGGGTTCTCACACAGCAGTGAGAAAACAAACTGGTCCTAAAGGCTCGGGAACCTACAAATACGATCTGGTCTCAACTGCACTCGGGCAAGAGAAAGGGATAACAATTAGTCGTTAGCGGGAAAGTCTCGATCGCACAGCCGCGAGAGAACAAAGGTTAGTCGTTAGCGTGCTCGCTAGGATATCGCATCCTATGCCTACATATCTTCGTCTGGAACGAAGAATCAGAGCAGCTGTAGTTCAGCTAACTACGGGTCAAGCTACTCACAAGCTCCTACAGAAAGGAAAGGGAAACCCTAGAACTATAGCTGAGAAAGGGGAATCTACCTACTGCTATCACACCTGGTTGACCATCCTAATGTCTATCATAACAACTCCGCAGCGGAGAAGTCAGAGCTCCTAAGGGATCATGGCAACAGGACTAAACTACACACAAGAAACTGCAACGTAAAGGAATACTGAAAATATGCATGAATGCAACAACTAGACGAACAAGGCACAGAGGCAAGGGAGCTCAGCTCTACCGAATACCAACAAGCAAAGCCACGCAATAACAAACAAGCAGAAGGAGGACCACCTCAACTTCTCATGCACACAAAGTCTACTTCTAAGATGCACCTATTCAGAACTATCTAGATGAACACCTAAGTCTAATGCAACACAATATCACACAAGTCAAGCAATACAAAGAGACTAACCCTAAGCAGGGCCTCAAACAAACCTGAAACAAGCTCCTAATAACTCTAAACAGAACTCTATCCAACACCCTAAGCAAAGATCTAAGCAACAACTCTAATCAAAACCCTAAGCAAGGATCTAAACAAACTCCTAGGCAAGAGGAATCAATCCCAGTCTCCAAGCTTCAGAACAAGCTTACCAGAGAAAGGAAGCTAAGCAGACAAGCTCATAGTGCTTTCCTCAGGAAAGTACCAGGAGGTTACTACTCAGGAGTCATATCCTATGCGGCTCGACAACTGTGATCAGTTTACATCCCTCCTCAGGAGAGATTAAACTCACATGAAGGCTCCGGCGTCACTGGATATTTGGGAAAGAACCTATATGCACTAAGGGAACTAAGTGAACAGACTCATAGGACTTTCCTCAGGAAAGTACTAGGAGGCTGACACTTAGGAATCGTATCCTACGTGGCTCAACAACTGTGATTAGTTTACATTCCTCCTCAGGAGGAATTAAACTCACAAGTTGGCTCCAACATCACTGGATACTTACGAAATCCTAGATAAACTAATGGAACTAAGTGAATAGACCCCTAGGACCTTCCTCAGGAAAGTACTAGGAGGCTAACACTTAGGAATCGTATCCCATGTGGCTCAACAACATGTGATCAGTTTACATTCCTCCTCAGGGGGAATTAAACTCACAAGTCGGCTCCGACATCATTGGATACTTACGAAAGAGGTGAGAAGGAAGGATGAAAGTCATTCATAGTGCCTTCCTCAGGAAAGTACCATAAACTCCCTTCAAACTTCAGGATCTCGAACCTCACAAACAGACAACAAGCTCCTAGACTAAGCCTCAATCTACTGCATCCTTGCAAGCCCCAGCAGGACCTCCATCAGCTCCCACCTTCAAGAAGAACCCACAGGCCAACAAACCACAGGAGACTATCTCTGAAGTTCAACCACAGTTGGACTTCCAAGTCAGAAGTCATCAAAACTTCTCCTATTTTCAGGCTCAGACAAATCACAGCAGAACACCCTACAAAAATCTATCAAAAATCTAATGGGAGACCTACGTGGCTCTAGGGCAACATACTAAAAAATCAGATCAAAATTCAACACCAGATGAAAGAAATAAAATCAGCAACACAGACATATCCACAGACCAATTTATTCAACAGCCATAACAGTGAAAAAATGCAATTAAAATAAAAATGCATGATTGAGCTAATATTTTTGTACTATAAAATTCTACACTGAATTACGAGTCTACAGAAAAAAGAACGGGATTATTTGACTAATTCTACTATTTTTTATGAATTTCTAATGATATGCATGCATTGAAAATATTAAAAAATCAATTAAATGGAAAATATGCACTAAAAATAGAAAATAAAAATAAAATGTCCTTTTTTATTTTTCTTAACATTTTCATCAAATGGTGGAAAAAGAATTATTAAAACAATTATTATTTACATTTATGATTTATTTACATGTATTAAAATATAAAAGAAAAAATCAAAATAAAAGAAAGAACATGGAATAGAGCTGGGGGTCTAAACAGCAGAGAATTATGGGTTATTATTCAGCTGGGCCCTGATTCTGGGGGTGCCAACAGCAGTTGGGCGCAGGGCCCAGATTTGAAATCAAACAAATCAGAAAAAAAACCTATGGGGTGCAGCACTAGCAATTACCTAGTTGTTATATCAATGGGCTTACGCCCAGGGGGGTGCAGATAGCCATTTTGGGGCTTAAGGCCCACATCCAACTTCCCAGACCCACACGCCAGGGGGGGTGAAAGCAAATTGGGAGGTGTGGCTTCAGAAACACGTTTGGGCCTAAGCCCAACGTCAAACCCTAATCCAACATTCAGTTAACAAAACCTAAATCATCCCCCCAAATACCCTGGTACTGTTCACTCTGGGAACCCTAGCCGCTTCTACCCGTTCTTCCTCCTCACTCTCTCTGCAACTCACTCAACCCAGCAAACCCTAAACGAAACCAGACCTGCAACTCAATCTGACCTAAACCTAAACAAACCCTAACTCAAACCTAAATTCAATCTAGTCTCCAAATCAAGACGAAATGAATCCATACATTCAACAATCCACAACGAGATGCGAGTAAGAATCGAAGGGCAACATACCTGGAGGTGGAATACGAGCAAATTTGCGGTGTTCTCTTGATGATTTCAACAACTCGCGCGAAAATCTTGATGAGAGTTCCTAAGAACTTCTTTGGAGGTTGTTGCCGTCTTCTGAACAAGCACCGAGGAACTCAACGAGTTCTTGGAGATCTGGAAAAACGCACGAACATATGAAGATTGCTGAAGGTCTTCTGGAAATGATACGAAGGTCAACGAACAACAATCTGGTGATCGATGACGGTTTTGCTGGAAACAAGACGAGGGAGATCTTGGAAGTCCTTTCTGGGAGTCTTGATGAACGCTCTGAAGGTTTTCTGGGGTTTCTTTGAAGAGCGATGAAGGTGGAATGATTTTCTGGAAAAGGTCATGAAGACTGATGAACGTTTGGTTGAAGACGATGAATCTTCATCGTTCTGGTTTGTTTTCTGAGTTTGGTGATGAGTGTTGAACGGAGATCGCTGGGGATTGTGGTGGTTTCTGGTAGTTTAGTGGTGGCGATGAAGGTTCATGGAGGAAGGTGAAGGGATCTGGGTTTGGAGGGAGTTCTGGTGAGTTTTCCGGTGGGGAACGGTTGCCGGCGTACATGCACGGCGGCCGGAGTGGTTTCACGGCGAAGCTTGTGGAGCAGGACGCGTGGAAGGAGGGAGAGTCAGTGAGAGACGCGTGTGGGAGTTACGTGGCAGGAGGGAGAGTGGGTTCTGAGTGTGGCGTGGCGTGCTTCAAGGCAAAACGCGTGGGGCCCCTGCATGGCCACCACGTGGCTGCTTTTATACCACAGAGAGTGCCAGAACTCTCTAGAAACTTCCAGGCTGCGCTGGACATTTGTGGATGACTTGGACCAGTTTTTTTTTGGACTTTTCTGAATCAATTATGAATTGGGCCTTTGCAAAAACGCCTCACTGGGCCCATACGAAAATGAATGCAAAAACTGTAAAATATTAATTAACTAAATCTGATTAATACTAATAACCCTAATTAAATCTAAAACTCAATTAACCTAATTAAACTCTAAAATGATTAAAAGTCTAACTAATTCTATATTATACTAATTAACTCTAAAAAATCAATTAACCTCTAATTAACTCTAAAAATCCAATTAATCCTAATTAAACTCTAAAAAATGATTAAAGTCTAATTAATTCTATATTAATCTAATTTTATTAACATTCTAATATTATTTAAAACTAATCAAAATCTATCATTTAGTAAGAAAAACTATATTATTTTCTATATTATCTAAAAAACACTTAAACCTATTTAAAATCTATAGAAAAATTCCTAAAAATGATTAAAAAGAAAAACCATATTATTCTAAAATGATAAAACTATTTAAAATCTCCTATAAAATTCTAAAAAGAAAATTAAGCTATTAAAATATTCAAAAGCCCTATTTAAATTCCAGAAAAATTCTATAAAGCCTATTAAAAATTTACAAAAGCCTATAAAAATCCTAAAAATGCAGATGAATGCAAATGACCCCCATAAAAGCGCACGAGACCAGATTGAATCGAACGGAGATCCCTGGGCATCAGAATATCCCCAAAATCACTGAAAAATCACCGAGGAGCGCACAATTTCCTGAAAATAAAACCCTGGCAATCTGGACTGGGTCTGCCATATCTGATAGACAAAAATCAAGCTGTAAACTCTGATATCCCCTGCTTGTGCACAAAAATCATACATCTGAGCTGTGAATAGGAAATTAAACCATGAGTCAAATGAGAGAACCGGTTGGTCAAATTTTAGGGTGCAACAGCTGCCCCTATTCAAGCGACTTGGACCTGAAGGGTTTGAAGAGCGCTCAGCCTTCAAACATTCAGAGGTACGAGACGGTTGAATACAAATAAAACCCGAAAATTTGCCAACCGCGAGCATATACTGTCAACTGCTTGGGGAATAAAGTCCAGAAGACCGAGTCCAGTCATTGCGGCACCAAACTGATTAATCATCTGATAAAGAACTCCTGATTTGAATACCCGTTGCTTGTGATGCCCCATATAACAAACCCTGATGGTTGCAACAACATACCTGATTCTTTCACATTGCCTACTGATAGGCAGGAAGAGAAATATACTCACATCGCCCAAAGATGGACGGGAAGACACCTTGATTGAATACTCACTTCGTCTAATGATAGACGGAAAAACAACATTAATCTCCAAATTCACATCGCCTAAGGATAGACGGAAAGACACCATAATCTCCACATTCACATCGTCTAAGGATAGACGGCATCATCCTGATTAATGACAAATCAATTCACATCGTCTAAGGGTAGACGGCATCATCCTGATCGATGAACAAATCAATATTCACATCGTCTAAGAGTAGACGGAATCATCCTGATTGATGAACAAATCATTATCCACATCGTCTAAGGGTAGACGGGATCATCCTGATTGATATTCAAATCAATTCACATCGTCTAAGAGTAGACGGAATCATCCTGATTGATATTCAAATCAATTCACATCGTCTAAGAGTAGACGGAATCATCCTGATTGATATTCAAATCAATTCACATCGTCTAAGAGTAGACGGAATCATCCTGATTGATATTCAAATCAATTCACATCGTCTAAGGGTAGACGGCATCATCCTGATTGATGAACAAATCATTTCACATCGTCTAAAAGTAGACAGGAAGACATTCATAAATCTCCATATGCACATCGTCTAAGAGTAGACGGAAAGTCACCATAACGCATATTCACATCGTCTAAGGGTAGACGGAAAGTCACCATTGTCTCCATATTCACATCGTCTAAGGGTAGACGGTATCACCGTAATCTCCATATTCACTTCGTCTACTGATAGACGGGAAGTCACCATAACGCAATTCAACACCATCCTTTGAATTTCAGAATCCTTCTGCCTACGGGAATTGATGGAGAAGTCAATATCCTTGAAGGGGCCACATCGTCAGTATGGACTAACGGGAAGAAAAACCACCTTTTAAGAAACATGTCGTCAATACGAATCGACAATCACGAAAACTGAACATTCTTCGAAGAGCTTCGACATCAATAGGGATTGATGGTCAGAAAAGTACCTCTTGAAACGTCATCTCATCCAATAACCAGAAAGAGAACCAATATCGGAAATATCGTTTTGAAACCCCTCAACAACTAAGGATAGCCGGAGAAGACTCGCTGGGAAATACCTCATCATATGTATGATCTGGCAATAAGAAACCCGCTGAACAGTAGCTCGAAACTTCACATCGTCTGCTGACAGACGGAAAGGAAAGCCACTTGTCGGAGAAACCCTATTTTGAACTCCATTGAAAATCAACCAAAGCTTCACATCGTCTACTGATAGACGGTAAGAAAAGCATCTCCTGGGGAAACCCCTTCTTGAAACCTTACTGCGATCACCCGCAACTTCACATCGTCTATGGATAGACGGAAAGAAAACCACATTCGTACTCAAGACGTCTAATGATAGACGGAGAAATCCTCTTATTGGGGGAACACATCGCCAATATGAATTGACGGGAAGAAAAGCTTGTCAACATCAGATGACTGACTGATCAAAGCATAATTGCTGCCTGATCTGATACAAATAACCTGCTGAACTGTCTGAATACTGTTGCTGGATACATGCCCCTGAGCTGATCACAGAGTAATTCACACGCCATATGAGGCTGATAGAGAACCTGACCTATGCTTCGTATGCTTATGCAAATGCTTTAGTCTTTCTATGGCGTAATGCTCCATTTGGGATGGAAATGCTACACATTCTGGAAATGTCATGCAGGTATGATGCAAATATGATGCATGCAATATGTTAGCAGGCTCGAGCTGTTGGAGAGGCCGGGTACAGAAAACCACTTCAGCAAAATAAATGCTGAAGGCGAGGCCAACTTTGCTGGGGATAACCCGGATATCACTGAATCGTCCTAGCAAAATAAATGCTGGGAGAGTGAAATCAACCCTGCTGGGGATATTGGGAACTTTACCGAACACCTCGACGAAGTAATGCCCTGCTGGGGAATGTAACTCCGCTGTGAAATAGCAGACGTGCTGAATATGATTGGACTCCTCTGGGGATAGCTTACCCATACCAACGACCAAGTGGACTTTGCTGGAGACAATGGAGGGAGTCCTCCCGCGTACTGACGAAGCTCGGATCTGGAAAATGATGCGCCAACACAGATGGGCTTCACAGTAATCGCAAACTTGGATTTGAGCTCTTAAGCCATCTTACTGGGTCAGATACACCTGACGCTGGAAAATATTCTTCCTGAATACACAGCCTTGACACGACCTCCCGCATTCATCTCGCTCTCGAAAATTGACTGCATCTGCTTGAATAACTCTGAATGACCTTGTAGGTACGGAGAACAACAATCCTTTTGCTTCTGATATGCCCCAGCCTACGGGATCTCCGTGGGGATAGTCCCTGAAAGGAAACCTGCAAATCTGAGCCCTGATGGTCTGATACAACATGCCTCAGCGTTCTGAACCCCTGAGAGACACTTCACCTCGAATGCTTCTCGAGTAACTTCTGCGCGCTTAAAATGGTCTGCCCCTGACTGCAATGACCTTGCTCCGATTATCTGATTCAGAGTAGCACCTTCTGACTATGCCGTATTCACCAAATCTCAACTTGATTGCCCCAAAATAACTGACTTCGAAAAGCTGCCCTGACTGGGGATTATAATAAAGCTTGCCCCTGCTTCTCGGAACATTTGGGCGCTCCACATTCTATCTTGACCATACTTTCCATTGTAGGAAGCTTTTCTGCTGTCAAGCGCTTACTCGCAAGTAAAACAAGTTGTTCTGCATAAATGATGTATTAATGCAACACATATGACAGCTTTGACATCCAATCTGTTCACTGGGAAAAAGAAAAACAGTTTATGGCATATAATGCACAAAACGTTCATCAGCATCAACATGGTAAGAGGGACCTTTTTAAGAGTCAGAATCGACGCGACCTTTACCGGAGTATGCTTTCGAAATAACCTGCTTCAATTAGGACTTTTGAAGGTTGTAACGTGGTCAGGTTCATGGTTTTGAAAGAAAGGATAAAGGCTCAAAGTTTACTTTTAACCCACCCATTCTCCTCGATGTTCTCCTATCCTACGTTCAGCTAATTCGACCTTAGCGCTCACCTCTCAGAGGCTGAAAGATAGGAGTGATAGTTCGAGAAACTTCTGGATTTTGGAGTGACAGTCACTCATTTTTCGTCTTTGACATTTGTGGTCACACGACTTGTATTTTCATCGAGGATTTTTCTTTTGATCCTTTTCACCTTTTCTTTTCATATCCCTAACTTTTGCCTGGACTGACTCCTTTTGAGTATCTTTTGATTTTTTTAAGTCCAGCGGGATGCCCTCATTTTTGCCTAAGTCATTTGTTTTGAATTTTTTTCTTGACTTAGCGGGCTTTTGATTCTCTTTCATTCTTCTTTTTTCGAACAAGTCGTGTGACATTGGTTGTCTGACTCTTTGGGAATGATGTGGCTGTCCCACTCTTTGATTGAACCATTGTGGTCTTTTAGGCACGACCTCTAGGGGTGTGATTGATCCTTGAACGGACACTCCTCTTGTAATTTGGACGCTCGGTCAAATTAGCTAACACCTACCCTGCCCCAGGTTAAGATTGAGGGTTTTTCGTTTTCAGAAAGAACTCCTACTACAAGGCTCAAAGGGGTTGACAAGGGATTATCTTCCTTATATCTCCGGTGTTTAAGGGTTTGAAACAATGCCTGTACATCATCAGCAGGTTTTATTTCAAAAGCATACAATATCGGAATTTGCATGTCGGTCATTTTCGTCATCCTCCCCAAATTCTACTTAACCAAGCAGTGGATATTTGCAAAACAGTTAGTGAACACGAATGGATTCAATCAAAACATGCACATTTATTTCATTATCATCAATTGAATGAAAACAACCAAGTTTTACAAACAAGTTTACAAATTCAAACAGGAAAGCAACTACAAAGAAATGACAAGCTAAAACAAAGAAAATATGCTAGCTCCCGAGAACTGGGCTTTTGCATCTGCCTTGCTGCTGAACCAGTCTATCCTTATTAGAGGCAACCCAATGCTGTCCTGATCTGCTTCAACGACCCAGCCAAATTATAGAGCTCTTTCTCCTTCATTCAGATGATGTGGGGACCTCCCGGCCCGAAGCTAATTGCCGCACTATCAAGCAGATCCTGCACTTTGTGTTTAAATGCTTTACAGTTCTCAACTGTATGGCCAGGTGCCCCGGTATGGAACTCGCAAGTAGCGTCAGCATCGTACCCCGGTGGTGGTGGTCCCGTTAAGGGAGCCAATGTCCTTTTACGAACCAATTGGAGCTGAAGCAATGTCTGCAGAAGCTGTGCGTATGGTATAGGAGGAGTTTCCAAATGACGGCTTGCCAAAGGACCTGGATTCTGACCTCTCTTATACCCCCGATTATTCTGTTGCTGAGGCTGCTGCTGCCGGTATCGGGTTGACCCTTGAGCACCATTCGTATCAAATGCAACATCGGCTTCTTGGTCTTCGATGTACTGATTAACGCTCTCCTTGTGCTTAGCCATTTGCTTTCTCAGATCTGCCCCAGGAATAGGCAACAATTGTGGGCCTGGAGATTCTGACACCATGGAGTCCAGGATACGCTTCTGACCCAATACAGCTTTGGAAACATCTGTCATCTTTGCATCGACTGAGACAGGAGCAATATGCACAGCTACGCCGCCCGGCGTGAATTCAATATCGTGCGAGTCAATCAGGTCTTGAACATTGTGCTTGAAAGCATGACATCCCTCGATGTCATGTCCGAATGCCCCGGAATGAAAATCACATTGTTTACTGGCATCGTACCCTTGAGGAAACGCTTTCGTTGGTGGCGACAACGTTCTTTTCTCAACCAGATTAAACCTCAGTAAGATCTGCAAGAGCTCAGCATAGGCCATAGGTGGTGCCTCAGATATTCTCCTTGGCTTCCCTTCCTGGATCTTCCGCTGAGCCGGATGTATCTTCTGTTGTTGCTGCTCAGGTTCCACATGCACGGGTGGCGCGAGCTTCTTCATTGCGGCTTCAAATAGCTGATCGTCTTCTTTCCTAAGCACATTCTTGACTACCTCCATGATCAAACTCATTTGGGTCTTCAGCTGACTGTTCTCCTCTTTGAGAATCTTCTGCTCCAGACTCATCTCTTGCATGGCTCTCATCATCTGCCCCAGCTGGCTTTGGACTTCGATCAATTCAACCTGATTCTGTTCCATATCTCTGAAGGAATTCCTGCAACAAACTGGATGATGAGGAAATAAGGCCCACAGTTCTGATATACCTGCTAAATGATAATGCAGCGCAGCAAACAAACACACATTCACAACGAGATAAAGAGAAACTCAAACTATAAGCACACAGATGAACATCTCCAACACATGTACACCCAACAAAATCAGCAGGTAAGCACAAATGAGTCTGAATATAACGACCCCATCCAACAATCCTGGTGGTGATCGACAAATACTGATGCACAAAAGCTAAACGGGTTAGGCAGAGAAACAGATGCGACACCCGGCATAGAAACCTCTAGAAACTTCCCCCATATTCAACTGAACTCTCTGATTGACAATCCTCGGAGCACACACTTCCTGCGGAGTCTTCCATGATATTAACTGACGAACCCGCGCAACTGGAAGATGGAAAATCATTAATCTGAACACAACCCTGAGGCGTGATGCAAATACGGCTAGAGTCTAATAGATCCTGAATCTGACTTCTAAGCACCTTGCAATCATTTGTTGAATGCCCCTGTGCCCCAACATGGTACTCACAGCGGGCGCTGGCATCAAAACCTGGAGGATACGGTGGAATCACCGGCTTAGTCTCTTTCGGCACTATCAATCCACTTCTGACCAGATCTGGCAACAACTGGCTGTACGACACCGGTAGCTGAGTAAACTGCCTTTCAGGCTTCCTTGGTCTTCGTGGAGCATGCTGACGCGATCGGCGATAGGATGACCGTTGACTTGAAGTGTCTGAAAACTGATCCTGAGATGCTAGAGATTCTGAGGTAGCATCATCTCCTTCCCACTCTTCTTGAGAACTGACAACTGACTCAATCTTATTAACTGGGACGTAAGGAACACCTCGAAACTTTCCACTCCTGAGTCCTCTCTCAACAATCTCTCCCAGCCTCATCAGGCCCACAAAGCTTGTGCAACTGAACAATTTGTCAAAGTAATGGCCTTTCAGAGTCCCCAAGAAGACGTCAACCAGTTCCCTTTCCGGAAGCGGTGGTTGAACACTAGCAGACAATTCTTTCCACCTTCGCAAATACGCTCTGAATGATTCATTCTCTGCCTGAGATAATTCTTGCAGATCTACGAAACTAGGAGTCAAATCCAGGTTGTAATCGTACTGCTTCATAAAAGCTCTGGCTAAATCCACCCAAGATCGAATCTGATTACTTTCCAATTGCACATACCATCTCAACGATGCCCCAGTCAGGCTATACTGGAAGCAATGGATCATCAATTTGTCATTTCGCACAAACGAAGTCATCCTCCGACAGAACATCATCAAATGCAACTTTGGACAGCTATCTCCTGTGTATTTTTCAAATTCCGGCATTTTGAACTTGTACGGCAACACGAGGTCAGGGACCAAGCACATGGCTACAGCATCCAAGTTAACGGCATCTTTCGCTTCCAAGGCTTTCATTTGCTCTTCCAACACTCGGAGTCTTCTACCATAGTCAAGAGCTCTTGGATCTACTAACCCGGTCATTGGAACATCTCTCCGGTAATTCATCGCAGGGAAATCAACACATTGATTGTTAACAGGAGGATAGCGTTCATTTCGGGCAAGAAACTGCTCATGCTGATCTCTGTTCTCAACAGCTGGCTGTACAACTTGGTCTGCAGTAATATTGTTTGCTTGCGGGAAGCCTTCCATAGTATCATACTGATGGTTGGACGCCACAGTAAACCCTGCCTGGGTGCCGGGAAACTGGAAATCGCCTTCGGACATAGCCACCAATTACCGGTAACTGACTACACTGCTTGATTCTGCTCAAATCCGCTTCAGCCCCTTGGTCGTCTTCAACACTCTGCTTCTTGCCTCAAACAGTTCCCCGAGAATCACTTTCTGGTGACAACAAAGGCTGGATAAGTGCTCTGACCTGCTAAATGCTATGCAATATGATTTATGTAAACAGAAATACAAAAATGCTAACGTGCATGTGTGCATTGGAGATATTTTCCCTCCAATTCCAGTGTCAGTGGTAGCAAGACGAGATAAACCATAAAGATAATATTTGGAAAATCCCTCATATATTGATTAGAATAACAGTCTTGTCAAGAAGTTACATAACTATGCTCCATACAGCTGATATGACAAAGAGGATCCCGGCCAACATGCCTGGTGGTGATCTCAACATACAGAATACAAGAGAAAAATCAAATACGGGTACGGTTGCGGAAGTCTTCGACCATCTTCTTTGTCTCTGCATGATCTGGTTGATAAATCAAACCTTCTATCAGTCGATCCCTCTTCCTGACCGTCCCCTGGATGTCTCTGACAAAGTCTTCCCAAGCCTTATCATTAGCACCATCCCCAGGTTTGGGTCTCTTGGCATCTGCTCTATGCTGGAGATCTTCCAAATTCTTCATGGCATCTATCAACTTACGCTCGGCCTCGTATCGGCGACAGGCTTCTTCTTCAAGCTCTTCGTTCTTCACTTTGACCTGTTCTTCTAACTGAGCAATCTGTGTCTTCAGCCCTTCTTCTCGCTCCTTGCGCTTGGTCATAGAGAGATCCCAGTGTTCTCTGAACTTGGCTAGCTTTGCATAGGCCCTTTCCAGCTCTTGCTTCTTGGTGGCCAACACACTACTAACGGAGTCCACATCTAACTCTAGACGCTTCTTGGTTTCCGTCAATTCCAATAACGTAGCCTTCAGATGTTTCAGAGTTTCATCCTGTTGCTTAGAAATATACCCTGTTTCAATATTTTCATGCCGAAGCTTGGCATTCTCCTGCTCTAAAGCCTCTTTAGTCTTTGCCAGCTCTTCTTTCTCCGCCATCAGCTGCTTGTAGACCTGAATGTCCACAGTGGTAGGCTCCTCCACCGGAGGAGGATGCAATGGCTGAACTGCTGGATACGGCATAAGGAATTTCACAGCTCGCTCCCGAATCCATTCTTCATATGGGCTAGGACCTCGAGTATCCCCTCTGCTACCTGAAAGCTTCCCTCTCTTGTGCAAGTTTTTCCAGGCTTTCTCAAGTTTGGTCAGCATCTCTTTCCCTATTGCCCCGGTGAGATACAGAGATTCCTGTATCTCCTCGGGCTTTGGCGCTCCATGAGGTATGTACCCAAATTGCTTGATCAATAAGGAAGGGTTATAGTTGACACAACCTTTCCTTCCTATTAACGGAACATTCGGGAATCCTTCGCCTTTGAGTATGACTTCAGCTCCAAATACTTCTTTAATGACCCATACCACGTTCTCAGCAGTTAATCCCATTAAGCGCTCGGGCCATCCTAGAGAATTGATAGACGTGACAAAAGGACCTGACTTAGGCAAATGACTGGTGAACCACCTGCATAGGAGAGGTACGCAACAAGACACATTCCTTCCTCGTCGCTTTTCATTCTGATAATGAGTTGAATGGTGGATATCTCCCAGCAAAGTAGGAACTGGGTTTCCCGCAGCCAAAATATAGAAGGCATCTGAATCAACGAAATCAGGAATATTCGGGAATAACACGATGCCATACACACATACAGCAAGAATGACGTCAAAAACCTCCCATTTGCCCTTCTGGGCATACTCTCGAGCCTTCTCCACTAAGACATCCAACGGAAATCCCCATACGTCTCCTCTTCTGATCATCTTCCCAGACAGCTCAGACTCTTTCAAGCACAGGATGGTAGAAAGCTCAGCCAGCTTAGGCTCAGCGTCCGGACGATAAAAAGGCATCTGATCACGGATCGGTATATCCAGAAGTGCAGAGTACTCCTCCAGGGTAGGAGCCAAAACAAAGTCGGGAAATACAAAACACCTGAGCTCCGCGTCGTAGAACTGTAACAGAGTATAGATGCCGCTGGTCTCGTAGGCAGATGGCTGATAAACGTATGTCAGAATCCTCCCATATCTCTTTCTGAAGTCACCCATTCCTCTCTTCTTGGCAATAGCAATCAATTCTAACAATAGACTGATATTCGGCGACGGAAACTTATAGGGCAACACTCTCTTCAGGTTTTCCATGTCTTGCTAGGAACAAACACCAGAACTGGAAGGGAAAATATGTACCTGCAATACACACACGTTAGTTAAATGCAGATGGTAATGCAATGATGCAATATGATAAATAATGCAATCTGCGAACATAGGGGCTATGCTGTAGCCTGAAGAGGAATATCTCTGTGATCAAGAACAGAAAACCATCACGGTCATCAGAATCTCATGCCGCTAACTATCATCTGATACTCAAAATATCAATCCCCTGGTAAGAAAACCATCTGAACCTCTGTATCTGACGAAAATACCATCTGATAATAGCCTCAACCTCAGATAAGAAACCCATCTGACCCAGACAACACACCTGGAGATGAATCAAGAATACCATCTGATAAAGATACTGAATCATGGTTTCTGAAGGCCAGTTTTCCTGCAATAACCCAGTCCCTCTCACAGGTAGGATAAACCTAATCCACGGACAAAGGTACGGCATCCTATGCGGTTATCAGCGTCACAGACTTTCATGAGTGACGATGCGATTCCCAGAAGGAGTGGCATCATCAAATCATGAAGAGGCCTCACTTAGCTGACTTCCAAATGATCGGTCCCCAGAGTCGACAATCCTCACGTCTGGACTCCCCTCAGATCCTCAGGACCGGAAAGGAGCACCTCTGCAAGAATCTCGTCTGAGCGCAGATTTTCGTAGGGAACTGTGCCTGCTCAGCAGACAGGTTCGTCTACTACTTCTCCACAACTATATCTAGGTGTGTACTCAAGCCCAGGTCCGGCTTTTCACTCACAGTAACCTCCCTTTGCCCACAGCAATAATCATAATAATGTAATGCTGGAAAATAAATGCGGAAAGGTAAAGGTACAGAAAAGTAAAGTGCAGAAAAGTAAAATACAATATGCACAACACCCAACAAATAAACACCCAAGCGCTAGGATTGACTCGCGTAGGGGATGGGAAACGGTCCCAGCATAAGGGATGGGAAAAGTCCCTAGATGCTATAGATCCCCAGCAGAGTCGCCAGCTGTCGCTACTGCGAAAATCGGCGCCGGCTTGACAGGAGAGTCGCCACCGTGCGTTATTTATCCCTCAGAGCGGGAAAGGAAACGCTCGAAGTAAACCTCGCAAAGACGGGAAAAGGTATGGTCATCGCAACCAAAACCTGGATTCGGGAGTCGGTTACGCAAGGGGAAGGTATTAGCACCCCTCACGTCCATCGTACTCGATGGGATCCACGCTTGGTGTTTATAGGTAAAAGGGTGTATTATCTATCTACGCTAATGGCTGGTCTGAAAAGAAAATAAAAGGACAGGACTCGACAGAACATACGGTGTTCTGGGCCTACGTATTCCCTCGTGCAATGGGAAAGTCAGAGTCAACGTAGTTCGACTGCCTACGTCTAAACGGGGGAAAGATTGCTCGCCAGGACATCGCGTCCTGTGCCTACGTACTTTCATCTGGAATGAAAGATCAGAGCAAGCGTAGTTCGGCTAACTACGGGTAAACAGGGGTTCTCACACAGCAGTGAGAAAACAAACTGGTCCTAAAGGCTCGGGAACCTACAAATACGATCTGGTCTCAACTGCACTCGGGCAAGAGAAAGGGATAACAATTAGTCGTTAGCGGGAAAGTCTCGATCGCACAGCCGCGAGAGAACAAAGGTTAGTCGTTAGCGTGCTCGCTAGGATATCGCATCCTATGCCTACATATCTTCGTCTGGAACGAAGAATCAGAGCAGCTGTAGTTCAGCTAACTACGGGTCAAGCTACTCACAAGCTCCTACAGAAAGGAAAGGGAAACCCTAGAACTATAGCTGAGAAAGGGGAATCTACCTACTGCTATCACACCTGGTTGACCATCCTAATGTCTATCATAACAACTCCGCAGCGGAGAAGTCAGAGCTCCTAAGGGATCATGGCAACAGGACTAAACTACACACAAGAAACTGCAACGTAAAGGAATACTGAAAATATGCATGAATGCAACAACTAGACGAACAAGGCACAGAGGCAAGGGAGCTCAGCTCTACCGAATACCAACAAGCAAAGCCACGCAATAACAAACAAGCAGAAGGAGGACCACCTCAACTTCTCATGCACACAAAGTCTACTTCTAAGATGCACCTATTCAGAACTATCTAGATGAACACCTAAGTCTAATGCAACACAATATCACACAAGTCAAGCAATACAAAGAGACTAACCCTAAGCAGGGCCTCAAACAAACCTGAAACAAGCTCCTAATAACTCTAAACAGAACTCTATCCAACACCCTAAGCAAAGATCTAAGCAACAACTCTAATCAAAACCCTAAGCAAGGATCTAAACAAACTCCTAGGCAAGAGGAATCAATCCCAGTCTCCAAGCTTCAGAACAAGCTTACCAGAGAAAGGAAGCTAAGCAGACAAGCTCATAGTGCTTTCCTCAGGAAAGTACCAGGAGGTTACTACTCAGGAGTCATATCCTATGCGGCTCGACAACTGTGATCAGTTTACATCCCTCCTCAGGAGAGATTAAACTCACATGAAGGCTCCGGCGTCACTGGATATTTGGGAAAGAACCTATATGCACTAAGGGAACTAAGTGAACAGACTCATAGGACTTTCCTCAGGAAAGTACTAGGAGGCTGACACTTAGGAATCGTATCCTACGTGGCTCAACAACTGTGATTAGTTTACATTCCTCCTCAGGAGGAATTAAACTCACAAGTTGGCTCCAACATCACTGGATACTTACGAAATCCTAGATAAACTAATGGAACTAAGTGAATAGACCCCTAGGACCTTCCTCAGGAAAGTACTAGGAGGCTAACACTTAGGAATCGTATCCCATGTGGCTCAACAACATGTGATCAGTTTACATTCCTCCTCAGGGGGAATTAAACTCACAAGTCGGCTCCGACATCATTGGATACTTACGAAAGAGGTGAGAAGGAAGGATGAAAGTCATTCATAGTGCCTTCCTCAGGAAAGTACCATAAACTCCCTTCAAACTTCAGGATCTCGAACCTCACAAACAGACAACAAGCTCCTAGACTAAGCCTCAATCTACTGCATCCTTGCAAGCCCCAGCAGGACCTCCATCAGCTCCCACCTTCAAGAAGAACCCACAGGCCAACAAACCACAGGAGACTATCTCTGAAGTTCAACCACAGTTGGACTTCCAAGTCAGAAGTCATCAAAACTTCTCCTATTTTCAGGCTCAGACAAATCACAGCAGAACACCCTACAAAAATCTATCAAAAATCTAATGGGAGACCTACGTGGCTCTAGGGCAACATACTAAAAAATCAGATCAAAATTCAACACCAGATGAAAGAAATAAAATCAGCAACACAGACATATCCACAGACCAATTTATTCAACAGCCATAACAGTGAAAAAATGCAATTAAAATAAAAATGCATGATTGAGCTAATATTTTTGTACTATAAAATTCTACACTGAATTACGAGTCTACAGAAAAAAGAACGGGATTATTTGACTAATTCTACTATTTTTTATGAATTTCTAATGATATGCATGCATTGAAAATATTAAAAAATCAATTAAATGGAAAATATGCACTAAAAATAGAAAATAAAAATAAAATGTCCTTTTTTATTTTTCTTAACATTTTCATCAAATGGTGGAAAAAGAATTATTAAAACAATTATTATTTACATTTATGATTTATTTACATGTATTAAAATATAAAAGAAAAAATCAAAATAAAAGAAAGAACATGGAATAGAGCTGGGGGTCTAAACAGCAGAGAATTATGGGTTATTATTCAGCTGGGCCCTGATTCTGGGGGTGCCAACAGCAGTTGGGCGCAGGGCCCAGATTTGAAATCAAACAAATCAGAAAAAAAACCTATGGGGTGCAGCACTAGCAATTACCTAGTTGTTATATCAATGGGCTTACGCCCAGGGGGGTGCAGATAGCCATTTTGGGGCTTAAGGCCCACATCCAACTTCCCAGACCCACACGCCAGGGGGGGTGAAAGCAAATTGGGAGGTGTGGCTTCAGAAACACGTTTGGGCCTAAGCCCAACGTCAAACCCTAATCCAACATTCAGTTAACAAAACCTAAATCATCCCCCCAAATACCCTGGTACTGTTCACTCTGGGAACCCTAGCCGCTTCTACCCGTTCTTCCTCCTCACTCTCTCGGCAACTCACTCAACCCAGCAAACCCTAAACGAAACCAGACCTGCAACTCAATCTGACCTAAACCTAAACAAACCCTAACTCAAACCTAAATTCAATCTAGTCTCCAAATCAAGACGAAATGAATCCATACATTCAACAATCCACAACGAGATGCGAGTAAGAATCGAAGGGCAACATACCTGGAGGTGGAATACGAGCAAATTTGCGGTGTTCTCTTGATGATTTCAACAACTCGCGCGAAAATCTTGATGAGAGTTCCTAAGAACTTCTTTGGAGGTTGTTGCCGTCTTCTGAACAAGCACCGAGGAACTCAACGAGTTCTTGGAGATCTGGAAAAACGCACGAACATATGAAGATTGCTGAAGGTCTTCTGGAAATGATACGAAGGTCAACGAACAACAATCTGGTGATCGATGACGGTTTTGCTGGAAACAAGACGAGGGAGATCTTGGAAGTCCTTTCTGGGAGTCTTGATGAACGCTCTGAAGGTTTTCTGGGGTTTCTTTGAAGAGCGATGAAGGTGGAATGATTTTCTGGAAAAGGTCATGAAGACTGATGAACGTTTGGTTGAAGACGATGAATCTTCATCGTTCTGGTTTGTTTTCTGAGTTTGGTGATGAGTGTTGAACGGAGATCGCTGGGGATTGTGGTGGTTTCTGGTAGTTTAGTGGTGGCGATGAAGGTTCATGGAGGAAGGTGAAGGGATCTGGGTTTGGAGGGAGTTCTGGTGAGTTTTCCGGTGGGGAACGGTTGCCGGCGTACATGCACGGCGGCCGGAGTGGTTTCACGGCGAAGCTTGTGGAGCAGGACGCGTGGAAGGAGGGAGAGTCAGTGAGAGACGCGTGTGGGAGTTACGTGGCAGGAGGGAGAGTGGGTTCTGAGTGTGGCGTGGCGTGCTTCAAGGCAAAACGCGTGGGGCCCCTGCATGGCCACCACGTGGCTGCTTTTATACCACAGAGAGTGCCAGAACTCTCTAGAAACTTCCAGGCTGCGCTGGACATTTGTGGATGACTTGGACCAGTTTTTTTTTGGACTTTTCTGAATCAATTATGAATTGGGCCTTTGCAAAAACGCCTCACTGGGCCCATACGAAAATGAATGCAAAAACTGTAAAATATTAATTAACTAAATCTGATTAATACTAATAACCCTAATTAAATCTAAAACTCAATTAACCTAATTAAACTCTAAAATGATTAAAAGTCTAACTAATTCTATATTATACTAATTAACTCTAAAAAATCAATTAACCTCTAATTAACTCTAAAAATCCAATTAATCCTAATTAAACTCTAAAAAATGATTAAAGTCTAATTAATTCTATATTAATCTAATTTTATTAACATTCTAATATTATTTAAAACTAATCAAAATCTATCATTTAGTAAGAAAAACTATATTATTTTCTATATTATCTAAAAAACACTTAAACCTATTTAAAATCTATAGAAAAATTCCTAAAAATGATTAAAAAGAAAAACCATATTATTCTAAAATGATAAAACTATTTAAAATCTCCTATAAAATTCTAAAAAGAAAATTAAGCTATTAAAATATTCAAAAGCCCTATTTAAATTCCAGAAAAATTCTATAAAGCCTATTAAAAATTTACAAAAGCCTATAAAAATCCTAAAAATGCAGATGAATGCAAATGACCCCCATAAAAGCGCACGAGACCAGATTGAATCGAACGGAGATCCCTGGGCATCAGAATATCCCCAAAATCACTGAAAAATCACCGAGGAGCGCACAATTTCCTGAAAATAAAACCCTGGCAATCTGGACTGGGTCTGCCATATCTGATAGACAAAAATCAAGCTGTAAACTCTGATATCCCCTGCTTGTGCACAAAAATCATACATCTGAGCTGTGAATAGGAAATTAAACCATGAGTCAAATGAGAGAACCGGTTGGTCAAATTTTAGGGTGCAACATCAGGCATATGTTAAACAAACAGGAATTAAATTTGATGGCCGACTCAACTGAAGTTGAGAAGAGCATCCGACCTCGCTGCCAGGCATTAGTTTAACAAACAGGTATCGAACCCGAAGGCCGGCTCAACCCGAAGTTGAGAAGAACATCTGACCTCACTGTCAGGCATCTACTAAACAAATATGCATCAAACCCGAAGGCCGTCTCAACCCTTAGTTGAGAAGAACATCTGACCACGCCGTCAAACATCTGTTAAACAAACAGGTACCAAACCCAAAGGCCGGCTCACCTTGAAGTTGAGATTAACATCTGACCTCCCCATCAGGATATAGTTAAACAAACAAGCATCAAACACGAAGTCCGACACAACACGAAGTTGAGAAGAACATCTGACCTTGCCATCGGGTATCTGTTAAACAAACAAGTATCGAGCCCGAAGGCCGGTACAACACGAAGTTGTGAGGAACATCTGACCTCGCCGACAGGCATCTGTTAAACAAACAGGCATCGAACCCGAAGGTTGGCTCAACATGACGTTGAGAGGAATATTTGACTTCACTGTCAAGCATTTGTTAAACAAACATGCATCAAATCCAAAGGCCGGCTCAACCCGAAGTTGAGTAGAACATCTGACCTCACCATCAGGCATCTGTTAAACAAACAGGCATCAAATTCGAAGGGTTGCTCAACCCGAAGTTGATAAGAACATCTGACCTCGCCGTCAGGCATCTGTTAAACAAATAGGCATTGAACCCGAAGGCCGGCTCAACACGAAGTTGAGAGGAACATCTGACTTCGCCGTCAGGCATCTTTTAAACACACAGTCATCGAACCTGAAGGTCGACTCAACATGAAGTTGAGAGGAACATTTGACTTCATTGTTAAGCATCTGTTAAACAAACAGGCATTAAATCCGAAGGCCGGCTCAACACGAAGTTGAGAAGAACATCTGACCTCACCGTCATGCATCTGTTAAAAAAACAGGCATCGAACCCGAAGGGCGGCTCAACCCGAAGTTGATAAGAACATTGGACCTCTCCTCCAGGATTCTATTAAACAAACAGGCATCGAACCCGAAGGCCGGCTCAACCCGAAGTTGAGAAGAACATTTGACCTTGCTGTCAGGCATCTGTTAAACAAACAGGCATCGAACCCGAAGGCCGTCACAATCCTTAATTGAGAAGAACATCTGACCTTGACGTCAAACATCAGTTAAACAAACAGGCATCGAACCCGAAGGCCGACTCAACTTGAAGTTGAGAGGAACATCTGACCTCCCTATCAGGTATCTGTTAAACAAACAGGTATCGAACCCAAAGCCCGACACAACACGAAGTTGAGAAGAACATCTGACCTCGCCGACAGGCATCTGTTAAATAAACAGGCATCGAACCCGAAGGTTGGCTCAACATGACATTGAGAGGAACATTTGAATTCACTGTCAAGCATTTGTTAAACAAACAGGCATCAAATCCAAAGGCCGGTTCAACCCGAAGTTGAGAAGAGCATCTGACCTCACCGTCAGGCATCTGTTAAACCAACAGGTATCGAATCCGAAGGGTTGCTCAACCCGAAGTTGATAAGAACATCTGACCTCGCCGTCAGGTATCTGTTAAACAAATAGGCATCGAACCCGAAGGCCGGCTCAACAAGAAGTTGAAAGGAACATCTGACCTCGTCGTCATGAATTTGTTAAACAAACAGGCATCGAACCCGAAGGTCGGCTCAACATGAAGTTGAGAGGAACATTTGAACTCACTGTCAAGCATCTGTTAAACAAACCGGCATCAAATCCGAAGGCCGGCTCAACCCGAAGTTGAGAAGAACATCTGCCCTCACCGTCAGGCATCTGTTAAAAAAACAGGCATCGAACCCCAAGGGCGGCTCATCCCAAATTTGATAAGAACATCTGACCTTGTTGTCAGGCATCTGTTAAAGAAACAGGCATCGAACCCGAAGGGCGGCTCAACCCAAAGTTGATAAGAACATCTGACCTCACCGACAGGCATCTGTTAAACAAACAGGCATCGAACCCAAAGGGGGGCTCAACCCGAAGTTGATAAGAATATCTGACCTCGCCGTCAGGCATCTCTTAAACAAACAGGCATTGAACCCGAAGGCCGGCTCAACACGAAGTTGAGAGGAACATCTGACCTCGCCGTCAGGCATCTTTTAAACAAACAGTCATCAAACCTAAAGGTCGGCTCAACATGAAGTTCAGAGGAACATTTGACTTTATTGTCAAGCATCTGTTAAACAAACAGGCATCAAATCTGAAGGCCGGCTCAACCTGAAGTTGAGAAGAACATCTGACTTCACTGTCAGGCATCTGTTAAACAAACAGGCATCGAACCCGAAGGGCGGCTCAACCCGAAGTTGATAAGAACATTAGACCTCTCCGCCAGGCATCTGTTAAACAAACAAGCATCGAACCCGAAGGTCGGCTCAACCCGAAGTTGAGAAGAATATTTGACCTCGTCGTCAGGCATCTGTTAAACAAACAGGCATCGTACCCGAAGGCCCTCTCAATCCTTAATTGAGAAGAACATCTGACCTCGCCGTCAAACATCTGTTAACCAAAAGAGCATCGAACCCGAAAGTCGCCTCAACTTGAAGTTGAGAGGAACATCTGACCTCCCCATCAGGAATTAGTTAAACAAACAGGCATCGAACCCGAAGGCCGGCACAACACGAAGTTGAGAAGAACATCTGACCTCGCTGTCAGACACATGTTAAACAAGCAGACATCGAATTTATTGGCCGACTCAACCCTAAGTTGAGAAGAACATCCGACCTTACCGTCAGGCATCTGTTAAACAAACAGGTATAGAACCCGAAGGGCGACTCATCCCAAATTTGATAAGAACATCTGACCTCGCCGTCATGCATCTGTTAAAGAAACAGACATCGAACCCGAAGGCCGGCTCAACACGAAGTTGAGAGGAACATCTGACCTCGCCGTCAGGCATCTGTTAAAGAAACAGGCATCGAACCCGAAGGTCGGTTCAACATGAAGTTGAGAGGAACATTTGACTTCACTGTCAAGCATCTGTTAAACAAACAGGCATCAAATCCGATGGTCGGCTCAACCCTAAGTTGAGAAGAACATCTGACCTCACTGTCAGGCATCTGTTAAACAAACAGGCATCGAACCCGAAGGGCGGCTCAACCCGAAGTTGATAAGAACCATAGACCTCTCCGCCAGGCATCTGTTAAACAAACAAGCATCGAACCCGAAGGTCGGCTCAACCCGAAGTTGAGAAGAATATTTGACCTCGTCGTCAGGCATCTGTTAAACAAACAGGCATCGTACCCGAAGGCCCTCTCAATCCTTAATTGAGAAGAACATCTGACCTCGCCGTCAAACATCTGTTAACCAAAAGAGCATCGAACCCGAAAGCCGGCTCAACTTGAAGTTGAGAGGAACATCTGACCTCCCCATCAGGCATTAGTTAAACAAACATGCATCGAACCCGAAGGCCGTCACAATCCTTAATTGAGAAGAACATCTGACCTCGACGTCAAGCATATGTTAAACAAACAGGCATCGAACCTGATGGTCGGCTCAACTTGAAGTTGAGAGGAACATCTGGCCTCCCCATCAGGCATTAGTTAAACAAACAGGCATCGAACCCGAAGGCCGGCACAACACGAAGTTGACAAGAACATCTGACCTCGCTGTCAGGCATATGTTAAACAAACAGGAATTAAATTTGATGGCCGACTCAACTGAAGTTGACAAGAACATCCGACCTCGTTGCCAGGCATTAGTTTAACAGACAGGTATCGAACCCGAAGGCCGGCTCAACCCGAAGTTGAGAAGAACATCTGACCTCACCGTCAGGCATCTACTAAACAAATATGCATCAAACCCGAAGGCCGTCTCAACCCTTAGGTGAGAAGAACATCTGACCACGCCGTCAAACATCTGTTAAACAAATAGGTACCAAACCCGAAGGCCGGCTCACCTTGAAGTTGAGATTAACATCTGACCTCCCCATCAGGATATAGTTAAACAAACAAGCATCGAACACGAAGTCCGACACAACACGAAGTTGAGAAGAACATCTGACCTTGCCATCGGGTATCTGTTAAACAAACAGGTATCGAACCTGAAGGCCGGCACAACACGAAGTTGAGAGGAACATCTGACCTCGCCGACAGGCATCTGTTAAACAAACAGGCATCGAACCCGAAGGTTGGCTCAACATGACGTTGAGAGGAATATTTGACTTCACAGTCAAGCATCTGTTAAACAAACATGCATCAAATCCAAAGGCCGGCTCAACCCGAAGTTGAGTAGAACATCTGACCTAACCATCAGGCATCTGTTAAACGAACAGGCATCATATCCAAAGGGTTGCTCAACCCGAAGTTGATAAGAACATCTGACCTCGCCGTCGAACATCTGCTAAACAAACAGGCATTGAACCCGAAGGCCGGCTCAACACGAAGTTGAGAGGAACATTTGACTTCACCGTCAGGCATCTGTTAAACAAACAGGCATCGAACCCGAAGGGCAGCTCAACCCGAAGTTGATAAGAACATTAGACCTCGTTGTCAGGTATCTCTTAAACAAACAATCATCGAACCCAACGGTTGGCTCAATACGAAGTTGAGAGGAACATCTGACCTCGCTGTCAGGCATCTGTTAAACAAACTGGCATCAAACCTGAAGGTCGTCTCAACATGAAGCTGAGAGGAACATTTGACTTCACCGTAAAGCATCTGTTAAGCAAACAGGTATCAAATCCGAAGGCCGGCTCAACCCAAAGTTGAAAAGAACATCTGACCCCACCGTCAGGCATCTGTTAAACAAACAGGCATCGAACACGAAGGGCGGCTCAACCCGAAGTTGATAAGAACATTTGACCTCTTTACCAAGCATCTGTTAAACAAACAGGCATCGAACCCGAAGGCCGACTCAACCCGAAGTTGAGAAGAACATTTGACCTAGCCGTCAGGCATCTGTTAAACAAACAGGCATCGAACTCGAAGGCCATCTCATTCCGTAATTGAGAAGAACATCTGACCTCGCCGTCAAACATTTGTTAAACAAACAGGCATCAAACCCGAAGGCCGGCTCAACTTGAAGTTTAGAGGAACATCTGACCTCCCCATCAGGCATTAGTTAAACAAACAGGCATCGAACCCGAAAGCCGGCTCAACACGAAGTTGAGAAGAACATCTAACCTCGCTGTCAGGCATATGTTAAACAAACAAGCATTGAAATTGATGGCCGACTCAAGCCGAAGTTGAGAAGAACATCCGACCTCGCTGCCAGGCATTAGTTAAACAAACAGGAATCGAACCCGAAGGTCGGCTCAACCCGAAGTTGAGAATAACATCTGACCTAGCCGCCAGGCATCTGTTAAACAAACAGGCATCGAACCCAAAGGCCAGCTCTACCTGAAGTTGAGAAGAACATCTGACCTCTCCGTGAGGCATCTGTTAAACAAAAAGGTTTGGAACCCGAAGACCGGCTCAACCCGAAGTTGAGAAGAACATCTGACCTCGCCGTCAGGCATCTGTTAAACAAACAGGCATCAAACCCAAAGGTCGTCTCAACCCTTAGTTGAGAAGAACATCTGACCTCGCCGTCAAACATCTGTTAAACAAACAGGCATCAAACGCGAAGGGCGACTCAACCCGAAGTTGATAAGAACATCTGACCTCGCCGTCAATTATCGAACCCGAAGGCCGGCTCAACACGAAGTTTAGAAGAACATCTGACTTCACCGTCAGGCATCTGTTAAACAAACAGGCATCGAACCCGAAGGGCAGCTCAACATGAAGTTGAGAGGAACATTTGACTTCACTGTCAAGCATCTGTTAAACAAACAGGCATCAAATCCGAAGGCCGCCTCAACCTGAATTTTAAAAGAACATATGACTTCACCGTCAGGCCTCTGTTAAACAAACAGGCATCGAACCCGAAGGGCGGCTCAACCCGAAGTTGATAAGAATATTAGACCTCGCCGTCAGGCATCTCTTAAACAAACAATCATCGAACCCAACGGTTGGCTCAACACGAAGTTGAGAGGAACATCTGACCTCGCGGTCAGGCATCTGTTAAGCAAACAGGCATCGAACCCGAAGGCCGGCACAACATGAAGTTGAGAGGAACATTTGACTTCACTGTTAAGCATCTGTTAAACAAACAGGCATCAAATCCGAAGGTCGGCTCAACCCGAAGTTGAAAAGAACATATTACCTCACAGTCAGGCATCTGTTAAACAAACAGGCATCGAACACGAAGGGCACCTCAACCCGAAGTTGATAAGAACATTTGACCTCTCTGCCAGGCATCTGTTAAACAAACAGGCATCAAACCCGAAGGCCGGCTCAACCCGAAGTTGAGAAGAACATTTGGCCTCACCCTCAGGCATCTGTTAAACAAACAGGCATCGAACCCGAAGGCCGTCTCAATCGTTAATTGAGAAGAACATCTGACCTTGTCGTCAAACATCTGTTAAATAAACAGGCATCGAACGCGATGGGCGGCTCAACCCTAAGTTGATAAGAACATCTGACCTCGCCGTTAATCATCGAACCCGAAGGCCGGCTCAACATGAAGTTAAGAGGAACATTTGACTTCGCCGTCTGGCATCTGTTAAACAAACCGGCATCGAACCTAAAGTTCGGCTCAACATGAAGTTGAGTGGAACATTTGACTTCACTGTCAAGCATTTGTTAAACAAACAGGCATCAAATCCGAAGGCCGGCTCAACTCGAAGTTGAGAAGAACATCTGACCTCACCGTCAGGCATCTGTTAAACAAACAGGCATCGAACCCGAAGGGCGGCTCAACCCGAAGTTGATAAGAACATTAGACCTCATCGTCAGGCATCTCTTAAACAAATAATCATCGAACCCAACGGTTGGCTCAACACGAAGTTGAGAGGAACATCTTACCTCGCCGTCAAGCATCTGTTAAACAAACAGGCATCGAACCTGAAGGTCAGCTCAACATGAAGCTGAGAGGAACATTTGACTTCACTGTCAAGCATCTGTTAAACAAACAGGCGTCAAATCCGAAGGTCGGGTCAACCCGAAGTTGGAAAGAACATCTCACCTCACCGTCAGGCATCTGTTAAACAAACAGGTATCGAACCAGAAGGCCGACTCAACTTGAAGTTGAGAGGAACATCTGACCTCCCCATCAGGCATTAGTTAAACAAATAGGCATCGAACCTGAAGGCCAGCTTATCACGAAGTTGAGAAGAACATCTGACCTCGCCATCAGGCATTTGTTAAACAAACAGGCATCAAATCCGAAGGGTTGTTCAACCCGAATTTGATAAGAACATCTGACCTCGCTGTCAGGTATCTGTTAAACAAATAGGTAGTGAACCCGAAGGCCGGCTCAACACGAAGTTGAGAGGAACATCTGACATTGACGTCAGGCATCTTTTAAACACACAGTCATCGAACCTGAAGGTCGGCTCAACATGAAGTTGAGAGGAACATTTGACTTCACTGTTAAGCATCTGTTAAACAAACAGGCATTAAATCCGAAGGCCGACTAAACCCGAAGTTGAGAAGAACATCTGACCTCACCGTCAGGCATCTGTTAAAAAAACAGGCATCGAACCCGAAGGGTGGCTCAACCCGAAGTTGATAAGAACATTGGACCTCTCCGCCAGGAATCTGTTAAACAAACAGGCATTGAACCCGAAGGCCGGCTCAACCCGAAGTTGAGAAGAACATTTGACCTCGCTGTCAGGCATCTGTTAAACAAACAGACATCGAACCCGAAGGCCGTCATAATCCTTAATTGAGAAGAACATCTGACCTCAACGTCAAACATCAGTTAAACAAACAGGCATCGAACCCGAAGGCCGACTCAACTTGAAGTTGAGAGGAATATCTGACCTCCCCATCAGGCATTTGTTAAACAAACAGCTGTTGCACCCCAAAATTTGACCAACAATTATTTATTCATTGAGTGTTGGAAAGTGGATACCTTCATCAGAAAGTTCAAGAGATCCTCAGAAGAAATGGGTTGAAACCAGGGTTGTGTGCTTCATAGCTCGAGGGTTGTGGGTGCCCCTCAGGCGATTCTGAGACTTTGAGAATGAACTTAATGTTTTGGGAAAGCCTATGAGATGTCCTAATAGCCTTCATGAGGCCCAGAGAAGTCATTATGCAAGAATTCAGAAGATTCAACCATGCATGATAGAATTAGGGTTTTGACTGGGTCAACCCTAGGATAACTGAAGATTTGGGGAAGGTTGAGACCCAATCCAAGGGCCATGAGATCATGGAATGATGAATAGAGATGATATAAAGATGATTCCTAGGCCAACTCATCATGAGTGAGGAGTTTGAGAAGTTTCAAGTCAGGGTCCCCAAGGATTGTCAGTGAAAAACCCTAATTTGATCCCTACCTTCCAGGCAGTTTTAGCTCAAGATGTGATGGATATCTCACCTTCCCCACAACATGAATTTTGTAGAGCTTGTTCTAAGCTTTAATTTGAGTGGTGGAAGTCCTTGATAGGAGTTACAGAGCTCAAGTTATGGTTTTGACAAATTACAGGTCAGCAGAGGTGTGTGAATCTGGGTCCTTGAAAGTCACCCAACTTGCAGACAACTTTTGCCCTAGTAGGGTGATTCCTATGACTTCTTGGTCAACATGAATGTTGAAGAGCATCTTCTTAGATTTAATTTGAGTGGTAGAAGTCCTTGATAGGATTCATGGAACTCAACTTATGGTTTGAACAAGACAGGGGTATTTTGGTCATTTGTCAGTTATAGGTCATTTTAGCCAATGCCTAAAACTCCTATTTCCAAGCCTCAAATGGAAAAACTCAAAACATGAAAGTTGTTCAAAATGTGATTTTAAGTCTAGAAAGAAGGTCACAAACTGTTGGAAAAGCTCATAGCATGAAGTTACATGATTGGTCAAAAATGAACTAAAAATGGCATATAAGTTTGAAAAGTTGAAATTGAAAATTGGTTTGGAGGATCTAGGAATCCAAAATAGGTCATCCAATATATCATTTTGATTGGAAACATTATTTTAAGAACTTTGGTTCAAATAGATTTTTCATTTGAGGTCTAAAAAAGGGACTTTCTTTGTAAATCTATTACTTGCATTATAAGGCAATGTTGAAAAACCTTACACAAGGCAAAACCAAGGCTTGTAGTTGTGCACTCCTTCTCAATATCTCATGTAAAGATATTTTAAGACCACATTGCAAGGCATAAGGCATGGGATGTGAGATTTTCAACTTGTCCCCACATGAGATTTTCAAGAACTTTCCACCATATTCTAGATGAATCTAGAAGTGTCTAATGATCATTATAAGAAGAGTGCATTAGAGAGTGATGGAGGTTGGTGATAGAAGGAGATTTCAGAGGAGAGAGAGAGAGAGAGAGAAATAGCCATTGAAGCACTTTCTTCAAGTTCAAGCAATTCAAGAAATCTGCATCTACAAGCCATCTCTTTCACAACAAGTGCAAACAGAAACTTGTGCATCACAAGAGGATCTCATTGCAGCCATTTCAAGCCCTGAATCATCCTCCACGAGCACCTACCATCATCACTTGACAGGTTGGTTTCTCTCCATAATTCTCCTAATTTATGCACTTTCAAGTAGTTCTTTAGGTATAGGATTAATGTACTAGGTTAGTTGATTAAACCCTAGGAGTTTGAGAGCTCTGTGTGAGGTTTCATGGCAGGTGAGTGATTCTTTAATCTCTAAGAACTAGCTGTTTAGGGAGTTTTAACTAGCATGGATTAGGTTAGATTAACTAGGGTAGCATGTAGAGCAAGTTTAGATCCTTAGGTTGAAGCTTCACCATGGTTGATCTCAGATGAACATGGTGGAACCATGATCTTAAGGTCTTCTGTTAGGATGATCTAGGGGGAGTTAATGAAAACTACACGTATGGCTGTGTTCCTCTTGATTAGTATAAGACTTTTCGTTTTGGAATCGTGGCATTTCATCCACTGAGCAGAGAGAACGAGTGAGGGGAAGATTAGTGCATGGAGGGAGGGTTTCTGCAAAACCCTAGGTTGAGCTGGGACGATGACGGTTGGCCGTTGGATGAGTCCCCAGGCTTTGACAAAATCTCCTCATCTAACGGCTGGGATTTAAACTCGTGAGTTGGAGGGAAGCCATATGAGTGAAACGCACCGTTTCACTTAAACGGTGGTCTCTGGGCTTAATTCGCTATCCCCACCCCCCTTTTTATCTGGCCCAACTGATTTGAACTAACGCGCCTTCCTATTTCCACCCCCCCTCCCTTTTAATTGTTTTAATTGTTTTATTTTCTTTTAATATTTTTCTTGTCTTTAAAAATTCATAAATAAATGAAAAATAACTCTTTTTTGTCCATTCTTTTTTCTATGTTGAGATAATTTTGTGTAGAAAAATATAAAAATAAAAATGGAATTTTATTTTTAATGTAGAATTTTTAATGGTATTTTCTTTAATATAGTGTATTTTCTTTCTTTTAGTTGATACCTCATTTTGCAAGAATTGTTTTAGGACTTTCCTTTAGTCTTTTTAATCCATTCTTTTTTGTGCAATTAAATGATGAATCATAGTTCCCCATAGGATTTATTCTAGAATTTTAGAATTAAATTTTGATTAGTTTAATTAGGGTAGATTTAGGGTATCCTAATTAGGGTTTAGGTTGTGCTTAGGTGAAGAATTCATTTTCTTTGAATAGTTTTGTCTTGATTTTTAGGTAGAGGCCCATGTAGATGTTATGGATAGATATTGTAGACCCTTGTGAATAATTGTTAGATTTTTCCCCCTTGGTTTAGTATTTTTAGGTATTTTCTGAAATTGCCTATTGATTTTGTCTGTGCTGTGGTTATATGTCCATCTGTGGGGTTTGTTTGTGGGGAATTTATTGTGGGGCTTGTGTTGTCTTGAAGACCTTGTTGGAGAGCATGATGAAGAGAAGATTGTAGATCAAGACTCAGAGACCCAGAGCTTGGCTTGTTCCCTGTCTGTGAGGTTTGAGATCCTGAAGTTTGGAGGAAGTTCATGGTACTTTCCTGAGGAAGGCACTATGAATGACTTTCATTCTTTCTTCTCACCTCTTTCTTAAGTATCCAATGATGTTGGAGCCAACTTGTGAGTTTAATTTCTCCTGAGGAGGAATGTAAACTGATCACATGTTGTTGAGCCACATGGGATACAACTCCTAAGTGGAAGCCTCCTAGTACTTTCCTGAGGAAGGTCCTATGGGTCTATTCACTTAGTTCCATTAGTTTGTCTAGGATTTCTTAAGTATCCAATGATGTTGGAGCCAACTTGTGAGTTTAATTTCTCCTGAGGAGGAATATAAACTGATCACATGTTGTTGAGCCACATGGGATACAACTCCTAAGTGGAAGCCTCCTAGTACTTTCCTGAGGAAGGTCCTACGAGTCTATTCACTTAGTTCCACTAGTTCAGATAGGGTTTCCTAAATATCCAGTGATGTTGGAGCCTGCTTGTGAGTTTAATTTCTCCTGAGGAGGAATATAAACTGATCACAGTGGTTGAGCCACATAGGATATGATTCCTGAGTATACACCTCCTAGTGCTTTCCTGAGGAAGACACTATGAGACTGCTTACTTAGCTCCCTGTCTTTGGTAAGCTTGTTCTGAAGCTTGAAGGCTGGGATTGATTTCTTTTGGTTAGGTTTTGCTTTAGGGCTTTGCTTAGATTTGATTCAGATTCTGTGTTAGGGTTAGGATTAGATGTAGATCTTTTCTTCCTCAAGCATGTGTTTTGTTTGCCTGATGGCACTTCCCTTCTTTTATCTGTTACTGCATGACAACTTGTTGTTTATCTTCAGTATGATTACTGTTATTTCATGACTGGCTTGAGGTCGAGACGAGCTTGTGGAGGCTGACACCCCACACACATTTCCTCCCTCACTTGCATTGCATGCATTTTACTGTTAAAGCTGATGCTTTTGTCTGTTTTGGTGTATCATTGACATGATCCCTTAGGACTCTCATTTCCTCTGATAAGGACTTGATGATAGACTTTTAGGTTGAAACCTATGCATGACAACATCTAGGAGTTCCCTGTTCAAACCTCAACCATAGGATGAATCCATGGCATGATAACAGTAGGACTTGATAGTCTCCCTCCTAGTTGGGCCTGTTCTCTTCTCATCTCCAAGCAGTTTAAGATACAGTAATCATGAATGATTTCTTTTCGTACGTTACGAGCCTTAAGCTATCTGAGGATGGATGATTAGTATGATACCCTTTGGGTGACATGCGGCGCATTCACTCTCAGGTCATAGTCTCTAGTGCGGTTGAAATCGCAAACAATAAAAAACACTTCTTTCAGGAGATAACTCGTAGTTTCCCGAACTACGTTTGCTCTGATCTTTCATACCAGATGAAAGTACGTAGGCATAGGATGCGATATCCTAGCGAGCAACCTTTCCCTCATAACCCGTAGTTAGCCGAACTACGTTGACTCTGATTTCTCGTTCCAGACGGGAATACGTAGGCATAAAGCGCGATGCTTTGCCGAGTCATTTTTCTTTTTCTTTTCAGCCAGCCTTGATAGGTAGATAGATTATAACCAACCCGTCCAAGTAAACAAACAAGCGAGGATCCCGTCGAGTACGACGGACGTGAGGGGTGCTAATACCTTCCCCTTGCGTAACCGACTCCCGAACCCAGACAATGGTTGCGATGACCTTGTCTTACCCTTTTTTCGTCAGGTTTTTCCGATCGTTTCCTTTCCCGCTCTGAGGGATAAATAACGAAAGGTGGCGACTCTTCTGTCATGCCGGCACCTTATTTTCGCGCGAGCGACAGCTGGCGACTCTGCTGGGGACTTATAGCATCTAGGGACTTTTCCCATCCCTTATGCTGGGACCGTTTCCCATCCCCTACGCGAGTCAATCCTATCGTTTGTGTGTTTGCTTGTTGGGTTGCGTTTATTTATCGCATTTTTACTTCCCGCATTTTATTTCCCGCATTTTATTTCCAGTTTGATATGATTATCTGTGCTGCTGTGGGGGAGGGATGTTACTGTGAGTGAGAAGCCGGACCTGGGCTTGAGTACACACCTAGATATAGTTGCGGAGAAGTAGTAGACGAACCTGTCTGCTGAGCAGGCACAGTTCCCTACGAAAATCTGCGCTCAGACGAGATTCTTGCAGAGGTGCTCCTTTCCGGTCCTGAGGATCTGAGGGGAGTCCAGACGTGAGGATTGTCGACTCTGGGGACCGATCATTTGGAAGTCAGCTAAGAGAGGCCTCTTCATGACTTGATGATGCCACTCCTTCTGGGAATCGCATTGTCACTCATGAAAGTCTGTGACGCTGATGACCGCATAGGATGCCGTACCTTTGTCCGTGGATTAGGTCCATACCTGTGAGTGGGGTCGGGATATTGCAGGAAACTTTGACCTCCAGACTACCTGGTTTTCTTGATAGTGAATCAGTTATGTTGGGTTCTCAGTTGCAGATATGTTCTTGACAGAGCGAGGGTTTGATCAGAGGATTTTATCATCGGGTGCATGTCTGTTCTTGATAAAGCAGGTTTCAATCAGGATATTGTTATCAGTGGTTTGTTCTGGATAGGGCAGATTTTGAGTGGGGTCTGAAGATCTCATCGGCAGTTGTTGTTTGTTCTTGATAGAGCAGATTTTGAGTGGGGTCTGAAAATCTCATCGGCAGTTGTTATTTGTTCTTGATAGGGCAGGTTTTGAGTAGGGTCTGAAGATCTCACCAGCAGCTGTGCATTTGTTCTCGACAGGGCAGATTTTTGATTTGGGGTCTGAAGACTTCATCAACAGATGTTACTTGATCTTGCATCCGGGGTCTTTATTATCAGACCTTCGTTCTTGTCGGGGCAGAATTTTGATCTCGATCCTATCAGATGGTTATTCACAGCAGATCAGATCAGTGGTTTTACACCGGGGTTTCCTTCTCATCAGTGACTGTTGACACCGAATTTCCACAACAGCCACCTGGATATGTTGTTGCATACCTGCATTTTGCATTAGCTTGCATAATCATTCCATTAGCGCGTGTCTGTGACAGGTACCGTTTCCCCGATCCAGGGTCTCTCGCCTCTTATTGTGTTACTACAGCCTCTCTCAGAAAGACTGTTGCGTACGAGTTCTCGGTCCTTGATGTGTCGAATCTGACTATTGCTATGTGAGGTTACTGTTTCCATGATTGGGCCCAGATTCCTCTACTTATTATTGCCAACAGGTGCCAGGATCGGGGGATAATCTCTCAAGCACGCAGACACACGCATGCATCTGCATAAAGCATTTTTGCATGACATACATTCTGTTACCTTTTCCTAACCTTTGATGTTGACAAGTTTTTCAGGTACTCAGGTTCCGAGCTGCTTTCGATCTCCAGGATTGATCAAAGACTCATCCACCGCTACTCAACTCGCGCTAATCAGACGAGAATCATGGACCAGGTACAGTCAGATGTTCAAGAGCTTCGTGAACGGATGGATCGTTTTATGGAGCTAATGCAAGTAGTTGCGAATGGGCAAGACCAGCTTCGTACTTTGGTTCAACCTCTCATCTCCAGGGTTGACAGTAATGGAATACTTCACGGCGGGGCCGTGCCCACTCCTCCTCAAGGGGATACTCCACAGAACGTTGTTCCTGCTGCCGGGGGCAACGGCAGTGCTAACGGCAATCTAATGACTAATCTCGGACTTAACGCGGCTGGCGCCGTCAATGGTAGTTTGGGTGCCAATGTTAACATAGGGCCAGTCAACGGCAATGTTGGTGCAGGAAATATGGTGGTGCCTCAACCGTGGCTGGAGGACCATCAGGATGACATATTCTCTCAGAGAGGTGTAGAGGCAGAGTTGACTGCTGAAGCTCGACTCAGGTTCAAGGCGCTGGAAGACAAGATGAGAGATATAGAAAATCAGAACACATTGGGCGTTGACATGGCCAAACTCGGGTTGATTGCTGACTTTAAAGTACCTCACAAGTTCAAGGTGCCTATCTTTGAGAAGTATAGGGGCACTACTTGTCCCCGCGTTCACCTCCGATCTTATTATAGAAAGATGTCCGCTTATTCTGACGATGAGAAGCTGCTGATGCACTTCTTTCAGGATAGTCTTTCTGGTCCATCGCTCGAATGGTATATGGGTTTGGAGCCCGCTGCTGTGCGCACCTGGAAAGATCTTGCCGAAGCGTTTGTTCTCCACTATCATTATAATAGCGACTTGGCTCCCAACCGAGTTCAGCTTCAGAATCTCTCACAGCGGAACAATGAAAGCTTCAAAGAGTACGCCCAGCGGTGGCGTGAATTGGCTGCTCGGGTTCAACCACCGATGGTTGAGCGTGAGTTGGTACAAATGTTCGTGGCTACCCTTCCTGGAATCTATTATGAAAAGCTGGTCAGTGGCATGTCTGGAACATTCTCGGCCCTCATCACTTTGGGCGAGCATGTTGAGAACGGTATAAAAATTGGAAAAATTCAGGGCGAATCATCCTCAGCTGGAGGAGCTAGCAAGAAACCCTATACTGGCAAGCGTCGAGAGGGAGATGCCAGTGCTGTCACTAATGCTAGGAGAAAGGGCAAGGGCCCTCAGTCTCAGATCGCTAGCATAAATATCCCAGCTGCTCCACCGCAGCCGCAGCCGCAGCAGCAGCCCCAGCAACAGAATAATCAGGGATATAAGAGATATCAGAATCGGGGTCCCCTGGCAAACCGTCATCTTGAAACTCCACCTATGTCATATGCACAGCTTCTGCAAACGTTGCTTCAGCTCCAATTGGTTCATAAGAGGACAATGGCTCCCTTGACAGGGGCACCACCACCGGGGTATGATGATAATGCTACTTGTGAATTTCACTCTGGGGCACCTGGCCATACGGTTGAGAATTGTAAAGCTTTTAAGCACAAAGTCCAGGACTTGGTGGACGCCAAGGTTATCAACTTTTCTGACAGCGTGCCCAACGTCACCAAAAATCCAATGCCTCATCATAAGGGGGGCGGAGTAAATGCTGTTATCACTGAGGAGAGTTCAGACTTGCTGACCGATGTCAAAGATTTGAAGACGCCGTTGAGTTTTGTCAAGGCTAAGTTGCTAAAGAAGGGCTTCTTTCCTGGATGTGGAGAGTTATGTATGGCTTGTGCTACGCTTCCTGATGGGTGTGAGCAGCTGATCGAAGGTATCCAAAGTCTGATGGCCGAGGGTATTTTGCAGTTCAGTCGGAGCATTGAGAGTGCATCAGGGGAAGTCGTACTGAAGCAGGCAGACGAAGTTGCTACCATTACTATTCCTCGTCACCCTATTACTATTTCCGCGCCCCGTCCGCCATCTATCACCATCACCAGGGCCGGACCAATCCCATTCGAGAGTACCAATGCCGTTCCATGGCATTATGGCGCCGAAGTTTATTGTAATGGTCAGAAGATAGAGCTTGAGCCATCCGGATCGACTGCGCAGAATCTTACCGAAGTCAGTGGTATCACTAGAAGCGGAAGAGTATTCGCACCAGCAGAGGTTGCAGCGGAGAAAGTGGTCCGGGCTGACGCTGTGGATAAGGGTAAAGGTAAAGCCGTTGAAGAGGTCCCTGCAGGGGCAGAAAAAGACTTGCTGGTTAAAAATGCTGAAGAGTTCATGCGACTAATCAAGAAGAGTGACTACAAAATTGTAGATCATCTTCATCAGACTCCGTCGAAGATCTCTATTCTTAACCTGTTGCTGTGTTCTGAAGCGCACCGCAACGCGTTACTGAAAGTATTGAATGCTGCATACGTGCCGCAGGAGATATCAGTGAATCAACTCGAGGAAGTAGTAGCCCATGTCAATGCTGGTAATGGGCTGGGATTTACAGATCTGGAGCTGACTCCTAAGGGAAGAGATCACAATAGTGCCTTGCACGTCTCAATAGAATGCAGAGGCACGATTATGTCACATGTCCTAGTAGATACGGGCTCCTCGCTTAACGTGCTTCCGAAGAAGGCACTGATGAAGTTGGATACCCGTGGACTGCTGTGCACGCCCAGTGATCTGGTCGTGAAGGCCTTTGACGGAACCAAGCGCCACGTCTTCGGAGAATTGACCCTGCCAATTCAAGTTGGTCCAGAGACGTTTAATGCGGTTTTCTATATCATGGATATCATGCCCGCCTATAGTTGCCTCTTAGGTCGGCCGTGGATCCATTCTGCTGGTGCCGTAACGTCCACGCTACATCAGAAGCTTAAATATGCTGTTGGGGGCAGCATAGTGACAGTCTGTGGAGAGGAGGACATCATGGTAAGCCACCTGTCGTCCTTTAAATACGTCGAAATGGATGGAGAGATCCATGAGACTCTTTGCCAAGCATTTGAAACCGTCAGGGTGAAGGAGGTAGCTCCCGTTGTTGCAGAGAAGCAAGAGTTGAACCTCTCCTCATTTAAGGAAGCTCGGGCCGTTGTCGAAGCCGGTTCCACCCCAGGCTGGGGGCATGTCTTGGATATACCAATCAAACAGGATAAGTTTGGATTAGGGTATTCTCCTGGGGCTGAGGCTTCATCTTCTTCTGGCAGTTCGTCTCATGGGAAGGGGCCGATCTTATTTACCAAGGGGGGAGTAATCTTCGAGAGTATCAATGCTGCGTCAGAGGACAGCGGGGATAGTGATTGCGATCTTGACGCCTGGATTCAACCGAGCAAGCCAGGCGAGCGCCTCCACAATTGGACCATCAAGGAGATTATCAAGCTGACAAGTGAAGAGTAATGATTTGCTTTTTACAATCTTTGTACAGCCCTATGTCCTGCCCGGGGCATAGCGGTTTTACTGTCAGGGCCTTGTTGGATTATGTGTATGCATTTTGTTAATAAATAAAAGGCGTTTTCTTCGTAATCAAATGTTGTGTTCTCTGTTATTCATGCTTTATGTTTGTTTCGAAAAACAGCAAAATGGCAACGAGGTTCGTGCTAACCTGCATATTCTTGCTTTAAACCTAACCCTTGTTATTGCAGGATCCACGTAACAGATGACATCGAATCTGGACCCTCTACGGCTCACTACGACTTTGATTGCCCGATCTATCAAGCCGAGGATGAGATTGATGAAGACGAGGACCTTCCGGAAGAGTTGGCCCGCTTGTTGAGACAAGAGGAGAAGGTTATTCTGCCTCACGAGGAGGATATTGAGATCATAAATCTGGGTTCTGAGGAGCTCGTCAGAAATGTCAGAGTTGGGGTTGCGCTGCAGAATGATGTCAAGCATAGACTGGTCGAGATGCTTCGAGAGTATAGTGACGTCTTTGCTTGGTCATATGAGGATATGCCCGGACTTGACACAGATATCGTGGTTCATCGCTTGCCGTTGCGAGAAGATTGCCCTCCAGTCAAGCAGAAGCTCAGGAGGACGAGACCAGACATGGCTGTAAAAATCAAAGAAGAAGTCCAGAAGCAGTTGGACGCAGGATTTCTAGCCGTTACCACTTACCCTCCGTGGGTCGCCAACATAGTGCCTGTACCGAAGAAGGACGGTAAGGTACGCATGTGCGTCGATTATCGGGATTTGAATAGGGCGAGCCCTAAGGATGATTTCCCTTTGCCTCATATCGATGTGTTGGTCGACAATACAGCCCAGTTTTCCGTGTTTTCGTTCATGGATGGCTTCTCCGGTTACAATCAGATTAAGATGGCGCCGGAGGACATGGAGAAAACGACGTTTATTACCCTCTGGGGCACGTTTTGCTACAAGGTAATGCCCTTCGGTCTGAAGAACGCAGGGGCCACTTACCAGCGGGCAATGGTAACTTTGTTTCATGATATGATTCATCATGAGATCGAGGTCTACGTTGATGACATGATTGCAAAGTCCCAAACGGAGGAGGAGCATCTGGTCAATTTGCTGAAGCTGTTTGAAAGGCTTAGGAAGTTCAGGCTGAGGCTGAATCCTAGCAAGTGCACTTTCGGAGTGCGGTCCGGAAAGTTATTGGGGTTTATCGTTAGCGAACGAGGTATTGAAGTTGATCCTGCGAAAATAAAAGCTATCCAAGAAATGCCAGCGCCAAAAACAGAAAAAGAAGTTCGTGGTTTCTTGGGCCGAATAAACTACATTGCAAGCTTTATCTCTCAGCTCACGGCCACTTGTGAACCGATGTTCAAGTTGTTAAAGAAAAATCAGGCGATTGCTTGGAATGAGGATTGCCAGAAGGCATTCGATAAAATAAAGCAGTATCTTCAAGAACCTCCAATCTTGATACCCCCAGTGGCTGGACGGCCATTAATCATGTACCTGACGGTTCTGGAGAATAGTATGGGGTGTGTTCTCGGTCAGCACGACGAGACGGGCAGAAAAGAGCATGCCATTTATTATTTGAGTAAAAAGTTCACTGAGTGTGAATCTCGATACTCGATGCTGGAGAAGACGTGTTGTGCACTAGCTTGGGCCGCCAAACGTCTACGACAGTATATGCTCAACCACACCACTATGCTAATTTCGAAGATGGATCCGATCAAGTACGTCTTCGAGAAGCAGGCTCTTTCGGGCAGGATTGCCAGATGGCAGATGGTGTTAACAGAATATGATATTCAGTACGTCTCCCAGAAAGCCATCAAGGGAAGCGTATTGTCTGACTACCTTGCCGAACAGCCAATCGAAGACTATCAGCCGATGAAGTTCGAATTCCCTGACGAGGACATTATGTTTCTCAAAGCGAAGGATTGCGATGAGCCATTGCCCGATGAGGGGCCAGATAGGAAGTCTCAGTGGAAGTTGATATTCGACGGAGCGGTTAATTCCTATGGGAGTGGCATCGGGGCTATCATTACTACTCCTCACGGATCCCACATCCCTTTTACTGCGAGACTGACGTTTCCTGTTACCAACAACGAAGCCGAGTATGAGGCATGTATTATGGGTCTAGAAGAGGCCATTGATTTGAGAATCAAGAATCTAGACATATATGGTGACTCAGCGCTTGTAATCAATCAGATCAAAGGGGAGTGGGAGACTCGTCAAGCGAATCTAGTGCCGTACATGAATTACGCCAGGAGGCTGCTTCCGTTCTTCGACCGAGTAGAACTTCATCATGTACCCCGGGCTGAAAATCAAATGGCTGATGCTTTGGCCACGCTGGCTTCAATGTATAAAGTCAATTATTGGAATGAGGCTCCAAGAATTGTACTTTCGCGTCTTGATAGACCAGCGTTTGTGTTCGCAATCGATGATGCCACCGACGGCAAGCCATGGTTCCACGACATCCAGACCTTCCTTATGACCAAGGAGTATCCGGCGGGGGCGTCAACCCAGGATAAGAAGACTCTGAGGAGGTTATCTGGAAACTTTTACCTCAACCCTGATGGAGTGCTGTATAAGAGAAACCACGATCTCGTGCTACTCAGATGTGTGGATGAGAAAGAAGCAAGTATGCTCATGGAAGAAGTCCATGAGGGCACATTTGGTACGCACGCCGGCGGGCATGCCATGACGAGAAAGATCCTGAGAGCAGGATATTACTGGTTGACTATGGAGTCGGATTGCTTCAGATTCGCAAAGAAATGTCACAAATGCCAAATTTATGCTGATAAAGTTCATGTGCCGCCATGCCCATTAAATGTCATGTCCTCCCCTTGGCCGTTCTCCATGTGGGGCATCGACATGATAGGCAAGATCGAGCCCACTGCATACAATGGTCATCGTTTTATTCTGGTAGCTATCGACTACTTCACCAAGTGGGTAGAGGCAGCCTCGTACGCTAATGTGACCAAGCAGGTGGTAGCTAAATTCATAAAGAGGGACATCATCTGTCGCTATGGAATTCCCGAGCGGATCATTACTGATAATGGTTCGAATTTGAATAATAAGATGATGAAGGAGCTGTGCCAGAGCTTCAAGATCGAACACCACAACTCATCTCCTTACCGGCCGAAGATGAATGGCGCTGTTGAAGCGGCCAACAAGAACATCAAGAAGATTGTTCAGAAGATGGTTGTGACGTATAAAGATTGGCACGAGATGCTGCCGTTTGCCTTGCACGGTTATCGTACGACGGTGCGTACGTTGACCGGGGCAACTCCTTTCTCCTTGGTGTATGGTATGGAAGCTGTCCTACCGTTAGAAGTGGAGATTCCCTCTTTGCGAGTTTTGGTTGATGTAAAACTTGATGAGGCAGAATGGATTACGAATCGCTTGAACCAACTCAGCCTGATGGACGAGAAGAGGTTAGCATCGATTGCATTTGGTCGCATATACCAAAGCCGAATGAAGAAAGCTTATGATAAGAAGGTACGTCCTCGAAGCTTTCAGACGGGTGATCTCGTCCTGAAGAAGATTCTTCCGCCACACTCCGATCACCGGGGCAAGTGGACTCCGAATTACGAAGGGCCGTATGTCGTCAGCAAGGTCTTCTCAGGAGGAGCTTTGTTGTTATCCACGATGGATGGTGAAGATTTTGCATCCCCGGTGAACGCGGACGCAGTTAAAAAATACTTTGCTTGAAAGAGACCCGCTGGACAAAAAAGAAAGAGTCCAGGCAAAAAAGGGGCATCCCGGCGAACCAAAAACAGAATAAAAGGTTCGGGCAAAAATTAGGGATATATTGAAAAAATGTACACCCGCGAAGTCGAAAACCTACACTGGGCGGCTTCGGCAAAAAAGGGTATCCCGGTGAACTGAAAACCCGTGAAGGGCGGTTCACGCAAAAGTTAGGGATTTAAATAAGCAAATGACTGCGTTCCGCGTATGGACTTTCATTGTTTAGTGGTTTGGAAGACCTGAGGGCCGTTTATCTGAATCTATCTCTTCCAAAGCTGAAGCATCGGAGAAGTATCGAAGTCGAGTGGGTCTTAGAGGGATCAACTCATGGTGTTCGTCTACGCCTCGATTGCCGACATTTGTATATACTGATGTATATTTATGTTTTCTTTTTGCGCGGCTTCCTCATTCCAGGAGCTTGCCTCTGTTGTAAAACATTTTTGCCCGTTCAGGGGTTCATCATCAATAAAATGCACATTATTCAGCAATTCTACTTGACTGCTTAGCATTTATCTGTTTTGTTTGCGAATGAGAACGCCGATGTGTTTTTTTGATAAAATGCGCGTGCATAAACTTGCGGGCCTAGGCCCATTGATTGTTGAAACGATTAATTAACTGAATATTGTCACGAGATAATAACCTAGATAGGCCCCTTTGAGGAGGGTATCTTGTCTGTTTGTTTGTGTTGTTGCAGGTGTAGCACTTGCCAGAAGATGTGTCGTGCGTATCCCCGAAGCAGGAGGAGCCCTCCTTCCCCAGCAGAGTTCAGTAGTCTCTCCTCCGCAGGATCTGAACGCAAGATGGTGAGCATCGATATGTCTTCCCCAGGTAGAGGTGATTCTCTTCCCCTAGCAGACGCATCCTGAAGGAATGTCACCTCATCGGCTAGGCCAAGCACCGAAGAATGATGTCGTCTTTCCCCAGCACCGGGTCACAAGTGCAGATTTCAGAGAAGTGTTCGGGTGCCGAAGCTCGTGTTTTCCCCAGTAAAGTCACCGAAGCAGGTGTCTCCCCCGCACCGGGTCACAAGTGCAGGTTTCGCAGGAGGTCGTTCGTACGCCGAAGGATGCAGTAACTGATGGTGCCAGACTGAAGTCTCCAGCGGAATTAAGATTCCCCACCAGGGTCGTATTCCCCCTGAGGTTGGATGATTCTCTCTTCCCCAATAGAGTATTGGAACGGCTGATGTTGTATTCCCCTGCAGAGTTGTACTCTCCCCCGAAGGCAGATGATCCTTTCTTCCCCGGCGAAATTGAAATTCCGCACCAGGGTCGCACCCTCCAGTGAAGTAGAATGATTTCCCTCCCCGGCGGAGTCCGCAGAAAAGCAGGATCCTTGGAAGTTGATCAGATCATGGTCGATTTTCCCCAGCAGAGCGTGGGGCAGCTAGTGCTGTGTTTCCCCAGAATCGCACTCTCTCCATCGAAGCAGAATGATTTCTCCTTCCTCAGCCGAGTTTGCAGATGTCCAAGAGAGTTGAATCCTTGGAAGTTGATCAGATCATGATTGGTTTTTCCCAGTGGAGTGTGGAGCAGCTGAAGTTGGTTCCCCACAGAGTGGTCATCCCCAGAAGAGTAGCCGAGACGGCCGCGCAGTTCATTCTCGCGATTGATATCAGCAGATCCAAGTTCTCGTAGAGCTTCGTCCCCTGCAGCAGTCAGCTGAAGTTGTTCCCCTGCAGCAGTTCGCGGAAGATCAATTCCCCAGACAGAGCCCGATTGATATTGGCGTGTTCACGTTCTCCTCAGCAGGATGATCCCTCCACCTGAATGGTTCTTTCTCCTTGACAGGAGGATTTCCCCCTTCGGCATTTATTTTGCTAACGGGATCGCATCGTTGTGCATGACCGCATAACATTTAACACCGCATAGCATTTAACGTTGCATAGCATTGTGCACGATTGCATGGCATTTAGCATAAACGCATATCATTCCTGCCGTGTGGGGCATGGTGCCGAAGCATACGCATCATAAGCATGTTCTAGGTCATTATCATCCTTGTTGAACAGGTGTACCACCAAAAGACCGGTTGCTCAGGACGATTCTTGATATTCTCCCCGGCAAGGTCGCTTTTGAGATGATTCTTAAAGACCCCGGTGTAATCCCCACAGTCACTCGCTCAAGATGATTTTCGAGATCCCCAGCGAAGTTTTCAGTTCAAAACGACCCTTGAACTCCTCAGCAGGGCCGTTTGCTTAAGGTGATTCTTAATACCTCAGCGCAGGTTCCCGAGTTGTTTGCCTAGTATGATACTGGAGCTCCCCAATAGCGTCCTCAGCAAGAATTGCCCAGGAAGATTCCTGGAATACCCAACAGAATGTTTGCTCCAGAAAGGTTATTAGTTCAGGACGATTCTTGAAGATGCCCGACGGATCTGTTTGTTCAAGATGATTCTTGAAGTCCAGAGCAGCATGATATGTCTGCTCCAACAATGATGTCTAATCTGAAGATGGATTTCGTAAGCGCCTGAAGGCGATATCATAAGGTTCCTGTGAGTTCAGATTTCCGGGTTGATGAATCAACGGGTGGCTGAAGACAAGGTTCCAGAGTTTGTAGAGACAACAGAGTGATTCGTGTGGGTCTGAAGACCAAGTCAGTTATCCTGAGGTGATGATTGACTGCGACCAAGTGAATGATATGTCTTCTGATTGAAGTCGAAGATGTTTCTCCAGCGGTGACGCAGGGTATTTCGATCGTCCGACGGTGATGTCAGGTTTAGTTCTCCAGCGGTGACGCAGAGTACTTCGATCGTCCGACGGTGATGTCAGGTTTAGTTCTCCAGCGGTGACGCAGAGTACTTCGATCGTCCGACGGTGATGTCAGATTTGGTTCTTCAGCGGTGACGCAGGGTACTTCGATCGTCCGACGGTGATGTCAGGTTTAGTTCTCTAGCGGTGACACAGAGTACTTCGATCGTTCGACGGTGATGTCAGATTTGGTTCTCCAGCGGTGACGCAGGGTATTTCGATCGTCCGACGGTGATGTCAGGTTTAGTTCTCCAGCGGTGACGCAGGGTACTTCGATCGTCCGACGGTGATGTCAGATTTGGTTCTCCAGCGGTAATGTTGGGTATTTTGATTGTCCGACGGTGATGCCAGGTCGACATTTCTCCAGCTAGTTGTTGAGCAGCCAGTGCTGTAGTATTCGAAGATTTGTTCCCCGCAGAGTACTGTGTGCTCGTGCAGTTGGCAAATTTTCGGGTTTACCGGTATTCAATCGTCTCGCACCTTGATTGGGTAAGAGCCGTTCGCTTCTCACCCAGTCAGGTTCAAGCCGTTTGAATAGGGGCAGCTGTTGCACCCCAAAATTTGACCAACAATTATTTATTCATTGAGTGTTGGAAAGTGGATACCTTCATCAGAAAGTTCAAGAGATCCTCAGAAGAAATGGGTTGAAACCAGGGTTGTGTGCTTCATAGCTCGAGGGTTGTGGGTGCCCCTCAGGCGATTCTGAGACTTTGAGAATGAACTTAATGTTTTGGGAAAGCCTATGAGATGTCCTAATAGCCTTCATGAGGCCCAGAGAAGTCATTATGCAAGAATTCAGAAGATTCAACCATGAATGATAGAATTAGGGTTTTGACTGGGTCAACCCTAGGATAACTGAAGATTTGGGGAAGGTTGAGACCCAATCCAAGGGCCATGAGATCATGGAATGATGCATAGAGATGATATAAAGATGATTCCTAGGCCAACTCATCATGAGTGAGGAGTTTGAGAAGTTTCAAGTCAGGGTCCCCAAGGATTGTCAGTGAAAAACCCTAATTTGATCCCTACCTTCCAGGCAGTTTTAGCTCAAGATGTGATGGATATCTCACCTTCCCCACAACATGAATGTTGTAGATCTTGTTCTAAGCTTTAATTTGAGTGGTGGAAGTCCTTGATAGGAGTTACAGAGCTCAAGTTATGGTTTTGACAAATTACAGGTCAGCAGAGGTGTGTGAATCTGGGTCCTTGAAAGTCACCCAACTTGCAGACAACTTTTGCCCTAGTAGGGTGATTCCTATGACTTCTTGGTCAACATGAATGTTGAAGAGCATCTTCTTAGCTTTAATTTGAGTGGTAGAAGTCCTTGATAGGATTCATGGAACTCAACTTATGGTTTGAACAAGACAGGGGTATTTTGGTCATTTGTCAGTTATAGGTCATTTTAGCCAATGCCTAAAACTCCTATTTCCAAGCCTCAAATGGAAAAAATCAAAACATGAAAGTTGTTCAAAATGTGATTTTAAGTCTAGAAAGAAGGTCACAAACTGTTGGAAAATCTCATAGCATGAAGTTACATGATTGGTCAAAAATGAACTAAAAATGGCATATAAGTTTGAAAAGTTGAAATTGAAAATTGGTTTGGAGGATCTAGGAATCCAAAATAGGTCATCCAATATATCATTTTGATTGGAAACATTATTTTAAGAACTTTGGTTCAAATAGATTTTTCATTTGAGGTCTAAAAAAGGGACTTTCTTTGTAAATCTATTACTTGCATTATAAGGCAATGTTGAAAAACCTTACACAAGGCAAAACCAAGGCTTGTAGTTGTGCACTCCTTCTCAATATCTCATGTAAAGATATTTTAAGACCACATTGCAAGGCATAAGGCATGGGATGTGAGATTTTCAACTTGTCCCCACATGAGATTTTCAAGAACTTTCCACCATATTCTAGATGAATCTAGAAGTGTCTAATGATCATTATAAGAAGAGTGCATTAGAGAGTGATGGAGGTTGGTGATAGAAGGAGATTTCAGAGGAGAGAGAGAGAGAGAGAAATAGCCATTGAAGCACTTTCTTCAAGTTCAAGCAATTCAAGAAATCTGCATCTACAAGCCATCTCTTTCACAACAAGTGCAAACAGAAACTTGTGCATCACAAGAGGATCTCATTGCAGCCATTTCAAGCCCTGAATCATCCTCCACGAGCACCTACCATCATCACTTGACAGGTTGGTTTCTCTCCATAATTCTCCTAATTTATGCACTTTCAAGTAGTTCTTTAGGTATAGGATTAATGTACTAGGTTAGTTGATTAAACCCTAGGAGTTTGAGAGCTCTGTGTGAGGTTTCATGGCAGGTGAGTGATTCTTTAATCTCCAAGAACTAGCTGTTTAGGGAGTTTTAACTAGCATGGATTAGGTTAGATTAACTAGGGTAGCATGTAGAGCAAGTTTAGATCCTTAGGTTGAAGCTTCACCATGGTTGATCTCAGATGAACATGGTGGAACCATGATCTTAAGGTCTTCTGTTAGGATGATCTAGGGGGAGTTAATGAAAACTACACGTATGGCTGTGTTCCTCTTGATTAGTATAAGACTTTTCGTTTTGGAATCGTGGCATTTCATCCACTGAGCAGAGAGAACGAGTGAGGGGAAGATTAGTGCATGGAGGGAGGGTTTCTGCAAAACCCTAGGTTGAGCTGGGACGATGACGGTTGGCCGTTGGATGAGTCCCCAGGCTTTGACAAAATCTCCTCATCTAACGGCTGGGATTTAAACTCGTGAGTTGGAGGGAAGCCATATGAGTGAAACGCACCGTTTCACTTAAACGGTGGTCTCTGGGCTTAATTCGCTATCCCCACCCCCCTTTTTATCTGGCCCAACTGATTTGAACTAACGCGCCTTCCTATTTCCACCCCCCCTCCCTTTTAATTGTTTTAATTGTTTTATTTTCTTTTAATATTTTTCTTGTCTTTAAAAATTCATAAATAAATGAAAAATAACTCTTTTTTGTCCATTCTTTTTTCTATGTTGAGATAATTTTGTGTAGAAAAATATAAAAATAAAAATGGAATTTTATTTTTAATGTAGAATTTTTAATGGTATTTTCTTTAATATAGTGTATTTTCTTTCTTTTAGTTGATACCTCATTTTGCAAGAATTGTTTTAGGACTTTCCTTTAGTCTTTTTAATCCATTCTTTTTTGTGCAATTAAATGATGAATCATAGTTCCCCATAGGATTTATTCTAGAATTTTAGAATTAAATTTTGATTAGTTTAATTAGGGTAGATTTAGGGTATCCTAATTAGGGTTTAGGTTGTGCTTAGGTGAAGAATTCATTTTCTTTGAATAGTTTTGTCTTGATTTTTAGGTAGAGGCCCATGTAGATGTTATGGATAGATATTGTAGACCCTTGTGAATAATTGTTAGATTTTTCCCCCTTGGTTTAGTATTTTTAGGTATTTTCTGAAATTGCCTATTGATTTTGTCTGTGTTGTGGTTATATGTCCATCTCTGGGGTTTGTTTGTGGGGAATTTATTGTGGGGCTTGTGTTGTCTTGAAGACCTTGTTGGAGAGCATGATGAAGAGAAGATTGTAGATCAAGACTCAGAGACCCAGAGCTTGGCTTGTTCCCTGTCTGTGAGGTTTGAGATCCTGAAGTTTGGAGGAAGTTCATGGTACTTTCCTGAGGAAGGCACTATGAATGACTTTCATTCTTTCTTCTCACCTCTTTCTTAAGTATCCAATGATGTTGGAGCCAACTTGTGAGTTTAATTTCTCCTGAGGAGGAATGTAAACTGATCACATGTTGTTGAGCCACATGGGATACAACTCCTAAGTGGAAGCCTCCTAGTACTTTCCTGAGGAAGGTCCTATGGGTCTATTCACTTAGTTCCATTAGTTTGTCTAGGATTTCTTAAGTATCCAATGATGTTGGAGCCAACTTGTGAGTTTAATTTCTCCTGAGGAGGAATATAAATTGATCACATGTTGTTGAGCCACATGGGATACAACTCCTAAGTGGAAGCCTCCTAGTACTTTCCTGAGGAAGGTCCTACGAGTCTATTCACTTAGTTCCACTAGTTCAGATAGGGTTTCCTAAATATCCAGTGATGTTGGAGCCTGCTTGTGAGTTTAATTTCTCCTGAGGAGGAATATAAACTGATCACAGTGGTTGAGCCACATAGGATATGATTCCTGAGTATACACCTCCTAGTGCTTTCCTGAGGAAGACACTATGAGACTGCTTACTTAGCTCCCTGTCTTTGGTAAGCTTGTTCTGAAGCTTGAAGGCTGGGATTGATTTCTTTTGGTTAGGTTTTGCTTTAGGGCTTTGCTTAGATTTGATTCAGATTCTGTGTTAGGGTTAGGATTAGATGTAGATCTTTTCTTCCTCAAGCATGTGTTTTGTTTGCCTGATGGCACTTCCCTTCTTTTATCTGTTACTGCATGACAGCTTGTTGTTTATCTTCAGTATGATTACTGTTATTTCATGACTGGCTTGAGGTCGAGACGAGCTTGTGGAGGCTGACACCCCACACACATTTCCTCCCTCACTTGCATTGCATGCATTTTACTGTTAAAGCTGATGCTTTTGTCTGTTTTGGTGTATCATTGACATGATCCCTTAGGACTCTCATTTCCTCTGATAAGGACTTGATGATAGACTTTTAGGTTGAAACCTATGCATGACAACATCTAGGAGTTCCCTGTTCAAACCTCAACCATAGGATGAATCCATGGCATGATAACAGTAGGACTTGATAGTCTCCCTCCTAGTTGGGCCTGTTCTCTTCTCATCTCCAAGCAGTTTAAGATACAGTAATCATGAATGATTTCTTTTCGTACGTTACGAGCCTTAAGCTATCTGAGGATGGATGATTAGTATGATACCCTTTGGGTGACATGCGGCGCATTCACTCTCAGGTCATAGTCTCTAGTGCGGTTGAAATCGCAAACAATAAAAAACACTTCTTTCAGGAGATAACTCGTAGTTTCCCGAACTACGTTTGCTCTGATCTTTCATACCAGATGAAAGTACGTAGGCATAGGATGCGATATCCTAGCGAGCAACCTTTCCCCCATAACCCGTAGTTAGCCGAACTACGTTGACTCTGATTTCTCGTTCCAGACGGGAATACGTAGGCATAAAGCGCGATGCTTTGCCGAGTCATTTTTCTTTTTCTTTTCAGCCAGCCTTGATAGGTAGATAGATTATAACCAACCCGTCCAAGTAAACAAACAAGCGAGGATCCCGTCGAGTACGACGGACGTGAGGGGTGCTAATACCTTCCCCTTGCGTAACCGACTCCCGAACCCAGACAATGGTTGTGATGACCTTGTCTTACCCTTTTTTCGTCAGGTTTTTCCGATCGTTTCCTTTCCCGCTCTGAGGGATAAATAACGAAAGGTGGCGACTCTTCTGTCATGCCGGCACCTTATTTTCGCGCGAGCGACAACAGGCATCGAACCCGAAGCCCGACACAACACGAAATTGAGAAGAACATCTGACCTCGCTGTCAGGCATATGTTAAACAAACAAGCATCAAATTTGATGGCTGACTCAACTGAAGTTAAGAAGAACATCCGACCTTCCTTCCAGGCATTTGTTAAACAAACAGGAATCGAACCCGAATGTCGTCTCAACCCTTAGTTAAGAAGAACATCTGACCTCGCTGTCAAGCATCTGTTAAACAAACAGGTATCAAACCCGAAGGCCGGCTCACCTTGAAGTTGAGAGGAACATCTGACCTCCCCATCAGGCTATAGTTAAGCAAACAGGCATTGAACCCGAAGGCCGGCACAACACGAAGTTGAGAAGAACACCTGACCTCGCTGTCAGGCATATGTTAAACAAACAGGCATCAAATTTGATGGCCGACTCAACTGAAGTTAAGAAGAACATCCGACCTCGCTGCCAGGCATTAGTTAAACAAACAGGAATCGAACCCGAAGGCCGGCTCAACCCAAAGTTGAGAAGAACATCTGACCTCGCCGTCAGGCATATGCTAAACAAATATGCATTAAACCCGAAGGTCGTCGCAACCCTTAGTTAAGAAGAACATCTGACCTCGCTGTCAAATATCTGTTAAACAAACAGGTATCAAACCCGACGGTCGGCGCACCTTGAATATGAGAGGAACATCTGACCTCCTCATCAGGATATAGTTAAACAATCAGGCATCAAACACGAAGTCCGGCACAACAAGAAGTTGAGAAGAACATCTGACCTCGCCATCGGGTATCTGTTAAATAAACAGGTATCGAACCCGAAGGCCGGGACAACACGAAGTTGAGAGGAACATCTGACCTCGTCGAAAGGCATCTGTTAACCAAACAGGCATCGAACCCGAAAGTCGGCTCAACACGACATTGAGAGGAACATTTGAATTCACTGTCAAGCATCTGTTAAACAAACATGCATCAAATCCAAAGGCCGGTTCAACCCGAAGTTGAGAAGAACATCTGACCTCACCCTCAGGCATCTGTTAAAAAACAGGCATCGAATCCGAAGGGTTGCTCAACCCGAAGTTGATAAGAACATCTGACCTCGCCCTCACGTATCTGTTAAACAAATAGGCATCGAACCCGAAGGCCAGCTCAACACGAAGTTGAAAGGAACATCTGACCTCGTCGTCAGGAATTTGTTAAACAAACAGGCATCGAACCCGAAGGTCGGCTCAACATGAAGTTGAGAGGAACATTTGACCTCACTGTCAAGCATCTGTTAAACAAACCGGCATCAAATCCGAAGGCCGGATCAACCCGAAGTTGAGAAGAACATCTGCCCTCGCCGTCAGGCATCTGTTAAAAAAACAGGCATCGAACCCCAAGGGCGGCTCATCCCAAATTTGATAAGAACATCTGACCTCGCTGTTAGGCATCTGTTAAAGAAACAGACATCGAACCCGAAGGGCGGCTCAACCCGAAGTTGATATGAACATCTGACCTCACCGACAGGCATCTGTTAAACAAACAGGCATCGAACCCAAAGGGCGGCTCAACCCGAAGTTGATAAGAAGATCTGACCTCGCAGTCAGGCATCTCTTAAACAAACAGGCATTGAACCCGAAGGCCGGCTCAACACGAAGTTGAGAGGAACATCTGACCTCGCCATCAGGCATCTTTTAAACAAACAGTCATCGAACCTGAAGGTCGGCTCAACATGAAGTTGAGAGGAACATTTGACTTCATTGTCAAGCATCTGTTAAACAAACAGGCATCAAATCCGAAGGCCGACTCAACCCGAAGTTGATAAGAACATTAGACCTGTCCGCCAGGCATCTGTTAAACAAACAGGCATCAAACCCGAAGGTCGGCTCAACCCGAAGTTGAGAAGAATATTTGACCTCGCCGTCAGGCATCTGTTAAACAAACAGGAATCGTACCCGAAGGCCCTCTCAATCCTTAATTGAGAAGAACATCTGACCTTACCGTCAAATATCTCTTAACCAAAAGAGCATTGAACCCGAAGGTCGGCTCAACTTGAAGTTGAGAGGAACATCTGACCTCCCCATCAGGAATTAGTTAAACAAACAGGCATCGAACCCGAAGGCCGGCACAACACGAAGTTGAGAAGAACATCTGACCTCGCTGTCAGGCACATGTTAAACAAACAGACATCGAATTTGATGGCCGACTCAACCCGAAGTTGAGAAGAACATCTGACCTCACCGTCAGTTATCTGTTAAACAAACAGGTATAGAACCCGAAGGGCGGCTCATCCCAAAGTTGATAAGAACATCTGACCTTGCCGTCATGCATCTGTTAAAGAAACAAGCATCGAACCCGAAGGTCGGCTCAACACGAAGTTGAGAGGAACATCTGACCTCGCCGTCAGGCATCTGTTAAAGAAACAGGCATCGAACCCGAAGGTCGGCTCAACATGAAGTTGAGAAGAACATATGACCTCGCCGTCAAGCATCTGTTAAACAAATAGGCATCAAATCCGAAGGTCGGCTCAACCCTATGTTGAGAAGAACTTCTGACCTCACCGTCAGGCATCTGTTAAACAAACATGCATCGAACCCGAAGGGCGGCTCAACCCGAAGTTGATAAGAACATAAGACCTCTCCGCCAGGCATCTGTTAAACAAACAGGCATCGAACCCGATGGTCGGCTCAACTTGAAGTTGAGAGGAACATCTGGCCTCCCCATCAGGCATTAGTTAAACAAACAGGCATCGAACCCGAAGGCCGGTACAACACGAAGTTGACAAGAACATCTGACTTCGCTGTCAGGCATATGTTAAACAAACAGGAATTAAATTTGATGGCCGGATCAACTGAAGTTGAGAAGAACATCTGACCTCACTGCCAGGCATTAGTTAAACAAACAGGAATCGAACCCGAAGGCCGGCTCAACCCGAAGTTGAGAAGAACATCTGACCTCACCGTCAGGCATCTACTAAACAAATATGCATCAAACCCGAAGGCCGTCTCAACCCTTAATTGAGAAGAACATCTGACCACGCCGTCAAACATCTGTTAAACAAACAGGTACCAAACCCGAAGGCCGGATCACCTTTAAGTTGAGATTAACATCTGACTTCCCCATCAGGATATAGTTAAACAAACAAGCATCGAACACGAAGTCCGACACAACACGAAGTTGAGAAGAACATCTGAACTTGCCATCGGGTATCTGTTAAACAAACAGGTATCGAACCCGAAGGCCGGCACAACACGAAGTTGAGAGGAACATCTGACCTCGCCGAAAGGCATCTGTTAAACAAACAGGCATCGAACCCGAAGGTCGGCTCAACATGACATTGAGAGGAATATTTGACTTCACTGTCAAGCATCTGTTAAACAAACATGCATCAAATCCAAAGGTCGGCTCAACCCTAAGTTGAGAAGAACATCTGACCTCACCATCAGGCATCTGTTAAACAAACAGGCATCAAATCCGAAGGGTTGCTCAACCCGAAGTTGATAAGAACATCTAACCTCGCTGTCAGGCATCTGTTAAACAAATAGGCATTGAACCCGAAGGCCGGCTCAACACGAAGTTGAGAGGAACATCTGACTTCGCCGTCAGGCATCTTTTAAACACACAGTCATCGAACCTGAAGGTCGGCTCAACATGAAGTTGAGAGGAACATTTGACTTCACTGTTAAGCATCTGTTAAACAAACAGGCTTTAAATCCGAAGGCCGGCTCAACCCGAAGTTAAGAAGAACATCTGACCTCACCGTCAGGCATCTGTTAAAAAAACAGGCATCGAACCCGAAGGCCGGCTCAACCCGAAGTTGAGAAGAACATTTGACCTTGCTGTCAAACATCAGTTAAACAAACAGGCATCGAACCCGAAGGCCGACTCAACTTGAAGTTGAGAGGGACATCTGACCTCCCTATCAGGCATTTGTTAAACAAACAGGCATCGAACCCGAAGCCCGACACAACACGAAGTTGAGAAGAACATCTGACCACGCTGTTAGGCATATGTTAAACAAACAGGCATTAAATTTGATGGCTGACTCAACTGAAGTTAAGAAGAACATCCGACCTTGCTGCCAAGCATTAGTTAAACAAATAGGAATCGAACCCGAATGTTGTCTCAACCTTTAGTTAAGAAGAACATCTGACCTCGCTGTCAAACATTTGTTAAACAAACAGGTATCAAACCCGAAGGCCGGCTCACCTTGAAGTTGAGAGGAACATCTGACCCCCCCCCCATCAAGCTATAGTTAAACAAACAGGCATCGAACCCGAAGTCCGGCACAACACGAAGTTGAGAAAAACATCTGACCTCGCCATCAGGCATCTGTTAAACAAACAGGTATCGAACCCGAAGGCCGGCTCAACACGAAGTTTAGAGGAACATCTGACCTTGCCGACAGGCATCTGTTAAACAAACAAGCATCAAACCCGATGGTCGGCTCAACATGATGTTGAGAGGAACATTTGACTTCACTGTCAAGCATCTGCTAAACAAACAGGCATCAAATCCATAGGTCGGCTCAACCCGAAGTTGAGAAGAACATCTGACCTTGCCGTCAGGCATCTGTTAAACAAACAGGCATCGAACCCGAAGGGCTGCTCAACCCGAAGTTGATAAGAACATCTGACCTCGCCGTCAGGCATCTGTTAAACAAATAGGCATCGAACCCGAAGGCCGACTCAACACGTAGTTGAGAGGAACATCTGACCTCGTCGTCAGGCATTTGTTAAACAAACAGGCATCGAACACGAAGGTCGACTCAACATGAAGTTGAGAGTAACATTTGACCTCATTGTCAAGCATCTGTTAAACAAACAGGCATCAAATCCGAAGGCCGACTCAACCCGAAGTTGAGAAGAACATCTGACCTCACCGTCAGGCATCTGTTAAACAAACAGGCATTGAACCCGAAGGGCGGCTCATCCCAAAGTTGATAAGAACATCTGACCTTGCCGTCAGGCATCTGTTAAACAAACAGGCATCGAACCCGAAGGGCGGCTCAACCCGAAGTTGATAAGAACATCTGACCTCACCGCCAGGCTTCTGCTAAACAAACAGGCATCGAACCCAAAGGGCGGCTCAACCCGAAGTTGATAAGAACATCTGACCTTGCCGTCAGGCATCTCTTAAACTAACAGGCATCGAACCCGAAGGCCGGCTCAACACGAAATTGAGAGGAACGTCTGACCTCGCCGTCAGGCATCTGTTAAACAAACAGGCATCGAACCCGAAGGTCGGCTCAACATGAAGTTGAGAGGAACATTTGACTTCACTGTAAAGCATCTGTTAAACAAACAGACATCAAATTCGAAGGCCGGCTCAACCCGAAGTTGCGGAGAACATCTGACCTCATCGTCAGACATCTGTTAAACAAATAGGAATCGAACCCGAAGGGCGGCTCAACCTGAAGTTGATAAGAACATTAGACCTCTCTTCCAGGCATCTGTTAAACAAACAGGCGTCGAACCCGAAGGCCGGCACAACATGAAGTTGAGAAGAACATCTGACCTCGATCTCAGGCATATGTTAAACAAACAGGCATCAAATTTGATGGCCGACTCAACTGAAGTTAAGAAGTACATCCGACCTCGCTGCCAGGCATTAGTTAAACAAAAAGGAATCGAACCCGATGGTCGGCTCAACCCGAAGTTGAGAAGAACATCTGACCTCGCCGTCAGGCATCTGCTAAACAAATAGGCATCAAACACGAAGGTCGTCTCAACCCTTAGTTGAGAAGAACATCTGACCTCGCCGTCAAACATCTGTTAAACAAATAGGTATCAAACCCGAAGGCCGGCTCACCTTGAAGTTGAGAGGAACATATGACCTCTCCATCAGTCCGGCACAACACGAAGTTGAGAAGAACATCTGACCTCACCATCAGGCATCTGTTAAACAAACAGGTATCGAACCCGAAGGCCAGCTCAACACGAAGTCGAGAGGAACATCTGACCTTGCCGTTAGGCATCTGTTAAACAAACAGGCATCAAACCCGAAGGTCGGCTCAACATGAAGTTGAGAGGAACATTTGACTTCACTGTCAAGCATCTGTTAAACAAACAGACATCAAATCCGAAGGCCGGCTCAACCCGAAGTTGAGAAGAACATCTGACATCACCGTCAGACATCTATTAAACAAATAGGAATCGAACCTGAAGGGCGGCTCAACCTGAAGTTGATAAGAACATTAGACCTCTCTTCCAGGCATCTGTTAAACAAACAGGCATCGAACCCAAAGACCGGCTCAACCCGAAGTTCGGAAGAAAGTTTTACCTCGCCGTCAGGCATCTGTTAAACAAACAGGAATCAAACCCGAAGGCCGTCTCAATCTTTAATTGAGAAGAACATTTGACCTCGCTGTCAAACATCTGTTAAACAAACAGGCATCAAACCCGAAGTCCGGCTCAACTTGAAGTTTAGAGAAACATCTGACCTCCCCATCAGGCATTAGTTAAACAAACAGGCATCGAACCCGAAAGCCGGCACAACACGAAGTTGATGGTCGGGAATATGTTAAACAAACAAGCATCGAAATTGATGGTCGACTCAACCCGAAGTTGAGAAGAACATCCGACGTCGCTGTCAGGCATTAGTTAAACAAACAGGAATGGAACCCGAAGGCTGGCTCAACCCGAAGTTGAGAATAACATCTGACCTAGCCGCCGGGCATCTGTTAAACAAACAGGCATCGAACCCAAAGGCTGGCTCAACCCGAAGTTGAGAAGAACATCTGACCTCGCCGTCAGGCATCTGTTAAACAAAAAGGTGTGGAACCCGAAGGCCGGCTCAACCCGAAGTTGAGAAGAACATCTGACCTTGCTGTCAGGCATCTGTTAAACAAACAGGCATCAAACCCGAAGGTCGTCTCAACCCTTAGTTGACAAGAACATCTCACCTTGCCGTCAAACATCTGTTAAACAAACAAGCATCGAACGACAAGGGCGGCTCAACCCGAAGTTCATAAGAACATCAGACCTCGCCCTCAATCATCGAACCCGAAGGCCAGCTCAACACGAAGTTAAGAGGAACATCTGACCTCGCCGTCAGGCATCTGTTAAACAAACTGACATCGAACCTAAAGGTCGGCTCAACATGAAGTTGAGAGGAACATTTGACTTCACCGTCAATCATCTGTTAAACAAACAGGCATCAAATCCGAAGGCCGACTCAACGTGAAGTTTAGAAGAACATATGACTTCACCGTCAGGCATCTGTTAAACAAACAGGCATCGAACCCGAAGTGCAGCTCAACCCGAAATTGATAAGAACATTAGACCTCGCCGTCAGGAATCTCTTAAACAAACAATCATCGAACCCAACAGTTGGCTCAATACGAAGTTGAGAGGAACATCTGACCTCGCTGTCAGGCATCTGTTAAACAAACAGGCATCGAACCTGAAGGTCGTCTCAACATGAAGCTGAGAGGAACATTTAACTTAACTGTAAAGCATCTGTTAAACAAACAGGCATCAAATCCGAAGGCCGGCTCAACCCAAAGTTGAAAAGAACATCTGACCCCATCGTCAGACATCTGTTAAACAAACAGGCATCGAACACGAAGGGCGGCTCAACCCGAAGTTGATAAGAACATTTGACCTCTTTGCCAGGCATCTGTTAAACAAACAGGCATCGAACCCGAAGGCCGGCTCAACCCGAAGTTGAGAAGAACATTTGACCTAGCCGTCAGGCATCTGTTAAACAAACAGGCATCGAACTCGAAGGCCGTCTCAATCCGTAATTGAGAAGAACATCTGACCTCGCCGTCAAACATCTGTTAAACAAACAGGCATCAAACCCGAAGGCCGGCTCAACTTGAAGTTCAGAGGAACATCTGACCTCCCCATCAGGCATTAGTTAAACAAACAGGCATCGAACCCGAAAGTCGGCTCAATACGAAGTTGAGAAGAACATCTAACCTCACTGTCAGGCATATGTTAAACAAACAAGCATTGAAATTGATGGCCGACTCAAGCCAAAGTTGAGAAGAACATCCGACCTCGCTGCCAGGCATTAGTTAAACAAACAGGAATCGAACCCAAAGGCCGGCTCAACCCGAAGTTCAGAATAACATCTGACCTAGCCGTCATGCATCTGTTAAACAAACAGGCATGAACCCAAAGGCCAGCTCTACCCGATGTTGAGAAGAACATCTGACCTCGCCGTGAGGCATCTGTTAAACAAAAAGGTGGGGAACCCGAAGACCGGCTCAACCCGAATTTGAGAAGAACATCTGACCTTGCCGTCAGGCATCTGTTAAACAAACAGGCATTAAACCCAAAGGTCGTCTCAACCCTTAGTTGAGAAGAACATCTGACCTCGCTGTCAAACATCTGTTAAACAAACAGGCATCGAACGTGAAGGGCGGCTCAACCCGAAGTTGATAAGAACATCTGACCTCGCCGTCAATCATCGAACCCGAAGGCCGACTCAACACGAAGTTAAGAGGAACATCTGACCTCACCGTCAGGCATTTGTTAAACAAACCGGCCTCGAACCTAAAGGTCGGCTCAACATGAAGTTGAGAGGAACATTTGACTTCACTGTTAAGCATCTGTTAAACAAACAGGCATCAAATCCGAAGGCCGCCTCAACCCGAATTTTAAAAGAACATCTGACTTCACCGTCAGGCCTCTGTTAAACAAACAGGCATCGAACCCGAAGGGCGGCTCAACCCGAAGTTGATAAGAATAGTAGACCTCGCCGTCAGGCATCTCTGAAACAAACAATCATCGAACCCAACGGTTGGCTCAACACGAAGTTGAGAGGAACATCTGACCTCGTTGTCAGGCATCTGTTAAACAAACAGGCATCGAACCTGAAGGTCGGCTCAACATGAAGCTGAGAGGAACATTTGACTTCACTGTTAAGCATCTGTTAAACAAACAGGCATCAAATTCGAAGGCCAGCTCAACCTGAAGTTGAAAAGAACATCTGACCTCACAATCAGGCATCTGTTAAACAAACAGGCATCGGACACGATGGGCAGCTCAACCCGAAGTTGATAAGAACATTTGACCTCTCTGCCAGGCATCTGTTAAACAAACAGGCATCGAACCCGAAGGCCGGCTCACCCCGAACTTGAGAAGAACATTTGGCCTCGCCGTCAGGCATCTGTTCAACAAACAGGCATCGAACCTGAAGGCCGTCTCAATCGTTAATTGAGAAGAACATCTGACCTCGTCGTCAAACATCTGTTAAACAAACAGGCATCGAACGCGATGTGCGGCTCAACCCTAAGTTGATAAGAACATCTGACCTCGCCATCAATCATCGAACCCGAAGGCCGGCTCAACACGAAGTTAAGAGGAACATTTGACCTCGCCGTCTGGCATCTGTTAAACAAATCGGCATCGAACCTAAAGGTCGTCTCAACATGAAGTTGAGAGGAACATTTGACTTCACTGTCAAGCATCTGTTAAACAAACAGACATCAAATCCGAAGGCCGACTCAACTCGAAGTTGAGAAGAACATCTGACCTCACCGTCAGGCATCTTATAAACAAACAGGCATCGAACCCGAAGGGCGGCTCAACCCGAAGTTGATAAGAACATTAGACCTCGCCGTCAGGCATTTCTTAAACAAATAATCATCGAACCCAACGGTTGGCTCAACACGAAGTTGAGAGGAACATCTTACCTCGCCATCAAGCATTTGTTAAACAAACAGGCATCGAACCTGAAGGTCGGCTCAACATGAAGCTGAGAGGAACATTTGACTTCACTTTCAAGCATCTGTTAAACAAACAGGCGTCAAATGCGAAGGCCGAATCAACCCGAAGTTGAAAAGAACATCTCACCTCACCGTCAGGCATCTGTTAAACAAACAGGCATCGAACACGAAGGGCGGCTCAACCCTAAGTTGATAAGAACATTTGTCCTCTCTGCTAGGCATCTGTTAAACAAACAGGCATCGAACCCAAAGGTCGGCTCAACACGAAGTTGAGAAGAACATTTGACCTCGCCGTCAGGTATCTGTTAAACAAACAGGCATCGAACTCGAAGGCCGTCTCAATCCTTAATTGAGAAGAACATCTGACCTCGCCGTCAAACATCTGTTAAACAAACAGGCATCGAACCCGAAGGCCGACTCAACTTGAAGTTGAGAGGAAAATCTGACCTCCCCATCAGGCATTAGTTAAACAAGCAGGCATCGAACCCGAAGGCCAGCTTAACACGAAGTTGAGAAGAACATCTGACCTCGCTGTCAGGCATATGTTAAACAAACAGGCAGCGAATTTGATGGCCGACTCAACCCGAAATTGAGAAGAACATCCGACCTTGCTGCCAGGCAATAGTTAAACAAACAGGAATCGAACCCGAAGGCCGGCTCAACCCGAAGTTGAGAAGAACATCTGACCTAGTCGCCAGGCATCTTTTAAACAAACAGGCATCCAACCCAAAGGCCGGCTCAACCCGAAGTCGAGAAGAACATCTGACCTTGCCGTCAGGCATCTGTTAAACAAAAAGGTGTGGAACCGGAAGGCCGGCTCAACCCGAAGTGTAGAAGAACATCTGACCTTGCCGTCAGGCATCTGTTAAACAAACAGGCATCAAACTCGAAGGTCTTCTCAACCCTTAGTTGAGAAGAACATCTGACCTCGCCGTTAAACATATGTAAAACAAATAGGCATCGAACCCGAAGGGCGGCTCAACCCGAAGTTGATAAGAACATCTGACCTCGCTGTCAGGCATCTGTTAAACAAACAGGCATCGAACCCGAAGGCCGGCTCAACACGAAGTTGAGAGGAACATCTGACCTCGCCGTCAGGCATCTGTTAAACAAATAGGCATTGAACCTGAAGGTCAGCTCAACATGAAGCTGAGAGGAACATTTGACTTCACTGTCAAGCATCTTTTAAACAAACGGACATCAAATCCGAAGGCCGGCTCAACCCGAAGTTGAAAAGAACATCTCACCTCACCGTCAGGCATCTGTTAAACAAACAGGCATCGAACACGAAGGGCGGCTCAACCCGAAGTTTATAAGAACATTTAACCTCTATGCCAGGCATCTGTTAAACAAACAGGCATCGAACCCAAAGGTCGGTTCAACCCGAAGTTGAGAAGAACATTTGACCTCGCCGTCAGGCATCTGTTAAACAAACAGGCATCGAACCCGAAGGCCGTCTCAATCCTTAATTGCGATGAACATCTGACCTCGCCTTCAAACATCTGTTAAACAAACAGGCATTGAACCCGAAGGCCGACTCAACTTGAAGTTGAGAGGAAAATCTGACCTCCCCATCAGGCATTAGTTAAACAAGCAGGCATCGAACCCGAAGGCCAGCTTAACACGAAGTTGAGAAGAACATCTGACCTTGCTGTCAGGCATATGTTAAACAAATAGGCAGCGAATTTGATGGCCGACTCAACCCGAAGTAGAGAAGAACATCCGACCTCGCTTCCAGGCATTAGTTAGACAAACAGGAATCGAATCCGAAGGCCGGCTCAACCCGAAGTTGAGAAGAACATCTGACCTAGTCGCCAGGAATCTTTTAAACAAAAAGGCATCGAACCTAAAGGCCAGCTCAACCCGAAGTCGAGAAGAACATCTAAACCTCGCCGTCAGGCATCTGTTAAACAAAAAGGTTTGGAACCGGAAGGCCGGCTCAACCCGAAGTGTAGAAGAACGTCTGACCTTGCCATCAGGCATCTGTTAAACAAACAGGCATCAAACTCGAAGGTCTTCTCAACCCTTAGTTGAGAAGAACATCTGACTTCGCCGTTAAACATCTGTAAAACAAACAGGCATCGAACCCGAAGGGCGGCTCAACCCGAAGTTGATAAGAACATCTGACCTCGCTGTCAGGCATCTGTTAAACAAACATGCATCGAACCCGAAGGCCGGCTCAACACGAAGTTGAGAGGAACATCTGACCTCGCCGTCAGGCATCTTTTAAACAAATAGGCATCGAACCTGAAGGTCGGCTCAACATGAAGCTGAGAGGAACATTTGACTTCACTGTCAAGCATCTGTTAAACAAACAGGCATCAAATCCGAAGGCCGACTCAATCCGAAGTTGAAAAGAACATATCACCTCACCGTCAGGCATCTGTTAAACAAACAGGCATCGAACACGAAAGGCGGCTCAACCCGAAGTTGATACGAACATTTGACCTCTCTGCCAGGCATCTGTTAAACAAACAGGCATCGAACCCAAAGGTCGGCTCAACACGAAGTTGAGAAGAACATTTGACCTCGCCGTCAGGTATCTGTTAAACAAACAGGCATCGAACCCGAAGGCCGTCTCAATCCTTAATTGAGAAGAACATCTGACCTCGCCGTCAAACATCTGTTAAACAAACAGGCATCGAACCCGAAGGCCGACTCAACTTGAAGTTGAGAGGAAAATCTGACCTCCCCATCAGGCATTAGTTAAACAAGCAGGCATCGAACCCGAAGGCCAGCTTAACACGAAGTTGAGAAGAACATCTGACTTCGCTGTCAGGCATATGTTAAACAAACAGGCAGCGAATTTGATGGCCGACTCAACCCGAAATTGAGAAGAACATCCGACCTTGCTGCCAGGCAATAGTTAAACAAACAGGAATCGAACCCAAAGGCCGGCTCAACCCGAAGTTGAGAAGAACATCTGACCTAGTCGCCAGGCATCTTTTAAACAAACAGGCATCCAACCCAAAGGTCGGCTCAACCCGAAGTCGAGAAGAACATCTGACCTTGCCGTCAGGCATCTGTTAAACAAAAAGGTGTGGAACCGGGAGGCCGGCTCAACCCGAAGTGTAGAAGAACATCTGACCTTGCCGTCAGGCATCTGTTAAATAAACAGGCATCAAACTCGAAGGTCTTCTCAACCCTTAGTTGAGAAGAACATCTGACCTCGCCGTTAAACATATGTAAAACAAACAGGCATCGAACCTGAAGGGCGGCTCAACCCGAAGTTGATAAGAACATCTGACCTCGCCGTCAGGCATCTGTTAAACAAACAGGCATCGAACCCGAAGGCCGGCTCAACACGAAGTTGAGAGGAACATCTGACCTCGCCGTCAGGCATCTGTTAAACAAATAGGCATTGAACCTAAAGGTCGGCTCAACATGAAGCTGAGAGGAACATTTGACTTCACTGTCAAGCATCTGTTAAACAAACAGGCATCAAATCCGAAGGCCGGCTCAACCCGAAGTTGAAAAGAACATCTCACCTCACCGTCAGGCATCTGTTAAACAAACAGGCATCGAACACGAAGGGCGGCTCAACCCGAAGTTTATAAGAACATTTGACCTCTATGCCAGGCATCTGTTAAACAAACAGGCATCGAACCCAAAGGCCGGTTCAACCCTAAGTTGAGAAGAACATTTGACCTCGCCGTCAGGCATCTGTTAAACAAACAGGCATCGAACCCGAAGGCCGTCTCAATCCTTAATTGAGAAGAACATTTGACCTCGCCTTCAAACATCTGTTAAACAAACAGGCATTGAACCCGAAGGCCGACTCAACTTGAAGTTGAGAGGAAAATCTGACCTCCCCATCAGGCATTAGTTAAACAAGCAGGCATCGAACCCGATGGCCAGCTTAACACGAAGTTGAGAAGAACATCAAACCTTGTTGTCAGGCATATGTTAAACAAATAGGCAGCGAATTTGATGGCCGACTCAACCCGAAGTAGAGAAGAACATCCGACCTCGCTTCCAGGCATTAGTTAAACAAACAGGAATCGAACCCGAAGGCCGGCTCAACCCAAAGTTGAGAAGAACATCTGACCTAATCGCCAGGAATCTTTTAAACAAAAAGGCATCGAACCCAAAGGTCAGCTCAACCCGAAGTCGAGAAGAACATCTAAACCTCGCCGTCAGGCATCTGTTAAAAAAAAGGTGTGGAACCCGAAGGCCGGCTCAACCCGAAGTTGACAAGAACATCTGACCTTGCCGTCAGGCATCTGTTAAACAAACATGCATCAAACCCGAAGGTCTTCTCAACCCTTAGTTGAGAAGAACATCAGACATCACCGTCAAACATCTGTTAAACAAACAGGCATGGAACCCGAAGGGCGGCTCAACCCGAAGTTGATAAGAACTTCTGACCTTGCCGTCAGGCATCTGTTATACAAACAGGCATCGAACCCGAAGGCCGGCTCAACACGAAGTTGAGAGGAACATCTGACCTCGCCGTCAGGCATCTGTTAAACAAACAAGCATCGAACCTGGAGGTCGACTAAACATGAAGTTGAGAGGAACATTTGACTTCACTGTCAAATATCTGTTAAACAAACAGGCATCGAACCCGAAGGGCGGCTCAACCTGAAGTTGAAAAGAACATTAGACCTCACCGTCAGGCATCTCTTAAACAAACAGGCATCGAACCCGAAGGCCAGCTCAACACGAAGTTGAGAGGAACATATGACCTCGCTGTCAGGCATCGAACCTGAAGGTCGGCTCAATATGAAGTTGGGAGGAATATTTGACTTCACTGTCAAGCATCTGTTAAACTAACAGGCATCAAATCTGAAGGCCGGCTCAACCCGATGTTGAGAAGAACATCTGACCTCACTGTCAGGCATCTGTTAAACAAACAGGCATCGAACCCGAAGGGCGGCTCAAGCCGATGTTGATAAAACCATTTGACCTCTCTGCCAAGTATCTGTTAAACAAACAGGCATCGAACCCGAAGGCCGGCTCAACCCAAAGTTGAGAAGAACATTTGACCTCGCCATCAGGCATCTGTTAAACAAACAGGCATCGAACCCGAAGGCCGTCTCAATCCTTAATTGAGAAAAACATCTGACCTCGCCGTCAAACATCTGTTAAACCAACAAGCATCGAACCCGATTGTCGGCTAAACTTGAAGTTGAGAGGAACATCTGACCTCCCCACCAGGCATTAGTTAATCAAATAGGCATCAAACCCGAACGCCGGTACAACACGAAGTTGAGAAGAACATCTGACGTTGCTGTAAGGAATATGTTAAACAAACAGGCTTCAAATTTGATGGCCGACTCAACCCGAAGTTGAGAAGAACATCCGACCTCGCTGACAGGCATTAGTTTAACAAACAGGAATCGAACCCGAAGGGCGGCTCAACCCGAAGTTGAGAAGAACATCTGACCTAGTCGCCAAACATCTGTTAAACAAACATGCATCGAACCCAAAGGCCGGCTCAACCCGAAGTCGAGAAGAACATCTGACCTCGCTGTCAGGCATCTGTTAAACAAACAGGCATCAAACCTGAAGGCCGTCTCAACCCTTAGTTGAGAAGAACATCTGACCTCGCTGTCAAACATCTGTTAAACAAACAGGTATCAAACCTGAAAGCCATCTCACCATGAAGTTGAGAGGAACATCTGACCTCCCCATCAGGCATTAGTTAAACAAACAGGCATTGAACCCGAAGGCCGGCACAACACGAAGTTGAGAAGATCATCTGACCTTGCCGTCAGGCATCTGTTAAAGAAACAGGTATCGAACCCGAAGGCCGGCTCAACACAAAGTTGAGAGGAACATCTAACCTCTCCGTCAGGCATCTGTTAAACAAACAGGCATCAAACCTAAAGGACGACTCAATATGAAGTAGAGAGGAACATTTGACTTCACTGTCAAGCATCTGTTAAACAAACAGGCATCAAATCCAAAGGCTAGCTTAACCCGATGTTTAGAAGAACATCTGACCTCAACGTTAGGCATCTGTTAAACAAACAGGCATCGAACCCGAAGGGCGGATCAAGCCGAAGTTGATAAAAACATTTGACCTCTCTGCCAGGCATCTGTTAAACAAACTAGCATCGAACCCGAAAGCCTGCTCAACCCGAAGTTGAGAAGAACATTTGACCTCGCCGTCAGGCATCTGTTAAACAAACAGGCATCGAACCCGAAGGCCGTCTCAATCCTTAATTGAGAAGAACATCTGACCTCGCAGCCAAACATCTGTTAAACAAACAGTTATCGAACCCGAAGGCCGGCTCAACTTGAATTGAGAGGAACATCTAACCTCCCCACCAGGCATTAGTTAAACAAACAGGCATCGAACCCGAAGGCCGGGATAACACGAAGTTGAGAAGAACATATGACGTCGCTGTCAGGCATATGTTAAACAAACAAGCATCGAATTTGATGGCCGACTCAACCCAAAGTTGAGAAGAACATCCGATCTCGCTGCCAGGCATTAGTTAAACAAACAGGAATCGAACCCGAAGGTCGGCTCAACCCGAAGTTGAGAAGAACATCTGACCTCGCCATCAGGCATCTGTTAAACAAACATGCATCGAACCCGAAGGGCGGGTCAACCCGAAGTTGATTAGAAAATCTGACCTCACCGTCAATCATCTGTTAAACAAACAGACATCGAACCCGAAGGTCGGCTCAACATGAAGTTGAGAGGAATATTTGACTTCACTATCAAACAAAAAGGTGTGGAACCCGAAGGCTGGCTCAACCCGAAGTTGAGAAGAACAACTGAGCTTGTCGTTAGGCATCTGTTAAACAAACAGGCATCAAACCCGAAGGTCGTCTCAACCCTTAGTTGAGAAGAACATACGACCTCGCTGTCAAACATCTGTTAAACAAACAGGTATCGAACCCGAAATCCGGCTCATCAGGAAGTTGAGAGGAACATCTGACCTCCCCATCAGGCATTAGTTAAACAAACAGGAATCAAACCCAAAGGCCGGTACAACACGAAGTTGAGAAGAACATCTGACCTCGCCGTTAGGCATCTGTTAAACAAATAGGTGTCGAACTCGAAGGTCGGCTCAATATGAAGTTGAGAGGAATATTTGACTTCACTTTCAAGCATCTGTTAAACAAACAGGCATCAAATCTGAAGGCCAGCCCAACTTGAAGTTGAGAAGAACATCTGACCTCACCATCAGGCATCTGTTAAACAAACATGCATCAAACCCGAAGGGCGGGTCAACCCGAAGTTGATTAGAACATCTGACCTCACCGTCAATCATCTGTTAAAAAAACAGACATCGAACCCGAAGGTCGGCTCAACATGAAGTTGAGAAGAATATTTGACTTCACTGTCAAGCATCTGTGAAACAAACATGCATCGAACCCGAAGGCCGGCTCAACACGAAGTTGATAGGAACATCTAACCTCACCGTCAGTCATCTGTCAAACAAACAGACATCGAACCCGAAGGTCGGCACAACATGAAGTTGAGAGGAATATTTGAGTTCACTGTCAAGTATCTGTTAAACATGCAGGCATCAAATCTGAAGGCCGGCTCAACACGAAGTTGAGAGGAACATCTGACCTCGCCGTCAGGCATCTGTTAAACAAACATGCATCAAACCTGAAGGTCAGCACAACATGAAGTTGAGAGGAACATTTGAGTTCACTGTCAAGCATCTGTTAACCAAACAGGCATCAAATCCGAAGGCTGTCTCAATCTTTAATTGAGAAGACCATCTGACCTCAAAGTCAAACATCTGTTAAACAAACAGGCATCGAACCCGAAGGCCGGCTCAACTTGAAGTTTAGAGGAACATTTGACCTCCCCATCAGGAATTAGTTAAACAAACAAGCATCAAACCCGAAGGCCGACTCAACCCGAAGTTGAGAAGAACATCCGACCTCGCTGCCAAGCATTAGATAAACAAACAGGAATCGAACCAGAAGGCTGGCTCAACCCGAAGTTGAGAAGAACATCTGACCTAGCCGCCAGACATCTGTAAAACAAACAGGAATCGAACCCAAAGGCCGGCTCAACCCGAAGTTGAGAAGAACATCTGACCTCACTGTCAGGCATCTGTTAAACAAAAAGGTGTGGAACCCGAAGGCCGGCTCAACCCGAAATTGAGAAGAACATCTCACCTCGCCGTCAAGCATCTGTTAAACAAACAGGCATCAAACCTGAAGGTTGGCTCAACATGAAGTTGAGAGGAACATTTGACTTCACTGTCAAGCATCTATTAAACAAACAGGCATCAAATTCGAAGGCCGGCTCAACCCGAAGTTGAGAAGAACATCTGACCTCACCGTCAGGCATCTGTTAAACAAACAGGCATCGAACCCGAAGGGCGGCTCAAGCCGAAGTTGATAAGAACATTAGACCTCCCCGTCAGGCATCTCTTAAACAAACAAACATCAAACTCGAAGGTCGGCTCAACACGAAGTTGAGAGGAACATCTGTCCTCGCCGTCAGACATCTATTAAACAAACAGGCATCAAACCCGAAAGCCGGCTCAACCCGAAGTTGAGAAGAATATTTGACCTCGCCGTCAGGCATCTTTTAAACAAACAGGCATCGAACCCGAAGGCCGTCTCAATCGTTAATTGATAAGAACATCTGACATCGCAGTCAAACATCTGTTAAACAAACAGGCATCGAACCCGAAGTTCGGCTCAACTTGAATTGAGAGGAACATCTAACCTCCCCACCAGGCATTAGTTAAACAAACAGACATCGAACCCGAAGGCCGGCATTACACGAAGTTGAGAAGAACATCTGACGTCGCTGTCAGGCATATGTTAAAACAAAAAGCATCGAATTTGATGGCCGACTCAACCCGAAGTTGAGATGAACATCTGACCTAGTCGCCAGGCATCGAACCCAAAGGCCGGCTCAACCCGAAGTCGAGAAGAACATATGACCTCGCCGTCAGGCATCTGTTAAACAAAAAGGTGTGGAACCTGAAGGCTGGCTAAACTCGAAGTTGAGAAGAACAACTGACCTTGCCGTCAGGCATCTGTTAAACAAAAAGGCATCAAACCCGAAGGCCGTCTCAACCCTTAGTTGAGTGGAACATATGACCTCGCTGTCAAACATCTGTTAAACAAACAGGTATCGAACCCGAAATCCGGCTCTTCATGAAGTTGAGAGGAACATCTGACCTCCCCATCAGGCATTAGTTAAACAAACAGGCATCAAACCCGAAGGCCGACACAACACGAAGTTGAGAAGAACATCTGACCTCGCTGTCAGGCATCTGTTAAACAAATAGGCATCGAACTCAAAGGTCGGCTCAACATGAAGTTGAGAGGAATATTTGACTTCACTGTCAAGCATCTGTTAAACAAACAGACATCAAATCTGAAGGTCGGCTCAACCCGAATTTGAGAAGAACATCTGACCTCACCATCAGGCATCTGTTAAACAAACATGCATCGAACCCGAAGGGCGGGTCAACCCGAAGTTAATTATAACATCTGACCTCACCGTCAATCATCTGTTAAACAAACAGACATCGAACCCGAAGGTAGGCACAACATGAAGTTGAAAGGAATATTTGACTTCTCTGTCAAGCATCTGTGAAACAAACATGCATCGAACCCGAAGGCCGGCTCAACACGAAGTTGATAGGAACATCTAACCTCGCCATCATTCATTTGTTAAACAAACAGACATCGAACCCGAAGGTCGGCACAACATGAAGTTGAGAGGAATATTTGAGTTCACTGTCAAGTATCTGTTAAACAAGCAGGCATCAAATCTGAAGGTCGGCTCAACACGAAGTTGAGAGGAACATCTGACCTCGCCGCCAGGCATCTGTTAAACAACATGCAGCGAACCTGAAGGTCGGCACAACATAAAGTTGAGAGGAACATTTGAGTTCATTGTCAAGCATCTGTTAAACAAACAGGCATCAAATCCGAAGGCTGTCTCAATCTTTAATTGAGAAGAACATCTGACCTCGACGTCAAACATCTGTTAAACAAACAGGCATCGAACCCGAAGGCCGACTCAACTTGAAGTTGAGAGGAACATTTGACCTCCCCATCAAGAATTAGTTAAACAAACAAGCATAAAACCCGAAGGCCGACTCAAGCCGAAGTTGAGAAGAACATCCGACCTCGCTGCCAAGCATTAGATAAACAAACAGGAATCGAACCCGAAGGCCGGCTCAACCCGAAGTTGAGAAGAACATCTGACCTAGCCGCCAGACATCCTTTAAACAAACAGGCATCGAACCCAAAGGCTAGCTCAACCCGAAGTTGAGAAGAACATCTGACCTCACTGTCAGGCATCTGTTAAACCAAAAGGTGTGGAACCCGAAGGCCGGCTCAACCCGAAATTGAGAAGAACTTCTCACCTCGCCGTCAAGCATCTGTTAAACAAACAGGCATCGAACCTGAAGGTTGGCTCAACATGAAGTTGAGAGGAACATTTGACTTCACTGTCAAGCATCTATTAAACAAACAGGCATCAAATTCGAAGGTCGGCTAAACCCGAAGTTGAGAAGAACATCTGACCTCACCGTCAGGCATCTGTTAAACAAACAGTCATCGAACCCGAAGGGCGGCTCAAGCCGAAGTTGATAAGAACATTAGACCTCGTCGTCACGCATCTCTTAAACAAACAGACATCAAACCCGAAGGTCGGCTCAACACGAAGTTGAGAGGAACATCTGACCTCGCCGTCAAGCATCTATTAAACAAACAGGCATCGAACTTGAAGGTCGGCTCAACATGAAGTTGAGAGGAAAATTTGACTTCACTGTCAAGCATCTGTTAAACAAACAGGCATCAAATCCGAAGGCCGGCTCAACCCGAAGTTGAGAAGAACATCTGACCTCACCGTCGGGCATCTGCTAAACAAACAGGCATCGAACCCGAAGGGCGGCTCAACCCGAAGTTGATAAGAATATCTGACTTCGCCGTTAGGCATCTGTTAAACAAACAGGCATCGAACCCGAAGGCCGGCTAAACCCGAAGTTGATAAGAACATCTGACCTTGCCGTCAGGCATCTGTTAAACAAACAAGCATCGAACCCGAAGGGCGGCTCAATCCGAAATTGATAAGAACATCTGACTTCGCTGTCAGGCATCTATCAAACAAACAGGCATCGAACCCGAAAGCCGGCTCAACCTGAAGTTGATAAGAACATATGACCTCGCCGTCAGGAATCTCGTAAATAAACAGACATCGAACCCGAAGGGAGGCTCAACCCAAAGTTGATAAGAACATCTGACTTCGCCGTCAGGCATCTGTTAAACAAACAGGCATCGAACATGAAGGTCGGCTCAACATGTAGTTGAGAGGAACATTTGACTTCACTGTCAAGCAGCTGTTAAACAAACAGGCATCAAATCTGAAGGCCGGCTCAACTCGAAGTTGAGAAGAACATCTGACCTCACCGTCAGGCATCTGTTAAACAAAAAGGCATCGAACCCGAAGGCCGGCTCAACTTGAATTGAGAGGAACATCTGACCTCCCCACCAGGCATTAGTTAAACAAACAGGCATCGAACCCGAAGGCCGGCATAACACGAAGTTGAGAATAACATCTAACGTCGCTGTCAGACATATGTTAAACAAACAAGCATCGAATTTGATGGCCGACTCAACCCGAAGTTGAGAAGAACATACGACCTCGCTGCCAGGCATTAGTTAAACAAACAGGAATCGAACCCGAAGGTCGGCTCAATCCCGAAGTTGAGAAGAACATCTGACCTAGTCGCCAGGCATCTGTTAAACAAACAAGCATCGAACCCAAAGGTCGAGTCAACCCGAAGTCGAGAAGAACATCTGACCTCGCCGTCAGGCATCTCTTAAACAAAAAGGAGTGGAACCCGAAGGCTGGCTCAACCCGATGTTGAGAAGAACAACTGAGCTTGCCGTCACGCATCTGTTGAACAAACAGGCATTAAACCCGAAGGCCGTCTCAACCCTTAGTTGAGAAGAACATCTGACCTTGCTGTCAAACATCTGTTAAACAAACAGGTATCGAACCCGAAATCCGGCTCATCATGAAGTTGATAGGAACATCTGACCTCCCCATTAGGCATTAGTTAAACAAACAGGCATCGAACCCAAAGGCCGACACAACACGAAGTTGAGAAGAACATCTGACCTCGCCGTCAGGCATCTATTAAACAAATAGGCATCGAACCCGAAGGCGGGTCAACATGAAGTTGAGAGGAATATTTGACTTCACTGTCAAGCATCTGTTAAACAAACAGGCATCAAATCCGAAGGTCGGCTCAACCCGAAGATGAGAAGAACATCTGACCTCACCATCAGGCATCTGTTAAACAAACATGCATCGAACCCGAAGGGCGGGTCAACCCGAAGTTGATAAGAACATTTGACCTCACCGTCAGTCATCTGTTGAACAAACAGACATCGAACCCGAAGGTCGGCTCAACATGAAGTTGAGAGGAATATGTGACTTCACTGTCAAGCATCTGTTAAACAAACAGGTATCGAACCCGAAGGCCGGCTCAAAACGAAGTTGAGAGGAACATCTGACCTCGCTGTCAGGCATCTGTTAAACAAACAGGCATCGAACCCGAAGGCCGACACAACACGAAGTTGAGAAGAACATCTGACCTCGTCGTCAGGCATCTATTAAACAAATAGGCATCGAACCCGAAGGTCGGCTCAACATGAAGTTGAGAGGAAGATTTGACTTCACTGTCAAGCATCTGTTAAACAAACAGGCATCAAATCCGAAGGCCGGCTCAACCCGAAGTTGAGAAGAACATCTGACCTCACCATTATGGATCTGTTAAACAAACATGCATCGAACCCGAAGAGCGGGTCAACCCGAAGTTGATAAGAACATCTGACCTCACCGTCAGGCATCTGTTAAATAAACAGACATCGAACCGGAAGGTCGGCTCAACATGAAGTTGAGAGGAATATTTGACTTCACTGTCAAGAATCTGTTAAAAAAACAAGCATCAAATCCGAAGGCCGGCTCAACCCAAAATTGAGAAGAACATCTGACCTCACCGTCAAGCATCTGTTAAACAAACAGGCATCGAACCCAAACGGCGGCTCAACCCGAAGTTGATAAGAACATTAGACCTCGCCGTCAGGCATCTCTTAAACAAACAGGCATCTAACCCGAAGGTCGGCTCAACACGAAGTTGAGAGAAACATCTGACCTCGCCGTCAGGGATCTATTAAACAAACAGGCATCAAACTTGAAGGTCGGCTCAACATGAAGTTGAGAGGAATATTTGACTTCACTGTCAAGCATCTGTTAAACAAACAGGCATCAAATCCGAAGGCCGGCTCAACCCGAAGTTGAGAAGAACATCTGACCTCACCATCATGCATCTGTTAAACAAACATGCATCGAACCCGAAGAGCGGGTCAACCCGAAGTTGATAAGAACATCTGACCTCACCGTCAGGCATCTGTTAAACAAACAGACATCGAACCCGAAGGTCGGCTCAACATGAAGTTGAGAGGAATATTTGACTTCACTGTCAAGAATCAGTTAAAAAAGAAGGTAACAAATCCGAAGGCCGACTCAACACGAAGTTGAGAGGAACATCTGACCTCGCCGTCAGGCATCTGTTAAATAAACATGCATCGAACCTGAAGGTCGGCTCAACATGAAGTTGAGAGGAACATTTGAGTTCACTGTCAAGCATCTGTTAAACAAACAGGCATCAAATTCGAAGGCCGACTCAACCCGAAGTTGAGAAGAACATCTGACCTCACCGTTAGGCATCTGTTAAACAAACAGGCATCGAACCTGAAGGCCGGCTCAACTTGAATTGAGAGGAACATCTGACCTCCCCACCAGGAATTAGTTAAACAAACAGGCATCGAACCCGAAGGCCGACATAACACGAAGTTGAGAATAACATCTGACGTCGCTGTCAGGCATATGTTAAACAAACAAGCATCGAATTTGATGGCCGACTCAACCCGAAGTTGAGAACAACATACAACCTCGCTGCCAGGCATTAGTTAAACAAACAGGAATCGAACCCGAAGGTCGGCTCAATCCCGAAGTTGAGAAGAACATCTGACCTAGTCGCCAGGCATCTGTTAAACAAACAGGCATCGAACCCAAAGGTCGAGTCAACCCGAAGCCGAGAAGAACATCTGACCTCGCCGTCAGGCATCTCTTAAACAAAAAGGAGTGGAACCCGAAGGCTGGCTCAACCCGATGTTGAGAAGAAAAACTGAGCTTGCCGTCACGCATCTGCTAAACAAACAGGCATCAAACCCGAAGGCTGTCTCAACCCTTATTTGAGAAGAACATCTGACCTTGCTGTCAAACATCTGTTAAACAAACAGGTATCGAACCCGAAATCCGGCTCATCATGAAGTTGAGAGGAACATCTGACCTCCCCATCAGGCATTAGTTAAACAAACAGGCATCGAACCCAAAGGCCGACACAACACGAAGTTGAGAAGAACATCTGACCTCGCCGTCCGGCATCTATTAAACAAATAGGCATCGAACCCGAAGGTCGGGTCAACATGAAGTTGAGACGAATATTTGACTTCACTGTCAAGCATCTGTTAAACAAACAGGCATCAAATCCGAAGGTCAGCTCAACCCAAAGATGAGAAGAACATCTGACCTCACCATCAGGCATCTGTTAAACAAACATGCATCGAACCCGAAGGGCGGGTCAACCCGAAGTTGATAAGAACATCTGACCACACCGTCAGTCATCTGTTGAACAAACAGACATCGAACCCGAAGGTCGGCTCAACATGAAGTTGAGAGGAATATGTGACTTCACTGTCAAACATCTGTTAAACAAACAGGTATCGAACCCGAAGGCCGGCTCAACACGAAGTTGAGAGGAACATCCGACCTCGCTGTCAGGCATCTGTTAAACAAATAGGCATCGAACCCGAAGGCCGATACAACACGAAGTTGAGAAGAACATCTGACCTCGTCGTCAGGCATCTGTTAAACAAATAGGCATCGAACCCGAAGGTCGGCTCAACATGAAGTTGAGAGGAATATTTGACTTCACTGTCAAGCATCTATTAAAGAAACAGGCATCAAATCCGAAGGCCGGCTCAACCCGAAGTTGAGAAGAACATCTGACCTCACCATTATGGATCTGTTAAATAAACATGCATCGAACCCGAAGAGCGGGTCAACCCGAAGTTGATAAGAACATCTGACCTCACCGTCAGGCATCTGTTAAATAAACAGACATCGAACCCGAAGGTCGGCTCAACATGAAGTTGAGAGGAATATTTGACTTCACTGTCAAGAATCTGTTAAACAAACAAGCATCAAATCCGAAGGCCGGCTCAACCCAAAATTGAGAAGAACATCTGACCTCACCGTTAAGCATCTGTTAAACAAACAGGCATCGAACCCAAACGGCGGCTCAACCCAAAATTGAGAAGAACATTAGACCTCGCCGTCAGGCATCTGTTAAACAAACAGGCATCGAACCCGAAGGTCGGCTCAACACGAAGTTTAGAGAAACATCTGACCTCGCCGTCAGGCATCTATTAAACAAATAGGCATCAAACTTGAAGGTCGGCTCAACATGAAGTTGAGAGGAATATTTGACTTTACTGTCAAGCATCTGTTAAACAAACAGGCATCAAATCCGAAGGCCGGCTCAACCTGAAGTTGAGAAGAACATCTGACCTCACCATCATGCATCTGTTAAATAAACATGCATCGAACAGGAAGAGCGGGTCAACCCGAAGTTGATAAGAACATCTGACCTCACCGTCAGGCATCTGTTAAACAAACAGACATCGAACCCGAAGGTCGGCTCAACATGAAGTTGAGAGGAATATTTGACTTCACTGTCAAGAATCTGTTAAACAAGAAGGTAACAAATCCGAAGGCCGGCTCAACACGAAGTTGAGAGGAACATCTGAACTCGCCGTCAGGCATCTGTTAAATAAACATGCATCGAACCTGAAGGTCGGCTCAACATGAAGTTGAGAGGAACATTTGAGTTCACTGTCAAGCATCTGTTAAACAAACAGGCATCAAATCCGAAGGCCGACTTAACCCGAAGTTGAGAAGAACATCTGACCTCACCGTCAGGCATCTGTTAAACAAACAGGCATCGAACCTGAAGGGCGGATCAACCCGAAGTTGATAAGAACATTAGACCTCTCCGTCAGGCATCTGTTAAACAAACAGGCATCGAAGCCGAAGGCCGGCTCAACCCTTAGTTGAGAAGAACATTTGACATCGTCGTCAGGCACCTATTAAATAAACAGGCATCGAACCCGAAGGATGTCTCAATCCTTAATTGAGAAAAACATCTGACCTCGATGTCAAACATCTGTTAAACAAACAGGAATCGAACCTGAAGGCCGGCTCAACTTGAAGTTGAGAGGAAAATCTGACCTCCCCATCAGGCATTAGTTACACAAACAAGCATCAAATCCGAAGGCCGACTCAACCCGAAGTTGAGAAGAACGTCCGACCTTGCTGCCAGGCATTAGTTAAACAAACAGGAATCGAACCCGAAGGCCGGCTGAACCCGAAGTTGAGAAGAACATCTGACCTAGCCGCCAGACATCTGTTAAACAAAAAGGTATGGAACCCGAAGGCTGGCTCAACCCGATGTTGAGAAGAACAACTAAGCTTTCCGTCAGGCATCTGTTAAACAAACAGGCATCAAACCCGAAGGCCGTCTCAAACCTTAGTTGAGAAGAACATGTGACCTCGCTGTCAAACATCTGTTAAACAAACAGGTATCGAACCCAAAATCCGGCTCATTATGAAGTTGAGAGGAACATCTGACCTCCCCATCAGGCATTAGTTAAACAAACAGGCATCGAAACCGAAGGCCGACACAACACGAAGTTGAGAAGAACATCTGACCTCACCATCAGGCATCTGTTAAACAAACATGCATCGAACCAGAAGGGCGGGTCAACCCGAAGTTGATAAGAACATCTGACCTCACCGTCAGTCATCTGTTAAACAAACAGACATCGAACCCGAAGGTCGGCTCAACATGAAGTTGAGAGGAATATGTGACTTCACTGTCAAGCATCTGTTAAACAAACAGGTATCGAACCCGAAGGCCGGCTAAACACGAAGTTGAGAGGAACATCTGACCTCTCCGTCAGGCATCTGTTAAACAAACAGGCATCGAACCTGAAGCCGACACAACAAGAAGTTGAGAAGAACATCTGACCTCGTCGTCAGGCATCTGTTAAACAAATAGACATCGAACCCGAAGGTCGGCTCAACATGAAGTTGAGAGGAATATTTGACTTCACATTCAAGCATCTGTTAAACAAACAGGCATCAAATCCGAAGGCCGGCTCAACCCGAAGTTGAGAAGAACATCTGACCTCACCATTATGCATCTGTTAAACAAACATGCATCGAACCCGAAGAGCGGGTCAACCCGAAGTTGATAAGAACATCTGACCTCACCGTCAGGCATCTGTTAAATAAATAGACATCGAACCCGAAGGTCGGCTCAACATGAAGTTGAGAGGAATATTTGACTTCACTGTCAAGAATCTGTTAAACAAGCAGGCATCAAATCCGAAGGCCGGCTCAACACGAAGATGAGAAGAACATCTGACCTCACCATCAGGCATCTGTTAAACAAACATGCATCGAACCCGAAGGGCGGGTCAACCCGAAGTTGATAAGAACATCTGACCTCACCGTCAGTCATCTGTTAAACAAAGAGGCATCGAACCCGAAGGTCGGGTCAACATGAATTTGAGAGGAATATTTGACTTCACTGTCAAGCATCTGTTAAACAAACAAGCATCAAATCCGAAGGTCGGCTCAACCCGAAGATGAGAAGAACATCTGACCTCACCATCAAGCATCTGTTAAACAAACATGCATCGAACCCGAAGGGCGGGTCAACCCGAAGTTGATAAGAACATCTGACCTCACCGTCAGTCATCTGTTAAACAAACAAGCATCAAATCCGAAGGCCGACTCAACCCGAAGTTGAGAAGAACATCCGACCTCGCTGCCAGGCATTAGTTAAACAAACAGGAATCGAACCTGAAGGCCGGCTGAACCCGAAGTTGAGAAGAACATCTGACCTAGCCGCCAGACATCTGTTAAACAAACACGCATCGAACCCAAAGGCCGGCTTAACCTGAAGTTGAGAAGAACATTTGACCTCGCTGTCAGGCATCTGTTAAACAAAAAGGTGTGGAACCCGAAGGCCGGCTCAACCCGAAATTGAGAAGAACATCTCACCTCGCCGTCAAGTATCTGTTAAACAAACAGGCATCGAACCTAAAGGTTGGCTCAACATGAAGATGAGAGGAACATTTGACTTCACTGTCAAGCATCTATTAAACAAACAAGCATCAAATCCGAAGGCCGGCTCAACCCGAAATTGAGAAGAACATCTGACCTCACCGTCAAGCATCTGTTAAACAAACAGGCATCGAACCCAAAGGGCGGCTCAACCCGAAGTTGATAAGAACATTAGACCTCGCCGTCAGGCATCTCTTAAACAAACAGGCATCGAACCCGAAGTTCGGCTCAACACGAAGTTGAGAGAAACATCTGACCTCGCCGTCAGGCATCTATTAAACAAACAGGCATCAAACTTGAAGGTCGGCTCAACATGAAGTTGAGAGGAATATTTGACTTCACTGTCAAGCATCTGTTAAACAAACAGGCATCAAATCTGAAGGCCGGCTCAACCCGAAGTTGAGAAGAACATCTGACCTCACCATCATGCATCTGTTAAACAAACATGCATTGAACCCGAAGAGCGGGTCAACCCGAAGTTGATAAGAACATCTGACCTCACCGTCAGGCATCTGTTAAACAAACAGACATCGAACCCGAAGGTCGGCTCAACATGAAGTTGAGAGGAATATTTGACTTCACTGTCAAGAATCTGTTAAACAAGCAGGCATCAAATACGAAGGCCGACTCAACACGAAGTTGAGAGGAACATCTGACCTCGCTGTCAGGCATTTGTTAAATAAACATGCATCGAACCTGAAGGTCGGCTCAACATGAAGTTGATAGGAACATTTGAGTTCACTGCCAAGCATCTGTTAAACAAACAGGCATCAAATCCGAAGGCCGACTCAACCAGAAGTTGAGATGAACATCTGACCTCACCGTCAGACATCTGTTAAACAAACAGGCATCGAACCTGAAAGGTGGATCAACCCGAAGTTGATAAGAACGTTAGACCTCTCCGTCAGGCATCTGTTAAACAAACAGGCATCGAACCCGAAGGCCGGCTCAACCCGTAGTTGAGAAGAACATTTGACATCACGTCAAACATCTGTTAAACAAACAGGAATCGAACCCGAAGGACGGCTCCAGTTGAAGTTGAGAGGAACATCTGACCTCCCTATCAGGCATTAGTTAAACAAACAAGCATCAAATCCGAAGGCCAACTCAACCCGAAGTTGAGAAGAACATCCGACCTTGCTGCCAGGCATTAGTTAAACAAACAAGAATCGAACCTGAAGGCCGGCTGAACCCGAAGTTGAGAAGAACATCTGACCTAGCCGCCAGACATCTGTTAAACAAACAGGCATCGAACCCAAAGGTCGGCTTAACCTGAAGTTGAGAAGAACATCTGACCTCGCTGTCAGGCATCTGTTAAACAAAAAGGTGTGGAACCCGAAGGCTGGCTCAACCCGAAATTGAGAAGAACATCTCACCTCGCCGTCAAGCATCTGTTAAACAAACAGGCATCGAACCTTAAGGTTGGCTCAACATGAAGATGAGAGGAACATTTGACTTCACTGTCACGCATCTATTAAACAAACAAGCATCAAATCCGAAGGCCGGCTCAACCCGAAATTGAGAAGAACATCTGACCTCACTGTCAAGCATCTGTTAAACAAACAGGCATCGAACCCAAAGGGCGGCTCAACCCGAAGTTGATATGAACATTAGACCTCGCCATCAGGCATCTCTTAAACAAACAGGCATCGAACCCGAAGTTCGGCTCAACACGAAGTTGAGAGAAACATCTGACCTCGCCCTCAGGCATCTATTAAACAAACAGGAATCAAACTTGAAGGTCGGCTCAACATGAAGTTGAGAGGAATATTTGACTTCATTGTCAAGCATCTGTTAACCAAACAGGCATCAAATCCGAAGGCCGACTCAACCCGAAGTTGAGAAGAACATCTGACCTCACCATCATGCATCTGTTAAACAAACATGCATCGAACCCGAAGAGCGGGTCAACCCGAAGTTGATAAGAACATCTGACCTCACTGTCAGGCATCTGTTAAACAAACAGACATCGAACGCGAAGGTCGGCTCAACATGAAGTTGAGAGGAATATTTGATTTCACTATCAAGAATCTGTTAAAAAAGCAGGTAACAAATCTGAAGGCCGACTCAACCCGAAGTTGAGAAGAACATCTGACCTCACTGTCAGGCATCTGTTAAACAAACAGGCATCGAACCTGAAGGGAGGATCAACCCGAAGTTGATAAGAACATTAGACCTTTCCGTCAGGCATCTGTTAAACAAACAGGTATCGAAGCCAAAGGCCGGCTCAACCCGTAGTTGAGAAGAACATTTGACATCATCGTCAGGCACCTATTAAATAAACAGGCATCGAACCCGAAGGCTGTCTCAATCCTTAATTGAGAAAAACATCTGACCTCGACGTCAAACATCTGTTAAACAAATAGGAATCGAACCTGAAGGCCGGCTCAACTTGAAGTTGAGAGGAACATCTGACCTCCCCATCAAGCATCAAATCCGAAGGCCAACTCATCCCGAAGTTGAGAAGAACATCCGACCTTGCTGCCAGGCATTAGTTAAACAAACAGGAATCGAACCCGAAGGCCGGCTGAACCTGAAGTTGAGAGGAACATCTGACCTAGCCGCCAGACATCTGTTAAACAAAAAGGTGTGGAACCCGAAGGCTGGCTCAACCCGATGTTGAGAAGAACAACTGAGCTTACCGTCAGGCATCTGTTAAACAAACAGGCATCAAACCCGAATGCCGTCTCAACCCTTAGTTGAGAAGAACATCTGCCCTCACTGTCAAACATCTCTTAAACAAACAGGTATCGAACCCGAAATCCGGCTCATCACGAAGTTGAGAGGAACATCTGACATCCCCATCAGGCATTACTTAAACAAACAGGCATCGAACCCGAAGGCCGACACAACCCGAAGTTGAGAAGATCATATGACCTCGCCGTCAGGCATCTATTAAACAAATAGGCATCGAACCCGAAGGTCGGCTCAACATGAAGTTGAGAGGAATATTTGACTTCACTGTCAAGCATCTGTTAAACAAACAGGCATAAAATTCTAAGGTCGTCTCAACCCGAAGATGAGAAGATCATCTGACCTCACCATCAGGCATCTGTTAAACAAACATGCATCGAACCCGAAGGGCGGGTTAACCCGAAGTTGATAAGAACATCTGACCTCACCGTCAATCATCTGTTAAACAAACAGACATCGAACCCGAAGGTCGGCTCAACATGAAGTTGAGAGGAATATGTGACTTCACTGTCAAGCATCTGTTAAACAAACAGGTATCAAACCCGAAGGCTGGCTCAACACGAAGTTGAGAGAAACATCTGACCTCGCCGTCAGGCATCTATTAAACAAACAGGCATCGAACCCGAAGGCCGACACAACACGAAGTTGAGAAGAACATCTGAGCTCGTCGTCAGGCATCTCTTAAAAAAATAGGCATCGAACCCGAAGGTCGGCTCAACATGAAGTTGAGAGGAATATTTGACTTCACTGTCAAGCATCTGTTAAACAAACAGGCATCAAATCCGAAGGCCGGCTCAACCCGATGTTGAGAAGAACATCTGACCTCACCGTCAGGCATCTGTTAAACAAACATGCGTCGAACCCGAAGAGCGGGTCAACCCGAAGTTGATAAGAACATCTGACCTCACCGTCAGGCATCTGTTAAACAAACAGACATCGAACCCGAAGATCGGCTCAACATGAAGGTGAGAGGAATATTTGACTTCACTGTCAAGAAAATGTTAAACAAGTAGGTAACAAATCCGAAGGCCGGCTCAACCCGTAGTTGAGAAGAACATTTGACATCGCCGTCAGGCATTTGTTAAACAAATAGGAACCGAACCCGAAGGCCGGCTCCACTTGAAGTTGAGAGGAACATCTGACCTCCCCATCAGGCATTAGTTAAACAAACAAGCATCAAATCCGAAGGCCGACTCAACCCGAAGTTGAGAAGAACATCCGACCTTGCTGTCAGGCATTAGTTAAACAAACAGGAATTGAACCTGAAGGCTGGCTGAACCCGAAGTTGAGAAGAACATCTGACCTAGCCGCCAGACATCTGTTAAACAAACAGGCATTGAACCCAAAGGCTGTCTCAATCCTTAATTGAGAAGAACATCTGACCTCGACGTCAAACATTTATTAAACAAACAGGAATCGAACCCGAAGGCCGGCTCTACTTGAAGTTGATAGGAACATCTGACCTCCCCATCAGGCATTAGTTAAACAAACAAGCATCAAATCCGAAGGCCGACTCAACCCGAAGTTGAGAAGAACATCCGACCTTGCTGTAAGGCATTAGTTAAACAAACAGGAATCGAACCTGAAGGCTGGCTGAACCCGAAGTTGAGAAGAACATCTGACCTAGCCGCCAGACATCTGTTAAACAAACAGGCATCGAACCCAAAGGCTGGCTTAACCTGAAGTTGAGAAGAACATCTGACCTCGCTGTCAGGCATCTGTTAAACAAAAAGGTGTGGAACCCGAAGGCCGGCTCAACCCGAAATTGAGAAGAACATCTCACCTCGCCGTCAAGCATCTGTTAAACAAACAGGCATCGAACCCAAAGGGCGGCTCAACCCGAAATTGATAAGAACATTAGACCTCGCTGTCAGGCATCTCTTAAACAAACAGGCATCGAACCCAAAGGTCGGCTCAACACAAAGTTGAGAGAAACATCTGACCTCGCCGTCAGGCATCTATTAAACAAACAGGCATCAAACTTGAAGGTCGGCTCAACATGAAGTTGAGAGGAATATTTGACTTCACTGTCAAGCATCTGTTAAACAAACAGGCATCAAATCCGAAGGCCGACTCAACCCGAAGTTGAGAAGAACATCTGACCTCACCATCATGCATCTGTTAAATAAACATGCATCGAACCTGAAGGTCAGCTCAACATGAAGTTGAGAGGAACATTTGAGTTCACTGTCAAGCATCTGTTAAACAAACAGGCATCAAATCCGAAGGCCGACTCAACCCGAAGTTGAGAAGAACATCTGACCTCACTGTCAGGCATCTGTTAAACAAACAGGCATCGAACCTGAAGGGCGGATCAACCTGAAGTTGATAAGAACATTAGACCTGTCCATCAGGCATCTGTTAAACAAACAGGCATCGAAGCCGAAGGCCGGCTCAACCCGTAGTTGAGAAGAACATTTGACATCGTCGTCAGGCACCTATTAAATAAACAGGCATCGAACCCGAAGGTTGTCTCAATCCTTAATTGAGAAAAACATCTGACCTCGACGTCAAACATCTGTTAAACAAACAGGAATCGAACCTGAAGGCCGGCTCAACTGGAAGTTGAGAGGAAAATCTGACCTCCCCATCAGGCATTAGTTACACAAACAAGCATCAAATCCGAAGGCCGACTAAACCCGAAGTTGAGAAGAACGTCCGACCTTGCTGCCAGGCATTAGTTAAACAAACAGGAATCGAACCTGAAGGCCGGCTGAACCCGAAGTTGAGAAGAACATCTGACCTAACCGCCAGACATCTGTTAAACAAAAAGGTATGGAACCCGAAGGCTGGCTCAACCCGATGTTGAGAAGAACAACTGAGCTTGCCGTCAGGCATCTGTTAAACAAACAGGCATCAAACCTAAAGGTCGTCTCAACCCTTAGTTGAGAAGAACATCTGACCTCGCTGTCAAACATCTGTTAAACAAACAGGTATCGAACCCGAAATCCGGCTCATCATGAAGTTGAGAGGAACATCTGACCTCCCCATCAGGCATTAGTTAAACAAACAGGCATCGAACCCGAAGGCCGACACAACACGAAGTTGAGAAGATCATATGACCTTGTCGTCAGGCATCTTTTAAACAAATAGGCATCGAACCCGAAGGTCGGGTCAACATGAAGTTGAGAGGAATATTTGACTTCACTGTCAAGCATCTGTTAAAGAAACAGGCATCAAATCCGAAGGTCGGCTCAACCCGAAGATGAGAAGAACATCTGACCTCACCATCAGGCATCTGTTAAACAAACATGCATCGAACCCGAAGGGCGGGTCAACCCGAAGTTGATAAGAACATCTGACCTCACCGTCAGTCATCTGTTAAACAAACAGACATCGAACCCGAAGGTCGGCTCAACATGAAGTTGAGAGGAATATGTGACTTCACTTTCAAGCATCTGTTAAACAAACAGGTATCGAACCCGAAGGCCGGCTCAACACGAAGTTGAGAGGAACATCTGACCTCGCCGTCAGGCATCTGTTAAACAAACAGGCATCGAACCCGAAGGCCGACACAACACGAAGTTGAGAAGAACATCTGACCTCGTCGTCAGGCATCTGTTAAACAAATAGGCATCGAACCCGAAGGTCGGCTCAACATGAAGTTGAGAGGAATATTTGACTTCACTGTCAAGCATCTGTTAAACAAACAGGCATCAAATCCGAAGGCCGGCTTAACGCGAAGTTGAGAAGAACATCTGACCTCACCATCATGCATCTGTTAAACAAACATACATCGAACCCGAAGAGCGGGTCAACCCGAAGTTGATAAGAACATCTGACCTCACCGTCAGGCATCTGTTAAACAAACAGACATCGAACCCGAAGGTCGGCTCAACATGAAGTTGAAAGGAATATTTGACTTCACTGTCAAGAATCTGTTAAACAAGCAGGTAACAAATCCGAAGGCCGGCTCAGCACGAAGTTGAGAGGAACATCTGACCTCGCTGTCAGGCATCTGTTAAATAAACATGCATCGAACCTGAAGGTCGGCTCAACATGAAGTTAAGAGGAACATTTGAGTTCACTGCCAAGCATCTGTTAAACAAACATGCATCAAATCCGAAGGCCGACTCAACCCGAAGTTGAGAAGAACATTTGACCTCACTGTCAGGCATCTGTTAAACAAACAGGCATCGAACCTGAAGGGCGGATCAGCCCGAAGTTGATAAGAACGTTAGACCTCTCCGTCAGGCATCTGTTAAACAAACAGGCATCGAACCCGAAGGCGGGCTCAACCCGTAGTTGAGAAGAACATTTGACATCACCGTCAAGACCCTGTTAAATAAACAGGCATCGAACCCGAAGGCTGTCTCAATCCTTAATTGAGAAGAACATCTGACCTCGACGTCAAACATCTGTTAAACAAACAGGAATCGAACCCGAAGGCCGGCTCAACTTGAAGTTGAGAGGAACATCTGACCTCCCCATCAGGCATTAGTTAAACAAACAAGCATCAAATCCGAAGGCCGACTCAACTCGAAGTTGAGAAGAACATATGACCTCGCTGCCAGGCATTAGTTAAACAAACAGGAATCGAACCCGAAGGCCGGCTGAACCCAAAGTTGAGAAGAACATCTGACCTAGCCGCCAGACATCTTTTAAACAAAAAGGTGTGGAACCCGAAAGCTGGCTCAACCCGATGTTGAGAAGAACAACTGAGCTTGCCGTCAGGCATCTGTTAAACAAACAGGCATCAAACCCGAAGGCCGTCTCAACCCTTAGTTGAGAAGAACATCTGACCTTGCTGTCAAACATCTGTTAAACAAACAGGTATCGAACCCGAAATCCGTCTCATCATGAAGTTGAGAGGAACATCTGACCTCCCCATCAGGAATTAGTTAAACAAACAGGCATCGAACCCGAAGGCTGACACAACACGAAGTTGAGAAGATCATATGACCTCGCTGTCAGGCATCTATTAAACAAATAGGCATCAAACCCGAAGGTCGGGTCAACATGAAGTTGAGAGGAATATTTGACTTCACTGTCAAGCATCTGTTAAACAAACAGGCATCAAATCCGAAGGTCGGCACAACCCGAAGATGAGAAGATCATCTGACCTCACCATCATGCAACTGTTAAACAAACATGCATCGAACCCGAAGGGCGGGTCAACCCGAAGTTGATAAGAACATCTGACCTCACCGTCAATCATCTGTTAAACAAACAGACATCGAACCCGAAGGTCGGCTCAACATGAAGTTGAGAGGAATATGTGACTTCACTGTTAAGCATCTGTTAAACAAACAGGTATCAAACCCGAAGGCCGGCTCAACACGAAGTTGAGAGGAACATCTGACCTCGCCGTCAGGCATCTATTAAACAAACAGGCATCGAACCCGAAGGCCGACACAACACGAAGTTGAGAAGAACATCTGACCTCGTCGTCAGCCATCTGTTAAACAAATAGGCATCGAACCCGAAGGTCGGCTCAACATGAAGTTGAGAGGAATATTTGACTTCACTGTCAAGCATCTGTTAAACAAACAGGCATCAAATCCGAAGGTCGGCTTAACCCGAAGTTGAAAAGAACATCTGACCTCACCATCATGCATCTGTTAAGCAAACATGCATCGATCCCGAAGTTGATAAGAACATCTGACCTCACCGTCAGGCATCTGTTAAACAAACAGACATCGAACCCGAAGGTTGGCTCAACATGAAGTTGAGAGGAATATTTGACTTCACTGTCAAGAATCTGTTAAACAAGCAGGCATCAAATCCGAAGGCCAACTCAACACGAAGTTGAGAGGAACATCTGACCTTGCCGTCAGGCATCTGTTAAATAAACATGCATCGAACCTGAAGGTCGGCTCAACATGAAGTTGAGAGGAACATTTGAGTTCACTGCTAAGCATCTGTTAAACAAACAGGCATCAAATCCGAAGGCCGACTCAACCAGAAGTTGAGAAGAACATCTGACCTCACTGTCAGGCATCTGTTAAACAAACAGGCATCGAACCTGAAGGGCGGATCAACCCGAAGTTGATAAGAACGTTAGACCTCTCCGTTAGGCATCTGTTAAACAAACAGGCATCGAACCCGAAGGCCGGCTCAACCCATAGTTGAGAAGAACATTTGACATCGCCGTCAAGCACCTGTTAAATAAACAGGCATCGAACCCGAAGGCTGTCTCAATCCTTAATTGAGAAGAACATCTGACCTCGACGTCAAACATCTGTTAAACAAATAGGAATCGAACCCGAAGGCCGGCTCAACTTGAAGTTGAGAGGAACATCTGACCTCCCCATCAGGCATTAGTTAAACAAACAAGCATCAAATCCGAAGGCCGACTCAACCCGAAGTTGAGAAGAACATCTGACCTCGCTGCCAGGCATTAGTTAAACAAACAGGAATCGAACCTGAAGGCCGGCTGAACCCAAAGTTGAGAAGAACATCTGACCTAGCCGCCAGACATCTGTTAAACAAAAAGGTGTGGAACCCGAAAGCTGGCTCAACCCGATGTTGAGAAGAACAACTGAGCTTGCCGGCAGGCATCTGTTAAACAAACAGGCATCAAACCCGAAGGTCGTCTCAACCCTTAGTTGAGAAGAACATCTGACCTTGTGTTGCACCCCAAAATTTGCCCAACCTTTTCTAACCTAGGTTTATGTTTCAATTGCATAGTCATTTGCATTGTCATCATGTGCATAGTGTATTCATCTGCATTGCATAGCATGAGCAAGCTATCTTAATCAGGGAATCAAGTGCTATTCTTATCTCAAGTGGTATACCCAAGGGTTTCATTCATGTTCAAGACTACTCAGGTCATCATAGAAGAATTGGAGCTTTGAAGAACTGCCAGGTTGATCAGTGAATTCTCTCCTATCTTGAGGCTAGTTGGGGATCATCAGAGGAAATGTGAGCTATGAGCCAAGAGTATGAGGTGTGTATGGATGTTATGAAGAGTCTAGAGAATCATTTTTAAGGAGAACCAAGTCATTGGAGTGATTGCAAGGGCCTCAGTTGAAGTCAGTCAACTATGGTCAACACTGGGTCAATTCTGGGTCAAGGAAGTGTTTTGAAGGGCATCAAGGATCATTTGAAGAATGTGGGATTCATTATTTGCTATGTGGATATGGATATGATGTTGTGATAAAGAAAAATCAAGAGGAGTCAAGGAGAACTGGAGTTGCTAAATTAGGGTTTTATTGTAAAATCCCCTAATTTAGGTTAAACTTCAAAGCAGTGTAAATCAAGATGCAAGCTTCATATGAATTCTTGGTCCACATGAAACTTGTAGAGTATCTTCATAGCTTTAATTTGAGTGGTGGAAGTCATCAAGATGATTTGTAGAACTCAAGTTATGGCTCTTGCAAGTTACAAGTCATTTGAGGGCACTGAAATTTGTCTGTGAAAATTGTCTGTATTCCAAGCAACTTTTGACTTTCAAGGGTACTTCAAATGGATTTCTGTCCAACATGAGAATTGTTCCTTATTGTCTTAGATTTCTAGAATGGTATGGTATGCCTTCATATGATTTGTGGAACTCTACTTATGGTCTTGGCAAGCAAAGGGTATTTTGGTCATTTGAGGATTATAGGTCATTCTTAGCCTATGCCTAAAACTCATACAAGGGAGCTTCAAATGAAAAACTTCACAACATCAAAGTTGTTCAAAATGGGATTTTAAGGCTATAAAAGAAGGTGTGAAAGTTTGGAAAAGCTTAGAGCATGGAATTTTAAAAGTGGTGCAAATGGCTTGAAAATGGCTTATAAGTTAAAAAAGTTGAAATGAAATTTTGGTTTCAAGGATCTACAAATCCAAAATGGGGCATACGATAGATGATTTTGATTGGAATAAACATTTTGAAAACAATGGTTTAGCCACATTTTTGAGTTTAGGCTTAAAAATTGGACTTCCTTTGTAAATTTGATTCTTGCATTTTAAGGTACCAAAAGGAAAAGCTTGCCAAAGCCTTAAAATGACTTGAAATGCCTTGTTTTCATTTTACCATCTCATATAAGGGGATTTTAAGGAGAATTGCATGGTTATCATGAGATCTCATGGGATTTACTAAAAATAGAAAAGTTGAAAATCTCATTGCATGAGAAGTTCTAGAAACTTCTTAGAAGGTTCTCAAAACTTCTAGAGGTTTCTTTTGACATCTATATATGCCCTAGAGTAGATCCATGCAGGGGTTGGTGATTCATAGTGCTTGCATACCATAGTTTGATTACATCACTCCAAATTGCATTTTGATTTCAAACTCCATTAAAACTTCATCATTCATCACAATTCTTGTTACCACCATCTTCTACCATCATCATAGAGCAATTGGCAAGCAAGAGTGATTGAAATCAGTGGCTATTTCGTGTGATCCAAGTCTTCACTCCAAGTTGCATGAAGAAGGGGATAAGGTGATTCAAGAAGTTTTAGCAAGAACTAGTGCAAACAGAAGAACTAGCATCCATTGAAGATCACTTGAAGCAAGCATCAAGGCTTGAATTGAAAGCTAACTACCATTACCATCATCACTTGATAGGTATGCAACTCCATTCGAATCCCCTTAATTATTCAGTTTTAGATCATGTTGTTAGGGTATTCATGGTTAGAGACACTTAAGGAACAATTCTGAGTAGTTTAAGAGCTGTTCATGCTGTTTGAGATTATGAGGGTGATTCTTGGATGATCAAGATTATGCTTGTTAGGGAGTTTAAATGCACGTGAACTAGTTTAATGGAGTCAGGGTAGCATCAAGAACAAGATAGGATCATTACATTCAAGGATTAGCAAGGTTGCAGGTGGTGTAAACATGGTGGACCCAACTTTTCGTGATGGCTGTATGAGGGTTCCATGGAGAGTTAGCTGAAATTATGAGCATGGTTGGATAGAGGAAGAGAAATGGAGCAATTTTGCTCTTTATATCGTGTTATTTCATGGCCTGATGAGAGAGTTAGAGCGTGTGGAAAATGCTTGCATGGGAATCAAATTCTGAAACCCTAATGGCTGGAGGAAGAAGAAGATACGTGGACCCTTGGATTAGATGAAGAAGTTTGACTTGACTTCACATCTCACGGCTAGCATTCAATCTGAGATTTGGTGGGAAAATTCAAACAATGAAACGCACCGTTTCATTTAGTAGGGGGAATTGGGCTCAGCTTCTATTGGCACCCCCACGCGCGTGAAAGCCCAATAATTTGAACTGATGGCCTTGCTATTCTCACCCCCTCCCCCTATTTCTTTATAATTCATTTTTTTTATTTCTTTTCATTTTGCATTCATTTTCAAAAAATCATATCAAATTGAAAAAACATTATTTTTTGATAATTCTTTTTGCATAATTTTCTTTAAAGAGTCCAGAAAATTATAAAAAATAAAAATTGCATTTTATTTTTTATTTGATATTTTTCCCATATTTTCCAAATAAATGCCTATTTTAGGTGTTTCATTTCATACATGAATTTGTCAATTTTTGTTCATGCACTTTCTAATTGATTTTGATCCCATTCTTTTTTGTGCCATCAAATATGAATGTGTAGACTCTCTGGATTTTGTACCATGATTTTTAGAAGTTTATTTTTAGTAGTTTGCTTATGTGGCATTTAGGTGTTCAAAATTAGGGTTTCACTCAACTTAGGTGTACAATAGATTAATTCTTTTAGGAATTTTCATTTGGTTTTTGGGGTATGGGACTATAGGGGTTATGGGTATAGGATAGATCCCTTAGAAAATATTAAGATTCCCCTACTGCTATTAGTATATTGCTTATATTTGATTAATTGTGTGGTGTGCCCTCTTTAGGGTTATCTTTTTGTCTGTGTGGGGTATTGGGTTTGTTTGGGATTTGGGGGAGCTGGAGACCTGTGATGATGGAGCCCAATTGAAGATCAGAGAATGAAGACCAATTTCCAGAGCTAATGAGGAGTATCTCTTGCTGGTGGCTGCTGAAGCTTGTAGGACATAGGAGTTAGGCAGAGCTCTAGAGTAGCCAACTTGATTCTCAAACATGGAAGGTCTTGATTGCCTCCATTCTTCTCTGTGATACAGAGTCTCTCTAAGACACTCACCCCCTTCCTTTGGAAGGCTTGGTGCTAATGTCTGAGGGATAGAACTCTTGAGAGAAATATTCTTTGTGTTGATAGCAGTATGTTTGCCACCCTTGGTGGTCAACTAATTGCTTAACACCCAGTTTACTCTTGTGATTGATTTTCTCAGCTTGGAGATTAGGACTTGAAGAAAAGCCATTGGGAGATTGGAGATAAAGTCTGATGCTTGCTTGAAGCCTGTGGATAGCTGATATTGACTTGAAGATAGTTGCTGATGCTGATGAAGGTTGCTTTGCTGTTTAGCTTTTGCTGTTTAATTTTTGATGTATTGTGTGAATTTCCCGGATTGTATTGTTTGTTGTTTAACTTGTTGGGTCGAAAGTGAATCCTGTTCACTTTTGCCTATTGTTTTCTAGGTTCGAGGTTGAGTGGGACTCCCTTGCCTCGCTTGTTTTGTTGCATCCATGCATTTTTACTGTTTTATTATATCTGCTGTTTCTGTTTCCGTCTATTCCCTTAGGATCTCTGTTTCTCTCTGCGCAAGAGAGGAGCATGATAGACATTAGGTGTTAACCCATGCATGATAACATTAGGGTAGATTTTATTCCCTTTTTTAACCCTAGGATTTTTAGAGTGTCATCTCTTCTTCCTCAAAACAACAGAAAAACACTAATAAAGGTTATAACAGAGATTAATTCATTTCTTCCGTCAAAAGATTTGAACAAACATCAACCTTTTTGCAAATAAGAAAACCCTTGTTTAAGGTGAGATTTTTCATAAAAGACACTTGGACAGCTTGTGTCGTGCGTAGCCCGAACTACGTTTGCTCTGATCTTTCATGCAGTGCGGAAGTACGTAGGCATAGGATGCGATATCCTAGCAAGAAACCTTCCCCTCCTTTCCCGTAGTTAGGCGAACTACGTTGACTCTGATTTCTCGTTCCAGACGGGAATACGTAGGCATAAAGTGCGATGCTTTGCCGAGTCATCTTTCTTTTTCCTTTTCAGACCTCATCCTTTAGTTTAGATAGAAGTGTAATCCGTACAAACCAAGCAAGTGTGGATCCCATCGAGTACTATGGACGTAAGGGGTGCTAATACCTTCCCCTTGCGTAACCGACTCCCGAACCCAGGTTTTGGTTGCAATGACCATACCTTTTCCCGTTTTTTGCAAGGTTTACTTCGAGCGTTTCCTTTCCCTCTGTTGGGATAAATAACGCACGGTGGCGACTCTTCTGTATTGCCGGTGCCGATTTTCGCAGTAGCGACAGCTGGCGACTCTGCTGGGGACCCAACGTCCCCTGGCTGCTAAGGACTGCGATAGTTCTTATGCATTTGGGATCCAACGTCCCTTTAGAGAGTCAATCCTAGCGCTTGTTTACCCGTCGAGGAATTTGTATGGATTTACATTTCTGTATTTACATTTCAGCATTTTATTATTATTATTATTGCTGTATTGTGGGGTGTGACGGGTGTTCTATGATTGAGAGATAAGCCGGACCTGGGCTTGAGTGCACCTAGATTTAGAGTAGAGATTAGTGGGCGCACACGTGCTTTGCATGTCCTAGTGTCCCGCGAAATCTACACTCAGACGAGGTTCTTCTGGTTGGCCTCCTGTCCTGCCCTTTGGGTGGCTCGGGTTGCTGGTTAGTTGGATTGTCGACTCTGGGGACCGATCATTTGGAAGTTGGCTAAGTGAGGCCTCTTCAGGATTTGATGATGCCACTCCTTCTGGGAATCGTATCATCAACCCTGAAAGTCTGTGACGCCGACGACCGCATAGGATGCCATACCTTTGTCAGTTACTAGGACGTCCACCTGTGAGAGGGTTTGGGGTTATGCAGGTAACTAGACCTTCAGATGCCGGTTGTTTCTTGATCAGAGATCCTGGGTATTTATGGATGGTTCTGAGGTTTGTCAGAGACCGGTTGGAGTTATATTATGAGGTCTATCAGAGACCATTCCGAGTTATGGTTTGAGGTCTGTCAGAGACCAGTTGGGGTTATATTATGGGTCTATCAGAGACCGATGTTGGAGCTTTGTATTAGGTCTATCTGAGACCAGGGATTGATGAGTATTGGAGGGTCTACCTGAGACTCTTGATATGGTCCAGGCTTCTCAGCTATAGCACTTGGTCCCTGTTGCATGTTGCTTGCATTGCATTGTTTTGCATACTCATTATCATTGCATCCCATTAACGTGTGTCTGTGTTGCAGGTGCATTTGCATATCCCCGGGTTCTAGTGTCTGGACTTCTGGGTATTGATTATGGTTGGATTGAGGATGACAGTTGCCTACAAGCTACCTATTCCTGATATTACTCCACTCCTGGGTCTGATTTCTCTGGCAGATGATGATGTCCGTAGAAGCTTCAGGCAGAGTTATGGACGGCTGTTGAGTTTGGTTCGCAGATCCACTGATGATGAGTTGAACGGGCTGTACACGCTGATGCAGTTCTATGACCCGGCTTTGAGATGTTTCACATTTGTAGACTTCATTTTGGGACCTACCATGGAGGAGTATGTGGAGTTTACTGAGCTGTCAGTGCAGAATGCAGTTCCTTTTATTCACTCTGCCGCTGAACCTAAGTTGGAGGATCTAGCCAAAGCCTTGCATATGAATGCTTCTGAGTTGTTGATGACTGCTTATCGAGGAGTTCCGGGTTTTTCTCTCCAGTTTCTGGTTGGTAAGGCTCAAGAGTACGCCAAGAATGGGTGTCGGGTGGTCTTTAACGCTATTTTGGCTCTATGCATTTATGGGATCGTGCTGTTTCCCAATTTCCCAAATTTCGTGGATATGGATGCATTTAATCTATTTGCTGCTGGTAACCCGGTGCCAACACTGATCGGGGACTTTTACCATTCAATGCACTCCAGGAATGAGAACAGGAGAGGCAAGAATGTCTCTTGTTGCGTGCCTTTGCTATCCATGTGGTTCAAGAGCCATCTTCCTTCGAAGGGACCTTCTGTGGACAATGCGACCGCATCTGACTGGCCAGAGCATATGATGAGGCTGTCTTCTACAGATATTGAGTGGTTTGATCGAGACCTGCTGAGGTCCGAGCTTATTTGCAGTTGTGCTGGGCATCCTAGTGTTCCGTTGATAGGGAGGAAAGGGTGCATTAACTACAACCCATCTTTGTTCGTCCGTCAGTTTGGATATGCGCTGAAGAGCCCACCTCAGGAGGATGAAGTACAGGAATCTCTGTACTTCACAGGCGATTTGAGCGGAGATTTGCTAGCCAAGCTTCGGCATGCCTGGACGCGTATTAACAGGAAAGGGAAGCCACTGTTGGGGAAGAGTGATTGCCAGGCATATGCACCCTACAAAGTTTGGATTCAGGAGAGAGCCAGACAGATATTGATGCCATTTCCAGCTGCTCCGGTCCCCGTTCACATTCCGGTAGAAGAGCCAACCACTGTCACAAGGGAGGTCTACGAGCAGGTTGTGAAGGAAAAGGAAGCCTTGCTGAAGATTAATGAAGAGTTAGAGAAGGAGCTAGCTCAGATGAGGAGTGAGAAGAATAAGGCCGTCTGTTCTTTCCAACAACAGATCGAACTAGTGAACAGGCTAGACGCTGAGTTGACTGAAGAGAAGAAAAAGCGCGAACGTTTGGGTCAAGAGTCCAGAAGCTCCCACGACATGCTAGAGGCCAAAAAGAAAGCACTTGACGCCGCTCACCAAGAGATCTCCTCTTGCAATAAGACTTGGAATGCGACGCTGACCAATAACAAGAAGAGGGAAGATAAGTTGAAGCAGCAAATTTCTGACCTTGAGAAGCAGTTGAAGGCTAGCATTGAGAAGTGTGAAGAAGAAGTGATGACCAGATACAGTCTCCAGAAGGCATTGAACAAAGCCATTGAAGGCAAGAACGAAGCAGTGTCTCAGAAGCGGAAGCTAGAAGATCGCTTTGGAGATGGAGCAGGGGAAGAAACCGCTGGTGACGCGCGACATGTTCTCAAGAGAAGAAACCAGCTTGTCGAAGGTCTGCTTACCCGACCAGGGCATCCAGAGACCAAGAAGTTAATAGAAGAGTACCGGGCTCATGGGAGTACTTGATCATTTCATGTATTAGCTTGTATGCTTTATTTGCATTTGTGCTGACCATCGCCAGGATTGTTGGTTGAGGTCATGCCTTCTCATTATATTCTCAGTATTATTGTATTCTTGGATTTCTCTTCAATATATGAGGTTTTCTTTGATTCGGCTCCAGTCACTGTCTTGCTAGCACTGTCACTGCACTGACACTCACACTAGAATCAGGGAATAATAATCCCTAATGCACAGACACACATTGCATTTTGCATACATACTCATATTTGCATTACAGGTTTGTGATCCAGGTATCTTATCTCTTGCATCTTTGATAGGTATTTTCAGGATTGCAGAAAAGCGGGTCCACCGCTACTCTACCAGAATTAATCAGAAGAAGATCATGGACATCGTGCAGAGCGAAATGCAAGAGATGCGTGACAGGATGGACCTGCTCATGCAAACCATGGAGACTATCGCCAAAGGGCAAGAGCAGTTGCAGAATCTGGTTCAACCGATAGTCGCGCGGGCTGAAAACAACGGGACACCGCAGGGTGAAAACATTGCTGCTTCTCCCCGAGTTGAGAATCGTCAAGGTGCTGACGCTGGTCCCGTAACTGGTTTGAATGTTGGAGAAACTGGTCCTGTAGGTGGAGGTGGGAACACCGGTAATATGAATGTCAATACAGATACTGCTGGGGTATTTGTGGGCAACGTCAATCAGGGTTTCAATGGAGGCGTTGAGAATGTCGGAATGAATGGTATTAATGGTAACCAGGGCTTCAATGGTGTGAATATGGGGTATGGCGGCATGGCTGGCGCCAAGGCTGGGTTTGGTGGCTATGGTAATCTTGGGTATGGAGCTAGTGCATACAACGCTCAAGAGACGGGCAATTTGAGGTATGACCCCAGGTACTTCCAAACGGGTCCGAGCCGTGATGCAGATTATGTTGGATACGATGCAGTACCTCGCTGGGAGGATCGTCAGGAGGATGTGTTCTCTGGTCAGAATGAAGGCTATGAAAGAGCCAGGGGTGACAACCATCGGATGAGGTTGCTAGAAGAGAAGGTGAACGGGTTGGCCAACCAAAATGCTCTTGGGTTGGATATGTCAAATATGGGGTTGGTCCCAGGGTTGAGGGTCCCGCTGAAATTCAAAGCACCGTCGTTCGATAAATACAAAGGGGATACCTGCCCTAGGGTGCATGTGCGCGCATTTTACAGGCGCATGTCTGCATATTCCGAGGATGAAAAGATGCTAATGCACTTCTTCCAGGATAGCCTGTCAGGGCCATCGCTGGAGTGGTACATGAGCTTGGAACCTACTCAGATCAGGAGTTGGAAAGAGCTGGCAGAGGCTTTTGTTCGACATTACCAATATAATAGTGATCTCGCCCCTAACCGAGTTCAGTTGCAAAGCATGTCTCAGAAGTCTAGTGAGAGCTTTAAAGAATACGCCCAGAGATGGCGAGATCTGGCTGCTAGGGTGCACCCTCCAATGGTGGAGCGCGAAATGATGGATATGTTCATAGGAACTTTCTCTGGAATGTACTACGACCGTCTGCTCAACTTTTTGATGAGTACTTTCTCTGAGCTGATTTTGATGGGGGAGCGAATTGAAAACGGGGTGAAGATTGGTAAAATTCAAGCAGGTGAGTCCAGTTCCACAGGAGGTAATAAGAAGACGTTCGGTGGTAAACGGCAAGGTGACGCCAATGCTGTATTCGGTGCTCGACGAAAGAATAAAGGTCAGAACTGGCGTCAGCAGTCGCAAGTCGCAAGTGTAACCATTCCAGGGCCTTCTCAGCAGCAGAGACAACAACCACCGCAGCAGGCTTAGCAGCAGCCTAATAATCAGCGTAGATTTCAGAACCCCCGACCAAGGAGAGTGTTCGAGGTACCGCCAGTATCATATGCAAAACTCCTTCAGACCTTGTTGAAATTGCAGCTAGTCGAGAAGAGGACCTTAGCACCACCAACTGGCCAGCTGCCAGCCGGATATGATGTTAATGAGCACTGTGACTTCCATTCGGGGGCGCCGGGGCACAATATTGAGAATTGCTTGGCTTTCAAGCATAAAGTGCAGGACTTGCTTGATAGTACGGCTATCAACTTCGGGAAGGAAGGTCCCAATATCACGCAGCAGCCGATGCCCAAGCATGGTGGAGCCGGGGCCAATGCAATCATGTCAGATGATGAGTTGAACTTAGTTTCAGAAGTGAGCGAGCTGAAAACCCCTTTGAGTTTCGTGAAGCAGCGTTTGTTGGAAGGAGGCGTCTATCCCGGTTGCGGTAATGAGTGTGATGGCTGTTTGATTCAACCAGAGGGCTGTGAGAAGTTGAAGAGGGGAGTTCAAAGTTTGATTGATGAAGGAACTTTGCAGTTTGACAGGGTTGTGGGGCAAGAGAAGTCTGTTGAGACAGAATCTGTAGAAGAGCGTAGGGAGATTGCTACGGTCACCATTCCGTTCAAATCGGTGACAATTTCGGCATCATCAAAAAGGCCGACCATTACTATTACCAACGCTAAGCCAGTCCCTTTTGAAAGCACAAAGGCAGTCCCGTGGTGCTACAGTGCTGAGGCGTATTGCAATGGGGAAAAGATTGACTTGAATGATCCGCCAGCAGGATCCGTTGATAACATAGTGGGAGCAGGTGGTATAACCCGGAGTGGGAGAATTTTCACTTCACCTGAGGTAGAAGCAGAGAGGCTCGCCAAAGGCAAGAACAAGGCTGTTGAAGGGGAATCTTCAGGGGGTAAAGAGAAAGAGCCGATGACCAAAGATGTGGAAGAATTCATGAGGTTAATCCGCAAAAGTGATTACAAGATTGTAGATCACCTGCAGCAGACCCCATCAAAGATCTCCATATTATCGCTGTTGTTGTGCTCTGAGGCGCATAGAAACGCCCTGTTGAAGGTACTTGAGACATCCTTCGTGCCGCAAGAGATTTCAGTTAATCAACTGGAGGGAGTTATGGCACATGTCAACGCTGGGCATGGACTGGGATTCACAGATTTTGACTTAACACCTCGAGGGCGCGATCACAATAATGCTTTGCACATCTCTATCGAATGTCGGGGCACTGTTTTATCCCATGTGCTGGTAGACATTGGGTCCTCGTTGAATGTGTTACCAAAGAAAGCTCTGTTGAAGTTAGATACCCGTGGGTTGTTGTGCACACCTAGTGATTTGGTAGTAAGGGCTTTTGACGGAACCAGGAGGTCAGTATTCGGGTCGATAACGTTACCTATTCAGGTAGGTCCGGAGGTGTTTGATACAGTGTTTTACATCATGGACATACAGCCCGCATATAGCTGTTTAATTGGGAGACCCTGGATTCACGCCGCTGGGGCAGTAACTTCGACGCTCCATCAGAAGTTGAAATATATGGTTGAGGGGAGTATTGTGACGGTGTGTGGTGAAGAGGACATCCTAGTCAGCCATTTATCTTCTTTCAAGTACGTGGAGGTAGATGGAGAGATTCATGAAACGCTGTGTCAAGCGTTCGAGGAGGTGAAGGTTAAAGAAGAAGCTCCGGTAAAGAATGAAGGGCCAGAGGTGGCGGTCTCCTCATATAAAGAAGCCAAGGTGTTGGTACAAGCAGGAGAGACTCAGAAATGGGGTCAGGTTCTGGACATCCCGGTGAAGCAAGACAAGTATGGCTTGGGGTACCGTCCATCTTCCTCGCATAGCGCGCCTAAGTACAAGGGACCTGTGGTGTTCACGCCCGGAGGAGTTAGCTTCGAAAGGATTAATGCCGTGTCTGATACGGATGAGGTGGATAGCGATTGCGACATGGACTCATGGATTCGACCCAGCACGCCAGGGCAAAGCCTATGCAACTGGTCCATCCAGGACGTCGTCCAAGTCACCAAACAGTAATGCATTGTTTTTTTTCAATCATTGTATAATCACATGCCTCGCCCGGGGCATCGATGATCTTGTCTTAGGGTCTAACTGTTTACTTGTATGTTTGCATGATCAATAAATGACGGCGTTTTTACATTCAAATGTTGTGATCCTTTTCTTTCTGTTTTTATTTTTCAATAAAATGGCAGCGTGGTTATGCATTTTGCTTGTACATCATTTTTGAAGCACTTAACCGTTTCCCTCGCAGGATTCATGAATTTTCAGATGACACCGACCAAAAACTTCCTATGACTCGTTTAGACTTCGAGCATCCGATCTTCCAAGCTGAGGAGGAGATTGTGGAGGATAGTGACTTACCAGAAGAGCTTAGTCGGTTATTGAAGCAAGAGGAGAGAGTCATTCTGCCTCACCAGGAAGAGATTGATATTGTCAATTTGGGGTCTGAAGAGTGCGTCAGGAATGTCCGTATAGGGGCCGCATTGCAAGGTGATATCAAGAAAGAGCTTATTGAGATGCTGCGTGAATACAGTGATATATTTGCTTGGTCCTACGAGGACATGCCAGGTTTGGATACTGATATGGTTGTTCATCGTCTGCCGTTGAGGGAAGATTGCCCGCCTGTGAAGCAGAAACTCCGAAGGACTCGTCCTGATATGGCTGTAAAGATAAAGGAAGAGGTGCAGAAGCAATGGGACGCTGGGTTCCTGGCTGTTACCACTTATCCCACTTGGGTCGCTAATATCGTGCCTGTGCCAAAGAAAGATGGCAAGGTTCGGATGTGTGTTGATTATAGGGATTTAAACAAAGCGAGCCCGAAGGATGATTTTCCGCTGCCGCATATTGACGTGTTAGTTGACAACACGGCTCAGTTTTCGGTATTCTCCTTCATGGATGGATTTTCGGGGTACAACCAGATCAAAATGGCTCCGGAGGATATGGAAAAAACGACCTTTATCACCCCATGGGGAACCTTCTGTTATAAGGTGATGCCCTTTGGTTTGAAAAATGCTGGGGCAACGTATCAGCGGGTTATGACAACGCTTTTTCACGACATGATGCACAGAGAGATTGAGGTGTATGTCGATGACATGATTGCCAAATCTCAAACAGAGGAAGAACATCTGGTTAATTTGTTGAAGTTGTTCAAAAGGCTGAGGAAATTCAGGCTGAGGCTGAATCCAAATAAATGTACCTTCAGAGTGAGATCTGGGAAGCTACTGGGGTTCATTGTGAGCAAGAAAGGAATCTAGGTCGATCCTGCAAAAATAAAAGCAATACAAGAAATGCCAGCACCGAGAACAGAAAAACAAGTCCGTGGATTCTTAGGGAGGTTGAACTACATTGCTAGGTTCATCTCTCACCTAACGACCACGTGTGAACCATTATTCAAGCTGTTAAAGAAAGATCAGGCGGTTGTCTGGAATGAAAATTGCCAAAGGGCATTTGAAAAGATAAAAGAATACTTGCAGGAACCTCCGGTGTTGATACCCCCAGTAGCGGGACGACCACTGATTATGTACCTGACGGTTCTGGAGAACAGTATGGGTTGTGTTCTCGGTCAACATGACGAGACAGGGCGGAAAGAGCATGCAATTTACTACTTGAGTAAAAAGTTCACGGATTGTGAATCTCGATACTCTATGCTCGAAAAGACGTGTTGTGCATTGGCGTGGGCTGCCAAACGTCTAAGACAGTACATGCTGAATCATACAACCATGCTGATATCAAAGATGGATCCGATCAAATATGTGTTTGAGAAACAAGCGCTCTCTGGAAGGATTGCTAGATGGTAGATGGTATTGACAGAATACGATATCCAGTATGTTTCCCAGAAGGCCATTAAGGGAAGTGTTCTGTCCGAATATCTCGCCGAACAGCCAATTGAGGATTATCATCCTATGAAGTTTGAGTTTCCTGATGAGGATATAATGTACTTAAAGGCTAAAGATTGTGATGAGCCATTGCCTGGTGAAGGACCCGAGCGGAGTTCCCAGTGGCAAATGATTTTTGATGGGGCTGTCAATTCGTATGGTAGTGGGATCAGGGCAATCATTACGACTCCCCACGGGTCGCACATCCCGTTCACAGCCAGATTGACTTTTTCAGTGACGAATAACGAAGCCGAGTATGAAGCTTGTATTATGGGGTTGGAGGAGGCTATCGATATAAGGATCAAGAATCTGGACATATATGGGGATTCAGCTTTGGTTGTGAACCAGATTAAGGGAGAGTGGGAGACGCGCCAACCTAATCTGATACCGTACATGAATTATGCGAGAAGGTTGCTACCTTTCTTTGATAAAGTGGAGTTTCATCATGTATCTCGAGCTGAGAATCAAATGGCAGACGCCCTTGCAACGTTGTCCTCGATGTATAAAGTCAACCGCTGGAATGAGGCTCCCAGCATTGTCATCTCCCGTCTTGATAGGCCGGCCTTTGTGTTTGCAATTGATGAAGCATCTGACGATAAACCTTGGTACTTCGATGTATAGAATTTCCTGAAGAATAAGGAATATCCGGCTGGGGCATCCAGTCGCGATCAGAAGACCCTAAGGAGATTAGCAGGCAACTTTTATCTGAATCCCGACGGCGTTTTGTATAGAAGGAACCACGATTCGGTACTCCTCCGGTGTGTGGATGAGAAGGAGGCTAACTTACTCATGGAAGAGATCCATGAAGGAACTTTTGGCACACATGCTGGTGGGCATGTTATGACTCGAAAGTTGTTGCGAGCAGGGTATTATTGGTTGACGATGGAAACTGACTGTTTCAAATTTGCCAAGCGGTGTCACAAGTGCCAGATCTATGCTGATAAGATCCATGTGCCGCCCAGTCCACTGAACGTTATGGCATCTCCATGGCCTTTCTCCATGTGGGGAATCGATGTGATTGGCAAGATTGAGCCTACTGCTTCTAATGGGCATCGCTTCATTCTGGTCGCGATAGATTACTTCACCAAGTGGGTGAAAGCAGCATCTTACACCAATGTGACGAAACAGGTAGTGGCCAGATTTATCAAGAAGGATATAATCTGCAGATACGGTATTCCTGAGCGAATCATTACTGATAATGGTTCGAATTTGAACAACAAGATGATGAGAGATCTGTGTCGAGATTTCAGGATCGAGCATCATAATTCATCTCCCTACAGACCCAAGATGAATGGCGCTGTTGAAGCAGCCAACAAGAACATAAAGAAAATTGTTCAGAAGATGGTGGTAACGTATAAGGATTGGCATGAGATGCTGTCATTCGCTTTGCACGGTTATCGTACTACGGTGCGTACATCAACCGGGGCAACACCGTTCTCACTGGTATATGGCATGGAGGTTGTCCTGCCATTGGAGGTTGAGGTACCATCTTTGAGGGTTTTGCTTGATGTTAAGTTGGAAGAGGCAGAATGGGTGAGAAGTAGATTGAATCAGCTGAGTTTGATAGATGAGAAGAGATTGGCGTCCATTGCACATGGTAGGCTGTATCAGAGCCGGATGAAGAAAGCATTCGACAAGAAGATTCGACCTCGAAGCTTTCAGACGGGTGATCTTGTGCTGAAGAAGATTCTCCCACCACAATCGGATCACAGGGGAAAATGGACTCCCAACTACGAAGGTCCATATGTCGTGAGAAAGGTCTTCTCTGGAGGAGCCCTATTGTTATCCACCATGGATGGTGAAGACTTTTCGTCCCCTGTGAACTCGGACGCAGTTAAAAAATACTTTGCTTAAAATCGACCCGCTGGACAGTAAAAAGAGAGTCCAGGCAAAAATGGGGCATCCTGGCGAACCAAAAAACAGAATAAAAAGGTTCGGGCAAAAGTTAGGGATAAAATGAAAAAAAAAAGTGTACACCCGCGAAGTCGAAAACCTACACTGGGAGGCTTCGGCAAAAAAGGGTATCCCGGTGAATCGAAAACCCGCAAAGGGCGATTCACGCAAAAGTTAGGGATTTAAGAAGCAAATGACTGCGGTCCAAGTTTGATTGTTTAGCGGTTTGGGAGCATCTGGGGGTCAATTATCCAAAGCAGTTTCTTCCGAAGACAGGAATCGGGAAAGCGTCGGAGTCCGACGAGTCATAGGAGGATCGGTTCATGGTGTTCGTCTGTAACACGTTGCCGACATGTGTACAACTTTTATTCTGTATATTTGTATACTTCTGCATTTTGTTTGTGCGTAACTACCTCTTTTCAGGAGTTGCATCCTATGTACAAATTTTGCCTATTCTCAGGCTGTTATCAATAAAGTGTTTATTCAGGGTAGTGTGTGACTTTGGTTTTAATTTTTTACAGTTTTGTTTGCAAAAAGCGCCGATGTTTTGATAAGCTTACATACGTGTAACCAGGCGGACGAGGCGGGCCTCGGCCTATGATTGTTAAAACCAAAAATTACCTGAATGGTTGTCGTGGGTGATTACCAAGATGTTTCTGTTTGCATAGATTGCCTTGTGTTTGCTTGTTAACTTTTACAGGTATTCAAAAACTCGCAAAGTTCCCCGCCAGAGTCCATGGCAGGCTAGTACCCTCTCCAGAGATTGTATGTTGTGTCTTCCCCAGTAAAGTCGCCCCAGGCAAAGCTGAATGTTATCTCCCCAGGAGAGTTGAGATTGCGCCAAAGGAAAAGATCAATGTATCTTCAATAGTTCAAAATAGCTTGTCAAGCAGAGCAGAGTCCTCCTCAGCGAAGGTCAAGACAAATGTGATTAACTTTCCCAGAGAGTTCTTGTGCAGTGCAAATCAGAATGTGTAGTTCAATCCCCAGCTCAGTGATAGCGGGATGAGTTCCCCAGCTCAGTGATAGCGGGATGAGTTCCCCAGCTCCGTGATGGCAGGAGAGGTTCCCCATAGAGTATGATCAGGTGGTTGGAGCCGCTGAAAGGAGTTTTCCCAAGCACGATTGTCCTTTCTTTCCCCAGCAAGTCGCTCCTCCTCGTCAGGAGGATCGTCCTCAGCAGATTTTGGAGTTTTGAGTTCGTGAGCTACTTTCCTAGCAGGATGGTTATCCCCAGCGGAGTTAAATCATCTTCCCAACATTTATTTTGTTGGAAGCGTATCGGCAGTATTCCGGTCATCCCCGGCGGATCCAGTGTGTCTTCGGCATTTATTTTGCTGAAGTAACTCTTTGCATAAGCACGCATCATGAGCATTTGCATTTTTGGCAGTTCCATGCAGTGTGGAAGCATTATGTCATTATCAAACATGCATTTTTGAAACATGATCCAGGTGGTTACCTCTTCAGTTTCAGATATGTTGCTCCCTGCCGATAAGTGAAATCGTGGTCTCAGGAAGATGTGGGTTGTTATTTTTCCCATCTACGGGGTTTCATATTGTAAGGCACGCAGTGATCGTGTTAATTTTAAGATGTTCACTTGTGGCCGAAGTACGCAGTGATCGTATCTTATATCTTTTATGGGGTTCATGTTGTAGGACACGCAGTGATCGTGTTGATCTTGGTATGTGTATCGGGGGTCGAATGGCGCAGTGATCGTGTTCGTCCCGATCTAAGAAGATTGTTTTGTAAGACACGCAGTGATCGTGTTGGTTTCGTCTCGGGGGTTTATTGGGCAGGACACGCAGTGATCGTGTTTACCATATCATGTGATGTTTGTTGGTCGATATACGCAGTGATCGTATTCGTCCGTTATACAGTGGTTATAGATTGACTCGCAGTGATCGTGTTCATCCAGTTTTTGTTGGTCGGTATACGCAGTGATCGTATTCGTCCGTTATACGGTTTGGTTATGGGGTGAGGCACGCAGTGAACGTGTTCATCTGGTTGTTTGTGGCCGAAGTACATAGTAATCGTATTCGCCCCATGTTTGAAGGCACGCAGTGATCGTGTTTCCTCCAGTCAAGAGGGCCGTGACATGAAGCGCGCAGTGATCGCGTTCACCCTATGATGGTCAGGATATGCAGTGATCGTATTCTTCCTATTACAGCACACGCAGTGATCGTGTTCATCATATGGGTAGTTGAAGTACGCAGTAAACGTGTTCGCCTCTTCTATGTGGATTTATTTCGTCTGGCACGCAGTGATCGTGTTTATCTCATCCGGTTGGATTTGTGGTCGATGTGATTTTGGTGGTAGCGTAACACGCAGTGAACGTGTTTGTCCCATTATGTGATTTTGTTTGCAACGCCAGGACGCGCAGTGATCGTGTTTTCTCCTGTCAAGAGGATTTTGGTGTAGAATACGCAGTGATCGTGTTCATCTTGTTACAGAGGGTTGTGCCAGGCACGCAGTGATCGTGTTCGTCATGTCATGTTCCCCCTAGCAGAGTTGCTTGGTCAAGCAATTCCCTTTCTCCCCAGCCGAGTCCATTCTCAAAGTATTGTAGAAAGGGCATGTTGCAGATTTTGGGTGGTTACTCACGGCTTCCCCAATAGAGATATAATCCCCAGCGGGGTGATCTTCAACGAGATACTTGGTTAAGTTCCTTGTAGTCCCCGCCAGAGTATTCTTGGACAAGCCACTTGGTTAAGTTACTTGTATCCCCCATCTAAGTCTTTCTCAGGATGCTGTGGAGTCGGTATTATGAGACGGTAATGCAGATTTTCGGGTGGTTGCCCGCAATTCCTCAACAGAGTTGTGTTCTCCAGCAGGGTGTTACTTCAATGGGTTGCTTGGTTAAGTCCCTCATAATTTCCAGCAGGGAGCTTGCTACAGGAGCTGTTTTGGTTAAATTCCTCGTATTTTGCAACAAGGGTGCTTGGTTAAGTTTCCCAATTCTCCCAGCAGGTGTTTGACGGCCGTCGTCAGAATTGGCCTCAGAGTTACTTGGTTAAGTTTCTCATTTCCCCGCAGGGTCGGTTGTTGATGTCTTCGGACATTGTCCCGTTTGGTCAAAGCGTTCGCTCATTTCTTCAGGATACGAAAGGTTGATCAGTGAAGTCAACATGACAAGTGAAGTCAATATTCTCCCGCTGGTTAGCGTGTGCGAGGTTGATAAGTGAGATCAACAGAGGTTGATAAGTGATATCGACAATTTCTTGTGGTGTATGCTCATTTCTTCGGAATGGAGGGGTCTGCGGACAACATCAGATTATTTGACAGATGGATGGCTAGTTGTTGCCGTGACGACAGAAGCCAGTTCCCAGGGTTTTTCTCAAGCAGTAGTCGTGTTCGTAATTTATTTTTGCGGTTGGCAAATTTCCGGGTTCTTTCGTATTCAACCGTCTCGTACCTCGAATGTCTGAAGGCTGCGCGCTCTTCATCCAACCGGGTCCAAGCCGCTTGAATAGGGGCACCTTGCTGTCAAACATCTGTTAAACAAACAGGTATCGAACCTGAAATCCAGCTCATCATGAAGTTGAGAGGAACATCTGACCTCCCCATCAGGCATTAGTTAAACAAACAGGCATCGAACCCGAAGGGCGACACAACACGAAGTTGAGAAGATCATATGACCTCGCCGTCAGGCATCTATTAAACAAATAGGCATCGAACCCGAAGGTCGGGTCAACATGAAGTTGAGAGGAATATTTGACTTCACTGTCAAGCATCTGTAAAACAAACAGGCATCAAATCCGAAGGTCGGCTCAACCCGAAGATGAGAAGATCATCTGACCTCACCGTCAGGCATCTGTTAAACAAACATGCATCGAACCCGAAGGGCGGGTCAACCCGAAGTTGATAAGAACATCTGACCTCACCGTCAATCATCTGTTAAACAAACAGACATCGAACCCGAAGGTCGGCTCAACATGAAGTTGAGAGGAATATATGACTTCACTGTTAAGCATCTGTTAAACAAACAGGTATCGAACCCGAAGGCCGGCTCAACACGAAGTTGAGAGGAACATCTGACCTCGCTGTCAGGCATCTATTAAACAAACAGGCATCGAACCCGAAGGCCGATATAACACGAAGTTGAGAAGAACATCTGACCTCGTCGTCAGCCACCTGTTAAACAAATAGGCATCGAACCCGAAGGTCGGCTCAACATGAAGTTGAGAGGAATATTTGACTTCACTGTCAAGCATCTGTTAAACAAACAGGCATCAAATCCGAAGGCCGGCTCAACCCGAAGTTGAGAAGAACATCTAACCTCACCATCATGCATCTGTTAAACAAACATGCATCGAACCCGAAGAGCGGGTCAACCCGAAGTTGATAAGAACATCTGACCTCAACGTCAGGCATCTGTTAACCAAATAGACATCGAACCCGAAGGTCGGCTCAACATGAAGTTGAGAGGAATATTTGACTTCACTGTCAAGAATCTGTTAAACAAGCAGGCATCAAATCCGAAGGCCGGCTCAACACGAAGTTGAGAGGAACATCTGACCTCGCCGTCAGGCATCTGTTAAATAAACATGCATCGAACCTGAAGGTCGGCTCAACATGAAGTTAAGAGGAACATTTGAGTTCACTGCCAAGCATCTGTTAAACAAACAGGCATCAAATCCGAAGGCCGACTCAACCCGAAGTTGAGAAGAACATCTGACCTCACCGTCAGACATCTGTTAAACAAACAGGCATCGAACTTGAAGGGCGGATCAACCCGAAGTTGATAAGAACGTTAGACCTCTCCGTCAGGCATCTGTTAAACAAACAGGCATCGAACTCGAAGGCTGGCTCAACCCGTAGTTGAGAAGAACATTTGACATCACCGTCAAGCACCTGTTAAATAAACAGGCATCGAACCCGAAGGCTGTCTCAATCCTTAATTGAGAAGAACATCTGACCTCGACGTCAAACATCTGTTAAACAAACAGGAATCGAACCCGAAGGCCGGCTCAACTTGAAGTTGAGAGGAATATCTGACCTCCCCATCAGGCATTAGTTAAACAAACAAGCATCAAATCCGAAGGCCGACTCAACCCGAAGTTGAGAAGAACATCTGACCTCGCTGTCAGGCATTAGTTAAACAAACAGGAATCGAACCCGAAGGCCGGCTGAACCCGAAGTTGAGAAGAACATCTGACCTAGCCGCCAGACATCTGTTAAACAAACAGGCATCGAACCCGAAGGCCGGCTTAACCTGAAGTTGAGAAGAACATCTGACCTCGCTGTCAGGCATCTGTTAAACAAAAAGGTGTGGAACCCGAAGGCCGGCTCAACTCGAAATTGAGAAGAACATCTCACCTCGCCGTCAAGCATCTATTAAACAAACAGGCATCGAACCTGAACGTTGGCTCAACATGAAGTTGAGAGGAACATTTGACTTCACTGTCAAGCATCTATTAAACAAATAGGCATCAAATCCGAAGGCCGGCTCAACCCGAAGTTGAGAAGAACATCTGACCTCACCGTCAGGCATCTATTAAACAAACAGGCATCAATCTTGAAGGTCGGCTCAACATGAAGTTGAGAGGAATATTTGACTTCACTGTCAAGCATCTGTTAAACAAACAGGCATCAAATCCGAAGGCCGGCTCAACCCGAAGTTGAGAAGAACATCTGAACTCACCATCATACATCTGTTAAACAAACATGCATCGAACCCGAAGAGCGGGTCAACCCAAAGTTGTTAAGAACATCTGACCTCACCGTCAGGCATCTATTAAACAAACAGACATCGAACCCGAAGGTCGGCTCAACATGAAGTTGAGAGGAATATTTGACTTCACTGTCAAGAATATGTTAAACAAGCAGGCGTCAAATCCGAAGTCCGGCTCAACACGAAGTTGAGAGGAACATCTGACCTCGCCGTCAGGCATCTGTTAAATAAACATGCATCGAACCTGAAGGTCGGCTCAACATGAAGTTGAGAGGAAAATTTGAGTTCACTATCAAGCATCTGTTAAACAAACAGGCATCAAATCCGAAGGCCGACTAAACCCGAAGTTGATAAGAACATCTGACCTTACTGTCAGGCATATGTTAAACAAACAGACATCGAACCCGAAGGTCGGCTCAACATGAAGTTGAGAGGAATATTTGACTTCACTGTCAAGAATCTGTTAAACAAGCAGGCATCAAATCCAAAGGCCTACTCAACACGAAGTTGAGAGGAACATCTGACCTCGCCATCAGGCATCTGTTAAATAAACATACATCGAACCTGAAGGTCGGCTCAACATGAAGTTGAGAGGAACATTTGAGTTCACTGTCAAGCATCTGTTAAACAAACAGGCATCAAATCCGAAGGCCGACTCAACCCGAAGTTTAGAAGAACATCTGACCTCACCGTCAGGCATCTGTTAAACAAACAGGCATCGAATCTGAAGGGCGGATCAACCTGAAGTTGATAAGAACATTAGACCTCTCCGTCAGGCATCTGTTAAACAAACAGGCATCGAACCCGAAGGCCGGCTCAACCCGTAGTTGAGAAGAACATTTGACATCATCGTCAGGCACCTATTAAATAAACAGGCATCGAACCCGAAGGTTGTCTCAATCCTTAATTGAGAAAAACATCTGACCTCGACGTTAAACATCTGTTAAACAAACAGGAATCGTACCCGAAGGCCGGCTCAACTTGAAGTTGAGAGGAACATCTGACCTCCCCATCAGGCATTAGTTAAACAAACAAGCATCAAATCTGAAGGCGGACTTAACCTGAAGTTGAGAAGAACATCCGACCTTGCTGCCAGGCATTAGTTAAACAAACAGGAATCGAACCCGAAGGCCGGCTGAACCCGAAGTTGAGAAGAACATCTGACCTAGCCGCCAGACATCTGTTAAACAAACAGGCATCGAACCCAAAGGTCGGCTCAACCCGAAGTTGAGAAGAACATCTGACCTCACTATCAGGCATCTGTTAAACAAAAAGGTGTGGAACCCAAAGGCCAGCTCAACCCGAAATTGAGAAGAACATCTCACGTCGCCGTCAAGTATCTGTTAAACGAACAGGCATCGATCTTGAAGGTTGGCTCAACATGAAGTTGAGAGGAACATTTGACTTCACTGTCAAGCATCTATTAAACAAACAAGCATCAAATCTGAAGGCTGACTCAACCCGAAGTTCAGAAGAACATTTGACCTCACCGTCAAGCATCTGTTAAACAAACAGGCATCGAACCCAAAAGGCGGCTCAACCCGAAGTTGATAAGAACATTAGACCTCGCCGTCAGGCATCTCTTAAACAAACAGGCATCGAACCCGAAGGTCGGCTCAACACGAAGTTGAGAGAAACGTCTGACCTCGCCGTCAGGCTTCTATTAAACAAACATGCATCAATCTTGAAGGTCGGCTCAACATGAAGTTGAGAGAAATATTTGACTTCACTGTCAAGCATCTGTTAAACAAACAGGCATCAAATCCGAAGGCCGGCTCAACCCGAAGTTGAGAAGAACATCTGACCTCACCATCATGCATCTGTTAAACAAACATGCATCGAACCCGAAGAGCGGGTCAACCCGAAGTTGATAAGAACATCTGACCTCACCGTCAGACATCTGTTAAACAAACAGACATCGAACCCGAAGGTCGGCTCAACAAGAAGTTGAGAGGAATATTTGACTTCACTGTCAAGAATCTGTTAAACAAGCAGGCATCAAATCCGAAGGCCGGCTCAACACGAAGTTGAGAGGAACATCTGACCTCGCCGTCAGGCATCTGTTAAATAAACATGCATCGAACCTGAAGGTCGGCTCAACATGAAGTTGAGAGGAACATTTGAGTTCACTGTCAAGCATCTGTTAAACAAACAGACATCAAATCCGAAGGCCGACTCAACCCGAAGTTGAGAAGAACATCTGACCTCACCGTCAGGCATCTGTTAAAAAAACAGGCATCGAACCTGAAGGGCGGATCAACCCGAAGTTGATAAGAACGTTAGACCTCTCCGTCAGGCATCTGTTAAACAAACAGGCATCGAACCCGAAGGCCGGCTCAACCCATAGTTGAGAAGAACATTTGACATCGTCGTCAGGCACCTGTTAAATAAACAGGCATCGAACCCGAAGGCTGTCTCAATCCTTAATTGAGAAGAACATCTGACATCGACGTCAAACATCTGTTAAACAAACAGGAATCGAACCCGAAGGCCGGCTCAACTTGAAGTTGAGAGGAACATCTGACCTCCCCATCAGGCATTAGTTAAACAAACAAGCATCTAATCCGAAGGCCGACTCAACCCGAAGTTGAGAAGAACATCCGACCTTGCTGCCAGGCATTAGTTAAACAAATAGGAATCGAACCCGAAGGCCGGCTAAACCCGAAGTTGAGAAGAACATCTGACCTAGCCGCCAGACATCTGTTAAACAAACAGGCATCGAACCCAAAGGCCGGCTCAACCCGAAGTTGAGAAGAACATCTGACCTCGCTGTCAGGCATCTGTTAAACCAAAAGGTGTGGAACCCAAAGGCCAGCTCAACCCGAAATTGAGAAGAACATCTCACCTCGCCGTCAAGCATCTGTTAAACAAACAGGCATCGAACGTGACGGTTGGCTCAACATGAAGTTGAGAGGAACATTTGACTTCACTGTCAAGCATCTATTGAACAAACGGGCATCAAATCCGAAGGCCGGCTCAACCTGAAGTTGAGAAGAACATCTGACCTCACCGTCAAGCATCTGTTAAACAAACAGGCATCGAACCCAAAGGGCGGCTCAACCTGAAGTTGATAAGAACATTAGACCTCGCCGTCAGGCATCTCTTAAACAAACAGGCATCGAACCCGAAGGTCGGCTCAACACAAAGTTGAGAGAAACATCTGACCTCACTGTCAGGCATCTATTAAACAAACAGACATCAAACTTGAAGGTCGGCTCAACATGAAGTTGAGAGGAATATTTGACTCACTGTCAAGCATCTGTTAAACAAACAGGCATCAAATACGAAGGTCGGCTCAACCCGAAGTTGAGAACAACATCTGACCTCACCATCATGCATCTGTTAAACAAACATGCATCGAACCCAAAGAGCGGGTCAACCCGAAGTTGATAAGAACATCTGACCTCACTGTCAGGCATCTGTTAAACAACAGACATCGAATCTGAAGGTCGGCTCAACATGAAGTTGAGAGGAATATTTGACTTAACTGTCAAAAATCTGTTAAACAAGCAGGCATCAAATTCGAAGGCCGGCTCAAAACGAAGTTGAGAAGAACATCTGACCTCGCCGTCAGGCATCTGTTAAATAAACATGCATCGAACCTGAAGGTCGGCTCAACATGAAGTTGAGAGGAACATTTGAGTTCACTGTCAAGCATCTGTTAAACAAACAGGCATCAAATCCGAAGGCCGACTCAACCCGAAGTTGAGAAGAACATCTGACCTCACCGTCAGGCAACTGTTAAACAAACAGGCATCGAACCTGAAGGGCGGATCAACCCGAAGTTGTTAATAACGTTAGACCTCTCCGTCAGGCATCTGTTAAACAAACAGGCATCGAACCCGAAGGCCGGCTCAACCCGAAGTTGAGAAGAACATTTGACATCGTCGTCAAGCACCTGTTAAATAAACAGGCATCGAAACCGAAGGTTGTCTCAATCCTTAATTGAGAAGAGCATCTGACCTCGATGTCAAACATCTGTTAAACAAACAGGAATCGAACCCGAAGGCCGGCTCAACATGAAGTTGAGAGGAACATCTGACCTCCCCATCAGGCATTAGTTAAACAAACAAGCATCAAATCCGAAGGCCGACTCAACTCGAAGTTGAGAAGAACATCTGACCTCGCTGCCAGGCATTAGTTAAACAAACAGGAATCGAACCCGAAGGTCTGCTGAACCCGAAGTTGAGAAGAACATCTGACCTAGCCGCCAGACATCTGTTAAACAAACAGGCATCGAACCCAAAGGCCGGCTCAACCCGAAGTTGAGAAGAACATCTGACCTCGCTGTCAGGCATCTGTTAAACCAAAAGGTGTGGAACCCAAAGGCCGGCTCAACCCGAAATTGAGAAGAACATCTCACTTCGCCGTCAAGCATCTGTTAAACAAACAGGCATCGAACCTGAAGGTTGGCTCAACATGAAGTTGAGAGGAACATTTGACTTCACTGTCAAGCATCTATTAAACAAACAGGCATCAAATCCGAAGGCCGGCTCTACCCAAAGTTGAGAAGAACATATGACCTAACCGTCAAGCATCTGTTAAACAAACAGGCATCGAACCCAAAGGGCGGCTCAACCCGAAGTTGATAAGAACATTAGACCTCGCTGTCAGGCATATCTTAAACAAACAGGCATCGAACCCGAAGGTCGGCTCAACACGAAGTTGAGAGAAACATCTGACCTCGCTGTCAGGCATCTATTAAACAAACAGGCATCAAACTTGAAGGTTGGCTCAACATGAAGTTGAGAGGAACATTTGACTTCACTGTCAAGCATCTATTAAACAAACAGGCATCAAATCTGAAGGCCGGCTCAACCCGAAGTTCAGAAGAACATCTGACCTCACCATCATGCATCTGTTAAACAAACATGCATCGAACCCGAAGAGCGGGTCAACCCGAAGTTGATAAGAACATCTGACCTCACCGTCAGGCATCTGTTAAACAAACAGACATCGAACCCGAAGGTCGGCTCAACAAGAAGTTGAGAGGAATATTTGACTTCACTGTCAAGAATCTGTTAAACAAGAAGGCATCAAATCCGAAGGCCGGCTCAACACGAAGTTGAGAGGAACATCTGACCTCGCCGTCAGGCATCTGTTAAATAAACATGCATCAAACCTGAAGGTCGGATCAACATGAAGTTGAGAGGAACATTTGAGTTCACTGTCAAGCATCTGTTAAACAAACAGGCATCAAATCCGAAGGCCGACTCAACCCGAAGTTGAGAAGAACATCTGACCTCACCGTCAGGCATCTGTTAAAAAAACAGGCATCGAACCTGAAGGGCGGATCAACCCGAAGTTGATAAGAATGTTAGACCTCTCCGTCAGGCATCTGTTAAACAAACAGGCATCGAACCCGAAGGCCGGCTCAACCCATAGTTGAGAAGAACATTTGACATCGTCGTCAGGCACCTGTTAAATAAACAGGCATCGAACCCGAAGGCTGTCTCAATCCTTAATTGAGAAGAACATCTGACATCAACGTCAAACATCTGTTAAACAAACAGGAATCGAACCCGAAGGCCGGCTCAACTTGAAGTTGAGAGGAACATCTGACCTCCCCATCAGGCATTAGTTAAACAAACAAGCATCTAATCCGAAGGCCGACTCAACCCGAAGTTGAGAAGAACATCCGACCTTGCTGCCAGGCATTAGTTAAACAAATAGGAATCGAACCCGAAGGCCGGCTGAACCCGAAGTTGAGAAGAACATCATACCTAGCCGCCAGACATCTGTTAAACAAACAGGCATCAAACCCAAAGGCCGGCTCAACCCGAAGTTGAGAAGAACATCTGACCTCGCTGTCAGGCATCTGTTAAACCAAAAGGTGTGGAACCCAAAGGCCGGCTCAACCCGAAATTGAGAAGAACATCTCACTTCGCCGTCAAGCATCTGTTAAACAAACAGGCATCGAACATGAAGGTTGGCTCAACATGAAGTTGAGAGGAACATTTGACTTCACTGTCAAGCATCTATTAAACAAACATGCATCAAATCCGAAGGCCGGCTCAACCCGAAGTTGAGAAGAACATATGACCTCACCGTCAAGCATCTGTTAAACAAACAGGCATCGAACCCAAAGGGCGGCTCAACCCGAAGTTGATAAGAACATTAGACCTCGCTGTCAGGCATATCTTAAACAAACAGGCATCGAACCCGAAGGTCGGCTCAACACGAAGTTGAGAGAAACATCTGACCTCACTGTCAGGCATCTATTAAACAAACAGGTATCAAACTTGAAGGTCGGCTCAACATGAAGTTGAGAGGAATATTTGACTTCACTGTCAAGCTTCTGTTAAACAAACAGGCATCAATTCCGAAGGTCGGCTCAACCCGAAGTTGAGAAGAACATCTGACCTCACCATCATGCATCTGTTAAACAAACATGCATCGAACCCGAAGAGCGGGTCAACCCAAAGTTGTTAAGAACATCTGACCTCACCGTCAGGCATCTATTAAACAAACAGACATCGAACCCGAAGGTCGGCTCAACATGAAGTTGAGAGGAATATTTGACTTCACTGTCAAGAATATGTTAAACAAGCAGGCGTCAAATCCGAAGTCCGGCTCAACACGAAGTTGAGAGGAACATCTGACCTCGCCGTCAGGCATCTGTTAAATAAACATGCATCGAACCTGAAGGTCGGCTCAACATGAAGTTGAGAGGAAAATTTGAGTTCACTATCAAGCATCTGTTAAACAAACAGGCATCAAATCCGAAGGCCGACTCAACCCGAAGTTGAGAAGAACATCTGACCTCACCGTCAGGCATCTGTTAAACAAACAGGTATCGAACATGAAGGGCGGATCAACCCGTAGTTGAGAAGAACATTTGACATCGTCGTCAGGCACCTGTTAAATAAACAGGCATCGAACCCGAAGGCTGTCTCAATCCTTAATTGAGAAAAACATCTGACCTCGACGTCAAACATCTGTTAAACAAACAGGAATCGAACCCGAAGGCAGGCTCAACTTGAAGTTGAGAGGAATATCTGACCTCCCCATCAGGCATTAGTTAAACAAACAAGCATCAAACTCGAAGGACGACTCAACCCGAAGTTGAGAAGAACATCCGACCTTGCTTCCAGGCATTAGTTAAACAAATAGAAATCGAACCCGAAGGCCGGCTGAACCCGAAGTTGAGAAGAACATCTGACCTAGCCGCCAGACATCTGTTAAACAAACAGGCATCGAACCCAAAGGCCGGCTCAACCCGAAGTTGAGAAGAACATCTGACCTCGCTATCAGGCATCTGTTAAACAAAACGGTGTGGAACCCAAAGGCCAGCTCAACCCGAAATTGAGAAGAACATCTCACCTCGCCGTCAAGCATCTGTTAAACAAACAGGCATCGAACCTGACGGTTGGCTCAACATGAAGTTGAGAGGAACATTTGACTTCACTGTCAAGCATCTATTGAACAAACGGGCATCAAATCCGAAGGCCGGCTCAACCCGAAGTTGAGAAGAACATCTGACCTCACCGTCAAGCATCTGTTAAACAAACAGGCATCGAACCCAAAGGGCGGCTCAACCTGAAGTTGATAAGAACATTAGACCTCGCCGTCAGGCATCTCTTAAACAAACAGGCATCGAACCCGAAGGTCGGCTCAACACGAAGTTGAGAGAAACATCTGACCTCGCTGTCAGGCATCTATTAAACAAACAGGCATCAAACTTGAAGGTCGGCTCAACATGAAGTTGAGAGGAATATTTGACTCACTGTCAAGCATCTGTTAAACAAACAGGCATCAAATACGAAGGTCGGCTCAACCCGAAGTTGAGAACAACATCTGACCTCACCATCATGCATCTGTTAAACAAACATGCATCGAACCCAAAGAGCGGGTCAACCCGAAGTTGATAAGAACATCTGACCTCACCGTCAGGCATCTGTTAAACAACAGACATCGAATCTGAAGGTCGGCTCAACATGAAGTTGAGAGGAATATTTGACTTCACTGTCAAAAATCTGTTAGACAAGCAGGCATCAAATACGAAGGCCGTCTCAAAACGAAGTTGAGAGGAACATCTGACCTCGCCGTCAGGCATCTGTTAAATAAACATGCATCGAACCTGAAGGTCGCCTCAACATGGAGTTGAGAGGAACATTTGAGTTCACTGTCAAGCATCTGTTAAACAAACAGGCATCAAATCCGAAGGCCGACTCAACCCGAAGTTGAGAAGAACATCTGAACTCACCGTCAGGCAACTGTTAAACAAACAGGCATCGAACCTGAAGGGTGGATCAACCCGAAGTTGATAATAACGTTAGACCTCTCCGTCAGGCATCTGTTAAACAAACAGGCATCGAACCCGAAGGCCGGCTCAACCCGTAGTTGAGAAGAACATTTGACATCGTCGTCAAGCACCTGTTAAATAAACAGGCATCGAAACCGAAGGTTGTCTCAATCCTTAATTGAGAAGAGCATCTGACCTCGATGTCAAACATCTGTTAAACAAACAGGAATCGAACCCGAAGGCCGGCTAAACATGAAGTTGAGAGGAACATCTGACCTCCCCATCAGGCATTAGTTAAACAAACAAGCATCAAATCCGAAGGCCGACTCAACTCGAAGTTGAGAAGAACATCCGACCTCGCTGCCAGACATTAGTTAAACAAACAGGAATTGAACCCGAAGGCCGGCTGAACCCGAAGTTGAGAAGAACATCTGACCTAGCCGCCAGACATCTGTTAAACAAACAGGCATCGAACCCAAAAGCCGGCTCAACCCGAAGTTGAGAAGAACATCTAAGCTCCCTGTCAGGCATCTGTTAAACAAAAAGGTGTGGAACCCAAAGTCCGGCTCAACCCGAAATTGAGAAGAACATCTCACATCACCGTCAAGCATCTGTTAAACAAACAGGTATCGAACCTGAAGGTTGGCTCAACATGAAGTTGAGAGGAACATTTGACTTCACTGTCAAGCATCTATTAAACAAACAGGCATCAAATCCGAAGACCGGCTCAACCCGAAGTTGAGAAGAACATCTGACCTCACCGTCAAGCATCTGTTAAACAAACAGGCATCGAACCCAAAGGGCGGTTCAACCCGAAGTTGATAAGAACATTAGACCTCACCGTCAGGCATCTCTTAAACAAACAGTCATCGAACCCGAAGGTCGGCTCAACACGAAGTTGAGAGAGACATCTGACCTCGCTGTCAGGCATCTATTAAACAAACAGGCATCAAAATTGAAGGTATGCTCAACATGAAGTTGAGAGGAATATTTGACTTCACTGTCAAGCATCTGTTAAACAAACAGGCATCAAATCCGAAGGCCGGCTCAACCCGAAGTTGAGAAGAACATCTGACCTCACCATCATGCATCTGTTAAACAAACATGCATCGAACCCGAAGAGCGGGTCAACCCGAAGTTGATAAGAACATCTGACCTCACCGTCAGGCATCTGTTAAACAAACAGACATTGAACCCGAAGGTCGGCTCAACATGAAGTTGAGAGGAATATTTGACTTCACTGTCAAGAATCTGTTAAACAAGCAGGCATCAAATCCGAAGGCCGGCTCAACACGAAGTTGAGAGGAACATCTGACCTCGCCGTCAGGCATCTGTTAAATAAACATGCATCGAACCTGAAGGTCGGCTCAACATGAAGTTGAGAGGAACTTTTGAGTTCACTGTCAAGCATCTGTTAAACAAACAGGCATCAAATCCGAAGGCCGACTCAACCCGAAATTGAGAAGAATATCTGACCTCACCGTCAGGCATCTGTTAAACAATCAGGCATCGAACCTGAAGGGCGGATCAACCCGAAGTTGATAAGAACGTTAGACCTCTCCGTCAGGCATCTATTAAACAAACAGTCATTGAACCCGAAGGCCGGCTCAACCCGTTGTTGAGAAGAACATTTGACATCGTCGTCAGGCACCTGTTAAATAAACAGGCATCGAACCCGAAGGCTGTCTCAATCCTTAATTGAGGAGAACATCTGACCTCGACGTCAAAAATCTGTTAAACAAACAGGAATAGAACCCGAAGGCCGGCTCAACTTGAAGTTGAGAGGAACATTTGAACTCCCCATCAGGCATTAGTTAAACAAACAATCATCAAATCCGAAGGCCGACTCAACCCGAAGTTGAGAAGAACATCCGACCTCGCTGCCAGGCATTAGTTAAACAAATAGGAATCGAACCCGAAGACCGGCTGAACCCGAAGTTCAGAAGAACATCTGACCTAGCCGCCAGACATCTGTTAAACAAAAAGGTGTGGAACCGAAAGGCCGGCTCAACCCAAAATTGAGAAGAACATCTCACCTCGCCGTCAAGCATCTGTTAAACAAACAGGCATCGAACCTGAAGGTTGGCACAACATGAAGTTGAGAGGAACATTTGACTTCACTGTCAAGCATCTATTAAACAAACATGCATCAAATCCGAAGGCCGGCTCAACCCGAAGTTGAGAAGAACATCTGACCTCACCGTCAAGCATCTGTTAAACAAACAGGCATCGAACCCAAAGGGCGGCTCAACCCGAAGTTGATAAGAACATAAGACCTCGCCGTCAGGCATCTCTTAAACAAACAAGCATCGAACCCGAAGGTCGGCACAACACGAAGTTGAGAGAAACAACTTACCTCGCCGTCAGGCATCTATTAAACAAACAGGCATCAAACTTGAAGGTCGGCTCAACATGAAGTTGAGAGGAAAATTTGACTTCACTGTCAAGCATTTGTTAAACAAACAGGCATCAAATCCGAAGGCTGGCTCAACCCGAAGTTGAGAAGAACATATGACCTACCGTCAGGCATCCGTTAAACAAACAGACATCGAACCCGAAGGACGGCTCAACCCGAAGTTGATAAGAACATCTGACTTCGCTGTTAGGCATCTGTTAAACAAACAGGCATCGAACCCGAAGGGCGGCTCAACCCGAAGTTGATAAGAACATCTGACTTCACCGTCAAGCATCTGTCAAACAAACAGGCATCGAACCCGAAGGCCGGCTCAACCTGAAGTTGATAAGAACATCTGACCTTGCTGTTAGGAATATCTTAAACAAACAGACATCGAACCCGAAGTGAGGCTCAACCAAAAGATGATAAGAACATCTAACTTCGCCGTCAGGCATCTGTTAAACAATTAGGCATCGAACCTGAAGGTCGGCTCAACATGAAGTTGAGAGGAACATTTGACTTCACTGTCAAGCATTTGTTAATCAAACAGGCATCAAATCCGAAGGCCGACTCAACCTGAAGTTGAGAAGAACATCTGACCTCACCGTCAGGCATCTCTTAAACAAACAGGCATCGAACCCGAAGGGTAGCTCAACCCGAAGTTGATAAGAACATTAGACCTCTTCGCCAGGCATCTGTTAAACAAACAGGCATCGAACCCGAAGGCCGGCTAAACTCGAAGTTGAGAAGAACATTTGACCTCGTCGTTAGGCATCTGTTAAACAAATAGGCATCGAACCCGAAGGCCCTCTCAATCCTTAATTGAGAAGAACATATGACCTCGTCGTCAAACATCTGTTAAACAAACAGGCATCGAACCCGAAGGCCGGCTCAACTTGAAGTTGAGAGGAACATCTGACCTCCCCATCAGGAATTAGTTAAACAAACAGGCATCGAACCAAAGGCCGATTCAACCCGAAGTTGAGAAGAACATCTGACCTCGCCATCAGGCATCTGTTAAACAAAATGGTGTGAAACCAGAAGGCCGTCTCAATCCGAAGTTGAGAAGAACATCTAACCTCGCCGTCAGGCATCTGTTAAACAATTAGGCATCAAACTAGAAGGCCATCTGAAGCCTTAGTTGAGAAGAACATCTAACCTCGTTGTCAAACATCTGTTAAACAAACAAGTATTGAACCCGAAGGTCGGCTCACCTTGAAGTTGAGAGGAACATCTGACCTCCGTATCAGGCATTAGTTAAACAAACAGGCATTGAACCCGAAGGCCGGCACAACACGAAGTTGAGAAGAACATCTAACCTCGCCGTCAGGCATCTGTTAAACAAACAGGCATCGAACCCGAAGGCCGGCTCAACCCGAAGTTGAGAGGAACATCATACCTCGCCGTCAGGCATCTGTTAAAAAAACATGGATCGAACCCGAAGGTCGGCTCAACATGAAGTTGAGAGGAACATTTGACTTCGCTGTCAAGCATCTGTTAAACAAACAGGCATCAAATCCAAAGGCCGGCTCAAACCGAAGTTGAGAAGAACATCTGACCTCCCCGTCAGCCATCTGTTAAACAAACAGGCATCGAACCAGAAGGGCGGCTCAACCTGAAGTTGATAAGAACATCTGACTTCACCGTCAGGCATCTGTTAAAATAGGCATCGAACCCGAAGGCCGGCTCAACCCGAAGTTGATAAGAACATCTGACCTCGCCTTCAGGCATCTGTTAAACAAACAGGCATCGAACCCGAAGGGCGGCTCAACCCGAAGTTGATAAGAACATTAGACCTCTCTGCTAGGCATCTGTTAAAACAACAGGCATTGAACCCGAAGGTCGGCTCAACCCGAAGTTGAGAAGAACATTTGACCTGGCCGTTTGGCATCTGTTAAACAAACAGGCATCAAACCTGAAGGCCGTCTCAATCCTTAATTGAGAAGAACATTTGACCTCGGCGTCACACATCTGTTAAACAAACAGGCATCGTACCCGAAGGCCGGCTCAACACGAACCTGAGAAGAACATCTGACCTCACGGTCAAGCATCTGTTAAACAAAAAGGTGTGAAACCAGAAGGTCGGCTCAATCCGAAGTTGAGAAGAACATCTGACCTCGCCGTCAAGCATCTGTTAAACAATTAGGCATCAAACCCGAAGGTCGTCTTAACCCTTAGTTGAGAAGAACATCTGACCTCCCTGTCAAACATCTGTTAAACAAATAGGAATCAAACCCGAAGGCCGGCTCACCTTGAAGTTGAGAGGAACATCTGACCTCCCCATCAGGCATTAGTTAAACAAACAGGCATCGAACCCGAAGGCCGACACAACACGAAGTTGAGAAGCACATCTCACATCACCGTCAGACATCTGTTAAACAAACAGGCATCGAACCCGAAGGCTGGCTCAACATGAAGTTGAGAGGAACATCATACCTCGCCGTCAGGCATCTGTTAAACAAACAGGCATCGAACCTGAAGGTCAGCTCAACATGAAGTTGAGAGGAACATTTGAGTTCACTGTTAAGCATCTATTAAACAAACAGGCATCAAATCCGAAGGCCGACTCAACCCGAAGTTGAGAAGAACATCTGACCTCACTGTCAGGCATCTGTTAAACAAACAGGTATCGAACCAGAAAGGCGGCTCAACCCGAAGTTGATAAGAACATTAGACCTCTCTGCCAGACAACTGTTAAAACAACAGGCATTGATCCCGAAGGCCGGCTCAACCCGAAGTTGAGAAGAACATTTGACCTGGCCGTTTGGCATCTGTTAAACAAACAGTCTTCAAACCCGAAGGCCGTCTCAATCCTTAATTGAGAAGAACATTTGACCTCGCCGTCACACATCTGTTAAACAAACAGGCATCGAACCCGAAGGCCGGCTCAACACGAAGCTGAGAAGAACATCTGACCTCACGGTCAGACATCTGTTAAACAATAAGGTGTGAAACCAGAAGGCTGGCTCAATCCGAAGTTGAGAAGAACATCTGAGCTCGCCGTCAGGCATCTGTCAAACAATTAGGCATCAAACCTGAAGACCTTCTAAACCCTTAGTTGAGAAGAACATCTGACCTCGCTGTCAAACATCTGTTAAACAAACTGGTATCGAACCCGAAGGCCGGCTCACCTTGAAGTTGAGAGGAACATCCGACCTCCCCATCAGGCATTAGTTAAACAAACAGGCATCGAACTCGAAGGCCGACACAACACGAAGTTGAGAAGAACATCTGACATCGTCGTCAGACATCTGTTAAACAAACAGGCATCGAACACGAAGGCTGGCTCAACACATAGTTGAGAGGAACATCTTACCTCGCCGTCAGGCATCTGTTAAACAAACAGGCATCGAACCTGAAGGTCGGCTCAACATGAAGTTAAGAGGAACATCTTACCTCGCCGTCAAGCATCTATAAAACAAACAGGCATCAAATCCGAAGGCCGACTCAACCCGAAGTTGAGAAGAACATCTGACCTCACCGTCATGCATCTGTTAAACAAACAGGCATCGAACCAGAAAGGCGGCTCAACCCGAAGTTGATAAGAACATTAGACCTCTCTGCCAGGCATCTGTCAAAACAACAGGCATTGAACCCGAAGGCCGGCTCAACCCGAAGTTGAGAAGAACATTTGACCTGGCCGTTTGGCATCTGTTAAACAAACAGGCATCAAACCCGAAGGTCATCACAATCCAAAATTGAGAAGAACATCTAACCTCGCCGTCACACATCTGTTAAACAAAAAGGCATCGAACCCGAAGGCCGGCTCAACTTAAATTTGAGAAGAACATCTGACCTCACGGTCACACATCTGTTAAACAAACAGGCATCGAACCCGAAGGGCGCTCAACCCGAAGGTCGGCTCAACCCGATGTTGAGAAGAACATATGAACTACCTGCCAGGCATCTGTTAAACAAACAGGCATCGAACCCAAAGGCCGGCTCAACACGAAGTTGAGAGGAACATCTGACCTCGCCGTCAGGCATCTGTTAAAAAAAAGGTGTGAAACCAGAAGGCCGGCTCAACCCGAAGTTGAGAAGAACATTTGACCTCGCCGTTAGGCATCTGTTAAACAAACAAGCATCGAACCCGAAGGCCGTCTCAATCCTTAATTGAGAAGAACATCTGACGTCGCTGTCAAGCATCTGTTAAACAAACAGGCATCCAACCCGAAGGCCGGCCTAACTTGAAGTTGAGAAGAACATCTGACCTCACCGTCAGACATCTATTAAACAAACAGGCATCGAACCCGAAGGGTGGCCCAACCCGAAGTTGATAAGAACATCTGACTTCGCCGTCAGGCATCTGTTAAACAAACAGGCATCGAACCCGAAGGTCGGCTCAGCCCGAAGTTGATAAGAACATCTGACCTCGCTGTCAGGCATCTCTTAAACAAACAGGCATCGAACTCGAAGGGCGGCTCAACTCGAAGTTGATAAGAACATCTGAATTCGCCGTCAGGCATCTATTAAACAAACAGTCATCGAACCCGAAGGCTGGCTCAACCCGAAGTTAATAAGAACATCTGACCTCGCCGTCAGGCATCTGTTAAACAAACAGGCATCGAACCCGAACGTCGGCTCAACACGAAGTTGAGAGGAACATATGACCTCGCCTACAGGCATCTGTTAAAAAAACAGGCATTTAACTTGAAGGTCGGCTCAGCATGAAGTTGAGAGGAACATTTGACTTCACTGTCAAACATCTGTTAAACAAGCAGGCATCAAATCCGAAGGCCGCATCAACCCGAAGTTGAGATGAAAATCTGACCCCACCGTCAGGTATCTGTTAAACAAACAGGCATCAAACCCGAAGGGCGGCTCAACCTGAAGTTGAGAAGAACATTTGACCTCTCCGCCAGGCATATATTAAACAAACAGGCATCGAACCCGAAGGTCGACTCAATCCTTAATTGAGAAGAACATATTACCTTGCCGTCAAACATCTGTTAAACAAACAGGCATCGAACCCAAAGGTCGGCTCAACTTGAACTTGAGAAGAACATCTGACCTCACCGTCAGGCATCTGTTAAACAAAAAGGCATCTAACCCGAAGGCCGGCTCAACACGAAGTTGAGAGGAACATCTGATCTCGCCGTCAGGCATCTGTTAAACAAAAAGGTGTGGAACCCGAAGGCCGGCTCAACCTGAAGTTGAGAAGAACATCTGACATCCTCGTCAGGCATCTATTAAACAAACAGGCATCAAACCCGAAGGCCGTCTCAACCCTTAGTTGAGAAGAACATCTGACCTCGCCGTCAAACATCTGTTAAACAAACAGGCCTCGAACCCGAAGGGCGGCTAAACTTGAAGTTGATAAGAACATCTGACCTCCCCGTCAGGCATCTGTTAAACAAACAGCCATCAAACCTGAAGGTCGCCTCAACCCTTAGTTGAGAAGAACATCTGACCTCGCCGTCAAACATCTGTTAAACAAACAGGCATCAAACCCGAAGGGCGGCTCAACACGAAGTTGATAATAACATTTGACCTCCCCGTCAGGCATCTGTTAAACAAACAGGCATCGAACCCTAAGGCCGACTCAACACGAAGTTGAGAGGAACATCTGACATCGACGTCAGGCATCTGTTAAATAAACAGGCATCAAATCCGAAGGTCGGCTCAACCCGAAGTTGAGAGGTACATCTGACTACACTGTCAAGCATCTGTTAAACAAACAGGCATCAAATCCGAAGGCCGAATCAACCTGAAGTTGAAAAGAACATCTGACCTCAACGTCAGGCATCTGTTAAAAAAACAGGCTTCGAATCCGAAGGGCGGCTCAACCCGAAGTTGATAAGAACATCTGACTTCGCCGTCAGGCATCTCTTAAACCAACAGGCATCGAACCCGAAGGCCGAACCAACACGAAGTTGAGAGGAACATCTGACCTCGCCGTCAGGCATCTGTTAAACAAACAGGCATCAAACCTAAAGGTCGGCTCTACATGAAGTTGAGAGGAACATTTGACTTCACTGTCAAGCATCTGTTAAACAAACAGGCATCAAATCCGAAGGCCGGCTCAACCCGAAGTTGAGAAGAAAATTTGGCATCACCGTCAGACATCGGTTAAACAAATAGGCATGGAACCAGAAGGGCGGCTCAACCCGAAGTTGATAAGAACATTAGACCTCTCCACCAGGCATCTGTTAAATAAACAGGCATCGAACCCGAAGGCCGACTCAACCCAAGTTTAGAAGAACATCTGACATCACCGTCAGACATCTGTTAAACAAACAGGCATCGAACCCGAAGGCCGGCTCAACACGAAGTTGAGAGGAACATCTGACCTCGCTGTCAGGCATCTGTTAAACAAACAGGCATCGAACCCGAAGGCCGGCTCAACCCGGAGTTGATAAGAACATCTGACCTCGCCGTCTGGCATCTGTTAAACAAACAGGCATCAAACTCGAAGGCCGGCTCAACACGAAGTTGAGAAGAAAATTAGTTTTCACCGTCAGGCATCTGTTAAAGAAACAGGCATCGAACCCGAAGGGCGGCTCATCCCAAAGTTGATAAGAACATCTGACTTCGCCGTCAGGCATCTGTTATAAAAACAGGCATCGAACCCGAAGGCCGGCTCAACCCGAAGTTGATAAGAACATCTGACCTCGCTGTCAGACATCTGTTAAACAAACAGGCATCGAACCCGAAGGCCGATTCAACACGAAGTTGAGAGGAACATCTGACATCTCCGTCAGGCATCTGTTAAACAAACAGGCATTGAACCTGAAGGTAGGCTCAACATGAAGTTTAGAGGAACATTTGACTTCACTGTCAAGCATATGTTAAACAAATAGGCATCAAATCCGAAAGCCGGCTCAACCTGAAGTTGAGAAGAACATCTGACCTCACCGTCAAGCATCTGTTAAACAAACAGGCATCGAACCCGAAGGGCGGCTCAACCCGAAGTTGATAAGAACATTAGACCTATCCTCCAGACATCTGTTAATCAAACAGGCATCGAACCCGAAGGCTGGTTCAACCCGAAGTTGAGAAGAACATTTGACCTCGCCGTTAGGCATCTGTTAAAAAAACAGGCATCGAACCCGAAGGCCGTCTCAATCCTTATTTGATAAGAACATCTGATATCGCTGTCAAGCATCTGTTAAACAAACAGGAATCGAACCTGAAGGCCGGCTCAACTTGAAGTTGAGAAGAACATCTGACCTCACCGTCTGGCATCTGTTAAACAAATAGGCATCAAACCCAAAGGGCGGCCCAACCCGAAGTTGATAAGAACATCTGACTTCGCCGTCAGGCATCTGTTGAACAAACAGGCATCGAACCCGAAGGCCGGCTCAACCCAAAGTTGATAATAACATATGACCTCACCGTCAGGCGTCTCTTAAACAAACAGTTATCGAACCCGAAGGGAGACTCAACCCGAAGTTGATAAGAACATCTGACCTCACCGTCAGGCATCTGTTAAACAAACAGGCATCGAACCCGAAGGCCGGCTCAACAGGAAGTTGAGAGGAACATCTTACCTCGCCGTAAGGCATCTGTTAAACAAATAGGCATTGAACCTGAAGGTCGACTCAACAAGAAGTTGAGAGGAACATTTGACTTCACTGTCAAGTATCTGTTAAACAAACAGGCATCAAATCCGAAGGCCAGCTCAACTCGAATTTGAGAAGAACATCTGACCTCACCGTCAGGCATCTGTTAAACAAACATGCATCAGACCAGAAGGGCGGCTCAACCCGAAGTTGAGATAAACATTTGACCTCTTCGCCAGGCATCTGTTAAACAAACAGGCATCGAACCCGAAGGACGGCTCAATCCATAATTGAGAAGAACATCAGACCTCGCCGTCAAACATCTGTTAAACAAACAGGGATTGAAGCTGAAGGTCGGCACAACTTGAAGTTGAGAAGAACATCTGACCTCACTGTCAGGCATCTGTTAAACAAACAAGCATCGAACCCGAAGGCCTGCTCAAAACGAAGTTGAGAGGAAAATCTGACCTCGCCGTCAGGCATCTGTTAAACTAAAAGGTGTGGAACCCGAAGGTCGAATCAACCCGAAGTTGAGAACAACATCTGACCTCCCCGTCAGGCATCTGTTAAACAAACAGGCATCAATCCCGAAGGCCGTCTCTACCCTTAGTTGAGAAGAACATCTGATCTCGCCGTCAAACAGGCATCGAACCCAAAGGGGGCTCAACCCGAAGTTGATAAGAACATCTGACCTACCCGTCAGGCATCTTTTAAACAAACAGGAATCGAACCCGAAGGCCGGCTCAACACGAAGTTTAGAGGAACATCTTACTTCACTGTCAAGCATCTGTTAAACAAACAGACATCAAATCCGAAGGCCGACTCAACCCGAAGTTGAAAAGAACATCTGACCTCAACGTTAGGCATCTGTTAAAAAAAAACAGGCATCGAACCCGAAGGGTGGCTCAACCTAAAGTTGATAAGAACATCTGACCTCGCCGTTAGGCATCTCTTAAACAAACAAGCATCGAACCCGAAGGTCGGCTCAACACGAAGTTAAGAGGAACATCTGACCTCGCCGTCAGGCATCTGTTAAAGAAATAGGCATCGAACCTGAAGGTCGGCTCAACATGAAGTTGAGAGGAACATTTGACTTCACTGTCAAGCATCTGTTAAACAAAGAGGCATCTAATCCGAAGGCCGGCTCAACACGAAGTTGTGAAGAACATCTGACCTCACCGTCAGACATTAGTTAAACAAATAGGCATCGAACCCGAAGGGTGGCTCAACCCGAAGTTGATAAGAACATTAGACCTCTCCGCCAGGCATCTGTTAAACAAACATGCATCGAACCTGAAGGCCGGCTCAACCCGAAGTTGAGAAGAACATTTGACCTCACCGTTAGGCATCTGTTAAACAAACAGGCATCGAACCCGAAGGCCCCCTCAATCCTTAATTGAGAAGAACATCTGAACTCTCTGTCAAACATCTGTTAAACAAACAGGCATCGAACCCGAAGGTCGGCTCAACTTGAAGTTGAGAAGAACATCTGACCTCACCGTCAGGCATCTGTTAAACAAATAGGCATCGAACCCGAAGGCCGGTACAACACGAAGTTGAGAAGAACATCTGACTTCGTTGTCAGGCATCTCTTAAACAAACAGGCATCGAACCCGAAGGTCGGCTCAACTTGAATTTGATAAGAACGTCTGACCAAGCCGTCAGGCATCTCTTAAACAAACAGCCATCGAACCCGAAGGGCAGCTCAACCCGAAGTTGATAAGAACATCTGACTTAGCCATCAGACATCTGTTAAAGAAACAGGCATCGAACCTGAAGGCCGACTTAACATGAAGTTGAGAGGAACATCTGACCTCGCCGTCAGGCATCTATTAAACAAACAGGCATTGAACCTGAAGGTCGGCTCAACATGAAGTTGAGAGGAACATTTGACTTCACTGTCAAGCATCTGTTAAACAATCAGGCATAAAATCCGAAGGCCGGCTCAACCCGAAGTTGAGAAGAACATTTAACCTCTCCGCCTGGAATCTATTAAACAAACAGGCATCGAACCCGAAGGGCGGCTCAATCCTTAATTGAGAAGAACATCTAACCTCGCCGTCAAACATCTATTAAACAAACAGGCATCGAACCCGAAGGCCGGCTCAACTTGAAGTTGAGAAGAACATCTGACCTCACCGTCAGGCATCTGTTAAACAAACAGGCATCGAAACCGAAGGCCGGCTCAACACGAAGTTGACAGGAACATCTGACCTCGCCGTCAAGCATCTGTTAAACAAAAAGGTGTGGAACCCGAAGGCCGGCTCAACCCGAAGTTGAGAAGAACATCTGACCTCCCCGTCAGGCATCTGTTAAACAAACAGGCATCAAACCCGAAGGCCGTCTCAACCCTTAGTTGAGAAGAACATCTGATCTCGCCATCAAACATCTGTTAAACAAACAGGCATCGAACCCGAAGGGAGGCTCAACCCGAAGTTGATAAGAACATCTGACCTCCCCGTCAGGCATCTGTTAAACAAACAGGCATCGAACCCGAAGACCGGTTCAACACGAAGTTGAGAGGAACATCTGACATCGACGTCAGGCATCTGTTAAACAAACAGGCATCAAATCTGAAGGCCGGCTCAACCCAAAGTTGAAAAGAACATCTGACCTCAATGTCAGGCATATGTTAAAAAATAGGCATCGAACCCGAAGGGCGGCTCAACCCGAAGTTGATAAGAACATCTGACCTCACCGTCAGGCATCTCTTAAACAAACAGGCATCGAACCCGAATACCGGCTCAACACGAAGTTGAGAGGAACATCTGACCTCGCCGTCAGGCATCTGTTAAACAAACAGGCATCGAACCTGAAGGTCGGCTCAACATGAAGTTGAGAGGAACATCTGACTTCACTGTCAAGCATCTGTTAAACAAAGAGGCATCAAATCCGAAGGCCGTCTCAACACGAAGTTGTGAAGAACATCTAACCTCACCGTCAGGCATTTGTTAAACAAATAGGCATCGAACCCGAAGGGCGGCTCAACCCGAAGTTGATAAGAACATTAGACCTCTCCGCCAGGCATCTGTTAAACAAACAGGCATCGAACCCGAAGGCCGGCTCAACCCGAAGTTGAGAAGAACATTTGACCTCGCCGTTAGGCATCTGTTAAATAAACAGGCATCAAACCCGAAGACCCCCTCAATCCTTAATTGAGAAGAACATCTGACCTCGCTGTCAAACATCTGTTAAACAAACAGGCATCGAACCCGAAGGCCGGCTCAACTTGAAGTTGAGAAGAACATCTGACCTCACCGTCAGGCATCTGTTAATCAAATAGGCATCGAACCCGAAGGCCGGCACAACACGAAGTTGAGAAGAACATCTGACTTCGTTGTCAGGCATCTCTTAAATCAACAGGCATCGAACCCGAAGGTCGGCTCAACTTGAATTTGATAAGAACGTCTGACCAAGCCGTCAGGCATCTCTTAAACAAACAGCCATCGAACCCGAAGGGCGGCTCAACCCGAAGTTGATAAGAACATCTGACTTCGCCATCAGACATCTGTTAAAGAAACAGGCATCGAACCCGAAGGCCGACTTAACACGAAGTTGAGAGGAACATCTGACCTCGCCGTCAGGCATCTATTAAACAAACAGGCATTGAACCTGAAGGTCGGCTCAACATGAAGTTGAGAGGAACATTTGACTTCACTGTCAAGCATTTGTTAAACAAATAGGCATAAAATCCGAAGGCCGGCTCAACCCGAAGTTGAGAAGAACATTTAACCTCTCCGCCAGGAATCTGTTAAACAAACAGGCATCGAACCCGAAGGGCGGCTCAATCCTTAATTGAGAAGAACATCTGACCTCGCCGTCAAACATCTGTTAAACAAACAGGCATCGAACCCGAAGGCCGGCTCAACTTGAAGTTGAGAAGAACATCTGACCTCGCCGTCAGGCATCTGTTAAACAAACAGGCATCGAACCCGAAGACCGGCTCAACACGAAGTTGACAGGAACAACTGACCTAGCCGTCAAGCATCTGTTAAACAAAAAGGTGTGGAACCCGATGGCCGGCTCAACCTGAAGTTGAGAAGAACATCTGACCTCCCCGTCAGGCATCTGTTAAACAAACAGGCATCAAACCTGAAGGCCGTCTCAACCCTTAGTTGAGAAGAACATCTGATCTCGCCATCAAACATCTGTTAAACAAACAGGCATCGAACCCGAAGGGAGGCTCAACCCGAAGTTGATAAGAACATCTAACCTCCCCATCAGGCATCTGTTAAACAAACAGGCATCGAACCCGAAGACCGACTCAACACGAAGTTGAGAGGAACATCTGACATCGACGTCAGGCATCTGTTAAACAAACAGGCATCAAATCTGAAGGCCGGCTCAACCCGAAGTTTGAAAAGAACATCTGACCTTAATGTCAGGCATATGTTAAAAAATAGGCATCGAACCCGAAGGGCGGCTCAACCCGAAGTTGATAAGAACATCTGACCTCACCGTCAGGCATCTCTTAAACAAACAGGCATCGAACCCGAATACCGGCTCAACACGAAGTTGAGAGGAACATCTGACCTCGCCGTCAGGCATGTGTTAAACAAACAGGCATCGAACCTGAAGGTCGGCTCAACATGAAGTTGAGAGGAACATCTGACTTCACTGTCAAGCATCTGTTAAACAAAGAGGCATCAAATCCGAAAGCCGGCTCAACACGAAGTTGTGAAGAACATCTAACCTCACCGTCAGGCATTTGTTAAACAAATAGGCATCGAACCCGAAGGGCGGCTCAACCCGAAGTTGATAAGAACATTAGACCTCTCCGCCAGGCATCTGTTAAACAAACAGGCATGGAACCCGAAGGCCGGCTCAACCCGAAGTTGAGAAGAACATTTGACCTTGCCGTTAGGCATCTGTTAAACAAACAGGCATCAAACCCGAAGGCCCCCTCAATCCTTAATTGAGAAGAACATCTGACCTTGCTGTCAAACATCTGTTAAACAAACAGGCATCGAACCCGAAGGCCGGCTCAACTTGAAGTTGAGAAGAACATCTGACCTCACCTTCAGGCATCTGTTAAACAAACAGGCATCGAACCCGAAGGCCGGCTCAACACGAAGATGACAGGAACATCTGACCTCGCCGTCAAGCATCTGTTAAACAAAAAGGTGTGGAACCCGATGGCCGGCTCAACCCGAAGTTGAGAAGAACATCTGACCTCCCCGTCAGGCATCTGTTAATCAAACAGGCATCAAACCTGAAGGCCGTCTCAACCCTTAGTTGAGAAGAACATCTGATCTCGCCATCAAACATCTGTTAAACAAACAGGCATCGAACCCGAAGGGAGGCTCAACCCGAAGTTGATAAGAACATCTGACCTCCCCGTCAGGCATCTGTTAAACAAACAGGCATCGAACCCGAAGACCGGCTCAACACGAAGTTGAGAGGAACATCTGACATCGACGTCAGGCATCTGTTAAACAAACAGGCATCAAATCTGAAGGCCGGCTCAACCCGAAGTTGAAAAGAACATCTGACCTCAATGTCAGGCATATGTTAAAAAATAGGCATCGAACCCGAAGGGCGGCTCAACCCGAAGTTGATAAGAACATCTGACCTCGCCGTCAGGCATCTCTTAAACAAACAGGCATCGAAACCGAATACCGGCTCAACACGAAGTTGAGAGGAACATATGACCCTCCGTCAGGCATCTGTTAAACAAACAGGCATCGAACCTGAAGGTCGGCTCAACATGAAGTTGAGAGGAACATCTGACTTCACTGTCAAGCATCTGTTAAACAAAGAGGCATCAAATCCGAAGGCCGGCTCAACACGAAGTTGTGAAGAACATCTAACCTCACCGTCAGGCATTTGTTAAACAAATAGGCATCGAACCCGAAGGGCGGCTCAACCCGAAGTTGATAAGAACATTAGACCTCTCCGCCAGGCATCTGTTAAACAAACAGGCATCAAACCCGAGGGCCGGCTCAACCCGAAGTTGAGAAGAACATTTGACCTCGCCGTTAGGCATCTGTTAAACAAACAGGCATCAAACCCGAAGGCCCCCTCAATCCTTAATTGAGAAGAACATCTGACCTCGCTGTCAAACATCTGTTAAACAAACAGGCATCGAACCCGAAGGCCGGCTCAACTTGAAGTTGAGAAGAACATCTGACCTCATCGTCAGGCATCTGTTAAACAAATAGGCCGCGAACCCGAAGGCCGGCACAACACGAAGTTGAGAAGAACATCTGACTTCGTTGTCAGGCATCTGTTAAACAAACAGGCATCGAACCCGAAGCTCGGCTCAACTCGAATTTGATAAGAACGTCTGACCAAGCCGTCAGGCATCTTTTAAACTAACAGCCATCGAACCCGAAGGGCGGCTCAACCCGAAGTTGATAAGAACATCTGACTTCGCCATAAGACATCTGTTAAACAAACACGCATCGAACCCGAAGGCCGACTTAACACGAAGTTGAAAGGAACATCTGACCTCGCCGTCAGGCATCAATTAAACAAACAGGCATTGAACCTGAAGGTCGGCTCAACATGAAGTTGAGAGGAACATTTGACTTCACTGTCAGGCATCTGTTAAACAAACGGGCATAAAATACGAAGGTCGGCTCAACCCGAAGTTGAGAAGAACATTTGACCTCTCCGCCAGGAATTTGTTAAACAAACAGGCATCGAACCCGAAGGCCGGCTCAACTTGAACTTGAGAAGAACATCTGACCTCACTGTCAGGCATCTGTTAAACAAACAGGCATCGAACCCAAAGGCCGGCTCAACACGAAGTTGACAGGAACATCTAACCTCGCTGTCAAGCATCTGTTAAACAAAAAGGTGTGAAACCCAAAGGCCGGCTCAACCCGAAGTTGAGAAGAACATCTGACCTCCCCGTCAGGCATCTGTTAAACAAACAGACATCAAACCCGAAGGCCGTCTGAACCCTTAGTTGAGAAGAACATCTGATCTCGCCATCAAACATCTGTTAAACAAACAGGCATCGAACCCGAAGGGAGGCTCAACCCGAAGTTGATAAGAACATCTGACCTCCCCGTCAGGCATTTGTTAAACAAACAGGTATCGAACCCGAAGACCGGCTCAACACGAAGTTGAAAGGAACATCTGACATCGACGGCAGGCATCTGTTAAACAAACAGGCATCAAATCTGAAGGCCGGCTCAACCCGAAGTTGAAAAGAACATGTGACCTCAATGTCAGGCATATGTTAAAAAAATAGGCATCGAACCCGAAGGGCGGCTCAAACCGAAGTTGATAAGAACATCTGACCTCACCGTCAGGCATCTCTTAAACGAACAGGCATCGAACCCGAATACCTGCTCAACACGAAGTTGAGAGGAACATCTGACCTCGCCGTCAAGCATCTGTTAAACAAACAGGCATCGAACCTGAAGGTCGGCTCAACATGAAGTTGAGAGGAACATCTGACTTCACTGTCATTTATTTGTTAAAGAAACAGGCATCAAATCCGAAGGCCGGCTCAACTCGAAGTTGAGAAGAACATCTGACCTCACCGTCAGGCATCTGTTAAACAAATAGGCATTGAAACCAAAGGGCGACTCAACCCGAAGTTGATAAGAACATTAGACCTCTCCGCCAGGCATCTGTTAAACAAACAAGCATCGAACCTGAAGTCCCTCTCAATCCTTAATTAAGAAGAACATCTGACCTCGCTGTCAAACATCTGTTAAACAAACAGGCATCGAACCCGAAGGCCGGCTCAACTTGACATTGAAAAGAACATCTGACCTCACCGCCAGGCATCTGTTAAACAAACAAGCATCGAACCCGAAGCCCATCACAACACGAAGTTGATAAGAACATCTGACTTTGCCATCAGGCATCTATTTAACAAACAGGCATCGAACCCGAAGGCCGGCTCAACCCGAAGTTTATAAGAACATCTGACCTCGCTGTCAGGCATCTCTTAAACAAACAGGCATCGAACCCGAAGTTGATAAAAACATCTGACTTTGCCGTCAGGCAGCTTTTAAACAAACAGGCATCGAACCCGAAGGGATACTCAACCCGAAGTTGATAAGAACATCTGACCTCGCCGTCAGGCATCTATTAAACAAACAGGCATTGAACCTGAAGGCCGGCTCAACATGAAGTTGAGAGGAACATTTGACTTCACTGTCAAGCATCTGTTAAACAAACAGGCATAAAATCCGAAGGCCGGCTCAACCCGAAGTTGAGAAGAACATTTGACCTATCCGCCAGGAATCTGTTAAACAAACTGGCATCGAACCCGAAGGGCGGCTCAATCCTTAATTGAGAAGAACATCTGACCTCGCCGTCAAACATCTGTTAAACAAACAGGCATCGAACCCGAAGGCCGGCTCAACTTGAACTTGAGAAGAACATCTGACCTCACCGTCAGGCATCTGTTAAACAAACAGGCATCGAACCCGAAGGCCGGCTCAACACGAAGTTGACAGGAACATCTAACCTCGCTGTCAAGCATCTGTTAAAAAAAAAGGTGTGGAACCCAAAGGCCGGCTCAACCCGAAGTTGAGAAGAACATCTGACCTCCCCGTCAGGCATCTGTTAAACAAACAGGCATCAAACCCGATGGCCGTCTCAACCCTTAGTTGAGAAGAACATCTGATCTCGCCATCAAACATCTGTTAAACAAACAGGCATCGAACCCGAAGGGAGGCTCAACCCGAAGTTGATAAGAACATCTGACCTCCCCGTCAGGCATCTGTTAAACAAACAGGCATCGAACCCGAAGACCGGCTCAACACGAAGTTAAGAGGAACATCTGACATCGACGTCAGGCATCTGTTAAACAAACAGGCATCAAATCTGAAGGCCGGCTAAACCCGAAGTTGAAAAGAACATATGACCTCAATGTCAAGCATATGTTAAAAAAATAGGCATCGAACCCGAAGGGCGGCTCAAACCGAAGTTGATAAGAACATCTGACCTCACCGTCAGGCATCTCTTAAACAAACAGGCATCGAACCCGAATACCGACTCAACACAAAGTTGAGAGGAACATCTGACCTCGCCGTCAGGCATCTGTTAAACAAACAGGCATCGAACCTGAAGGTCGGCTCAACATGAAGTTGAGAGGAACATCTGACTTCACTGCCAAGCATCTGTTAAAGAAACAGGCATCAAATCCGAAGGCCGACTCAACTCGAAGTTGAGAAGAACATCTGACCTCACCGTCAGGCATCTGTTAAACAAATAGGCATTGAAACCAAAGGGCGACTCAACCAGAAGTTGATAAGAACATCAGACCTCTCCGCCAGGCATCTGTTAGACAAACAGGCATCGAACCTGAAGGCCCTCTCAATACTTAATTAAGAAGAACATCTGACCTCGCTGTCAAACATCTGTTAAAATAACAGGCATCGAACCCGAAGGCCGGCTCAACTTGACGTTGAGAAGAACATCTGAACTCACCGCCAGGCATCTGTTAAACAAACAGGCATCGAACCCGAAGCCCGGCACAACACGAAGTTGAGAAGAACATCTGACTTTGTCGTCAGGCATCTGTTAAACAAACAGGCATCGAACCCGAAGGCCGGCTCAACCCGAAGTTTATAAGAACATCTGACTTCGCCGTCAGGCATCTTTTAAACAAACAGGCATCGAACCCGAAGGCCGGCTCAACCCAAAGTTGATAAGAACATTTGACCTCGCCGTCAGGCATCTGTTAAACAAACAGGCATCGAACCCGAAGGCCGACTCAACAGGAAGTTGAGAGGAACATCTGACCTTGCCGTCAGTTATCTGTTAAACAAACAGGCATTAAACCTCACGGTCGGCTCAACATGAAGTTGAGAGGAACATTTGACTTCACTGTCAAGCATCTGTTAAACAAATAGGCATCAAATCCGAAGGCCGGCTCAACCCGAAGTTGAGAAGAACATCTGACCTCTCCATCAGGCATCTGTTAAACAAACAGGCAGCGAACCCGAAGGGAGGCTCAACCCGAAGTTGATAAGAACATTAGACCTCTCCACTAGGCATCTGCTAAACAAACAGGCATCGAACCCGAAGGCCGGCTCAACCCGATGTTGAGAAGAACATTTGACCTCGCCATTAGGCATCTGTTAAACAAACAGGCATCAAACCCGAAGGTCGTCTCAAACCTTAATTAAGAAGAACATCTGAACTCGCTATCAAACATATGTTAAACAAACAGGCATCGAACCCGAAGGCCGGCTCAACTTGAAGTTGAGAAGAACATATGACCTCACTGTCAGGCATCTGTTAAACAAACAGGCATCGAACCCGAAGGGCGGCTCAACCCGAAGTTGATAAGAACATCTGACTTCGCCGTTAGGCATCTGTTAAACAAACAGGCATCGAACCCGAAGGCCAGCTCAACCCGAAGTTGATAAGAACATCTGATATCGCCGTCAGGCATCTCTTAAACAAAGAGGCATTGAACCCGAAGGCTGGCTCAACACGAAGTTGAGAGGAACATCTGACCTTGCCGTCAGGCATTTGTTAAACAAACAGGAATCAAACCTGAAGGTCGGCTCAACATGAAGTTGAGAGAAACATTTGACTTTACTGTCAAGCATTTGTTAAACAAACAGGCATCACATCCGAAGGCCGGCTCAAGCCGAAGTTGAGAAGAACATCTGACATCGACGTCAGGCATCTGTTAAACAGGCATCAAATCCGAAGGCCAACTCAACCCAAAGTTGGGAGGGACATCTGACTTCACTGTCAAGCATATGTTAAACAAACAGGCATCAAATTCGAAGGCCGACTCAACCCGAAGTTGATAAGAACATCTGACCTCGCCGTCAGGCATCTCTTAAACAAACAGGCATTGAACCTGAAGGCTGGCTCAACACGAAGTTGAGAGGAACATCTGACATCACCATCAGGCATTTGTTAAACAAACAGGCATCGAACCTGAAGGTCGGCTCAACATGAAGTTGAGAGGAACATTTGACTTCACTATCAAGCATTTGTTAAACAAACATGCATCAAATCCGAAGGCCGGCTCAACCCAAAGTTAAGAAGAACATCTGACCTCACCGTCAGGCATCTGTTAAACAAACAGGCATCGAACCCAAAGGCCGACTCAACTTGAAGTTTAAAAGAACATCTGACCTCACCGTCAGTCATCTGTTAAACAAACAGGCATCGAACCCGAAGGGCGGCTCAACCCGAAGCTGATAAGAACATCTGACTTCGCCGTTCGGCATCTGTTAAACAAACAGACATTGATCCCGAAGGCCAGCTCAACCTGAAGTTGATAAGAACATCTGAACTCGCCATCAGGCATCTGTTAAACAAACAGGCGTCGAACCTGAAGGTCGACTGAACATGAAGTTGAGAGGAACATTTGACTTCACTGTCAAGCATCTGTTAAACAAACAGGCGTCAAATCCGAAGGCCGGCTCAAGCCGAAGTTGAGAAGAACATCTGAACTCACTGTCATGCATCTGTTAAACAAACAGGCATCGAACCCGAAGGCGGCTCAACCCGAAGTTGATAAGAACATTAGAACTCTCCGCCAGGCATCTGTTAAACAAACAGGCATCAAACCCCAAGGCCGGCTCAACCCGAAGTTGATAAGAACATCTGACTTCGCCGTCAGGCATCTGTTAAACAAACAGGCATAAAAAATGAAGGGCGGCTCAACCCGTAGTTGAGAAGAACATTTGACCTCTCCACCAGGCATCAAACCCGAAGTTGATAAGAACATCTGACTTCGCTGTCAAGCATCTGTTAAACAAACAGTCATTGAACCCGAAGGGCGGCTCAACCCGAAGTTGAGAAGAACATCTGACGTCACCGTCAAGCATCTGTTAAACAAACAGGCATCGAACGCGAAGGTCGGCTCAACCCAAAGTTGAGAAGAACATTTGACCTCGCCGTTAGGCATCTGTTAAACAAACAGGCATCGAACCCGAAGGCCGTCTCAATCCTTAATTGAGAAGAACATCTAACCTCGCTGTCAAACATCTGTTAAACAAACAGGCATCAAACCCGAAGGTCGGCTCAACTTGAAGTTGAGAAGAACATCTAACCTCACCTTTAGGCATCTGCTAAACAAACAGGCATCGAACCTGAAGAGTGGCTCATCCCGAAGTTGATAAGAACATCTGATTTCGCCGTTATCCATCTGTTAAACAAACAGGCACCGAACCTGAAGGCCGGCTCAAAGCAAAGTTGATAAGAACATCTGAGCTCGCCGTCAGGCATCTCTTAAATAAAATGGCATCGAACCCGAAGGCCGGATCAACACGAAGTTGAGAGGAACATCTGACCTCGCCATCAGGCATATGTTAAACAAACAGGCATCGAACCTGAAGGTCGGCTCAACATGAAGTTGAGAGGAACATTTGACTTCACTGTCAAGAATCTGTTAAACAAACAGGCATCAAATCGGAAGGCTGACTCAACCCGAAGTTGAGAAGGACATCTGACCTCACCCTCAGGCATCTGTTAAACAAACAGGCATCGAACCCGAAGGGCGGCTCAACCCAAAGTTGATAAGAACATATGACTTTATCGTCAGGCATCTGTTAAACAAACAGGCATCGAACCCGAAGGGCGGCTCAACCCGAAGTTGAGAAGAACATCTCACCTCACCGTCAGGTATCTGTTAAACCGACAGGCATCGAACCCGATGGGAGGCTCAACCCGAAGTTGATAAAAACATTAGACTTCTCCGCCAGGCATCTGTTAAACAAACAGGCATCAAACCGAAAGGTCGGCTCAACCCGAAGTTAAGAAGAACATCTGACCTCACTGTCAAGCATCTGTTAAACAAACAGGCATCGAACCCGAAGGGCGGCTCAACCCGAAGTTTATAAGAACATCTGACTTCGCCATCAGGCATCTGTTAAAAAAACAGGCATCGAACCCGAAGGGCGGCTCAACTCAAAGTTTAGAAGAACATTTGACCTCTCCGCCAAGCATCTGTTAAACAAACAGGCATCGAATCCGAAGGCCGGCTCAATCCTTAATTGAGAAGAACATCTGACCTCGCCGTCAAACATCTGTTAAACAAGCAGGCATCGAACCCGAAGGCCGGCTCAACTTGAAGTTGAGTAGAACATCTGACCTCACTGCCAGGCATCTGTTAAACAAACAAGCATTAAACTAAACGACCGACTCAACCCGAAGTTGAGAAGAACATCTGACCTCACCGTCATGCATCTGTTAAACAAACAGGCATCGAACCCGAAGGGCGGCTCAACCCGAAGTTGATAAGAACATTAGACCTCTCCGCCAGGCATCTGTTAAACAAACAGGCCTCAAACCCAAAGGCCGGCTCAACCAAAAGTTGATAAGAACATCTGACTTCGCCGTCAGGCATCTCTTAAACAAACAGGCATCGAACCCGAAGGTCGGTTCAACACGAAGTTCAGAGGAACATCTGACCTCGCCGTTAGGCATCTGTTAAACAAACAGGCATCGAACCCGAAGGCAGCTCAACCCGAAGTTGATAAGAACATCTGACCTCGCCGTCAGGCATCTGTTAAACAAACAGGCATCGAACCTGAATGTCGTCTCAACCCAAAGTTGAGAAGAACATCTGACCTTACCGTCAGGCATTTGTTAAACAAACAGGCATCAAATCCGAAGGCCGGCTCAACCCGAAGTTGAGAAGAACATCTGACCTCACCGTCAGGCATCTGTTAAACAAACAGGCATCAAACCCGAAGGGCAGCTCAACCCAAAGTTGATAAGAACATTAGAACTATCTGCCAGGCATCTGTTAAACAAACAGACATCAAACCCAAAGGCCAGCTCAACCCGAAGTTGAGAAGAACATCTGACCTCACCGTCATGCATCTGTGAAACAAACAGGCATCGAACCCGAAGGGAGGCTCAACCAAAAGTTGATAAGAACATCTGACTTCCCCGTCAGGAATCTGTTAAACAAACAGGCATCGAACCTGAAGGGCGGCTCAACCCGAAGCTGAGAAGAACATTTGAGCTCTCCACCAGGCATCTGTTAAACAAACAGGCATCGAACCCGAAGGCCGGTTCAATCCTTAATTGAGAAGAACATCTGACCTCGCCGTCAAACATTTGTTAAACAAACAGGCATCGAACCCGAAGGCCGGCTCAACTTGAAGTTGAGAAGAACATCTGACCTCACCGCCAAGCATCTGTTAAACAAACATGCATAAAACCCAAAGGCCGACTCAACCCGAAGTTGAGAACAACATCTGACCTCACCGTCAGGCATCTGTTAAACAAACAGGAATCGAACCCGAAGTTGATAAGAACATCTGATTTCGCCGTTTGGCACCTGTTAAACATACAGGCATTGAACACGAAGGGCGGCTCAACCCGAAGTTGATAAGAACATCTGAATTCGCCATCAGGCATCTGTTAAAAAAACAAGCATCGAACCCGAAGGGCGGCTAAACCCGAAGTTGAGAAGAACATTTGACCTCTCCACCAAGCATCTGTTAAACAAATAGGCATCGAACCCGAAGGCCGGCTCAATCCTTAATTGAGAAAAACATATGACCTCGCCGTCAAACATCTGTTAAACAAACAGGCATCGAACCTGAAGGTCGACTCAACGTGAAGTTGAGAAGAACATCTGACCTCACCGTCAAGCATCTATTAAACAAACAGGCATCGAACCCGAAGGCCGGCTCAACACGAAGTTGAGAGCAACATCTGACCTCGCCGTCAGGCATCTGTTAAACAAAAAGGTGTGGAACTCGTAGGCCGGCTCAACCCGAAGTTGAGAAGAACATTTGACCTCCTCGTCAGGCATCTGTTAAACAAACAGGCATCGAACCCGAAGGGCGGCCCAACCCGAAGTTGATAAGAACATCTGACCTCCCCGTCAGGCATCTGTTAAACAAACAGGCATCGAACCCGATGGTCGGCTCAACACGAAGTTGAGAGGAACATCTGACATCGACTTCAGGCATCTGTTAAATAAACAGGTATCAAATCCGAAGGCCGACTCAACCCAAAGATGAGAGGGACATCTGACTTCACTGTCGAGCATATGTTAAACAAACAGGCATCAAATTCGAAGGCCGACTCAACCCGAAGTTGAAAAGAACATCTGACCTCAACTTCAGGCATCTGTTAAAAAAACAGGCATCGAACCCGAAGGGCGGCTCAACCCGAAGTTGATAAGAACATCTGACCTCGCTATCAGACATCTCTTAAACAAACAGGCATCGAACCCCGAAGGCCGGCTCAACACGAAGTTGAGAGGTACATCTGACCTCATCGTCAGGAATCTATTAAACAAATAGGCATCGAACCTGAAGGTCGGCTCAAAATGAAGTAGAGAGGAACATTTGACTTCACCGTCAAGCATCTGTTAAACAAACAGGCACCAAATCCGAAGGCCGGCTCAATCCGAAGTTGAGAAGAACATTTGACCTCACTGTCAGGCATCTGTTAAACAAATAGGCATCGAACCCGAAGTTGATAAGAACATTAGACCTGACCGTCAGGCATCTGTTAAACAAACAATTATAGAACCCGAAAGCCGACTTAACCCAAAGTTGAGAAGAACATTTGACCTCGCTGTTAGGCATCTGTTAAACAAACAGGCATCGAACTCGAAGGCCCTCTCAATCCTTAATTGAGAAGAACATCTGACCTCGCCGTCAAACATCTGCTAAACAAACAGGCATCAAACCTGAAGGTCGGCTCAACCCGAAGTTGATAAGAACATCTGACCTCGCCGTCATACATCTCTTAAACAAACAGGCATCGAACCCGAAGGCCGGCACAACACGAAGTTGAGAGGAACATCTGACCTCGCCGTCAGGCATCTGTTAAACAAACAGGCATCGAACCTAAAGGTCGGCTCAACATGAAGTTGAGAGGAACATTTGACTTCACTGTCAAGCATCTGTTAAACAAACAGGCATCAAATCCGAAGGCCGGCTCAACCCGAAGTTTAGAAGCACATCTGACCTCACCGTTAGGCATCTGTTAAACAAACAGGCGTCGAACCCGAAGGGCGGCTCAACCCGAAGTTGATAAGAAGATTAGACCTCTCCGCCAGGAATCTGTTAAACAAACAGGCATCAAACCCAAAGGTCGGCTCAACCCGTAGTTGAGAAGAACATCTGACCTTACCGACAGGCATCTGTTAAACAAACAGGCATCGAACCCGAATGGCGGCTCAACCCGAAGTTGATAAGAATATCTGACTTCGCCGTTAGGCATCTATTAAACAAACAGGTATCGAACCTGAAGGCCGGCTTAACACGAAGTTGAGAGGAACATCTGACCTCACCGTCAGGCATCTGTTAAACAAACAGGCACCGATCCTGAAGGTCGGCTCAACATGAAGTTGAGAGGAACATTTGACTTCACTGTCAAACATCTGTTAAACAAACAGGCATCAAATCTGAAGGCCGGCTCAACCCGAAGTTGAGAAGAACATCTGACCTTGCCGTTAGGCATCTGTTAAACATTTAGGCATCGAACCTCTCAACTTCGGGTTGAGCCGGCCTTCGGGTTCGATGCCTGTTTGTTTAACAGATGCCTAACGGCGAAGTCAGATGTTCTTATCAACTTCGGGTTGAGCCACCCTTCGGGTTCGATGCCTGTTTGTTTAGCAGATGCCTGACGGTGAGGTCAGATGTTCTTCTCAACAATCATGTTGAGTAGGCCTTCGGGTTCGATTCCTGTTTATTTAACAGATGTTTGACGGCGAGGTCAGATGTTCTTCTCAATTAAGGATTGAGACGACCTTCGGGTTCGATTCCTATTTGTTTAACAGATGCCTAACAGCGAGGTCAAATGTTCTTCTCAACTTCGGGTTGAGCCGGCCTTCGGGTTTGATGCCTGTTTGTTTAACAGATGCCTGACGGTGAGGTCAGATGTTCTTCTCAACTTCGGGTTGAGCCGCCCATGGGGTTCAATGCCTGTTTGTTTAACAGGTGCCTCACGGCGAAGTCAGATGTTCTTATCAACTTTGGGTTCGATGCCTGTTTGTTTAAAAGATGCCTCACGGTGAGGTCAGATGTTCTTCTCAACTTCGGGTTGAACCGACCTTTGGGTTACATGCCTGTTTGCTTAACAGATCCTTGGCGGTGAGGTCAGATGTTCTTCTCAACTTTAAGTTGAGTCGGCCTTCGGGTTTGATGCCTGTTTGTTTAACAAATGTTTGACGGCGAGGTCAGATGTTCTTCTCAATTAAGGATTGAGCCGGCCTTCGGGTTTGATGCCTGTTTGTTTAACAGATGCCTGGTGGAGAGGTCAAATGTTCTTCTCAGCTTCGGGTTGAGCCGCCCTTCAGGTTCGATGCCTGTTTGTTTAACAGATGCCTGACGGCTAAGTCAGATGTTCTTATCAACTTCGGGTTGAGCCGCCCTTCGGGTTCGATGCCTGTTTGTTTAACAGATGCCTGACAGTAAGGTCAGATGTTCTTCTCAACTTCGGGTTGAGCCGGCGTTTGGGTTTGATGCCTGTTTGTTTAACAGATGCCTGGCAGATAGTTCTAATGTTCTTATCAACTTCGGGTTGAGCCGCCCTTCGGGTTCGATGCCTTTTTCTTTAACAGATGCCTGACGGTGAGGTCAGATGTTCTTCTCAACTTAGGGTTGAGCCGACCTTCGGATTTAATGCCTGTTTGTTTAACAGATGCTTGACAGTGAAGTCAATGTTCCTCTCAACTTCATGTTGAGCCGACATTCAGGTTTGATGCCTGTTTGTTTAACAGATGCCTGACGCCAAGGTCAGATGTTCTTATCAACTTCGGGTTGAGCTGGCCTTCGGGTTCGATGCCTATTTGTTTAACAGATGCCTAACGGCGAAGTTAGATGTTCTTATCAACTTCGGGTTGAGCCGCCCTTCGGGTTCGACGCCTGTTTGTTTAACAGATACCTGATGGTGAGGTCATATGTTCTTCTCAACTTCAAGTTGAGCCGGCCTTCGGGTTCGATGCCTGTTTGTTTAACAGATGCCTGACGGTGAGGTCAGATGTTCTTCTCAACTTCGGGTTGAGCCAGCTTTCGGAATTGATTCCTGTTTGTTTAACAGATGCTTGATAGTGAAGTCAAATGTTCCTCTCAACTTCATGTTGAGCCGACCTTCAGGTTTGATGCCTGTTTGTTTAACAGATGCCTAACGGCGAGGTCAGATGTTCCTCTCAACTTTCTGTTGAGCCGGCCTTCGGGTTTGATGCCTGTTTGTTTAAGAGATGCCTGACGGTGAGGTCAGATGTTCTTATCAACTTCTGGTTGAGTCGGCCTTTGGGTTTGATGCCTGTTTGTTTAACAGATGCCTGGCGGAGAGGTCTAATGTTCTTATCAACTTCGGGTTCGATGCCTGTTTGTTTAAAAGATGCCTAACGGTGAGGTCAGATGTTCTTCTCAACTTCGGGTTGAGCCGGCCTTCGGATTTGATGCCTGTTTGTTTAACATATGCTTGACAGTGAAGTCAAATGTTCCTCTTAATTTCGGGTTCGATGCCTATTTGTTTAAAAGATGCCTGACGGCGATGTCAGATGGTCTTATCAACTTCGGGTTGAGCTGGCCTTTAGGTTCGATGCATGTTTGTTTAACAGATGCCTAATGGCGAAGTCAGATGTTCTTATCAACTTCGGGTTGAGCCGCCCTTCGGGTTCGATGCCTGTTTGTTTAACAGATGCCTGACGGTGAGGTCAGATGTTCTTCTCAACTTCGGGTTGAGCCGACCTTCGGATTTGATGCCTGTTTTTTTAACAGATGCTTGACAGTGATGTCAAGTGTTCCTCTCAACTTCATGTTGAGCCGACATTCAGGTTCGATGCCTGTTTGTTTAACAGATGCCTGACGGCGAGGTCAGATGTTCTTATCAACTTCGGGTTGAGCTAGCCTTCGGGTTCGATGCCTGTTTGTTTAACAGATGCCTAACGGCGAATTCACATGTTCTTATCAACTTCGGGTTTAGCCGCCCTTCGGGTTCGACTCCTGTTTGTTTAACAGATACCTGACGGTGAGGTATGATGTTCTTCTCAACTTCAAGTTGAGCCGGCCTTCGGGTTCGATGCATGTTTGTTTAACAGATGCCTGACGGTGAGGTCAGATGTTCTTCTCAACATCGGGTTGAGCCAGCCTTCGGATTTGACGCCTGTTTGTTTAACATATGCTTGACAGTGAAGTCAAATGTTCCTTTCTACTTCATGTTGAGCCGACCTTCCGGTTTGATGCCTGTTTGTTTAACAGATGCCTAACAGCGAGGTCAGATGTTCCTCTCAACTTCGTGTTGAGCCGGCCTTCGGGTTCGATGTCTGTTTATTTAAGAGATGCCTGACGGCGAGGTCAGATATTCCTATCAATTCCTGGTTGAGCCGGCCTTTGGGTTTGATGCCTATTTGTTTAACAGATTCCTGGCGGAGAGGTCTAATGTTCTTATCAACTTCGGGTTGAGCCGCCCTTCGGGTTCGATGCCTTTTTATTTAACAGATGCCTGACGGTGAGGCCAGTTGTTCTTCTCAACTTCGAGTTGAGCCGGCCTTCGGATTTGATGCTTGTTTGTTTAACAGATGCTTGACAGTGAAGTCAAATGTTCCTCTCAACTTCATGTTGAGCCGACCTTCAGGTTCGATGCCTGTTTGTTTAACAGATGCTTGACAGTGAAGTCAAATGTTCCTCTCAACTTCGTGTTGAGCTGGCCTTCGGGTTCGATGCCTATTTGTTTAAGAGATGCCTGACGGTGATGTCAGATGTTCTTATCAACTTCGGGTTGAGCTAGCCTTCAGGTTCGATGCCTGCTTGTTTAACAGATGCCTAACGGCGAAATCAGATGTTCTTATCAACTTCAGGTTGAGTCGCCCTTCGGGTTCGATGCCTGTTTGTTTTACAGATGCCTGACGGTGAGGTCAGATGTTCTTCTCAACTTCAAGTTGAGCCGGACTTCGGGTTCGATGCCTGTTTGTTTAACAGATGTTTGACGGCGAGGCCAGATGTTCTTCTCAATTAAGGATTGACACGGCCTTCGGGTTTGATGCCTGTTTGTTTAACAGATGCCTAACGGCAAGGTCAAATGTTCTTCTCAACTTCGGGTTGAGCCGGCCTTCGGGTTCAATGCTTGTTTGTTTAACAGATGCCTGGTGGAGAGGTCTAATGTTCTTCTCAACTTCGGGTTGAGCCGACCTTAGGATTTGATGCCTGTTTTTTTAACAGATGCTTGACAGTGATGTCAAATGTTCCTCTCAACTTCATGTTGAGCCGACATTCAGGTTTGATGCCTGTTTGTTTAACAGATGCCTGGTGGAGAGGTCTAATGTTCTTCTCAACTTCGGGTTGAGCCGACCTTAGGATTTGATGCCTGTTTTTTTAACAGATGCTTGACAGTGATGTCAAATGTTCCTCTCAACTTCATGTTGAGCCGCCCTTCGGGTTCGATGCCTGTTTGTTTAACAGATGCCTGACGGCGAGGTCAGATGTTCCTATCAACTTCGGGTTGAGCTGGCCTTCGGGTTCGATGCCTCTTTGTTTAACAGATGCCTAACGGCGAAGTCAGATGTTCTTATCAACTTCGGGTTGAGCCTGAAGGAAAATTGCGATCTAAACGCAGCGGAAAACAAAATTTTCCTTTAGTGATCCTTACGAATGAGCATGGTCAGTGATAGAATCGTTACCTCTTTGTGGCGATTCAGATCTTTGATGCAGCGATCACAAGCATTGATGAAGTGCAACGCCTCTACTCAGTCCACACGAACAGCTTCCGGTCACAGTGCTAGCTGCTTACGAACGGAATTATTTGAGTGAGAAAAGAGAATCAAAAACGAAAATTGCATCAAGTGAAAGCTTCATCACAAGGGTTCCTTTTATAGACTCTCTTGTGGGCTGCGGGCTAAAACCCAATTCACATGATCCATAATAATATTATATATTATTATAATAACTATTATTATAATAAATATATTTATTTTATTATTATTTTATAACCATTATAAAATAACAATAATTATTATTATATTATCCGAATTTCTATTTTTCACTTAAGTGCACCGTACCTTACGGTGTTCCTTTTTGATTTCTCTATCTCTCATCAAACTGTCCTTATGTGTGTGACCCTGTAGGATTTCGTAACGTTGGTAATTATATTAAATTATATATTTAACATAATAAACAGTAAGCGGTATCTAGCAACACATCACTGCTACCCAAGTCACGAAAATGTCATGTGATCTGACAAAACCTTTTTCGTGATAATATATGTTTGTACAATTACCCTTTTGCCCCTATGTCTATATTGAACACAAGGCATACACTGTGTCATCCTTGTCCAGTTCAATATTGGGCCCTTAGACATTTCTCCTGTTATGCAGGATTGGCAAATTCCATCTAGGACACTCATGTCCCTCAGCATGCTTCGTGGAGTGCCCATCAACTGTCTTTATGATCATCCAGTTACGGATAATGTTTGATCAGCAATAAAGCACCCGACTCTACATCTAGGGTCCATAGTGGTTTCAGGTCGAAGGGCGGTAATACACCATTATCACCATGAGAATAACTTATGACACTTTGCATAACATACTATGTAGTATTCTCATAGCGGGTCAATCCGGTATAAATATTACTCCTAATATTTATACCTATGTCAAGACTTGATAACTCTTTATCCATGATCCATGAGATGTGATCATCAGTCTATCTTCATAATAGTCTCAATGCTTTTAATGTTATCCCACTTTGCAATAAAGCTTGACTACGGATATTTTAAGAATAATGTCTTTATGTTTAATGGGATCTCATGATTAAGTCACACTTAACATTTCATTAAACAAACTAACTATTCTAGGGACTTTATTATTCTGAAAGACAAACATAATAAAGAAATGCCTTTTATTATTAAACGAATAATCCGATACAAGTACCAAAAAGTATTGGCCTCTAGGGCTTACACCAACAATCTCCCACTAGCACTAGAGCCAATTAGGCATACCCTTAATACCCATAGATCTAGTATGACCATCATGCTTCTGTTGCGCAAGAGGCTTTGTTAATGGGTCAGCGATATTGTCAAGTGTAGGTACTCTGCATATCTTCACATCTCCCCGATCGATTATCTCTCGAATGAGGTGATAACGCCTAAGTATGTGTTTGGATCGTTGGTGAGATCTAGGCTCCTTAGCTTGTGCGATAGCCCCATTGTTATCACAATATAAACCAATGGGATCCACAATGCTAGGGACTATGCCAAGTTCACTAATGAACTTCTTGATCCAAACAGCTTCCTTTGCTGCATTTGAGGCAGCAATATACTCGGCCTCAGTTGTAGAATCAGCAACTGTTTCTTGCTTTGAACTTTTCCAGCTCACAGCGCCACCATTGAGACATAACACATAACCAGATTGTGATCTAAAATCATCCTTATCTGTCTGGAAGCTAGCATCAGTGTAACCAATTACATCAAGCTCTTCCTGACCTCCATATATCAAGAATGAATCCTTAGTCCTTCTCAAGTACTTAAGGATATTCTTGACAGCTACCCAGTGAGCATCACCGGGATCAGATTGGTACCTACTCGTTGCACTTAATGCATACGAGACATCTGGTCGAGTACATAACATGGCATACATGATAGATCCTATTGCAGATGCATATGGAATCTTATTCATGCGATCCCTTTCTTCCTTAGTTGAAGGGGATTGTGTTTTTGATAAACACAGACCATGTTGCATAGGTATGAATCCTTTCTTGAAATCATGCATATTAAAGCGTCTCAACACTTTATCTATGTATGTACTCTGACTTAGGCCAAGCAGTTTTTGTGATCTATCTCTATAGATCCTAATTCCTAATATATAGGCTGCTTCACCTAGGTCTTTCATAGAAAAACAATTCCCTAACCAAGTCTTCACTTGTTGCAAGGTAGGGACATCGTTTCCAATGAGTAATATGTCATCTACATATAATACCAGAAACACGATCATGCTCCCACTAACCTTCTTGTAGACACAAGGTTCATCTTCATTTTTGATGAATCCATATTGTTTTACGGTTTCATCAAAACGAAGATTCCAGCTTCTGGAAGCTTGCTTCAATCCATAGATTGATCGCTGTAACTTGCATATCTTTTGGGCATCTTGTGGTATGTCAAATCCTTCAGGTTGTGTCATGTACACATCCTCAAGAAGATTCCCATTAAGGAAAGCAGTTTTGACATCCATCTGCCATATTTCATAATCATGATATGCAGCGATGGCAAGTAAAATCCGAATAGATTTAAGCATTCCAACTGGTGAAAAGGTTTCATCATAGTCAACCCCATGAATTTGTTTATAGCCTTTTGCAACCAGTCTTGCTTTATAGGTATGTACCTTACCATCCATGTCAGTCTTCTTCTTGAAGACCCACTTGCATCCTATAGGGTTAACTCCTATAGGAGGTTCTACCAAGGTCCAAACCTGGTTTGTGTACATGGAATCCATTTCAGATTTCATGGCTTCTAGCCACTTCTCAGACTCAGGACCAGTTATGGCCTCTTTGTAGGTCACAGGCTCATCTTGATCCATGAGTAATACATCACCCTGATCACTTATGAGATATCCATATCTCTCAGGTTGGTGACGTATCCTGCTTGACCTACGCTGGTCTTGTTCTACTTGAGCAGGTTGCTCTTCCACAACTACTTGTGTTTCCCGCTCTAGTTCCTCCATAGGTGTTTCAATGTTTTGTGATTCTTGAATTTCTTCAAGCTCTATTTTCCTCCCACTGTTTCCTTTGGAAATAAAATCCCTTTCCAGAAAGACTCCAGTTCGAGCGACAAACACTTTGCCCTCAGAAGGATTGTAGAAGTAATATCCTCTTGTTTCTTTAGGATACCCCACAAATAAGCATTTGTCAGATTTGGGCTCAAGCTTGGTTGAAATTTGTCGTTTGACGTAAACCTCACAACCCCAAATCTTCATGTAAGACATATGTGGTTTCTTACCACTCCATATCTCATATGGTGTCTTATCAACCTTTTTGGATGGAACACGGTTAAGTGTGTAAGCTGCTGTTAATAATGCATGTCCCCAAAAGGAGTTTGGAAGATCGACGTGACTCATCATGGATCGGACCATGTCTAACAAGGTTCGATTTCTTCTCTCAGATACACCATTCCATTGTGGTGTTCCAGGAGGAGTAAGTTGGGATAGAATCCCATACTCTTTTAGATGGTCATCAAATTCTAGGCTTAAATATTCACCGCCTCGATCTGATCGAAGAACTTTAATATTCTTACCTAGTTGGTTTTGTACTTCATTCTTGAATTCCTTGAACTTTTCAAAGGACTCAGATTTGTGTTTCATTAAATACACATATCCGTATCTACTGAAGTCATCAGTAAAAGTGATGAAGTACTGAAAACCTCCTCTGGCTGGTATGTTCAGTGGTCCACATACATCAGTATGTATGAGTGCCAAAAGATCATTAGCCCTTTCACCTTTTCCTGTGAATGGGGACTTTGTCATATTTCCAATTAAACAAGATCTGCATGTCTCATATGATTCATAATCAAAAGAGTCTAAGAGTCCATCTTTATGGAGTTTGGAAATGCGTTTCTCATTTATGTGGCCTAATCGACAGTGCCAAAGGTAAGTTGGATTCAACTCATTAGGTTTCAACCTTTTAGTATTAATGTTATAAATTGGCATTTCAAGATCAAGGACATATAGTCCATTATTCATTTTTGCAGTAGCATAGAATATATCATTCAAATAAATGGAGCAACAATTGTTCCTTATTATGAATGAAAAACCAAACTTGTCCAAACAAGAAACGGAAATAATATTCCTGCTAATTGCAGGTACATAATAACAGTTCTCTAACTGAATTATTAAACCACTAGGTAAAGTTAAAACATAAGTTCCTACAGCTAAAGCAGCAACCTTTGCTCCATTGCCAACTCGTAGGTCAACTTCACCTTTTGCCAAATTTCTACTCCTTTTTAGCCCCTGCACATTAGTACAAATGTGAGAACCGCATCCAGTATCTAATACCCATGATGCAGAAGTAGATAAATTAATTTCAATAACAAAAATACCTGAATTTGAAGTCTCTACTCCATTATTCTTATCTTCCAGGTACTTTGGGCAATTTCTCTTCCAATGTCCGGTCTTACCGCAATGGAAGCAAGTGCCCTCCTTTGCTATTCCTCCACTAGGCTTCAAAACAGGAGGAGTGGGTTTGGGTTTGGCAACTTCCTTGCCTTTCCCTCTACCACCCTGTTTGATGGGCCTCTTGTTCTGTTTCTTTCCATTACTGACCATCAGAATGGATTTCCCTTTTGTCTTCATATTCTGCTCAGCAGTTCTCAACATGCCTAGCAGTTCTGGAAGACTTTTGTCCAAGTCATTCATATTGAAATTCAGGACAAACTGACTGAAGCTCTCTGGCAACGATTGCAAGATCAGATCAATCGCAAGTTCCTTTCCAAGGGGAAACCCTAATCTGTCAAGGTTCTCCACATACCCAATCATCTTGAGTACATGGGGACTTACAGGGGCTCCCTCAGCTAACTTGTTGTTAAAAAGGGACTTTGAAACCTGAAACCTCTCATTTCTTGCTTGCTCTTGGTAAAGCGTTTTCAGATGTCCGATCATATCGAACGCAGACATGTTCTCGTGTTGCTTTTGCAACTCAGAGTTCATGGTAGCAAGCATGAGGCAAGCGGTTTCATTGGCATCATCGAAATGCTTCTTATAAGCATCTCTTTCTGCCTTTGGTGCAGAACTAGGAGGTTCCTCCTCAGGAACTGGTGTCTCCAAGACATACAACTTCTTATCGTGCTTGAGGACAATCCTCAGATTACGGTGCCAATCCAGGAAATTTGTCCCAGACAATTTTTCCTTATCTAGGATGGATCGCAAAATATTGTTCGATGTGTTTGTTGTCATGGTAATCTACAAGAGAAATATGAAAATATAAGTATCATTAAAACAACATATTTAATTAGGCCTTTAATCAAATATGCTCCCACTATTTTATTCAAAACAAATGACCCTCATCATTTGATTCGGAAAATCCCGTTGGAAGACTTTCTAGTGGGTCGAGATCCATGTTTCACTTTGTTTTAAGTCAGCGTTAGGCTGATTACACAAAACTAAGTTATTTAGGTAGGAACTCCTTCCAATTGTATCTCATACAACTCTCGAATATTTTCAATTGGGTGAATAACTCCTTATTCTGATCCATCACATGAATCATTCCCAATTCTTGCTTCTAAACATATATAATCTTATTATAATTTGTTTAGTTAAGTTTGACCCATTGTTTTAGCAATTGGATATTACAATTATCCCATCACACCTTACTAATATAGAACATGCACCTCGCGTAGGCGAAACCTACAATGCTCGATACTAGTCTTGATGAGTGCTAAAAATTGGAAAGCATAAACTTAATATTTAATTTTGAGGGAATTTGTTATTAGTTTGATCTCACCGGCTTCACATGCAAAACGTCTCTCACATGCATCAACATACAATTACATGCATCAACATACATATAAAAAGATACAATTATGGCCCCTAACGCAATTGTTCTCTCAAGCCAATGAGAGAACCTAAGCTAACCTAATAACGATCTAAGCTTCTCCAAGCATGATCTCCAAGGTTATCCTCCTTTAATATTGAATACTTCCTTCTTTTTTTTTTCATAACATAATATTACATTACATATAAGAAAACTCGTTTTACATACGAGGGAGTGAGATGAGAAAAGAAGTTACATAAAGAGATTGAGAGAGAGGCACGACACGCAGGCCGTATTCAAAAATCCCAAAACAATAATAAAGGAAAAACTAAGGCCATAACTGATCACCACAAATAAATAATAATAAACACACTTTTATTATTAGTTTAAAATTCCGATAATTAAATAAACTAAATTAAATTTCGACTGATTGATCACACTTTGCAGACTTAGCCGGGGGTTCCGCTGACCGTTCAGCGGACGGGGGTCAAGGGGGCAGCGCCCCCTTGCGGGGTTGTTAGGGGCAGCGCCCCAGCGAAAATTTTTTATGAACACTTCATTGTATTTCACGTCGTTTCCTGCACAACTTTTGTGCATTTACAACCCCAACCGGAAAAGTCTGCGGCAATACAACACTTGTACTGCCATTAATCCTAATGCAACAATTTCATGCCGTCAAACACAACTCGATTGATAACTCAATATGATAGATCAACATGTCATTGCTTCACCATACTAACGTCGGATTCCGAAGCGAATGAAAATGATGATCTTTCAAAAAGAATTACAATCCTTATGTGATTGAATGGATGAAATCAAAACAGTATATCCCATATACCATCTTTGCATCAGAATTTCTTATATCTTATATAAAAGTGATCGATCTAATTGTGTAACCTATGGATGATCAATGTATCGCACAACTTCACCATACTAATGTCGGTTTCTGAAGCATAATCAACATCAATCATCCAAATCGTACACAACAGATGCCAAATTTAATTAATCGTTTATTGTTAAATTCATTCTGTGTTTTAATCGAATCAAATACAGAAAAGACGGAAATTTAACAGCTATCAGATCCATGGTTTCGTAAGTGGCTCTGATACCATTGAAGGAAAATTGCGATCTAAACGCAGCGGAAAACAAAATTTTCCTTTAGTGATCCTTACGAATGAGCATGGTCAGTGATAGAATCGTTACCTCTTTGTGGCGATTCAGATCTTTGATGCAGCGATCACAAGCGTTGATGAAGTGCAACGCCTCTACTCAGTCCACACGAACAGCTTCCGGTCACAGTGCTAGCTGCTTACGAACGGAATTATTTGAGTGAGAAAAGAGAATCAAAAACGAAAATTGCATCAAGTGAAAGCTTCATCACAAGGGTTCCTTTTATAGACTCTCTTGTGGGCTGCGGGCTAAAACCCAATTCACATGATCCATAATAATATTATATATTATTATAATAACTATTATTATAATAAATATATTTATTTTATTATTATTTTATAACCATTATAAAATAACAATAATTATTATTATATTATCCGAATTTCTATTTTTCACTTAAGTGCACCGTACCTTACGGTGTTCCTTTTTGATTTCTCTATCTCTCATCAAACTGTCCTTATGTGTGTGACCCTGTAGGATTTCGTAACGTTGGTAATTATATTAAATTATATATTTAACATAATAAACAGTAAGCGGTATCTAGCAACACATCACTGCTACCCAAGTCACGAAAATGTCATGTGATCTGACAAAACCTTTTTCGTGATAATATATGTTTGTACAATTACCCTTTTGCCCCTATGTCTATATTGAACACAAGGCATACACTGTGTCATCCTTGTCCAGTTCAATATTGGGCCCTTAGACATTTCTCCTGTTATGCAGGATTGGCAAATTCCATCTAGGACACTCATGTCCCTCAGCATGCTTCGTGGAGTGCCCATCAACTGTCTTTATGATCATCCAGTTACGGATAATGTTTGATCAGCAATAAAGCACCCGACTCTACATCTAGGGTCCATAGTGGTTTCAGGTCGAAGGGCGGTAATACACCATTATCACCATGAGAATAACTTATGACACTTTGCATAACATACTATGTAGTATTCTCATAGCGGGTCAATCCGGTATAAATATTACTCCTAATATTTATACCTATGTCAAGACTTGATAACTCTTTATCCATGATCCATGAGATGTGATCATCAGTCTATCTTCATAATAGTCTCAATGCTTTTAATGTTATCCCACTTTGCAATAAAGCTTGACTACGGATATTTTAAGAATAATGTCTTTATGTTTAATGGGATCTCATGATTAAGTCACACTTAACATTTCATTAAACAAACTAACTATTCTAGGGACTTTATTATTCTGAAAGACAAACATAATAAAGAAATGCCTTTTATTATTAAACGAATAATCCGATACAAGTACCAAAAAGTATTGGCCTCTAGGGCTTACACCAACAGAGCCGCCCTTCGGGTTCGACGCCTGTTTGTTTAACAGATGCCTGACGGTGAGGTCAGATGTTCTTCTCAACTTCGGGTTGAGCCGGCCTTCGGATTTGATGCCTGTTTGTTTAACAGATGCTTGACAGTGAAGTCACATGTTCCTCTCAAATTCATGTTGAGCCGGCCTTCCGGTTTGATGCCTGTTTGTTTAACAGATGTCTAACGGCGAGGTCAGATGTTTCTCTCAACTTCGTGTTGAGCCGGCCTTCGGGTTCGATGCCTGTTTGTTTAAGAGATGCCTGACGGCGAAGTCAGATGTTCTTATCAACTTCTGGTTGAGCCGGCCTTTGGGTTTGATGCCTGTTTGTTTAATAGATGCCTGGCGGAGAGGACTCATGTTCTTATCAACTACGGATTGAGCCGCCCTTCGGGTTCGATACATTTTTGTTTAACAGATGCCTGATGGTGAGGTCAGATGTTCTTCTCAACTTCGGCTTGAGCCGACCTTCAGATTTGATGCCTGTTTATTTAACATATGCTTGACAGTGAAGTCAAATGTTCCTCTCATTTTCATGTTGAGCCGACCTTCAGGTTCGATGCTTGTTTGTTTAACAGATGCCTGACGGCGAGGTCAGATGTTTCTCTCAACTTCGTGTTGAGCCGGCCTTCGGGTTCGATGCCTATTTTTTTAAGAGATGCCTGACGGCAATGTCAGATGTTCTTATCAACTTTGGGTTGAGCTGGCCTTCAGGTTCGATGCCTGTTTGTTTAACAGATGCCTAACAGCAAAGTCAGATGTTCTTATCAACTTCGGGTTGAGCCGCCCTTCGGGTTCGATGCCTATTTGTTTAACAGATGCCTGACGGTGAGGTCAGATGTTCTTCTTAACTTCAAGTTGAGCCGGCCTTCGGGTTCGATGCCTGTTTGTTTAACAGATGCCTGGTGGAGAGGTCTAATGTTCTTATCAACTTTGGGTTGTGCCGCCCTTCGGGTTCGATGCCTGTTTGATTAACAGATGCCTGACAGTGAGGTCAGATGTTCTTCTCAACTTCGGGTTGAGCCGACCTTCGAATTTGATGCCTGTTTTTTTAACAGATGCTCGACAGTGATGTCAAATATTCCTCTCAACTTCATGTTGAGCCGACATTCAGGTTCAATGCCTGTTTGTTTAACAGATGCCAGACGGCGAGGTCAGATGTTCCTATCAACTTCGGGTTGAGCTGGCCTTCGGGTTCGATGCCTGTTTGTTCAACAGATGCCTAACGGCGAAGTCAGATGTTCTTATCAACTTCGGGTTGAGCCGCCCTTCGGTTTCGACGCCTATTTGTTTAACAGAAGCCTGACGTAGAGGTCAGATGTTCTTCTAAACTTCAAGTTGAGCCGGCCTTCGGGTTCGATGCCTGTTTGTTTAACAGATGCTTGACGGTGAGGTCAGATGTTCTTCTCAACTTCGGGTTGAGTCGGCCTTCGGATTTGATGCTTGTTTGTTTAACAGATGCTTGAGAGTGAAGTCAAACGTTCCTCTCAACTTCATGTTGAGCCGACCTTCAGGTTTGATGCCTGTTTGTTTAACAGATGCCTAACGGCGAGGTCAGATGTTCCTCTCAATTTCGTGTTGAGCCGGGCTTCGGGTTCGATGTCTGTTTGTTTAAGAGATGCCTGACAGCGAGGTCAGATGTTCTTATCAACTTCTGGTTGAGCCGGCCTTTGGGTTTGATGCCTGTTTGTTTAATAGATGCCTGGCGGAGAGGTCTCATGTTCTTATCAACTACGGATTGAGCCGCCCTTCGGGTTCGATACGTTTTTGTTTAACAGATGCATGACGGTGAGGTCAGATGTTCTTCTCAACTTCGGGTTGAGCCGGCCTTCAGATTTGATGCCTGTTTGTTTAACATATGCTTGACAGTGAAGTCAAATGTTCCTCTCAACTTCATGTTGAGCCGACCTTCAGATTCGATGCCTGTTTGTTTAACAGATGCCTGACGGCGAGGTCAGATGTTTCTCTCAACTTCGTGTTGAGCCGGCCTTCGGGTTCGATGCCTATTTTTTTAAGAGATGCCTGACGGCAATGTCAGATGTTCTTATCAACTTTGGGTTGAGCTGGCCTTCAGGTTCGATGCCTGTTTGTTTAACAGATGCCTAACAGCAAAGTCAGATGTTCTTATAAACTTCGGGTTGAGCCGCCCTTCGGGTTCGATGCCTGTTTGTTTAACAGATGCCTGACGGTGAGGTCAGATGTTCTTCTCAACTTCAAGTTGAGCCGGCCTTCGGGTTCGATGCCTGTTTGTTTAACAGATGCCTGGTGGAGAGGTCTAATGTTCTTATCATCTTTGGGTTGTGCCGCCCTTCGGGTTCGATGCCTGTTTGATTAACAGATGCCTGACAGTGAGGTCAGATGTTCTTCTCAACTTCGGGTTGAGCCGACCTTCGGATTTGATGCCTGTTTTTTTAACAGATGCTTGACAGTGATGTCAAATTTTCCTCTCAACTTCATGTTGAGCCGACATTCAGGTTCGATGCCTGTTTGTTTAACAGATGCCAGATGGCGAGGTCAGATGTTCCTATCAACTTCGGGTTGAGCTGGCCTTCGGGTTCGATGCCTGTTTGTTTAACAGATGCCTAACGGCGAAGTCAGATGTTCTTATCAACTTCGGGTTGAGCCGCCCTTCGGGTTCGACGCCTATTTTTTTAACATAAGCCTGACGGTGAGGTCAGATGTTCTTCTCAACTTCAAGTTGAGCCGGCCTTCGGGTTCGATGCCTGTTTGTTTAACAGATGCTTGACGGTGAGGTCAGATGTTCTTCTCAACTTCGGGTTTAGCCGGCCTTCGGATTTGATGCTTGTTTGTTTAACAGATGCTTGAGAGTGAATTCAAACGTTCCTCTCAACTTCATTTTGAGCCGACCTTCAGGTTTGATGCCTGTTTGTTTAACAGATGCCTAACGGCGAGGTCAGATGTTCCTCTCAACTTCGTGTTGAGCCGGGCTTCAGGTTCGATGTCTGTTTGTTTAAGGGATGCCTGATAGCAAGGTCAGATGTTCTTATCAACTTCTGGTTGAGCCGGCCTTTGGGTTTGATGCCTGTTTGTTTAACAGATGCTATGCAGAGAGGTCTAATGTTCTTATCAACTTCGGGTTGAGCCGCCCTTCGGGTTCGATACCTGTTTGTTTAACAGATGCTTGACGGTGAGGTCAGATGTTCTTCTCAACTTCGGGTTGAGCCGGCCTTTGGATTTGATGCCTGTTTGTTTAACAGATACTTGACAGTGAAGTCAAATGTTCCTCTCAACTTCATGTTGAGCCGACCTTCAAGTTCGGTACCTGTTTGTTTAACAGATGCCTGACGGCGAGGTCAGATGTTCCTCTCAACTTCGTGTTGAGTCGGCCTTCGGGTTCGATGCCTATTTGTTTAAGAGATGCCTAATGATGATGTCAGATGTTCTTATCAACTTCGGGTTGAGCTAGCCTTCAGGTTCGATGCCTGCTTGTTTAACAGATGCCTAACGGCGAAATCAGATGTTCTTATCAACTTCGGGTTGAGCCGCGCTTCGGGTTCGATGCCTGTTTGTTTTACAGATGCCTGACGGTGAGGTCAGATGTTCTTCTCAACTTCAAGTTGAGCCGGCCTTCGGGTTCGATGCCTGTTTGTTTAACAGATGTTTGACGGCGAGGCCAGATGTTCTTCTCAATTAAGGATTGACACGGCCTTCGGGTTTGATGCCTGTTTGTTTAAAAGATGCCTAACGGCAAGGTCAAATGTTCTTCTCAACTTCGGGTTGAGCCGGCCTTCGGGTTCGATGCTTGTTTGTTTAACAGATACCTGGTGGAGAGGTCTAATGTTCTTCTCACCTTCGGGTTGAGCCGACCTTTGGATTTGATGCCTGTTTTTTTAACAGATGCTTGAAAGTGATGTCAAATGTTCTTCTCAATTTCATGTTGATCCGACGTTCAGGTTCGATGCCTGTTTGTTTAACGGATGCCTGACGGCGAGGTCAGATGTTCCTATCAACTTCGGGTTGAGCTGGCCTTCGGGTTCGATGCCTGTTTGTTTAACAGATGCCTAACGGCGAAGTCATATGTTCTTATCAACTTCGGTTTGAGCCGCCCTTCGGGTTCGACGCCTGTTTGTTTAACAGATGCCTGACAGTGAGGTCAGATGTTCTTCTCAACTTCGGGTTGAGCCGGCCTTCGGATTTGATGCCTGTTTGTTTAACAGATGCTTGACAGTGAAGTCACATGTTCCTCTCAAATTCATGTTGAGCCGACCTTCCGGTATGATGCCTGTTTGTTTAACAAATGTCTAACGGCGAGGTCAGATGTTTCTCTCAACTTCGTGTTGAGCCGGCCTTCGGGTTCGATGCCTGTTTGTTTAAGAGATGCCTGACGGCGAGGTCAGATGTTCTTATCAACTTCTGGTTGAGCCAGCCTTTGGGTTTGATGCCTGTTTGTTTAATAGATGCCTGGCAGAGAGGACTCATGTTCTTATCAACTACGGATTGAGCCGCCCTTCGGGTTCGATACATTTTTGTTTAACAGATGCCTGACGGTGAGGTCAGATTTTCTTCTCAACTTCGGGTTGAGCCGGCCTTCAGATTTGATGCCTGTTTGTTTAACATATGCTTGACAGTGAAGTCAAATGTTCCTCTTAACTTCATGTTGAGCCGACCTTCAGGTTCGATGCTTGTTTGTTTAACAGATGCCTGACGGCGAGGTCAGATGTTTCTCTCAACTTCGTGTTGAGCCGGCCTTCGGGTTCGATGCCTGTTTGTTTAATAGATGCCTAACGGCGAAGTCAGATGTTCTTATCAACTTCGGGTTGAGCCGCCCTTCGGGTTCGATGCCTGCTTGTTTAACAGATGCCTAACAGCAAAGTCAGATGTTCTTATCAACTTCGGGTTGAGCCGCCCTTCGGGTTCGATGCCTGTTTGTTTAACAGATGCATGACGCTGAGGTCAGATGTTCTTCTTAACTTCAAGTTGAGCCGGCCTTCGGGTTCGATGCCTGTTTGTTTAACAGATGCCTGGTGGAGAGGTCTAATGTTCTTATCAACTTTGGGTTGTGCCGCCCTTCGGGTTCGATGCCTGTTTGATTAACAGATGCCTGACAGTGAGGTCAGATGTTCTTCTCAACTTCGGGTTGAGCCGACCTTCGAATTTGATGCCTGTTTTTTTAAAAGATGCTTGATAGTGATGTCAAATATTCCTCTCAACTTCATGTTGAGCCGACATTCAGGTTCGATGCCTGTTTCTTTAACAGATGCCAGACGGCGAGGTCAGATGTTCCTATCAACTTCGGGTTGAGCTGGCCTTCGGGTTCGATGCCTGTTTGTTTAACAGATGCCTAACGGCGAAGTCAGATGTTCTTATCAACTTCGGGTTGAGCCGCCCTTCGGGTTCGACGCCTATTTGTTTAACAGAAGCCTGACGGTGAGGTCAGATGTTCTTCTCAACTTCAAGTTGAGCCGGCCTTCGGGTTCGATGCCTGTTTGTTTAACAGATGCTTGACGGTGAGGTCAGATGTTCTTCTCAACTTTGGGTTGAGCCGGCCTTCGGATTTGATGCTTGTTTGTTTAACATATGCTTGAGAGTGAAGTCAAACGTTCCTCTCAACTTCATGTTGAGCCGACCTTCAGGTTTGATGCCTGTTTGTTTAACAGATGCCTAACGGCGAGGTCAGATGTTCCTCTCAACTTCGTGTTGAGCCGGGCTTCGGGTTCGATGTCTGTTTGTTTAAGAGATGCCTGACAGCGAGGTCAGATGTTCTTATCAACTTCTAGTTGAGCCGGCCTTTGGGTTTGATGCCTGTTTGTTTAATAGATGCCTGGCGGAGAGGTCTCATGTTCTTATCAACTACGGATTGAGCCGCCATTCGGGTTCGATATGTTTTTGTTTAACAGATGCCTGACAGTGAGGTCAGATGTTCTTCTCAACTTCGGGTTGAGCCGGCCTTCAGATTTGATGCCTGTTTGTTTAACATATGCTTGACAGTGAAGTCAAATGTTCCTCTCAACTTCATGTTGAGTCGACCTTCAGATTCGATGCCTGTTTGTTTAACAGATTCCTGACGGCGAGGTCAGATGTTTCTCTCAACTTCGTGTTGAGTCGGCCTTCGGGTTCGATGCCTATTTTTTTAAGAGATGCCTGACGGCAATGTCAGATGTTCTTATCAACTTTGGGTTGAGCTGGCCTTCAGGTTCAATGCCTGTTTGTTTAACAGATGCCTAACAGCAAAGTCAGATGTTCTTATCAACTTCGGGTTGAGCCGCCCTTCGGGTTCGATGCCTATTTATTTAACAGATGCCTGGCGGTGAGGTCAGATGTTCTTCTCAACTTCAAGTTGAGCCGGCCTTCGGGTTCGATGCCTGTTTGTTTAACAGATGCCTGGTGGAGAGGTTTAATGTTCTTATCAACTTTGGGTTGTGCCGCCCTTCGGGTTCGATGCCTGTTTGATTAACAGATGCCTGACAGTGAGGTCAGATGTTCTTCTCAACTTCGGGTTGAGTCGGCCTTCGGGTTCGATGCCTATTTGTTTAAGAGATGCCTGACGGCGATGTCCGATGTTCTTATCAACTTCAGTTTGAGCTGGCCTTCGGGTTCGATGCCTGTTTGTTTAACAGATGCCTAACGGCGAAGTCAGATGTTCTTATCAACTTCGGGTTGAGCCGCCCTTTGGGTTCGATGCCTGTTTGTTTAAGAGATGCCTAACAGCGAGGTCAGATGTTCTTATAAAATTCGGGTTGAGCCGGCCTTCGGGTTCGATGCCTGTTTGTTTAACAGATGAGTGACGGCGAAGTCAGATGTTCTTCTCAACTTCTTGTTGTGCCGGCCTTCGTGTTCGATGCCTGTTTGTTTAACAAATGCCTGACTGTGATGTCCGATGTTCTTCTCAACTTCAAGTTGAGCCGGCCTTCGGGTTCGATGCTTGTTTGTTTAACAGATGTTTGACGGCAAGGTCAGATGTTCTTCTCAATTAAGGATTGAGACGGCCTTCCGGTTTGATGCCTGTTTATTTAACAGATGCCTAACGGCGAGGTCAAATGTTCCTCTCAACTTTGGGTTGAGCCGGCCTTCGGGTTCGATGCCTGTTTGTTTAACAGATGCCTGGTGGAGAGGTCTAATGTTCTTATCAACTTCGGGTTGTGCCATCCTTCGGGTTCGATGCCTGTTTGTTTAACAGATGCCTAACGGTGAGGGTAGATGTTCTTCTCAACTTCGGGTTGAGCCGGCCTTCGGATTTGATGCCTGTTTGTTTAACAGATGCTTGACAGTGAAGTCAAATGTTCCTCTCAACTTCATGTTGAGCCGACCTTGAGGTTCAATGCCTGTTTGTTTAACAGATGCCTGACTGCGAGGTCAGATGTTCCTCTCAACTTCGTGTTGAGCCGGCCTTCGGGTTCGATGCCTGTTTTTTAACAGATGCCTGACGGCGAGGTCAAATGTTCTTATCAACTTTGGGTTGAGCCGGCCTTCGGGTTCGATGCCTGTTTGTTTAAGAGATGCCTGACGGTGAAGTCAGATGTTCATATCAACTTCGGGTTGAGCCGCCCTTCGGGTTCGATGCCTGTTTGTTTAAGAGATGCCTGACGGTGAGGTCAGATGTTCTTATAAACATCGGGTTGAGCCGGCCTTCGGGTTCGATGCCAGTTTGTTTAACAGATGCCTGACGGTGAAGTCAGATGTTCTTCTCAACTTCGTGTTGTGCCGGCCTTCGGGTTCGATGCCTGTTTGTTTATCAGATGCCTGACGGTGAGGTCCGATGTTCTTCTCAACTTCAAGTTGAGCCGGCCTTCGGGTTCTATGCCTATTTGTTTAACAGATGTTTGACAGCGAGGTCAGATGTTCTTCTCAATTAAGGATTTAGAGGGCCATTAGATTCGATGCCTGTTTATTTAACAGATGCCTGGCGGAGAGGTCTAATGTTCTTATCAACTTCGGGTTGAACCGCCCTTCGGGTTGGATGCCTATTTGTTTAACAGATGTCTGACGGTGAGGTCAGATGTTCTTCTCAACTTCATGTTGTGCCGACCTTCAGGTTCGATGCCTGTTTGTTTAACAGATGCCTGACGGCGAGGTCAGATGTTCCTCTCAACTTCGTGTTGAACCGGCCTTCAAGTTCGATGCCTGTTTGTTTAAGAGATGCCTGACGGCGAGGTCAGATGTTCTTATCAACTTCAGGTTGAGCCGCCCTTCGGGTTCGATGCCTGTTTGTTTAACAGATGCCTGACGGTGAAGTCAGATGTTCTTATCAACTTCGGATTGGGCCGCCCTTCGGGTTCAATGCCTGTTTGTTTAACAGATGCCTGACGGTGAGGTCAGATGTTCTGGTCAACTTCAAGTTGAGCCGGCCTTCGGGTTCGATGCCTGTTTGTTTAACAGATGCTTGACGGCAAGGTCAGATGTTCTTCTCAATTAAGGATTGAGACGGCCTTCGGGTTCGATGCTTGTTTGTTTAACAGATGCCTAACAGCGAGGTCAAATTTTCTTCTCAACTTCGGGTTGAGCCGACCTTCGGGTTCGATGCCTGTTTGTTTAACAGATGTCTGGCGGAGAGGTCTAATGTTCTTATCAACTTCGGTTTGAGCCGCCCTTAGGGTTCGATGCCTGTTTGTTTTACAGATGCCTGATGGTGAGGTCAGATGTTCTTCTTAACTTCGGGTTGAGCCGACCTTCAGATTTGATGTCTGTTTATTCAACATAGGCTTGACAGTGAAGTCAAATGTTCCTCTAAACTTCATGTTGAGCCTACCTTCAGGTTCGATGCCTGTTTGTTTAACAGATGCCTGACGGAGAGGTCTGATGTTCCTCTCAACTTCGTGTTAAGCCGGCCTTCGGGTTCGATGCCTGTTTGTTTAACAGATGCCTGACGGCGAAGTCAGATGTTCTTATCAACTTCGGGTTGAGCCGTCCTTCGGGTTCGATGCCTGTTTGTTTAACAGATGCTTGAGAGTGAAGTCAAACGTTCCTCTCAACTTCATGTTGAGCCGACCTTCAGGTTTGATGCCTATTTGTTTAACAGATGCCTAACGGCGAGGTCAGATGTTCCTCTCAACTTCGTGTTGAGCCGGGCTTCGGGTTCGATGTCTGTTTGTTTAAGAGATGCCTGACAGCGAGGTCAGATGTTCTTATCAACTTCTGGTTGAGCCGGCCTTTGGGTTTGATGCCTGTTTGTTTAACAGATGCTTTGCAGAGAGGTCTAATGTTCTTATCAACTTCGGGTTGAGCCGCCCTTCGGGTTCGATACCTGTTTGTTTAACAGATGCTTGACGGTGAGGTCAGATGATCTTCTCAACTTCGGGTTGAGCCGGCCTTTGGATTTGATGCCTGTTTGTTTAACTGATGCTTGACAGTGAAGTCAAATGTTCCTCTCAACTTCATGTTGAGCCGACCTTCAAGTTCGATACCTGTTTGTTTAACAGATGCCTGACGGCGAGGTCAGATGTTCCTCTCAACTTCGTGTTGAGTCGGCCTTCGGGTTCGATGCCTATTTGTTTAAGAGATGCCTGACCGCGATGTCCGATGTTCTTATCAACTTCAGGTTGAGCTGGCCTTCGGGTTCGATGCCTGTTTGTTTAACAGATGCCTAACGGCGAAGTCAGATGTTCTTATCAACTTCGGGTTGAGCCGCCCTTTGGGTTCGATCCCTGTTTGTTTAAGAGATGCCTAACGGCGAGGTCAGATGTTCTTATAAAATTCGGGTTGAGTCGGCCTTCGGGTTCGATTCCTGTTTGTTTAACAGATGAGTGACGGCGAAGTCAGATGTTCTTCTCAACTTCGTGTTGTGTCGGCCTTCGGGTTCGATGCCTGTTTGTTTAACAAATGCCTGACGGTGATGTCTGATGTTCTTCTCAACTTCAAGTTGAGCCGGCCTTCGGGTTCGATGCTTGTTTGTTTAACAGATGTTTGACGGCGAGGTCAGATGTTCTTCTCAATTAAGGATTGAGACGACCTTCCGATTTGATGCCTGTTTGTTTAACAGATGCCTAACGGCGAGGTCAAATGTTCCTCTCAACTTTGGGTTGAGCCGGCCTTCGGGTTCGATGCCTGTTTGTTTAACAGATGCCTGGTGGAGAGGTCTAATGTTCTTATCAACTTCGGGTTGTGCCATCCTTCGGGTTCCATGCCTGTTTGTTTAACAGATGCCTAACGGTGAGGTTAGATGTTCTTCTCAACTTCGGGTTGAGCCGGCCTTCGGATTTGATGCCTGTTTGTTTAACAGATGCTTGACAGTGAAGTCAAATGTTCCTCTCAACTTCATGTTGAGCCGACCTTGAGGTTCAATGCCTGTTTGTTTAACAGATGCCTGACTGCGAGGTCAGATGTTCCTCTCAACTTCGTGTTGAGCCGGCCTTCTGGTTCGATGCCTGTTTTATTAACAGATGCCTGACGGCAAGGTCAAATGTTCTTATCAACTTTGGGTTGAGCCGGCCTTCGGGTTCGATGCCTGTTTGTTTAAGAGATGCCTGACGGTGAAGTCAGATGTTCTTATCAACTTCGAGTTGAGCCGCCCTTCGGGTTCGATGCCTGTTTGTTTAAGAGATGCCTGACAGAGAGGTCAGATGTTCTTATAAACTTCGGGTTGAGCCGGCATTCGGGTTCGATGCCAGTTTGTTTAACAGATGCCTGACGGCGAAGTCAGATGTTCTTCTCAACTTCATGTTGTGCCGGCCTTCGGGTTCGATGCCTGTTTGTTTATCAGATGCCTGACGGTGAGGTCCGATGTTCTTCTCAACTTCAAGTTGAGCCGGCCTTCAGGTTCTATGCCTATTTATTTAACAGATGGTTGACAGCGAGGTCAGATGTTCTTCTCAATTAAGGATTAAGAGGGCCTTTAGATTCGATTCCTGTTTATTTAACAGATGCCTGGCGGAGAGGTCTAATGTTCTTATCAACTTCGGGTTGAACCGTCCTTCGGGTTGGATGCCTATTTGTTTAACAGATGCCTGACGGTGAGGTCAGATGTTCTTCTCGACTTCGGGTTGAACCGGCCTTCGGATTTGATGCCTGTTTGTTTAACAGATGCTTGACAGTAAAGTCAAATGTTCCTCTCAACTTCATGTTGTGCCGACCTTCTGGTTCGATGCCTGTTTGTTTAACAGATGCCTGACGGCGAGGTCAGATGTTCCTCTCAACTTCGTGTTGAACCGGCCTTCGAGTTCGATGCCTGTTTGTTTAAGAGATGCCTGACGGCGAGGTCAGATGTTCTTATCAACTTCAGGTTGAGCCGCACTTCGGGTTCGATGCCTGTTTGTTTAACAGATGCCTGACGGTGAAGTCAGATGTTCTTATCAACTTCGGATTGGGCCGCCCTTCGGGTTCGATGCCTGTTGGTTTAACAGATGCCTGACGATGAGGTCAGATCTTCTGGTCAACTTCAAGTTGAGCCGGCCTTCGGGTTCGATGCCTGTTTGTTTAACAGATGCCTAACAGCGAAGTCAGATGTTCTTATCAACTTCGGGTTGAGCCGCCCTTTGGGTTCGATCCCTGTTTGTTTAAGAGATGCCTAACGGCGAGGTCAGATGTTCTTATAAAATTCGGGTTGAGCCGGCCTTCGGGTTCGATGCCTGTTTGTTTAACAGATGAGTGACGGCGAAGTCAGATGTTCTTCTCAACTTCGTGTTGTGTCGGCCTTCGGGTTCGATGCCTGTTTGTTTAACAAATGCCTGACGGTGATGTCTGATGTTCTTCTCAACTTCAAGTTGAGCCGGCCTTCGGGTTCGATGCTTGTTTGTTTAACAGATGTTTGACGGCGAGGTCAGATGTTCTTCTCAATTAAGAATTGAGACGGCCTTCCGGTTTGATGCCTGTTTGTTTAACAGATGCCTAACGGCGAGGTCAAATGTTCCTCTCAACTTTGGGTTGAGCCGGCCTTCGGGTTCGATGCCTGTTTGTTTAACAGATGCCTGGTGGAGAGGTCTAATGTTATTATCAACTTCGGGTTGTGCCATCCTTCGGGTTCCATGCCTGTTTGTTTAACAGATGCCTAACGGTGAGGTTAGATGTTCTTCTCAACTTCGGGTTGAGCCGGCCTTCGGATTTGATGCCTGTTTGTTTAACAGATGCTTGACAGTGAAGTCAAATGTTCCTCTCAACTTCATGTTGAGCCGACCTTGAGGTTCAATGCCTGTTTGTTTAACAGATGCCTGACTGCGAGGTCAGATGTTCCTCTCAACTTCGTGTTGAGCCGGCCTTCTGGTTCGATGCCTGTTTTTTTAACATATGCCTGACGGCAAGGTCAAATGTTCTTATCAACTTTGGGTTGAGCCGGCCTTCGGGTTCGATGCCTGTTTGTTTAACAGATGCCTGACGGTGAAGTCAGATGTTCTTATCAACTTCGAGTTGAGCCGCCCTTCGGGTTCGATGCCTGTTTGTTTAAGAGATGCCTGACGGTGAGGTCAGATGTTCTTATAAACTTCGGGTTGAGCCGACATTCGGGTTCGATGCCAGTTTGTTTAACAGATGCCTGACAGCGAAGTCAGATGTTCTTCTCAACTTCATGTTGTGCCGGCCTTCGGGTTCGATGCCTGTTTGTTTATCAGATGCCTGACGGTGAGGTCCGATGTTCTTCTCAACTTCAAGTTAAGCCGGCCTTCGGGTTCTATGCCTATATATTTAACAGATGTTTGACAGCGAGGTCAGATGTTCTTCTCAATTAAGGATTAAGAGGGCCTTTAGATTCGATTCCTGTTTATTTAACAGATGCCTGGCGGAGAGGTCTAATGTTCTTATCAACTTCGGGTTGAACCGTCCTTCGGGTTGGATGCCTATTTGTTTAACAGATGCCTGACGGTGAGGTCAGATGTTCTTCTCGACTTCGGGTTGAACCGGCCTTCGGATTTGATGCCTGTTTGTTTAACAGATGCTTGACAGTAAAGTCAAATGTTCCTCTCAACTTCATGTTGTGCCGACCTTCTGGTTCGATGCCTGTTTGTTTAACAGATGCCTGACGGCGAGGTCATATGTTCCTCTCAACTTCGTGTTGAACCGGCCTTCGAGTTCGATGCCTGTTTGTTTAAGAGATGTCTGACGGCGAGGTCAGATGTTCTTATCAACTTCAGGTTGAGCCGCACTTCGGGTTCGATGCCTGTTTGTTTAACAGATGCCTGACGGTGAAGTCAGATGTTCTTATCAACTTCGGATTGGGCCGCCCTTCGGGTTCGATGCCTGTTTGTTTAACAGATGCCTGACGGTGAGGTCAGATCTTCTGGTCAACTTCAAGTTGAGCCGGCCTTCGGGTTCGATGCCTGTTTGTTTAACAGATGCTTGACGGCAAGGTCAAATGTTCTTCTCAATTAAGGATTGAGACGGCCTTCGGGTTCGATGCTTGTTTGTTTAACAGATGCCTAACAGTGAGGTCAAATGTTCTTCTGAACTTCGGGTTGAGCCGACCTTCGGGTTCGATGCCTGTTTGTTTAACAGATGTTTGGCGGAGAGGTCTAATGTTCTTATCAACTTCGGTTTGAGCTGCCCTTCGGGTTCGATGCCTGTTTGTTTTACAGATGCCTGACGGTGAGGTCAGATGTTCTTCTCAACTTCGGGTTGAGCCGACCTTCAGATTTGATGCCTGTTTATTCAACATAGGCTTGACAGTGAAGTCAAATGTTCCTCTAAACTTCATGTTGAGCCTACCTTCAGGTTCGATGCCTGTTTGTTTAACAGATGCCTGACAGAGAGGTCTGATGTTCCTCTCAACTTCGTGTTAAGCCGGCCTTCGGGTTCGATGCCTGTTTGTTTAACAGATGCCTGACGGCGAAGTCAGATGTTCTTATCAACTTTGGGTTGAGCCGCCCTTCGGGTTCGATGCCTGTTTGTTTAACAGATGCCTGACGGTGAGGTCTGATTTTCTTCTCAACTTCGTGTTGAATCGGCCTTCGAGTTCGATGCTTGTTTGTTTAATAGATGCCTGACGGCGAGGTCAGATGTTCTTATCAACTTCGGGTTGAGTCGGCCTTCGGGTTCAATACCTGTTAGTTTAACAGATGCCTGACGGCAAGGTCAGATCTTCCTCTCAACTTCGTGTTGAGCCGGCCTTCGGGTTCGATGCCTGTTGTTTAACAGATGCCTGATGGTGATGTCAGATGTTCTTCTCAACTTCGTGTTGTACCGGCCTTTGGGTTCGATGCCTGTTTGTTTAACTAATGCCTGATGGGGAGGTCATATGTTCCTCTCAACTTCAAGGTGAGCCGGCGTTCGGGTTCGATACCTGTTTGTTTAACAGATGTTTGACAGCGAGGTTAGATGTTCTTCTCAACTAAGGGTTCAGACGGCCTTCGTGTTTGATGCCTAATTATTTAACAGATGCCTGACTGCGAGGTCAGATGTTCTTCTTAACATTGGATTGAACCGGCCTTTTGGTTTCACACCTTTTTTTTAACAGATGCCTGACGGCTATGTCAGATGTTCCTCTCAACTTCGTGTTGATCCGGCCTTCGGGTTCGATGCCTGTTTGTTTAACAGATGTTTGGCGGAGAGGTCTAATGTTCTTATCAACTTCGGTTTGAGCTGCCCTTCGGGTTCGATGCCTGTTTGTTTTACAGATGCCTGACGGTGAGGTCAGATGTTCTTCTCAACTTCGGGTTTAGCCGACCTTCAGATTTGATGCCTGTTTATTCAACATAGGCTTGACAGTGAAGTCAAATGTTCCTCTAAACTTCATGTTGAGCCTACCTTCAGGTTCGATGCCTGTTTGTTTAACAGATGCCTGACAGAGAGGTCTGATGTTCCTCTCAACTTCGTGTTAAGCCGGCCTTCGGGTTCGATGCCTGTTTGTTTAACAGATGCCTGACGGCGAAGTCAGATGTTCTTATCAACTTTGGGTTGAGCCGCCCTTCGGGTTCGATGCCTGTTTGTTTAACAGATGCCTGACGGTGAGGTCTGATTTTCTTCTCAACTTCGTGTTGAATCGGCCTTCGAGTTCGATGCTTGTTTGTTTAATAGATGCCTGACGGCGAGGTCAGATGTTCTTATCAACTTCGGGTTGAGTCGGCCTTCGGGTTCAATACCTGTTAGTTTAACAGATGCCTGACGGCAAGGTCAGATCTTCCTCTCAACTTCGTGTTGAGCCGGCCTTCGGGTTCGATGCCTGTTGTTTAACAGATGCCTGATGGTGATGTCAGATGTTCTTCTCAACTTCGTGTTGTACCGGCCTTTGGGTTCGATGCCTGTTTGTTTAACTAATGCCTGATGGGGAGGTCATATGTTCCTCTCAACTTCAAGGTGAGCCGGCGTTCGGGTTCGATACCTGTTTGTTTAACAGATGTTTGACAACGAGGTTAGATGTTCTTCTCAACTAAGGGTTCAGACGGCCTTCGTGTTTGATGCCTAATTGTTTAACAGATGCCTGACTGCGAGGTCAGATGTTCTTCTTAACATTGGATTGAACCGGCCTTTTGGTTTCACACCTTTTTTTTAACAGATGCCTGACGGCTATGTCAGATGTTCCTCTCAACTTCGTGTTGAGCCGGCCTTTGGGTTCGATGCCTGTTTGTTTAACAGATGCCTGGAAGCTAGTTCAGATGTTCTTCTCAACTTCGGTTTGACCCGGCCTTCGGGTTTGATTCTTGCTTGTTTAACTAATGCCTTGCAGCGAGGTCAGATGTTCTTTTCAACTTCGGGTTGAGCCGCCCTTCTGGTTCGATGCCTGTTTGTTTAACAGATGCCTGACGGTGAGGTCGGATGTTCTTCTCAACTTCAAGTTGAGCCGGCCTTCGGGTTCGATGCCTGTTTGTTTAACAGATGTGTGACGGCGAGGTCAAATGTTCTTCTCAATTAAGGATTGAGACGGCCTTCGGGTTTGATGCATGTTTGTTTAACAGATGCCTAACGGCGAGGTCAAATGTTCTTCTCAACTTCGGGTTGAGCCGACCTTCGGGTTCGATGCCTGTTTGTTTAACAGATGCCTGACGGCGAGGTCAGATGTTTCTCTCAACTTCGTGTTGAGCCGGCCTTCGGGTTCGATGCCTATTTTTTTAAGAGATGCCTGACGGCAATGTCAGATGTTCTTATCAACTTTGGGTTGAGCTGGCCTTCAGGTTCGATGCCTGTTTGTTTAACAGATGCCTAACAACAAAGTCAGATGTTCTTATCAACTTCGGGTTGAGCCACCCTTCGGGTTCGATGCCTGTTTGTTTAACAGATGCCTGACGGTGAGGTCAGATGTTCTTCTCAACTTCAAGTTGAGCCGGCCTTCGGGTTCGATGCCTGTTTGTTTAACAGATGCCTGGTGGAGAGGTCTAATGTTCTTATCAACTTTGGGTTGTGCCGCCCTTCGGGTTCGATGCCTGTTTGATTAACAGATGCCTGACAGTGAGGTCAGATGTTCTTCTCAACTTCGGGTTGAGCCGACCTTCGGATTTGATGCCTGTTTTTTTAACAGATGCTTGACAGTGATGTCAAATATTCCTCTCAACTTCATGTTGAGCCGATATTCAGGTTCGATGCCTGTTTGTTTAACAGATGCCAGATGGCGAGGTCAGATGTTCCTATGAACTTCGGGTTGAGCTGGCCTTCGGGTTCGATGCCTGTTTGTTTAACAGATGCCTAACGGCGAAGTCAGATGTTCTTATCAACTTCGGGTTGAGCCGCCCTTCGGGTTCGACGCCTATTTGTTTAACAGAAGCCTGACGGTGAGGTCAGGTGTTCTTCTCAACTTCAAGTTGAGCCGGCCTTCGGGTTCGATGCCTGTTTGTTTAACAGATGCTTGACGGTGAGGTCAGATGTTTTTCTCAACTTCGGGTTGAGCCGGCCTTCGGATTTGATGCTTGTTTATTTAACAGATGCTTGAGAGTGAAGTCAAACATTCCTCTCAACTTCATGTTGAGCCGACCTTCAGGTTCGATGCTTGTTTGTTTAACAGATGCCTAACGGCGAAGTCAGATGTTCTTATCAACTTCGGGTTGAGCCGCCCTTCGGGTTCGACGCCTATTTGTTTAACAGAAGCCTGACGGTGAGGTCAGGTGTTCTTCTCAACTTCAAGTTGAGCGGGCCTTCGGGTTCGATGCCTGTTTGTTTAACAGATGCTTGACGGTGAGGTCAGATGTTTTTCTCAACTTCGGGTTGAGCCGGCCTTCGGATTTGATGCTTGTTTATTTAACAGATGCTTGAGAGTGAAGTCAAACATTCCTCTCAACTTCATGTTGAGCCGACCTTCAGGTTTGATGTCTGTTTGTTTAACAGATGCCTAACGGCGAGGTCAGATGTTCCTCTCAACTTCGTGTTGAGCCGGGCTTCGGGTTCGATGTCTGTTTGTTTAAGAGATGCCTGACAGCGAGGTCAGATGTTCTTATCAACTTCTGGTTGAGGCGGCCTTTGGGTTTGATGCCTGTTTGTTTAACAGATGCTTTGCAGAGAGGTCTAATGTTCTTATCAACTTCGGGTTGAGCCGCCCTTCGGGTTCGATACCTGTTTGTTTAACAGATGCTTGACGGTGAGGTCAGATGTTCTTCTCAACTTCGGGTTGAGCCGACCTTTGGATTTGATGCCTGTTTGTTTAACAGATGCTTGACAGTGAAGTCAAATGTTCCTCTCAACTTCATGTTGAGCCGACCTTCAAGTTCGGTACCTGTTTGTTTAACAGATGCCTGACGGCGAGGTCAGATGTTCCTCTCAACTTCGTGTTGAGTCGGCCTTCGGGTTCGATGCCTATTTGTTTAAGAGATGCCTGACGGCGATGTACGATGTTCTTATCAACTTCAGGTTGAGCTGGCCTTCGGGTTCGATGCCTGTTTGTTTAACAGATGCCTAACGGCGAAGTCAGATGTTCTTATCAACTTCGGGTTGAGCCGCCCTTTGGGTTCGATCCCTGTTTGTTTAAGAGATGCCTAACGGCGAGGTCAGATGTTCTTATAAAATTCGGGTTGAGTCGGCCTTCGGGTTCGATGTCTGTTTGTTTAACAGATGAGTGACGACGAAGTCAGATGTTCTTCTCAACTTCGTGTTGTGTCGGCCTTCGGGTTCGATGCCTGTTTGTTTAACAAATGCCTGACGGTGATGTCCGATGTTCTTCTCAACTTCAAGTTGAGCCGGCCTTCAGGTTCGATGCTTGTTTCTTTAACAAATGTTTGACGGTGAGGTCAGATGTTCTTCTCAATTAAGGATTGAGACGGCCTTCCGGTTTGATGCCTGTTTGTTTAACAGATGCCTAACGGCAAGGTCAAATGTTCCTCTCAACTTTGGGTTGAGCCGGCCTTCGGGTTCGATGCCTGTTTGTTTAACAGATGCCTGGTGGAGAGGTCTAATGTTCTTATCAACTTCGGGTTGTGCCATCCTTCGGGTTCGATGCCTGTTTGTTTAACAGATGCCTAACGGTGAGGTTAGATGTTCTTCTCAACTTCGGGTTGAGCCGGCCTTCGGATTTGATGCCTGTTTGTTTAACAGATGCTTGACAGTGAAGTCAAATGTTCCTCTCAACTTCATGTTGAGCCGACCTTGAGGTTCAATGCCTGTTTGTTTAACAGATGCCTGACTGCGAGGTCAGATGTTCCTCTCAACTTCGTGTTGAGCCGGCCTTCTGGTTCGATGCCTGTTTTTTAACAGATGCCTGACGGCAAGGTCAAATGTTCTTATCAACTTTGGGTTGAGCCGGCCTTCGGGTTCGATTCCTGTTTGTTTAACAGATGCCTGACGGTGAAGTCAGATGTTCTTATCAACTTCGGGTTGAGCCGCCCTTCGGGTTCGATGCCTGTTTGTTTAAGAGATGCCTGACGGTGAGGTCAGATGTTCTTATAAACTTCGGGTTGAGCCGGCATTCGGGTTCGATGCCAGTTTGTTTAACAGATGCCTGACGGCGAAGTCAGATGTTCTTCTCAACTTCATGTTGTGCCGGCCTTCGGGTTCGATGCCTGTTTGTTTATCAGATGCCTGACGGTGAGGTCCGATGTTCTTCTCAACTTCAAGTTGAGCAGGCCTTCGGGTTCTATGCCTATTTATTTAACAGATGTTTGACAGCGAGGTCAGATGTTCTTCTCAATTAAGGATTGAGAGGGCCTTTATATTCGATGCCTGTTTATTTAAGAGATGCCTGGCGGAGAGGTCTAATGTTCTTATCAACTTCGGGTTGAACCACCCTTCGGGTTGGATGCCTATTTGTTTAACAGATGCCTGACGGTGAGGTCAGATGTTCTTCTCAACTTCGGGTTGAGCCGGCCTTAGGATTTGATGCCTGTTTGTTTAACAGATGCTTGACAGTAAAGTCAAATGTTCCTCTCAACTTCATGTTGTGCCAACCTTCTGGTTCGATGCCTGTTTGTTTAACAGATGCCTGACGGCGAGGTCAGATGTTCCTCTCAACTTCGTGTTGAACCGGCCTTCGAGTTCGATGCCTGTTTGTTTAAGAGATGCCTGACGGCGAGGTCAGATGTTCTTATCAACTTCAGGTTGAGCCGCCCTTCGGGTTCGATGCCTGTTTGTTTAACAAATGCCTGACGGTGAAGTCAGATGTTCTTATCAACTTCGGATTGGGCCGCCCTTCGGGTTCGATGCCTGTTTGTTTAACAGATGCCTGACGGTGAGGTCAGATGTTCTGGTCAACTTCAAGTTGAGCCGGCCTTCGGGTTCGATGCCTGTTTGTTTAACAGATGCTTGACGGCAAGGTCAGATGTTCTTCTCAATTAAGGATTGAGACGGCCTTCGGGTTCGATGCTTGTTTGTTTAACAGATGCCTAACAGCGAGGTCAAATGTTCTTCTCAACTTCGGGTTGAGCCGACCTTCGGGTTCGATGCCTGTTTGTTTAACAGATGTCTGGCGGAGAGGTCTAATGTTCTTATCAACTTGGGTTTGAGCCGCCCTTCGGGTTCGATGCCTGTTTGTTTTACAGATGCCTGACGGTGAGGTCAGATGTTCTTCTCAACTTCGGGTTGAGTCGACCTTCAGATTTGATGTCTGTTTATTCAACATAGGCTTGACAGTGAAGTCAAATGTTCCTCTAAACTTCATGTTGAGCCTACCTTCAGGTTCGATGCCTGTTTGTTTAACAGATGCCTGACGGAGAGGTCTGATGTTCCTCTCAACTTCGTGTTAAGCCGGCCTTCGGGTTCGATGCCTGTTTGTTTAACAGATGCCTGACGGCGAAGTCAGATGTTCTTATCAACTTCGGGTTGAGCCGCCCTTCGGGTTCGATGCCTGTTTGTTTAACAGATGCCTGACGGTGAGGTCTGATTCTCTTCTCAACTTCGTGTTGAATCGGCCTTCGAGTTCGATGCTTGTTTGTTTAACAGATGCCTGACGGCGAGATCAGATGTTCTTATCAACTTCGGGTTGAGTCGGCCTTCGGGTTCAATACCTGTTAGTTTAACAGATGCCTGACGGCGAGGTCAGATCTTCCTCTCAACTTCGTGTTGAGCCGGCCTTCGGGTTCGATGCCTGTTGTTTAACAGATGCCTGATGGTGATGTCAGATGTTCTTCTCAACTTCGTGTTGTACCGGCCTTTGGGTTCGATGCCTGTTTGTTTAACTAGTGCCTGATGGGGAGGTCATATGTTCCTCTCAACTTCAAGGTGAGCCGGCGTTCGGGTTCGATACCTGTTTGTTTAACAGATGTTTGACAGCAAGGTCAGATGTTCTTTTCAACTAGGGGTTCAGACGGCCTTCGTGTTTGATGCCTAATTGTGTAACAGATGCCTGACTGCGAGGTCAGATGTTCTTCTCAACATTGGATTGAACCGGCCTTTTGGTTTCACACCTTTTTTTTAACAGATGCCTGACGGTTATGTCATATGTTCCTCTCAACTTCGTGTTGAGTCGGCCTTTGGGTTCGATGCCTGTTTGTTTAACAGATGCCTGGCAGCTAGTTCAGATGTTCTTCTCAACTTCGGTTTGACCCGGCCTTCGGGTTTGATTCTTGCTTGTTTAACTAATGCCTTGCAGCGAGGTCAGATGTTCTTTTCAACTTCGGGTTGAGCCGCCCTTCGGGTTCGATGCCTGTTTGTTTAACAGATGCCTGACGATGAGGTCGGATGTTCTTCTCAACTTCAAGTTGAGCCGGCCTTCGGGTTCGATGCCTGTTTGTTTAACAGATGTGTGACGGCGAGGTCAAATGTTCTTCTCAATTAAGGAGTGAGACGGCCTTCGGGTTTGATGCATGTTTGTTTAACAGATGCCTAACGGCGAGGTCAAATGTTCTTCTCAACTTCGGGTTGAGCCGACCTTCGGGTTCGATGCCTGTTTGTTTAACATATGTCTGGCGTAGAGGTCTAATGTTCTTATCAACTTCGGGTTAAGCCGCCCTTCTGGTTCGATGCCTGTTTGTTTAACAGATGCCTGACGGTGAGGTCAGATGTTCTTCTCAAATTCGGGTTGAGCCGGCCTTCAGATTTAATGTCTATTTTTTTAACAGATGCTTGACAGTGAAGTCAAAAGTTCCTCTCAACTTCATGTTGAGCCGACCTTCAGGTTCGATGCCTGTTTGTTTAACAGATGCCTGAAGGCGAGGTCAGAGGTTCCTCACAACTTCGTGTTGAGCCGGCCTTCGGGTTCGGGCCTGTTTGTTTAACAGATGCCTGACGACAAGGTCAGATGTTCTTATCAACTTCGGGTTGAGCCGGCCTTCGAGTTCGGTGACTGTTTGTTTAACAGATGCTTGACGGCGAAGTCAGATGTTCTTATCAACTTCGGGTTGAGCCGACCTTGTTCGATGCCTGTTTGTTTAACAGATGGCGGACGGCGCAGTCAGATGTTCTTATCAACTTCGGGTTGAGCCGCCCTTCGGGTTCGATGCCTATTTGTTTAAGAGATTCCTGACGGCGAGGTCATATGTTCTTATCAACTTCGGGTTGAGCCGGCCTTCGAGTTCGATGCCTGTTTTTTTAACAGATGCCTAACAGCGAAGTCAGATGTTCTTATGAACTTCGGGTTGAGCCGCCCTTCGGGTTCGATGCTTGTTTGTTTATTAGATGTTTGACAACGAGGTCAGATGTTCTTCTCAACTAAGGGTTCAGACGGCCTTCTGGTTTGATGCCTAATTGTTTAATAGATGCCTGACGGCGAGGTCAGATGTTCTTCTCAACTTCGGATTGAGTCGGCCTTCTGGTTTCACAACTTTTTGTTTAACAGATGCCTGACGGCGAGGTCAGATGTTCCTCTTAACTTCGTGTTGAGCCGGCCTTTGGGTTCGATGCCTATTTGTTTAACAGATGCCTGGCAGCTAGGTCAGATGTTCTTCTCTACTGCGGGTTGAGTCAGCCTTCGGGTTTGATTCCTGCTTGTTTATCTAATGCCTGGAAGCGAGGCCGGATGTTCTTCTCAACTTCGGGTTGAGCCGCCCTTCAGGTTCGATGCCTGTTTGTTTAACAGATGCCTGACGGTGAAGTCAGATGTTCTTATCAACTTCGGGTTGAGCCGCCCTTCGGGTTCGATGCCTGTTTGTTTAAGAGATGCCTGACGGTGAGGTCAGATGTTCTTATAAACTTCGGGTTGAGCCGGCATTCGGGTTCGATGCCAGTTTGTTTAACAGATGCCTGACGGCGAAGTCAGATGTTCTTCTCAACTTCATGTTGTGCCGGCCTTCGGGTTCGATGCCTGTTTGTTTATCAGATGCCTGACGGTGAGGTCCGATGTTCTTCTCAACTTCAAGTTGAGCAGGCCTTCGGGTTCTATGCCTATTTATTTAACAGATGTTTGACAGCGAGGTCAGATGTTCTTCTCAATTAAGGATTGAGAGGGCCTTTATATTCGATGCCTGTTTATTTAAGAGATGCCTGGCGGAGAGGTCTAATGTTCTTATCAACTTCGGGTTGAACCACCCTTCGGGTTGGATGCCTATTTGTTTAACAGATGCCTGACGGTGAGGTCAGATGTTCTTCTCAACTTCGGGTTGAGCCGGCCTTAGGATTTGATGCCTGTTTGTTTAACAGATGCTTGACAGTAAAGTCAAATGTTCCTCTCAACTTCATGTTGTGCCAACCTTCTGGTTCGATGCCTGTTTGTTTAACAGATGCCTGACGGCGAGGTCAGATGTTCCTCTCAACTTCGTGTTGAACCGGCCTTCGAGTTCGATGCCTGTTTGTTTAAGAGATGCCTGACGGCGAGGTCAGATGTTCTTATCAACTTCAGGTTGAGCCGCCCTTCGGGTTCGATGCCTGTTTGTTTAACAAATGCCTGACGGTGAAGTCAGATGTTCTTATCAACTTCGGATTGGGCCGCCCTTCGGGTTCGATGCCTGTTTGTTTAACAGATGCCTGACGGTGAGGTCAGATGTTCTGGTCAACTTCAAGTTGAGCCGGCCTTCGGGTTCGATGCCTGTTTGTTTAACAGATGCTTGACGGCAAGGTCAGATGTTCTTCTCAATTAAGGATTGAGACGGCCTTCGGGTTCGATGCTTGTTTGTTTAACAGATGCCTAACAGCGAGGTCAAATGTTCTTCTCAACTTCGGGTTGAGCCGACCTTCGGGTTCGATGCCTGTTTGTTTAACAGATGTCTGGCGGAGAGGTCTAATGTTCTTATCAACTTGGGTTTGAGCCGCCCTTCGGGTTCGATGCCTGTTTGTTTTACAGATGCCTGACGGTGAGGTCAGATGTTCTTCTCAACTTCGGGTTGAGTCGACCTTCAGATTTGATGTCTGTTTATTCAACATAGGCTTGACAGTGAAGTCAAATGTTCCTCTAAACTTCATGTTGAGCCTACCTTCAGGTTCGATGCCTGTTTGTTTAACAGATGCCTGACGGAGAGGTCTGATGTTCCTCTCAACTTCGTGTTAAGCCGGCCTTCGGGTTCGATGCCTGTTTGTTTAACAGATGCCTGACGGCGAAGTCAGATGTTCTTATCAACTTCGGGTTGAGCCGCCCTTCGGGTTCGATGCCTGTTTGTTTAACAGATGCCTGACGGTGAGGTCTGATTCTCTTCTCAACTTCGTGTTGAATCGGCCTTCGAGTTCGATGCTTGTTTGTTTAACAGATGCCTGACGACGAGATCAGATGTTCTTATCAACTTCGGGTTGAGTCGGCCTTCGGGTTCAATACCTGTTAGTTTAACAGATGCCTGACGGCGAGGTCAGATCTTCCTCTCAACTTCGTGTTGAGCCGGCCTTCGGGTTCGATGCCTGTTGTTTAACAGATGCCTGATGGTGATGTCAGATGTTCTTCTCAACTTCGTGTTGTACCGGCCTTTGGGTTCGATGCCTGTTTGTTTAACTAGTGCCTGATGGGGAGGTCATATGTTCCTCTCAACTTCAAGGTGAGCCGGCGTTCGGGTTCGATACCTGTTTGTTTAACAGATGTTTGACAGCAAGGTCAGATGTTCTTTTCAACTAGGGGTTCAGACGGCCTTCGTGTTTGATGCCTAATTGTGTAACAGATGCCTGACTGCGAGGTCAGATGTTCTTCTCAACATTGGATTGAACCGGCCTTTTGGTTTCACACCTTTTTTTTAACAGATGCCTGACGGTTATGTCATATGTTCCTCTCAACTTCGTGTTGAGTCGGCCTTTGGGTTCGATGCCTGTTTGTTTAACAGATGCCTGGCAGCTAGTTCAGATGTTCTTCTCAACTTCGGTTTGACCCGGCCTTCGGGTTTGATTCTTGCTTGTTTAACTAATGCCTTGCAGCGAGGTCAGATGTTCTTTTCAACTTCGGGTTGAGCCGCCCTTCGGGTTCGATGCCTGTTTGTTTAACAGATGCCTGACGATGAGGTCGGATGTTCTTCTCAACTTCAAGTTGAGCCGGCCTTCGGGTTCGATGCCTGTTTGTTTAACAGATGTGTGACGGCGAGGTCAAATGTTCTTCTCAATTAAGGAGTGAGACGGCCTTCGGGTTTGATGCATGTTTGTTTAACAGATGCCTAACGGCGAGGTCAAATGTTCTTCTCAACTTCGGGTTGAGCCGACCTTCGGGTTCGATGCCTGTTTGTTTAACATATGTCTGGCGTAGAGGTCTAATGTTCTTATCAACTTCGGGTTAAGCCGCCCTTCTGGTTCGATGCCTGTTTGTTTAACAGATGCCTGACGGTGAGGTCAGATGTTCTTCTCAAATTCGGGTTGAGCCGGCCTTCAGATTTAATGTCTATTTTTTTAACAGATGCTTGACAGTGAAGTCAAAAGTTCCTCTCAACTTCATGTTGAGCCGACCTTCAGGTTCGATGCCTGTTTGTTTAACAGATGCCTGAAGGCGAGGTCAGAGGTTCCTCACAACTTCGTGTTGAGCCGGCCTTCGGGTTCGGGCCTGTTTGTTTAACAGATGCCTGACGACAAGGTCAGATGTTCTTATCAACTTCGGGTTGAGCCGGCCTTCGAGTTCGGTGACTGTTTGTTTAACAGATGCTTGACGGCGAAGTCAGATGTTCTTATCAACTTCGGGTTGAGCCGACCTTGTTCGATGCCTGTTTGTTTAACAGATGGCGGACGGCGCAGTCAGATGTTCTTATCAACTTCGGGTTGAGCCGCCCTTCGGGTTCGATGCCTATTTGTTTAAGAGATTCCTGACGGCGAGGTCATATGTTCTTATCAACTTCGGGTTGAGCCGGCCTTCGAGTTCGATGCCTGTTTTTTTAACAGATGCCTAACAGCGAAGTCAGATGTTCTTATGAACTTCGGGTTGAGCCGCCCTTCGGGTTCGATGCTTGTTTGTTTATTAGATGTTTGACAACGAGGTCAGATGTTCTTCTCAACTAAGGGTTCAGACGGCCTTCTGGTTTGATGCCTAATTGTTTAATAGATGCCTGACGGCGAGGTCAGATGTTCTTCTCAACTTCGGATTGAGTCGGCCTTCTGGTTTCACAACTTTTTGTTTAACAGATGCCTGACGGCGAGGTCAGATGTTCCTCTTAACTTCGTGTTGAGCCGGCCTTTGGGTTCGATGCCTATTTGTTTAACAGATGCCTGGCAGCTAGGTCAGATGTTCTTCTCTACTGCGGGTTGAGTCAGCCTTCGGGTTTGATTCCTGCTTGTTTATCTAATGCCTGGAAGCGAGGCCGGATGTTCTTCTCAACTTCGGGTTGAGCCGCCCTTCAGGTTCGATGCCTGTTTGTTTAACAGATGCCTGACGGTGAGGTCAGATGTTCTTCTCAACTTCAAGTTAGCCAGCCTTCAGGTTCGATGCCTGTTTGTTTAACAGATGTTTGACAGCGAGGTCAGATGTTCTTCTCAATTAAGGATTGAGACGGCCTTCGGGTTGGATTCCTGTTTGTTTAACAGATGCCTAACGGAGAGGTCTAATGTTCTTATCAACTTCGGGTTCAGCCGCCCTTCGGGTTCGATGCCTGTTTGTTTAACAGATGCCTGACGGTGAGGTCAGATGTTCTTCTCAACTTCGGGTTGAGCCGGCCTTCGGATATGATGCCTGTTTGTTTAACAAATGCTTCTCTCAACTTTATGTTGAGCCGACCTTCAGGTTCAATGCCTGCTTGTTTAATAGATGCCTGACGGTGAGGTCAGATTTTCCTCTCAACATTGTGTTGAGCCGGCCTTCGGGTTCGATGCCTGTTTGTTTAACAGATGCCTGACGGCGAGGTCAGATGTTCTTATCAAATTCGGGTTGAGTCGGTGTTCGGGTTCGATGCCTGTTTGTTTAACAGATGCCTAACGTCGATGTCAGATGTTCTTATAAACTTCGGGTAGAACCGTCCTTCGGGTTCGATGCCTGTTTGTTTAAGAGATGCCTGACAGCGAGGTCAGATGTTCTTATCAACTTCGAGTTGAGCCGACCTTCAGGTTCGATGCCTGTTTGTTTAACATATGCCTGACGGCGAAGCCAGATGTTCTTATCAACTTCGGGTTGAGCCGCCCTTCGGGTTCGATGCCTGTTTGTTTAACAGATGCCTTATGGCGAGGTCAGATGTTCTTATCAACTTCGGGTTGAGCCGGCCTTCGGGTTCGATGCCTGTTTTATCAGATGCTTGACAGTGAAGTCAGATGTTCTTATCAACTTCGGGTTGAGTCGCCCTTCGGGTTTGATGCCTGTTTGTTTAACATATGCCTGACGGGGAGGTCAGATGTTCTTCTCATCTTCGGGTTGAGCCGGCCTTCGGATTTGATGCCTGTTTGTTTAACAGATGCTTGACAGTGAAGTCAAATGTTCCTCACAACTTCATGTTGAGCCGACCATCAGTTTCGATCCCGGTTCGTTTAACAGAAGCCTGGCAGCGAGGTCAGATGTTCCTCTCAACTTTGTGTTGAGCCGGCCTTCGGGTTCGATGCCTGTTTGTTTAACAGATGCCTGACGGTGAGGTCAGATGTTCTTCTCAACTTCAAGGTGTGCTGGCCTTCGGGTTCAATACCTGTTTGTTTAACATATGTTTGACAACGAGGTCAGATGTTCTTCTCAACTAAGGGTTCAGATGGCCTTCTAGTTTGATGCCTAATTATTTAACAGATGTCTGACGGCGAGGTCAGATGTTCTTCTCAACTTCGGATTGAGCCGGCCTTCTGGTTTCAAACTATTTTGTTTAACAAATGCCTGATGGCGATGTCAGATGTTCTTCTCAACCTCGGGTTGAGCCGGCCTTTGGGTTCGATGCCTGTTTGTTTAAAAGATGTTCCTCTCAACTTCAAGTTAAGCCGACCATCGGGTTCGATACCTGCTTGTTTAACAAATGTTTGACGGTGAGGTCAGATATTCTTCTCAATTAAGGATTGAGAGGGCCTTCGGGTTCGATGCCTATTTGTTTAACATATGCCTAACGGCGAGGTCAAATGTTCTTCTCAACTTGGGGTTGCTCCGAATTTCGGGTTCGATGCCTGTTTGTTTAACAGATGCCTGGCAGAGAGGTCTAATGTTCTTATCAACTTCGGGTTGATCCGCCCTTCGATTTCGATGCCAGTTTTTTTAACATATGCCTGATGGTGAGGTCAGATGTTCTTTTCAAATTCGGGTTGAGCCGGCCTTCGGATTTGATGCCTGTTTGTTTAACAGATGCTTGACAGTGAAGTCAAATGTTCCTCTCAACTTCATGTTGAGCCGACCTTCAGGTTCGATGCATGTTTGTTTAACAGATGCCTGACGGCTAAGTAAGATATTCTTATCAACTTTGGGTTGAGCCTCACTTTGGGTTCGATGTCTGTTTGTTTAAGAGATTCCTGACGGCGAGGTCAGATGTTCTTATCAACTTCAGGTTGAGCCGGCCTTCGGGTTCGATGCCTGTTTGTTTGACAGATGCCTGACAGCGAAGTCAAATGTTCTTATCAACTTCGGGTTGAGCCGCCCTTCGGGTTCGATGCCTGTTTGTTTAACAGATGCCTGACAGCGAGGTCAGATGTTCTTATCAACTTCAGGTTGAACCGACCTTCGGGTTCGATGCCTGTTTGTTTAATAGATGCCTGACGGCGAAGTCAGATGTTCTTATCAACTTCGGGTTGAGCCGCCCTTCGGGTTCGATGCTTGTTTCTTTAACAAATGCCTGACGGTAAGGTCAGATGTTCTTCTCAACCTCGGGTTAAGCCGGCCTTCAGATTTTATGCCTGTTTGTTTAACAGATGCTTGACAGTGAAGTCGAATGTTCCTCTCAACTTCACGTTGAGCCGACCTTCGGGTTCGATGCTTGTTTGTTTAACACATGCCTGACGGCGAGGTCAGATGTTCCTCTCAACTTCGTGCTGAGCCCGCCTTCGGGTTCGAAGCCTGTTTGTTTAATAGTTACCTGACAACGAGGTCAGATGTTCATCTCAACTTTGTGTTGTACCGGCCTTCGGGTTCGATGCCTGTTTTGTTAACTAATGCCTGATGGGGAGGTCAGATGTTCCTCTCAACTTCGAGGTGAACCGGCCTTCAGGTTCGATACCTGTTTGTTTAATAGATGTTTGACAGCGAGGTCAGATGTTCTTCTCAACTAAGGGTTCAGACGGCCTTCGAGTTTGATGCCTAATTGTTTAACAATTGCCTGACGGCGAGGTCAGATGTTCTTCTCTACTACGGATTGAGTCGGCCTTCTGGTTTCACACCTTTTTGTTTAACAGATGCCTGATGGCATGGTCAGATGTTCTTCTCAATTTCGGCTTGAGCCGGCCTTTGGGTTCGATGCCTATTTGTTTAACAGATGCCGGGCGGCTAGGTCAGATGTTCTTCTCAACTTCGGGTTGAGCCGGCCTTCGGGTTCGATTCCTGCTTGTTTAACTAATGCCTGGCAGCGAGGTCGGATGTTCTTCTCAACTGCAGGTTGAGTCGGCCATCAAATTTGATGTTTGTTTGTTTAACATATGCCTGACAGCGAGGTCAGATGTTCTTCTCAACTTTGTGTTGTGCCGGCCTTCGGGTTTGATGCCTGTTTGTTTAACTAATTCCTGATGGGGAGGTCAGATGTTCCTCTCAACTTCAAGTTGATCCGGCCTTCGGGTTCGATGCTTGTTTGTTTAACAGATGTTTGACGGCGAGGTCAGATGTTCTTCTTAATTAAGGATTGAGAGGGCCTTCGGGTTCGATGCCTGTTTGTTTACCAGATGCCTGACGACGAGGTCAAATGTTCTTCTCAACTTTGGGTTGAGCCGGCCTTCGGGTTCGATGCCTGTTTGTTTAACAGATGCCTGACGGAGAGGTCTAATGTTCTTATCAACTTCGGGTTGAGCCGCCCTTCAGGTTCGATGCCTTTTTGTTTAACAGATGCCTGACGGTGAGGTCAGATGTTCTTCTCAACTTCGAGCTGTGCTGGCCTTCGGATTTGATGTCTAATTGTTTAACAGATGCTTGATAGTGAAGTCAAATATTCCTCTCAACTTCATGTTGAGCCGACCTTCAGGTTCGATGCCTGTTTGTTTAACAGATGCCTGACGGCGAGGTCAGATGTTCCTCTCAACTTCGTGTTGAGCCGGCCTTCGGGTTCGATGCCTGACGGCGTGGTCAGATGTTCTTATCAACTTCGGGTTGAGCCGCCCTTAGGGTTCGATGCCTGTTTGTTTAACAGATGCCTGACATTGAGGTCAGATGTTCTTTTCAACTTCGGGTTGAGTCGGCTATCAAATTCGATGCCTGTTTGTTTAACAGATGATTGCCAGTGAAGTTAGATGTTCCTCTCAACTTCGGGTTGAGCCGGCGTTTGAATTTGATGCCTGTTTGTTTAACAGATGCCTGATGTCGATGTCAGATGTTCCTCTCAACTTCGTGTTGAGCCGGCCTTCGTGTTCGATGCCTGTTTGTTTAACAGATGCCTGACGGGGAGGTCAGATGTTCTTATCAACTTCTGGTTGAGCCGCCCTTCGGGTTCGATGACTGTTTGTTCAATAGATGTTTGACGGCAAGGTTAGATGTTCTTCTCAACTAAGGGTTGAGACGGCCTTCGGGTTTGATGCCTGTTTTTTTAACAGATGCCTGACGGGGAGGTCAGATGTTCTTCTCAACTTCGAGTTGAGTCGGCCTTCGGGTTCCACACCTTTTTGTTTAACAAATGCCTGACGGCGAGGTCAGATGTTCTACTCAACTTTGGGTTGAGCCGGCCATTGGGTTCGATGCCTGTTTGTCTAACAAATGTCTGGCGGCTAGGTCAGATGTTCTTCTCAATTTCGGGTTGAGCCGGCCTTCGGGTTCGATTCCTGTTTGTTTAATTAATGCCTGGCAGCAAGTTCGGATGTTCTTCTCAACTTCGGGTTGAGTTGACCATAAAATTCGATGCCTGTTTGTTTAACATATGTCTGACAGCGAGGTCACATGTTCTTCTCAACTTCGTGTTGTGTCGGCCTTCGGGTTCGATGCCTGTTTTTTTAACTAATGCCTGATGGGGAGGTCATATGTTCCTATTAACTTCAAGTTGAGCCGGCCTTCGGGTTCGATGCCTGTTTGTTTAACAGAATGTTGGACGGTGAGGTCAGATGTTCTTCTCAATTAAGGATTGAGACGGCCTTCGGGTTCGATGCCAGTTTGTTTAACAGATGCCTGACGGCGAGGTCAAATGTTCTTCTCTACTTCGTGTTGAGCCGGTCTTCGGGTTCGATGCCTGTTTGTTTAACAGATGCCTGGCGGAGAGGTCTAATGTTCTTATCAACTTCAGGTTGAGCCGCCCTTTAGGTTCGATGCCTGTTTATTTAACAGATGCCTGACGGTGAGGTCAGATGTTGTTCTCAACTTCGGGTTGAGCCGGCCTTCGGATTTGATGCCTGTTTGTTTAACAGATGCTTGACAGTGAAGTCAAATTTTTCTCTCAACTTCATGTTGAGCCGACCTTCAAGTTCGATGCCTGTTTGTTTAATAGATGCCTGACGGCGAGGTCAGATGTTCCTCACAACTTCGTGTTGAGCCGACCTTCGGGTTCGATGCCTGTCTGTTTAAGAGATGCTTGACAGCGAGGTCTAATGTTCTTATCAACTTCGGGTTGAGCCGCCCTTTGGGTTCGATGCCTGTTTGTTTAACAGATTCCTGACGGTGAGGTCAGATGTTCTTCTCAACTTCGGGTTGAGCCGGCCTTCGGATTTGATGCCTGTTTGTTTAATAGATTCTTAACAGTGAAGTCAAATGTTCCTCTCAACTTCATGTTAAGCCAACCTTCAGGTTCGATGCCTGTTTGTTTAACAGATGCTTGACGTCGAGGTGAGATGTTCTTCTCAATTTCGGGTTGAGCCGGCCTTTGGGTTCCAAACCTTTTTGTTTAACAGATGCCTGACAGTGAGGTCAGATGTTCTTCTCAACTTCGGGTTGAGCCGACCTTTGGGTTCGATGCCTGTTTGTTTAACAAATGTCTGGCGGCTAGGTCAGATGTTCTTCTCAACTTTGGCTTGAGCCGACCTTCGAGTTCGATTCCTGTTTGTTTAACTAATGCCTGGAAGTAAGGTCGGATGTTCTTCTCAACTTTGGGTTGAATCGGCCTTCGGGTTTGATGCTTCCTTGTTTAACTAATGCCTGATGGGGAGGTCTGATGTTCCTCTCAACTTTAAGTTGAGCCGGCCTTCGGGTTCGATGCCTGTTTGTTTAACAGATGTTTGACGTCGAGGTTAGATGTTCTTCTCAATTAAGGATTGAGACAGCCTTCGGGTTCGATTTCTGTTTATTTAACAGATGCCTGACGGCGATGTCAAATGTTCTTCTCAACTACGGGTTGATCCGCCCTTCAAGTTCGATGCCTATTTGTTTAACAGATGCCAGACGGTGAGGTCAGATGTTCTTCTCAACTTCTGGTTGAGTCGGCCTTCGGATTAGATGCCTGTTTGTTTAAAAGATGCTTGACGGTGAAGTCAAATGTTTCTCTCAACTTCATGTTGAGCCTACCTTCAGGTTCGATGCATGTTTGTTTAACAGATGTCTGACGGCGAGGTCAGATGTTCCTCTCAACTTCGTGTTGAGCCGGCCTTCGGATTTGATGCATATTTGTTTAACAGATGCTTGACAGTGAAGTCAAATATTCCTCTCAACTTCATGTTGAGCCGACCTTCGGGTTCGATGTCTTTTTGTTTAATAGATGCCTGACGGTGAGGTCAAATGTTCTTATCAACTTCGGGTTGACCCGTCCTTCGGGTTCGATGCATGTTTGTTTAACAGATGCCTGATGGTGAGGTCAGATGTTCTTCTCAACTTCGGGTTGAGCCGGCCTTCGGATTTGATGCCTGTTTGTTTAACAGATGCTTGACAGTGAAGTCAAATATTCCTCTCAACTTCATGTTGAGCCGACCTTCGGGTTCGATGCCTATTTGTTTAACAGATGCCCGACGGCGAGGTCAGGTATTCTTCTCAACTTCGTGTTGTGCCAGCCTTCAGGTTCGATGCCTGTTTGTTTAATTAATGCCTGATGGGGGAGGTCAGATGTTCCTCTCAACTTCATGGTGAGCCGACATTCGGGTTTGATACTTGTTTGTTTAACAGATGTTTGACAGCGAGGTCAGAAGTTCTTCTCAACTAACGGTTGAGACGGCCTTCTGGTTTGATTCCTGTTTGTTTAACAGATTCCTGACGGTAAGGTCAGTTGTTCTTATCAACTTCGGGTTGAGCCAACCTTCGGGTTCCACACCTTTTTGTTTAACAGATGCTTGACGGCGAGGTCAGATGTTCTTCTCAACTTTGTGTTGTGCCGGCCTTCGGGTTCGATGCCTGTCTTTTTAACTAATGCCTGATGGGGAGGTCAGATGTTCCTATTAACTTCAAGTTGATTCGTCCTTCGGATTCGATGCCTGTTTGTTTAACAGATGTTTCACGGTGATGTCAGATGTTCTTCTCAATTAAAGATTGAGACGACCTTCGGGTTCGATGCCTGTTTGTTTAACAGATGCCTGACGGCGAGGTCAAATGTTCTTCTCAACTTCGTGTTGAGCCGGCCTTCGGGTTCGATGCCTGTTTGTTTAACAGATGCTTGGAGGAGAGGTCTAATGTTCTTATCAACTTCGGGTTGAGCCGCCCTTCGGTTTCGATGCCTGTTTGTTTAACAGACGCCTGACGGTGAGGTCAGATGTTCTTCTCAACTTCGGGTTGAGTCGGCCTTCGGATTTGATGCCTGTTTGTTTAACAGATGCTTGACAGTGAAGTCAAATTTTCCTCTCAACTTCATGTTGAGCCGACCTTCAAGTTCGATGGCTGTTTGTTTAATAGATGCCTGGCGGCGAGGTCAGATGTTCCTCTCAACTTCGTGTTGAGCCGACCTTCGGGTTCGATGACTATTTGTTTAAGAGATGCCTGGCGGCGAGGTCTAATGTTCTTATCAACTTCAGGTTAAGCCGCCCTTTGGGTTTGATGCCTGTTTGTTTAACAAATGCCTGACGGTGAGGTCATATGTTCTCCTCAACTTAATGTTGAGCCAACCTTAAGGTTCGATGCCTGCTTGTTTAACAGATGCTTGACGGCGTGGTTAGATGTTCTACTTAATTTCGGGTTGAGCCGGCCTTCGGGTTCCACACCTTTTTGTTTAACAGATGCCTGACAGTGAGGTCAGATGTTCTTCTCAACTTCGGGTTGAGCCGGCCTTTGGGTTTAATGCCTGTTTGTTTAACAGATGTATGGCAGCTAGGTCAGATGTTCTTCTCAACTTTGGGTTGAGCCGGCCTTCGGGTTCGATTCCTGTTTGTTTAACTAATGCCTGGCAGCGAGGTCAGATGTTTTTCTCAACTTCGGGTTAAGTCGGCCTTCGGGTTTGATGCTTGTTTGTTTAACTAATGCCTGATGGTGGGGTCAGATGTTCCTCTCAACTTCAAGTTGAGCCGGCCTTCGGGTTCGATGCCTGTTTGTTTAACAGATGTTTGACGTCGAGGTCAGATGTTCTTCTCAATTATGGATTGAGACAGCCTTCGGGTTCGATGCCTGTTTGTTTAACAGATGCCTGACGGCGAGGTCAAATGTTCTTCTCAACTACGGGTTGATCCGCCCTTCAGGTTCGATGCCTGTTTGTTTAACAGATGCCTGACGGTGAGGTCAGATGTTCTTCTCAACTTCGGGTTGAGTCGCCTTCGGGGTTGATGCCTGTTTGTTTAACAGATGCTTGACAGTGAAGTCAAATGTTCCTCTCAACTTCATGTTGAGCCTACCTTCAAGTTCGATGCATGTTTGTTTAACAGATGCCTGACGGCAAGGTCAGATATTCCTCTCAACTTCGTGTTGAGCCGGCCTTCGGATTTGATGCGTGTTTGTTTAACAGATGCTTGACAGTGAAGTCAAATATTCCTCTCAACTTCATGTTGCACCGACCTTCGGGTTCGATGTCTGTTTGATTAACAGATGTCTGACGGTGAGGTCAGATGTTCTTATCAACTTCGGGTTGACCCGCCCTTCGGGTTCGATGCATGTTTGTTTAACAGATGCCTGGCAGAGAGGTCAAATGTTTTTATCAACTTCGGCTTGAGGCGCCCTTCGGGTTCGATTCCTGTTTGTTTAACAGATGCCTGACGGCGAGGTCAAATGTTCTTCTCAACTTCGGGTAGAGCCGACGTTCGAGTTCGATTCCTGTTTGTTTAACAGATGCCTGTCAGAGAGGTCTAATGTTCTTATCAACTACGGGTTTAGACGCCCTTCGGGTTCGATGCCTGTTTGTTTAACAGATGCCTGACGGCGAGGTCAGATGTTCTTCTCAACTATGTGTTGTGTCGGCCTTCGGATTCGATGCCTGGTAGTTTAACTAATGTCTGATGGGGAGGTCAGAGGTTCCTCTCAACTTCAAGGTGAGCCGGCCTTCGGGTTCGATACCTGTTAGTTTAACTGATGTTTGACAGTGAGGTCAGATGTTCTTCTCAACTAAGGGTTGAGACGACTTTCGAGTTTGATGCCTGTTTGTTTAACAGAAGCCTGACGGCAAGGTTAGTTGTTCTTCTCAACTTCGGGTTGAGCCAGCCTTCGGGTTCCACACCTTTTTGTTTAACAGATGCCTGGCAGCGAGGTCAAGTGTTCTTCTCGACTTCGGGTCTAGCCGGCCTTTGGTTCGATGCCTGTTTGTTTAAAAGATGTCTGGCGACTAGGTCAGATGTTCTTCTCAACTTCGGGTTGAGGCGGCCTTCGGGTTCGATTCCTGTTCGTTTAACTAATGCCTGGCAACGAGGTCGGATGTTCTTCTCAACTTCGGGTTGAGTCGGCCATCAAATTCGCTGTCTGTTTGTTTAACATATGCCTGACAGCAAGGTCAAAGGTTCTTCTCAACTTCGTGTTAAGCTGGCCTTCGGGTTCGATGCCTGTTTGTTTAACTAATGCCTGATGGGGAGGTCAGATGTTCCTCTCAAATTCAAGTTGAGTCGGCCTTCGGGTTCGATGCCAGTTTATTTAACAGATGTTTGATGGCGAGGTCAGATGTTCTTCTCAATTAAGGATTGAGACGGCCTTCGGGTTCGATGCCTGTTTGTTTAACAGATGCCTGACAGCGAGGTCAATTGTTCTTCTCAACTTCGGGTTGTGCCGGCCTTCGGGTTCGATGCCTGTTTGTTTAAGAAATGCCTGGCAGAGAGGTCAAACGTTCTTATAAACTTCGGGTTGAGCCGCCCTTCGTGTTCGATGCCTGCTTGTTTAACAGATGCCTGACGGTGAGGTCAGATGTTCTTTTCAACTTCGGGTTGAGCCGGCCTTCGAATTTGATGCCTGTTTGTGTAGTAGATGCTTGACAGTGAAGTCAAATTTTCCTCTCAACTTCATGTTGAGCCTACCTTCAGGTTCGATGCCTGTTTGTTTAATAGATGCATGACGGCGAGGTCAGATGTTCCTCTCAACTTTGTGTTGAGCCGACCGTTGGGTTCGATGATTGTTTGTTTAAGAGATGCCTGACAGCAAGGTCTAATGTTCTTATCAACTTCGGGTTGAGCCGCCCTTTGGGTTCGAAGCCTGTTTGTTTAACAGATGCCTGAAGGTGAAGTCAGATTTTCTTCTAAACTTCGGTTTGAGCCGGCCTTCGGATTTGATGCTTGTTTGTTTAACATGTGCTTGACAGTGAAGTCAAATGTTCCTCTTTAGGTTCGATGCCGGTTTGTTTAACAGATGCCTGACGGCGAGGTCAGATGTTCCTCTTAACTTCATGTTGAGTTGGCCTTCGGGTTCGATGATTGACGGCGAGGTCAGATGTTCTTATCAACTTCGGGTTTATCCGCCCTTCGCGTTCGATGCCTGTTTGTTTAATAGATTTTTGACGGCGAGGTCAGATGTTCTTCTCAACTAAGGGTTGAGACGACGTTCGGGTTTGAAGCCATGTTGTTTAATAGATGCCTGACAGCGAGGTCAGATGTTCTTCTCAACTTCGGGTTGAGCCGGCCTTCGGGTTCCACACCTTTTTGTTTAAAAGATAGCTGACGGCATGGTTAGATGTTCTTCTCAACTTCGGGTTGAGCTGGCCTTTGGGTTCGATGCCTGTTTGTTTAACAGATGCTTGGCGGCTAGGTCAGATGTTATTCTCAACTTCGGGTTGAGCCGGCCTTCGGGTTTGATTCCTGTTTGTTTAACTAATGCTTGGCATCGAGGTCAGATGATCTTCTCAACTTCGGGTTGAGTCGGGCATCTATTTCGATGCTTGTTTGTTTAACATATGCCTGATAGTAAGGTCAGATGTTCCTCTCGACTTCGTGATGTGCCGGCTTTCGGGTTTGATGCCTGTTTGTTTAACTAATGCTTGATGGGGAGGTCAGATGTTCCTCTAAACTTCAAGTTGAGCCGGCCTTCGGGTTCGATGCCTGTGAGTTTAACAGATGCCTGACGGCGAGGTAAAATGTTCTTCTCAACTTCGGGTTGAGCCGGCCTTCGGGTTCGATGCCTGTTTGTTTAACAGATGCCTGGAAGAGAGGTCTAATGTTCTTATCAACTTCGGGATGAGCCGCCCTTCGGGTTTGTTTCCTGTTTGTTTAACAGATGTCTGACGGTGAGGTCAGATGTTCTTCTCAACTTCGGGTTGAGCCGGCCTTTGGATTTGATGCCTGTTTGTTTAACAGATGCTTGACAATGAAGTCAAATGTTCCTCTTAACTTCATGTTGAGCCGACCTTTAGGTTCGATGCCTGTTTGTTTAACAGATGCTTGACGGCGAGGTCAGATGTTCCTCTTAACTTCGTGTTAAGCCGACATTCAGGTTCGATGCCTGTTTGGTTAAGAGATGCCTGATGGCAAGGTCAGATGTTCTTATCAACTTCTGGCTGAGCCTCCCTTCGGGTTCAATGCCTGTTTGTTTAACAGATACCTGACGGTCAGGTCAGATGTTCTTCTCAACTTTGGGTGGAGCCGGCCTTTGGGTTTAATGTCTGTTTGTTTCACAGATGCTTGACAGTGAAGTCAAATGTTCCTCTCAACATCATGTTGAGCCGACCTTCGGGTTCGATGCCTGTTTGTTTAACAAATGCCTGACGGCGACGTCAGATGTTCCTCTCAACTTCTTGTTGAGCCGACCTTTGGGTTCCATGCCTGTTTGTTTAACAGATGCCTGATGGCGAGGTCAGATGTTCTCCTCAACTTCGTGTTGTGCCATACTAATGGAGAGGTCAGATGTTCCTCTCAAATTCAAGGTGAGCCGGCCTTTGGGTTTGATACCTGTTTGTTTAACAAATGTTTGATGGCGAGGTCAGATGTTCTTCTAAACTAAGGGTTGAGACGACCTTCGTCTTTGATGCCTATTTGTTTAGCAGATTCCTGACGGCGAGGTCAGATGTTCTTCTCAACTTCGGGTTGAGCCGACCATCGGTTCGATTCCTATTTGTTTAACTAATGCCTGGCCGCAAGGTCGGATGTTCTTCACAACTTCAGTTGAGTCGGCCATCAAATTGGATGCCTTTTTGTTTAACATATGCCTAAGAGCGAGGTCAGATGTTCTTCTCAACTTCGTGTTGTGCCGGCCTTCGGGTTCGATGCCTGTATGTTTAACTAATGCCTGATGGGGAGGTCAGATGTTCCTCTCAACTTTAAGTTGAGCCGGCCTTCGGGTTCGATGCCTGTTTGTTTAACAGAATTTTGACGTCGACGTCAGACTTTTTTCTCAATTAAGGGTTGTGACGGCCTTCGGGTTCGATGCCTGTTTGTTTAACAGATGCCTGACGGCGAGGTCAAATGTTCTTCTCAACTTCAGCTTGAGTCGGCCTTCGGGTTCGATGCCTGTTTGTTTAACAGATGCCTGGTGGAGAGGCCTAATGTTCTTATCAACTTCGGGTGGAGCCGCCCTTCGGGTTCGATGCCTGTTTGTTTAACAGATGCCTGACGGTGAGGTCAGATATTCCTCTCAACTTCGGATTGAGCCGATCTTTAGATTTGATGCCTGTTTGTTTAACAGATGCCTGACAACGAGGTCAGATGTTCCTCTCAACTTCGTGTTGAGCCGGCCTTCGGGTTTGATGCCTGTTTGTTTACTAGATGCCTGACGGTGAGGTCAGATGTTCTAATCAACTTCAGGTTGAGCCGCCCTTCGGGTTCTATGCATGTTTGTTCAACAGATGCCTGGCGATTAGGTCGGATGTTCTTCTCAACTTCGGGTTGAGTCGGCCATCAAATTCGATGTCTGTTTGTTTAACATATGCCTGACAGTGAGGTCAAATGTTCTTTTCAACTTCGTGTTGTGCCGGCCTTCGGGTTCGATGCCTGTTTGTTTAACTAATTCCTGATGGGGAGGTCAGATGCTCCTCTCAACTTCATGTTGAGCCGGCCTTCGGGTTCGATGCCTGTTTGTTTAACAGATGTTTGACAGCGAGCTCAGATGTTCTTCTCAATTAAGGATTGACAGGGCCTTCGGGTTCGATGCCTGTTTGTTTAACAGATGTCTGACGGCGAGGTCAAATGTTCTTCTCAACTTCGGGTTGAGCCCGCCTTCGGGTTCGATGCCTGTTTGTTTAACAAATGCCTGGCAGAGAGGTCTAATGTTCTTATCAACTTCGGGATGAGCCGCCCTTCGGGTTCGATGCCTGTTTGTTTAACAGATGCCTGACCGTGAGGTCAGATGTTCCTCTCAACTTCGTGTTGAGCCAAACTTTGAATTTGATGCCTGTTTGTTTAACAAATGCTTGACATTGAAGTCAAATGTTCCTCTCAACGTCATGTTGAGCCGACCTTCGGGTTCGATGCCTGTTTGTTTAACATATGCCTGTCAGTGAGGTCAGATGTTCCTCTCAACTTCGTGTTGAGCCGACCTTCGGGTTTGATGCCTGTTTGTTTAACAGATGCCTGACAGCGAGGTCAGTTGTTCTTCTCAACTTCGGGTTGAGCCAGCCTTCAGGTTCGATTCCTGTTTGTTTAACTAATGCCTGGCAGCGAGGTCGGATGTTCTTCTCAACTTCGGGTTGAGTCGGCCATCAAATTTGATGCCTGTTTGTTTAACATATGCCTGACAGCGAGGTCAGATGTTCTTCTCAACTTCATGTTATGCCGGCCTTCGGGTTCGATGCCTATTTGGTTAACTAATGCCTGATGGGGAGGTCAGATGTTCCTCTAAACTTCAATTTGAACCGGCATTCGGGTTCGATGCCTGTTAATTTAACATATGTTTGACGACAAGGTCAAATGTTCTTCTCAACTTCGGGTTGAGCCGGCCTTCGGGTTCGATGCCTGTTTGTTTAACAGGTGCCTGGCAGAGAGGTCTAATGTTCTTATCATCTTCGGGTTGAGCCGCCCTTCGGGTTCGATGCCTGTATGTTTAACAGATGCGTGACGGTGAGGTTAGATGTTCTTTTCAACTTCGGGTTGAGCCGGCCTTCGGATTTGATGCCTGTTTGTTTAACAGATGCTTGACAGTGAAGTCAAATGTTCCTCTCAACTTCATGTTGAGCCGACCTTCAGGTTCGATGCCTGTTTGTTTAACAGATGCCTGACGGTGAGGTCAAATGTTCTTCTCAACTTTGGGTTGAGCCGGCCTTCGGATTTGATGCCTGTTTGTTTAACAGATGCATGACAGTGAAGTCAAATGTTCCTCTCAACTTCATGTTGAGCCGACCATCGAGTTTGATGCCTGTTTGTTTAACAAATACCTGACGGCGAGGTCAGATGTTCCTTCCAACTTCGTGTTGAGCCGGCCTTCGGGTTCGATGCCTGTTTGTTTAACAGATGCCTGAAGGCGAGGTCAGATGTTCTTCTCAACTTCGTGTTGTGCCGGTCTTCGGGTTTGATGCCTGTTTGTTTAACTAATGCCTGATGGGGAGGTCAGATGTTCCTCTCAACTTCAAGGTGAGCCAGCCTTCAGGTTCGATACCTGTTTGTTTAACAGATGATTGACGGCGAGGTGAGATGTTCTTATCAACTAAGGGTTGAGGCGACCTTCCGTTTTGATGATTGTTTGTTTAACATATGCCTGACAGCGAGGTCAGTTGTTCTTCTTAACTTCGGGTTGAGCCAGACTTCAGGTTTCACACCTTTTTGTTTAACAGATGCCTGACGGTGAGGTCAGGTGGTCTTTTCAACTTCGGGTAGAGCCGGCCTTTGGGTTCGATGCTTGTTTGTTTAACAGATGCCAGGCGGCTAGGTCAGATGTTCTTCTTAACTTCGGGTTAAGTCGGCCTACGGGTTCGATTCCTGTTTGTTTAACTAATGCCTGGCAGCGAGGTCAGATGTTCTTCTCAACTTCGGGTTGAGTCGGCCATCAAATTCGATGCCTGTTTGTTAAACTTATGCCTAACAGTGAGGTCAGATGTTCTTATCAACTTCGGGTTGAGCCGCCCTTTGGGTTCGATGCCTGTTTGTTTAACAGATGCCTGACGGTGAGGTCAGATGTTCTTCTCAACTTTGGGTTGAGCCGACCTTCGGATTTAATGCCTGTTTGTTTAATAGATGCTTGACAGTGAAGTCAAACGTTCCTCTCAACTTCATGTTGAGCTGACCTTTGGGTTCGATGCCTGTTTGTTTAACAAATGCCTGACAGTGAGGTCAGATGTTCCTCTCAACTTCGTGTTGAGCCGGCCTTCGGGTTCGATGCCTGTTTGTTTAACAGATGCCTGACGGCGAGGTCAGATGTTCTTATCAACTTCGGGTTGAGCCGCCCTTCGGGTTCGATGCCTGTTTGTTTAAAAGATGCCTGACGGTGAGGTCAGATGTTCTTCTCAACTTCAGGTTGAGCCGGCCTTAGGATTTAATGTCTGTTTGTTTAACAGATGCTTGACAGTGAAGTCAAATGTTCCTCTCAACTTCATGTTAAGCCGACCTTTGGGTTCGATGCCTGTTTGTTTAACAAATGCCTGACGGTCAAGTCAGATGTTCCTCTTAACATCGTGTTGAGCCGAACTTTGGGTTCGATGCCTGTTTGTTTAACAGATGCCTGACGGCGAGGTCAAATGTTCTTCTCAACTTCGTGTTGTGCCGGCCTTCGGGTTCGATGCCTGTTTGTTTAACTAATGCCTGACGAGGAGGTCAGATGTTCCTCTCAACTTCAAGGTGAGCCAGCCTTCAGGTTCGATACCTGTTTGTTTAATAGATGTTTGACAGCGAGGTGAGATGTTCTTATCAACTAAGGGTTGAGACGGCCTTCAGTTTTGATGACTGTTTGTTTAACAGATGCCTGACGGCGACGTCAGTTGTTCTTCTCAACTTCGGGTTGAGCCAGCCTACGGGTTCCACACTTTTTTGTTTATCAGATGCCTGACGGCGAGGTCAGATGTTCTTTTCAACTTCGGGTAGAGCCGGCCTTTGGGTTCGATGCCTGTTTGTTTAACAGATGCCTGGCGGCTAGGTCAGATGTTCTTCTTAACTTCGGGCTAAGTCGGCCTTCGGGTTCGATTCCTGTTTGTTTAACTAATGCCTGGCAGCAAGGTCAGATGTTCTTCTCAACTTCGGGTTGAGTCGGCCATCAAATTCGATGCCTGTTTGTTAAACATATGCCTAACAGTGAGGTCAGATGTTCTTATCAACTTCGGATTGAGCCGCCCTTTGGGTTCGATGCCTGTTTGTTTAACAGATGCCTGAGGGTGAGGTCAGATGTTCTTCTCAACTTTGGGTTGAGTCGGCCTTCGGATTTAATGTCTGTTTGTTTAATAGATGCTTGACAGTGAAGTCAAATGTTCCTCACAACTTCATGTTGAGCTGACCTTTGGGTTCGATGCCTGTTTGTTTAACAAATGCCTGACAGCGAGGTCAGATGTTCCTCTCAACTTCGTGTTGAGCCGGCCTTCAGGTTCGATGCATGTTTGTTTAACAGATGCCTGATGGCGAGGTCAGATGTTCTTATCAACTCGGGTTGAGCCGCCCTTCGGGTTTGATGCCTGTTTGTTTAACAGATGCCTGACGGTGAGGTCAGATGTTCTTCTTAACTTCGAGTTAAGCAAGCCTTCGGATTTAATGTTTGTTTGTTTAACAGATGCTTGACAATGAAGTCAAATGTTCCTCTCATCTTCATGTTGAGCCGACCTTTGGGTTCGATGCCTGTTTGTTTAAGAAATGCCTGACGGCGAGGTCAGATGTTCCTCTTAACTTCGTGTTTAGCCGACTTTGGGTTCGATGCCTGTTTGTTTACCAGATGCCTGACGGCGAGGTCAGATGTTCTTATCAACTTCGGGTTGAGCTGCCCTTCGGGTTCGATGCCTGTTTGTTTAACAGATGCCTGGAAGAGAGGTCTAATATTCTTATCATCTTCGGGTTGAGCCGCCCTTCGGGTTCGATGCCTGTTTGTTTAACAGATGCGTGACGGTAAGCTCAGATGTTCTTCTCAACTTCGGGTTGAGCCGGCCTTCGGGTTTGATTCCTGTTTGTTTAACAGATGCTTGACAGTGAAGTCAAATGTTCCTCTCAATTTCATGTTGAGCCGACCATCAGGTTCGATGCCTGTTTGTTTAACAGATGCCTGACGGTGAGGTCAGATGTTCTTCTCATCCCCGGGTTGAGCCGGCCTTCGGATTTGATGCCTGTTTCTTTAATAGATGCTTGAAAGTGAAGTCAAATGTTCCTCTCAACTTCATGTTGAGCTGACCTTTGGGTTCGATGCGTGTTTGTTTAACAAATTCTTGACAGCGAGGTCAGATGTTCCTCTCAACTTCGTGTTGAGCCGGCCTTCGGGTTCGATGCCTGTTTGTTTAACAGATGCCTGACGGCGAGGTCAGATGTTCTTATCAACTTCGGGTTGAGCCTCCCTTCGGGTTCGATGCCTGTTTGTTTAACAGATGCGTGACGGTGAAGTCAGATGTTCTTCTCAAATTTGGGTTGAGCCGGCCTTCGGATTTGATGCCTGTTTTTTTAACAGATGCTTGACAGTGAAGTCAAATGTTCCTCTCAACTTCATGTTGAGCCGACCTTTGGGTTCGATGCCTGTTTGTTTAACAGATGCCTGACGGTGAGGTTAGATGTTCTGTAATACCCCAAATTTTACCCTTATATTTAGTCAGGCATTTCGCATAGCATCTCATATGTACATTTGCTAACCACTAACAAGTCATGGAGGTGTTTGTTTTGCAGATTTGGTTCCAGGGGTATTTTGGTCATTTTACACAACTTCTGCTAATTCCTTGAAGACGGGTTGTTATTAAGTTCTGAGGCGTTTGATACACTATTTTAGAGGCGTTTACTTATCCCCAGTTCTGATTGTATCAAGGTGCCAATTTGATGTGGTCGGTATTAAAACTTGTCAAGCACAACTGGATTTAAGATCCATTCCATCGCTCATGGTTTATTTCCAAAGCGCTTCCGTTCTGTTATTAAGGCACAGTCATAATTGGGTATTGTTGGTTTGTGGCTCTCGGCGTTTGGTCAGGGGAATTTAATTACGATTAGTTTTGTTGTTGATGCTGAAATTGTCGTGATTACGGTGCACATACGTATTTGGTTACGAAATGGTTGGTTAACATTTAAAAGGGATTTTAATCAGATGATGAGATTAGGATTACAAATGAGACGAGTCCACAAATAAGAATATCACTTGGGAGTGTTTATGTTTTATGACTGTGTTAATGAATTTAAATACTTGTGGATTTATTCACAAATGTTTATATTTTTAACTAAGAATAAAATATAAATGAATTCAAATTTTGGGAATTTTATTTCATAAAAGAATCTCATCATACAAGAAATGAAGAATACTTCACATTTTAGAAATAATGTTACAAGGAATTACATTGATCCTTAAGGTATCTATCCTAAATCCTAAAAGTTCCTAAGTGCCTTCATGTTGTCTCTAAGCTTCTCCGCAGAATCTCCGACTAACCTGCACGTCGAAACGGAACAAACCATATAGAAAAATGTTAAAAGTTGTTTTTGACACTCTCAGAACAGTGTCATCATCGAGTGCCGGGAGTGGCACAACCGAAGCTGCGTCCTACCCCCGTTACCGATCCGCGCCGTGGGCGTCAGATCAGGTAACACCTGTTCTTATCATTACGGGACATCCGAGAGATAGAAGTAATAAAAGAAGCAGGACTGTTTCGTTTTGCCGCGATTGGATTTCCAAACTGATACGAGAATAAGGCAACATGGGCAAGTTTGGACTCAGACCCGGATGCCGGCAGGTCTGAGTCGCTTTGGTTCCGAAGTTTCCAACACCTGAAAAGCCACAAACGCATCAATGTCAGATTCAGAATTTGGAACTCAAAACCTAAATAGTTCATGAGCAGCATCAGTTCTGAACCATGTACAGAAAAATGAGACACACAACAAGCTGCGGCAAAATGACATAGGACAAGGTATCAAAAGATTCAGCAACATCAGTTAAAGGCAAGTCCCCATTCAAACCAGTTTCAATGGCAAGCAACACATAAGTGAGCGCCAGCACAAAATCACAGCACCGAATCACAGCACAAGATCATAGCGAAACCATACCAGAAAAGGAACAAAGATGAGTTCAAGAAATCGCAGCGATATATCATGTTTAGATTGGGTCCCGAATGTGCAAAACACATCAGAAACAGAGCACCAAACAAGGGCTCAGTTATGAACATCATTGCCCCAACAAACAAGTTACTGAAACAAGTATCAAACCATACTCAGTTCATGAAACAAACAAGTGCACAAACACATGGCTCATCACCAATTTAATCAGAAGCAAAAATATAAACACAAGTCAGGGTTATAGTATCCTGTTCCAAATGGTTCAGATAAACGTCATCATTACCGCGTACTCTTCTCGGCGGCAAAGATCAATACAACATCAGTCCTGAAAGAAGAAAAAGAAGAAAAGTAAGTGTAGTCCAACTGATAACCAAACTGAATGAAAGCAGGTCATCATCATCAAATAATCTAGTCCGCATCAGTATCCAAAGTAAAGACCAGAGGTCAAAGAACATTGCATCAGATGGAACCAGATATCCAGATACATGACAGAGTTGCCTGTATCAGAAGCATCTGCAAAGCATGAATCCAAACAAACCACATCAGATAAACCAAAAAACGACATCCAGTTTGAAATCCAAAAGATGAAGTTCAGTCGAGGCCAATCAAATATGGAAAGTTTCAAACAAATCGAATAGGGTCATGTAATATCCAATCACAGAGTTCTGAAAATAGAAGGCTCCGAATCAAATCAGAAGAATCGTATCAGCTGGAAATCAGAAATCCCAATCGAACCCTAAAAGAGGAAACAGAGTTCAATTAGTACCAGATTCATGAAATCCAATCTCACCGAAATCCCAATCGAACCCTAAAAGAGGGAACATGGTTCAATCATTATCTGAAAAAAAACCAAACAAAATCATATCAAACTTTCAATCAAATCAAAAGTATGCTGGTTACGAAAATCAAATCAAATCGAATCACCACGAAATCCTGAGGCAATAATGCAAATCCAACATCAAAAGCCCAAAAAGGAGAGGGTCAGAAGAGTATAAGAGGGGAACGATCTCACCATCAAAAAGGGGGGAACGTAGCCGTGAGAGAGAGAAGATCGCGTACAAACCCTAGGGAGGTAGCCGTGAGAGAGAGAGAACGAAGAACACTCAAAGCGCAGAAACCCTAACGAACGAGAATCGCGAGACTCAGAGGGATCAGCACCCTCATCATCGTCTCCGACGAACCAACATCAACAACCGCGCCACCGAACGAAGGAAGACCACCTTCGCCGTTCGTTAAAAAACGGCGGGCAATCAACCCTGAGCCTCAGCTTTACATCAATCGGCCAAAGACAAATGTAAACCACCATGCATTAACTCACATGTTCTTATTTTTCATGTTTTGTTTCAGGAAATAAGAGGATCACAGCGAGAGAAAGAAGAGAAGCGAGAGAGAGGAGAAGAAGAGTGAAATGGCGCCGTGAAACATTAGGGTTCCCAGAACCCTAAATGTTTTTTTGCTTAACCATCAACCGGGTTGGGTCCGGGTGTGATGACCGGCCCAACCCCCTCCCCTTATTTGTTTTTTTCCTTTTTTTTTCTTTATTTTTTATTTTGTTTTTTATATATATTTTTATTTTCTTAGCATCTTATTTTATAATTTAAAATTGTTTTTAAAATAAAAATTAAAACTTTTTTTAATATAAAATTAAAACTTTTGTAAATATAAAAATGAAAAAAACTTTTTTTTAACAAAAATAAGAAAGACTTTTTTTAAAATATAAAAATAAAACCCTTTTTTAAAAAAAAGAGTAAATTATTTTTAAATTAAATTTCTTTTGCAAGCTAACATTAAATTATTAAGATTTTTAAATAAAACAACAATAAAAATCTCGAATTGGCATCTTTTTCTTTATTGTTTCGTAATTAATTTGATCACCGCCTAACCCTGCCCACTAACGCCATTTGTTCATTTTGCAGCTCGTTACATTTACCGTTACTTATCCCATTTTATTTCATTACTATATTGTAACTGCTTCTCATATGTAACTACGCGAACCTAATAATCGCGCTTTAAGTTTCTGCCTTTAAATTTCTGTTTGTATGGCTTTAACTGCTGTCTTTATTTTCTGCTTGCATAACTCAATCATCTCACATCTTCATTAATATTCCAGTCACACTACACACCTCCGAAGGAATTAGGTCTAGCATTTGACCGCCGTGTCAAAAGTCCTCAACTTCAAACCCTTACAACCTACAAACCCTACTTTTCACAAATGCCTCGCCGCAGGCAAAATTATAACTTTACCCCTAGCATTAGGTCAAAGAGCCGCCGCGCTCATTTTAGGGTTTCCCGCCGCGGAATCCCTAACCTAATTTAACCCTAATTACAACTTAACAATTCAACGTAGAGATTTGGAGTTTCCACACTCCACGTAAGCGTGTCCTTAAGATGCGTTTATTCCCCTTGAGACCTTGACCACAGTCAAGAAGTCTCTAACCTCCCTTTTGAGGGGAACTACGATTACTCTGATTCCACTCCCGTAAGGATACGTAGGCACAAGATGCGATGTCTTGCCGAGTAAACTTAGAATTAACCCCTTAGGTCTCTTTTCTCACTTTTAATCCCTTTGTACATATACCTTAAGCAAATAAATAAAGCAAATAGTAAACATCTGAACAAAAGGTTCCTGTAGAGTACTACAGAAGTTTAGGGTGCTAATACCTTCCCTAAATTTAACCAACCCCCGAACCCTAGATTTTTCCCCGCATTGTGTTTACGATGCAAAAATAGGTTTTCCCTCTTTTGACCTTTTCCTTCGGATAAATCAAAGAGCGGTTGTGAATTGAATTGCGATTCAAACTCATTAATAGTTTGTGATCCTATTTCCACCGCAACAGAAAATGGCGACTTTACTGGGGAGAATCTCTTAACTTTTGAGGGTTATCCCTAACTTGTTCATATTTATTACTATCTGTGTTATTATTCATTTGCATGTATATATTTGTGCTTTGATTGTGGGACTGTTCCTTGTGCTGTGAGATAAGTCCTACGCCCGGACTAGTGACATTATTATAGGATGGGGATATATTCGATGAGGCTTATAGGGAGTGAATCCCGACCAAGCTGATTCGAGAATCACCGCTCAATTGAGACCTTTTCGAAAATGGTTCGGTTGAACGAGTAATCGTGAAAACTTTTTCCATGGTCGATTGGAGTCTGTGATATTGAGGACCGTAGTACCTTAACACCACCTTGGCCTTATTTAGGACGTAGTGCGGGAACTATGTGGGAGTAGTCCTACAACGGTTGCTACGCGATACTACACTCAAAAGAGGTTCTCTTGAGAATATTATTAATCCCTGAGTCAGTCGGAAGGTTGATAATATCCGAAAGATGGGCTGATGACTTTGGGCACTTTTTAGAACCTTGTTCTGCAGGTACAACTAACCTATAGTACACTCCTTTTGGGATGGGTAGACCTTGACTCCGCTCACGTTCCTTTAACCTAGGACTTTGTGTGTTTTCATGCATTGCATCCATGAAGCATCTCATTGCATTGTATTTCATGGAGCTCAAACATCATTTATGGATATCGCGGGATACCATAAATAAAAAAAATAAGATGGAAAAAACAAGAAAAAGATTTCCTTGGTACCCCACGACATTCGTAAATGTTTGAATTCCATGAAATCTTCATTTGCATTCACATTTTAGCATCATACTTTTGCATTGCATGTGTCTCCCGATTTCTCACACTCGGTTCTCTCACCTTCCAGTTTCGTCACCCTGAGTTCTCGGCACCAATACAACACCATAGCTCAAACTCGGAAGAGAATGGAGGATCAGGCAAAAGAGATTGATCGCCTTAGCAATGAACTTGAAGACCTTCGAGGGGGTATGGGGCGTATGATGGAATTGTTACATATCATGAATGCTAAGATGGATACCCAGCCCACTGTTGTTTCTGAGATTACCGGCGTTACTGTGGACCCTCCACCAAGTGTGACCATAGCAAGGGACCCACCTTATGGTCTTGCTCCAGGTTTTGTACCTCCTCAAGCCACTGTTCCGATTAATCAGCCTGTTCAGCAAGCCGTGCCTTTATTTTCTGAAGTTTCTAGGGGGGCTCCTATCTTTGCACCACCTGTTGTACACACTCGTGCGCAACCGTACTTCAACGAGACAGTTTTTGATAATCTTGATGAGAATGTTGAGGGTTATGAGAAACATGATAAGCTTCGTGAGGAAGTGAACACCATCGTCCAGAGATTGAAAAAGGTAGAGGGTGATCAAATTTTTGGGACTGCTGCAAGGGATGTTTGTTTGGTCTCGGGTTTAGTTATTCCCCCGAAGTTCAAAACTCCGAACTTCGATCGCTATGAAGGTGCCACCTGTCCTAAGAGTCATCTGATCATGTATTATCGCAAAATGGCTGCCCATGTTGAGAATGATAGGCTGATGATTCATTGCTTCCAAGATAGCTTGAAGGGTGCTTCCTCCAAGTGGTATTTAACTTTGGACCAGTCTCGCGTTAAGAGTTTCCAAGATTTATCTGACGCTTTCATCAAACACTACAAGTACAATATGGATCTGGCTCCTGACAGAAGACAGCTGTTGAGTATGTCGCAAAAGAATTCTGAGTCATTCAAAGAGTATGCTCAAAGGTGGAGAGAGACTGCTTCGCAGGTAGAACCTCCTTTGACCGAGAAAGAGTTAGCTGATTGGTTTGTCGACATGGTCCGTCCAGAATTTTACGAAAGAATGGTGGGTAGTGTGACTTCAAATTTCTCCGACATCGTTGCTGTGGGTGTCAAGATTGAATTGGGTATGAAAAGTGGTAAGATGACAAATAATCATGGCGCTTCTAAGGATCAGCCGAAGAAACCTCCGTATAGCTCCCAGAAAAAGAAGGAGAGTGAGACTAATGCTATATCCTCTGGTAGACCAAGGGAACGCTTTTATCGGCATCCGCAAGGTTATGCTCAACCTCAAGGGTACCCAGTCCAATATGCTCAACAACCCTATGTGGCAGCTATTACACCTTCTTTCAATCAACAGGTTCCCATGTATCAACCTATGCAACAACCTCCTGTTTATCCGCCTCCTGCCAACTACCTGCAGGCACCCAATACTCCTGCTCCTCAACTGCCAAAGAGTCCGGCTCCTCGCCAGAATATGCCGAACAGAAGAACGTATAAACCTTGTCCGCCGATTCCAATGACTTTTACCGAGTTGTATCCCTCTTTGGTCAAGCAGGGGCTCATCACCACTCGGGCTTTGGGTCCGCCTCCTAATCCATTACCCGCCAATTACAACGCCGCCGCTCATTGTTTATTTCATGAGGGTGCGCCTGGTCATGATCTGGAGAATTGTTATGCTCTTAAAAATATTGTCAGAGATCTATTGGAAAAGAAGATTTTGTCATTTGAAGATCCTCAACCAAATGTTAAGAAGAACCCTTTTCCTAACCATGAGAGTGTCAATGCCATTAGTGCTGATTCAGAGGAAGGTTATGCCCTTGAGGTTGAACAGATTAAGACTCCTCTTAAGATGTTCCATTCAAAACTGTTCGAAGCTGGTTTGGTAGATACTTCCCACGTTGCATGCGTAAGGTGTGAAGCCAGCATTAAGGGTTGCATGTTGGTTCAGAATGATGTTCAGAGGTTAATTAATGAGGGTGTTTTACAAGTGACAAGCCAAGCCAAGAAGGATGTAGTCGCTGTGGTTGAGCCTGTCTTCCATCAGCCTGAATCAAAGGGTAAGGTACCAGTGTTTAATTTATCAGGGGCAGGCTCCGCCAACCTCGTGTTCGATATACCGAGGTCGTATATCCCTGAAGTGAATCAGCCTAAGCCTATAGTTATTCGAAGACCGAGTCCGTTTCCTTTCAGTGATCCTAAAGCTGTGCCTTGGAAATATGACGTGACGATGATTGACAAGGAGTCCGGGAAGGTTATTCCAAATGAAGAGGTTAAGGGCACGGTGACCAATATCGCAGAGGTAAGCAGGATGACCCGCAGTGGCCGTGTGTATACTCCCCATTCCAGTGAGGTCCCACCTAAGGAAACAGCTAGTATCCCAGTGCCTGCCAAAGACAAAGGTAAAGGAGCCGTCACGAATGATGAAGATGCCGAATTTTTGAGGATCATCAAGAAAAGTGACTATAAAGTTATCGACCAACTTCATCAGACTCCTTCCAAGATTTCGATTTTATCTCTGTTGATGAGTTCACCCGCTCATAGGATGGCCTTGCAGAAGGTTTTGACTCAAGCACATGTGGATCAAGATATCAGCACCAGTCGGTTTGATAGTGTGATTGCCAATTTAACCGCCTGTAACACCCTCAGTTTCAGCAATGAAGAGTTACCGAAGGAGGGTCCGAACCATAATCGTGCTTTACATATATCGGTAAAATGTCAGGAGGACAATTTAGCAAGAGTGCTAGTGGACACCGGGTCTTCTCTGAATGTGTTACCCAAGAGGGTTCTTGATAGGCTGGCTTGTAAAGAGACTGCGTTGAAACCTACACCTTTGGTTGTCAAGGCTTTCGATGGCTCTCGTCGATCGGTAATGGGGGAGGTGGAGCTACCTATCTTGATCGGTCCGCAAGTTTTTAATATCACGTTTCAAGTCATGGACATTAATCCCAATTACAGTTGTTTACTTGGAAGGCCGTGGATCCATGCCGCTGGGGCAGTAACCTCAACTTTACATCAGAAGATGAAGTTCGTGATCGATGGAAAATTGGTTATTATACACGGTGAGGAGGATCTGATGGTCAGTAACCTGTCTTCTTTCCGTTACATCGAGGCTGATGAGAATGCTTTAGAAATCTCCTTTCAAGCACTTGAGATCGCCAATGCCGTTCTGCTAGAAGTCGAAGAGACAGTGGGTCAGGGTAATCCATCCTTCGCATCGCTGAAGAGTACCAAAGCAACAATTGACAGGGGCATTCCTGAAGGTTGGGGAGAGGTAATCGATGTCAAGACCAAGACTGATCGCTCTGGGTTGGGTTACAAACCAACTCAGAATGGAGCTGCCACAACCGTCGAAGGGCGTCCGAAGGTTATCCAAGAGGTATTTGTCAGCGGAGGTTTCCAAGTCAATGCCATCAGCAACTGTGAGGAAAATGAAGAGCTGAGCAACCTGGTGTTTAAGGGTGATGCAGTTTTGAACAACTGGGAGGCTGTAGAGATCCCTGTTATCTTTCCCTTGTCAAAGTAATTGTTTTTAAAAGTATCATTTACATTTTCAAATAAAAATCCGTAGCTCTGCCCAAGGCTATAGGGTCTTTTATTGGGCCACCTTTCATTTCTAAAAAGACATTAATAAAAGCATTTTGTTCAATTCCACTTTGGTTCATTTGCGTTTTTCGTTTTCACCTTTAAAAATGAAATTGGCAACCTTTTTCAAAAAAAAAAAATAATAATAAAAAAACAGCATTTCATTCTTACATATCTTCGAGCATTTTAATTAAGTAAGCCTTCCATCATGCAGAGATATCGTAAACCTTGTTGGATGCAATGACTTTGCTGACACTCCTGACTGGGATGCACCCATCAATCAAGCTGAAGACGAGGGTGAAGAAGATTTTGAAGTACCCGCGGAACTGACAAGATTGATTGAGTACGAGTACACAGAGTTTCAGCCGCATAAAGAGCAGGTGGACCTAATTAATCTCGGTACGGATGAGAGCAAGAAAGAGGTCAAGATTGGTGCAATGCTTGGGACGGAGATTAGGCCGAGGTTGATTGAGTTGTTAAAAGAGTATATTGATGTGTTTGCATGGTCGTATCAAGATATGCCGGGCCTGAACACAGATATTGTTGTTCACAAGTTGCCACTTAAGCCAGATTGTCCACCTATCAAGCAGAAACTCCGAAGAACGAGACCCGACATGGCTTTGAAGATTCGAGATGAGGTTAAAAAGCAGTTGGATGCAGGTTTCTTGGCAGTCGCAAAATATCCAGATTGGGTTGCCAACATTGTGCCAGTACCTAAGAAGGACGGTAAAGTTAGGATGTGTGTAGACTACAGGGATCTGAACAAAGCAAGTCCAAAAGACGACTTCCCACCACCACATATTGACACACTGGTAGACAATACGGCCCGTTTTGCGTTGTTCTCATTTATGGATGGGTTCTCCGGCTATAATCAGATCAAGATGGATCCCGATGATCGAGAGAAGACTACTTTCATTACTCCTTGGGGGACCTTCTGCTACAAAGTCATGCCCTTTGGTTTAAAGAACGCAGGGGCAATTTACCAACGCGCTATGACCACTCTTTTTCATGATATGATGCACAAAGAGATTGAGGTGTATGTGGACGATATGATAGCCAAATCTCAGAGTGAAGAGGAGCATTTAGACCATTTGGTGAAGCTGTTTGAACGACTCAGGAAATATCAGTTGAAATTGAATCCTGCAAAATGTACCTTCGGTGTCAGATCCGGAAAATTGCTTGGTTTCATTGTTAGCCAGCGAGGGATTGAGGTGGATCCTGACAAAGTCCGAGCCATTCGGGATATGCCAGCTCCGCGAACAGAGACGCAAGTTAGAGGTTTTCTGGGACGTCTGAATTATATTTCCAGGTTTATCTTTAATATGACCGCTACTTGTGAGCCGATATTCAAGTTACTTTGCAAGGGGCAGACAGTTGAGTGGAACCCTGATTGTCAGAAAGCGTTTGAGAAGATTAAGGGTTATTTGCAAGATCCCCCTATTCTGATCCCTCCCGTACCTGGAAGACCGTTGTTTATGTACCTTACTGTTCTCGAGAAGTCTATGGGTTGTGTGCTTGGACAACATGATGAGACTGGGAAAAAGGAACATGCAATTTATTACTTGAGCAAGAAGTTTACCGATTGCGAAAACAGATACTCACCATTAGAGAAAACTTGTTGTGCATTGGCATGGGCCGCTAAGCGCCTTCGGCAGTATATGGTCTGTCATACCACGTTATTGATTTCTAAAATGGATCCGATCAAGTACATTTTTGAAAAACCTGCCCAAACTGGGAGGCTAGCCCGTTGGCACATGTTGTTATCCGAATATGACATCCAGTATGTACCCCAGAAGGCGGTTAAGGGTAGTATCTTATCTGATTACCTCGCAGACCAGCCAGTTGAAGATTATGAACCTCTTAAGCTCGATTTTCCTGATGAGGATATTTTGTTGATTAAAAGAGATTGTGAAGAGTCAGATCCGAGCGAAGGTCCAGAACCAGGTCTTTGGTGGAAGATGATGTTTGATGGTTCCTCGAATTTTAATGGGCATGGTATAGGCGCCGTTTTGATGAACCCAAAGGGTGGATTTACTCCATTTACAGCAAGGTTGGACTTTGAGTGTACTAATAACGTCGCAGAGTATGAAGCGTGTATCCTCGGCCTCGAAGCAGCGATTCACCTCCGAATCAAACTTCTTAAAGTAAGTGGTGACTCAGCCTTGGTTATTTACCAGGTACAAGGCAAATGGGAAACGAAGAATGAGAAGTTAATCCCTTATAAGGACTATATTATTGAGCTGATCAAGTATTTCGACGAGATAGAGTTCGAGCATGTTCCTAGATCCGAGAATCACGTAGCCGATGCTTTAGCCATGTTAGCATCCATGTGGAAAGTTAAATTCGTTAATGAAGCACCTCTTATCCATATTGAGCGCAAAGTTGAGCCCGCTTATTGTCAGACGGTCGAAGAAGTTGAGGTGGATGAAAAGCCTTGGTTTCATGATATCAAGAACTATCTCGTCAAGCAGGAATATCCCGAGGGTGCTACTGGTCTGGACAAGAAAACATTGAGAAGACTGGCGTCCAAATTCTTTATCAGTAATGGTGTGCTATACAAGAGAAATCACGACATGGTTCTGCTCAGATGTGTTGATAAATGGGAAGCGGACATGTTACTGCAGGAAATTCATGGGGGGACCTTCGGAACTCATGCCAATGGTTACGCTATGTCCAAGAAGATGTTAAGGGCTGGGTATTATTGGTTAAACATGGAAGCTGACTGTATCCGATACGCTAGAAAGTGCCATAAGTGCCAAATCTACGCTGATAAAATGCATGTACCTCCATCACCGTTGAATGTTTTGTCTTCACCCTGGCCATTCTCTATGTGGGGCATTGACATGATTGGGGCAATCGAGCCGAAGGCTTCTAACGGTCATCGTTTTATTCTCGTTGCTATTGATTATTTCACCAAGTGGGTAGAGGCTGCCTCCTACACCAACGTGACCAAGCAAGTGGTTGCCCGCTTCATCAGGAAAGAAATCATCTGCCGTTATGGAATCCCAAGCCGGATAATAACTGACAATGGCACCAATTTGAATAATAAGACTATGAAAGAGTTGTGTGACAACTTCAAGATCACTCACCACAATTCTTCTCCGTACCGTCCTAAGATGAATGGAGCCGTTGAAGCTGCAAATAAGAATATCAAGAAGATCCTGCAAAAGATGGTTGTGACTTACAAAGATTGGCATGAGATGTTACCGTTTGCTTTGCATGGATATAGAACCTCGGTGAGAACTTCGACAGGGGCAACACCTTTCTCATTGGTGTATGGAATGGACGCCGTGCTCCCCATCGAAGTAGAGATACCTTCGCTAAGAGTGTTAATGGAGGCTGAACTTGAGGAAGCTGAGTGGGTTCAAGACAGATTGGATCAGTTGAATCTCATTGACGAGAAGCGTTTGACAGCCATGTGCCATGGGCAATTATATCAGAAACGGATGAAAAGAGCGTTTGATAAGAAGATTCGTATCCGTGAGTTCCGTCAAGGAGAGCTCGTACTCAAAAAGATCTTACCAGTACATAAAGATATGCGTGGAAAGTGGATGCCCAATTATGAAGGCCCGTTCGTTGTAAAGACTGTCTTCTCCGGAGGGTCTCTAATACTTACGACAATGGACGGTGAAGAACTAGCACATCCCGTGAATTCTGATGCAGTCCGAAAATATTATGCCTAAAAACCCGCTAAGTCGAAAACCTGCAAAAGGCGACTTAGGCAAAAGTAAGGGTTGAAAAAAAAAAAAAAAGAAATAATAACAAAAGCTCGCTAAGTTGAAAACCCGAAAGGGCGGCTTAGGCAAAAAAGAGCATCCCGGTGGATTGAAAACCCGAAAGGGCGGTCCAGGCAAAAGTTAGGGACAAAGGCATGTCATTGCATCAGAAGACACTGATTATCTCAAACACACTTTCCGCATGAGAGCCATGTTTCAGTTCTTTCATCCTTGCCCAAAGCAGGATTCTGGATTAGTCTTAGTTATTAGTGTCAGTAAGTGTCATTGAATTCGATGTAACTTTTTCCCATGTTGCCAATTTTAAACATAATCATCTGTGGAGCTATGCCTTCAGCGAGCTACCGCCCTTTAAATGAAAGAGACCATCTCGTTACTTACATTCTTTGGTGCATTGCTCTTTGTTTTCTATTTGTTATGCAAAATGCGTTTATTCCTAAAATTTGAAAATGAAAGGTGCATTGTAGATTTTTCAAACTGTTTTTTCAAAAACAAAACGAATTTGAAATGTAATAAATTACTTTGACTAGTGGAAATTCCGAAAGGATCTCTTCATTCCCCGGAAATATCATTATTGCAGAAACACTTTCAAACCATTGCTCTGACATAGTCCCCAGAGAGACTATAAGCTGACAACTTTTTCGGGTAACTCGAAAGTGTCCCTCAAGTTTTCTTCTCCCCATGTGAAGACAGGATACTGTGCACTCAAGCAGATTACTTTCTCTCCAGAGAATTCAGAACTTTAAAACCAGACTTGGTTCTACCATTGATCTTTCTTACCCATGATTGAAGTATTGGTTGCAGAGAACACAGGGTACCTCCGTCGAGATGTTTATTTCATCTCTCGTCCCGTCTCTAGTCAGTTTCGTCAGCATACGCAAGGGCATAAGCATCACATGCCTATTTCATTACATATTCATTACATATTCATTACATATTCATCACATATTCATTACATATTCATTACATATTCATTACATACTCATTACATACTCATTTCATAACATCTTGCATACATAAACATTAACATACATAAACATTAACATACATAGACATTAACGTACATTCACATTAACATATGCATCAACATATGCATTAGCATTCCCAGGTTCATTATGTTTCACCATCATTGGTCGTTACCACCTAGTAACTGGGGTTTGTCCATTCTCTCCAAATAGATTGTCAGCCCTAAGCATAAAATACATATGTGTTTCCAGTTTCCCCCACGGAGCTCGATCCTCGTGGATGACGGTTACTTTAGCTATCTTTCCTTACCAGGATAAGATATTTACCCTTCGGGATCATTCCCTCGATGGAGTCTTGATTACCAGTCTTCTTTCTAGCTCGATCCTAGATTGAATCTCAGTCATGTCGGTAGTCAAGCCCAACCGGACGTGCATTTATTTTGCACCATCTAAAAAACTTCACTATACCATGACAGATGTTCGACTGTCCTCGCCCGAGAAGTTTATCACTATACCCGGACGTGCATTTATTTTGCACTACCTTTCAAGAAAATCAACTACAGTCCTTTACAGATACACGCCAGTTCGCGCCTGGAAAATATATCAGTACAACACTTTACAATCCTACATGTTACAACCCTTTACACTTTACATCTTACAGCATCAACATACGACATTTCTCACCTAAGAAGTCGATCCTATCCTCGTTATGACTCGCAGCAAATGGCCATCTCCATGGAGCAGTTGGGCTTCCATTTACCTGCCGTCTTGAGGTTTGAACCAAATCGTATTCAGGAGAGCACGATCTTGAGTTACGGGGAGGTTTGAGCAGTTTCATATTCAGGAGAGCACGATTCTGAAGTTATGAAGAAGTTCATTTATCCTTTAGTAAAAGAAGGAGCGGAATCATATTCAGGAGAGCACGATTCTGAAATATGAGTAAATTCAGTCATCCAGTTTCATATTCAGGAGAGCACGATTCTGAAGTATGAGTAAATTCAGTCATCCAGTTTCATATTCAGGAGAGCACGATTCTGAAATATGAGTATAATCAGTCATCCAGTTTCATATTCAGGAGAGCACGATTCTGAAATATGAGTATATTCAGTCATCCAGTTTCATATTCAGGAGAGCACGATTCTGAAGTATGAGGAAGTTCAGTTTACCCTTTTCATGTTCAGGAGAACATAATCTTGAAGCATGAAGAAGTTTATTTATCCTTCAGTAAGAGAAGAATCAGAATCGTATTCCAAGCGCCGACCTTAAATGCGAGAAGATTTATTTATCAGATAAGCAGCAGCCTCTTTATTTGAGTGCTTATCGATTTTTGGAACATAAGTCCCTTCCAACGATAAGTGACGGTTCTCCCTCGAGAAGCTTATTAGGGCATTTCCTATTAAAATCCATTTATTTTGGCATACAGTCGGTCTTTACCCTGTATATTTGATACGGATTTCCGAAAATTCCGTTCGATCCTGTTGCGAGGGGTAGTTTACAGAAGCTTGGATGTTATTCTTTGCTCAATGCTCCAGCATTCTGTAATCGACCTTACAATCGTACGTGATCCAGTTTTATTTTTAGATTCCCCAGTGGAGGCCGTCTCATAGGTACCATCTCCATTGGAGGATCTCGTTCCTTTTCCAAAAGTGACAATTGGTCATTCGCACCAGTTGACTATCATTTTTAGAATTCCCCAGTGTTGTACTGTGTCTCAGCGCGTCATTTTCCCCAGTGAGTTCTTCTCGTGGCATCTGTCCCGGTGTCGTAGTATTCGTCATCATTTTCGCATTCATCATTCCAGCATACGTAGCGTATCATATTCATGGCATCATCTGCATTAAGTCGTTCCCGTTTTGTCCATAGCATTGCATATCGTCGCATATAAGGGCAAAATTTTCGGTTATCTATATTTAAATCTCTCCACCACGATTCCTCGAGTCTCTGTCACTCCAAATCGTCCGGTGTAGCTATTTAAATAGGGGCAACTGTAATACCCCAAATTTTACCCTTATATTTAGTCAGGCATTTCGCATAGCATCTCATATGTACATTTGCTAACCACTAACAAGTCATGGAGGTGTTTGTTTTGCAGATTTGGTTCCAGGGGTATTTTGGTCATTTTACACAACTTCTGCTAATTCCTTGAAGACGGGTTGTTATTAAGTTCTGAGGCGTTTGATACACTATTTTAGAGGCGTTTACTTATCCCCAGTTCTGATTGTATCAAGGTGCCAATTTGATGTGGTCGGTATTAAAACTTGTCAAGCACAACTGGATTTAAGATCCATTCCATCGCTCATGGTTTATTTCCAAAGCGCTTCCGTTCTGTTATTAAGGCACAGTCATAATTGGGTATTGTTGGTTTGTGGCTCTCGGCGTTTGGTCAGGGGAATTTAATTACGATTAGTTTTGTTGTTGATGCTGAAATTGTCGTGATTACGGTGCACATACGTATTTGGTTACGAAATGGTTGGTTAACATTTAAAAGGGATTTTAATCAGATGATGAGATTAGGATTACAAATGAGACGAGTCCACAAATAAGAATATCACTTGGGAGTGTTTATGTTTTATGACTGTGTTAATGAATTTAAATACTTGTGGATTTATTCACAAATGTTTATATTTTTAACTAAGAATAAAATATAAATGAATTCAAATTTTGGGAATTTTATTTCATAAAAGAATCTCATCATACAAGAAATGAAGAATACTTCACATTTTAGAAATAATGTTACAAGGAATTACATTGATCCTTAAGGTATCTATCCTAAATCCTAAAAGTTCCTAAGTGCCTTCATGTTGTCTCTAAGCTTCTCCGCAGAATCTCCGACTAACCTGCACGTCGAAACGGAACAAACCATATAGAAAAATGTTAAAAGTTGTTTTTGACACTCTCAGAACAGTGTCATCATCGAGTGCCGGGAGTGGCACAACCGAAGCTGCGTCCTACCCCCGTTACCGATCCGCGCCGTGGGCGTCAGATCAGGTAACACCTGTTCTTATCATTACGGGACATCCGAGAGATAGAAGTAATAAAAGAAGCAGGACTGTTTCGTTTTGCCGCGATTGGATTTCCAAACTGATACGAGAATAAGGCAACATGGGCAAGTTTGGACTCAGACCCGGATGCCGGCAGGTCTGAGTCGCTTTGGTTCCGAAGTTTCCAACACCTGAAAAGCCACAAACGCATCAATGTCAGATTCAGAATTTGGAACTCAAAACCTAAATAGTTCATGAGCAGCATCAGTTCTGAACCATGTACAGAAAAATGAGACACACAACAAGCTGCGGCAAAATGACATAGGACAAGGTATCAAAAGATTCAGCAACATCAGTTAAAGGCAAGTCCCCATTCAAACCAGTTTCAATGGCAAGCAACACATAAGTGAGCGCCAGCACAAAACCACAGCACCGAATCACAGCACAAGATCATAGCGAAACCATACCAGAAAAGGAACAAAGATGAGTTCAAGAAATCGCAGCGATATATCATGTTTAGATTGGGTCCCGAATGTGCAAAACACATCAGAAACAGAGCACCAAACAAGGGCTCAGTTATGAACATCATTTCCCCAACAAACAAGTTACTGAAACAAGTATCAAACCATACTCAGTTCATGAAACAAACAAGTGCACAAACACATGGCTCATCACCAATTTAATCAGAAGCAAAAATATAAACACAAGTCAGGGTTATAGTATCCTGTTCCAAATGGTTCAGATAAACGTCATCATTACCGCGTACTCTTCTCGGCGGCAAAGATCAATACAACATCAGTCCTGAAAGAAGAAAAAGAAGAAAAGTAAGTGTAGTCCAACTGATAACCAAACTGAATGAAAGCAGGTCATCATCATCAAATAATCTAGTCCGCATCAGTATCCAAAGTAAAGACCAGAGGTCAAAGAACATTGCATCAGATGGAACCAGATATCCAGATACATGACAGAGTTGCCTGTATCAGAAGCATCTGCAAAGCATGAATCCAAACAAACCACATCAGATAAACCAAAAAACGACATCCAGTTTGAAATCCAAAAGATGAAGTTCAGTCGAGGCCAATCAAATATGGAAAGTTTCAAACAAATCGAATAGGGTCATGTAATATCCAATCACAGAGTTCTGAAAATAGAAGGCTCCGAATCAAATCAGAAGAATCGTATCAGCTGGAAATCAGAAATCCCAATCGAACCCTAAAAGAGGAAACAGAGTTCAATTAGTACCAGATTCATGAAATCCAATCTCACCGAAATCCCAATCGAACCCTAAAAGAGGGAACATGGTTCAATCATTATCTGAAAAAAAACCAAACAAAATCATATCAAACTTTCAATCAAATCAAAAGTATGCTGGTTACGAAAATCAAATCAAATCGAATCACCACGAAATCCTGAGGCAATAATGCAAATCCAACATCAAAAGCCCAAAAAGGAGAGGGTCAGAAGAGTATAAGAGGGGAACGATCTCACCATCAAAAAGGGGGGAACGTAGCCGTGAGAGAGAGAAGATCGCGTACAAACCCTAGGGAGGTAGCCGTGAGAGAGAGAGAACGAAGAACACTCAAAGCGCAGAAACCCTAACGAACGAGAATCGCGAGACTCAGAGGGATCAGCACCCTCATCATCGTCTCCGACGAACCAACATCAACAACCGCGCCACCGAACGAAGGAAGACCACCTTCGCCGTTCGTTAAAAAACGGCGGGCAATCAACCCTGAGCCTCAGCTTTACATCAATCGGCCAAAGACAAATGTAAACCACCATGCATTAACTCACATGTTCTTATTTTTCATGTTTTGTTTCAGGAAATAAGAGGATCACAGCGAGAGAAAGAAGAGAAGCGAGAGAGAGGAGAAGAAGAGTGAAATGGCGCCGTGAAACATTAGGGTTCCCAGAACCCTAAATGTTTTTTTGCTTAACCATCAACCGGGTTGGGTCCGGGTGTGATGACCGGCCCAACCCCCTCCCCTTATTTGTTTTTTTCCTTTTTTTTTCTTTATTTTTTATTTTGTTTTTTATATATATTTTTATTTTCTTAGCATCTTATTTTATAATTTAAAATTGTTTTTAAAATAAAAATTAAAACTTTTTTTAATATAAAATTAAAACTTTTGTAAATATAAAAATGAAAAAAACTTTTTTTTAACAAAAATAAGAAAGACTTTTTTTAAAATATAAAAATAAAACCCTTTTTTAAAAAAAAGAGTAAATTATTTTTAAATTAAATTTCTTTTGCAAGCTAACATTAAATTATTAAGATTTTTAAATAAAACAACAATAAAAATCTCGAATTGGCATCTTTTTCTTTATTGTTTCGTAATTAATTTGATCACCGCCTAACCCTGCCCACTAACGCCATTTGTTCATTTTGCAGCTCGTTACATTTACCGTTACTTATCCCATTTTATTTCATTACTATATTGTAACTGCTTCTCATATGTAACTACGCGAACCTAATAATCGCGCTTTAAGTTTCTGCCTTTAAATTTCTGTTTGTATGGCTTTAACTGCTGTCTTTATTTTCTGCTTGCATAACTCAATCATCTCACATCTTCATTAATATTCCAGTCACACTACACACCTCCGAAGGAATTAGGTCTAGCATTTGACCGCCGTGTCAAAAGTCCTCAACTTCAAACCCTTACAACCTACAAACCCTACTTTTCACAAATGCCTCGCCGCAGGCAAAATTATAACTTTACCCCTAGCATTAGGTCAAAGAGCCGCCGCGCTCATTTTAGGGTTTCCCGCCGCGGAATCCCTAACCTAATTTAACCCTAATTACAACTTAACAATTCAACGTAGAGATTTGGAGTTTCCACACTCCACGTAAGCGTGTCCTTAAGATGCGTTTATTCCCCTTGAGACCTTGACCACAGTCAAGAAGTCTCTAACCTCCCTTTTGAGGGGAACTACGATTACTCTGATTCCACTCCCGTAAGGATACGTAGGCACAAGATGCGATGTCTTGCCGAGTAAACTTAGAATTAACCCCTTAGGTCTCTTTTCTCACTTTTAATCCCTTTGTACATATACCTTAAGCAAATAAATAAAGCAAATAGTAAACATCTGAACAAAAGGTTCCTGTAGAGTACTACAGAAGTTTAGGGTGCTAATACCTTCCCTAAATTTAACCAACCCCCGAACCCTAGATTTTTCCCCGCATTGTGTTTACGATGCAAAAATAGGTTTTCCCTCTTTTGACCTTTTCCTTCGGATAAATCAAAGAGCGGTTGTGAATTGAATTGCGATTCAAACTCATTAATAGTTTGTGATCCTATTTCCACCGCAACATGTTCCTCTAAACTTCGTGTTGAGCCGACCTTCGGGTTTGATGCCTGTTTGTTTAACAGATGCCTGACGGTGAGTTCAGATGTTCTTCTCAACTTTGGGGTGAGCCGGCCATCGGATTTAATGCCTGTTTGTTTAACAGATGCTTGACAGTGAAGTCAAATGTTCCTCTCAACTTCATGTTGAGCTGACCTTTGGGTTCGATGAATGTTCGTTTAACAAATGCCTGACAGTGAGGTCAGATTTTCCTCTCAACTTCGTGTTGAGCCGGCCTTCGGGTTCAATGCCTGACGGCGAGGTCAGATGTTCTTATCAACTTCGGGTTGAGCCGCCCTTCAGGTTCGATGCCTGTTTGTTTAACAAATGCCTGACGATAAGGTCAGATGTTCTTCTCAACTTCGGGTTGAGCCAACCTTCGGATTTAATGCATGTTTGTTTAACAGATGCTTGACAGTGAAGTCAAATGTTCCTCTCAACTTCATGTTGAGCCGACCTTCGGGTTCGATGCCTGTTTGTTTACCAAATGCCTGACGGCGAGGTCAGATGTTCTTATCAACTTCGGGTTGAGCCGCCCTTCAGGTTCGATGCCTGTTTGTTTAACAAATGCCTGACGATGAGGTCAGATGTTCTTCTCAACTTCGGGTTGAGCCGGCCTTCGGATTTAATGCATGTTTGTTTAACAGATGCCTGACGATGAGGTCAGATGTTCTTCTCAACTTCGTGTTGAGCCGGCCTTCGGATTTAATGCCTGTTTGTTTAACAGATGCCTGACAGCGAGGTCAGATGTTCTTCTCAACTTCGTGTTGTGCCGGCCTTCGGGTTCGATGCTTGTTTGTTTAACTAATGCCTGATGGAGAGGTTAGATGTTCCTCTCAACTTCAAGGTGAGTCGGCCTTCGGGTTTGAGACCTATTCGTTTAACAGATATTTGACGGTGAGGTCAGATGTTCTTCTCAACTAAGGGTTGAGACGGCCTTCGGGTTTGATGCCTATTTGTTTAACAGATGCTTGACAGCGAGGTCAGTTGTTCTTCTCAACTTCGGGTTGAGCCAGCCTTCGGGTTCCACACCTTTTTGTTTAACAGATGCCTGACGGCGAGGTCAGATGTTCTTCTCAACTTTGGGTTGAGCTGGCCTTTGGGTAAGATGCCTGTTTGTTTAACAGATGCTTGGCGGCTAGGTCAGATGTTCTTCTCAACTTCGGGTAGAGCCAGCCTTCGGGTTCAATTCCTGTTTGTTTAACTAATGCCTCGGAGCAAGGTCAGATGTTCTTCTCAACTTCAGGTTGAGTCGGCCATCAAATTCGATGCCTGTTTGTTTAACATATGCCTGACAGCGAGGTCAGATGTTCTTCTCAAGTTCATGTTGTGCCGGCCTTCGGGTTCGATGCCTGCTTGTTAAACTAATGCCTTATGGGGAGGTCAGATGTTCCCCTTAACTTCAAGTTGAGCCGGCCTTCGGGTTCGATTCCTGTTTGTTTAATAGATGCCTGACGGCGAGGTCAGATGTTCTTCTCAACTTCGTGTTGTGCCGGCCTTCGGGTTCGATGCCTGTTTGCTTAACTAATGCTTGACGGTGAGATCAGATGTTCCCCTCCACTTCGGGTTGAGCCGGCCTTTGGGTTCGATGCCTGGCGGCTAGGTCAGATGTTCTTCTCAACTTCGAGTTGAGCCGGCCTTCGGGTTCAATTCCTCTTTGTTTAACTAATGCCTGGCAGCAAGGTCGGATGTTCTTCTCAACTTTAGGTTGAGTCGGCCATCAAATTCGATACCTGTTTGTTTAACATATGCCTGACAGCGAGGACTTATGTTCTTCTCAACTTCGTGTTGTGCCGGCCTTCGGGTTCGATGCCTGTTTGTTTAATTAATGCCTGATGGGGAGGTCAATTGTTCCCCTTAACTTCAAGTTGAGCCGGCCTTCGGGTTCGATGCCTGTTTGTTTAACAGATGTTTGACGGCGAGGTCATATGTTCTTCTCAATTAAGGATTGAGACAGCCTTCGGGTTCGATGCCTGTTTGTTTAACAGATGTCTGACGACGAGGTCTAATGTTATTATCAACTTCGGGTTGAGCCTCCCTTCGGGTTCAATGCTTGTTTGTTTAACAGATTCCTAGTAGAGAGGTCTAATGTTCTTATCAACTTCGCATTGAGCCGCCCTTCGGGTTCAATGCCTGTTTGTTTAACAGATGCCTAACAGTGAGGTCAGATGTTCCTCTCAACTTTGGGTTGAGCCGACCTTCGGATTTGATGCCTGTTTGTTTAACAGATGCTTGACAGTGAAGTCAAATGTTCCTCTCAACTTTGTGTTGCACCGACATTCAGGTTTGATGCCTATTTATTTAACAGATGCCTTACGGCGAGGTCAGATGTTCCTTTCAACTTTGTGTTGTACCGGCCTTCGGGTTCGATACCTGTTTGTTTAACTAATTCCTGATGGGGAGGTCAGATGTTCCTCTCAACTTCAAGGTGATCCGGCCTTCGGGTTCGATACCTGTTTGTTTAATAGATGTTTGACACAAGGTCAGATGTTCTTCTCAACTAAGGGTTGAAACGGCCTTCGGGTTTGATGTTGTTTGTTTAACAGATGCCTGACGGCGAGGCCAGATGTTCTTCTCAACTTCGGGTTGAGCCGGCCTTCGGGTTCCACTCCTTTTTGTTTAACAGATGCCCGGCGGCGAGGTCAGATGTTCTTCTCAACTTCGGGTTGAGCCGGCCTTTGGGTTTGATGCCTGTTTGTTTAACAGATGCCTGGCGGCTAGGTCAGATGTTCTTTTCAACTTCGGGTTAAGACCGACCTTCGGGTTTGATTCCTGTTTGTTTAACTAATGCCTGGAAGCGAGGTCGGATGTTCTTCTCATCTTCGGGTTGAGTGGGCCATCAAATTCGATGCCTGTTTGTTTAACATATGCCTGATAGCAAGGTCAGATGTTCTTCTAAACTTCGTGTTGTGTCGGCCTTCGGGTTCGATGCCTGTTTATTTAACTAATGCCTGATGGGAAGGTCAGATGTTCCTCTCAACTTCAAGTTGAGCCGGCCTATGGGTTCGATGCCTGTTTGTTTAACAGATGCCTGACGGCGAGGTCAGATGTTCTTATCAACTTCGGGTTGAGTCGCCATTCGGGTTCGATGCCTGTTTTGTTAACAGATGCCTGACGGTGAGGTCAGATGTTCTTCTCAACTAAGGGTTGAGACGGCCTTCGAGTTTGATGACTGTTTGTTTAACAGATGTCCGACGGCGAGGTCAGATGTTCTTCTTAACTTCGTGTTGTGCCGGCCTTTGGGTTCGATGCCTGTTTGTTTAACTAATGCTTGACGGCGAGATCAGATGTTCCTCTCGACTTCCTGTTGAGCGGCCTTCGGGTTCGATGCCTGTTTGTTTAACAAATGCCTGACGACGAGGTCAGATGTTCTTCTCAACTTCGTGTTGTGCCGGCCTTCGGGTTCGATAGCTTTTTGTTTAACAAATGCCTGACGGCGAGGTCAGGTGTTCTTCTCAACTTCGTGTTGTGCCGGCCTTCGGGTTCGATGCTTGTTTGTTTAACTAATGCCTGATAGAGAGGTTAGATGTTCCTCTCAACTTCAAGGTGAGACGGCCTTCGTGTTCGAGACCTATTCGTTTAACAGATATTTGACAGTGAGGTCAGATGTTCTTCTCAACTAAGGGTTGAGACGGCCTTCGGGTTTGATTCCTATTTGTTTAACAGATGCTTGACGGCGAGGTCAGTTGTTCTTCTCAACTTCGGGTTGAGCCAGCCTTCGGGTTCCACACCTTTTTGTTTAACAGATGCCTGACGGCGAGGTCAGATGTTCTTCTCAACTTCGGATTTAGCCGGCCTTTGGGTACGATGCCTGTTTGTTTAACAGATGCCTGACGGCTACGTCAGATGTTCTTCTCAACTTCGTTGTGGGCCGGCCATCGGGTTCGATGCCTGTTTGTTTAACAGAAGCCTGATAGCGAGGTCTAATGTTCTTATCAACTTCGGGTTGAGTCGGCCTTCGGATTTGATGCCTGTTTATTTAACAGATGCTTGACAGTGAAGTCAAATGTTCCTCTCAACTTCATGTTGAGCTGACATTCAGGTTCGATGCCTATTTGTTTAACAGATGCCTAGCAGAGGGGTCTAATGTTCTTATCAACTTCGGGTTGCGCCGGCCTTCGGGTTCGATGCATGTATGTTTTACAGATGCCTGACGGCGAGGTCAGATGTTCTTCTCAACTTCGTGTTGTACCGGCCTTCGGGTTCGATGCCTGTTTGTTTAACTTATGCTTGACGGAGAGATCAAATGTTCCTCTCCACTTTGGGTTGATCCGGCCTTTGGGTTCAATGCCTATTTGTTAAACAGATGCCTGGCGGCTAGGTCAGATGTTCTTCTCAACTTCGAGTTGAGCCGGCCTTCAGGTTCGATTCCTGTTTGTTTAACTAATGCCTGGCAGCAAGGTCAGATGTTCTTCTCAACTTTAGGTTGAGTTAGCCATCAAATTCGATGCATATTTGTTTAACATATCCTGACAGCGAGGTCAGATGTTCTTCTCAACTTCGTGTGTTGTCGGCCTTCGGGTTCGATGCCTGTTTGTTTAACAAATGCCTAGTAGAGAGGTCTAATGTTCTTATCAACTTCACGTTGAGCCGCCATTCGGGTTCGATACCTGTTTGTTTAACAGATGCCTAACAGTGAGGTCAGATGTTCCTCTCAACTTTGGGTTGAGCCGACCTTCGGATTTGATGCCTGTTTGTTTAACAGATGCTTGACAGTGAAGTCAAATGTTCCTCTCAACTTCGTGTTGCACCGACATTCAGATGTTCCTCTCAACTTTGTGTTGTACCGGCCTTCGGGTTCGATACCTGTTTGTTTAACTAATGCCTGATGGGGAGGTCAGATGTTCCTCTCAACTTCAAGGTGATCTGGCCTTCGGGTTCGATACCTGTTTGTTTAATAGATGTTTGATGGCGAGGTCAGATGTTCTTCTCAACTAAGGGTTGAAACGACCTTCAGGTTTGATGTTGTTTGTTTAACAGATGCCTGACGGCGAGGTCAGATGTTCTTCTCAACTTCGGGTTGAGCCGACCTATGGGTTTGATGCCTGTTTGTTTAACAGATGCCTGGCGGCTAGGTTAGATGTTCTTCTCAACTTCGGGTTAAGACCGACCTTCGGGTTTGATTCCTGTTTGTTTAACTAATGCCTGGCAGCGAGGTCAGATGTTCTTCTCAACTTCGGGTTGAGTGGGCCATCAAATTCGATGCCTGTTTGTTTAACATATGCCTTACAGCAAGGTCAGATGTTCTTCTAAACTTCGTGTTGTGCCGGCCTTCGGGTTCGATGCCTGTTTGTTTAACTAATGCCTGATGGGGAGGTCAGATGTTCCTCTCAATTTCAAGTTAAGTCGGCCTTCGGGTTTGATGCCTGTTTGTTTAATAGATGTTTAACAGCGAGGTCAGATGTTCTTCTCAATTAAGGATTGAGACGGCCTTTGGGTTCTATGCCTGTTTGTTTAACAGACGCTTGACGGCGAGGTCAAATGTTCTTCTCAACTTCGGGTTGAGCTGGCCTTCGGGTTCGATGCCTGTTTGTTTAACAGATGCCTAGCAGAGAGGTCTAATGTTCTTAACAACTTCGGGTTGAGCCACCCTTCGGGTTCAATGGTTGTTTGTTTAACAGATGTCTAACGGTGAGGTCAGATGTTCTTCTCAACTTCGGGTTAAGCTGGCCTTCGGATTTGAAGCCTGTTTGTTTAACAGATACTTGACAGAGATGTCAAATGTTCCTCTCAACTTCATGTTGAGCCGACATTCAGGTTCGATGCCTATTTGTTTAACAGATGCCTTACGGCGAGGTCAGATATTCCTCTCAACTTCATGTTGGGCCGGCCTTCGGGTTCGATGCCTGTTTGTTTAACAGATGCATGTCGGCAAGGTCTAATGTTTTATCAACTTCGGGTTGAGCCGGCCTTCGGATTTGATGCCTGTTTGTTTAACAGATGCCTAACGGTGAGGTCAGATGTTCCTCTGAACTTCGGGTTGAGCCGACCTACGGATTTGATGCCTGTTTGTTTAACAGATGCTTGACAGTGAAGTCAAATGTTCCTCTCAACTTCGTGTTGCGCCAGCATTCAGGTTCGATGCCTATTTGTTTAACATATGCCTTACAGCGAGGTCAGATGTTCCTCTCAACTTCGTGTTGTATCGGCCTTCGGGTTTGATACCTGTTTGTTTAACTAATGCCTGATGGGGAGGTCAGATGTTTCTCTCAACTTCAAGGTGAGCTGACCTTGGGGTCGATACCTGTTTGTTTAATAGATGTTTGACGGCGAGGTCAGATGTTCTTCTCAACTAAGGGTTGAGACGGCCTTCGGGTTTGATGTTGTTTGTTTAACAGATGTCTGACGCGAGGTCAGATGTTCTTCTCAAATTCGGGTTTAGCCGGCCTTCGAGTTCCACACCTTTTTGTTTAAAAGATGCCTGACGGCGAAGTCAGATGTTCTTCTCAACTTAGGGTTGAACCGACCTTTGGGTTTGATGCCTGTTTGTTTAACAGATGCCTGGCGGCTAGGTCAGATGTTCTTCTCAACTTCGGGTTGAGCCGACCTTCGGGTTCGATTCCTGTTTGTTTAACTAATGCCTGACAGCGAGGTCGGATATTCTTCTCAACTTCGGGTTGAGTCGGCCATCAAATTAGATGCCTGTTTGTTTAACATATGCCTGAAAGCGAGGGCAGATGTTCTTCTAAACTTCGTGTTGTGCCGGCGTTCGGGTTCAATTCCTGTTTGTTTTACTAATGCCTGATGGGGAGGTCAGATGTTCCTCTCAACTTCAAGTTGAACCGGCCTTCGAGTTCGATGCCTGTTTGCTTAACAGATGCCTGACAGCGAGGTCAGATGTTCTTATAACCTTCGGGTTTAGACTGTCTTCGGATTTTATGCCTGTTTGTTTAATAGATGCTTGATAGTGAAGTCAAATGTTGCTTTCAACTTCATGTTGAGCCGACAGTCAGGTTCGATGCCTATTTGTTTAATAGATGCCTTACGGCGAGGTCAGATGATCCTCTCAACTTCGTGTTGGGCCGGCCTTCGGGTTCGATGCCTGTTTATTTAACAGATGCCTGACGGCGAGGTCTAATGTTCTTATCAACTTCGGGTTGAGCCGCCCTTCGGGTTCGATGCCTGTTTGTTTAACAGATGTCTGACGGTGAGGTCAGATGTTCTTCTCAACTCCGGGTTGAGCCGGCCTTCGGATTTGATGTCTATTTGTTTAACAGATGCTTGACAGTGAAGTCAAATGTTCCTCTAAACTTCATGTTGAGCCGACATTCGGGTTCGATGCCTGTTTATTTAACAGATGCCTGACGGCGAGGTCAGATGTTCCTCTCAACTTCGTGTTGAGCCGGCATACGGGTTCAATGCCTGTTTGTTTAACAGATGCCTGGCGGCGAGGTCAGATGTTCTTCTCAACTTCGGGTTGAGCCGGCCTTCGAGTTCGATGCCTGTTTGTTTAACAGATGCCTGGCAGAGAGGTCTAATGTTCTTATCAACTTCGGGTTGAGCCGCCCTTCGGGTTCGATGCTTGTTTGTTTAACAGTTGCCTGACGCTGAGGTCAGATGTTCTTCTCAACTTCAGGTTGAGCCGGCCTTCGGGTTCGATACCTGTTTGTTTAACAGATGCTTGACAGTGAAGTCATATGTTCCTCTCAACTTCATATTGAGTCGACCTTCAGGTTCGATGCCTGTTTGTTTTAGAGATGCTTGACGGCGACATCAGATGTTCCTCTCAACTTCATGTTAAGCCGGCCTTCGGGTTCGATGCCAGTTTTTTTAAGAGATGACTGACGGCGAGGTCTATTGTTCTTATCAACTTCGAGTTGAGTCGCCCTTCAGGTTCGATGCCTGTTTGTTTAACAGATGCCTGACGGTGAGGTCAGTTGTTCTTCTCAACTTCGGGTTGAGTCGGCCTTCGGATTTGATGCCTGTTTGTTTAACAGATGCTTGACAGTGAAGTCTAATGTTCGTCTCAACTTCATGTTGAGCTGACTTTTGGGTTCGATGCCTGTTTGGTTAACAGATGCCTGACGGCGAGGTCAGATGTTCCTCTCAACTTCGTGTTGAGCCGACCTTCGGGTTCGATGCCTGTTTGTTTAACAGATGCCTGACGGCGAGGTCAGATGTTCTTCTCAACTTCGTGTTGTGCCAGCCTTCGGGTTCGATGCTTGTTTGTTTAACAAATGCCTTGCAGGGAGGTCTAATGTTCTTATCAACTTCAAGTTGAGCCGCCCTTCAGGTTCGATGCTTGTTTGTATAACAGATGCCTGACGGTGAGGTCAGATGTTCTTCTCAACTTCGGGTTGAGTTGGCCTTCGGGTTCGATGCCTGTTTGTTTAACAGATGCCTAGCAGTGAGGTCAGATGTTCTTCTCAACTTCGGGTTGATCTGGCCTTCGGGTTCGATGCCTGTTTGTTTAACAGATGTCTAACGGTGAGGTCAGATGTTCTTCTCAACTTCGGGTTGAGTTGGCCTTCGGATTTGAAGCCTGTTTGTTTAACAGGTACTTGACAGAGATGTCAAATGTTCCTCTCAACTTCATGTTGAGCCGACATTCAGGTTCGATGCCTATTTGTTTAACAGATGCCTTATGGCGAGGTCAGATATTCCTCTCAACTTCATGTTGGGCCGGCCTTCGGGTTCGATGCCTTTTTGTTTAATAGATGCATGTCGGCAAGGTCTAATGTTCTTATCAACTTCGGGTTGAGCCGGCCTTCAGATTTGATGCCTGTTTGTTTAACAGATGCCTAACGGTGAGGTCAGATGTTCCTCTGAACTTCGGGTTGAGCCGACCTACGGATTTGATGCCTGTTTGTTTAACAGATGCTTGACAGTGAAGTCAAATGTTCCTCTCAACTTCGTGTTGCGCCGGAATTCAGGTTCGATGCCTATTTGTTTAACATATGCCTTACGGCGAGGTCAGATGTTCCTCTCAACTTCGTGTTGTATCGGCCTTCGGGTTCGATACCTGTTTGTTTAACTAATGCCTGATGGGGAGGTCAGATGTTCCTCTCAACTTCAAGGTGAGCTGACCTTGGGGTCGATACCTGTTTGTTTAATAGATGTTTGACGGCGAGGTCAGATGTTCTTCTCAACTAAGGGTTGAGACGACCTTCGGGTTTGATGTTGTTTGTTTAACAAATGTCTGACGCGAGGTCAGATGTTCTTCTCAACTTCGGGTTTAGCCGGCCTTCGAGTTCCACACCTTTTTGTTTAAAAGATGCCTGACGGCGAAGTCAGATGTTCTTCTCAACTTAGGGTTGAGCCGGCCTTTGGGTTTGATGCCTGTTTGTTTAACAGATGCCTGGAGGCTAGGTCAGATGTTCTTCTCAACTTCGGGTTGAGCCGACCTTCGGGTTCGATTCCTGTTTGTTTAACTAATGCCTGACAGCGAGGTCGGATATTCTTCTCAACTTCGGGTTGAGTCGGCCATCAAATTAGATGCCTGTTTGTTTAACATATGCCTGAAAGCGAGGGCAGATGTTCTTCTAAACTTCGTGTTGTGCCGGCGTTCGGGTTCAATTCCTGTTTGTTTTACTAATGCCTGATCGGGAGGTCAGATGTTCCTCTCAACTTCAAGTTGAACCGGCCTTCGGGTTCGATGCCTGTTTGTTTAACAGATGCCTGACAGCGAGGTCAGATGTTCTTATAACCTTCGGGTTTAGACACCCTTCGGATTTTATGCCTGTTTGTTTAATAGATGCTTGATAGTGAAGTCAAATGTTGCTTTCAACTTCATGTTGAGCCGACAGTCAGGTTCGATGCCTATTTGTTTAATAGATGCCTTACGGCGAGGTCAGATGATCCTCTCAACTTCGTGTTGGGCCGGCCTTTGGGTTCGATGCCTGTTTATTTAACAGATGCCTGACGGCGAGGTCTAATGTTCTTATCAACTTCGGGTTGAGCCGCCCTTCGGGTTCGATGCCTGTTTGTTTAACAGATGCCTGACGGTGAGGTCAGATGTTCTTCTCAACTCCGGGTTGAGCCTGCCTTCGGATTTGATGTCTATTTGTTTAACAGATGCTTGACAGTGAAGTCAAATGTTCCTCTCAACTTCATGTTGAGCCGACATTCGGGTTCGATGCCTGTTTATTTAACAGATGCCTGACGGCGAGGTCAGATGTTACTCTCAACTTCGTGTTGAGCCGGCCTACGGGTTCGATGCCTGTTTGTTTAACAGATGCCTGGCGGCGAGGTCAGATGTTCTTCTCAACTTCGGGTTGAGCCGGCCTTCGGGTTCGATGCCTGTTTTTTTAACAGATGCCTGGCAGAGAGGTCTAATGTTCTTATCAACTTCGGGTTGAGCCGCCCTTCGGGTTCGATGCTTGTTTGTTTAACAGTTGCCTGATGCTGAGGTCAGATGTTCTTCTCAACTTCAGGTTGAGCCGGCCTTCGGGTTCGATACCTGCTTGTTTAACAGATGCTTGACAGTGAAGTCATATGTTCCTCTCAACTTCATATTGAGTCGACCTTCAGGTTCGATGCCTGTTTGTTTTAGAGATGCTTGACGGCGAGGTCAAATGTTCCTCTCAACTTCGTGTTAAGCCGGCCTTCGGGTTCGATGCCAGTTTTTTTTAAGAGATGACTGACGGCGAGGTCTATTGTTCTTATCAACTTTGAGTTGAGCCGCCCTTCAGGTTCGATGCCAGTTTGTTTAACAGATGCCTGACGGTGAGGTCAGTTGTTCTTCTCAACTTCGGGTTGAGCCGGCCTTCGAATTTGATGCCTGTTTGTTTAACAGATGCTTGACAGTGAAGTCTAATGTTCGTCTCAACTTCATGTTGAGCTGACTTTTGGGTTCGATGCCTGTTTGTTTAACAAATGCCTGACGGCGAGGTCAGATGTTCCTCTCAACTTCGTGTTGAGCCGACCTTCGGGTTCGATGCCTGTTTGTTTAACAGATGCCTGGCGGCGAGGTCAGATGTTCCTCTCAACTTCGTGTTGAGCCGCCCTTCGGGTTCGATGCCTGTTTTTTTAACAGATGCCTGGCAGAGAGGTCTAATGTTCTTATCAACTTCAAGTTGAGCCGCCCTTCAGGTTCGATGCTTGTTTGTATAACAGATGCCTGACGGTGAGGTCAGATGTTCTTCTCAACTTCGGATTGAGCCGGCCTTTGGGTTCGATACCTGTTTGTTTAACAGATGCTTGACAGTGAAGTCATATGTTCCTCTCAACTTCATATTGAATCGACCTTCAGGTTCGATGCCTGTTTGTTTTAGAGATGCTTGACGGCGAGGTCAGATGTTCCTCTCAAATTCGTGTTGAGCCGGCCTTCGGGTTCGATGCCTGTTTGTTTAAGAGATGCCTGACAGCGATGTCTAATGCTCTTATCAACTCCGGGTTGATCCGCCCTTCGGGTTTGATGCCTGTTTGTTTAACATATGGCTGACAGTGAGGTCAGATGTTCTTCTCAACTTCGGATTGAGCCGACCTTTTGATTTAATGCCTGTTTGTTTAACAGATGCCTGACGGCGAGGTCATATGTTCCTCTCAACTTCGTGTTGAGCCGGCCTTCGGGTTCGATGCCTGTTTGTTTAACTAATGCCTGATGGGGAGGTCAGATGTTCCTCTCAACTTCGAGGTAAGCCGGCCTTCGGGTTCGATACCTATTTGTTTAATAGATGTTTGACAGCGAGGTCAGATGTTCTTCTCAACTAAGGGTTGAGACGGCCTTCGGGTTTGAAGCCGGTTTGTTTAACAGATGCCTGACGGCGAGGTTAGATGTTCTTCTCAACTTCGAGTTATGCCGGCCTTCTTGTTCGATGCTTGTTTGTTTAACAGATGCCTGACGGTGAGGTCAGATGTTCTTCTCAACTTCGGGTTGAGCCGGCCTTCGGATTTGATGCCTGTTTGTTTAACAGATGCTTGACAGTGAAGTCAAATGTTCCTCTCAACTTCACGTTGAGCCGACCATCAGGTCCGATGCCTGTTTGTTTAAGAGATGCTTGACGGCGAGGTCAGATGTTCCTCTCAACTTCTTGTTGAGCCGGACTTCGGGTTCGACGCCTGTTTGTTTAAGAGATGCCTGATAGCGAGGTCTAATGTTCTTATTAACTCCGGGTGGAGCCGCCCTTCGGGTTTGATGCCTGTTTGTTCAACAGATGGATGACAGTGAGGTCAGATGTTCTTCTCAACTTCGGATTGAGCCGACCTTTTGATTTAATGCCTGTTTGTTTAACAGATGCCTGACGGCGAGGTCATATGTTCCTCTCAACTTCGTGTTGAGCCGGCCTTTGGGTTCGATGCCTGATTGTTTAACTAATGCCTGATGGGGAGGTCAGATGTTCCTCTCAACTTCGAGGTCAGCCTGCCTTCGGGTTCGATACCTATTTGTTTAATAGATGTTTGATGGCGAGGTCAGATGTTCTTCTGAACTAAGGTTTGAGACGGCCTTCGGGTTTGATGTCGGTTTGTTTAACAGATGCCTGACGGCGAGGTCAGATGTTCTTCTCAACTTCGCGTTATGTCGGCCTTCTGGTTCAATGCCTGTTTGTTTAACAGATGCTTGACGGTGAGGTCAGATGTTCTTTAGATTTGATGCCTGTTTGTTTAACAGATGCTTGACAGTGAAGTCAAATGTTCCTCTCAATTTCATGTTGAGCCGACCTTCAGGTTCGATGCCTGTTTGTTTAAGAGATGCTTGACGGCGAGGTCAAATGTTCCTCTCAACTTCGTGTTGAGCCAGCCTTTGGGTTCGATGCCTGTTTGTTTAAGAGATGCCTGACAGCGAGGTCTAATGTTCTTATCAACTTCGGGTTTAGCCGCCCTTCGGGTTCGATGCCAGTTTGTTTAACAGATGCTTGACAGTGAGGTCAGATGTTCTTCTCAACTTCGAATTGAGCCGGTTTTTGGATTTGATGCTTGTTTGATTAACAGATGCTTGACAATGAAGTCAAATGTTCCTCTCAACTTCAGGTTGAGCCGACCTTTGGTTTCGATGCCTGTTTGTTTAACAGATGTCTGACGGTGAGGTCAGCTGTTCTTCTCAACTTCTGGTTGAGCCGGCCATCGGGTTCGATGCCTGTTTGTTTAACAGATGCCTGGCAGAGAGGTCTAATGTTCTTATCAACTTCAAGTCTAGCCGCCCTTCGGGTTCGATGCTTGTTTGTTTAACAGATGCCTGACGGTGAGGTCAGATGTTCTTCTTAACTTCGGGTTGAGCCGGCCTTCGGATTTGATGCCTGTTTGTTTAACAGATACTTGACAGTGAAGTCAAATGTTCCTCTCAACTTCATGTTGAGCCGACCTTCAGGTTCGATGCCTGTTTATTTAAGAGATGCTTGACGGCGAGGTCAGATGTTCCTCTCAGCTTCGTGTTGAGTCGACCTTCGGGTTCGATACCTGTTTGTTTAATAGATGCCTGACAGCGAGGTCTAATGTTCTTATAAACTTCGGGTTGAGCTGCCCTTCGGGTTCGATGCCTGTTTGTTTAACAGATGCCTGACGGTGAGGTCAGATGTTCTTCTCAAATTCGGGTTGAGCCGGCCTTCGTATTTGATGCATGTTTGTTTAACAGATGCTTGAAAGTGAAGTCAAATGTTCCTCTCAACTTCATGTTGAGCCGACCTTCGGGTTCGATGCCTGTTTGTTTAACAGTTGCCTGACGACGAGGCCAGATGTTCCTCTCAACTTCGTGTTGAGACGGCCTTCGGGTTCGATGCCTGTTTGTTTAACTAATGCCTGATGGGGAGGTCAGATGTTCCTCTCACGTTCGAGGAGAGCCGGCCTTCGGGTTCGATACCTATTTGTTTAATAAATGTTTGACAGCGAGGTCAGATGTTCTTCTAAACTAAGGGTTGAGACGGCCTTCGGGTTTGATGCCTGTTTGTTTAACAGATACGTGACGGCGAGGTCAGATGTTCCTCTCAAATTCGTGTTGAGCCGGCCTTCGGGTTCGATGCTTGTTTGTATAACAGATGCCTGACGGTGAGGTCAGATGTTCTTCTCAACTTCGGGTTGAGTTGGCCTTCGGGTTCGATGCCTGTTTGTTTAACAGATGCCTAGCAGTGAGGTCAGATGTTCTTCTCAACTTCGGGTTGATCTGGCCTTCGGGTTCGATGCCTGTTTGTTTAACAGATGTCTAACGGTGAGGTCAGATGTTCTTCTCAACTTCGGGTTGAGTTGGCCTTCGGATTTGAAGCCTGTTTGTTTAACAGGTACTTGACAGAGATGTCAAATGTTCCTCTCAACTTCATGTTGAGCCGACATTCAGGTTCGATGCCTATTTGTTTAACAGATGCCTTATGGCGAGGTCAGATATTCCTCTCAACTTCATGTTGGGCCGGCCTTCGGGTTCGATGCCTTTTTGTTTAATAGATGCATGTCGGCAAGGTCTAATGTTCTTATCAACTTCGGGTTGAGCCGGCCTTCAGATTTGATGCCTGTTTGTTTAACAGATGCCTAACGGTGAGGTCAGATGTTCCTCTGAACTTCGGGTTGAGCCGACCTACGGATTTGATGCCTGTTTGTTTAACAGATGCTTGACAGTGAAGTCAAATGTTCCTCTCAACTTCGTGTTGCGCCGGAATTCAGGTTCGATGCCTATTTGTTTAACATATGCCTTACGGCGAGGTCAGATGTTCCTCTCAACTTCGTGTTGTATCGGCCTTCGGGTTCGATACCTGTTTGTTTAACTAATGCCTGATGGGGAGGTCAGATGTTCCTCTCAACTTCAAGGTGAGCTGACCTTGGGGTCGATACCTGTTTGTTTAATAGATGTTTGACGGCGAGGTCAGATGTTCTTCTCAACTAAGGGTTGAGACGACCTCAGGGTTTGATGTTGTTTGTTTAACAAATGTCTGACGCGAGGTCAGATGTTCTTCTCAACTTCGGGTTTAGCCGGCCTTCGAGTTCCACACCTTTTTGTTTAAAAGATGCCTGACGGCGAAGTCAGATGTTCTTCTCAACTTAGGGTTGAGCCGGCCTTTGGGTTTGATGCCTGTTTGTTTAACAGATGCCTGGAGGCTAGGTCAGATGTTCTTCTCAACTTCGGGTTGAGCCGACCTTCGGGTTCGATTCCTGTTTGTTTAACTAATGCCTGACAGCGAGGTCGGATATTCTTCTCAACTTCGGGTTGAGTCGGCCATCAAATTAGATGCCTGTTTGTTTAACATATGCCTGAAAGCGAGGGCAGATGTTCTTCTAAACTTCGTGTTGTGCCGGCGTTCGGGTTCAATTCCTGTTTGTTTTACTAATGCCTGATGGGGAGGTCAGATGTTCCTCTCAACTTCAAGTTGAACCGGCCTTCGGGTTCGATGCCTGTTTGTTTAACAGATGCCTGACAGCGAGGTCAGATGTTCTTATAACCTTCGGGTTTAGACACCCTTCGGATTTTATGCCTGTTTGTTTAATAGATGCTTGATAGTGAAGTCAAATGTTGCTTTCAACTTCATGTTGAGCCGACAGTCAGGTTCGATGCCTATTTGTTTAATAGATGCCTTACAGCGAGGTCAGATGATCCTCTCAACTTCGTGTTGGGCCGGCCTTTGGGTTCGATGCCTGTTTATTTAACAGATGCCTGACGGCGAGGTCTAATGTTCTTATCAACTTCGGGTTGAGCCGCCCTTCGGGTTCGATGCCTGTTTGTTTAACAGATGCCTGACGGTGAGGTCAGATGTTCTTCTCAACTCCGGGTTGAGCCTGCCTTCGGATTTGATGTCTATTTGTTTAACAGATGCTTGACAGTGAAGTCAAATGTTCCTCTCAACTTCATGTTGAGCCGACATTCGGGTTCGATGCCTGTTTATTTAACAGATGCCTGACGGCGAGGTCAGATGTTACTCTCAACTTCGTGTTGAGCCGGCCTACGGGTTCGATGCCTGTTTGTTTAACAGATGCCTGGCGGCGAGGTCAGATGTTCTTCTCAACTTCGGGTTGAGCCGGCCTTCGGGTTCGATGCCTGTTTTTTTAACAGATGCCTGGCAGAGAGGTCTAATGTTCTTATCAACTTCGGGTTGAGCCGCCCTTCGGGTTCGATGCTTGTTTGTTTAACAGTTGCCTGATGCTGAGGTCAGATGTTCTTCTCAACTTCAGGTTGAGCCGGCCTTCGGGTTCGATACCTGCTTGTTTAACAGATGCTTGACAGTGAAGTCATATGTTCCTCTCAACTTCATATTGAGTCGACCTTCAGGTTCGATGCCTGTTTGTTTTAGAGATGCTTGACGGCGAGGTCAAATGTTCCTCTCAACTTCGTGTTAAGCCGGCCTTCGGGTTTGATGCCAGTTTTTTTTAAGAGATGACTGACGGCGAGGTCTATTGTTCTTATCAACTTTGAGTTGAGCCGCCCTTCAGGTTCGATGCCAGTTTGTTTAACAGATGCCTGACGGTGAGGTCAGTTGTTCTTCTCAACTTCGGGTTGAGCCGGCCTTCGAATTTGATGCCTGTTTGTTTAACAGATGCTTGACAGTGAAGTCTAATGTTCGTCTCAACTTCATGTTGAGCTGACTTTTGGGTTCGATGCCTGTTTGTTTAACAAATGCCTGACGGCGAGGTCAGATGTTCCTCTCAACTTCGTGTTGAGCCGACCTTCGGGTTCGATGCCTGTTTGTTTAACAGATGCCTGGCGGCGAGGTCAGATGTTCCTCTCAACTTCGTGTTGAGCCGCCCTTCGGGTTCGATGCCTGTTTTTTTAACAGATGCCTGGCAGAGAGGTCTAATGTTCTTATCAACTTCAAGTTGAGCCGCCCTTCAGGTTCGATGCTTGTTTGTATAACAGATGCCTGACGGTGAGGTCAGATGTTCTTCTCAACTTCGGGTTGAGCCGGCCTTTGGGTTCGATACCTGTTTGTTTAACAGATGCTTGACAGTGAAGTCATATGTTCCTCTCAACTTCATATTGAATCGACCTTCAGGTTCGATGCCTGTTTGTTTTAGAGATGCTTGACGGCGAGGTCAGATGTTCCTCTCAAATTCGTGTTGAGCCGGCCTTCGGGTTCGATGCCTGTTTGTTTAAGAGATGCCTGACAGCGATGTCTAATGCTCTTATCAACTCCGGGTTGATCCGCCCTTCGGGTTTGATGCCTGTTTGTTTAACAGATGGCTGACAGTGAGGTCAGATGTTCTTCTCAACTTCGGATTGAGCCGACCTTTTGATTTAATGCCTGTTTGTTTAACAGATGCCTGACGGCGAGGTCATATGTTCCTCTCAACTTCGTGTTGAGCCGGCCTTCGGGTTCGATGCCTGTTTGTTTAACTAATGCCTGATGGGGAGGTCAGATGTTCCTCTCAACTTCGAGGTAAGCCGGCCTTCGGGTTCGATACCTATTTGTTTAATAGATGTTTGACAGCGAGGTCAGATGTTCTTCTCAACTAAGGGTTGAGACGGCCTTCGGGTTTGAAGCCGGTTTGTTTAACAGATGCCTGACGGCGAGGTTAGATGTTCTTCTCAACTTCGAGTTATGCCGGCCTTCTTGTTCGATGCTTGTTTGTTTAACAGATGCCGGACGGTGAGGTCAGATGTTCTTCTCAACTTCGGGTTGAGCCGGCCTTCGGATTTGATGCCTGTTTGTTTAACAGATGCTTGACAGTGAAGTCAAATGTTCCTCTCAACTTCACGTTGAGCCGACCATCAGGTCCGATGCCTGTTTGTTTAAGAGATGCTTGACGGCGAGGTCAGATGTTCCTCTCAACTTCTTGTTGAGCCGGACTTCGGGTTCGACGCCTGTTTGTTTAAGAGATGCCTGATAGCGAGGTCTAATGTTCTTATTAACTCCGGGTGGAGCCGCCCTTCGGGTTTGATGCCTGTTTGTTCAACAGATGGATGACAGTGAGGTCAGATGTTCTTCTCAACTTCGGATTGAGCCGACCTTTTGATTTAATGCCTGTTTGTTTAACAGATGCCTGACGGCGAGGTCATATGTTCCTCTCAACTTCGTGTTGAGCCGGCCTTTGGGTTCGATGCCTGATTGTTTAACTAATGCCTGATGGGGAGGTCAGATGTTCCTCTCAACTTCGAGGTCAGCCTGCCTTCGGGTTCGATACCTATTTGTTTAATAGATGTTTGACGGCGAGGTCAGATGTTCTTCTGAACTAAGGTTTGAGACGGCCTTCGGGTTTGATGTCGGTTTGTTTAACAGATGCCTGACGGCGAGGTCAGATGTTCTTCTCAACTTCGCGTTATGTCGGCCTTCTGGTTCAATGCCTGTTTGTTTAACAGATGCTTGACGGTGAGGTCAGATGTTCTTTAGATTTGATGCCTGTTTGTTTAACAGATGCTTGACAGTGAAGTCAAATGTTCCTCTCAATTTCATGTTGAGCCGACCTTCAGGTTCGATGCCTGTTTGTTTAAGAGATGCTTGACGGCGAGGTCAAATGTTCCTCTCAACTTCGTGTTGAGCCAGCCTTTGGGTTCGATGCCTGTTTGTTTAAGAGATGCCTGACAGCGAGGTCTAATGTTCTTATCAACTTCGGGTTTAGCCGCCCTTCGGGTTCGATGCCAGTTTGTTTAACAGATGCTTGACAGTGAGGTCAGATGTTCTTCTCAACTTCGAATTGAGCCGGTTTTTGGATTTGATGCTTATTTGATTAACAGATGCTTGACAATGAAGTCAAATGTTCCTCTCAACTTCAGGTTGAGCCGACCTTTGGTTTCGATGCCTGTTTGTTTAACAGATGTCTGACGGTGAGGTCAGCTGTTCTTCTCAACTTCTGGTTGAGCCGGCCATCGGGTTCGATGCCTGTTTGTTTAACAGATGCCTGGCAGAGAGGTCTAATGTTCTTATCAACTTCAAGTTTAGCCGCCCTTCGGGTTCGATGCTTGTTTGTTTAACAGATGCCTGACGGTGAGGTCAGATGTTCTTCTTAACTTCGGGTTGAGCCGGCCTTCGGATTTGATGCCTGTTTGTTTAACAGATACTTGACAGTGAAGTCAAATGTTCCTCTCAACTTCATGTTGAGCCGACCTTCAGGTTCGATGCCTGTTTATTTAAGAGATGCTTGACGGCGAGGTCAGATGTTCCTCTCAGCTTCGTGTTGAGTCGACCTTCGGGTTCGATACCTGTTTGTTTAATAGATGCCTGACAGCGAGGTCTAATGTTCTTATAAACTTCGGGTTGAGCTGCCCTTCGGGTTCGATGCCTGTTTGTTTAACAGATGCCTGACGGTGTGGTCAGATGTTCTTCTCAACTTCGGGTTGAGCCGGCCTTCGTATTTGATGCATGTTTGTTTAACAGATGCTTGAAAGTGAAGTCAAATGTTCCTCTCAACTTCATGTTGAGCCGACCTTCGGGTTCGATGCCTGTTTGTTTAACAGTTGCCTGACGACGAGGCCAGATGTTCCTCTCAACTTCGTGTTGAGACGGCCTTCGGGTTCGATGCCTGTTTGTTTAACTAATGCCTGATGGGGAGGTCAGATGTTCCTCTCACGTTCGAGGAGAGCCGGCCTTCGGGTTCGATACCTATTTGTTTAATAAATGTTTGACAGCGAGGTCAGATGTTCTTCTCAACTAAGGGTTGAGACGGCCTTCGGGTTTGATGCCTGTTTGTTTAACAGATACGTGACGGCGAGGTCAGATGTTCTTCTCAACTTCGGGTTGAGCCGGCCTTCGATTTCGATGCTTGTTTGTTTAACAGATGCCTGACGGTAAGGTCAGATGTTCTTCTCAACTTCGGGTTGAGCCGACCTTCGGATTTGATGCCTGTTTGTGATAACAGATGCTTGACAGTGAAGTCAAATGTTCCTCTCAAGTTCATGTTGATCCGACCTTCAGGTTCGATGCCTGTTTGTTTAAGAGATGCTTGACGGCGAGGTCAGATGTTCCTCTCAAATTCGTGTTGAGCCGGCCTTTTGGTTCGATGCCTGTTTTTTTAACTGACGCCTGACGGTGATGTCAGATGTTCTTCTCAACTTCGGGTTGAGCCAGCCTTCGGATTTGATGCCTTTTTGTTTAACAGATGCTTGACAGTGAAGTCAAATGTTCTTCTAAACTTCATGTTGAGCCAACCTTCGGGTTCGATGCTTGTTTGTTTAACAGACGCCTGACTGCGAGGTCAGATGTTCTTTTCAACTTCGTGTTGGGCCGGCCTTCGGGTTTGATGCCTGTTTGTTTAACTAATGCCTGATGGGGAGGTCGAATGTTCCTATCAACTTTGAGGTTAGCCGGCCTTCGGGTTTGATACCTAGTTGTTTAATAGATGTTTGACAGCGAGGTCAGATGTTCTTCTCAACTAAAGGTTGAGACGGCCTTCGGGTTTGATGCCTGTTTGTTTAACAGATGCCTTACGGCAAGGTCAGATGTTCTTCTCAACTTCGGGTTGAGCCGGCCTTCGAATTTGATGCCTGTTTGTTGAACAAATGCTTAACAGTGAAGTCAAATGTTCCTCTCAACTTCATGTTGAGCCTACCTTCAGGTTCGATGCATGTTTGTTTAAGAGATGCTTGACAGCGAGGTCAGATGTTCCTCTCAACTTCGTGTTGAGCCGACCTTCGAGTTCGATGCCTATTTGTTTAAGAGATGCCTGACAGCAAGGTCTAACTTTCTTATCAACTTCGGGTTAAGCCGCCCTTCAGGTTCGATGCCTGTTTGTTTAACAGGTGCCTAACGGTGAGGTCAAATGTTCTTCTCAACTTCAGGTTGAGCCGACCTTCGGATTTGTTGCCTGTTTCTTTAACAGATGCTTGACAGTTAAGTCAAATGTTCCTCTCAACTTCATGTTGAGCCGACCTTCGGGTTCGATGCCTGTTTGTTTAACAGATGCCTGACGGCGAGGTCAGATGTTCCTCTCAACTTCATGTTGAGTCGGGCTTCGGGTTCGAAGCCTGTTTGTTTAACAGATACCTGATGGCGAGGTCAAATGTTCTTCTCAACTTCGTGTTTTTCTGGCCTTCGGGTTCGATGCATGTTGGTTTAACTAATGCCTGATGGGAAGGTCAGATGTTCCTCTAAACTTCGAGGTGAGTTGGCCTTCGGGTTCGACACCTATTCGTTTAATATATGTTTGACGGCGAGGTCAGATGTTCTTCTCAACTAAGGGTTGAGACGGCCTTCGGGTTTGATGCCTGTTTGTTTAACATATGCCTGACGGCGAGGTCATACGTTCTTCTCAACTTCGGGTTGAGCCGGCCTTTGGGTTCGATGTTTTTTTGTTTAACAGATGCCTGACGGTGAGGTCAGATGTTCTTCTCAACTTCGGGTTGAGCCGGCCTTCGGATTTGATGCCTGTTTGTGTAACAGATGCTTGACAGTGAAGTCAAATGTTTCTCTCAACTTTATGTTAAGCCGACCTTCAGGTTCGATGCCTGTTTGTTTAAGAGATGCTTGACGGCGAGGTCAGATGTTCCTCTCAACTTTGTGTTGAGCCGACCTTCGGGTTTGATGCCTGTTTGTTTAAGAGATGCCTGACAGCAAGATCTAATGTTCTTATCAACTTTGGGTTGAGCCGCCCTTCGGATTTGATGCCTGTATGTTTTACAGATGCTTGACAGTGAAGTGAAATGTTCTTCTCAACTTCATGTTGAGCCGACCTACGGGTTTGATGCCTGTTTGTTTAACAGATGCCTGACGGCGAGGTCAGATGTTCCTCTCAACTTCGTGTTGAGCCGGCCTTCGGGTTCGATACCTGTTTGTTTAATAGATGCCTGACGGCGAGGCCAGATGTTCTTCTCAACTTCGTGTTGTGCCGGCCATCGGGTTCGATGCCTTTTTGTTTAACTAATGCCTGATGGGGAGGTCAGATGTTCCTCTCAACTTCGAGGTGAGCCGGCCTTCCGGTTCGATACCTATTTGTTTAATAGATGTTTGACGGCGATGTCAGATGTTATTCTCAACTAAGGGTTAAGACGGCCTTCGGGTTTGATGCTTGTTTGTTTAACAGATGCCTGACAGCGAGGTCAGATGTACTTCTCAACTTCAGGTTGAGCCGGCCTTTAGGTTCCATAACTTTTTACTTAACAGATGCCTGACGGCGAGGTCAGATGTTCTTCTCAACTTCGGGTTGAGCCGGCCTTTGGGTTCGATGCCTGTTTGTTTACAAGATACCTGGCGGCTAGGTCAGATGTTCTTCTCAACTTCGAGTTGAGCCGGCCTTCGGGTTCGATCCATGTTTGTTTAACTAATTCCTGGCAGAGAGGTCGAATGTTCTTCTCAACTTCAGGTTGAGTCGGCCATCAAATTCGATGCCTGTTTGTTTAACAGATGCCTGATGACAAGGTCAAATGTTCTTCTCAACTTCGGGTTGAGCCGGCCTTCGGGTTCGATGCCTGTTTGTTTAACAGATTCCTGACAGCGAGGTCAGATGTTTTTCTCAACTTCAAGTTGAGCCGACCTTTGGGTTCGATGCCTGTTTGTTTAGCAGATGCCTGGCGGCTAGGTCAGATGTTCATCTCAACTTCGGGTTGAGTCGGCCTTCGGGTTTGATTCCTGTTTGTTTAACAGATGCCTGGCAGAGAGGTCGGATGTTCTTCTCAACTTCAGGTTGAGTCGGCCATTAAATTCGATGCCTGTTTGTTTAACATATGTCTGAAAGCGAGGTTAGATGTTATTCTCAACTTCATGTTGTACCGGCCTTCGGGTTCGATGCCTATTTGTTTAACTAATGCCTGATGGGGAGGTCATATGTTCCTCTCAACTTCAAGTTGAGCCGGCCTTCGGGTTCTATGCCTCTTTGTTTAACAGATGTTTGACGGCGAGGTCAGATGTTCTTCTGAATTAAGGATTGAGACGGCCTTCGGGTTTGATGCCTGTTTGTTTAACAGATGCTTGACAGCGAGGTCAAAAGTTCTTCTCAACTTCGCGTTGAGCCGGCCTTCGGGTTCGATGCCTGTTTGTTTAACAGATGCCTAGCAAAGAGGTCTAATGTTCTTATCAACTTCGGGTTGAGCCGCCCTTCGGGTTCGATACCTGTTTGTTTAAAAGATGCCTAACGGTGAGGTCAGATGTTCTTCTCAACTTCGGGTTGAGCCGGCCTTCGGGTTCCACACCTTTTTGTTTAACAGATTCTTAACGGCGAGGTCAGATGTTCTTCTTAACTTCGGGTTGAGCCGGCCTTTGGGTTCGATGCCTGTTTGTTTAACAGATGCCTGGCGGATAGGTCAGGTGTTCTTCTCAACTTCGGGTTGAACCGGTCTTCGGGTTCGATTCCTCTTTGTTTAACTAAAGCCTGACAGCGAGGTCAGATGTTCTTCCCAACTTCGGGTTGAGTCGGCCATCAAATTCGATGCCTATTTGTTTAACATATGTTTGACAGCGAGGTCAGATGTTCTTCTCAACTTCGTGTTGTGCCAGCCTTCAGGTTTGATGCCTGTTTATTTAACTAATACCTGATGGGAAGGTTAGATGTTCCTCTCAACTTCAAGTTGAGTCGGCCTTCGGGTTCGATGCTTGTTTGTTTAACAGATGTTTGACGGTGAGGTCATATGTTCTTCTCAATTAAGGTTTGAGCCGGCCTACGGGTTCGATGTCTGTGTATTTAACAGGTGCCTGATGGCGAGGTAAGATGTTCTTCTCAACTTCGGGTTCAGCCAGCCTTCTGTTTCGATGCCTGTTTGTTTAACACATGCCTGGAAGAGAGGTCTAATGTTCTTATCAACTTCAGCTTGAGCCGCCCTTCGGGTTCGATGCTTGTTTGTTTAACAGATGCCTGACGGTGAGGTCAGATGTTCTTCTCAACTTCGGGTTGAGCCGGCCTTCGGATTTGATGCCTATTTGTTTAACAGATGCTTGACAGTGAAGTCAAATGTTCCTCTCAACTTCATGTTGAGCCGACCTTCAGGTTCAATGCCTGTTTGTTTGAGAGATGCTTGACAGCGAGGTCTAATTTTCTTATCAACTTCAGATTAAGCCGCCCTTCAGGTTTGATGTCTGTTTGTTTAACAGATTTCCTGACGGTGAGGTCATATGTTCTTCTCAACTTCGGGTTAATTCGGTCTTCGGATTTGATGCCTGTTTGTTTAATAGATGCTTGACAGTGAAGTCAAATGTTCCTCTCAACTTCATGTTGAGCCGACCTTCGGGCTCGATGCATGTTTATTTAATAGATGCCTGACAGCGAGGTCAGATGTTCCTCTCAACTTCGTGTTGAGCCGGCCTTCGGGTTCGATGCCTGTTTGTTTAGCAAATACCTGGTGGCGAGGTCAGATGTTCTTCTCAACTTCGTGTTGTGCTGGCCTTTGGGTTCGATGCCTGTTGATTTAACTAATGCCTGACGGCGATGTCAGATATTCTTCTCAACTTCGGGTTGAGCCGTACTTCGGGTTCCACACTTTTTTGTTTAACAGATGCTTGACAACGAGGTTAGATGTTCTTCTCAACTTCGGGTTGAGCCGGCCTTTGGGTTCAATGCCTGTTTGTTTAACAGATGCCTGGCGACTAGGTCAGATGTTCTTCTAAACTTCGGGTTGAGCCGGTCTTCGGGTTCGATTCCTGTTTGTTTAACTAAATCCTGACAGCGAGGTTAGATGTTCTTCTAAACTTCTGGTTTAGTCGGCCATCAAATTCGATGCCTGTTTTTTAACATATGCCTGACAGCGAGGTCAGATGTTCTTCTCAACTTCGTGTTGTGCCGGCCTTCTGGTTCGATGCCTGTTTGTTTAACTAATGCCTGATGGGGAGGTCAGATGTTCCTCTCAACTTCAAGTTGAGCCGAACTTCGAGATTGATGCCTGTTTGTTTAACAGATGTTTGACGGTGAGGTCATATGTTCTTCTCAATTAAGGTTTGAGACGGCCTTCGGGTTCGATGCCTGTTTGTTTAATAGATGCTTGACGGCGAGGTCAAATGTTCTTCTGAACTTCGGGTTGAGGCGGCCTTCGGGTTCGATGCCTGTTTTTTTGACAGATGCCTGACGGCGAGGTCTAATGTTCTTATCAACTTCGGGTTGAGCCACCCTTCTGGTTCGATGCCTGTTTGTTTAACAGATGCCTGACATTGAGGTCAGATGTTCTTCTCAACTTCGGGTTGAGCCGGCCTTCGAATTTGATGCCTGATTGTTTAACAGATGCTTGACAGTGAAGTCAAATGTTCCTCTCAACTTCATGTTGAGCCGATCTTTGGGTTCGAGGCCTGTTTTTTTAAAAGATGCCTGACGGCGAGGTCTGATGTTCCTCTCAACTTCGTGTTGAGTCGGCCTTCGGGTTCGATGCCTGTTTGTTTAACAGATGCCTGACGGCGAGGTCAGATGTTCTTCTCAACTTCGTGTTGTGCCGGCCTTCGGGTTCGATGCCTGTTTATTTAACTAATGCCTGATGGGGAGGTCAGATGCTCCTCTCAACTTCAAGGTGAGCCAGCCTTCGAGTTCGATACCTGATTGTTTAACAGAAGTTTGACGGCGAGGTCAGATTTTCTTCTCAACTAAGGGTTGAGACGGCCTTCGGGTTTGATGCCTGTTTATTTAACAGATGCCTGACGGTGAGGACAAATATTCTTCTCAACTTCGGGACGAGCCGACCTTCGGTTTCCACACCTTTTTGTTTAACAGATGCTTGACAGCGAGGTTAGATGTTCTTCTCAACTTCGGGTTGAGCCGGCCTTTGGGTTCAATGCCTGTTTGTTTAACAGATGCCTGGCGACTAGGTCAGATGTTCTTCTCAACTTCGGGTTGAGCCGGTCTTCGGGTTCGATTCCTGTTTATTTAACTAAATCCTGACAGCGAGGTTAGATGTTCTTCTAAACTTCTGGTTTAGTCGGCCATCAAATTCGATGCCTGTTTTTTTAACATATGCCTGACAGCAAGGTCAGATGTTCTTCTCAACTTCGTGTTGTGTCGGCCTTCAGGTTCGATGCCTGTTTGTTTAACTAATGCCTGATGGGGAGGTCAGATGTTCCTCTCAACTTCAAGTTGAGCCGAACTTCGAGATTGATGCCTGTTTGTTTAACAGATGTTTGACGGAGAGGTCATATGTTCTTCTCAATTAAGGTTTGAGACGGCCTTCGGGTTCGATGCCTGTTTGTTTAATAGATGCTTGACGGCGAGGTCAAATGTTCTTATGAACTTCGGGTTGAGGCAGCCTTCGGGTTCGATGCCTGTTTTTTTGACAGATGCCTGACGGCGAGGTCTAATGTTCTTATCAACTTCGGGTTGAGCCACCCTTCTGGTTCGATGCCTGTTTGTTTAACAGATGCGTGACATTGAGGTCAGATGTTCTTCTCAACTTCGGGTTGAGCCGGCCTTCGAATTTGATGACTGATTGTTTAACAGATGCTTGACAGTGAAGTCAAATGTTCCTCTCAACTTCATGTTGAGCCGATCTTTGGGTTCGATGCCTGTTTTTTTAAAAGATGCCTGACGGAGAGGTCAGATGTTCCTCTCAACTTCGTGTTGAGCCGGCCTTCGGGTTCGATGCCTGTTTGTTTAACAGATGCCTGACGGCGAGGTCAGATGTTCTTCTCAACTTCTTGTTGTGACGGCCTTCGGGTTCGATGCCTGTTTGTTTAACTAATGCCTGATGGGGAGGTCAGATGCTCCTCTCAACTTCAAGGTGAGCCAGCCTTCGAGTTCGATACCTGATTGTTTAACAGAAGTTTGATGGCGAGGTCAGATGTTCTTCTCAACTAAGGGTTGAGACGACCTTCGAGTTTGATGCCTGTTTATTTAACAATTGCCTGACGGTGAGGACAGATATTCTTCTCAACTTCGGGACGAGCCGGCCTTCGGGTTCCACACCTTTTTGTTTAACAGATGCTTGACAGCGAGGTTAGATGTTCTTCTCAACTTCGGGTTGAGCCGGCCTTTGGGTTCATGGCCTGTTTGTTTAACAGATGCCTGGCGGCTAGGTCAGATGTTCTTCTCAACTTCGGTTTGAGCCGGTCTTCGGGTTCGATTCCTGTTTGTTTAACTAAATCCTGACAGCGAGGTTAGATGTTCTTCTAAACTTCTGGTTTAGTCGGCCATCAAATTCGATGCCTGTTTTTTTAACATATGCCTGACAGCGAGGTCAGATGTTCTTCTCAACTTCGTGTTGTGCCGGCCTTCAGGTTCGATGCCTGTTTGTTTAACTAATGCCTGATGGGGAGGTCAAATGTTCCTCTCAACTTCAAGTTGAGCCGAACTTCGAGATTGATGCCTGTTTGTTTAACAGATGTTTGACGGAGAGGTCATATGTTCTTCTCAATTAAGGTTTGAGACGGCCTTCGGGTTCGATGCCTGTTTGTTTAATAGATGCTTGACGGCGAGGTCAAATGTTCTTCTGAACTTCGGGTTGAGGCAGCCTTCGGGTTCGATGCCTGTTTTTTTGACAGATGCCTGACGGCGAAGTCTAATGTTCTTATCAACTTCGGGTTGAGCTACCCTTCTGGTTCGATGCCTGTTTGTTTAACAGATGCCTGACATTGAGGTCAGATGTTCTTCTGAACTTCGGGTTGAGCCGGCCTTCGAATTTGATGCCTGATTGTTTAACAGATGCTTGACAGTGAAGTCAAATGTTCATCTCAACTTCATGTTGAGCCGATCTTTGTGTTCGATGCCTGTTTTTTAACAGATGCCTAACGGCGAGGTCAGATGTTCCTCTCAACTTCGTGTTGAGCCGGCCTTCGGGTTCGATGCCTGTTTGTTTAACAGATGCCTGACGGCGAGGTCAGATGTTTTTCTCAACTTCGTGTTGTGCCGGCCTTCGGGTTCGAAGCCTGTTTGTTTAACTAATGCCTGATAGGGAGGTCAGATGCTCCTCTCAACTTCAAGGTGAGCCAGCCTTCGAGTTCGATACCTGATTGTTTAACAGAAGTTTGACAGCGAGGTCAGATGTTCTTCTCAACTAAGGGTTGAGACGACCTTCGAGTTTGATGCCTGTTTATTTAACAAATGCCTGACGGTGAGGACAGATATTCTTCTCAACTTCGGGTTGAGCCGGCCTTCGGGTTCCACACCTTTTTGTTTAACAGATTCTTAACGGCGAGGTCAGATGTTCTTCTTAACTTCGGGTTGAGCCGGCCTTTGGGTTCGATGCCTGTTTGTTTAACAGATGCCTGGCGGCTAGGTCAGATGTTCTTCTCAACTTCGGGTTGAGCCGGTCTTCGGGTTCGATTCCTGTTTGTTTAACTAAATCCTGACAGCGAGGTTAGATGTTCTTCTAAACTTCTGGTTTAGTCGGCCATCAAATTCGATGCCTGTTTTTTTAACATATGCCTGACAGCGAGGTCAGATGTTCTTCTCAACTTCGTGTTGTGCCGGCCTTCAGGTTCGATGCCTGTTTGTTTAACTAATGCCTGATGGGGAGGTCAGATGTTCCTCTCAACTTCAAGTTGAGCCGAACTTCGAGATTGATGCCTGTTTGTTTAACAGATGTTTGACGGAGAGGTCATATGTTCTTCTCAATTAAGGTTTGAGACGGCCTTCGGGTTCGATGCCTGTTTGTTTAATAGATGCTTGACGGCGAGGTCAAATGTTCTTCTGAACTTCGGGTTGAGGCAGCCTTCGGGTTCGATGCCTGACGGCGAGGTCTAATGTTCTTATCAACTTCAGGTTGAGCCACCCTTCTGGTTCGATGCCTGTTTGTTTAACAGATGCCTGACATTGAGGTCAGATGTTCTTCTGAACTTCGGGTTGAGCCGGCCTTCGAATTTGATGCCTGATTGTTTAACAGATGCTTGACAGTGAAGTCAAATGTTCCTCTCAACTTCATGTTGAGCCGATCTTTGTGTTTGATGCCTGTTTTTTTAACAGATGCCTGACGGCGAGGTCAGATGTTCCTCTCAACTTCGTGTTGAGCCGGCCTTCGGGTTCGATGCCTGTTTGTTTAACAGATGCTTGACGGCGAGGTCAGATGTTTTTCTCAACTTCGTGTTGTGTCGGCCTTCGGGTTCGATGCCTGTTTGTTTAACTAATGCCTGATAGGGAGGTCAGATGCTCCTCTCAACTTCAAGGTGAGCTAGCCTTCGAGTTCGATACCTGATTGTTTAACAGAAGTTTGACAGCGAGGTCAGATGTTCTTCTCAACTAAGGGTTGAGACGACCTTCGAGTTTGATGCCTGTTTATTTAACAAATGCCTGACGGTGAGGACAGATATTCTTCTCAACTTCGGGTTGAGCCGGCCTTCGGGTTCCACACCTTTTTGTTTAACAGATTCTTAACGGCGAGGTCAGATGTTCTTCTTAACTTCGGGTTGAGCCGGCCTTTGGGTTCGATGCCTGTTTGTTTAACAGATGCCTGACGGATAGGTCAGATGTTCTTCTCAACTTCGGGTTGAGCCGGTCTTCGGGTTCGATTCCTGTTTGTTTAACTAAATCCTGACAGCGAGGTTAGATGTTCTTCTAAACTTCTGGTTTAGTCGGCCATCAAATTCGATGCCTGTTTTTTTAACATATGCCTGACAGCGAGGTCAGATGTTCTTCTCAACTTCGTGTTGTGTCGGCCTTCAGGTTCGATGCCTATTTGTTTAACTAATGCCTGATGGGGAGGTCAGATGTTCCTCTCAACTTCAAGTTGAGCCGAACTTCGAGATTGATGCCTGTTTGTTTAACAGATGTTTGACGGAGAGGTCATATGTTCTTCTCAATTAAGGTTTGAGACGGCCTTCGGGTTCGATGCCTGTTTGTTTAATAGATGCTTGACGGCGAGGTCAAATGTTCTTCTGAACTTCGGGTTGAGGCAGCCTTCGGGTTCGATGCCTGTTTTTTTGACAGATGCCTGACGACGAGGTCTAATGTTCTTATCAACTTCGGGTTGAGCCACCCTTCTGGTTTGATGCCTGTTTGTTTAACAGATGCCTGACATTGAGGTCAGATGTTCTTCTCAACTTCGGGTTGAGTCGGCCTTCGAATTTGATTCCTGATTGTTTAACAGATGCTTGACAGTGAAGTCAAATGTTCCTCTCAACTTCATGTTGAGCCGATCTTTGGGTTCGATGCCTGTTTTTTTAATAGATGCCTGACGGCGAGGTCAGATGTTCCTCTCAACTTCGTGTTGAGCCGGCCTTCGGGTTCGATTCCTGTTTGTTTAACAGATGCCGGACGGCGAGGTCAGATGTTCTTCTCAACTTCGTGTTGTGCCGGCCTTCGGGTTCGATGCCTGTTTGTTTAACTAATGCCTGATGGGGAGGTCAGATGCTCCTCTCAACTTCAAGGTGAGCCAGCCTTCGAGTTAGATACCTGATTGTTTAACAGAAGTTTGACGGCGAGGTCAGATGTTCTTCTCAACTAAGGGTTGAGACGACCTTCGAGTTTGATGCCTGTTTATTTAACAAATGTCTGACGGTGAGGACAAATATTCTTCTCAACTTCGGGACGAGCCGGCCTTCGGGTTCCACACCTTTTTGTTTAACAGATTCTTGACAGCGAGGTTAGATGTTCTTCTCAACTTCGGGTTGAGCCGGCCTTTGGGTTCAATGCCTGTTTGTTTAACAGATGCCTGGCGGCTAGGTCAGATGTTCTTCTCAACTTCGGGTTGAGTCGGTCTTCGGGTTCGATTCCTGTTTGTTTAACTAAATCCTGACAGCAAGGTTAGATGTTCTTCTAAACTTCTGGTTTAGTCGGCCATCAAATTCGATGCCTGTTTTTTTAACATATGCCTGACAGCGAGGTCAGATGTTCTTCTCAACTTCGTGTTGTGCCGGCCTTCAGGTTCGATGCCTGTTTGTTTAACTAATGCCTGATGGGGAGATCTGATGTTCCTCTCAACTTCAAGTTGAGCCGAACTTCGAGATTGATGCCTGTTTGTTTAACAGATGTTTGACGGAGAGGTCATATGTTCTTCTCAATTAAGGTTTGAGACGGCCTTCGGGTTCGATGCCTGTTTGTTTAATAGATGCTTGATTGCGAGGTCAAATGTTCTTCTGAACTTCGGGTTGAGGCAGCCTTCGGGTTCGATGCCTGTTTTTTTGACAGATGCCTGACGGCGAGGTCTAATGTTCTTATCAACTTCGGGTTGAGCCACCCTTCTGGTTTGATGCCTGTTTGTTTAACAGATGCCTGACATTGAGGTCAGATGTTCTTCTCAACTTCGGGTTGAGTCGGCCTTCGAATTTGATTCCTGATTGTTTAACAGATGCTTGACAGTGAAGTCAAATGTTCCTCTCAACTTCATGTTGAGCCGATCTTTGGGTTCGATGCCTGTTTTTTTAACAGATGCCTGACGGCGAGGTCAGATGTTCCTCTCAACTTCGTGTTGAGCCGGCCTTCGGGTTCGATGCCTGTTTGTTTAACAGATGCCGGACGGCGAGGTCAGATGTTCTTCTCAACTTCGTGTTGTGCCGGCCTTCGGGTTCGATGCCTGTTTGTTTAACTAATGCCTGATGGGGAGGTCAGATGCTCCTCTCAACTTCAAGGTGAGCCAGCCTTCGAGTTCGATACCTGATTGTTTAACAGAAGTTTGACGGCGAGGTCAGATGTTCTTCTCAACTAAGGGTTGAGACGACCTTCGAGTTTGATGCCTGTTTATTTAACAAATGTCTGACGGTGAGGACAGATATTCTTCTCAACTTCGGGACGAGCCGGCCTTCGGGTTCCACACCTTTTTGTTTAACAGATTCTTGACAGCGAGGTTAGATGTTCTTCTCAACTTCGGGTTGAGCCGGCCTTTGGGTTCAATGCCTGTTTGTTTAACAGATGCCTGGCGGCTAGGTCAGATGTTCTTCTCAACTTCGGGTTGAGTCGGTCTTCGGGTTCGATTCCTGTTTGTTTAACTAAATCCTGACAGCAAGGTTAGATGTTATTCTAAACTTCTGGTTTAGTCGGCCATCAAATTCGATGCCTGTTTTTTTAACATATGCCTGACAGCGAGGTCAGATGTTCTTCTCAACTTCGTGTTGTGCCGGCCTTCAGGTTCGATGCCTGTTTGTTTAACTAATGCCTGATGGGGAGATCTGATGTTCCTCTCAACTTCAAGTTGAGCCGAACTTCGAGATTGATGCCTGTTTGTTTAACAGATGTTTGACGGAGAGGTCATATGTTCTTCTCAATTAAGGTTTGAGACGGCCTTCGGGTTCGATGCCTGTTTGTTTAATAGATGCTTGATTGCGAGGTCAAATGTTCTTCTGAACTTCGGGTTGAGGCAGCCTTCGGGTTCGATGCCTGTTTTTTTGACAGATGCCTGACGGCGAGGTCTAATGTTCTTATCAACTTCGGGTTGAGCCACCCTTCTGGTTTGATGCCTGTTTGTTTAACAGATGCCTGACATTGAGGTCAGATGTTCTTCTCAACTTCGGGTTGAGTCGGCCTTCGAATTTGATTCTTGATTGTTTAACAGATGCTTGACAGTGAAGTCAAATGTTCCTCTCAACTTCATGTTGAGCCGATCTTTGGGTTCGATGCCTGTTTTTTTAACAGATGCCTGACGGCGAGGTCAGATGTTCCTCTCAACTTCGTGTTGAGCCGGCCTTCGGGTTCGATGCCTGTTTGTTTAACAGATGCCGGACGGCGAGGTCAGATGTTCTTCTCAACTTCGTGTTGTGCCGGCCTTCGGGTTCAATGCCTGTTTGTTTAACTAATGCCTGATGGGGAGGTCAGATGCTCCTCTCAACTTCAAGGTGAGCCAGCCTTCGAGTTCGATACCTGATTGTTTAACAGAAGTTTGACGGCGAGGTCAGATGTTCTTCTCAACTAAGGGTTGAGACGACCTTCGAGTTTGATGCCTGTTTATTTAACAGATGCCTGACGGTGAGGACAAATATTCTTCTCAACTTCGGGACGAGCAGGCCTTCGGGCTCCACACCTTTTTGTTTAACAGATGCTTGACAGCGAGGTTAGATGTTCTTCTCAACTTCGGGTTGAGCCGACCTTTGGGTTCAATTCCTGTTTGTTTAACAGATGCCTGGCAGCTAGGTCAGATATTCTTCTCAACTTCGGGTTGAGCCGGTCTTCGGGTTCGATTCCTGTTTGTTTAACTAACTCCTGACAGCGAGGTTAGATGTTCTTCTAAACTTCTGGTTTAGTCGGCCATCAAATTCGATGCCTGTTTTTTTAACATATGACTGACAGCGAGGTCAGATGTTCTTTTCAACTTCGTGTTGTGCCGGCCTTCAGGTTCGATGCCTGTTTGTTTAACTAATGCCTGATGGGGAGGTCAGATGTTCCTCTCAACTTCAAGTTGAGCCAAACTTCGAGATTGATGCCTGTTTGTTTAACAGATGTTTGACGGAGAGGTCATATGTTCTTCTCAATTAAGGTTTGAGACGGCCTTCGTGTTCGATGCCTGTTTGTTTAATAGATGCTTGACGGCGAGGTCAAATGTTCTTTTGAACTTCGGGTTGAGGCGGCCTTCGGGTTCGATGCCTGTTTTTTTGACAGATGCCTAACGGCGAGGTCTAATGTTCTTATCAACTTCGGGTTGAGCCACCCTTCTGGTTCGATGCCTGTTTGTTTAACAGATGCCTGACATTGAGGTCAGATGTTCTTCTCAACTTCGGGTTGAGCCGGCCTTCGAATTTGATGCCTGATTGTTTAACAGATGCTTGACAGTGAAGTCAAATGTTCCTCTCAACTTCATGTTGAGCCGATCTTTGGGGTCGATGCCTGTTTTTTTAACAGATGCCTGACGGCGAGGTCAGATGTTCCTCTCAACTTCGTGTTGAGCCGGCCTTCCGGTTCGATGCCTGTTTGTTTAACAGATGCCTGACGGCGAGGTCAGATGTTCTTCTCAACTTCGTGTTGTGCCAGCCTTCGGGTTCGATGCCTGTTTGTTTAACTAATGCCTGATGGGGAGGTCAGATGCTCCTCTCAACTTCAAGGTGAGCCAGCCTTCGAGTTCGATACCTGATTGTTTAACAGAAGTTTGACAGCGAGGTCAGATGTTCTTCTCAACTAAGGGTTGAGACGGCCTTCGGGTTTAATGCCTGTTTATTTAAAAGATGCCTGACGGTGAGGACATATATTCTTCTCAACTTCGGGACGAGCCAGCCTTTGGGTTCCACACCTTTTTGTTTAACAGATGCTTGACAACGAGGTCAGATGTTCTTCTCAACTTTGGGTTGAGCCGGCCTTTCGGTTCAATGCCTGTTTGTTTAACAGATGCCTGGCGGCTAGGTCAGATGTTCTTCTCAACTTCGGGTTGAGCCGGTCTTCGGGTTCGATTCCTGTTTGTTTAACTAAATCCTGACAGCGAGGTTAGATGTTCTTCTAAACTTCTGGTTTAGTCGACCATCAAATTCGATGCCTGTTTTTATAACATAGGCCTGACAGCGAGGTCAGATGTTCTTCTCAACTTCGTGTTGTGGCGGCCTTCAGGTTCGATGCCTGTTTGTTTAACTAATGCCTGATGGGGAGGTCAGATGTTCCTCTCAACTTCAAGTTGAGCCAAACTTCGAGATTGATGCCTGTTTGTTTAACAGATGTTTGACGGCGAGGTGTGATGTTCTTTTCAATTAAGGTTTGAGACGACCTTCGGGTTTGATGCTTGTTTGTTTAATAGATGCCTGACGGCGAGGTCAAATGTTCTTCGGAACTTCGGGTTGAGGCGGCTTTCGGGTTCGATCCCTGTTTTTTTAACAGATGCTTGACGGCGAGGTCTAATGTTCTTATCAACTTCGGGTTGAGCCGGCCTTCGGGTTCCACACCTTTTTATTTAACAGATGGTTGACGGCGAGGTCAGATGTTCTTCTCAACTTCGGGTTGGGCCGACCTTTGGGTTCGATGTCTGTTTGTTTAACAGATGCCTGGCGGCTAGGTCAGATGTTCTTTTCAACTTCGGGTTGAGCCCGTCTTCGGGTTCGATTCCTGTTTGTTTAACTAAAGCCTGACAGCAAGGTCAGATGTTCTTCTAAACTTCGGGTTGAGTCGGCCATCAAATTTGATGCCTGTTTGTTTAACATATGCCTGACAGCAAGGTCAGATATTCTCCTCAACTTTGTGTTGTGCCGACCTTCAGGTTCAATGCCTGTTTATTTAACTAATGCCTGATGGGGAGGTCAGATGTTCCTCTCAACTTCAAGTTGAGCCGGCCTTCGGGTTCGATGCCTGTTTGTTTAACAGATGTTTGACGGCGAGGTCAGATGTTCTTCTCAATTAAGGTTTGAGACGGCCTTCGGGTTCGATGCCTGTTTGTTTAATAGATGCGTGACGGCGAGGTCAAATGTTCTTTTGAACTTCGGGTTGAGGCGGCCTTCGGGTTCGATGCCTGTTTTTTTAACAGATGCCTGACGGCGAGGTCTAATGTTCTTATCAACTTCGGGTTGAGCCGCCCTTCGGGTTCGATGCCTGTTTGTTTAATAGATGTCTGACATTGAGGTCAGATGTTCTTCTCAACTTCGGGTTGAGCCGGCCTTCGAATTTGATGCCTGTTTGTTTAACAGATGCTTGATAGTGAAGTCAAATGTTCCTCTCAACTTCATATTGAGCCGACCTTGGAGTTCGATGCGTGTTTGTTTAACAGATGCATGACGGAGAGGTCAGATGTTCCTCTCAACTTCTTGTTAAGCCGGCCTTCGGGTTCGATGCGTGTTTGTTTAACAGATGCCTGACGACGAGGTCAGATGTTCTTCTCAACTTCGTGTTGTGCCGGCCTTCGGGTTCGATGCCTGTTTGTTTAACTAATGCCTGATGGGGAGGTCAGATGTTCCTCTCAACTTCAAGGTGAGTCGGCCTTCGGGTTAGATACTTGATTGTTTAACAGATGTTTGACGACAAGGTCAGATGTTCATCTAAATTAAGGGTTGAGACGACCTTCGGGTTTGATGCCTGTTTATTTAACAGATGCCTGACGGCGAGGTCAAATGTTCTTCTGAACTTCGGGTTGAGGCGGCTTTCGGGTTCGATCCCTGTTTTTTTAACAGATGCTTGACGGTGAGGTCACATGTTCTTATCAACTTCGGGTTGAGCCGGCCTTTGGGTTCGATGCCTGTTTGTTTAAAAGATGCCTGGCGGCTAGGTGATATGTTCTTCGCAACTTCGGGTTGAGTCGGTCGTCGGGTTCGTTTCCTCTTTGTTTAACTAAAGCCTGATAGCGAGGTCAGATGTTCTTCAACACATCGGGTTGAGTCGGCCATCAAATTCGATGCTAGTTTGTATAACATATGCCTGATAGCTAGGTCAGATGTTCTTCTCAACTTCGTGTTGTGCCGGCCTTCAGGTTCGATGCTTGTTTGTTTAACTAATGCCTAATGGGGAGGTCATATGTTCCTCTCAACTTCAAGCTGAGCCGGCCTTCGGGTTCGATGTCTGTTTGTTTAACAAATGTTTGACGGCGAGGTCAGATGTTCTTCTCAATTAAGGTTTGAGACGGCCTTCGGGTTTGATGCCTGTTTGTTTAGTAGATGCCTGACGGCGAGGTCAAATGTTCTTCTGAACTTCGGGTTGAGGCCGCATTTGGGTTCGATCCCTATTTTTTTAACAGATGCTTGACGGCGAGGTCTAATGTTCATATCAACTTCGGGTTGAGCCGCCCTTCGGGTTCGATGCCTGTTTGTTTAGCAGATGCCTGACGTTGAGGTCAGATATTCTTCTCAACATCGAGTTCAGCCGGCCTTCGGATTTGATGCCTGTTTGTGTAACAGATGCTTGACAGTGAAGTCAAATGTTCCTCTCAACTTCATGTTGAGCCGACCTTCGGGTTCGATGCCTGTTTGTTTAACTAATGCCTGATGGGGATGTCAGATGTTCCTCTCAACTTCAAGGTGAACCGCCCTTCGTGTTCAATACCTGTTTGTTTAACAGATGTTTGACGGCGAGGTCAGATGTTCTTCTCAATTAAGATTTGAGACGGCCTTCGGGTTTGATGCCTGTTTGTTTAATAAATGCCTGACGGCAAGGTTAAATGTTCTTTTGAACTTCGGGTTGAGGCGGCCTTCGGGTTCGATGCCTATTTTTTTTAACAGATGCCTAATGGCGAGGTCTAATGTTCTTATCAACTTCTGGTTGAGCCGCCCTTCAGGTTCGATGCCTTGTTGTTTATCAGATGCCTGACGTTGAGGTCAGGTGTTCTTCTCAACTTCGGGTTGAGCTAGCCTTCGGATTTGATGCTTGTTTGTTTAACAAATGCTTGACAGTGAAGTTAAATGTTCCTATCAACTTCATGTTGAGCGGACATTCGGGTTTGATGCCTGTTTGTTTAAAAGATGCCTGACGGCAAGGTCAGATGTTCCTCTCAACTTCGTATTAAGCTGACCTTCGGGTTCGATGCCTGTTTGTTTAACAGATGCCTGACGGCGAGGTCAGTTGTTCTTCTTTACTTCGTGTTGTGCCGGCCTTCAGGTTCGATGCCTGTTTGTTTAACTAATGCCTGATGAGGAGGTCAGATGTTCCTCTCAACTTCAAGGTGAGCCGGTCTTCGGGTTCGATACCTGATTGTTTAACAAATGTTTTACGGCGAGGTCAGATGTTCTTCTCAACTAAGGGTTGAGACGGCCTTCGGGTTTGATGCCTGTTTATTTAACAGATGCCTGACGGCGAGGTCAGATATTCTTCTCAACTTCGGGTTGAGCCGGTCTTTGGGTTCCACACCTTTTTGTTTAACAGATGCTTGACAGCGAGGTCAGATGTTCTTCTCAAGTTCGGGTTGATCCGGCCTTTGGGTTCGATGCCTGTTTGTTTAACAGATGCCTGGCGGCTAGGTCAGATGTTCTTCTCAACTTCGGGTTGAGCCGGTCTTCGGGTTCGATTCCTGTTTGTTTAACTAAAGCCTGACAACGAGGTCAGATGTTCTTCTAAACTTCGGGTTATGTCGGCCATCAAATTCGATGCCTGTTTGTTTAACATATGCCTGACAACGAGGTCAGATGTTTTTCTCAACTTCATGTTGTGTCGGCCTTCAGGTTCGATGCCTGTTTGTTTAACTAATTCCTGATGGGGAGGTCAGATGTTCCTCTCAACTTCAAGTTGAGCCGGCCTTCGGGTTCGATGTCTGTTTGTTTAACAGATGTTTGAAGGTGAGGTAAGATGTTCTTCTCAATTAAGGTTTGAGACGACCTTCGGGTTTGATGCCTGTTTGTTTAATAGATGCCTGACGGCGAGGTCAAATGTTCTTCTGAACTTCGGGTTGAGGCGGCCTTCGGGTTCAATCCCTGTTTTTTTAATAGATGCTTGACGGCGAGGTCTAATATTCTTATCAACTTCGGGTCGAGCCGCCCTTCGGGTTCGATGCCTGTTTGTTTAACAGATGCCTGACGTTGAGGTCAGATATTCTTCTCAACTTCGGGTTGAGCCGACCTTCGGATTTGATTCCTGGTTGTTTAACAGATGCTTGACAGTGAAGTCAAATGTTCCTCTCAACTTCGTGTTGAGCCGACCTTCGCGTTCGATGCCTGTTTGTTTAACTAATGCCTGATGGGGATCTCAGATGTTCCTCTCAACTTCAAGGTGACCCGCCCTTCGTGTTTGATGCCTGTTTGTTTAACAGATGTTTGACAGCGAGGTCAGATGTTCTTCTCAATTAAGATTTGAGACGGCCTTCGGGTTCGATGCCTATTTGTTTAATAAATGCCTGATGGCGAGGTCAAATGTTCTTCTGAACTTCAGGTTGAGGCGGCCTTCGGGTTCGATGCCTGTTTTTTTAACAGATGCCTGACGGCGTGGTCTAATGTTCTTATCAACTTCGGGTTGAGCCTATCTTCGGGTTCGAAGCCGGTTTGTTTAACAGATGCCTAACATTGAGGTCAGATGTTCTTCTCAACTTCGGGTTGAGCCGGCCTTCGGATTTGATGCCTGTTTGATTAATAGATGCTTGACAGTGAAGTCAAATGTTCCTCTCAACTTCATGTTGATCCGACCTTCGGGTTCGATGCTTGTTTGTTTAACTAATGCCTGATGGGGAGGTCAGATGTTCCTCTCAACTTCAAGGTGAGCCGCCCTTCATGTTCGATGCCTGTTTGTTTAACAGATGTTTGACGGCGAGGTCAGATGTTCTTCTCAATTAAGGTTTGAGACGGCCTTCGGGTTCGATGCCTGTTTGTTTAATAGATGCCTGACGGCGAGGTTAAATATTCTATTGAACTTCGGGTTGAGGCGGCCTTCGGGTTCGATGCCTGTTTCTTTAACAGATGCCTGACGGCGAGGTCTAATGTTCTCATCAACTTCGGGTTGAGCCGCCCTTCGGGTTCGATGCCTATTTGTTTAACAGATGCCTGATATTATGGTTAGAGTTTCTTATCAACTTTGGGTTGAGCCGGCCTTCGGATTTGATTCCTGTTTGTTTAACAGATGCTTGACAGTGAAGTCAAATGTTCCTCTCAACTTCATGTTGAGCCGACCTTCGGGTTCGATGCCTGTTTGTTTAACAGATGCCTGACGGCGAGGTCAGATGTTCCTCTCAACTTCGTGTTGAGCCGGCTTTCGGGTTCGATGCCTGTTTGTTTAAGAGATGCTTGACGGTGAGGTCAGATGTTCTTTTCAACTTCGTGTTGTGCCGGCCTTCAGGTTTGATGCCTGTTTTTTAACTAATGCCTGATGGGGAGGTCAGATGTTCCTCTCAACTTCAAGGTGAGCCGGCCTTCGGGTTCAATACCTAATTGTTTAATAGATGTTTGACGGCGAGGTCAGATGTTCTTCTCAACTAAGGGTTAAGACGGCCTTCGGGTTTGATGCCTGTTTATTTAACAGATGCCTGACGGCGAGGTCAGATATTCATCTCAACTTCGGGTTGAGCCGGCCTTCAGGTTCCACACCTTTTTGTTTAACAGATGCTTGACAGCGAGGTCATATAATCTTCTCAACTGCGGGTTGAGCCGGCCTTTGGGTTCGATGCCTGTTTATTTAACAGATGCCTGGCGGCTAGGTCAGATGTTCTTCTCATCTTCGGGTTGAGTCGGTCTTCAGGTCCGATTCCTGTTTGTTTAACTAAAGCCAGGCAGTGAGGTCAGATGTTCTTCTAAACTTCGGGTTGAGTCGGCCATCAAATTCGATGCCTGTTTCTTTAACATATGCCTGACAGCGAGGTCAGATGTTTTTCTCAACTTCGTTTTGTGCTGGCCTTCTGGTTCGATGCCTGTTTGTTTAACTAATGCCTGATGGAGAGGTCAGATGTTCCTCTCGACTTCAGGTTGAGCCGGCCTTCGGGTTTGATGCCTGTTTGTTTAACAGATGTTTGATGGCGAGGTCAGAGGTTCTTCTCAATTAAGGATTGAGATGGCCTTCGTGTTCGATGCCTGTTTGTTTAATAGATGCCTGACGGCGAGGTCAAATGTTCTATTGAACTTCGGGTTGAGGCGGCCTTCGGGTTCGATACCTGTTTTTTGACAAATGCCTGACGGCGAGATCTAATATTCTTATCAACTTCGGGTTGAGTCGCCCTTCGGGTTCGATGCCTGTTTGCTTAACAGATGCCTGACGTTGAGGTTAGATGTTCTTCTCAACTTCGGGTTGAGCCGACCTTCGGATTTGATTCCTGTTTGTTTCACAGATGCTTGACAGTGAAGCCAAATGTTCCTCTCAAATTCATGTTGAGCCGACCTTCGGGTTCGATGCCTGTTTGTTTAACAAATGCCTGACCGCGAGGTCAGATGTTCCTCTCAACTTCGTGTTGAGACGGGCTTCGGGTTCGATGCCTGTTTGTTTAACAGATGCTTGACGGCGAGGTCAGATGTTCTTCTCAAGCTCGTGTTATACCGGCCTTCGGGTTCGATGCTTGTTTGTTTAACTAATACCTGATGGGGAGGTAAGATGTTCCTCTAAACTTCAAGGTGAGCCGGCCTTCGGGTTTGATACCTGATTGTTTAACAGATGTTTGACGGCGAGGTCAGATGTTCTTCTCAACTAAGGGTTGACACGGCCTTCGGGTTTGATGCCTGTTTATTTAAAAGATGCCTGACAGCGAGGTCAGATATTCTTCTCAACTTCGAGTTGAGCCGGCCTTCGGGTTCCACACCTTTTTGTTTAACAGATGCTCGATGGCGAGGTCAGATGTTCTTCTCAACTTCGTGTTGAGCCGACCTTTGGGTTCGATGCCTGTTTGTTTAACAGATGCCTGTCGGCTAGGTCAGATGTTCTTCTCAACTTCGGGTTGAGCCGGTCTTCGGGTTCGATTCCTGTTTATTTAACTAAAGCCAGACAGCAAGGTCAGTTGTTCTTCTAAACTTTGAGTTGAGTCGGCCATCAAATTCGATGCCTGTTTGTTTAACACATGCCTGACAGCAAGGTCAGATGTTCTTCTCAACTTCGTGTTGTGTCGGCCTTCAGGTTCGATGCCTGTTTGTTTAACTAATGCCTGATGGGGAGGTCAGATGTTCCTCTCAATTTCACGTTGAGCCGGCCTTCGGGTTTAATGCTTGTTTGTTTAACAGATGTTTGACGGCGATGTCAGATATTCTTTTCAATTAAGGATTGAGACGGCCTTCCGGTTCGATGCCTGTTTGTTTAAATAATGCCTGATGGGGAGGTCATATGTTCCTCTCAACTTCAAGGTGAGCCGGCCTTCGGGTTTGATGCCTGTTTTTTTAACAGATGCTTGACGGCGAGGTCTAATGTTCTTATCAACTTCGGGTTAAGCCTCCCTTCGAGTTCGATGCCTTTTTTATATCAAATGCTTAACGTTGAGGTCAGATGTTCTTCTCAACTTCGTGTTGAGCCGGCCTTCGGATTTGATGCCTGTTTGTTTAACAGATGCTTGACAGTGAAGTCAAATGTTCCTCTCAACTTCATGTTGCGCCAGCCTTATGGTTCGATGCCTGTTTGTTTAACAGATGCCTGACTGCGAGGTCAGATGTTCTTCTCAACTTCGTGTTGGGCCGGCCTTCGGGTTCGATGCCTGTTTGTTTAACTAATGCCTGATGGGGAGGTCGAATGTTCCTCTCAACTTCGAGGTGAGCCGCCCTTTGTGTTCGATACCTATTTTTTTAATAGATGTTTGACGGCGAGGTCAGATGTTCTTCTCAACTAAGGGTTAAGACGACCTTCGGGTTTGATGCCTATTTTTTTAACAGATGCCTTACAGCGAGGTCAGATGTTCTTCTCAACTTCGGGTTGAGCCGGCCTTCGGGTTCCAAACCTTTTTGTTTAACAGATGCCTGACGGCGAGGTCAGATGTTCTTCTCAACTTCGGTGTGAGTCGGCCTTTGGGTTCGATGCCATGTTGTTTAGCAGATGCCCGGTGGCTAGGTCAGATGTTCTTCTCAAATTCGGGTTGAGCCAGCCTTCGGGGTTGATTTCTGTTTGTTTAATTAATGCCTGGCAACGAGGTCGGATGTTCTTCTCAACTTTGGGTTGAGTCGACCATCAAATTTGATGCCTGTTTGTTTAATATATGCCTAACAGTGAGGTCAGATGTTCTTTTAAATTCTGTGTTGTGCCGGCCTTCGAGTTCGATGCCTGTTTGTTTAACTAATGCATGTTGGGGAGGTCAGATGTACCTCTCAACTATAAGTTAAGTCGGCATTCAGGTTTGATGCATGTTTGTTTAACAGATGTTTGACAGCGAGGTCAGATGTTCTTCTCAATTAAGGATTGAGACGACCTTCGGCTTCGATGCCTGTTTGTTTAACAGATGACGGCGTGGTCAAATGTTCTTCTCAACTTCGGGTTGAGCCGGCCTTGGGGTTCGATGCCTGTTTGTTTAAAAGATCCCTAGCAGAGGGGTATAATGTTCTTATCAACTTCGGGTGAACCGCCCTTCGGGTTCGATGCCTGTTTGTTTAACAGATTCCTTACAGCGAGGTCAGATGTTCCTCTCAACTTCGTGTTGGGCCGGCCTTCGGGTTCAATGCCTGTTTGTTTAAGAGATGACTGACGGCGAGGTCTAATGTTCTTATCAACTTCGGGTTGAGCCGCCCTTCGGGTTCGATGGCTGACGGTGAGGTCAGATGTTCTTCTCAACTTCGGGTTGAGCCGGTCTTCGGATTTGATGCCTGTTTGTTTAACAGATGCTTGACAGTGAAGTCAAATGTTCCTCTCAACTTCATGTTAAGCGACATTCAGGTTCGAAGCCTGTTTATTTAACATATTCCTTACAGCGAGGTCAGATGTTCCTCTCAACTTCGTGTTGGGCCGGCCTTCGGGTTCGATGCCTGTTTATTTAAGAGATGCCTGACGACGAGTTCTAATGTTCTTATTAACTTCAGGTTGAGCCTTCCTTCAGGTTCGATGCTTGTTTGTTTAACAGATGACTGATGGCGAGGTCAGATGTTCCTCTCAACTTCGTGTTGAGCCGGCCTTCGGGTTCGATGCCTGCTTGTTTAACAGATGCCTGACGGCGCGGTCAGATGTTCTTCTCAACTTAGTGTTGTGCAAGACTTCGGGTTCGATGCCTGTTTGTTTAACAGATTCCTGACGGGGAGGTCAGATGTTGCTCTCAACTTCTTGTTGAGCCGGCCTTCGGGTTCGATGCCTGTTTGCTTAACAGGTGTTTCACGGCGAGGTAAAATGTTCTTCTCAACTAAGGATTGAGATGGCCTTCGGGTTTGATGCCTGTTTGTTTAACAGATGCCTGACAACGAGGTCAGATGTTCTTCTCATCTTCTGGTTGAGCCGGCTTTCGAGTTCGATGCCTGTTATTTTAACGGATGCCTGATGGCGAGGTCAAATGTTCTTCTCAACTTCCAGTTGAGCCGCCCTTTGGGTTCGATACCTGTTTGTTTAACAGATACCTGACGATGAGATCAGATGTTCTTCTCAACTTCGGGTTGAGTCGGCCTTCGAATTTGATGCCTGTTTGTTTAACAGATGCTTGATAGTGAAGTCAAATGTTCCTCTCAGCTTCATGTTGAGCCGACCATCGGGTTCAATGCCTGTTTGTTTAATAGATGCCTGACGGAGAGGTTAGATGTTCTTCTCAACTTCGTGTTGTACTGGCCTTCGGGTTCGATGCCTGTTTGTTTAACTAATGCCTGATGGGGAGGTCAGATGTTCCTTTAAACTTCAAGTTGAGCCGGCTTTCGGGTTTCATGCCTGTTTGTTTAACAGATGTTTGACAGCGAGGTCAGATGTTCTTCTCAATTAAGGATTGAGACGACATTCGAGTTCGATGCCTTTTTATTTAACAGATGCATGACGGCGAGGTCGGATGTTCTTCTCAACTTCGGGTTGAGTCGGCATTCGGATTCGATGCCTGTTTGTTAACAGATGCCTGATGGCGAGGTCTAATTTTCTTATCAACTTCGTGTTGAGCCGCCATTCGGGTTCAATGCCTGTTTGTTTAAAAGTTGCCTAACGGTGAGGTCAAATGTTCTTCTCAACTTCGGGTTGAGCCGACATTCAGATTTGGTGCCTGTTTGTTTAACAGATGCTTGACAGTGAAGTCAAATGTTCCTCTCAACTTCATGTTGAGCCGACCTTCGGGTTCAATGCCTGTTTGTTTAACAGATGCCAGACGGCAAGCTCAGATGTTCCTCTCAACTTCGTGTTGAGTCGGCCTTCGGGTTCAATGCCTGCTCGTTTAATAGATGCCTGACGGCGAGGTTAGATGTTCTTCTCAACTTCGTGTTGTACCGGCCTTCGGGTTCGATGCCTGTTTGTTTAACTAATGCCTGATAGGGAGGTCAGATGTTCCTCTAAACTTAAAGTTGAGTCGGCCTTCGGGTTTGATGCCTGTTTGTTTAACAGATGTTTGACAGCGAGGTCAGATGTTCTTCACAATTAAGGATTGAGACAGCATTCGGGTTCGATGCCTGTTTATTTAACAGATGCCTGACGGCGAGGTCAGATGTTCTTCTCAACTTCGGGTTGAGCCGGCCTTCAGATTCGATGCTTGTTTTTTAACAGATGCCTGACGGCGAGGTCTAATTTTCTTATCAGCTTCGGGTTGAGACGCCATTCGGGTTCGATGCCTGTTTGTTTAAAAGATGCCTAACTGTAAGGTCAGATGTTCTTCTTAACTCCGGGTTGATCCGAAATTTGGATTTGATGCCTATTTGTTTAACAGATGCTTGACAGTGAAGTCAAATGTTCCTCTCAACTTCATGTTGAGCCGACCTTAGGGTTCGATGCCTGTTTGTTTAACAGATGCCTGACGGCGAGGTTAGATCTTCCTCTGTACATCGTGTTAAGCCGGCCTTCGGGTTCAATGCCTGTTTGTTTAACAGATGTTTGACGGCGAGGTCAAATGTTCTTCTCAACTAAGGGTTGAGACGACCTTCGGGTTTGATGCCAATTTGTTTAACAGATGCCTGGCGGCGAGGTCAGATATTCTTCTCAACTTCGGTTTGAGCCGGCCTTCGGGTTTGATGCATGTTTGTTTAACAGATTCCTGACAGCGAGGTCTAATGTTCTTATCAACTTTCGGTTTAGCTGCCCTTCGGGTTCGATGCCTGTTTGTTTAACAGATGCCTGACGGTGAGGTCAGATGTTCTTCTCAACTTCGGGTTGAGTCGGCCTTCGGATTTGATGCCTGTTTGTTTAACATATGCTTGACAGTGAAGTCAAATGTTCCTCTCAACTTCATGTTGAGCCGACCTTCGCATTCAATGCCTGTTTGTTTAACAGATGCTTGACATCAAGGTCAGATGATCCTTTCCACTTCGTGTTGAGCCAGCCTTCAGAATCGATGCCTGTTTGTTTAACAGATGCTTGACGGCTAGGTCAGATGTTCTTCTAAACTACGTGTTTAGCCAGACTTCGGGTTCGATGCCTGTTTGTTTAACTAATGCCTGATGGGGAGTTCAGATGTTCCTCTCAACTTCAATTTGAGCCGCATTTGGGTTCGATACCTGTTTGTTTAATAGATGTTTGACGGAGAGGTCAAATGTTCTTCTCAATAAAGGATTGAGACGGCCTTCGGGTTCAATGCCTATTTATTTAACAGATGCCTGACGGCGAGGTCAGATGTTCTTCTCAACTTCGGGTTGAGCCGGCCTTCGGATTCGATGCCTGTTTTTTAACAGATGCCTGACGGCGAGGTCTAATTTTCTTATCAATTTCGGGTTGAGCCGCCATTCGGGTTCGATGCCTGTTTGTTTAAAAGATGCCTAACGGTGAGGTGATATATTCTTCTCAACTTCGGGTTGAGCCGAGATTCGGATTTGATGCCTGTTTGTTTAAGATGCTTGACAGTGAAGTCAAATGTTCCTCTCAACTTCATGTTGAGTCGACCTTAGGGTTTGATGCCTGTGTTTTTAACAGATGCCTGACGGCGAGGTCAGATCTTCCTATGAACTTCGTGTTAAGCCGGCCTACGGGTTCGATGCCTATTTGTTTAAGAGATGTTTGACTGCGAGGTCAAATGTTCGTCTCAACTAAGGGTTGAGACGGCCTTCGGGTTTGATACCAATTTGTTTAACAGATGCCTGACGGCGAGGTCAGATGTTCTTCTCAACTTCGGTTAGAGCCGGCCTTCAGGTTCGATGCCTTTTTGTTTAACAGATGCCTGACGGTTAGGTCTAATGTTCTTATCAACTTTGGGTTGAGCCCCCCTTCGGGTTCGATGCCTGTTTGTTTAATAGATGCCTGACGGTGAGGTCAGATGTTCTTCTCAACTTCGGGTTGAGCCGACCTTCGGATTTGATGCCTGTTTGTTTAACATATGCTTGACAGTGAAGTCAAATGTTCCTCTCAACTTCATGTTGAGCCGACCTTCGGGTTCGATGCTTGTTTGTTTAACAGATGCCTGACATCGAGGTTAGATGTTCCTTTCCAATTCGTGTTGAGCCGGCCTTCGGAATCGATGCCTGTTTGTTTAACAGATGCTTGACAGCTAGGTCAGATGTTCTTCTCAACTTCGTGTAGTGCCAGAGTTCGGGTTCGATGCCTGTTTGTTAACTAGTGCCTGATGGAGAGGTCAGATGTTCCTCTCAACTTCAATTTGAGTCGCCTTCGGGTTCGATACCTGTTTGTTTAACAGATGCTTGACGTCAAGGTCAGATGTTCTTCTCAATTAAGGATTGAGACGGCCTTCGGGTTCGATGCCTGTTTATTTAACAGATGCCTGACGGCGAGGTCAGATATTCTTCTCAACTTCGGGTTGAGTCGGCCTTCGGATTCGATGCCTGTTTTTTAACAAATGCCTGACGGTGAGGTCTAATTTTCTTATCAATTTCAGGTTGAGCCGCCATTCGGGTTCGATGCCTGTTTGTTTAAAAGATGCTTAACGATGAGGTGATATGTTCTTCTCAACTTCGGGTTGAGCCGACATTCAGATTTGATGCCTGTTTGCTTAACAGATGCTTGACAGTGAAGTCAAATGCTCCTCTCAACTTCGGATTGAGTCGGCCTTCAGATTCCACGCCTGTTTGTTTAACAGATGACTGACGATGAGGTCAGATGTTCTTCTCAACTTCAGGTTGAGCCGGCCTTCGGGTTCCACGCCTGTTTGTTTAACAGATGCCTGACGACGAGGTCAAATGTTCTTCACAACTAAGGGTTGAGCCGGCCTTTAGGTTCAATGCTTTTTTATTTAACAGATGCCTGGAGGCAAGGTGATATGTTCATCTCAACTTCGGGTTGAGCCGGCCTTCGGGTTTGATGCCTGTTATTTTAACAGATGCCTGACGGCGAGGTCAAATGTTCTTCTCAACTTCGGGTTGAGCCGGCCTTCGGGTTCGATGCCTTTTTGTTTAACAGATGCCTGACGGCGAGGTCTAATGTTCTTATCAACTTCGGGTTGAGCCGCCCTTCGGGTTCGATGCCTGTTTGTTTAACAGATGCCTGACGGTGAGGTCAGATGTTCTTCTCAACTTCGGGTTGAGTCGGCCTTCGGATATGATGCATGTTTGTTTAACATATGCTTGACTGTGAAGTCAAATGTTCCTCTCAACTTCATGTTGAGCTGGCCTTCGGGTTCGATGCCTGTTTGTTTAACAGATGCCTGACGTCGAGGTCAGATGTTCTTCTCAACTTCGTGTTGTGCCATACTTCGGGTTCGATGCCTGTTTGTTTAACTAATGCCTGATGGGGAGGTCAGATGTTACTCTCAACTTCAATTTGAGCCGCCTTCGGGTTCGATACCTGTTTGTTTAACAGATGTTTGACGGCGAGGTCAAATGTTCTTCTCAACTAAGGGTTGAGACGGTCTTCGGGTTCGATGCATGTTTGTTTAACAGATGCCTGACGGCGAGTCCAGATGTTCTTCTCAACTTCGGGTTGAGCCGATCTTCGGGCTCGATGCCTGTTATTTTAACAGATGACTGACGGCGAGGTCAAATGTTCCTCTCAACTTTGTGTTGAGCCGACTTTCGGGTTCGATGCCTGTTTGTTTAACAGATGCCTGACGGCGAGGTATAATGTTCTTATCAACTTCGGGTTGAGCCGCCCTTCGGGTTCGATGCCTGTTTGTTTAACAGATACCTCACGACGAGGTCATATGTTCCTCTCAATTTTGTGTTGAGGCGGCCTTCAGATTCCATGCCTGTTTGTTTAACAGATACCTGACGGCGAGGTAAGATGTGCTTCTCAACTTCCGGTTGAGCCGGCCTTGTTTGTTTAACAGATGCCTGACAGTGAGGTCATATGTTCTTCTCAACTTCGGGTTGAGCCGGCCTTCGGATTTGATGCCTGTTTGTTTAACAGATGCTTGACAGAGAAGTCAAATGTTCCTCTCAATTTCATGTTGAACCGACCTTCGGGTTCGATGCCTGTTTTTGTAACAGATGCCTGACGGCAAGGTCTAATGTTCTTATCAACTTCGGGTTGGGCCACCCTTTGGGTTCGATGCCTGTTTCTTTAACAGATGCCTCACAGCGAGGTCATATGTTCCTCTTAACTTCGTGTAGAGCCGCCCTTCGGGTTCGATGCCTGTTTATTTAACTAATGCCTGATGGGGAGGTCAGATGTTCCTCTCAACTTCAAGTTGAGCCGGCCTTCGGGTTCGATGCCTGTTTGTTTAACAGATGTTTGACGGCGAGGTCAGATTTTCTTCTCTACTACGGGTTGAGACGGCCTTCGGGTTTGATGCCTCTTAGTTTAACAGATGCTTGACGGTAAAGTCATATGTGCTTATCAACTTTCGATTGAGCCGGCCTTCGGGTTCGAGGCCTGTTTGTTTAATAGATGCCTGACAGCGAGGTCAGATGTTCCTCTCGATTTCGTGTTGAGCCGGCCTTCGGGATCGATGCCTATTTGTTTAATAGATTCCTGACAGCGAGGTCAGATGTTCTTCTCAACCTCGTGTTGAACCGGCCTCCGGGTTCGATGCCTGTTTGTTTAACAGATGCTTGACAGCGAGGTCAGATGTACTTCTCAGCTTCGTGTGAGCCGGCCTTCGGGTTCGATGCCTTTTTGTTTAACAAATAACTGACATTGAGGTCAGATGTTCTTCTCAACTTCGGATTGAGTCGGCCTTCAGATTCCACGCCTGTTTGTTTAACCGATGACTGACGATGAGGTCAGATGTTCTTCTCAACTTCAGGTTGAGCCGGCCTTCGGGTTCCACGCCTGTTTGTTTAACAGATTCCCGACGACGAGGTCATATGTTCTTCTCAACATCAGGTTGAGCCGGCCTTTAGGTTCAATGCTTGTTTATTTAACAGATGCTTGGAGGCAAGGTCAGATGTTCATCTCAACTTCGGGTTGAGCCGGCCTTCGGGTTTGATGCCTGTTATTTTAACAGATGCCTATCGGCGAGGTCAAATGTTCTTCTCAACTTCGGGTTGAGCTGGCCTTCGGGTTCGATGCCTTTTTGTTTACATATGCCTGACGGTGAGGTCAGATGTTCTTCTCAACTTCGGGTTGAGCCGACATTCGGATTTGGTGCCTGTTTGTTTACTAGATGCTTGACAGTGAAGTCAAATGTTCCTCTTAACTTCATGTTGAGCCGACCTTCGGGTTCAATTCCTGTTTGTTTAACAGATGCCTGACGGCGAGGTTAGATGTTCTTCTCAACTTCGTGTTGTACCGGCCTTCGGGTTCGATGCCTCTTTGTTTAACTAATGCCTGATGGGGAGGTCAGATGTTCCTCTTAACTTCAAGTTGAGCCTGCCTTCGGGTTCGAGGCCTGTTTGTTTAACAGATGCCTGACAGCGAGGTCAGATGTTCCACTCGACTTCGAGTTGAGCCGGCCTTCGGAAACGATGCCTGTTTGTTTAATAGATTCCTGACAGCGAGGTCAGATATTCTTCTCAACCTCGTGTTGAACCGGCCTCCGGGTTCGATGCCTATTTGTTTAACAGATGCCTGACAGCGAGGTCAGATGTACTTCTCAACTTCGTGTTGAGCCGGCCTTCGGGTTCGATGCCTTTTTGTTTAACAGATAACTGACATCGAGGTCAGATGTTCTTCTCAACTTCGGATTGAGTCGGCCTTCAGATTCCACCCCTGTTTGTTTAACAGATGACTGACGATGAGGTCAGATGTTCTTCTCAACTTCAGGTTGAGCCGGCCTTTGGGTTCCACCCTGTTTGTTTAATAGATACCAGACGACGAGGTCATATATTCTTCTTAATATCAGGTTGAGCCGACCTTTAGGTTCAATGCTTATTTATTTAACAGATGCCCGAAGGCAAGGTTAGATGTTCATCTCAACTTCGTGTTGAGCCGGCCTTCGGGTTCGATTCCTTTTTGTTTAACTGATGTCTAACAGTAAGGTTACATGTTCTTCTCAACATCGGGTTGAGCCGGCCTTCGGGTTCGATGCCTGTTTGTTTAATAGATGCCTGACGGCAAGGTAAGATGTGCTTCTCAACTTCTGGTTGAGCCGACTTTGTTTGTTTAACAGATTCCTGATAGTGAGGTCGGATGTTCTTCTCAACTTCGGGTTGAGCCGGCCTTTGGATTTGATGCCTTTTTGTTTAACAGATGCTTGACAGTGAAGTCAAATGTTCCTCTCAACTTCATGTTGAGCCGGCCTTCGGGTTCGATGCGTGTTTGTTTAACAGATGCCTGATAGTGAGGTCTAATGTTCTTATCAACTTCGGAATGAGCGTCCCTTCGGGTTCGATGCCTGTTTGTTTAATAGATGCCTCACGGCGAGGTCATATGTTCCTCTCAACTTCGTGTTGACCCGCCCTTCGGGTTCGATGACTGTTTGTTTAACTAATGCCTGATGGGGAGGTCAAATGTTCCTCTCAACTTCAAGTTGAGCCGAACTTTGGGTTCGATGCCTGTTTGTTTAATAGATGTTTGACGGCGAGGTCAGATTTTCTTCTCTACTAAGGGTTGAGACGGCCTTCGGGTTCGATGCCTCTTTGTTTAACAAATTCCTGACGGTTAGGTCAGATGTTCTTATCAACTTCGGGGTGAGCCAGCCATCGGATTTGATGCCTGTTTGTTTAATAGATGCTTGACAGTGAAGTCAAATATTCCTCTCAACCTCATGTTGAGCCGACCTTCGGGTTCGATGCCTATTTGTTTAACAGATGCCTGACAGCGATGTCAGATGTTTCTCTCAACTTCGTGTTGAGCCAGCCTTCATGTTCGATGCCTGTTTGTTTAACAGATGCCTGACAGCGAGGTCAGATGTTCTTCTCGACTTCGTGTTGAGATGGCCTTCGGGATCGATGCCTGTTTGTTTAATAGATGCCTGACAGCGAGGTCAGATGTTCTTCTCAACTTCGTGTTGAGCCGACCTCCGGGTTCGATATTTGTTTGTTTAACAGATGCCTGACATCGAGGTCATATGTTCTTCTCAACTTCGGGTTGAGCCCGCCTTCGGATTCCATGCATGTTTGTTTAACAGATGCCTGACGATGAGGTCAGATGTTCTTCTCAACTTCAGGTTGAGCCTGCCTTCGGGTTCCACGCCTGTTTGTTTAGCAGATGCCTGACGACGAGGTCAAATGTTCTTCTCAACTTCAGGTTAAGTCGGCCTTTGGGTTCAATGCTTGTTTATTTAACAGATGCCTGGTGGCAAGGTCAGATGTTTTTCTCAACTTCGGATTAAGCCGGCCTTCGGGTTCGATTCCTGTTTGTTTAATTGATGCCTAACAACAAGGTCAGATGTTCTTCTCAAACTCGGGTTGAGCCGGCTATCAAATTTGATGCCTGTTTGTTTAACAGATGCCTGACAGCAAGGTTAGATGTTCTTCTCAACTTCGGGTTTAGTCGGCCTTCGAGTTCGATGCATGTTTGTTTAACAGATCCCTGAAGGCAAGGTCAGATATTCTTATGAACTTCGTGTTGAGCCGGGCTTCGGGTTCAATGCCATTTTGTTTAACAGATGCCTGACGGCGAGGTCAGATGTTCCTCTCAACTTCGTGTTGTGCAAGCCTCAGGGTTCGATACCTGTTTGTTTAACAGATGCCTGACGGCAAGGTCAGATGTATTTCTCAACTTCGCGTTAAGCCGCCCTTCGGGTTCGAAGCCTGTTTGTTTAACAGTTGCTTGACGGTGCGGTCAATTGTTCTTCTCAACTTCAGGTTGAGTCGGCCTTCGGGTTCGATGCCTATTTGTTTAACAAATTCCTGACAGCGAGGTCAGATGTTCTTCTTAACTTTGGGTTGAGCCGACCTTCAGGTTCGATGCCTGACAGCGAGGTCAGATGTTCTTCTCAACTTTGGGTTGAGCCGGCCTCTGGGTTCGATGCCTGTTTTTTTAACAGATCCCTAACGGTGATGTCAGATGTACTTCTCAACTTTGTGTTGAGCCGGCCTCCAGGTTCGATGCCTGTTTGTTTATCAGATGCCTGACAGCGAGTTCATATGTACTTCTCAACTTCGTGTTGAGCCAGACTTCAGGTTCAATGCCTTTTTATTTAATAGATAACTGACATCGAGGTCAGATGTTCTTCTCAACTTCGGGATGAGCTGGCCTTTGGGTTCCACGCCTATGTGTTTAATAGATGCCTGACGACGATGTCAGATGTTCTTCTCAACTTCAAGTTGAGTCGGCCTTCGGGTTCCACGCCTGTTTGTTTAACAGATGTCTGACGACGAGGTCAGATGTTCTTCTCAACTTCAGGTTGAGCCGGCCTTCGGGATCAATGCTTGTTTGTTTAACAAATGCCTGGCGGCAAGGTCAGATGTTCTTCTCAACTTCGGGATGAGCTGGCCTTCGGGTTCGATTCCTGTTTGTTTAACTGATGCATGACAGCAAGGTCTGATGTCCTTCTCAACCTCGGGTTGAGCCGACCATCAAATTTGATGCCTGTTTGTTTAACAGATGCCTGAGAACGAGGTCAGATGTTCTTCTCAACTTCAGGTTGAGCCGGCCTTCGAGTTCGATGCCTAGTTTTTTAAACAGATCCTTGACGGCGAGGTCAGATATTCTTATGAACTTCGTGTTGAGCCGGCCTTCGGGTTCGTTGCCTATTTGTTTAACAGATGCCTGACGGCGAGGTCAGATGTTTCTCTCAACTTTGTGTTGTGCCAGCTTCAGGGTTCGATGCCTGTTTGTTTAACAGATGCCTAACGACAAGGTCAGATGTACTTCTGAGCTTCGTATTAAGCCGGCCTTCGGGTTCGAAGCCTGTTTGTTTAACAGATGCCTGACGACGAGGTCAGATGTTCTTCTCAACTTCGGGTTGAGCCGACCTTCAGGTTCGATGCCTGTTTATTTAAGAGTTGCCTGACGACGAGGTCATATGTTCTTCTCAACTTCAGGTTGAACCGATCTTCAGGTTCGATGCCTGTTTATTTAACCGATGCCTGACGGTGAGGTCAGATGTTCTTCTCAACTTCGGGTTGGGTCGGCCTTCGGATTTGATACCTGTTTGTTTAACAGATGCTTGATTGTGAAGTTAGTTGTTCCTCTCAACTTCATGTTGAGCCGACCTTCGGGTTCGATGTGTGTTTGTTTAACAGATGCCTGATGGCGAGGTCTAATGTTCTTATCAACTTCGGGTTGAGCCGCCCTTCGGGTTCGATGCCTGTTTGGTTAACAGATGCCTCACGGCGAGGTCATATGTTCCTCTCAACTTCGTGTTGACCCGCCCTTCGGGTTCGATGCCTGTTTGTTTAACTAATGCCTGATGGGGAGGTCAGATGTTCCTCTCAACTTCAATTTGAGCCGACCTTCGGGTTCGATGCATGTTTGTTTAATAGATGTTTGACGGCGAGGTCAGATTTTCTTCTCTACTAAGGGTTGAGACGGCCTTCGGGTTTGATGCCTTTTTGTTTAACAGATGCCTGACGGTGAGGTCAGATGTTCTTCTCAACTTCGGGTTGAGCCAGCCTTCGGATTTGATGCCTGTTTGTTTAATAGATGCTTGATAGTGAAGTCAAATATTCCTCTCCGTGCAAACAGGCCGTCATATTTAGGCATCCACTTTCATCGTGCATCTTTGTGAACTGGTAAAATCTTTTTGAGTACAAGTTCCCCTTCTTAGAATTCTCGGACACGAACTTTCTTGTCAAAATCCCTCTTGATCCTTTTCTGATATAACTGACCATGACACATCGCAGACATGCGCTTCTCGTCGATAAGATTCAACTGATCAAACCTTTCTCTCACCCATTCTGCTTCTTCAAGCTTGGTCTCCATTATGACTCTCAAAGAAGGTATTTCGACCTCAATAGGAAGTACCGCATCCATTCCATATACCAAAGAAAAAGGGGTTTCCCCTGTTGAAGTGAGGACGGACGTTTTGTACCCATGCAATGCAAATGGTAGCATCTCATGCCAATCTCTGTAAGTTTTCACCATCTTTTGCAAAATCTTTTTGATGTTTTTATTCGCAGCTTCTACAACTCCATTCATCTTGGGACGATAAGGAGAGGAATTGTGATGTTTAATTTTGAAGTCATCGCACAACTCTTTCATGACTTTGTTGTTCAAATTGGTGCCATTGTCCATTATGATTCGGCTCGGAATTCCGTAACGACAGATAATCTCCTTCTTGATAAAATGGGCCACCACTTGTCGAGTAACATTAGTGTAGGATGCGGCTTCAACCCACTTTGTGAAATAATCAATGGCAACCAGAATAAATCGGTGTCCGTTAGAAGCTTTTGGCTCAATTTCCCTAATCATATCAATGCCCCACATAGAGAAAGGCCACAGTGATGACAATAAATTTAGCAACGTTGGAGGTACATGCATCTTGTCCGCATAAATCTGGCACTTGTGACATTTCCTGGCATATTGAATACAGTCAGTTTCCAAAGTCAACCAGTAATAACCAGCCCTTAAAATCTTTTTAGACATAGCATATCCATTGGCATGAGTGCCAAATATTCCCTCATGAACATCTTGCATTAACAATTCTGCTTCTTGTCTGTCGACACATCTAAGCAGGATCATATCATGATTTCTTTTGTAAAGCACATCATTGCTGAGAAAGAACTTGGATGCTAATCGTCTCAGAGTTTTCTTGTCAAGTGACATAGCATCTGCTGGATACTCTTGTTTTAACAGATAATTCTTGATGTCGTGGAACCAGGGCTTATCATTAATTTCTTCTTCAACCATCTGACAGTAGGCGGGCTCGGTCTTGCGTTCAATTCGGATGAGAGTGGCATCATTGATATCCCTGACTTTCCACATTGAGACTAACATGGCTAGGGCATCGGCGATGTGATTTTCAGACCTCGGAACATGCTTGAAGGTGATTTCATCAAAATACTCAATCATTTGAACAATGTAGGCTCTGTAAGGGATCAGATTCTCATGTCTAGTTTCCCAGTCACTAGTAACTTGATAAATAACCAAAGTGGAATCTCCCCTTACTTCAAGAAGTTTGATTTTGAGGTCGATAGCTGCTTCGAGGCCGAGAATGCATGCTTCATATTCGGCGATATTGTTCGTGCAGTCAAAATCCAACCTGGCGGTGAATGGAGTGTAACCACCTTCCGGACTCATTAAAACGACGCCTACACCATGCCCACTGTAGTTGGAGGAACCACCAAACATCATTTTCCACCCAAGACCTGTCTGCGGACCCTCATCAATACCTGGCTCTTCACAATCTTTTACCAACATAATGTCCTCATATGGGAAATCAAATTTGAGAGACTCATAATCTTCCACTGGTTGATCTGCAAGATATTCTGACAAAACACTACCCTTGATAGACTTCTGGGCTACATACTGGATGTCGTATTCTGATAATAACATATGCCAACGGGCGAGCCGTCCGGTCTAAGCAGGTTTCTCAAAAATATACTTTATCTGATCCATTTTTGAAATCAACAAAGTGGTATGACAAATCATGTATTTCCTCAAGCGTCTGGCAGCCCATGCTAAAGCATAACAAGTTTTCTCCAGAAGTGAATATCGGCTTTCACAATCAGTAAACTTCTTACTCAAATAATAAATAGCATGTTCTTTTCGTCCGGACTCGTCCTGCTGACCTAACACACAATCCATTGAATTCTCAAGCACTGTCAAATACATGAAGAGAGGTCTCCCCGGAATAGGAGGTATCAAGATCGGAGGTTCTTGTAGGTAACCCTTGATCTTATCAAACCCTTGCTGACAATCTGAATTCCAAACGACCGTCTGATCCTTGCGTAACAATTTGAAGATGGGCTCGCAAGTAGGGGTCATATTGGAAATAAATGTGGATATGTAGTTCAGTCTTCCAAGAAAACCTCTGACTTGCTTCTCAGTTTGTGGAGTTGATATATCTTGAATGGCTCGGACTTTATCTGGATCCACCTCAATCCCTCGGTGACTGACAATGAAACCGAGTAACTTCCCAGATCTTACCCCAAAGGTGCACTTAACTGGATTCAGTCTCAACTGATATTTTCTGAGTCTCTTAAATAACTTCAAAAGATGTTCCAAATGGTCCTCCTCACTCTGAGATTTGGCTATCATGTCATCAACGTATACCTCTATCTCTTTGTGCATCATGTCATGAAATAAAGCCACCATGGCTCTTTGATAAGTAGCACCTGCATTCTTCAGGCCAAAAGGCATAACTCTATAACAGTAAGTCCCCCACGGAGTAATGAAAGTATTTTTTCCATGTCATCGGGATCCATCTTAATCTGATTGTAACCGGAGAAACCATCTATAAATGAGAAAACTACAAAACGAGCCGTATTATCCACCAACGTATCAATATGCGGCAAAGGGAAATCATCCGTCAGAATGGCCTTGTTCAGGTCTCTATAATACACACACATTCTGACTTTCCCATCCTTTTTTGGTACAGGTACAATATTGGCCACCCATTCGGGGTATTTGGACACTGCTAAGAAACCGGCGTCAATATGCTTTTTTACTTCATCTCGAATCTTGAGAGCCATGTCAGGTCTTGTTCTTCGGAGCTTTTGTTTAACCGGTGGGCATCACTGCATGTTGGAATGGCTTAATTTGTTAAAACACATAAAGACAAATGCAGCACACAAAAGAGAAAATTGTTTTGGTTTTTTTAAGATTACCATTTTTCTTTTAAAATGAAAGCAAAAGCAGTAAAGGAAATTAACAAAATAATTCGTTTTTCATTGATTTTCTTGAAAGCACGGGGCCCTTACAAAACATTCCTATAGCCTTGGGCATGGCTATGGAGATTCAAAACAAAAACAAAAAAAGAAAGACAAACAAATTACTTTAACTCAGGAAAGACCATAGGAATCTCAATAGCTTCCCAGTTGCTCAAGGCAGATTCGCCATGATACACTAACTGTTCAAGGTCTTCATCTTCAAAATCTTCTTCCACAACACTAACTTGGAATCCTCCACTGATGAATACTTCTTGTATAGTCTTTGGGCGTCCTTTGTCATGTGTCGGTGCTTCATCATGAGTTGGTTTGTAACCCAACCCTTGGCGATCCATCTTTGGCTTCACTTCAATAACCTCTCCCCAACCTGCAGGAGTACCTTCTTCCAGTGTAGACTTGATGCTCTGAGCGGATGCAAAAGATGGACCACTCTTAGCCACTGTTTCCTCTAACATCACTGCGTTAGCTATCTCGAGTGCCTGAAAGGAAGTTTCTAAGGCGCCTTCATCTGCCTCAATATACTTTAATGATGACAGATTGCTCACCATTAGGTCCTTTTCATCGTGTACAATCACCAACTTGTCATTCACAACAAATTTCATTCTTTGATGTAAAGTGGAAGTCACCGCCCCAGCTAAATGAATCCACGGTCGCCCCAACAAACAACTATAAGCTGGGTTAATGTCCATGAATTGGAATGTAATATCGAACACATGAGGTCCTATCATGATTGGCAATTCTACCTCTCCAACAACTGTTCTTCTTGAACCGTCAAAAGCTTTTACAATCAATGACGTCGGTTTCATTTCTGCCCCTGCATATGCTAACTTCGCGAGCGACCTTGCGGGCAATACATTCAATGAGGATCCAGTGTCGACTAAAACTCGTGCCATTGAATCTTCTTGGCACCTGACAGATATGTGCAACGCACGGTTGTGATTATGTTCTTCTTTTGGCAACTCTGCATCACTAAAACTCAGGGTGTTACATGCAGTAATGTTGGCTATCACTAAGTCAAATTGTCCGAGAGTTATATCTTTTGTCACATGTGCCTGCTTCAATACTTTTTGCAGAGCTTCTCTGTGGGCTGAAGAGTTCATCAAGAGAGACAAGATCGATATCTTCGATGGGGTTTGGTGAAGCTGATCAATAACCCTGTAATCACTTTTCCGACTAATCCTTAAGAATTCCTCGTCGTCTCCCTCAGTACTTGGTACCTCTTTTTCTTTTGTCGCCGCAGGTGTGACCTCTTTTGGAACGGCTACTGTTATCTTTGGCTGATAGATTCGACCACTACGGGTCATTTTGCTTGTACCTGCAATGTTTGTCACGTCCACTTGGTCGTCTTTCACTGTCTCTTTCTGACTAACCCTCTCAGATCCTCGGTCTATCACAGTCATGTCATATTTCCATGGAACAGCCTTCGTGCTTTCAAAAGGAAATGGTCTTGGTTTCTGAATAATAATCGGTCGAGGTTGATTGATAGCCGATTTGCTGAAAACAGGCTTCACACTTTTGTTGGTCATTTTGAACACCGGAACTTTCTCACCTTTCTTTGGTAAATTAAAAACAGGCTCAATTACCGAAACTTATTCTTTCCTCACCTTACTACACACTTGCAATAATCCATCATCAATCAATCTTTGTATATCTCCTCGTACCACATCACACCCTCTAGAATCAATAGAACATTCTTCACAATCATCATGGGTACCTTCTATCAATCCTACTTTCAACAGCTTCTCGTGAAGTAACTTTACCGGAGTCTTGATCTCTGACACACCTCGGACTATCTTTTCATCTGAAACTTCTTCTATAGCATTAACCCCTCCATGATTCGGCAATGGATTGCTTTTAACATTTGGGGGTACATCATCAAAAGATAAGATCTTCTTTTCTATCAACTCCCTGACAAGATGTTTTAAGTCAAGACATCCTTCTAAATCATGACCGGCAGCGCCTTCGTGAAAGGCACAATGACCATTCGGATTATAGTGAGGAGATGTAGTGTCTGGATTTAACGGTCGTGTTGTTACTAATCCTTGCTGCACCAAAGAGGGGTACAACTCTGTGTAAGTCATCGGTATCTGAGGAAGTGGCGGTTTTGTTGTTGGTCTCCGATTCTGGTAGTTCTGTCTGGGTGCCTGAGCTCTAGGCTGATGATGTTGTTGATAGGGTGGAGCGTTGGGAGCTCGTTGATACCCTTGTTGAATTGGCTGATATACAGGTGTTGGCACTGCCTGATAGCTGGGAATAGGATGATTGAAAGCCGGAGTTACAGCTGCCACATATGGTTGTTGGGTATACTGCAACGGATACATTGGTCATTGTTGCTGGGATTGCTGAACATAACTTGCTTGAGGCTGGTGAACAAAGCCTTGCTGAGGTTGTTGAACATAACTTTGCTGATACTGTTGGTAAGGCGGTCTCCAGGTGCGACTCTTTCTTCCCACGGTTACTGCATTTGTCTCCCCTTCCTTCTTTTTATGAAAATTACTGCTGAACTTCTTGACATTGTTGTTACCAGAACTGCTGGAACCACTAGCCACCTTTCCATTCTTCATTCCTAACTCCACTCTCACCCCCACTGCAACTATATCAGAAAAACTTGCGGTTACACTACTGATCATCTTCTCATAAAACTCCGGTCTTACTGTATCGACGAACCAATCTGTCAACTCTTTTTCACTCAAAGGAGGTTCCACCTGAGAGGCGGTTTCCCTCCACCTTTGTGCATATTCTTTGAAAGATTCCAAACTCTTTTGTGACATACTCAGTAACTGTCTTCTATCAGGGGCTAAATCCATGTTGTACTTGTAATGTTTTACGAAAGCATCGGCCAGGTCTTGGAAACTGTGAATACGAGACTGATCCAGACCCAAATACCATTTAGAAGGAGCTCCTTTCAAACTATCCTGGAAACAGTGAATCATCAACTTGTCATCTTCTACATGAGCGGCCATTCTTCGGTAATACATAATCAGATGCGTCCGAGGACAAGTAGCACTAGAATACTGATCAAAATTGGGAACTTTGATTTTTGGCGGAATTACCAATCCAGACACTAAGCACATATCTCTGGCATCAGTACCAAAGATGTCATTCCCTTCCATTGCTCTGTCTTTCCTGCCTATAGTCTCTACACTTTCTTTCAACTTATCATGTTGTCCACTCTCCTTTTCATACCCATCAAGACCTTCGTACACTTGTGGAGGATTATGAAAGGCAGGGCGCGCTTGAATCTGAACAGATGGCTGAGTGTAAGTAGGGATAGCTTGAGGAACTTCTGCCCCTAGGGGAACTGCTTGTTGACTGACTGTTGGTGGAGCTACAAAGCCAGGCGGTAACCCATATGGTGGAACATTTGCAACAGTGACTGCCGTTGGGATCGGCTCTACAACTATGCCAGTGATTTCAGAAACAACAGTGGCTTGAGTGTCCATCTTTGCACGAATGACTTGTAGGGCTTCCATGATCTGCCCCATGCCTCCTCGTAGCTCTCCAAGTTCATTATCAATCCTGTCCACATCCAAATTATGTCCTTCCATTCTTAGGCGAGCTTGGGCTCGGGTATTGTATCGGTGTTGAGGATTCAATGTGATTCTCTCTCTCTCTGGAGACAAGACAGCGAGATGAGACACAACACAAGAATATGCACATGCAATGCTTATGAAATGAAAAATGCAACAATGCAAAATTAATCATTCAAGGAATCCAAAGAAATATTTGCAAAAATTATAATAATGGGGAAATAAAGCAAACTCAAAGTCTTCATAGATTAATGATTGAGAGTTTTACAACAACAATTCTGAAACTGAAATACAAGTCTTCAATACAGATACATGATGAAATAAAACGGAAAACAAAAGGATCTTAGATCTTCTGGTTGGATGGCCCTTCGTCTTCTGGCTGATTTCTCTTTTGACGGATCAACTCTTGAAGCTCTTCCTTCTCTTGCATAACCCTGAAATACTTATCCCTCCAAGCCTTTCCTTCTTTTTTAGCTTTTGCCAAAGCAGCCTTCAATTCTTCTACGAGAATAGGTTTGGGCGAGTCAGGCTCGAAGCGAGTATAGAACATCTTCAATGCTGCTTCCCTTACCCATGATAAGTAAGATTCTGAAACAGTGGTGTCATGGTAACCTAGGGCAGTTACTCCTCTTGTGTGGACATGACGCCAAGCATACACAATCTGAGCCCTGTAAGCGGGATTCTTCCCCTCTTCAATGTAGAAGCTTCTCAAAAAGTCTGGGTCTGGTTCACTCTCCATCGGGTGCCCCAACTACCGACGAGCTAAAATAGGATTATAGTTGATGCAACCATTAACGCTGATGAGCGGTACATTCGGGAAATCCCCACAACTTTAGATCATGGCAATCCCCCCATACATAGGGTCATACCACTTAATATCTGAGTGTTTGAGTAACAACAGCTTTTCAATCCATGAGAGCCCATTTTGCTTATCCCAGAGGGCTGGAATTCTTGGCAAGTGCGAAATAAACCACTTGTGCAAGAGAACGGTGCAACATTCAATCTGACCAACTCCATAACGGTTCCTACAGTGGATGGAAAAGTACACATCAGCCAACAAAGTAGGTACAAGGTTCTTGATTAAGAAAAGGTTGATTGCATTTACGTCCACAAAATCATTAGCAGTCGGGAACAGGAACAGTCCGTAGATAAGTAAAACCATGATGGCCTCAAATGCTTCAGAATTTTTCGACAAGGCATAGCTTTGAGCTTTTTCATACAGGAACATAGCCAGAAATCCATACAACCCTCCCTTAGCAATCATGTGAGATCGTACTTCGTCCACCTCCAAATACACGGCCTCTACAACTGCTCTTTCATTAAGAGTCTCTTCTCTTCCAGAAAATGGTCTAGGAGTGACGCCTACTCCCATCAGGGCAGAATATTCTTCCAAGGTTGACAGCAACTGATAATCTGGAAATGTGAAACAGTGATAGGTTGAATCATAGAACAGTACGAGTGCGGACAACATCTCTTCATATACTTGAACTTCTAGCAAAGACAACATATTCCCATACTTCTCTCTGAATGCCTCGGGTTCTTCTACTAAGCTTCCCAGTTTCTTCAAGTTCTCAAATTTTGGGCTTCGGAACACAATCTCTGCTTTCTTTCCAGAATCCATCTTATAATATCTGCAAAATAATCTTTAATTCCTTGAATGATTAATTAATGAGAATGCAAATGCAAAGGTTTCATGGAACTCAGATTTTGTAAACATCAAAACATCATTTCATTTCATTGATTTTTAAGTCTTGAATTACAAAATAGTACATCTTACAAAAAGTCCTAAACATAGAGCTAACGATATTTTAACAAAAGTCCTCTCTTGCTTTGATCTTATTGAGTTCTTCTTCTATCCGCGTCTTCTCAAGAATGAGCTTGTCCACCATTAACTTCCATGGAGTTGACTGATGGCTGGAATAAAATAAATCTTCCTGCACCTTGCTCTTCTTACAAACAATCATTTCTTCATCCTTCAACTGAAGTTGTCTATGGAGTTCATTATTTTCTTCCACGGCCACTTGGTACTTGTATCTCCAGGCTACATCAGTTTGTTGTGATTTTCTCAAAGCAATCTTCAACTTCTCCTCTTCAGACATAAAGATCAATGGGGGTTCCTTCTTCAAAACCATGGGTTCCTGCTGAGGATAAGGCATCTTCAGCTAAATAGCTCTCTTTCGGACCCATTGGAGATAAGGCTCGAGAGAGATGCAATTAGGTTTCCCTAAGTCTTCCTTTCCTTTCTTATGCACATGACCCCAAGCTTTTAGGATCTCTTTTCTTAATTCTGTTTCTCCCTTAAAGAAAATATTCTCCACATGAGCGCTATTAGGTTTGTCTTTCAAAGGATATCCAAGCTGTCGGCGAGCGAGAACAGGGTTGTAACTGATTCCTCCATTTGTACCAAGAAGAGGTACATTACCAAAACTTCCACAACTGTCAATGATCTTTATCACATCGTAATTACGGCTGTACCAATCAATATCAGAGTGAGTAAGAGCCATAACCTTCTTAGACCCCTTCCCTCCAAAAAGCATGAGCCTTAGGTAAGTGAGAAATAAACCACTTGTATAGTAAAGGGACACATCAGGTAACCATTCCTCCTTTGTGAAAATTCCTCAGATGAACAGAATGATAGGCGTCAGCTAGTAAAGTAGGCACGGGGTTTTTCTTCAAGAAAATCTTAATGGCGTTGAGATCCACAAAATTATCAAAACTTGGGAAAAAGAAGATCCCATAAATGAGAAAGGAAAAGATGGCCTCGAATGCATCCATACTCAAATGATCAGCGTAGTATTGGGCTTTCCCAACCAAGAACTCTGCAGTCAAACCAAAGATTCCTCCTTTAGTAGCCATATTTTTCTGAATATCCACCAATCCCAAACGTGTAGCTTTAGCAATTTCTTCCTCCTTAGGGTCCTTTTCCATGACTGGGAAAGGAGACTTATCAAGAATGGGTAACCCAACCAAGCAAGAATATTCCTCAAGTGTAGGTACCAGCTGATAATCAGGAAAAGTGAAACAATGGTAGAGCGCATCATAAAACTGGAGAAGTGTGGAGAGAAGTCCCAGATCCATCTTCTTCTTTACCCTCAACAATGAAAATAAGTTCCCATACCTGCTTTTGAATCCTTCTAGATCTAATCTCAAAGTGCTCAACCTCTCTATGTCATCCAAGTTAAGACTTTTGTAAGTGTACTTCATAGTTTTCTTTTTTCCACTATCCATGATGATCCTAATGTTTACAAAAAAAGCCTCTAAACAAACAAGGCCGGCTCAATCTGAAGTTGAGAAGCACATCTTACCTCGCCATCAGGTATCTGTTAAACAAACAGGCATCGAATCCGAAGGCCGCCTCAACACGAAATTGAGAGGAACATATGACCTCGCCGTGAGGCATCTGTTAAACAAACAGGCATCGAACCCGAAGGGCGGCTTAACCCGAAGTTGATAAGAACATTATACCTCGCCGTCAGGCATCCGTTAAAAAACAGGCATCGAACCCGAAGGCCGGCTCAACACGAAGTTGAGAGGAACATTTGACCTCGCCGTCAGGCATCTGTTAAAATAACAGGCATCGAATCCCGAAGGCCGGCTCAACCCGAAGTTGAGAAGAACAACTGAGCTCACCATCAGGAATCTATTAAACAAACAGGCATCAAACCCGAAGGCCGTCTCAACCCTTAGTTGAGAAGAAAATTTGAACTCTCCGTCAAACATCTGCTAAACAAACAGGTATCGAACCCGAAGGCGGCTCAAATTGAAGTTGAGAGGAACATCTGACCTCTCCATCAGGCATTAGTTAAACAAACTGGCATCGAACCGAAGTCTGGCACAACACGAAGTTGAGAAGAACATCTGACCTCGACGTCAGGCATCTGTTAAACAAACAGGCATCGAACCCGAAGGCCAGCTCAACATGAAGTTGAGAGGAACATTTGAATTCACAGTCAAGCATATGTTAAACAAACAGGCATCATATCCGAAGGCCGGCTCAACTCGAAGTTGAGAAGAACATCTGACCTCACCGTTAGGCATCTGTTAAACAAACAGGCATCGAACCCGAAGGGTGGCTCAACCCAAAGTTGATAAGAACATTAGACCTCGCCGTCAGGCATCTGTTAGACAAACAGGCATCGAACCCGAAGGCCGGCTCAACCCAAAGTTGAGAAGAACATTTGACCTCGCTGTCAGGCATCTGTTAAAATAACAGGAATCGAACCCGAAGGCCTGCTCAACCCGAAGTTGAGAAGAACATCTGACCTCGCCGTCAGGCATCTGTTAATCAAACTGGCATCAAACCCGAAGGCCGTCTCAACCCTTAGTTAAGAAGAACATTTGACCTCGCCGTCAAACATCTGTTAAACAAACAGGCATCGAACCCGAAGGCCGGCTTAACACAAAGTTGAGAGGAACATCTGACCTCACTGTCAGGCATCTGTTAAACAAACAGACATCGAACCCTAAGGTCTTCTCAACATGAAGTTAAGAGGAACATTTGACTTCACTCTCAAGCATCTGTTAAAAAAACAGGCATCAAATCTGAATGTCGGCTCAACCCGAAGTAGAGAAGAACATATCACCTCACTGTTAGGCATCTTTTAAGCAAACAGGCATCGAACCTGAATGGCGGCTCAACCCAAAGTTGATAACAAAATTAGACCTCGCCGTCAGGCTTCTGTTAAAAAATAGGCATCGAATCTGAAGGCCGGCTCAACCCGAAGTTGAGTAGAACATCTGACCTCGCCGTCAGGCATCTGTTAAATAAACAGGGATCGAACCCGAATGCCGTCTCAATCCTTAATTGGGAAGAAAATATGACCTCGCCGTCAAACATTTGTTAAACAAACAGGTATCGAACCCGAAGGCGACTCAAATTAAAGTTGAGAGGAACATCTGACCTCCCCATCAGGCATTAGTTAAACAAACAAGCATCGAACCCAAAGTCTGGCACAACACGAAGTTGAGAAGAACATCTGACCTAGCCGTCAAGCATTTCTTAAACAAACAGGCATCGATTCCGAAGTCCGGCTCAACATGAAGTTGAAAGGAATATCTGACCTCGACGTCAGGCATCTGTTAAAAAAACAGGCATCGAACCCGAAGGTCAGCTCAACATGAAGTTGAGAGGAACATTTGACTTCACAATCAAGCATATGTTAAACAAACAGGCATCAAATCCGAAGGCCGGCTTAGCCCGAAGTTGAGAAGAACATCTGACCTCACCGTCAGGCATCTATTAAACAAACAGGCATCAAACCCGAAGGGCGGCTCAACCTGAAGTTGATAAGAACATTTGACCTCGCCGTGAGGCATTTGTTAAACAAATAGGCATTGAACCCGAAGGCCGGCTCAACCCAAAGTTGAGAAGAACATTTGACCTCGCCGTCAGGCATCTGTTAAAATAACAGGCATCGAACCCGAAGGCCGGCTCAACCCGAAGTTGAGAAGAACATCTGACCTCGTCGTCAGGCATCTGTTAAACAAAATGGCATCAAACCCGAAGGCCGTTTCAACCCTTAGTTGAGAAGAACATTTGACCTCGCCGTCAAACATCTGTTAAACAAACAGGCATCGAACTCGAAGGCCGGCTTAACACGAAGTTGAGAGGAACATCTGACCTCGCTGTCAGGCATCAGTTAAACAAACAAGCATCGAACCCTAAGGTCGGCTCAACATGAAGTTGAGAGGAACATTTGACTTCACTGTCAAGCATCTGTTTAACAAACAAGCATCAAATCCGAATATTGGCTCAACCCGAAGTTGAGAAGAACATCTGTACTCACCGTTAGGCATCTTTTAAACAAACATGCATTGAACCCGAAGGATGGCTCTCCATGAAGTTGAGAGGAACATTTGACTTCACTGTCAAGCATCTGTAAAACAAACAGGCATCAAATCTGAAGGCCGAGTCAACCTGAAGTTGAGAAGCACATTTGACCTCACCGTCAGGTATCTGTTAAACAAACAGGCATCGAACCCAAAGGGCGGCACAACCCGAAGTTGAGAAGAACATTTGACGTCGCTGCCAGGCATCTGTTAAAATAACAGGCATCAATTAAAATAACAGGCATCGAACTCGAAGGCCGGTTCAACCCGAAGTTGAGAAGAACATCTGACCTCGTCATCAGGCATCTGTTAAACAAACAGGCATAAAACCCGAAGGCCATCTCAATCCTTAGTTGAGAATAACATTTGACCTTTCCGTCAAACATCTGTTAAACAAACAGGCATCGAACCCGAAGGCCGGCTCAACAAGAAGTTGAGACGAACATCTGACCTCCCCGTCAGCCATCTGTTAAACAAACAGGCATCGAACCCGAAGTCTTGCACAACACCAAGTTGAGAAGAACATCTGACCTTGCCTTTAGGCATCTGCTAAACAAACAGGCATCGAACCCGAAGGCCGGCTCAACACGAAGTTGAGTGGAACATCTGACCTCGCTGTCAGGCATCTGTTAAGCAAACAGGCATCGAACCCGAAGGACGGCTCAACCCGAAGTTGATAAGAACATTAGACCTCGTCGTCAGGCATCTCTTAAACAAACAGGCATCGAACCCGAAGGCCGGCCCAACACGAAGTTGAGAGGAACATCTGACCTCGCTGTAAGGAATATGTTAAACAAATAGGCATCGAACCTGAATGTCGCTCAACATGAAGTTGAGAGGAATATTTGACTTCATTGTCAAGCATCTGTTAAACAAACAGGCATCAAATCCGAAGACCGGCTCAACCCGAAGTTGAGAAGAACATCTGACCTCACCGTCAGGCATCGAACCCAAAGGCCGGCCCAACACGAAGTTGAGAGGAACATCTGACCTCGCCGTAAGGAATCTGTTAAACAAACAGGCATGGAACCCGAAGGGCGGCTCAACCCGAAGTTCATAAGAATATTAGACCTCTCTGCTAGGGATCTGTTAAACAAACAGGCATCAAACCCGAAGGCCGGCTCAACCCGAAGTTGAGAAGAACATTTGACCTCGCCGTCAGTCATCTGTTAAACAAACATGCATCGAACCCGAAGGCCGTCTCAATCCTTAATTGAGAAGAACATCTGACCTTGCCGTCAAACATCTGTTAAACAAACAGGCATCGAACCCGAAGGCCGGCTCAAGTTGAAGTTAAGAGGAACATCTAACCTCCCCATCAGGCATTAGTTAAACAAACAGGCATCGAACCTGAAGGCTGGCAAAACACGAACTGAGAAGAACATCTGACCTCGCTGTCAGGCATATGTTAAACAAACAGGCATCGAATTTGATGGCCGACTCAACCCGAAGTTTAGAAGAACATTTGACCTTGCTGTCAGGCTTTAGTTAAATAAACATGAATCGAACCCAAAGACCGGCTCAACCCGAAGTTGAGAAGAACATCTGACCTAGCCGCCAGGCATCTGTTAAACAAACAGGCATCGAACCTAAAGGCCGGCTCAACCCGAAGTTGAGAAGAACATCTGACTCGCTGTCAAGCATCTGTTAGACAAAAAGGTGTGGAACCCGAAGGCCGGCTCAACCCGAAGTTGAGAAGAATATCTGACCTCGCCGTCAGAAATCTGTTAAATAAACAGGAATCAAACCCGAAGGCCGTCTCAACCCTTAGTTGAGAAGAACATCTGACCTCGCCATACAACATCTATTAAATAATCAGGTATCAAACCCGAAAGCTGGCTCACCTTGAAGTTGAGGGGAACATCTGACCTCCCCATCAGGCATTAGTTAAACAAACAGGCATCGAACCCGAAGGCCGGCACAACACGAAGTTGAGAAGAACATCTGACCTCGCCGTCAGGCATCTGTTAAACAAACAAGTATCGAATCCGAAGGTCGGCTCAACACAAAGTTGAGAGGAACATCTGACCTTGCTGTCAGGCATCTGTTAAACAAACAGGTATCAAACCCGAAGGTCGGCTCAACATGAAGTTAAGGGGAACATTTGACATCACTGTCAAGCATCTGTTAAACAAACAGGCATCAAATCGGAAGGCCGCCTCAACTCGAAGTTGAGAAGAACATCTGACCTCAATGTCAGGCATCTGTTAAACAAACAGGCATCGAACCCGAAGGGCAGCTCAACCCGAAGTTGATAAGAACATTAGACCTCTTCGTCAGGCATCTGTTAAAGAAACAGGATTCGAACCCGAAGGCCGCCTCACCCCAAAATTCAGAAGAACATTTGACCTCGCCGTCAGGCATCTATTAACCAAACAGGCATCGAACCCGAAGGCCGGCTCAAACCTTAATTGATTAGAACATCTGACCTCGCCATCAAACATCTGTTAAATAAACAGGCATCGAACCCGAAGGCCGGCTCAACTTGAAGTTGAGAGGAACATCTGACCTCCCCATCAGGCATTAGTTAAACAAACAGGCATCGAACCTGAAGGCCGGCACAAAACGAAGTTGAGAAGAACATCTGACATCGCTGTCAGGCATATGTTAAACAAACAGGCATCGAATTTGATGGCCGACTCAACCTGAAGTTTAGAAGAACATCTGACCTCGCTGTCAGGCTTTAGTTAAACAATCAGGAATTGAACCCGAAGACCGGCTCAACCCGAAGTTGAGAAGAACATCTGAACTAGCCGCCAGGCATCTGTTAAACAAACAGGCATCGAACCCAAAGGCCGGCTCAACCCGAAGTTAAGAAGAACATCTGACCTCGCTGTCAAGCATCTGTTAAATAAAAAGGTGTGGAACCCGAAGGCCGGCTCAACCCGAAGTTGAGAAGAATATCTGACCTCGCAGTCAGGAATCTGTTAAATAAACAGGCATCAAACCCGAAGGCCATCTCAACCCTTAGTTGAGAAGAACATCTGACCTCGTCGTCAAACTTCTGTTAAACAATCAGGTATCGAACCCGAAGGCCGGCTCACCTTGAAGTTGAGAGGAACATCTGACCTCCCCATCAGGCATTAGTTAAACAAATAGGCATCGAACCCGAAGGCCGGCACAACACGAAGTTGAGAAGAACATCTGACCTCGCTGTCAAGCATCTGTTAAACAAATAGGCATCGAACCCGAACGCCAGCTCAACACGAAGTTGAGAGGAACATCTGATCTCGCCGTCAGGCATCTATTAAACAAACAGGCATCGAACCCGAAGGTCGGCTCAACATGAAGTTGAGAGGAACATTTGACTTCACTGTCAAGCATCTGTTAAACAAATAAGCATCAAATCCGAAGGCCGGCTCAACCCGAAGTTGAGAAGAACATCTGACCTTAACATCAGGCATCTGTTAAACAAACATGCATCGAACTCGAAGGGCGGCTCAACCCGAATTTGATAAGAACATTAGACCTCGCCGTCAGGCATCTGTTAAAGAAACATGCATCGAACCTGAAGGCCGCCTCAACCCGAAGTTCATAAGAACATTTGACCTCGCCGTCAGGCATCTATTAAACAAACAGACATCGAACCCGAAGGCCGTCTCAAACCTTAATTGAGAAGAACATCTTACCTCGCCATCAAACATCTGTTAAACAAACAGGCATCGAATCCGAAGGCCGACTCAACTTGAAGTTGAGAGGAACATCTGACCTCCCCATCAGGCATAAGTTAAACAAATAGGCATCAAACCTGAAGGCCGGCATAACACGAAGTTGAGAAGAATATCTGACCTTGTTGTCAGGCATATGTTAAACAAACAGGCATCGAATTTGATGGTCGACTGAACCCGAAGTTTAGAAGAACATCTGACCTTGTTGCCAGGCTTTAGTTAAACAAACAGGAATAGAACCTGAAGACCGGCTAAACCCGAAGTTGAGAAGAACATTTGACCTAGCCGCCAAGCATCTGTTAAACAAACAGACATCGAACCCAAAGGCCGACTCAACCCGAAGTTGAGAAGAACATCTGACGTCGCTGTCAAACATCTGTTAAACAAAAAGGTGTGGAACCCGAAGGCCGGATCAACCCGAAGTTGAGAAGAATATCTGACCTCGCGATCAGGCATCTGTTAAATAAACAGGCATCAAACCCGAAGGCCGTCTCAACCCTTACTTGAGAAGAACATCTTACATCACCGTCAAACATCTGTTAAACAATCAGGTATCGAACCCGAAGGCCGGCTCACCTTGAAGTTGAGAGGAACATATGATCTCCCCATCAGACATTAGTTACACAAACAGGCATTGAACTCGAAGGTCGACACAACACGAAGTTGAGAAGAACATCTGACCTCGCCGTCATGCATCAGTTAAACAAACAGGCATCGAACCCGAAGGCCGGCACAACATGAAGTTGAGAGGAACATCTGACCTCACTGTCAGGCATCTCTTAAACAAATAGGCATTGAACCCGAAGGTCGGCACAACATGAAGTTGAGAAGAACATCTGACCTCACCGTCAGACATCTGTTAAACAAGCAGGCATCAAATCCGAAGGCCGGCTCAACCCAAAGTTGAAAAGAACATCTGACCTCCTTATCAGGCATCTGGTAAACAAACAGGCATCGAACCCAAAGGGCGGCTCAACCCGAAGTTGATAATAACATTAGACGTCGCCGTCAGGCATCTGTTAAACAAACAGGCATCAAACCCGTAGTTCGGCTCAACATGAAGTTGAGAAGAACATTTGACTTCACTGTCAAGCATCTGTTAAACAAACAAGCATCAAATACGAAGGGCAAGCTCAACCCGAAGTTGAGAAGAACATCTGACCTTACCGTCAGGCATCTGTTAAACAAACAGGCATCGAACCCGAAGGGCGGCTCAACCCGAAGTTGATAAGAACATTAGACCTCGTTGTCAGGCATCTCTTAAACAAACAGGCATCGAACCCGAAGGCCGGCTCAACACGAAGTTGAGAGGAACATCTGACCTCACCGTCAAGCATCTCTTAAACAAACAGGCATCGAACCTGAAGGTCGGCTCAACATGAAGTTGAGATGAACATTTGACTTCACTGTCAAGCATCTGTTAAACAAACAGGCATCAAATCCGAAGGCCGGCTCAACCCGAAGTTGAGAAGAACATCTGACCTCTCTGTCAGGCATATGTTAAACAAACAAGCATCGAACCCAAAGGGCAGCTCAAGTTGAAATTGATAAGAACATTAGACCTCTCTGCCAGGCATCTGTTAAACAAACAGGCATCGAACCCGAAGGCCGGCTCAACCCGAAGTTAAGAAGAACATCTGACATCACCATTAGGCATCTGTTAAACACACAGGCATCGAACCCGTAGGTCGGCTCAACACGAAGTTGAGAGGAACATCTGACCTCGCCGTCAGGCTTCTGTTAAACAAACAGGCATCGAACATGAAGTTGAGATGAACATTTGACTTCACTATCAAGCATCTGTTAAACAAACAGACATCAAATCCGAAGGCCGGCTCAACCCGAAGTTGAGAAGAACATCTGACCTCACCATCAGGCATCTGTTAAACAAACAGGCATCGAACCCGAAGGGAGGCTTAACCCGAAGTTGATAAGAACATTAGACCTCGCCGCCAGGCATCTGTTAAACAAACAGGCATCGAACCCAAAGGCCGGCCCAACACAAAGTTGAGAGGAACATCTGACCTCGCCGTAAGGCATCTGTTAAACAAATAAGCATTGAACCTGAATGTCGGCTCAACATGAAGTTGAGAGGAACATTTTACTTCACTGTCAAGCATCTGTTAAACAAACAGGCATCAAATCCGAAGGCCGGCTCAACCCGAAGTTGAGAAGAACATCTGACCTCACCGTCAGGCATCTGTTAAACAAACAGGCGTCGAACCCGAAGGGCGGCTCAACCTGAAGTTGATAAGAACATTAGACCTCGCTTTCAGGCATTTGTTAAACGAACATGCATCGAACCCGAAGGTCGTCTCAATTCTTAATTGAGAAGAACATCTGACCTCGCCGTCAAACATCTGTTAAACAAACAGGCATCGAACCCGATGCCGGCCCAACACGAAGTTGAGAGGAACATCTGACCTCGCCGTAACGCATCTGTTAAACAAATAGGCATCAAACCTGAATGTCGGCTCAACATGAAGTTAAGAGGAACATTTAACTTCATTGTCAAGCATCTGCTAAACAAACAGGAATCAAATCCGAAGGCCGGCTCAACCCAAAGTTGAGAAGAACATCTGACCTCACCTTTAGGCATCTATTAAACAAACAGGCATCGAACCCGAAGGGCGGCTCAACGGGAAGTTGATAAGAACATTAGACCTCTCTGCTAGGCATCTATTAAACAAAAAGGCATCGAACCCGAAGGCCGGCTATACCCGAAGTTGAGAAGAACATATGACCTCGCTGTCAAACATATGTTAAACAAACAAGCATCGAACCCGAAGGCCGGCTCAACTTGAAGTTGAGAGGAACATCTGACCTCCCCATCAGGCATTAGTTAAACAAACAGGCATCGAACCCGAAGGCCGACATAACACGAAGTTGAGAAGAACATCTGACCTTGCCGTCAAACATCTGTTAAACAAACAGGCACTGGACCCGAAGGCGGGCTCAACCCGAAGTTGAGAAGAACATCTGACATAGCCGCCAGGCATCTGTTAAACAAACAGGCATCAAACCCAAAGGCCGACTCAACCCGAAGTTGACAAAAACATCTGACCTCACCGTTAGGCATCTGTTAAACAAACATGCGTCGAACCGGAAGGACGGCTCAACCCGAAGTTGATAAGAACATTAGACCTCTCTGCTAGGCATTTGTTAAACAAACAGGCATTGAAGCCAAAGGTCGGCTCAACCCGAAGTTGAGAAGAACATTTGACCACGCTGTCAGGAATCTATTAAACAAACATGCATCGAATTTGATGGCCGACTCAACTTGAAGTTGAGTGGAACATCTGACCTCGCCATCAGGCATTAGTTAAACAAACAGGTATCGAACCCGAAGGTCGGCACAACACGAAGTTGAGAAGAACATCTGACCTTGCTGTCAGGCATATGTTAAACAAACAGGCATCGAATTTGATGGTCAACTCAACCTGAAGTTGAGAAGAACATCCAACCTCGCTGCCAGGCATTAGTTAAACAAACAGGAATCGCACCCGAAGCCCGGCTCTACCCGAAATTGAGAAGAACATCTGATTTAGCCGCCAGGCATCAATTAAACAATCAGGCATCGAACCTAAAGGCCGGCTCAACCCGAAGTTGAGAAGAACACCTGACCTCGCCGTCAGGCATCTGTTAAACAAAAAGTTATGGAACCCGAAGGCCGGCTCAACCCGAAGTTGAGAAGAACATCTGACCTCGCCATCAGGAATTTGTTAAACAAACAGGCATCAAACCCGAAGGCCGTCTCAACCCTTAGTTGAGAAGAACATCTGACCTCGCTGTCAAACTTCTATTAAACAAAGAGGTATCGAACCCGAAGGCCGGCTCACCTCAAAGTTGAGAGGAACATCTGACCTCCCCATCAGGCATTAGTTAAATAAACAGGCATCGAACCCGAAGGCCGATACAACACGAAGTTGAGAAGAACATCTGACCTCACCATCAGATATCTGTTAAACAAACAGGCATCGAACCCGAAGGCCGACACAACACGAAGTTAAGAAGAACATCTTACCTCACTATCAGGCATCTGTTAAACAAACAGGCATTGAATCCGAAGCTCGGCTCAACACGAAGTTGAGAGGAACATCTGACCTCGCCGTCAGGAATCTGTTAAACAAATAGGCATCGAACCCGAAGGTCGGTTCAACATGAAGTTGAGAGGAACATTTGACTTCACTGTCAAGCATCTGTTAAACAAACAGGCATCAAATCCGAAGGCCGGCTCAACCCGAAGTTGAGAAGAACATCTTACCTCACTGTGAGGCATCTATTAAACAAACAAGCATCGAACCCGAAGGGCGGCTTAACACGAAGTTGATAAGAACATTAGACCTCGCTGTCAGGCATCTCTTAAACAAACAGGCATCAAACCCAAAGACCAGCTCAACACGACATTGAGAGGAACATCTGACATCGCCGTCAAGCATCCCTTAAACAAACAGGCATCGAACCTGTAGGTCGGCTCAAAATGAAGTTGAGAGGAACATTTGACTTCACTGTCAAGCATCTGTTAAACAAACAGGCATCAAATCCGAAGGCCAGCTCAACCCGAAGTTGAGAAGCACATCTGACCTCACAGTAAGGCATCTGTTAAACAAACAAGCATCGAACTCGAAGGCCGGCTCAACCCGAAGTTGGTAAGAACATCTGACCTCGCCTTCAGGCATCTGTTATACAAACAGACATCAAAGCCGAAGGCCGTCTCAACCCTTAGTTGAGAAGAACATCTGACCTCGCCGTCAAACATCTATTAAACAAATAGGTATCGAACCCGAAAGCCGGCTCACCTCGAAGTTGAGAGGAACATTCGACCTCCCCATCAGGCATCAGTTAAACAAACAGGCATCGAACCCGAAGGCCGGCACAACACGAAGTTGAGAAGAACATCTGACCTCGCCGTTAAGTATCTATTAAACAAACAGGCATCGAACCCGAAGGCCGGCTCAACACGAAGTTGAGAGGAACATTTGACCTCGCCGTCAGGCATCTGTTAAATAAACAAGCATCGAACCCGAAGGTCGGCTGAACATGAAGTTTATAGGAACATTTGACTTCACTATCAAGCATCTGTTAAACAAACAGGCATCAAATCCGAAGTTCGGCTCAACCCGAAGTTGAGAAGAACATCTGACCTCACCGTCAGGCATCTGTTAAACAAACAGGCATCGAACCCGAAGGGCGGCTCAACCCGAAGTTGATAAGAACATTAGACCTGCCTGTGAGGCATATGTTAAACAAAAATGCATCGAACCCGAAGGTCGGCTCAACACGAAGTTGAGAGGAACATCTGACCTCGCCGTCAAGCATCTCTTAAACAAACAGGCATCGAACCTGAAGGTCGGATCAACACGAAGTTGAGAGGAACATTTGACTTCACTATCAAGCATCTGTTAAACAAACAGGCATCAAATCCGAAGGCCGGCTCAACCCAAAGTCGAGAAGAACATCTGACCTCACTGTCAAGCATCTGTCAAACAAACAGGCATCGAACCCGAAGCGCGGATCAACCCGAAGTTGATAAGAACATTAGACCTTGATGTCAGGCATCTCTTATACAAACAGGCATCGAACCCGAAGGCCGGCTCAACACGAAGTTGAGAGGAACATCTGACCTCGCCGTCAAACATCTCTTAAACAAACAGGCATCGAACCTGAAGGTCGTCTCAACATGAAATTGAGAGGAACATTTGACTTCACTGTCAAGCATCTGTTAAATAAACAGGCATCAAATCCGAAGGATGGCTCAACCCGAAGTTGAGAAGAACATCTGACCTCACCGTCAGGCATCTGTTAAACAAACAAGCATCGAACCGGAAGGCCGGCTCAACTCGAAGTTGAGAAGAACATATGACCTCGCCGTCAGGCATCTGTTAAACAAACAAGCATCAAACCCGAAGGTCGTCTTAACCCTTAGTTGAGAAGAACATCTGACCTTGTCGTCAAACATCTATTAAACAAATAGGTATCGAACCCGAAGGACGACTCACCTCGAAGTTGAAAGGAACATTTGACCTCCCCATCAGGCATTAGTTAAACAAACATGCATCGAACCCGAAGGCCGGCTCAATGCGAAGTTGAAAGGAACATCTGACCTCGTCGTCAGGAATATATTAAACAAACAGGCATCGAACCCGAAGGTCGGCTCAACATGAAGTTGAGAGGAACATTTGACTTCACTGTCAAGCATCTGTTAAACAAACAGTCATCAAATCCGAAAGACGGCTCAACCCGAACTTGAGAAGAACATCTGACCTCACCTTCAGGGATTTGTTAAACAAATAGGCCTCGAACCCGAAGGGCGGCTCAACCCGAAGTTGATAAGAACATATGACCTCACCGTCAGGCATCTGTTAAAGAAACAAGCATCGAACCCGAAGGGCGGCTCAACTTGAAGTTGATAAGAACATTAGCCCTCTCTTCCATGCATCTGTTAAACAAACAGGCATCGATCCCGAAGGCCGGCTCAACCCGAAGTTGAGAAGAACATCTGACCTCGCCGTCAGGCATCTGTTAAACAAACAGGCATCGAACCCGAAGGCCGGCTCAACACGAAGTTGACAGGAACATCTGACCTCGCTGTCAGACATCTGTTAAACAAACAGGCATCGAACCTGAAGGTCGGATCAACATGAAGTTGAGAGGAACATTTGACTTCACTGTCAAGCATCTGTTAAACAAACAGGCATCAAATACGAAGGACGGCTCAACCCGAACTTAAGAAGAACATCTGACCTCACCGTCAGGCATCTTTTAAACAAACAGGCATCGAACCAGAAGGGCGGCTCAACGCGAAGTTGATAAGAACATTAGACCTCGTTGTCAGGTATCTCTTAAACAAACAGGCATTGAACCCGAAGGTCGGCTCAACACGAAGTTGAGAGAAACATCTGACCTCGCTGTCAAACATCTCTAAAACAAACAGGCATCCAACCTGAAGGTCGGCTCAACATGAAGTTGAGAGGAACATTTGACTTCACTGTCAAGTATCTGTTGACAAAACAGGCATCAGATCCGAAGGCAGGCTCAACCCGAAGTTGAGAAGAACATCTGACCTCACCGTCAGGCATCTGTTAAACAAACAAGCATCGAACCCGAAGGGCGGCTCAACTTGAAGTTGATAAGAACATTAAACCTCTCTGCCAGGCATCTATTAAACAAACAGGCATCGATCCCGAAGGCCGGCTCAACCAGAAGTTGAGAAGAACATCTGACCTCGCCGTTAGGCATCTGTTAAACAAACAGGCATCGAACCCGAAGGCCGGCTCAACACGAAGTTGAGAGGAACATCTGACCTCACTGTTAGGCATCTGTTAAACAAACAGGCATCGAACCCGAAGGTCGGTCAACATGAAGTTGAGAGGAACGTTTGAGTTCACTGTCAAGCATCTGTTAAACAAACAGCCATCAAATCCGAAGGCCGGCTCAATCCGAAGTTGAGAAGAACATCTGACCTCATTGTTAGGCATCTGTTAAACAAACATGCATCGAACCTTAGACCTCGCTGTCAGGCATCTCTTAAACAAACAGGCATCGAAGCCGAAGGCCGGCTTAACACGAAGTTGAGAGGAACATCTGACCTCCCCGTCAAGCATCTCTTAACAAACAGGCATCGAACCTGAAGGTCGGCTCAACATGAAATCGAGAGGAACATTTGACTTCACTGTCAAGCATCTGTTAAACAAACAGGCATCAAATCCGAAGGCCGACTCAACCCAACGTTGAGAAGAACATCTGACCTCACCGTCAGGCATCTGTTAAACAAACAAGCAACGAACCCGAAGGCCGGCTCAACCTGAAGTTGAGAGGAACATCTGACCTCGCCGTCAAGCATCTATTAAACAAACAGGCATCAAATCCGAAGGCCGGCTCAACAAGAAGTTGAGAAGAACATCTGACCTCATCGTCAGGCATATGTTCAACAAACAAGCATCGAACCCGAAGGCCGGCTCAACCCGAAGTTGAGAAGAACATCTGACCTCGCCGTCAGGCATCTGTTAAACAAACATGAATCAAACCCGAAGGCCGTCTCAACCATTAGTTGAGAATAACATCTGACCTCGCCGTCAAACATCTATTAAACAAATAGGTATCGAACCCGAAGGCCGGCTCACATCGAAGTTGAGAGGAGCATCTGACCTCCCCATCAGGCATTAGTTAAACAAACAGGCATCGAACCCGAAGGCCGGCTCAACATGAAGTAGAGAGGAGCATCTGACATCCCCATCAGGCATTAGTTAAACAAACAGGCATCGAACCCGAAGGCCGGCTCAACACGAAGTAGAGAAGAACATCTTACCTCGCCGTCATGCATTTGTTAAACAAACAGGCATGGAACCGAAAGGTCGGCTCAACATGAAGTTGAGAGGAACATTTGACTTCACTGTCAAGCATCTGTTAAACAAACAGGCATCAAATCCGAAGGACGGCTCAACCCGAACTTGAGAAGAACATCTGACCTCACCTTCAGGGATCTGTTAAACAAACAGGCATCGAACCCGAAGGGCGGCTCAACCCGAAGTTGATAAGAACATTAGACCTCGCTGTCAGGCATCTCTTAAATAAACAGGCATTGAACCCGAAGGTCGGCTCAACACGAAGTTGAGAGGAATATCTGACCTTGCCATTAAGCATCTCTTAAACAAACAGGCATCGAACCTGAAGGCCGTTTCAACATGAAATTGAGAGGAACATTTGACTTCACTGTCAAGCATCTGTTAAACAAACAGGCATCAAATCCGAAGGCAGGCTCAACCCGAAGTTGAGAAGAACATCTGACCTCACCGTCAGGCATCTGTTAAACAAACAAGCATCGAACCCGAAGGGCGGCTCAACTTGAAGTTGATAAGAAAATTAGACCTCTCTGCCAGGCATCTGTTAAACAAACAGGCATCGATCCCGAAGGCCGGCTCAACCCGAAGTTGAGAAGAACATCTGACCTCGCTGTTAGGCATCTGTTAAACAAACAGGCATCGAACCCGAAGGCCGGCTCAACACAAAGTTGAGAGGAACATCTGACCTCGCTGTTAGGCATCTGTTAAACAAACAGGTATCGAACCCGAAGGTCGGCTCAACATGAAGTTGAGAGGAATATTTGACTTCACTGTCAAGCATCTGTTAAACAAAAAGCCATCAAATCCAAAGGCCGGCTCAATCCGAAGTTGAGAAGAACATCTGACCTCATTGTTAGGCATCTCTTAAACAAACAGGCATCGAACCCGAAGGGCGGTTCAACCCGAAGTTGATAAGAACATTAGACCTTGCTGTCAGGCATCTCTTAAACAAACAGGCATCGAACCCGAAGGCCGGCTCAACACGAAGTTGAGAGGAACATCTGACCTCGCCGTCAAGCATCTCTTAAACAAACAGGCATCGAACCTGAAGGTCGGCTCAACATGAAATTGAGAGGAACATTTGACTTCACTGTCAAGCATCTGTTAAACAAATAGGCATCCAATATGAGGGCCGGCTCAACCCAAAGTTGAGAAGAACATCTAACCTCACCGTCAAGCATCTGTTAAACAAACAAACATCGAACCCAAAGGCTGACTCAACCCGAAGTTGAGAGGAACATCTGACCTCGCCGTCAAGCATCTCTTAAACAAACAGGCATCGCACCTGAAGGTCGGCTCAACATGAAATTGAGAGGAACATTTGACTTCACTGTCAAGCATCTATTAAACAAACAGGCATCAAATCCGAAGGCCGACTCAACCCGAAGTTGAGAAGAACATCTGACCTCACCGTCAGAATCTATTAAACAAACAAGCATCGAACCCAAAGGCCGGCTCAACCCGAAGTTGAGACGAACATCTGACCTCGCCGTCAGGCATCTGTTAAACAAACAGGTGTGGAACCCAAAGGCCGTCTCAACCCTTAGTTGAGAAGAACATCTGACCTCACTGTCAAACATCTATTAAACAAATAGGTATCGATCCCGAAGGCCGGCTCAACCCGAAGTTGAGAAGAACATCTGACCTCGCCGTCAGGCATCAGTTAAACAAACAGGCATCGAACCCGAAGGCCGACTCAACACGAAGTTGAGAGGGACATCTGACCTCGCTGTCAGGCATCTGTTAAACAAACAGGTATCGAACCCGAAGGTCGGCTCAACATGAAGTTGAGAGGAACATTTGACTTCACTGTCAAGCATCTGTTAAACAAACAGCCATCAAATCCGAAGGCCGGCTCAATCCGAAGTTGAGAAGAACATCTGACCTCACCGTCAGGCATCTGTTAAACAAAAAGGCATCAAACTCGAAGGGTGGCTCAATCCTAAGTCGATAAGAACATTAGACCTCGCTGTCAGGCAACTCTTAAACAAACAGGCATCGAACCCGAAGGTCGGCTCAACACGAAGTTGAGAGGAACATATGACCTCGCCATCAAGCATCTCTTAAACAAACAGGCATCGAACCTAAAGGTCGGCTCAACATGAAGTTGAGAGGAACATTTGACTTCATTGACAAGCATCTGTTAAACAAACAGGCATCAAATCCGAAGGCAGACTCAACCCGAAGTTGAGAAGAACATCTGACCTCACCGTCAGGCATCTGTTAAACAAACAAGCATTGAACCCGAAGTGCGGCTCAACTTGAAGTTGATAAGAACATTAGACCTCTCTTCCAGGCATCAGTTAAACAAACAAGCATCGATCCCAAAGGCCGGCTCAACCCGAAGTTGAGAAGAACATCTGACCTCACTGTCAGGCATCTGTTAAACAAACAGGCATCGAACCCGAAGGCCGGCTCAACACGAAGTTGAGAGGAATATCTGACCTCGCTGTCAGGCATCTATTAAACAAACAGGCATCGAACTCGAAGGTAGGCTCAACATGAAGTTGAGAGGAACATTTGACTTCACTGTCAAGCATCTGTTAAACAAACATCCATTAAATCCGAAGGCCGGCTCAATCTGAAGTTGAGAAGAACATCTGACCTCACCGTCAGTCATCTGTTAAGTAAACAGGCATCGAACGCGAAGGGCGGCTCAACCCGAAGATGATAAGAACATTTGACCTCGCTGTCATCCATCTCTTAAACAAACAGGCATCGAACCCGAAGGCCGGCTCAACACGAAGTTGAGAGGAACATCTGACCTCGCTATCAAGCATCTCTAAAACAAACGGGCATCGAACCTGAAGGTCGGCTCAACATGAAATTGAGAGGAACATTTGACTTCACTGTCAAGCATCTGTTAAACATACTGGTATCCAATCCGAAGGCCGGCTCAACCCAAAGTTGAGAAGAACATCTGACCTCACTGTCAGGCATCTGTTAAACAAACAAGCATCGAACCCGAAGGCCGGCTCAACCCGAAGTTAAGAAGAACATCTGACCTCGCCGTCAGGCATCTGTTAAACAAGCAGGCATCAAACCCGTAGGCCGTCTCAACCCTTAGTTGAGAAGAACATCTGACCTCGCCGTCAAACATCTATTAAACAAATAGGTATCGAACCCGAAGGACGGCTCACCTCGAAGTTGAGAGGAACATCTGACCTCCCCATCAGGCATTAGTTAAACAAACAGGCATCGAACCCGAAGGCCGACTCAACACGAAGTTGAGAGGAACATCTGACCTCGCCGTCACGCATTTGTTAAACAAACAGGAATCGAACCCGAAGGTCGGCTCAACATGAAGTTGAGAGGAACATTTGAATTCACTGTCAAGCATTTGTTAAGCAAACAGGAATCAAATTTGAAGGACGACTCAACTTGAAATTAGGAAGAACATCTGACCTAACCGTCAGGCATCTGTTAAAAAAACAGGCATCAAACCCGAAGGGCGGCTCAACCCGAAGTTGATAAGAACATTAGACCTCGCTGTCAGGCATCTGTTAATCAAACAGGCATCGAACCTGAAGTTCGGCTCAACACGAAGTTGAAAGCAACATCTGACCTCGCCGTCTAGCATCTCTTAAACAAACAGGCATCGAACCTGAAGGTAGGCTCAACATGAAGTTGAGAGGAACATTTGACTTCACTATCAAGCATCTCTTAAACAAACAGGCATCAAATCCGAAGGCCGGCTCAACACGAAGTTGAGAAGAACATCTGACCTCACCGTCAGGCATCTGTTAAACAAACAAGCATCGAACCCGAAGGTTGGCTTAACTTGAAGTTGATAAGAACATTAGACCTCTCTGCCAGGCATCTGTTAAACAAACAGGGATCGAAGCCGAAGGCCGGCTTAACCCGAAGTTGAGAAGAACATTTGACCTCGCTTTCAGGCATCTGTTAAACAAACAGGCGTCGAACCCGAAGGGCGGCTCAACCCTAAGTTGATAAGAACATTAGACCTCTCCGTCAGGCATCTCTTAAACAAACAGGCATCGAACCCGAAGGCCGACTCAACACGAAGTTGAGAGGAACATTTGACCTTGCCGTCAAGAATCTCTTAAACAAACAGGCATCGAACCTGAAGGTCGACTCAACATAAAATTGAGAGGAACATTTGACTTCACGGTCAAGTATCTGTTAAACAAACAGACATCAAATCCGAAGAACGGCTCAACCCGAAATTGGGAAGAACATCTGACCTCACCGTCAGGCATCTGTTAAACAAACAGGCATCGAACCCGAAGGGCGGCTCAACCCGAAGTTGAGAGCAACATCTAACCTCGCCGTCAAGCATCTCTTAAACAAACAGGCATCGAACCTGAAGGTCGGCTCAACATGAAGTTGAGAGGAATATTTGACTTCATTATCAAGCATCTCTTAAACAAACAGGCATTAAATCCGAAGGCCGGCTCAACCCGAAGTTGAGATGAACATCTGACCGTACCGTCAGGCATCTGTTAAACAAACAAGCATCGAACCTGAAGGTCAGATAAACTTGAAGTTGATAAGAACATTAGACCTCTCTGTCAGGCATCTGTTAAAAACACAGGCATCGATCCCGAAGGCCGGCTCAACCCGAAGTTAAGAAGAACATCTGACCTCACCGTCAGGCATCTGTTAAAAAAACAGGCATCGAACCCGAAGGCCGGCTCAACACGAAGTTGAGAGGAACATCTGACCTCGCTGTCAGGCATCTGTTAAACAAACAGGCATCGAACCCGAAGGTCGGCTCAACATGAAAGTGAGAGGAACATTTGACTTCACTGTCAAGCATCTGTTAAACAAACAGCCATCAAATCCGAAGGCCGGCTCAATCCGAAGTTGAGAAGAACATCTGACCTCACCGTCAGGCATCTGTTAAACAAACAGGCATCGAACACGAAGGCCGGCTCAACCCTTAATTGAGAAGAACATCTGACCTCGCCGTCAGGCATCTGTTAAACAAACAGGAATCGAACCCGAAGGTCGGCTCAACATGAAGTTGAGAGGAACATTTGAGTTCACTGTCAAGCATCTGTTAAACAAACAGGCATCAAATCCGAAGGCCGACTCAACCCAAAGTTGAGAAGAACATCTGACCTCACCGTCAGGCATCTGTTAAACAAACAGGCATCGAACCCGAAGGGCAACTCAACCCGAAGTTATTAAGAACATTAGACCTCTCTGCCAAGCATCTGTTAAACAAACAGGCATCGAACCCGAAGGCCGGCTCAACCCGAAGTTGAGAAGAACATTTGACCTCGCTGTCAGGCATCTGTTAAACAAACAGGCATCGAACCCGAAGGCCGTCACAATCCTTAATTGAGAAGAACATCTGACCTCGACGTCAAACATCTGTTAAACAAACAGGCATCGAACGCGAAGGCCGACTCAACTTGAAGTTGAGAGGAACATCTGACCTCCCCATCAGGCATTTTTTAAACAAACAGGCATCGAACCCGAAGGTCGGCACAACACGAAGTTGAGAAGAACATCTGACCTCGCTCTCAGGCATATGTTAAACAAACAGGCATCAAATTTGATGCCCGACTCAACTGAAGTTAAGAAGAACATCCGACCTTGCTTCCAGGCATTAGTTAAACAAACAGGAATCGAACCCGATGGTCGGCTCAACCCGAAGTTGAGAAGAACATCTGACCTCGCCGTCAGGCATATGCTAAACAAATAGGCAAAAAACACGAAGGCCGTCTCAACCCTTAATTGAGAAGAACATCTGACCTCGCTGTCAAACATCTGTTAAACAAACAGGTATCAAACCCGAAGGCCGGCTTACCTTGAAGTTGAGAGGAACATCTGACCTCTCCATCAGTCCGGCACAACACGAAGTTGAGAAGAACATCTGACCTCGCTGTCAGGCATCTGTTAAACAAACAGGCATCCAACCCGAAGGTCGGCTCAACATGAAGTTGAGAGGATTATTTGACTTCACTGTCAAGCATTTGTTAAACAAACAGACATCAAATTCGAAGGCCGGCTCAACCCGAAGTTGAGGAGAACATCTGACCTCACCGTCAGACATCTGTTAAACAAATAGGAATCGAACCCGAAGGGCGGCTCAACCTGAAGTTATTAAGAACATTAGACCTCTCCGCCAGACATATGTTAAACAAACAGGCATCGAACCCGAAGGCCGGCACAACACGAAGTTGAGAAGAACATCTGACCTCGCTCTCAGGCATATGTTAAACAAACAGGCATCAAATTTGATGGCTGACTCAAGTGAAGTTAAGAAGAACATCCGACCTCGCTGCCAGGCATTAGTTAAACAAACAGGAATCGAACCCGATGGTCGGCTCAACCCGAAGTTGAGAAGAACATCTGACCTCTCTTCCAGGCATCTGCTAAACAAATAGCCATCAAACACGAAGGCCGTCTCAACCCTTAGTTGAGAAGAACATCTGACCTCGCCGTCAAACATCTGTTAAACAAATAGGTATCAAACCCGAAGGCAGGCTCACCTTGAAGTTGAGAGGAACATATGACCTCTCCATCAGTCCGGCACAACACGAAGTTGAGAAGAACATCTGACCTCGCCATCGGGCATCTGTTAAACAAACAGGTATCGAACTCGAAGGCCAACTCAAAACGAAGTCAAGAGGAACATCTGACCTTGCCGTCAGGCATCTGTTAAACAAACAGGCATCGAACCCGAAGGTCGGCTGAACATGAAGTCGAGAGGAACATTTGACTTCATTGTCAAGCATCTGTTAAACAAACAGACATCAAATCCGAAGGCCGGCTCAACCCGAAGTTGAGAAGAACATCTAACCTCACCGTCAGACATCTGTTAAACAAATAGGAATCGAACCCGAAGGGCGGCTCAACCTGAAGTTGATAAGAACATTAGACCTCTCTTCCAGGCATCTGTTAAACAAACAGGCATCGAACCCAAAGGCCGGCTCAACCCGAAGTTCAGAAGAAAGTTTTGCCTCGCCGTCAGGCATCTGTTAAACAAACAGGAATCGAACTCGAAGGTCGTCTCAATCTTTAATTGAGAAGAACATCTGACCTCGCTGTCAAACATCTGTTAAACAAACAGGCATCAAACCCGAAGTCCGGCTCAACTTGAAGTTTCGAGAAACATCTGACCTCCCCATCAGGCATTCGTTAAACAAACAGGCATCGAACCTGAAAGCCGGCACAACGCGAAGTTGAGAAGAATATCTGACCTTGCTGTCAGGCATATGTTAAACAAACAAGCATCGAAATTGATGGCCGACTCAACCCGAAGTTGAGAAGAACATCCGACCTTGCTGTCAGGCATTAGTTAAACAAACAGGAATCGAACCCGAAGGCTGGCTCAACCCGAAGTTGAGAATAACATCTGACCTAGCCGCCAGGCATCTGTTAAACAAACAGGCATCGAACCCAAAGGCCGGGTCAACCAGAAGTTGAGAAGAACATCTGACCTCGCCGTCAGGCATCTGTTAAACAAAAAGGTGTGGAACCCGAAGGCCGGCTCAACCCGAAGTTGAGAAGAACATCTGACCTTTCTGTCACGCATCTGTTAATCAAACAGGCATCAAACCCGAAGGTCGTCTCAACCCTTAGTTGACAAGAACATCTCACCTCGCCGTCAAACATCTGTTAAACAAACAAGCATCGAACGAGAAGGGCGGCTCAACCCAAAGTTCATAAGAACATCTGACCTCGCCGTCAATCATCGAACCCGAAGGCCGGCTCAACACGAAGTTAAGAGGAACATTAGACCTCGCCGTCAGGCATCTGTTAAAAAAACCGACATCGAACCTAAAGGTCGGCTCAACATGAAGTTGAGAGGAACATTTGACTTCACTGTCAATCATCTGTTAAACAAACAGGCATCAAATCCGAAGGCCGACTCAACCCGAAGTTTAGAAGAACATCTGACTTCGCCGTCAGGCATCTGTTAAACAAACAGGCATCGAACCTGAAGGGCAGCTCAACCCGAAGTTGATAAGAACATTAGACCTCGCCGTCAGGCATCTCTTAAACAAACAATCATCGAACCCAACGGTTGGCTCAATACGAAGTTGAGAGGAACATCTGACTTCGCTGTCAGGCATCTGTTAAACAAACAAGCATAGAACCTGAAGGTCGTCTCAACATGAAGCTGAGAGGAACATTTGACGTCACTGTAAAGCATCTGTTAAACAAACAGGTATCAAATCCGAAGGCCGGCTCAACCCAAAGTTGAAAAGAACATCTGACCCCACCGTCAGGCATCTGTTAAACAAACAGGCATCGAACACGAAGGGAGGCTCAACCCGAAGTTGATAAGAACATTTGACCTCTTTGCCAAGCATCTGTTAAACAAACAGGGATCGAACCCGAAGGCCGACCCAACCCTAAGTTGAGAAGAACATTTGACCTAGCCTTCAGGCATCTGTTAAACAAACAGGCATCGAACTCGAAGGTCGTCTAAATCCGTAATTGAGAAGAACATCTGACCTTGCCGTCAAACATTTGTTAAACAAACAGGCATCAAACCTGAAGGCCGGCTCAACTTGAAGTTTAGAGGAACATCTGACCTCCCCATCAGGCATTAGTTAAACAAACAGGCATCGAACCCGAAAGCCGGATCAACACGAAGTTGAGAAGAACATCTAACCTCGCTGTCAGGTATATGTTAAAGAAACAAGCATTGAAATTGATGGCCGACTCAAGCCGAAGTTGAGAAGAACATCCGACCTTGCTGCCAGGCATTAGTTAAACAAACAGGAATCGAACCCGAAGGTCGGCTCAACCCGAAGTTGAGAATAACATCTGACCTAGCCACCAGGCATCTGTTAAACAAACAGGCATCGAACCCAAAGGCCAGCTCTACCTGAAGTTGAGAAGAACATCTGACCTCTCCGTGAGGCATCTGTTAAACAAAAAGGTGTGGAACCCGAAGACCGGCTCAACCCGAAGTTGAGAAGAACATCTGACCTCGCCGTCAGGCATCTGTTAAACAAACAGGCATCAAATCCAAAGGTCGTCTCAACCCTTAGTTGAGAAGAACATCTGACCTCGCCGTCAAAAATCTGTTAAACAAACAGGCATCGAACGCGAAGGGCGACTCAACCCGAAGTTGATAAGAACATCTGACCTCGCCGTCAATTATCGAACCCGAAGGCCGGCTCAACACGAAGTTAAGAGGAACATCTGACCTCGCTGTTAGGCATCTGTTAAACAAACCGGCATCGAACCTAAAGGTCGGCTCAACATGAAGTTGAGAGGAACATTTGACTTCACTGTCAAGCATCTGTTAAACAAACAGGCATCAAATCCGAAGGCCGCCTCAACCCGAATTTTAAAAGAACATCTGACTTCACCGTCAGGCCTCTGTTAAACAAACAGGCATCGAACCTGAAGGGCGGCTCAACCCGAAGTTGATAAGAATATTAGACCTCGCCGTCAGGCATCTCTTAAACAAACAATCATCGAACCCAACAGTTGGCTCAACACGAAGTTGACAGGAACATCTGACCTCGCTGTCAGGCATCTGTTAAACAAACAGGCATCGAACCTGAAGGTCGGCTCAACATAAAGCTGAGAGGAACATTTAACTTCACTGTTAAGCATCTGTTAAACAAACAGGAATCAAATCCGAAGGCCGGCTCAACCCGAAGTTGAAAAGAACATCTGACCTCACAGTCAGGCATCTGTTAAACAAACTGGCATCGAACACGAAGGGCAGCTCAACCCGAAGTTGATAAGAACATTTGACCTCTCTGCCAGGCATCTGTTAAACAAACACGCATCGAACCCGAAGGCCGGCTCAACCCGAAGTTGAGAAGAACATTTGGCCTCGCCGTCAGGCATTTGTTAAACAAACAGGCATCGAACCCGAAGGCCGTCTCAATCGTTAATTGAGAAGAACATCTGACCTCGTCGTCAAACATCTGTTAAACAAACAGGCATCGAACGCGATGGGCGGCTCAACCCTAAGTTGATAAGAACATATGACCTCGTCGTCAATCATCGAACCCGAAGGCCGGCTCAACACGAAGTTAAGAGGAACATTTGACCTCGCCGTCTGGCATCTGTTAAACAAACCGGCATCGAACCTAAAGGTCGGCTCAACATGAAGTTGAGTGGAACATTTGACTTCACTGTCAAGCATTTGTTAAACAAACAGGCATCAAATCCGAAGGTCGGCTCAACTCGAAGTTGAGAAGAACATCTGACCTCACCGTCAGGCATCTGTTAAACAAACAGGCATCGAACCCGAAGGGCGGCTCAACCCGAAGTTAATAAGAACATTAGACCTCACCGTCAGGCATCTCTTAAACAAATAATCATCGAACCCAACGGTTGGCTCAACACGAATTTGAGAGGAACATCTTACATCGCCGTCAAGCATCTGTTAAACAAACAGGCATCGAACCTGAAGGTCGGCTCAACATGAAGCTGAGAGGAACATTTGACTTCACTGTCAAGCATCTGTTAAAAAAACAGGCGTCAAATCCGAAGGCCGGGTCAACCCGAAGTTGAAAAGAACATCTCACCTCACCGTCAGGCATCTGTTAAACAAACAGGCATCGAACACGAAGGGCGGCTCAACCCTAAGTTGATAAGAACATTTGTCCTCTCTGCTAGGCATCTGTTAAACAAACAGGCATCGAACCCGAAGGCCGGCTCAACGTGAAGTTGAGAAGAACATTTGACCTCGACGTGAGGCATCTGTTAAACAAACAGGCATCGAACCCGAAGGCCGTCTCAATCCTTAATTGAGAAGAACATCTAACCTCGCCGTCAAACATCTACTAAACAAACAGGTATCGAACCCGAAGGCCGACTCAACTTGAAGTTGAGAGGAACATCTGACCTCCCCATCAGGCATTAGTTAAACAAACATGCATCGAACCCGAAGGCCAGCTTAACACGAAGTTGAGAAGAACATCTGACCTCGCCATCAGGCATCTGTTACACAAACAGGCATCAAATCCGAAGGGTTGCTCAACCCGAATTTGATAAGAAAATCTGACCTCACCGTCAGGCATCTGTTAAACAAATAGGCAGTGAACCCGAAGGCCGGCTCAACACGAAGTTGAGAGGAACATCTGACTTAGCCGTCAGGCATCTTTTAAACACACAGTCATCGAACCTGAAGGTCGGCTCAATATGAAGTTGAGAGGAACATTTGACTTCACTGTTAAGCATCTGTTAAACAAACAAGCATTAAATCCGAAGGGCGGCTCAACCCGAAGTTGAGAAGAACATCTGACCTCACCGTCAGGCATCTGTTAAAAAAACAGGCATCGAACCCGAAGGGCGGCTCAACCCGAAGTTGATAAGAACATTAGACCTCTCCGCCAGGAATCTGTTAAACAAACAGGCATCGAACCCGAAGGCTGGCTCAACCCGAAGTTGAGAAGAACATTTGACCTCGCTGTCAGGCATCTGTTAAACAAACAGGCATCGAACCCGAAGGCCGTCACAATCCTTAATTGAGAAGAACATCTGACCTCGACGTCAAACATCAATTAAACAAACAGGCATCGAACCCGAGGGTCAACTCAACTTGAAGTTGAGAGGAACATCTGACCTCCCCATCAGGCATTTGTTAAACAAACAGGCATCGAACCCGAAGCCCGACACAACACGAAGTTGAGAAGAACATCTGACCTCGCTGTCAGGCATATGTTAAACAAACAGGCATCAAATTTGATGGCTGACTCAACTGAAGTTAAGAAGAACATCCGACCTTGCTTCCAAGCATTAGTTAAACAAACAGGAATCGAACCCGAATGTCGTCTCAACCCTTAGTTAAGAAGAACATCTGACCTTGCTGTCAAACATCTGTTAAACAAACAGGTATCAAACCCGAAGGCCGGCTCACCTTGAAGTTGAGAGGAACATCTGACCTCCCCATCAGGCTATAGTTAAACAAACAGGCATCGAACCCGAAGTCCGACACAACACGAAGTTGAGAAGAACATCTGACCTCGCCATTGGGCATCTGTTAAACAAACAGGTATCGAACCCGAAGGCCGGTTCAACACGAAGTTTAGAGGAACATCTGACCTTGCCGACAGGCATCTGTTAAACAAACAAGCATCAAACCTGAAGGTCGGCTCAACATGATGTTGAGAGGAACATTTGACTTCACTGTCAAGCATCTGCTAAACAAACAGGCAACAAATCCATAGGTTGGCTCAACCCGAATTTGAGAAGAACATCTGACCTCGCTTTCAGGCATCTGTTAAACAAACAGGCATCGAACCCGAAGGGCTGCTCAACCCGAAGTTGATAAGAACATCTGACCTCGCCGTCAGGCATCTGTTAAACAAATAGGCATCGAACCCGAAGGCTGGCTCAACACGAAGTTGAGAGGAACATCTGACCTCGTCGTCAGGCATTTGTTAAACAAACAGGCATCGAACACGAAGGTCGGCTCAACATGAAGTTGAGAGGAACATTTGACCTCATTGTCAAGCATCTATTAAACAAACAGGCATCAAATCCGAAGGCCGGCTCAACCCAAAGTTGAGAAGAACATCTGACCTCACCGTCAGGCATCTGTTAAACAAACAGGCATCGAACCCGAAGGGCAGCTCAACCCGAAGTTATTAAGAACATTAGACCTCTCTGCCAAGCATCTGTTAAACAAACAGGCATCGAACCCGAAGGCCGGCACAACACGAAGTTGACAAGAACATCTGACCTCGCTGTCAGGCATATGTTAAACAAACAGGAATTAAATTTGATTGCCGAATCAACTGAAGTTGAGAAGAACATCTGACCTCGCTGCCAGGCATTAGTTAAACAAACAGGAATCGAACCCGAAGGCCGGCTCAATCCGAAGTTGAGAAGAACATCTGACCTCACCGTCAGGCATCTACTAAACAAATATGCTTCAAACCCGAAGGCCGTCTCAACCCTTAGTTGAGAAGAACATCTGACCACGCCGTCAAACATCTGTTAAACAATTAGGTACCAAACCCGAAGGCCGACTCACCTTGAAGTTGAGATTAACATCTGACCTCCCCATCAGGATATAGTTAAACAAACAAGCATCGAACACGAAGTCCGGCACAACACGAAGTTGAGAAGAACATCTGACCTTGCCATCGGATATCTGTTAAACAAACAGGTATCGAACCCGAAGGGCGGCACAACACGAAGTTGAGAGGAACATCTGACCTCGCCGACAGGCATCTGTTAAAAAAACAGGCATCGTACCCGAAGGTCGGCTCAACATGACGTTGAGAGGAATATTTGACTTCACTGTCAAGCATCTGTTAAACAAACATGCATCAAATCCAAAGGCCGGCTCAAGCCGAAGTTGAGAAGAACATCTGACCTTACCATCAGGCATCTGTTAAACAAACAGGCATCAAATCCGAAGGGTTGCTCAACCCGAAGTTAATAAGAACATCTGACCTCGTCGTCAGGAAATTGTTAAACAAATAGGCATTGAACCCGAAGGCCGGCTCAACACGAAGTTGAGAGGAACATCTGACTTCGCCGTCAGGCATCTTTTAAACACACATTCATCGAACCTGAAGGTCGGCTCAGCATGAAGTTGAGAGGAACATTTGACTTCACTGTTAAGCATCTGTTAAACAAACAGGCATTAAATCCGAAGGCCGGCTCAACCCGAAGTTGAGAAGAACATCTGACCTTACCGTCAGGCATCTGTTAAAAAAACAGGCATCGAACCCGAAGGGCGGCTCAACCCGAAGTTGAGAAGAACATTTGACCTCGCTGTCAGGCATCTGTTAAACAAACAGGCATCGAACCCGAAGGCCGTCACAATCCTTAATTGAGAAGAACATCTGACCTCGACGTCAAACATCAGTTAAACAAACAGGCATCGAACCCGAAGGCCGACTCAACTTGAAGTTGAGAGGAACATCTGACCTCCCTATCAGGCATTTGTTAAACAAACAGGCATCGAACCCGAAGCCCGACACAACACGAAGTTGAGAAGAACATCTGACCTCGCTGTTAGGCATATGTTAAACAAACAGGCATCAAATTTGATGGTTGACTCAACTGAAGTTAAGAAGAACATCCGACCTTGCTGCCAAGCATTAGTTAAACAAACAGGAATCGAACCCGAGTATCGTCTCAACCCTTAGTTAAGAAGAACATCTGACCTCGCTGTCAAACATCTGTTAAACAAACAGGTATCAAACCCGAAGGCCGGCTCACCTTGAAGTTGAGAGGAACATCTGACCTCCCCATCAGGCTATAGTTAAACAAACAGGCATCGAACCCGAAGTCCGGCACAACACGAAGTTGAGAAGAATATCTGACATCGCCATTGGGCATCTGTTAAACAAACAGGTATCGAACCCGAAGGCCGGCTCAACACGAAGCTTAGAGGAACATCTGACCTTGCCGACAGGCATCTGTTAAACAAACAAGCATCAAACCCGAAGGTCGGCTCAACATGATGTTGAGAGGAACATTTGACTTCACTGTCAAGCATCTGCTAAACAAACAGGTATCAAATCCATAGGTCGGCTCAACCCGAAGTTGATAAGAACATCTGACCTCACCGCCAGGCATCTGCTAAACAAACAGGCATCGGACCCAAAGGGTGGCTCAACCCTAAGTTGATAAGAACATCTGACCTCGCCGTCAGGCATCACTTAAACAAACAGGCATCGAACCCGAAGGCCGGCTCAACACGAAGTTGAGAGGAACGTCTGACCTCGCCGTCAGGCATCTGTTAAACAAACAGGAATCGAACCCGAAGGTCGGCTCAACATGAAGTTGAGAGGAACATTTGAGTTCACTGTCAAGTATCTGTTAAACAAACAGGCATCAAATTCGAAGGCCGACTCAACCCAAAGTTGAGAAGAACATCTGACCTTACCGTCAGGCATCTGTTAAACAAACAGGCATCGAACCCGAAGGGCAGCTCAACCCGAAGTTATTAAGAACATTAGACCTCTCTGCCAAGCATCTGTTAAACAAACAGGCATCGAACCCGAAGGCCGGCACAACACGAAGTTGACAAGAACATCTGACCTCGCTGTCAGGCATATGTTAAACAAACAGGAATTAAATTTGATTGCCGAATCAACTGAAGTTGAGAAGAACATCTGACCTCGCTGCCAGGCATTAGTTAAACAAACAGGAATCGAACCCGAAGGCCGGCTCAACCCGAAGTTGAGAAGAACATCTGACCTCACCGTCAGACATTTACTAAACAAATATGCATCAAACCCGAAGGCCGTCTCAACCCTTAGTTGAGAAGAACATCTGACCACGCCGTTAAACATCTGTTAAACAAATAGGTACCAAACCTGAAGGCCGACTCACCTTGAAGTTGAGATTAACATCTGACCTCCCCATCAGGATATAGTTAAACAAACAAGCATCGAACACGAAGTCCGACACAACACGAAGTTGAGAAGAACATCTGACCTTGCCATCGGGTATCTGTTAAACAAACAGGTATCGAACCCGAAGGGCGGCACAACACGAAGTTGAGAGGAACATCTGACCTCGCCGACAGGCATCTGTTAAAAAAACAGGCATCGAACCCGAAGGTCGGCTCAACATGACGTTGAGAGGAATATTTGACTTCACTGTCAAGCATCTGTTAAACAAACATGCATCAAATCCAAAGGGCGGCTCAAGCCGAAGTTGAGAAGAACATCTGACCTTACCATCAGGCATCTGTTAAACAAACAGGCATCAAATCCGAAGGGTTGCTCAACCCGAAGTTGATAAGAACATCTGACCTCGCCGTCAGGCAATTGTTAAACAAATAGGCATTGAACCCGAAGGCTGGCTCAACACGAAGTTGAGAGGAACATCTGACTTCGCCGTCAGGCATCTTTTAAAGACACAGTCATCGAACCTGAAGGTCGGCTCAACATGAAGTTGAGAGGAACATTTGACTTCACTGTTAAGCATCTGTTAAACAAACAGGCATTAAATCCGAAGGCCGGCTCAACCCGAAGTTGAAAATAAATCTGACCTCACCGTCAGGCATCTGTTAAAAAAACAGGCATCGAACCCGAAGGGCGGCTCAACCCGAAGTTGAGAAGAACATTTGACCTCGCTGTCAGGCATCTGTTAAACAAACAGGCATCGAACCCGAAGGCCGTCACAATCCTTAATTGAGAAGAACATTTGACCTCGACGTCAAACATCAGTTAAACAAACAGGCATCGAACCCGAAGGCCGACTCAACTTGAAGTTGAGAGGAACATCTGACCTCCCTATCAGGCATCGAACCCGAAGGCCGACTCAAATTTGATGGTTGACTCAACTGAAGTTAAGAAGAACATCCGACCTTGCTGCCAAGCATTAGTTAAACAAACAGGAATCGAACCCGAATGTCGTCTCAACCTTTAGTTAAGAAGAACATCTGACCTCGCTGTCAAACATCTGTTAAACTAACAGGTATCAAACCCGAAGGCCGGCTCACCTTGAAGTTGAGAGGAACATCTGACCTCCCCATCAGGCTATAGTTAAACAAACAGGCATCGAACCCGAAGTCCGGCACAACACGAAGTTGAGAAGAACATCTGACCTCGCCATTGGGCATCTGTTAAACAAACAGGTATCGAACCCGAAGGTCGGCTCAACACGAAGCTTAGAGGAACATCTGACCTTGCCGACAGGCATCTGTTAAACAAACAAGCATCAAACTCGAAGGTCGGCCCAACATGATGTTGAGAGGAACATTTGACTTCACTGTCAAGCATCTGCTAAACAAACAGGTATCAAATCCATAGGTCGGCTCAACCCGAAGTTGAGAAGAACATCTGACCTCGCCGTCAGGTATCTGTTAAACAAACAGGCATCGAACCCGAAGGGCTGCTAAACCCGAAGTTGATTAGAACATCTGACCTCGCTGTCAGGCATCTGTTAAACAAATAGGCATCGAACCCGAAGGCCGGCTCAACACGAAGTTGAGAGGAACTTCTGACCTCGTCATCAGGCATTTGTTAAACAAACAGGCATCGAACACGAAGGTCGACTCAACATGAAGTTGAGAGGAACATTTGACCTCATTGTCAAGCATCTGTTAAACAAACAGGCATCAAATCCGAAGGCCGGCTCAACCCGAAGTTGAGAAGAACATCTGACCTTACCGTCAGGCATCTGTTAAACAAACAGGCATTGAACCCGAAGGGCGGCTCATCCCAAAGTTGATAAGAACATCTGACCTTGCCGTCAGGCATCTGTTAAACAAACAGGCATCGAACCCGAAGTTGATAAGAACATTTGACCTCACCGCGAGGCATCTGCTAAACAAACAGGCATCGAACCCAAAGGGCGGCTCAACCCGAAGTTGATAAGAACATCTGACCTCTCTGTCAGGCATCACTTAAACAAACAGGCATCGAACCCGAAGGCCGGCTCAACACGAAGTTGAGAGGAACGTCTGACCTCGCCGTCAGGCATCTGTTAAACAAACAGGAATCGAACCCGAAGGTCGGCTCAACATGAAGTTGAGAGGAACATTTAAGTTCACTGTCAAGCATCTATTAAACAAACAGGCATCAAATCCGAAGGCCGACTCAACCCAAAGTTGAGAAGAACATCTGAACTCACCGTCAGGCATCTGTTAAACAAACAGGCATCGAACCCGAAGGGCATCTCAACCCGAAGTTATTAAGAATATTAGACCTCTCTGCCAAGCATCTGTTAAACAAACAGGCATCGAACCCGAAGGCCGGCTCAACCCGAAGTTGAGAAGAACATTTGACCTCGCTGTCAGGCATCTGTTAAACAAACAGGCATCGAACCTGAAGGCCGTCACAATACTTAATTGAGAAGAACATCCGACCTCGACGTCAAACATCTGTTAAACAAACAGGCATCGAACGCGAAGGCCGACTCAACTTGAAGTTGAGAGGAACATCTGACCTCCCCATCAGGCATTAGTTAAACAAACAGGCATCGAACCCGAAGGTCGGCACAACACGAAGTTGAGAAGAACATCTGACCTCGCTCTCAGGCATATGTTAAACAAACATGCCTCAAATTTGATGGCCGACTAAACTTAAGTTAAGAAGAACATTCGACCTTGCTTCCAGGCATTAGTTAAACAAACGGGAATCGAACCCGATGGTCGGCTCAACCCGAAGTTGAGAAGAACATCTGACCTTGCCGTCAGGCATATGCTAAACAAATAGGCATCGAACACGAAGGCCGTCTCAACCCTTAGTTGAGAAGAACATCTGACCTCGCCGTCAAACATCTGTTAAACAAACAGGTATCAAACCCGAAGGCCGGCTTACCTTGAAGTTGAGAGGAACATCTGACCTCTCCATCAGTCCGGCACAACACGAAGTTGAGAAGAACATCTGACCTCGCCATCGGGCATCTGTTAAACAAACAGGTATCGAACCCGAAGGCAAACTCAACACGAAGTTGATAGGAACATCTGACCTCGCCGTCAGGCATCTGTTAAACAAACAGGCATCGAACCCGATGGTCGGCTCAACATGAAGTTGAGAGGAACATTTGACTTCACTGTCAAGCATCTGTTAAACAAACAGACATCAAATCCGAAGGCCGGCTCAACCCGAAGTTGAGGAGAACATCTGACCTCACCGTCAGACATCTGTTAAACAAATATGAATCGAACCCGAAGGGCGGCTCAACCTGAAGTTGATAAGAACATTAGACCTCTCTTCCAGGCATCTGTTAAACAAACAGGCATCGAACCTGAAGGCCGGCATAACATGAAGTTGAGAAGAACATCTGACCTCGCTCTCAGGCATATGTTAAACAAACAAGCATCAAATTTGATGGCCGACTCAACTGAAGTTAAGAAGAACATCCGACCTCGCTGCCAGGCATTAGTTAAACAAACAGGAATCGAACCCCATGGTCGGCTCAACCCGAAGTTGAGAAGAACATCTGACCTCGCCGTCAGGCATCTGCTAAACAAATAGGCATCAAACACGAAGGCCGTCTCAACCCTTAGTTGAGAAGAACATCTGACCTCGCCGTCAAACATCTGTTAAACAAACAGGTATCAAACCCGAAGGCCGGCTCAGCTTGAATTTGAGAGGAACATATGACCTCTCCATCAGTCCGGCACAACACGAAGTTGAGAAGAACACCTGACCTCGCCATCAGGCATCTGTTAAACAAACAGGTATCGAACCCGAAGGCCAGCTCAACACGAAGTCGAGAGGAACATCTGACCTTTCCGTCAAGCATCTGTTAAACAAACAGGCATCGAACCCGAAGGTCGGCTCAACATGAAGTTGAGAGGAACATTTGACTTCACTGTCAAGCATCTGTTAAACAAACAGACATCAAATCCGAACGCCGGCTCAACCCGAAGTTGAGAAGAACATCTGACCTCACCGTCAGACATCTGTTAAACAAATAGGAATCGAACCCGAAGGGCGGCTCAACCTGAAGTTGATAAGAACATTAGACCTCTCTTCTAGGCATCTGTTAAACAAACAGGCATCGAACCCAAAGACCGGCTCAACCCGAAGTTCAGAAGAAAGTTTTTCCTCACCGTCAGGCATCTGTTAAACAAACAGGAATCGAACCCGAAGGCCGTCTCAATCTTTAATTGAGAAGAACATCTGATCTCGCTGTCAAACATCTGTTAAACAAACAGGCATCAAACCCGAAGTCCGGCTCAACTTGAAGTTTAGAGAAACATCTGACCTCCCCATCAGGCATTAGTTAAACAAACAGGCATCGAACCCGAAAGCCGGCACAACACGAAGTTGAGAAGAATATCTGACCATGCTGTCAGGCATATGTTAAACAAACAACCATCGAAATTGATGGCCGACTCAACCCGAAGTTGAGAAGAACATCCGACCTCGCTGTCAGGCATTAGTTAAACAAACAGGAACCAAACCCGAAGGCTGGCTCAACCCGAAGTTGAGAATAACATCTGACCTAGCCGTCGGGCATCTGTTAAACAAACAGGCATCAAACCCAAAGGCCGGCTCAACCCGAAGTTGAGAAGAACATCTGACCTCGCCGTCAGGCATCTGTTAAACAAAAAGGTGTGGAACCCAAAGGCCGGCTCAACCCGAAGTTGAGAAGAACATCTGACCTTGCTGTCAGGCATCTGTTAAACAAACAGGCATCAAACCCGAAGGTCGTCTCAACCCTTAGTTGACAAGAACATCTCACCTCGCCGTCAAACATCTATTAAACAAACAAGCATCGAACGAGAAGGGCGGCTCAACCCGAAGTTCATAAGAACATCTGACCTTGCCGTCAATCATCGAACCCGAAGGCCGGCTCAACACGAATTTAAGAGGAACATCTGACCTCGCCGTCAGGCATCTGTTAAACAAACCGACATCGAACCTAAAGGTCGGCTAAACATGAAGTTGAGAGGAACATTTGACTTCACTGTCAATCATCTGTTAAACAAACAGGCATAAAATCCGAAGGCTGACTCAACCCGAAGTTTAGAAGAACATATGACTTCACTGTCAGGCATCTGTTAAACAAACAGGCATCGAACCCGAAGTGCAGCTCCACCCGAAGTTGATAAGAACATTAGACCTCGCCGTCAGGCATCTCTTAAACAAACAATCATCGAACCCAACGGTTGGCTCAATACGAAGTTGAGAGGAACATCTGACCTCGCTGTCAGGCATCTGTTAAACAAACAGGCATCGAACCTGAAGGTCGTCTCAACATGAAGCTGAGAGGAACATTTGACTTCACTGTAAAGCATCTGTTAAACAAACAGGCATCAAATCCGAAGGCCGGATCAACCCAAAGTTGAAAAGAACATCTGAACCCACCGTCAGGCATCTGTTAAACAAACAGGCATCGAACACGAAGGGCGGCTCAACCCGAAGTTGATAAGAACATTTGACCTCTTTGCCAGGCATCTGTTAAACAAACAGGCATCGAACCCGAAGGCCGACTCAACCCGAAGTTGAGAAGAACATTTGACCTAGCCGTCAGGCATCTGTTAAACAAACAGGCATAGAACTCGAAGGCCGTCTCAATCCGTAATTGAGAAGAACATCTGACCTCGCCGTCAAACATCTGTTAAACAAACAGGCATCAAACCCGAAGGCCGGCTCAACTTGAAGTTTAGAGGAACATCTGACCTCCCCATCAGGCATTAGTTAAACAAACAGGCATCGAACCCAAAAGTCGGCTCAACAGGAAGTTGAGAAGAACATCTAACCTCACTGTCAGGCATATGTTAAAAAAACAAGCATTGAAATTGATGGCCGACTCAAGCCAAAGTTGAGAAGAACATCCGACCTCGCTGCCAGGCATTAATTAAACAAACAGGAATCGAACCCAAAGGTCGGCTCAACCCGAAGTTGAGAATAACATCTGACCTAGCCGCCATGCATCTGTTAAATAAACAGGCATCGAACCCAAAGGCCAGCTCTACCCGAAGTTGAGAAGAACATCTGACCTCGCCGTGAGGCATCTGTTAAACAAAAAGGTGTGGAACCCGAAAACCGGCTCAACCCGAAGTTGAGAAGAACATCTTACCTTGCTGTCAGGTATCTGTTAAACAAACAGGCATCAAACCCGAAGGTTGCTCAACCCTTAGTTGACAAGAACATCTCACCTCGCCGTCAAACATCTGTTAAACAAACAAGCATCGAACGAGAAGGGCGGCTCAACCCAAAGTTCATAAGAACATCTGACCTCGCCGTCAATCATCGAACCCGAAGGCCGGCTCAACACGAAGTTAAGAGGAACATCTGACCTCGCCGTCAGGCATCTGTTAAACAAACCGACATCGAATCTAAAGGTCGGCTAAACATGAAGTTGAGAGGAACATTTGACTTCACTGTCAATCATCTGTTAAACAAACAGGCATCAAATCCGAAGGCCGACTCAACCCGAATGTTAGAAGAACATATGACTTCACCGTCAGGCATCTGTTAAACAAACAGGCATCGAACCCGAAGTGCAGCTCCACCCGAAGTTGATAAGAACATTAGACCTCTCCGTCAGGCATCTCTTAAACAAACAATCATCGAACCCAACGGTTGGCTCAATACGAAGTTGAGAGGAACATCTGACCTTGCTGTCAGGCATCTGTTAAACAAACAGGCATCGAACCTGAAGGTCGTCTCAACATGAAGCTGAGAGGAACATTTGACTTCACTGTAAAGCATCTGTTAAACAAACATGCATCAAATCCGAAGGCCGGCTCAACCCAAAAATGAAAAGAGCATCTGACCCCACCGTCAGGCATCTGTTAAACAAACAGGCATCGAACACGAAGGGCGGCTCAACCCGAAGTTGATAAGAACATTTGACCTCTTTGCCAGGCATCTGTTAAACAAACAGGCATCGAACCCGAAGGCCGGCTCAACCCGAAGTTGAGAAGAACATTTGACCTAGCCGTCAGGCATCTGTTAAACAAACAGGCATCGAACTCGAAGGCCGTTTCAATCCGTAATTGAGAAGAACATCTGACCTCGCCGTCAAACATCTGTTAAACAAACAGGCATCAAACCCGAAGGTCGGCTCAACTTGAAGTTTAGAGGAACATCTGACCTCCCCATCAGGCATTAGTTAAACAAACAGGCATCGAACCCGAAAGCCGGCTCAACACGAAGTTGAGAAGAACATCTAACCTCACTGTCAGGCATATGTTAAAAAAACAAGCATTGAAATTGATGGCCGACTCAAGCCGAAGTTGAGAAGAACATCCGACCTTGCTGCCAGGCATTAGTTAAACAAACAGGAATCGAACCCAAAGGCCGGCTCAACCCGAAGTTGAGAATAACATCTGACCTAGCCGCCATGCATCTGTTAAACAAACAGGCATCGAACCAAAAGGCCAGCTCTACCCGAAGTTGAGAAGAACATCTGACCTCGCCGTGAGGCATCTGTTAAACAAAAAGGTGTGGAACCCGAAGACCGGCTCAACCCGAAGTTGAGAAAAACATCTGACCTCGCCGTCAGGCATCTGTTAAACAAACAGGCATCAAACCCAAAGGTCGTCTTAACCCTTAGTTGAGAAGAACATCTGACCTTGCTGTCAAACATCTGTTAAACAAACAGGCATCGAACGTGAAGGGCGGCTCAACCCGAAGTTGATAAGAACATCTGACCTCGCCGTCAATCATCGAACCCGAAGGCCGACTCAACACGAAGTTAAGAGGAACATCTAACCTCGCCGTCAGGCATTTGATAAACAAACCGGCCTTGAACCTAAAGGTCGGCTCAACATGAAGTTGAGAGGAACATTTGACTTCACTGTCAAGCTTCTGTTAAACAAACAGGCATCAAATCCGAAGGCCGACTCAACCCGAATTTTGAAAGAACATCTGACTTCACCGTCAGGCATCTTTTAAACAAACAGGCATTGAACCCGAAGGGCGGCTCGACCCGAAGTTGATAAGAACATTAGACCTCGCCGTCAGACATCTCTTAAACAAACAATCATCGAACACAACGGTTAGCTCCACACGAAGTTGAGAGGAACATCTGACCTCGCCGTCAGGCATCTGTTAAACAAACAGGCATCGAACCTGAAGGTCGGCTCAAGATGAAGCTGAAAGGAACATTTGACTTAACTGTCAAACATCTGTTAAACAAACAGGCATCAAATCCGAAGGTCAGCTCAACCCGAAGTTGAAAAGAACATCTGACCTCACCGTCAGGCATCTGTTAAACAAACAGGCATCGAACACGAAAGGCAGCTCAACCCAAAGTTGATAAGAACATTAGACCTCTCCGCTAGGCATCTGTTAAACAAACAGGCATCGAACCCGAAGGCCGGCTCAACCCGAAGTTGAGAAGAACTTTTGACCTCGCCGTCAGGCATCTGTTAAACACACAGGCATCGAACCCGAAGGCCGTCACAATCCTTAATTGTGAAGAACATCTGACCTCGACGTCAAACATTTGTTAAACAAACAGGCATCGAACGCGAAGGGCGGCTCAACCCTAAGATGATAAGAACATCTGACCTCGCCGTCAATCATCGAACCCGAAGGCCGGCTCAACACGAAGTTATGAGGAACATCTGACCTCACCGTCAGGCATCTGTTAAACAAACCGGCATAAAAACCTAAAGGTCGGCTCAACATGAAGTTGAGAGGAACATTTGGCTTCACTGTCAAGCATCTGTTAAACAAACAGGCATCAAATCCGAAGGCCGGCTCAACTCGAAGTTGAGAAGAACATCTGACCTCACTGTCAGGCATCTGTTAAACAAACAGGCATCGAACCCGAAGGGCGGCTCAACCCGAAGTTGATAAGAACATTAGACCTCGCCGTTAGCCATCTCTTAAACAAATAATCATCGAACCCAACGGTTGGCTCAACACGAAGTTGAGAGGAACATCCGACCTCGCCGTCAGGCATCTGTTAAACAAACAGGCATCGAACCTGAAGGTCGGCTCAACATGAAGCTGAGAGGAACATTTGACTTCACTGTCAAGCATCTGTTAAACAAACAGGCATCAAATCCGAAGGACGCCTTAACTCGAATTTTAAAAGAACATCTGACTTCACCGTCAGGCCTCTGTTAAACAAACAGGCATCGAACCTGAAGGGCGGCTCAACCCGAAGTTGATAAGAATATTAGACCTCGCCGTTAGGCATCTCTTAAACAAACAATCATCGAACCCAATGGTTGGCTCAACACGAAGTTGAGAGGAACATCTGACCTCGCTGTCAGGCATCTGTTAAACAAACAGGCATCGAACCTGAAGGTCGGCTCAACATGAAGCTGAGAGGAACATTTGACTTCACTGTTAAGCATCTGTTAAACAAACAGGCATCAAATTCGAAGGCCGGCTCAACCTGAAGTTGAAAAGAACATCTGACGTCACAGTCAGGCATCTGTTAAACAAACAGGCATCGAACACGAAGGGCAGCTCAACCCGAAGTTGATAAGAACATTTGACCTCTCTGCCAGGCATCTGTAAAACATACAGGCATCGAACCCGAAGGTCGGCTCAACCCGAAGTTGAGAAGAACATTTGGCCTAGCCGTCAGGCATCTGTTAAACAAACAGGCATCGAACCCTGAGGCCGTCTCAATCGTTAATTGAGAAGAACATCTGACCTCATCGTCAAACATCTGTTAAACAAACAGGCATCGAACGCGATGTGTGGCTCAACCCTAAGTTGATAAGAACATCTGACCTCGCCATCAATCATCGAACCCGAAGGCCGGCTCAACACGAAGTTAAGAGGAACATTTGACCTCGCCGTCTGGCATTTGTTAAACAAACCGGCATCGAACCTAAAGGTCGTCTCAACATGAAGTTGAGAGGAACATTTGACTTCACTGTCAAGCATCTGTTAAACAAAAAAGCATCAAATCCGAAGGCCGGCTCAACTCGAAGTTGAGAAGAACATCTGACCTCACCGTCAGGCATCTGTTAAACAAACAGGCATCGAACCCGAATGGCGGCTCAACCCGAAGTTGATAAGAACATTAGACCTCTCCGTCAGGCATCTCTTAAACAAATAATCATCGAACCCAATGGTTGGCGCAACACGAAGTTGAGAGGAACATCTTACCTCGCCGTCAAGCATCTGTTAAACAAACCGGCATCGAACCAGAAGGTCAGCTCAACATGAAGCTGAGAGGAACATTTGACTTCATTGTCAAGCATCTGTTAAACAAACAGGCGTCAAATCCGAAGGCCGGCTCAACCCGAAGTTGAAAATAACATCTCACCTCACCGTCAGGCATCTGTTAAACAAATAGGAATCGAACACGAAGGGCGGCTTAACCCTAAGTTGATAAGAACATTTGTCCTCTCTGCTAGGCATCTGTTAAACAAACAGGCATCGAACCCGAAGGCCGGCTCAACGTGAAGTTGAGAAGAACATTTGACCTCGATGTGAGGCATCTGTTAAACAAACAGGCATCGAACCCGAAGGTCATCTCAATCCTTAATTGAGAAGAACATCTGACCTCGCCGTCAAACATCTATTAAACAAACAGGTATCGAACCCGAAGGTCATCTCAATCCTTAATTGAGAAGAACATCTGACCTCGCCGTCAAACATCTGTTAAACAAACAGGTATCGAACCCGAAGGCCGACTCAACTTGAAGTTGAGAGGAACATCTGACATCCCCATCAGGCATTAGTTAAACAAACAGGCATCGAACCCGAAGCCCAGCTTAACACGAAGTTGAGAAGAACATCTGACCTCGCTGTCAGGCATATGTTAAACAAACAGGCAGCGAATTTGATGGTCGACTCAACCCGAAATTGAGAAGAACATCCGACCTTGCTGCCAGGCAATAGTTAGACAAACAGGAATCGAACCCGAAGGCCGGCTCAACCCGAAGTTGAGAAGAACATCTGACCTAGTCGCCAGGCATCTTTTAAACAAACAGGCATCTAACCCAAAGGCCGGCTCAACCCGAAGTCGAGAAGAACATCTGACCTCGCCGTCAGGCATCTGTTAAACAAAAAGGTGTGGAACCGGAAGGCCGGCTCAACCCGAAGTTTAGAAGAACATCTGACCTTGCCGTCAGGCATCTGTTAAACAAACAGGCATCAAACTCGAAGGTCTTCTCAACCCTTAGTTCAGAAGAACATCTGACCTCGCCGTTAAACATCTGTAAAACAAACAGGCATCGAACCCGAAGGGCGGCTCAACCCAAAGTTGATAAGAACATCTGAACTCGCCGTCAGGCATATGTTAAACAAACAGGCATCGAACCCGAAGGCCGGCTCAACACGAAGTTGAGAGGAACATCTGACCTCGCCGTCAGGCATCTGTTAAACAAATACGCATCGAACCTGAAGGTCGGCTCAACATGAAGCTGAGAGGAACATTTGACTTCACTGTCAAGCATCTGTTAAACAAACAGACATCAAATACGAAGGCCGACTCAACCCGAAGTTGAAAAGAATATCTCACCTCACCGTCAGGCATCTGTTAAACAAACAGGCATCGAACACGAAGGGCGGCTCAACCCGAAGTTGATAAGAACATTTGACCTCTCTGCCAGGCATCTGTTAAACAAACAGGCATCGAACCCAAAGGCCGACTCAACCCGAAGTTGAGAAGAACATTTGACCTCGCCGTCAGGCATCTGTTAAATAAACAGGCATCGAACCCGAAGGCCGTCTCAATCCTTAATTGAGAAGAACATCTGACCTCGCCGTCAAACATCTGTTAAACAAACAGGCATCGAACCCGAAGGCCGACTCAACTTGAAGTTGAGAGGAAAATCTGACCTCCCCATCAGGCATTAGTTAAACAAGCAGGCATCGAACCCGAAGGCCAGCTTAACACGAAGTTGAGAAGAACATCTGACCTCGCTGTCAGGCATATGTTAAACAAACACGCAGCGAATTTGATGGCCGACTCAACCCGAAATTAAGAAGAACATCTGACCTTGCTGCCAGGTGTCGCTACTGCGAAAATCGGCGCCGGCAATACAGAAGAGTCGCCACCGTGCGTTATTTATCCCAACGGAGGGAAAGGAAACGCTCGAAGTAAACCTCGCAAAAAACGGGAAAAGGTATGGTCATCGCAACCAAAACCTGGATTCGGGAGTCGGTTATGCAAGGGGAAGGTATTAGCACCCCTCACGTCCATCGTACTCGATGGGATCCACGCTTGCTTGGTTTGTACGGATTACACTTCTATCTAAGCTAAAGGATGAGGTCTGAAAAGAAAAGAAAACATGACTCGGCAAAGCTTCGCACTTTATGCCTACGTATTCCCGTCTGGAACGAGAAATCAGAGTCAACGTAGTTCGCCTAACTACGGGAAAGGATGGGTGAAGGTTGCTCGCTAGGATATCGCATCCTATGCCTACGTACTTCCACACTGCATGGAGGATCAGAGCAAACGTAGTTCGGGCTACGCACGACACAAGTTGTTCAAGTGTCTTTTATGAAAAAATCTCACCTTAAACAAGGGTTTTCTTATTGCAAAAAGGTTGATGTTTGTTCAAATCTTTTGACGGAAGAAATGAATTAATCTCTGTTATACCCTTTATTAGTGTTTTTCTGTTGTTTTGAAGAAAGAAGAGATGACACTCTACAAATCCTAGGGTTAAAAAAAGGGGAATAAAATCTACCCTAATGTTATCATGCATGGGTTAACTCCTAATGTCTATCATGCTCCTCTCTGGCGCAGAGAGAAACAGAGATCCTAAGGGAATAGACGGAAACAGAAACAGCAGATATATACAATAAAGCAGTAAAATGCATGGATGCAACAATACAAGCGAGGCAAGGGAGTCCCACTCAACCTCGAACCTAGAAAACAATAGGCAAAAGTGAACAGAATCCACTTTCAACCCAGCAAGTTAAACAGCAAACACTTCAGTCCGGGAAATTCACACAATACATCAAGAAACAAAACAGCTAAAACTAAACAGCAAAGCAGTCTTCATCAGCATCTGCCTTCATCTTCAGGCTTCAAACAGACATCAGTCTTCTATCTTCAATCTCCCAATGGCTTTTCTTCAAGTCCCAATCTCCAAGATGGGGAATCAATCATAAGAGTGAACTTGGTGTTAAGCAATTAGTTGACCACCAAAGGTGGCAAACAGACTGCTATCAACACAAAGAATATTTCTCTCAAGAGTTCTATCTCTTAGACATTGGCACCAAGCCTTCCAAAGGAAGGGGGTGAGTGTCTTAGAGAGACTCTGCATCACAGAGAGGAATGGAGGCAGTCAAGACCTTCCATGTTTGAGAATCAAGTTGTCTACTCTAGGGCTCTGCCTGACTCCTAGATCCTACAGACTTCAACAGCTGCCAGCAAGAGATACTCTTCATCAACTCTGGAAGTTGGTCTTCAGTCTCTGATCTTCAAATGGGCTTCATCATCTCAGGCTTCAGCTCTCCCCCAAGTCCCAAACAATCCCAATACCCCACATACAGACAAAATAATAACCCTAAAGAGGGCACACCACACAGTCAATCAAATAGAAGCAATATACTAGTAGCAGTAGGGGAGACCTAATATTTCTAAGGGATCTATCCTATACCCATAACCCCTATAGTCCCATACCCCAAAACCAAATCAACATTCCTAAAAGAATTAATCTATCTCACCTATGCTCACTTAAAACCCTAATTTTCACCATTCTAATCACACCTAAACAAATCACCTAAGATTAAATTCTAAAAATATGAATTAAATCCTATGTACAAGTTGAAGTCCTAAGCTAATCACTCTAAAAAGAATGGATTAAAAATATAAGGGGAACTATTAGAACTAAAATTAACAAAATTAGGTACTAAACTAAACTCATTAAAAAGCTACTTAAAAGAAAAATACACAAAAAATAGTAAAACAACATAAAAGGATATTTTTATTATTTTATATTTTTCTAGACAGAATTATTGACCTAGAGAAAAAAGAACCAATTAAAACTAAGCTTTTTTTCAATTTTTTATGATTTTTTAAAGGTCAAAGAAAATTAAAGAAAATAAAATCACAAAATATGAATTAAAATGGGAGGGGGTGTGATAAGCAGATGCACCTAGTTATATCTGGTCATTGGGCCATGAAGGGGAGGCGCAGATATCAAAAGCGCAGGGCCCAGCACACATCAGAAAATTGAATAAAAAAATAAAAGAAAAAAGACAAACTCTCGGTGCAGAAAGCAATCATTTCAAGTTCAAAATCAATGGGCTTCCATATGGGGGGTGGGGATAGCATCAAATGGATCAGGCCCAGAACTTCGTTTAAGTGAAACGCATCGTTTCACTTTGGTCTTTTCCCTCTGTTTTCTTCTTTAAACATCAGCCCTTGGATTAGATGAAAATGTCAAACAATTGGAATGATCTGACGGCCAGTGTATCGTCTTCTCCAAATGGAAATTAGGGTTTCAGAAATCCATGTCCATGCAGCCATGTTCAAGTCTATCGTTCTCCTTCAATATCCCATGAAATCATAAAATTTCAAAACCAAAATTGATCTATTCTTTCCCAGGAACACGATGATGCCCTTAGTTTGGATTGAAACTAACCCTAGGATGAAACCCGATAGGTGGAAACCCCTGATTCACCAACTGCACACTGCAATGGAAGCTCACAATTCCTGATTCTAATTATCCTATCTTGTTCATCATGCTACATTGATCTCACCAAGCTATTGCATGTTCATTAAAACTCATTATCCAGCCTAATCTTGATCATCAAAGAATCATCACCCTGTTATGGAACCTCATGGAACTCTCTCTAATTCTCAGGAATCAATCACCTAAGGTCTCTAATCATGTTTACCCTAACCATTTCATCTAATAATGCATAAATAGAGAGATTCGAATGCTTTTGCAAACCTGAAAAATGGTGATGGCAAGTGCAACTACACTCCAATCCACTGCTTGAAACTGGTCACAAATGATCTTCAATGGCTAAGAACCTTTCTGTTTGCAAGATCTTGGATGAACAATGCTTGTATTGTGAGTTTGGATCCAACTTGCTTCTCTTGCAAATTTGAAGCTACACCTTCAAACATTCATCAATGGCCACTCCAATCTGTGCGTATGTGTTCAATATGATCCAGAGGATTGATTTGTGGAGAAGAATTCAATGGAGATGAAGAAACAATGGAGTTTGAGATTGATTTGCAAAAATAGAGAAAATGGTATATCACTCTCTCTTCACACTCTTTTCACCAACCCCTTGCGCCAATGAGTTCAATTCAATATATAGATGATGATGGACAGATCTAGAAGTTTCTAGATTGATCTTAGAGGATTCTAGAATGTGGTGGAAAGTTATGGAAGTTCTCATGTGATGATATTTTGAATATCCCTCATCTCATGCATACACCCTTATAAACTTGTGCTAAAATCTCCTCTCATGAGTTATTGAAATGGTATGTGAGCTCCTTGCCTTGAAAATTCACCTTATGCCAAGTTTTCCATACTTGCCTTATTATGCAAGTAACAAAAATACAAAGCAAGTCCAAAATTTAACCCCTAACTCAAACAAGTGGCTGAACCAATGTCTCTAAAATGATGTTTGGAATCAATTTGGTATATTGCATGACCCATTTTGGATTTGTAGATCTCTCAAACCAATTTTTCATTTCAACTTTTTCAACTTATATGCCTTTTTAGGTCATTTTTCACCAACTTTGGTCAAGTCTTGTTCTATGCATTTCCAAACTTCCATGACTTCTTTTCTAGACTTAAAATGACATTTTGAGCAACTTTGATGTTGTGAAGTTTTCCATTTGAAGCTTCTTTGTATGAGTTTTAGGCATAGGCTAAGAATGACCTATAATCCTCAGATGACCAAAATACCCTTTGCTAGCCAAGAACATAAGTAGAGTTCCACAAATCATATGAAGGCATACCATACCTTTATAGAAATCTAAGACAATAAGAAACAACTATCATGTTGGCCAGAAATCCATTTGAAATATCCTTGAAGGTCAAAAGTTGCTTGGAAGACAGACAACTTTCACAGACAAATTTCAGTGCCCTCAGATGACCTGTAACTTGCAAGAGCTATAACTTGAGTTCTACAAATCATCTTGATGACTACCACCACTCAAATTAAAGCTATGAAGATACTATACAAGTTTAATATGGACCAAGAATTCATATGAAGCTTGCATCTTGAGTTACACTGCTTTGAAGTTTGACCCAAATCAGGGGATTTTACACTGAAACCCTAATTTAGTAACTCCAGCTCTCCTTGACTCCTCTTGATTTTTCTTTAGCACAACATCATACCCATATCCATATAGCAAATAATGAATCCCACATTCTTAAAATGCTCCTTGATGCCCTTCAAAACAAGTCTTTGACCTAGGATTGACCTAGTGTTGACCCTAGTTGACTGACTTCTACTGAGGCTCTTGCAATCATTCCAATGACTTGATTCTCCTCAAAAATGATCATCTAGGCTTTTCATAACATCCATACACACCTCATGCTTTGAGCTCACAACTCATACACCCTCTGATGATCCCCAAACAACCTCAAGATAGGAGAGAACTCATTGATCAACCTGTCAACTCTTCAAAGCTCAAATTCTTCCCTGATGACCTGAGTAGTTTTGAATATGAATGAAACCCTTGGATATGCTTCTTGAGATAATAATAGCACTTTGATCCCTTGATAAAGATAACCTGCTTATGCTATGCAATGCAGATGAATACACTATGTACATGATGACAATGCAAATGACTATGCAATTGAAACATAAACCTAGGTTAGAAAAGGTTGGGCAAATTTTGGGGTGCAACAGCTGCCCCTATTCAAGCGGCTTGGACCCGACTGGATGAAGAGTGCGCATCCTTCAAACAATCGAGGTACGAGACGGTTGAATACGAAAGAACCCGGAAATTTGCCAACCGCAAAAATAAATTGCGAACGACTACTGCTTGGGGAAAACCCTTCAGGGAAATGACTTCTGTTGTCACAGCAACAACTAGCCATCCATCTGTCAATCTGTTTTTTGTAAAAATAGTCTGATGTTGTCCGTAGACCACTCCATTCCGAAGAAATGAGCATACACCACACAACGAGAAATTGTTGACATCACTTATCAACCTCTGTTGATCTCACTTATCAACCTCTGTTGATCTCACTTATCAACCTCTGTTGATCTCACTTATCAACCTCTGTTGATCTCACTTATCAACCTCTGTTGATCTCACTTATCAACCAAATACACGCTAACCAGCGGGAGAGTATTGACTTCACTTTTCATGTTGACTTCACTGATCAACCTTTCATATCCTGAAGAAACGAGCAAACGCTTAACCAAGCGAGGCAATGTTCGAAGACATGAACAAACGACTCTGCAGGGAAAAGAGAAACTTAACTAAGTAACTCTTAGGGGACAATTTTGACGACTGCCGTCAAACACCTGCTGGGGAAATTAGGAACTTAACCAAATACCCTGACAAGAATAACCTTGTTGAAGAATACGAGGAATTTAATCAAACAAATCCTGTAGCAAGCTCCCTGCTGGAGACTATGAGGGACTTAACCAAGCGACTCATTGAAGTAACACCCTGCTGGAGAACATAACTCTGTTGGAGAATTGCGGGTAACCACCCGAGACTCTGTCTCCACCTTCTAATACTGATACCACATCATCCTGAGAAAGACTCAGCTGGGAAAATACAAGTAACTTAACCAAGCGACTTGTCAAAGAGTACCCTGCCGGGGACTACGAGGAACTTAACCAAGTATCTCGTTGAAGACCACCCGCTGGGGATTATACCTCTACTGGGGTAACTGTGAGTAACCACCCAAAATCTGCAACATGCCATTCCCACAACACTCTGAGAAAGGAATCGGCTGGGGAGAAAGAGAAATGCTTGACCAAGCAACTCTGCTAGGGGAATATACCATGACGAACACGATCACTGCGTGTCTGGCACAACCCTCTGTAACAAACTGAACACGATCACTGCGCGTCTTGAGGCCACAAACCTCTTGACAGGAGAAAACACGATCCCTGCGCGTCTTGATGTCGCAAACAAAATCACATAATGGGACAAACACGACGAACACGATCACTGCGTGCCAGACGGAATAAATCCACATAGAAGAGGCGAACACGTTCACTGCGTACTTCAACCACCAATATGATAAACACGATCACTGCGTGTGCTGCAATGGGGAGAATGCGATCACTGCGCATCTCGACCAACAAACCCTCAAAATGATGTCAACACGATCACTGCGTGCGTCACCAACCCATGTAACAGGACGAATACGATTACTGCGTATGCCGACCAACAAAACCAACTGATACGATAGCCACGATCACTGCGTGCTCCGCATCACAAGTTCCCATGGTACTATCGACACGTCACCACGTGCCATATGAATACGGTCACTGCGTATCTTGAACACGATTACTGCGTGTTATGAGCCATGATCCTCTTGACTGGAGAAAACACGATCCCCGCGTGTTATGTGTCTCAACTAACCCACATAACTGGACGAATACGATCACTGCATATTCTAACCATACATAGGGTAAACGCGATCACTGCGCGCTTCATGTCACGACCCTCTTGACTGGAGGAAACACGATCCCTGCGTGCTGTGACACAACTTCAAACAATGGGACGAATACGATTATTGCGTACTTCGGCCACCAACAACCAGATGAACACGTTCACTGCGTGCCTCACCCCATAACCAAACCGTATAACGGACGAATACGATCACTGCGTATATCGACCAACAAACATCACATGATATGGCAAGCACGACCACTGCGTGTCCTGCACCACCGATAGAGTGAACACGATCACTGCGCGTCCTGCTCAAATAAACCCCCGAAATGACATCAACACGATCACTGCGTGCCTTACAAAACAATCTTCTTAGATCGGGACGAATACGATCACTGCGCCATTCGACCACAGATACACATACCAAGATCAACACGATTACTGCGTGTCACACAACATGACCCCCATATATGATACAAGTGCGATCACTGCGTACTTGGGCCACAAATCAACCTTTCAAAATCAACACGATCACTGCGTGCCTTACAATATGAACCCCATAGATGGTGCAAATACGATCACTGCGTACCTTGACCATAAAATCCACATCTTCCTGAAACCACGATTTCTCTTATCGGCAGGGAACAAACATCTCTAAAACTGAAGAGGTAACCACCTGGCTTATGTTTCAACAATGCATGTTTGATAATAACGTAATGCTTCCATACTGCGTGGAAATGCTACGTGCTCGCATAAAGTGCAAATGCTCATGATGCATGCTTATGCGAAGAGTTGCTTCAGCAAAATAAATGCTGAAGACGCACTGGATCCGCTGGGGATGGCCGGAATGCTACCGATACGCTTCCAACAAAATAAATGTTGGAAAGATGAACTAACTCCGCTGGGGATAACTATCCTGCTAGGAAAGGTAGCTCCCAAACTCAAAACTCCAAAATCTGCTGAGGACGATCCTCCTGACGAGGAAGAGTGACTTGCTGGGGAAAGGAATGACAATCATGCTCGGGAAAACTCCTTTCAGCAGCTCCAACCACCTGATCACGCTCTGTGGGGAACCCCTCCTGCTATCACTGAGCTGGGGAAATCATCCGGCTATCACTGAGCTGGGGATTGAACTACACATTCTGATTTGCACTGCGCAAGAACTCTCTGGGGAGTTAACCATATCCATCTCGACCTTCACTGGGGAGGACTCTGCTCTGTTCGATAAGCCAATTCTGATCTACTGAAAATACATTGCTTTTCCTTCGACGCAATCTCAACTCTCCTGGGGAGATAACATTCAGTTTTGCCTGGGGCGACTTCACTGGGGAAGACACAACATTCAACCTCTGGAAAGGGTACCAGCCTGCCATGGACTCTGGCGGGGAACTTTGCGAGCTTTTTTGAATACCTGCAAAAATCAACAAGCAAACACAAGGCAATCCATGCAAAGAGAGACATCTTGGTAATCACCCACAACAACCATTCAGGTAATTTTTGGTTTTAACAATCATCGGCCGAGGCCCGCCGGTTTACACGCATGTAAGTTTATCAAAAACATCGGTGTTTTTTACAAACAAAACTGTAAAAAATTAAAACCAAAGTCACACACTACACTGAATAAACACTTTATTGATAACAGCCTGAGAATAGGCAAGATTTGTACATCGGATGCAACTCCTGGAAAGAGGTAGTCACACAAAATGCAGAAGTATACAAATATATAGAATAAAATTTGTACACATGTCGGCAACGTGTTACAGACGAACACCATGAACCGATCCTCCTATGACTCGTCGGACTCTGACGCTTCCCCGATCTCTGTCTTCGGAAGAAATTGCTTTGGATAATTGACCCCCAGATGCTCCCAAACCGCTAAACAATCAAACTTGGACCGCAGTCATTTGCTTCTCAAATCCCTAACTTTTGCGTGAATCACCCTTTTCGGGTTTTCGATTCACCGGGATACCCTTTTTTTCCGAAGCCGCCCAGTGTAGGTTTTCGACTTCGCGGGTGTACATTTTTTCCATTTTATCCCTAACTTTTGCCCGAACCTTTTTATTCTGTTTTTGGTTCGCCAGGATGCCCCATTTTTGCCTGGACTCTCTTTTTACTGTCCAGCGGGTCAATTTTAAGCAAAGTATTTTTTAACTGCGTCCGAGTTCACAGGGGACGAAAAGTCTTCACCATCCATGGTGGATAACAATAAGGCTCCTCCGGAGAAGACCTTTCTCACGACGTATGGACCTTCGTAATTGGGAGTCCATTTGCCCCTGTGATCCGATTGCGGTGGGAGAATCTTCTTCAGTACAAGATCACCCGTCTGAAAGCTTCGAGGTTGAATCTTCTTATCGAACGCTTTCTTCATCCGGCTCTGATACAGCCTACCGTGTGCAATGGATGCCAGCCTTTTCTCATCTATCAAGCTCAGCTGATTCAATCTACTTCTCACCCATTCTGCCTCGTCCAGCTTAACATCAAGCAAAACACTCAAAGATGGTATCTCAACCTCCAATGGCAGGACAACCTCCATGCCATATACTAGTGAGAACGGTATTGCCCCGGTTGATGTACGCACTGTAGTACGATAACCGTGCAAAGCGAATGGCAACATCTCATGCCAATCCTTATACGTTACCACCATCTTCTGAACAATTTTCTTTATGTTCTTGTTGGCCGCTTCAACAGCGCCATTCATCTTGGGTCTGTAGGGAGATGAATTATGATGCTCGATCCTGAAATCCCGACACAAATCTTTCATCATCTTATTGTTCAAATTCGAACCATTATCAGTAATGATTCGTTCAGGGATACCGTATCTGCAAATTATATCCTTCTTGATAAATCTAGCCACCACCTGCTTCGTCACATTGGCGTAAGATGTTGCTTCCACCCACTTGGTGAAGTAGTCGATCGCAACCAGAATGAAACGATGCCCATTAGAAGCAGTAGGCTCAATCTTACCGATCATATCAATTCCCCACATGGAGAAGGGCCACGGAAAAGCCATAACATTCAGTGGACTGGGTGGCACATGGATCTTATCAGCATAGATCTGGCACTTGTGACGCCGCTTGGCAAATTTGAAACAGTCTGTTTCCATCGTCAACCAGTAATACCCCGCTCGCAACAACTTTCGGGTCATAGCATGCCCACCTGCATGTGTGCCAAAAGTTCCTTCATGGACCTCTTCCATGAGTAAATTGGCTTCCTTCTCGTCTACACACCGGAGGAGTACCGAATCGTGGTTCCTTCTATACAAAACGCCGTCGGGATTCAGATAGAAGTTGCCTGCTAATCTCCTTAGAGTCTTCTGATCACGACTGGATGCCCCAGCCGGATATTCCTTGTTCTTCAGGAAATTTTGTATGTCGAAATACCACGGTTTACCGTCAGATGCTTCATCAATTGCAAACACAAAGGCCGGCCTATCCAGGCGAGAGATGACAATGCTGGGAGCCTCATTCCAGCAGTTGACTTTATACATCGAGGATAACGTTGCAAGGGCGTCCGCCATTTGATTCTCCGCCCGAGGTACATGATGGAACTCCACCCTATCAAAGAAAGGTAGCAACCTTCTTACATAATTCATGTACGGCACCAGATTAGGTTGGCGCGTCTCCCACTCTCCCTTAATCTGATTCACAACCAGTGCTGAATCCCCATATACGTCCAGATTCTTAATCCTCATATCGATAGCCTCCTCTAACCCCATAATGCAAGCTTCATACTCGGCTTCATTATTTGTCACTGAAAAAGTCAATCTGACTGTGAACGGGATGTGCGACCCGTGGGGAGTTGTAATGATTGCCCCGATCCCGCTACCGTACGAATTGACAGCCCCGTCAAAAATCATTTGCCACTGGGAACTCCGCTCAGGACCTTCACCAGGCAACGGCTCATCATAATCTTTAGCTTTCAAGTACATTATGTCCTCATCAGGAAACTCAAACTTCATAGGCTGATAATCCTCAATCGGCTGTTCGGCGAGATATTCAGACAGAACACTTCCCTTAATGGCCTTCTGGGAAACATACTGGATATCGTATTCTGTCAATACCATCTGCCATCTAGCAATCCTTCCAGAGAGCGCTTGTTTCTCAAACACATATTTGATCGGATCCATCTTCGATATCAGCATGGTCGTATGATTCAGCATGTATTGTCTTGGACGTTTGGCAGCCCACGCCAGTGCACAACACGTCTTTTCGAGCATAGAGTATCGAGATTCACAATCCGTGAACTTTTTACTCAAGTAGTAAATCGCATGCTCTTTCCGCCCTGTCTCGTCATGTTGACCGAGAACGCAACCCATACTGTTCTCCAGAACCGTCAGATACATAATCAGTGGTCGTCCCGCTACTGGGGGTATCAACACCGGAGGTTCCTGCAAGTATTCTTTTATCTTTTCAAATGCCCTTTGGCAATTGTCATTCCAGACCACCGCTTGATCTTTCTTTAACAGCTTGAATAATGGTTCACACGTGGTCGTTAGGTGAGAGATGAACCTAGCAATGTAATTCAGCCTCCCTAAGAATCCACGGACTTCTTTTTCTGTACTCGGTGCTGGCATTTCTTGTATTGCTTTTATTTTTGCAGGATCGACCTCGATTCCTTTCTTGCTTACAATGAACCCCAGTAGCTTCCCGGATCTTACTCCGAAGGTACATTTATTAGGATTCAGCCTCAGCCTGAATTTCCTCGGCCTCTTGAACAACTTCAACAGATTAACCAGATGTTCTTCCTCTGTTTGAGACTTGGCAATCATGTCATTGACATACACCTCAATCTCTTTGTGCATCATGTCGTGAAAAAGCGTTGTCATAGCCCGCTGGTACGTTGCCCCAGCATTCTTCAAACCAAAGGGCATCACCTTATAACAGAAGGTTCCCCACGGGGTGATAAAGGTCGTTTTTTCCATATCCTCCGGAGCCATTTTGATCTGGTTGTACCCCGAAAATCCATCCATGAAGGAGAATATCGAAAACTGAGCCGTGTTGTCAACTAACACATCAATATGCGGCAGCGGGAAGTCATCCTTCGGGCTCGCTTTGTTTAGATCCCTATAATCAACGCACATTCGAACCTTGCCATCTTTCTTTGGCACAGGCACGATATTAGCGACCCAAGTGGGATAAGTGGTAACATCCAGGAATCCAGCATCCCATTGCTTCTGCACCTCTTCCTTTATCTTTACAGCCATGGCAGGACGAGTCCTTCTGAGTTTCTGCTTCACGGGCGGGCAATCTTCCTTCAACGGCAGACGATGAACAACCATATCAGTATCCAAACCTGGCATGTCCTCGTAGGACCAAGCAAATATATCACTGTATTCACGCAGCATCTCAATAAGCTCTTGCTTGATATCCTCTTGCAACGCGGCCCCTATACGGATATTCCTGACGCATTCTTCAGACCCCAAGTTGACAATATCAATCTCTTCCTAGTGAGGCAGAATGACTCTCTCCTCTTGCTTCAATAACCGACTAAGCTCTTCTGGTAAGTCACTATCCTCCACAATTTCCTCCTCAGCTTGGAAAATCGGGTGCTCGAAGTCTAAACGAGTCATAGGAAGTTTTTGGTCGGTGTCATCTGAAAATTCATGAATCCTGCGAGGGAAACGGTTAAGTGCTTCAAAAATGATGTACAAGCAAAATGCATAACCGCGCTGCCATTTTATTGAAAATTAAAATAAAAACAAAAAGAAAAGGATCACAACATTTGAATGTAAGAAACACCATCATTTATTGATCATGCAAACATACAGGTAAACAGTTAGGCCCTAAGACAAGATCATCGATGCCCCGGGCAAGGCATGAGATCATACAATGATTGAAAAAAAATAATGCATTACTGTTTGGTGACTTGGATGACGTCCTGGTTGGACCAGTTGCATAGGCTTTGCCCCCGCGTGCTGGGTCGAATCCATGAGTCCATGTCGCAATCGCTATCCACTTCCTCCGTATCAGACACGGCGTTGATCCTTTCGAAGCTAACTCCTCCGGACGTGAACACGACAGGTCCCTTGTACTTAGGCGCACTCTGCGAGGTAGATGGGCGGTACCCCAAGCCATACTTGTCTTGCTTCACTGGGATGTCCAGAACCTGACCCCACTTCTGAGTCTCTCCTTCTTGTACCAACGCCTTGGCTTCTTTATATGAGGAGACTGCCACCTCTGGCCCTTCACTCTTTAACGGAGCTTCTTCTGTAACCTTCACCTCTTCGAACGCTTGACACAGCGTTTCATGAATCTCCCCATCTACCTCCACGTACTTGAAAGAAGACAAATGACTGACTAAGATATCCTCTTCGCCACACACTGTCACAATAATCCCCTCGACCATATATTTCAGCTTCTGATGGAGCGTAGAAGTTACTGCCCCAGCGGCATGAATCCAAGGTCTCCCGATCAAACAGCTATATGCGGGCTGAATGTCCATGATGTAAAACACTGTATCAAACACCTCCGGACCTACCTGAATGGGTAACGTTATCGACCCGAATACTGACCTCCTTGTTCCATCAAAGGCCCTCACTACCAAATCACTAGGTGTGCACAACAACCCACGGGTATCTAATTTCAACAGAGCTTTCTTTGGTAACACATTCAACGAGGACCCAGTGTCTACCAGCACATGGGATAAAACAGTGCCCTGGCATTCGATAGAGATGTGCAAAGCATTATTATGATCACGCCCTCGAGGTGTTAAGTCAAAATCTGTGAATCCTAGTCCATGCCCAACGTTAACATGTGCCATAACTCCTTCCAGCTGATTAACTGAAATCTCTTGCGGCACGAAATATGTCTCAAGTACTTTCAACAGGGCATTTCTATGCGCTTCAGAACATAACAACAGCGATAATATGGAGATCTTTGACGGGGTTTGCTGCAGGTGATCTACAATCTTGTAATCACTTTTGCAGATTAACCTCATGAATTCTTCCACATCTTTGGTTATTGGCTCTTTCTCTTTACTCCCCGAAGATTCTCCCTCAACAACTTTGCTCTTGCCTCTGGCAAGCCTCTCTGCTTCAACCTCAGGTGAAGTGAAAATTCTCCCGCTCCGGGTTATACCACCCGCTCCCACTATGTTATCCACGGATCCCGCAGGCGGATCATTCAAGTCGATCTTTTCCCCATTACAATACACCTCGGCACCATAGCACCACGGGACTGCCTTTGTGCTTTCAAAAGGGACTGGCTTAGCGTTGGTAATAGTTATGGTCGGCCTTTTCGATGATGCCGAAATTGTCACTGATTTGAACGGAATGGTGATCGTAGCAATCTCCCTACGCTCTTCTTCAGATTCTGTCTCAACAGACTTCTCTCGCCCCACAGCCCTGTCAAACTGCAAAGTTCCTTCATCAATCAAACTTTGAACTCCCCTTTTCAGCCTCTCACAGCCCTCAGGTTGAATCAAACAGTCAACACACTCGTTACTGCAACCGGGATAGACGCCTCCGTTCAACAAACGCTGCTTTACGTAACTCAAAGGGGTTTTTAGCTCGCTCACTTCTGAAACCAAGTTCAATTCATCATCTACCATGATTGCATTGGCCCCAGCCCCACCATGCTTGGGCATTGGCTGCTGTGTGATATTGGGACCTTCCTTCCCGAAGTTAATAGCCGTACTATCAAGCAAATCCTGTACTTTATGCTTGAAAGCTAGGCAATTTTCAATGTTGTGCCCTGGTGCACCTGAATGGAAATCACAGTGCTCATTAACATCGTACCCGACTGGTGGTTGGCCAGTTGGTGGTGCTAAAGTCCTCTTCTCGACTAACTGCAATTTCAACAATGTTTGAAGGAGTTCTGCATATGATACCGGCGGTACCTCGAATACTCTCCTCGGTCGTGGGTTCTGAAGCCTACGCTGATTATTATTAGGCTGCTGCTGAGCCTGCTGCGGTGGTTGTTGTCTCTGTTGCTGAGAAGGCCCTGTAACGGTTACACTTGTAACTTGCGACTGCTGATGCCAGTTCTGACCTTTATTCTTTCGTCGAGCACCGTATACAGCATTGGTATCGCCCTGCCGTTTACCACCGAATGTCTTCTTATTACCTCCGGTGAGACTGGACTCACCCGCTTGAATTTTACCGATCTTCACCCCGTTTTCAGTACGCTCCCCCATCAAAATCAACTCAGAGAAAGTTCTCATCGAAAAATTGAGCAACCGATCATAGTACATTCCAGAAAAAGTTCCTATGAACATATCCATCATTTCGCGCTCCACCATTGGAGGGTGTACCCTAGCAGCCAAATCTCGCCATCTCTGGGCATATTCTTTAAAGTTCTCACTAGACTTTTGAGACATGCTCTGCAACTGGACTCGGTTAGGAGCGAGATCACTATTATACTGATATTGTCGAACAAAAGCCTCTGCCAGCTCTTTCCAACTCCTGATCTGAGTAGGCTCCAAGCTCATATACCACTCCAGCGATGGCCCGGACAGGCTATCCTGGAAGAAGTGCATTAGCATCTTTTCATCCTCAGAATATGCAGACATACGCCTGTAAAATGCGCGCACATGCACCCTAGGGCATGTATCCCCTTTGTACTTATCAAATGACGGTGCTTTGAATTTCAGCGGGACCCTCAGCCCTGGGACTAATCCCATATTTGACATATCCAGCCCGAGAGCATTTTGGCTGGCCAATCCGTTCACCTTCTCTTCTAGTAATCTCATCCGATGGTTGTCATCCCTGGCCCTTTCATAGCCCTCGTTCTGACTAGAGAACACATCCTCCTGGCGATCCTCCCAGCGAGGTACTGCATCGTATCCACCATAATCGACATCGCGGCCCGGACCCGTTTGGACGTACCTGGGGTCATACCTCAGATTACCCATCTCTTGAGTGTTGTATGCGCCAGCTCCATATCCAAGATTACCATAGCCACCAAACCCAGCCTTGGCGTCAGCCATGCTGCCATACCCCATATTCGCACCATTGAAGCCCTGGTTACCATTAATACCATTCATTCCGACATTCTCAACACCCCCATTGAAACCCTGGTTGACATTGCCCACAAATACCCCAGCAGTATCTGCATTGACATTCATATTACCGGTGTTCCCCCCTCCACCTACATGACCAGTTTCTCCAGCATTCAAACCGGTTACAGGAACAGCGTCAGCACTTTGACGATTCTCAACTCGGGGAGAAGCAGCAATGTTCTCACCATGCGGTGTCCCGTTGTTCTCAGCCCGTGCGACTATCGGTTGAACCAGATTCTGCAGCTGCTCCTGCCCTTTGGCGATAGTCTCCATGGTTTGCATGAGCAGGGCCATCCTGTCACGCATCTCTTGCATTTCACTCTGCACGTTGTCCATGATCTTCTTCTGGTTAATCCTTGTAGAGTAACGGTGGACCCGCTTTTCTACAATCCTGAAAATACCTGCTTCAAAGATGCAGGAGATAAGATACATGGATCACAAACCTGCAATGCAAATATGAGTATGTATGCAAAATGCAATGTGTGTCTGTGCGTTAGGGATTATCATTCCCCGATTCTAGTGTGAGTGTGCCAGTGCAGTGACAGTGCTAGCAATACAGCGATTGGAGCCGAATCAAAGAAAACCTCATATATTGCAGAGAAATCCAAGAATACAATATCACTGAGAGTATAATAGGAAGGCATGACCTCATCCAACAATCCTGGTGATGATCAGCACGAATGCAAATAAAGCATACAAGTTAATACATGCGATGATCAAGTACTCCCATGAGCCCGATACTCTTCTATTAACTTCTTGGTCTCTGGATGACTTGGTCGGGTAAGCAGACCTTCAACAAGTTGGTTTCTTCTCTTGAGAACACGTCGCACGTCACCGGCGGTTTCCTCCCATGCCCCTGCTCCGAAGCGATCCTCTAACTTCCGCTTCTGAGACACAGCTTCGTTCCGGCCTTCGATGGCTTTGTTCAGTGCATTCTGGAGACTATACCTGGTCATCACCTCTTCTTCGCACTTCTCAATGCTAGCCTTCAACTGCTTCTCGAGGTCAGAAATTTGCTGCTTCAACTTATCTTCCCTCTTCTTGTTGTTAGTCAGCGTAGCATTCCATGTCTTATTACAAGAAGAGATTTCTCGGTGAGCGGCGTCGAGTGCTTTCTTTTTGGACTCTAGCATGTCATGGGAGCTTCTGAACTCTTGACCCAAACGTTCGCGTTTCTTTTTCTCCTCCGTCAACTCATCACCTAGCCTGTTTACTAGTTCGATCTGTTGTTGGAAAGAACGTACAGCCTTATTCTTCTCACTCCGCATCTGAGCTAGCTCCCTCTCTAACTCTTCATTAATCTTCATCAAGGCTTCCTTTTCTTTCACAACTTGCTCGTAGGCCCCCCTGGTGACAGTGGTCGGCTCCTCCACCGGAGTATGAACAGGGACCGGAGCAGCTGGAAATGGCATCAATAACTGTCTGGCTCTCTCTTGGATCCAAACTTTGTAGGGTGCATATGCCTGACAATCATTCTTCCCCAACAGCGGTTTCCCCTTTCTGTTAATACGCGTCCAGGCATGCCGAAGCTTGGCTAGTAGCTCTCCACTCAAATCACCGGTGAAGTACAGAGATTCCTGTACTTCTTCCTCCTGAGGCGGGTTCTTCAGCGCATATCCAAACTGGCGGACGAACAGAGATGGATTGTAGTTGATGCACCCTTTTCTCCCTATCAACAGAACATTAGGATACCCAGAACAACTGCAAATAAGCTCGGACCCCAACAAGTCTCGATCAAACCACTCGATGTCTTCAGAAGTTAGCCTCATCATACGCTCTGGCCAGTCAGATGTTGCACTATCCACAAAAGGTCCCTTCAGGGGAAGATGGCTCTTAAACCACATGGACAGCAAAGGCACGCAACAAGAGACGTTCTTGCCTCTCCTGTTCTCATTCCTGTAGTGCATCGAATGGTAGAAGTCTCCGATCAGTGTAGGTACCGGGTTGCCAGCAGCAAACAGATGAAATGCATCCATATCCACGAAGTTTGGGAAATTGGGAAACAGCACGATCCCATAAATGCATAGAGCCAAAATAGCGTTAAAGACCACCCAACACCCATTCTTGGCGTACTCTTGAGCCTTACTAACCAGAAACTGGAGAGAGAAACCCGGAACCCCTCGCCAAGAAGTCATCAACAGCTCCGAAGCATTCATATGCAAGGTCTTAGCTAGATCCTCCAACTTGGGTTCAGCAGCAGAGTGAATAAAAGGAACTGCATTCTGCACCGGCAGCTCAGTAAACTCTACATACTCCTCCATGGTAGGCCCCAAAATGAAGTCAGCGAATGTGAAACACCTCAAAGCCGGGTCATAGAATTGCATCAGCGTGTACAGCCCATTCAACTCATCATCAGTGGATCTGCGAACCAAACTCAACAGCCGTCCATAACTCTGTCTGAAGCTTCTTCGGACATCCTCATCAGCAAGAGCAATCAGACCCAGGAGTGGAGTAATATCAGGGATAGGTAGCTTGTACGCAACTGTCATCCTCAAACCATCCATAATCAATACTCAGGAGTCCAGACACTAGAACCGGGGGATATGCAAATGCACCTGCAGCACAGACACACATTAATGGGATGCAATGATAATGATTATGCAAACAATGCAATGCAAGCAACATGCAACAGGGACCAAGTGCTGTAGCGGAGAAGCCTGAACCATATCAAAGGTCTCAAATCCTGGTCTCAGATAGACCCAATACAAAGCTCCACACTGGTCTCTGATAGACCCATAACATAACTCCAACTGGTCTCTGACAGACCTCAAACCATAACCCTGATTGGTCTCTGATAGACCTCAAATCAAAACTCTGACTGGTCTCTGATAGACCTCACAAATATCCATAAATACCCAGGATCTCTGATCAAGAAATAACCGGTATCTGAAGGTCTAGTTACCTGCATAACCCCAAACCCTCTCACAGGTGGATGTCCTAGTAACTGACAAAGGTATGGCATCCTATGCGGTCGTCGGCGTCACAGACTTTCAGGGTTGATGATACGATTCCCAGAAGGAGTGGCATCATCAAATCCTGAAGAGGCCTCACTTAGCCAACTTCCAAATGATCGGTCCCCAGAGTCGACAATCCAACTAACCAGCAACCCGAGCCACCCAAAGGGCAGGACATGAGGCCAACCAGAAGAACCTCGTCTGAGTGTAGATTTCGCGGGACACTAGGACATGCAAAGCACGTGCGCACCCACTAATCTCTACTCTAAGTCTAGGTGCACTCAAGCCCAGGTCCGGCTTATCTCTCAATCATGGAACACCCGTCACACCCCACAATACAACAATAATAATGATAATATAATGCTGAAAGGTAAATATAGAAATGTAAATCCATACAAAATCCTCGACGGGCAAACAAGCGCTAGGATCGACTCTCTTAAGGGACGTTGGATCCCAAATGCATAAGGAACTATCGCAGTCCTTAGCAGCCAGGGGACGTTGGATCCCCAGCAGAGTCGCCAGCTGTCGCTACTGCGAAAATCGGCGCCGGCAATACAGAAGAGTCGCCACCGTGCGTTATTTATCCCAACGGAGGGAAAGGAAACGCTCGAAGTAAACCTCGCAAAAAACGGGAAAAGGTATGGTCATCGCAACCAAAACCTGGATTCGGGAGTCGGTTACGCAAGGGGAAGGTATTAGCACCCCTCACGTCCATCGTACTCGATGGGATCCATGCTTGCTTGGTTTGTATGGATTACACTTCTATCTAAGCTAAAGGATAAGGTCTGAAAAGAAAAGAAAACATGACTCGGCAAAGCATCGCACTTTATGCCTACGTATTCCCGTCTGGAACGAGAAATCAGAGTCAACGTAGTTCACCTAACTACGGGAAAGGATGGGTGAAGGTTGCTCGCTAGGATATCGCATCCTATGCCTACGTACTTCCACACTGCATGGAGGATCAGAGCAAACGTAGTTCGGGCTACGCACGACACAAGCTGTTCAAGTGTCTTTTATGAAAAAATCTCACCTTAAACAAGGGTTTTCTTATTGCAAAAAGGTTGATGTTTGTTCAAATATTTTGACGGAAGAAATGAATTAATCTCTGTTATACCTTTTATTAGTGTTTTTCTGTTGTTTTGAAGAAAGAAGAGATGACACTCTACAAATCCTAGGGTTAAAAAAAGGGGAATAAAATCTACCCTAATGTTATCATGCATGGGTTAACTCCTAATGTCTATCATGCTCCTCTCTGGCGCAGAGAGAAATAGAGATCCTAAGGGAATAGACGGAAACAGAAACAACAGATATATACAATAAAGCAGTAAAATGCATGGATGCAACAATACAAGCGAGGCAAGGGAGTCCCACTCAACCTCGAACCTAGAAAACAATAGGCAAAAGTGAACAGAATCCACTTTCAACCCAGCAAGTTAAACAGCAAACAATACAATCCGGGAAATTCACACAATACATCAAGAAACAAAACAGCTAAAACTAAACAGCAAAGCAGTCTTCATCAGCATCTGCCTTCAGCTTCAGGCTTCAAACAGACATCAGTCTTCTATCTTCAATCTCCCAATGTCTTTTCTTCAAGTCCCAATCTCCAAGCTGGGGAATCAATCATAAGAGTGAACTTGGTGTTAAGCAATTAGTTGACCACCAAAGGTGGCAAACAGACTGCTATCAATACAAAGAATATTTCTCTCAAGAGTTCTATCTCTTAGACATTGGCACCAAGCCTTCCAAAGGAAGGGGGTGAGTGTCTTAGAGAGACTCTGCATCACAGAGAGGAATGGAGGCAGTCAAGACCTTCCATGTTTGAGAATCAAGTTGTCTACTCTAGGGCTCTGCCTGACTCCTAGATCCTACAGACTTCAACAACTTCCAGCAAGAGATACTCTTCATCAACTCTGGAAGTTGGTCTTCAGTCTCTGATCTTCAAATGGGCTTCATCATCTCAGGCTTCAGCTCTCCCCCAAGTCCCAAACAATCCCAATACCCCACATACAGACAAAATAATAACCCTAAAGAGGGCACACCACACAGTCAATCAAATAGAAGCAATATACTAGTAGCAGTAGGGGAGACCTAATATTTTCTAAGGGATCTATCCTATACCCATAACCCCTATAGTCCCATACCCCAAAACCAAATCAACATTCCTAAAAGAATTAATCTATCTCACCTATGCTCACTTAAAACCCTAATTTTCACCATTCTAATCACACCTAAACAAATCACCTAAGATTAAATTCTAAAAATATGAATTAAATCCTATGTACAAGTTGAACTCCTAAGCTAAACACTCTAAAAAGAATGGATTAAAAATATAAGGGGAACTATTAGAACTAAAATTAACAAAATTAGGTACTAAACTAAACTCATTAAAAAGCTACTTAAAAGAAAAATACACAAAAAATAGTAAAACAACATAAAAGGATATTTTTATTATTTGATATTTTTCTAGACAGAATTATTGACCTAGAGAAAAAAGAACCAATTAAAACTAAGCTTTTTTCAATTTTTTATGATTTTTTAAAGGTCAAAGAAAATTAAAGAAAATAAAATCACAAAATATGAATTAAAATGGGAGGGGGTGTTATAAGCAGACGCGCCCAGTTATATCTGGTCATTGGGCCATGAAGGGGAGGCGCATATATCAAAAGCGCAGGGCCCAGCACACATCAGAAAATTGAATAAAAAAATAAAAGAAAAAAGACAAACTCTCGGTGCAGAAAGCAATCATTTCAAGTTCAAAATCAATGGGCTTCCATATGGGGGGTGGGGATAGCATCAAATGGATCAGGCCCAGAACTTCGTTTAAGTGAAACGCATCGTTTCGCTTTGGTCTTTTCCCTCCGTTTTCTTCTTTAAACATCAGCCCTTGGATTAGATGAAAATGTCAAACAATTGGAATGATCTGACGGCTAGTGTATCGTCTTCTCCAAATGGAAATTAGGGTTTCAGAAATCCATGTCCATGCAGCCATGTTCAAGTCTATCGTTCTCCTTCAATATCCCATGAAATCATAAAATTTCAAAACCAAAATTGATCTATTCTTTCCCAGGAACACGATGATGCCCTTAGTTTGGATTGAAACTAACCCTAGGATGAAACCCGATAGGTGGAAACCCCTGATTCACCAACTGCACACTGCAATGGAAGCTCACAATTCCTGATTCTAATTATCCTATCTTGTTCATCATGCTACATTGATCTCAGCAAGCTATTGCATGTTCATTAAAACTCATTATCCAGCCTAATCTTGATCATCAAAGAATCATCACCCTGTTATGGAACCTCATGGAACTCTCTCTAATTCTCAGGAATCAATCACCTAAGGTCTCTAATCATGTTTACCCTAACCATTTCATCTAATAATGCATAAATAGAGAGATTCGAATGCTTTTGCAAACCTGAAAAATGGTGATGGCAAGTGCAGCTACACTCCAATCCACTGCTTGAAACTGGTCACAAATGATCTTCAATGGCTGAGAACCTTTCTGTTTGCAAGATCTTGGATGGACAATGCTTGTATTGTGAGTTTGGATCCAACTTGCTTCTCTTGCAAATTTGAAGCTACACCTTCAAACATTCATCAATGGCCACTCCAATCTGTGTGTATGTGTTCAATATGATCCAGAGGATTGATTTGTGGAGAAGAATTCAATGGAGATGAAGAAACAATGGAGTTTGAGATTGATTTGCAAAAATGGAGAAAATGGTATATCACTCTCTCTTCACACTCTTTTCACCAACCCCTTGCACCAATGAGTTCAATTCAATATATAGATGATGATGGACAGATCTAGAAGTTTCTAGATTGATCTTAGAGGATTCTAGAATGTGGTGGAAAGTTATGGAAGTTCTCATGTGATGATATTTTGAATATCCCTCATCTCATGCATACACCCTTATAAACTTGTGCTAAAATCTCCTCTCATGAGTTATTGAAATGGTATGTGAGCTCCTTGCCTTGAAAATTCACCTTATGCCAAGTTTTCCATACTTGCCTTATTATGCAAGTAACAAAAATACAAAGCAAGTCCAAAATTTAACCCCTAAATCAAAAAAGTGGCTGAACCAATGTCTCTAAAATGATGTTTGGAATCAATTTAGTATATTGGATGACCCATTTTGGATTTGTAGATCTCTCAAACCAATTTTTCATTTCAACTTTTTCAACTTATATGCCTTTTTTAGGTCATTTTTCACCAACTTTGGTCAAGTCTTGTTCTATGCATTTCCAAACTTCCATGACTTATTTTCTAGACTTAAAATGACATTTTGATCAACTTTGATGTTGTGAAGTTTTCCATTTGAAGCTTCTTTGTATGAGTTTTAGGCATAGGCTAAGAATGACCTATAATCCTCAGATGACCAAAATACCCTTTGCTAGCCAAGACCATAAGTAGAGTTCCACAAATCATATTAAGGCATACCATACTTTTATAGAAAGCTAAGACAATAAGGAACAACTCTCATGTTGTCCAGAAATCCATTTGAAATATCCTTGAAGGTCAAAAGTTGCTTGGAAGACAGACAACTTTCACAGACAAATTTCAGTGCCTTCAGATGACCTGTAACTTGCAAGAGCTATAACTTGAGTTCTACAAATCATCTTGATAACTTCCACAACTCAAATTAAAGCTATGAAGATACTATACACGTTTCATGTGGACCAAGAATTCATATGAAGCTTGCATCTTGAGTTACACTGCTTTGAAGTTTGACCCAAATCAGGGGATTTTACACTGAAACCCTAATTTAGTAACTCCAGCTCTCCTTGACTCCTCTTGATTTTTCTTTAGAATAACATCATACCCATATCCATATAGCAAATAATGAATCCCACATTCTTCAAATGCTCCTTGATGCCCTTCAAAACAAGTCTTTGACCTAGGATTGACCTAGTGTTGACCCTAGTTGACTGACTTCTACTAAGGCTCTTGCAATCATTCCAATGACTTGATTCTCCTCAAAAATGATCATCTAGGCTTTTCATAACATCCATACACACCTCATGCTTTGATCTCACAACTCATACACCCTCTAATGATCCCCAAACAACCTCAAGATAGGAGAGAACTCATTGATCAACCTGTCAACTCTTCAGAGCTCAAATTCTTCCCTGATGACCTGAGTAGTTTTGAATATGAATGAAACCCTTGGATATGCTTCTTGAGATAATAATAGCACTTTGATCCCCTGATAAAGATAACCGGCTTATGCTATGCAATGCAGATGAATACACTATGTATATGATGACAATGCAAATGATTATGCAATTGAAACATAAACCTAGGTTAGAAAAGGTTGGGCAAATTTTGGGGTGCAACACCAGGCAATAGTTAAACAAATAGGAATCGAACCTGAACGCCGGCTCAACCCGAAGTTGAGAAGAACATCTGACCTAGTCGCCAGGCATCTTTTAAACAAACAGGCATCCAACCCAAAGGCCGACTCAACCCGAAGTCGAGAAGAACATCTGACCTCGCCGTCAGGCATCTGTTAAATAAAAAGGTCTGGAACCGGAAGGCCGGCTCAACCCGAAGTGTAGAAGAACATCTGACCTTGCCGTCAGGCATCTGTTAAATAAACAGGCATCAAACTCGAAGGTCTTCTCAACCCTTCATTGAGAAGAACATCTGACCTCGCCGTTAAACATCTGTAAAACAAACAGGCATCGAACCCGAAGGGCGGCTCAACCCGAAGTTGATAAGAATATTAGACCTCGCCGTCAGGCATCTCTTAAACAAACAATCATCGAACCCAATGGTTGGCTCAACACGAAGTTGATAGGAACATCTGACCTCGCTGTCAGGCATCTATTAAACAAACAGGCATCGAACCTGAAGGTCGGCTCAACATGAAGCTGAGAGGAACATTTGACTTCACTGTTAAGCATCTGTTAAACAAACAGGCATCAAATTCGAAGGCCGGCTCAACCTGAAGTTGAAAAGAACATCTGACCTCACAGTCAGGCATCTGTTAAACAAACAGGCATCGAATACGAAGGGCAGCTCAACCCGAAGTTGATAAGAACATTTGACCTCTCTGTCAGGCATCTGTTAAACAAACAAGCATCGAACCCGAAGGTCGGCTCAACCCGAAATTGAGAAGAACATTTGGCCTAGCCGTCAGGCATCTGTTAAACAAATAGGCATCAAACCCTAAGGCCGTCTCAATCGTTAATTGAGAAGAACATCTGACCTCGTCGTCAAACATCTGTTAAACAAACAGGCATCGAACGCGATGTGTGGCTCAACCCAAAGTTGATAAGAACATCTGACCTCACCATCAATCATCGAACCCGAAGGCCGGTTCAACACGAAGTTAAGAGGAACATTTGACCTCGCCGTCTAGCATCTGTTAAACAAACCGGCATCGAACCTAAAGGTCGGCTCAACATGAAGTTGAGAGGAACATTTGACTTCACTGTCAAGCATCTGTTAAACAAACAGGCATCAAATCCGAAGGCCGACTCAACTTGAAGTTGAGAAGAACATCTGACCTCACCGTCAGGCATCTGTTAAACAAACAGGCATCGAACCCGAAGGGCGGCTCAACCCGAAGTTGATAAGAAAATTAGACCTCGCCGTCAGGCATCTCTTAAACAAATAATCATCGAACCCAACGCTTGGCGCAACACGAAGTTGAGAGGAACATCTTACCTCGCCGTCAAGCATCTGTTAAACGAACAGGCATCGAACCTGAAGGTCAGCTTAACATGAAGCTGAGAGGAACATTTGACTTCACTGTCAAGCATCTGTTAAACAAACAGGCGTCAAATCCGAAGGCCGGCTCAACCCGAAGTTGAAAAGAACATCTCACCTCACCGTCAGGCATCTGTTAAACAAACAGGCATCGAACACGAAGGGCGGCTCAACCCTAAGTTGATAAGAACATTTGTCCTCTCTGCTAGGCATCTGTTAAACAAACAGGCATCGAACCCGAAGGCCGGCTCAACGTGAAGTTGAGATGAACATTTGACCTCGACGTGAGGCATCTGTTAAACAAACAGGCATCGAACCCGAAGGTCGTCTCAATCCTTAATTGAGAAGAACATCTGACCTCGCCGTCAAACATCTGTTAAACAAACAGGTATCGAACCCGAAGGCCGACTCAACTTGAAGTTGAGAGGAACATCTGACCTCCCCATCAGGCATTAGTTAAACAAACAGGCATCGAACCCGAAGGCCAGCTTAACACGAAGTTGAGAAGAACATCTGACCTCGCTGTCAGGCATATGTTAAACAAACAGGCAGCGAATTTGATGGCCGACTCAACCCGAAATTGAGAAGAACATCCGACCTTGCTGCAAGGCAATAGTTAGACAAACAGGAATCGAACCCGAAGGCCGGCTTACCCGAAGTTGAGAAGAACATCTGACCTAGTCGCCAGGCATCTTTTAAACAAACAGGCATCCAACCCAAAGGCCGGCTCAACCCGAAGTCGAGAAGAACATCTGACCTCGCCGTCAGGCATCTGTTAAAAAAAAAGGTGTGGAATCGGAAGGCCGACTCAACCCGAAGTGTAGAAGAACATCTGACCTTGCCGTCAGGCATCTGTTAAACAAACAGGCATCAAACTCGAAGGTCTTCTCAACCCTTAGTTGAGAAGAACATCTGACCTTGCCGTTAAACATCTGTAAAACAAACAGGCATCGAACCCGAAGGGCGGCTCAACCCGTAGTTGATAAGAACATCTGACCTCGCCGTCAGGCATATGTTAAACAAACAGGCATCGAACCCGAAGGCCGGCTCAACACGAAGTTGAGAGGAACATCTGACCTCGCCGTCAGGCATCTGTTAAACAAATACGCATCGAACCTGAAGGTCGGCTCAACATGAAGCTGAGAGGAACATTTGACTTCACTGTCAAGCATCTGTTAAACAAACATGCATCAAATCCGAAGGTCGGCTCAACCCGAAGTTGAAAAGAACATCTCACCTCACCGTCAGGCATCTGTTAAACAAACAGGCATCGAACATGAAGGGCGGCTCAACCCGAAGTTGATAAGAACATTTGACCTCTCTGCCAGGCATCTGTTAAACAAACAGGCATCGAACCCAAAGGCCGGCTCAACCCGAAGTTGAGAAGAACATTTGACCTCGTCGTCAGGCATCTGTTAAACAAACAGGCATCGAACCCGAAGGCCGTCTCAATCCTTAATTGAGAAGAACATCTGACCTCACCGTCAAACATCTGTTAAACAAACAGGCATCGAACCCGAAGGCCGACTCAACTTGAAGTTGAGAGGAAAATCTGACCTCCCCATCAGGCATTAGTTAAACAAGCAGGCATCGAACCTGAAGGCCAGCTTAACACGAAGTTGAGAAGAACATAAGACCTCGCTGTCAGGCATATGTTAAACAAACAGGCAGCAAATTTGATGGCCGACTCAACCCGAAATTAAGAAGAACATCCGACCTTGCTGCCAGGCAATAGTTAAACAAACAGGAATCGAACCTGAAGGCCGGCTCAACCCGAAGTTGAGAAGAACATCTGACCTAGTCGCCAGGCATCTTTTAAACAAACAGGCATCCAACCCAAAGGCCGGCTCAACCCGAAGTCGAGAAGAACATCTGACCTCGCCGTCAGGCATCTGTTAAACAAAAAGGTGTGGAACCGGAAGGTCGGCTCAACCCGAAGTGTAGAAGAACATCTGACCTTGCCGTCAGGCATCTGTTAAACAAACAGGCATCAAACTCGAAGGTCTTCTCAACCCTTAGTTGAGAAGAACATCTGACCTCGCCATTAAACATCTGTTAAACAAACAGGCATCGAACGCGAAGGGCGGATCAACCCGAAGTTGATAAGAACATCTGACCTCGCCGTCAGGCATGTGTTAAACAAACAGGCATCGAACCCGAAGGCCGGCTCAACACGAAGTTGAGAGGAACATCTGACCTCGCCGTCAGGCATCTGTTAAACAAATAGGCATCGAACCTGAAGGTCGGCTCAACATGAAGCTGAGAGGAACATTTGACTTCACTGTCAAGCATCTGTTAAACAAACAGGCATCAAATCCGAAGGCCGGCTCAACCCGAAGTTGAAAAGAACATCTCACCTCATCGTCAGGCATCTGTTAAACAAACAGGCATCGAACACGAAGAGCGGCTCAACCCGAAGTTGATAAGAACATTTGACCTCTCTGCCAGGCATCTGTTAAACAAAAAGGCATCGAACCCAAAGGCCGACTCAACCCGAAGTTGAGAAGAACATTTGACCTCGCCGTTAGGCATCTGTTAAACAAACAGGCATCGAACCCGAAGGCCGTCTCAATCCTTAATTCAGAAGTACATCTGACCTCGCTGTCAAACATCTGTTAAACAAACAGGCATCGAACCCGAAGGCCGACTCAACTTGAAGTTGAGAGGAAAATCTGACCTCCCCATCAGGCATTAGTTAAATAAGCAGCCATCGAACCCGAAGGCCAGCTTAACACGAAGTTGAGAAGAACATCTGACCTCGCTGTCAGGCATTTGTGAAACAAATAGGCAGCGAATTTGATGGCCGACTCAACCCGAAATAGAGCAGAACATCCGACCTCGCTGATGTGCTGTTTTTCGCAAGTGTACGAATCACGTCAAAGTAATATAAAAGATTATCGAATCCACAGAGACCAAGTGTCAATCTATCGTACCTGTTGTTATGGTGTTTATCTAAGGCAACTATTTTTAAGGGTTTTAGTAAGGGTGCAATGGTAAATAAAATTATAATTTTAAATAATAAATAAAAGACAGGCTCGAATGTAATTCACGTAATCAATGATAATCCAGTACTTGTTAATGGAACTACTTATGGGCAATGTTTTCTCCTTTGAAAAGAACTAATTTAACAGGAACTGTCGCTTTCGCGTATTCAGAACCGAGTTGTACTCTCTAATCAACCCCTCCTATTGTCACGGATAAAAAGGTGCGTACTGCGTTAGAGTAGTAAACCTATTTTTAAGAAATATAGTTTCTTAACAAAGTTGAAAAGTATTTTAACCTGGACTTCTTAGCAAAAAGAGGTTCTTATGAACCAGACTCTAAATCTCATAACGCGTCCGAAAATCGTTTTAAAATCTCTTTTCTTTTTAATCTAAAAACTCCTAATGAACTATACAAAGCGCTTTTGGCTGTTTTTGAAATAGTTAAAAACAATTACTTGAATTGAAAGATAAAATAGCCCTTAGGTGTTTCCACGAACAATTATACTGATTACTGGTTTAATTACGATCCTTACATTCTAACCTTTATGGGATTAGTTAGACATGATAAAGTAAATATTCTTTTTATAGTTTTTCATATAAGTAATTTAAAGCGAGTGCGGGAAGTAAACAAAGTAAATGTGCGAGTGCGGGAAATAAACAAAGTAAATGTGCGAGTGCGGGAAATAAACAAAGTAAATGTGCGAGTGCGGGAAATAAACAAAGTAAATGTGCGAGTGCGGGAAATAAACAAAGTAAAGTGCGAGAAAATAAATAAAAGTAAAGCAATGCGGAAAAATAAAATACTAACTGGAATTAAAATGGCGGCAGGATTAACTTCCTCCAGAGTGCTCCAAAACTCGAACCACAGACAGATTACAGACTCGATCACTCGATTGCAGAGGCACCCCGATGTGGAATGGCAACTGCTTTATAACTGATATATGCCTAGAGAATTCTAATTCTGGATGCAGAAAAACGAAAATCTAAGGTCCTATTTATAGGAGAAACTGGAAGCGCGAAATGACCGGGACGCCCCTCCACTAAAAAGTGGAGGTTATAGATTTTTGCCTTGTGGCGCCCGCCACAGGCCTATGGCGCCCGCCACGGTCCCTACAGGGGATGATGTAGTGGGGATCGTGGGTCTTGGAGGTTGAGGAGTGGTCTTGAGACGTGGCCACGTCATGGCTAACCCCATGGCGCCCGCCACAGTGGGTGCCGTAAGTGCAAAATGCTGAATTTCTAGGTTTTCGTCCGTTTTCACTCCTTTTTCGCTCCTTTTCCCGATTCCAGCTCCGATTATTATAAAAACCTGAAAACATAAGAAAACAAAGCAATAACAAAGCAAAACAACAATAAAAGCTAGGAATGCATGCGAAATCGGAGTCAGAAATACGGTGAATTTTAGTGTGATCAAATTCTCCCACACTTAAACCTTTGCTTGTCCTCAAGCAAACATTAAAGCTTAAGAAAATATGGTGTCAACACTTGTCTTTGGGCTAAAGGGATTCTAAGTTCAAGTCAGGATGCAGTGACAGATACTAACTAAGTGAACCAAGGGTACCATAGTAACACAAACACAAACTTCAATCCTATATTAACCACTCCATGTCATCCCACGATACCTAGGCCTATCTTCTCATCTTTTTGTGTCCTTTTCATTCAGGCGCAATCACATTAAGCCCGTTATCCGTACATGCTTCATAGTAGAGTGACCGGTTAGTGATTCTGATCCATAACATAAGGTTTCTGGCACATAAGCATGTGTAAACCTGTTTTTATTTCGCCTAAATGTAGCTGCGGGGGATCGGATCGTAATCCGCCCTACCAAGTTCAGTGCCAGATACCTCTGAACCAACTAACAATAGGTGACTTGCAATTTTTTTTCTTTTTGTGGCAAAAATTTTTTTTTTTTCTTCTCTTTTTTCGGTTTAAATGACTTTGTGAGGGTCACCTATACCAGAGTTTGCCTTTTTTTCTTTTTTATTAGCACTGGATCATTCACTTATATTCATCGGCCCCCTACGTAGAGTATGCTTAGGCCGGAGCTGACTGCTAAAATAAACTACTTAGGACAATTTTTTGAATGATAGTAAAGGCCATGGTGGTGGGGTTTAGGAGTGATTCCTATATTCAAGAGGTCTATGGTGCTAAAATGGTTCTGATGTTTCAAAAAGTTGACCTAAGTCACCACATCCTAATCTAAACCTGTCTCAAAGCCCAAAAAACATGTGAAACAACATTGTTTTCTTTTTAAAAATTTTCTGGTAAGGCTAAGGAAATGGGAAAAAATGAAGATGAACTAAAAAGACACTATACTGGTGACTCGTCAGACTCATGCATTATCTAAGAAAAATAAATTACTGAAAAGGGAAATAACTGAAAGGAAATTAACTAAAAAGGGAAATAACAGAAAGCAATAAAATCCCCTCCCACACTTAAATCGAACATTGTCCCCAATGTTTCGAAATAAGATAAGGGGGGTAACCTGGAAAAAGACTACTGAGGAGGGGCACTGGTGCCTTCGCCGTCCTGATGTGATGGTCTGGAACGACGGGATCTACTACGATGCTGGTCCCTCCGGTCGAGTCGTGCTGATAAAGCAGCCTGAGCACTCCGGACCTCTCGAAGGTTACCCAAGATGGAACCCTGAGTAGCCTCTACAAGCTGGTAGTGTCGGTTGTTGAACTCTCTCTGACGGTTCTGCTCTAATGAAATAGCGTTCAAGGTACGGCAAACGTTGCTATAGGAACGATCCGAAACCAATCGCGATTGTTGCATGAAGTTCATATTGTCCGTCAGCTGTTGTGAAATAGTAGAGAGAAGGCCATCACGCCTTTCTTCTCTAGCTGTCATATCACGCCACATCTCCTCGGCGACAAAGAATCCAGGAGCAGTACCTGCAACAGGGTTAGAGGAAGATGGTGCAGTGTGTGACTGTGAAGGACGATGGGGGGACATGTGAGGGATGGGAGACTGCTCTCTCCGATCATACTCATCATCAGTGTCATGTGCCTCCCCATCGGGAATATTAGGAGGAAGTGGACCCAAAACACGTGGAGCATTAAGATCATAGGTCCAGTTCCTTTCATCACGTATATCAGTACGTCTACTGCATGGTAAAGCAACAGATGGGATAGCCACCCCATGAACCATCAACTCATAACCACCTTCTCTCCTTGTTCGGCACAATTTCATGTCTTTCAGAAATTTTAAATTAATTGTGCGAGGAGGTAGTGGTTCAAGTGTAGCTATCTCATCATTCAGGCCAAGAGCCCGAGCAATAGACGTAACAAGCCCTCCAAAAACAATCGGTCCTGTTTTATTAGTAAATAAAGTCATGTGGGCAAGCATAAACGGGACCGGATTGATGTGGGTTCTAGTGAGGCATCCTTGCAAAAATAGGAGTTCACGAGCATTAACCTTGTTTGGACTTTCCCGGCCAAAAATAGTACATGCCAAAAGAAGTCTAAAAACTCTTATGGTCGGGTTGTGAATGGTCGACGCAAGTATCCCTTCAAAAGAATTAATTGAAGTACTTGAAAGCCTTAGCCAGAAGGTAAATACCTCGGCCGACCATTCAGCATCCAAAGGTGCCTCACAAATCGAACCTTCCCTATGAGGGATTCCTAACAAATCTGCTAGCTCATTGGTACTGAATTCATATTCAATTCCAAATAATCTAAAAATAACAGTACCGACAGTGCTAGCAGTGTCAGGACTGACAGTGTATATCAAAGAACTCAAAAACTCAATTGTCAGCCTCTCATAGGTAGGTTCCTGATTAATGAAAATATTATGCAAGCCTAGAAATTCTAATAAATTAAAAACACTATGATGAATACCCAAAGCATACAGACAGTTATCGTCGACGTACCTAGTCGAGAGGATTTCTCGACTTTGAAGCCTCTGAATAATTTTCCGTTGCCTTTCGCCCGGTCTTCCATCACGAAGAATAAATCCGTTGAACTCCATTGTTGAAAAAGCTCCTTAGGTAGTGAAAATGGTAGAAAAGTGGTTTATGAGGGGAATGATAAAGTTTTGATTTTTTTGGTTTTTGATGGATGAAAATGGAAATGGATGTTGGATATGTTTTATGGATGGAGGGTATTTTGGAAATGGGGGAGCTTTAATGGGGTTCAAGGAGGATTTGGAAGGTTGGAAAAATGGGTTTTTGGTGAAGAAAGGGATGAAAATGGTGGAAATGGGGATTGAAATCCCGTATTTGATGATGACAACGGTGTGGCGCCCGCCACAGGGCCTATGGCGCCCGCCACAAGGCCAATTCCTGGGCCTTGTGGTTTTGGGTCCTCCTTTTGGGCCTTCCTTGCACCTTGGTCTTCGGGGGGGTCTGAATAGCGTTTTCTTCTTCTTTTCAAGGCATTGGCTTGCATATTTTTTATATATATTTTTTTTTTCTTTGCACGACAAAAATAAAATAATTATAAATCAAAAAAGAAAAAGAAAAATAAAAATTAGTGCATAATATGTATATATATAAGGAATTCAAAAGTGCATGAAAATATAAAAGCTGCAATAAAGTAAAATATGTCTGGAAATGCGATAAATAAAAGGAAGTTAAATACTAGGGTAGTGCTGTCAGGGTGGAATGAGTCATGTGGTAGGTTTCTTATCCTGGCTTGATCCACGAATCTCAGCTATCTCCCTCCGAAGCTCGTCGATCGCCTGATGTAGAGCATCGGTCTCTGAGGCATGAGTGAGATCAGAAACCTGCATCTGTAACTCTAAGTCTGCCACTTCCTGCTTGAGCAGGGCAGTCTCCTTGCGGAGCTCATAGATCTGTGTTTGTAGGTCAGGTGGCTGCAGAGACATATTGTTAGACATAACAGTGATTCGGGGAGTAAGAGGTGTAGGAGTGTACTCAGCGGCGGGAGGCGATTTCGGCTCTTCGACAGTCTCTCCATAACCCTCTAGAGCATAACTCCAATTGGCAGGATCATGGACACTGGTCATCAGCGGATCTGGTAATGTAAAGTAGTGTATCGCTTCACCGTCGATCAGTAATCTAAACATGTTGGGCTCAAAAGAAGCCCTCCTCATCAGTCCTCTATCAAGACAAAAATCAATATCCAGGGTGGTGTAGCGGCAGAAGGTCCTGAGGTGCAATAGCTTGCGAGACAAACCCAATGCAGTAGCAATCTGTGTAACAATCCCACCGACATGGATGATTCCTACTGATGATCTGGCAACACTAGCAAGGCCCTTCAGTAGAAAGTTGCCACAAGCAACAGGGCGAGACTGAGTCGCACAAAACAGTAGGAAAATCTCCTCTTCACTTAGCAGTGTCTCTGTATCTGGAAAACCTAGGAAAGAATGTGCTAGAATCATCTGGAAGTACCTCAATGCAGGGTTGTGGATTACCTGAGAAAACTGGGTGGAAGGATCTTGGCTCCCTCCGCCTGATATTTTAGTCCAAAACTTTTCCACTTCTCTGCTCATAAAATACCCCATCGGAGTCTCTGGAATAGCATCAGGAGTAGTCTGGAAACCTAGTAAATCACCAAACCCTTTGTGAGAGAATGAGTAGTCAATCCCGAACAACCTGAAGACAGCGAGTCCATCGGGTCCAGCCCAAGGGTCATGATGAAACGAGCTGAGGAACTCAAGAGTCAGGTTCCTATAAGTGTCGTTCCTGTCGTCAAACTGGTCCCACTGGAGTTGATGGCATAAAAATCTGACGCTTGGCTCTATCCCCAAGGCATCCATGCAGTCTTGGTCAGGGTACCTGGTAGGAGCCATAGGGCGTCTCATGTGAACATAGTAACGCTCTCTCTGTGCATCATCTCTAAAGGCCACGTGCATGTCATCAGGGTTCTGCATTCTGTACAAGGTTAACAAACAAGTCCTGAAAGCACATAAAACATTCAATCGTGAGTCCTGACATAATAACAAATTAAAATAAAGTAAAAATAAAGAAAAAAGTACAAAAGTAAGAAAAACCATGGGTTGCCTCCCATGCAGCGCTTGTTTAACGTCATTAGCTCGACGACCGATATTTAAACATCATTGGAAGGATATGGTGGATCACTCAGAGCATGACGGGTGTATGTTGTTGGAATGTCACCTCCTTCGTAGGGCTTCAACCTCTGTCCATTGACTATGAACGGTTTACATGTTTGGTTCTTGATTTCAATAGCACCGGATCTCAGGATCTTAGATACTTCGAAAGGGCCAGTCCATCTCGAACGGAGTTTACCTGGAAATAGTCGTAACCTAGAATCGAACAGGAGAACAGGATCGCCTATTTTGAAGTCTCTTCTTATGATTCTTTTGTCATGCCAAGCTTTTGTTCTCCCTTTGTATATGATGGCATTTTCGTAGGCAGATTGTCTGAGCTCTTCTAATTTGTGGATATCAAGGATACGTTTCTCACCAGCTGTCAAGTAATCCAAATTCAAAGTTTTGATGGCCCAATAGGCCTTATGCTCCAACTCAAATGGTAAGTGACATGATTTTCCATAGACCAGTTGATAAGGGGTTGTTCCTATAGGAGTTTTGAAAGCGGTTCTATAGGCCCATAATGCTTCTTGAAGTTTCTGCGACCAATCTTTTCTAGATATAGAGACAGTCTTCTCGAGGATTTGTTTTATCTCCCTATTAGATACTTCCACTTGTCCATTGGTCTGTGGGTGGTATGGTGTTGCTACTCTATGCTTAACTCCATACTTGCTTAAAAGTTTATCAAATATTCTCGAAATGAAGTGTGATCCTCCATCACTTATGACTAAACGGGGTGTTCCAAACCTGGGAAATATATAATTCTTGAATAATTTGATGACTACTCTGGTGTCGTTTGTGGGTGCGGCGATAGCTTCAATCCATTTAGACACGTAGTCAACAGCTACTAATATGTACTGATTTCCAAAAGATGGTGGGAACGGTCCCATAAAGTCTATACCCCATACGTCGAAGAGTTCTACTTCTTGGATATTTCTTAACGGCATTTCATTACGTCTTGAAATATTACCTGTGCGTTGGCATCTGTCACACTTGACAATGAAAGCATGGACATCACGCCACATAGTAGGCCAGAATAGGCCAGCTTGAAGAATCTTGGCGTAGGTCTTAGATGTGCTTGCATGTCCACCATAGGGTGCAGAGTGACAATGCTCAATTATATTATTTACCTCTTCTTCTGGAACACAACGGCGGAAAATGCCATCTTTACCTCTCTTGAAAAGAAATGGATCGTCCCAATAGAAGTTTCTCACATCACTATAGAACTTCTTCTTCTGGTGGTAGTTTAGATCAGGGGGTATGATGTCAGCGGCTAGGTAATTAACAAAATCTGCATACCAAGGTACATTGCTTATAGCTAAGGATTTATGAAATTGCTCATGAGGGTCTGGGTTATCATCTTCAATGGTTTCTAGTTGGGCTATCAGTCTATCGTAGGCAAAATCGTCATTTATGGGTACTGGATCAGGTTTCAGGTATTCTAGCCTAGATAGGTGATCAGCTACCACATTATCAGTGCCTTTCTTGTCACGGATATCCAAATCAAACTCTTGTAATAATAGAATCCATCGAAGTAACCTAGGCTTGGCATCCTTTTTGCTTAGTAAGTAACGAATGGCAGCATGGTCGGTGTAAACTATAATCTTGGCTCCTACTAGATAAGTTCTAAATTTGTCTATTGCAAAAACTACAGCTAGGAGCTCTTTTTCGGTTGTTGCGTAGTTGAGCTGTGCAGCGTCTAGGGTTCTACTGGCATAATAAATCACATGTAACTTCTTATCTTTTCTCTGACCTAGAACGGCTCCAACAGCATAATCACTGGCGTCACACATTATCTCAAACGGTTCCGACCAATCAGGGGGTTTCATTATAGGTGTTGAAATCAGAGCTTGCTTCAGAAGATTAAATGCTTCAGTACATTTTTCATCGAAGATGAACTCAGCATCTTTCATTAAAAGACCAGTTAAGGGCTTTGTTATTTTGGAGAAATCCTTGATAAAACGTCGGTAAAATCCGGCATGTCCAAGAAAACTTCTTATCTCCCTGATAGTCTTCGGCGGTTTTAGATTCTCTATGACTTCTATTTTTGCTTTATCTACCTCTATACCTTTTTCGGAAACTATATGTCCTAAAACAATCCCTTCGGTGACCATGAAATGACATTTTTCCCAATTTAGCACAAGGTTTACCTCCACACATCTCTCCAGGATTTTCTCAAGGTTGACAAGACAATTTTTGAAATCTGACCCACAAACTGAGAAATCGTCCATAAATACTTCCATGATTCCATCCAAATAATCAGCAAAGATAGACATCATGCAGCGTTGGAAAGTTGCAGGAGCATTACAAAGTCCAAAAGGCATTCTTCTATAGGCAAAGGTTCCAACTGGGCATGTAAAGGTAGTTTTTTCTTGATCTTCGGGGTGAATAGGTATTTGGAAGAATCCTGAATATCCATCTAAATAACAAAAGTAAGAGTGTCTGGCTAGGCGCTCCAACATTTGGTCTATGAATGGTAATGGGAAATGGTCCTTCCTAGTTGCTTTATTTAATTTTCTATAATCTATGCACATACGCCAACCTCCATCAGTTCTTTTTGCTACAGGTTCGCCCTTCTCGTTTTGCACGACTGTGATGCCTCCCTTTTTAGGTACTACATGCACAGGACTCACCCATTTACTGTCCGAGATCTGATATATTATACCTGCCTCTAGTAACTTAAGAACTTCAGTCTTAACTACAGTACTCATTATAGGATTTATTCTACGTTGGTGTTCTCTAGAAGGTTTTGAATCTTCTTCAAGCAAAATCCGATGCATGCATACGGATGGGCTTATTCCTTTTAGATCAGAGATCTTATATCCTAAGGCTGAGGGGTACCTACGTAAAACTTCTAATAATTGATCGGTTTCTTCTTGGTTTAAGGTAGCACTGACTATAACTGGACGGTTCATATCTTCATCAAGAAATTCATATCTCAGGTTTTTAGGCAGTTCCTTAAGTTTTACGGTCGGTTTTATAGGGCAAGGCATAGGATCTGGGGTTAGAGATAAACATTCGTGAAGGTTATCATCAATGTAGGGTGTTTTATAATTGTCATCTTCCAAAATAAGGGTTGATGGCAATTTTATAGATTCAGTTTCTTCTTCTTGTTCTAATTCCCTAATACATTCTTCGATGATATCTAAGGCATAACAAGAATCTTCTATCACAGGTGCCATAAGAAATTTTGACAATATAAATTCTATCTTCTGGCCACCTACCTCAAAAGTTAGTTTTCCCTTTTTAACATCTATTACGGCTCCAGCAGTCGATAAGAACGGTCTACCTAGGAGGATTGGTATGTCGTCATCTTCTTTAATGTCCATGACAACAAAATCAGTAGGTATAAACAGCTGACCTATCCTAACAGGGACGTCTTCAAGTATGCCTATAGGGTATTTAACGGATCTATCGGCTAATTGAAGTGACATCTTAGTAGGTTGTAATTCTCCTAAGTTTAATCTCTCACAAACTGCTAAAGGCATTAAGCTCACACTAGCTCCTAAGTCTAGAAAAGCTTTTTCGATGACATGATTCCCCAAAACACAAGGAATGGAAAAATTTCCGGGATCTTTATCTTTCTTTGCTAACCTATTTTCGGAAATAGAATTACATTCCACGGGTCTCGGATCTTCGAGTCTACGTTTATTTGTAAGTATGTCTTTGAGAAACTTAGCATAAGAAGGTATTTGGGTGATGGCTTCTGTAAAGGGGATTTCTACGTGAAGTTTTTCTATAACCTTAACGAATTTTTGATATTGATTATCGATTTGGGTTTTCTTTAATCTTTGAGGGTAAGGTATTGGTGGTTTGTATGGCGGTGGCGGTACATAGGTTTTATTTTTAGGTTCTTCTCCTTTTTCTTGACTTTCCGGGGTTTCAGGCTTCTCTGGTTCCTTTTCCTCATTCCTCTCAGAAGTTTCGGGCTCACTTAATCTAGGGTTTAAAGGTTCCTTATAAGCGGTTCCACTTCGTAGAGTAATGGCATTAGCTTGCCCTTTCGGGTTTTGTTGAGGTTGTCCAGGGAACTGTCCTCCAGGTGTAGTCTGTGGGGCTTGGTTTAACGCTACCTGAGAGATCTGGGTTTCAAGCATCTTATTATGAGTAATAATTTGATCAACCTTGGTTCCTAACTTGGTAATTAGTTCGTTAACATGGACGTTATGGTTCATGAACTCTTTGTTTTGTTGTTTTTGAGCAACGATAAAATCTTTTACAACTTCCTCAAAGCTCGGGCTAGGTGGTACAGGTTGCATAGGTTGATTTGTTTTAGGGGCTTGGTAACCTTGTTGTCTCGGAGGTGCGGTATTTTGGATAGGGTTATTATTTTTGTAGGAGAAGTTTGGGTGATTCCTCCATCCAGGGTTATATGTGTTTGAAAATGGGTTCCCTTGGGTATAGTTCACTTGCTCAGTGTTGGTTTCATTCAACAGATTGCATTCGGCGGATTGGTGTCCTTGCGTTCCACATATCTCACAATTCGGCGAAACTGCGGCTACAGTATTCGGAGTTGTGCACATATGTTCGACTCTAAGGGCCAACGCGTCCATTTTAGCCTGCATCATGTCTATAGAGCTTAGCTCATGTATTCCTCCTTGGGCTTCCTTCTTTTCCACTGTCGCTCGTTCTACTCCCCATGATTGATGGTTTTGGGCCATATCCTCGATAAGGGCACTAGCTTCAGGGTAAGGTTTGTTCATCAGTGCGCCACCAGCGGCAGCGTCGATGGTCATTTTAGTGTTATAAAGAAGTCCATTATAGAAGGTTTGGATGATTAGCCAATTCTCTAGGCCATGGTGTGGGCATGCTCTTAATAGTTCTTTATATCTCTCCCAGGCTTCGAACAACGACTCTCCTTGGTGTTGGGTAAATCTAGTTATTAGGTTTCGAAGAAGAGCGGTCTTACTTGGGGGAAAATATCTAGCAAGGAAAACTTTTCTAAGGTCATCCCAAGTTGTTATTGAATTGGGTGGAAGGGAATCTAACCATGATAGAGCTTTATCTCTGAGGGAAAAGGGAAATAATCTTAAGCGTATTGCCTCAGGAGAAGCTCCATTGGTCTTAAAGGTGTCTGCTAACTGAAGAAAGTTTTTTAAATGTTGGTTTGGGTTATCAGTAGCGAGACCTGCGAATTGTCTCTGTTGCACTAATTGCAGCAGGGATGGCTTAAGTTCAAAATTATTGGCTGGGATAGTGGGGTTTACTATACTGGAACTAGGTTCCTCGTTTGATGGTTGGGCGAAGTCCTTAAGAGGTCTTCGATTTTGATCTTCGGCCATAGCTCTCCTATTCCTATGGAAAAATAAACGTGCGCGAGCGTAACGTTCAGGTTCAGCTAGAGGGTCTACTAAACTTCCGGCACTGCGAGTCTTTCGCATTGACCGGTGGGTAACAACCTTAGTCTAAACGGTATAACTATAGGGTAATGAAATTTGACGATATTGGTCCCCGGCAACGGCGCCAAAAACTTGATGTGCTGTTTTTCGCAAGTGTACGAATCACGTCAAAGTAATATAAAAGATTATCGAATCCACAGAGACCAAGTGTCAATCTATCGTACCTGTTGTTATGGTGTTTATCTAAGGCAACTATTTTTAAGGGTTTTAGTAAGGGTGCAATGGTAAATAAAATTATAATTTTAAATAATAAATAAAAGACAGGCTCGAATGTAATTCACGTAATCAATGATAATCCAGTACTTGTTAATGGAACTACTTATGGGCAATGTTTTCTCCTTTGAAAAGAACTAATTTAACAGGAACTGTCGCTTTCGCGTATTCAGAACCGAGTTGTACTCTCTAATCAACCCCTCCTATTGTCACGGATAAAAAGGTGCGTACTGCGTTAGAGTAGTAAACCTATTTTTAAGAAATATAGTTTCTTAACAAAGTTGAAAAGTATTTTAACCTGGACTTCTTAGCAAAAAGAGGTTCTTATGAACCAGACTCTAAATCTCATAACGCGTCCGAAAATCGTTTTAAAATCTCTTTTCTTTTTAATCTAAAAACTCCTAATGAACTATACAAAGCGCTTTTGGCTGTTTTTGAAATAGTTAAAAACAATTACTTGAATTGAAAGATAAAATAGCCCTTAGGTGTTTCCACGAACAATTATACTGATTACTGGTTTAATTACGATCCTTACATTCTAACCTTTATGGGATTAGTTAGACATGATAAAGTAAATATTCTTTTTATAGTTTTTCATATAAGTAATTTAAAGCGAGTGCGGGAAGTAAACAAAGTAAATGTGCGAGTGCGGGAAATAAACAAAGTAAATGTGCGAGTGCGGGAAATAAACAAAGTAAATGTGCGAGTGCGGGAAATAAACAAAGTAAATGTGCGAGTGCGGGAAATAAACAAAGTAAAGTGCGAGAAAATAAATAAAAGTAAAGCAATGCGGAAAAATAAAATACTAACTGGAATTAAAATGGCGGCAGGATTAACTTCCTCCAGAGTGCTCCAAAACTCGAACCACAGACAGATTACAGACTCGATCACTCGATTGCAGAGGCACCCCGATGTGGAATGGCAACTGCTTTATAACTGATATATGCCTAGAGAATTCTAATTCTGGATGCAGAAAAACGAAAATCTAAGGTCCTATTTATAGGAGAAACTGGAAGCGCGAAATGACCGGGACGCCCCTCCACTAAAAAGTGGAGGTTATAGATTTTTGCCTTGTGGCGCCCGCCACAGGCCTATGGCGCCCGCCACGGTCCCTACAGGGGATGATGTAGTGGGGATCGTGGGTCTTGGAGGTTGAGGAGTGGTCTTGAGACGTGGCCACGTCATGGCTAACCCCATGGCGCCCGCCACAGTGGGTGCCGTAAGTGCAAAATGCTGAATTTCTAGGTTTTCGTCCGTTTTCACTCCTTTTTCGCTCCTTTTCCCGATTCCAGCTCCGATTATTATAAAAACCTGAAAACATAAGAAAACAAAGCAATAACAAAGCAAAACAACAATAAAAGCTAGGAATGCATGCGAAATCGGAGTCAGAAATACGGTGAATTTTAGTGTGATCACTCGCTTCAAGGCATTAGTTAAACAAACAGGAATCGAACCCGAAGGCCGGCTCAACCCGAAGTTGAGAAGAACATCTGACCTAGTCGCCAGGAATCTTTTAAACAAAAAGCATCGAACCCAAAGGTCGGCTCAACCCGAAGTCGAGAAGAACATCTAAACCTCGCCGTCAGGCATCTGTTAAAAAAAAGGTGTGGAACCCGAAGGCCGGCTCAACCAGAAGTTGAGAAGAACATCTGACCTTGCCGTCAGGCATCTGTTAAACAAACAGGCATCAAACCCGAAGGTCTTCTCAACCCTTAGTTGAGAAGAACATATGACCTCGCCGTCAAACATCTGTTAAACAAACAGGCATCGAACCCGAAGGGCGGCTCAACCCGAAGTTGATAAGAACATCTAACCTCGCCATCAGGCATCTGTTAAACAAACAGGCATCGAACCCGAAGGCCGGCTTAACACGAAGTTGAGAGGAACATCTGACCTCGCCGTCAGGGATCTGTTAAACAAATAAGCATCGAACCAGAAGGTCGGCTCAACATGAAGTTGAGAGGAACATTTGAATTCACTGTCAAACATCTGTTAAACAAACAGGCATCGAACCCGAAGGGCGGCTGAACCTGAAGTTGAAAAGAACATTAGACCTCACCGTCATGCATCTCTTAAACAAACAGGCATCGAACCCGAAGGCCAGCTCAACACCAAGTTGAGAGGAACATATGACCTCGCTGTCAAGCATCGAACCTGAAGGTCGGCTCAATATGAAGTTGAGAGGAATATTTGACTTCATTGTCAAGCATCTGTTAAACTAACAGGCATAAAATCTGAAGGCCGGCTCAACCCGAAGTCGAGAAGAACATCTGACCTCGCCGTCAGGCATCTGTTAAACAAAAAGGTGTGGAACCCGAAGGCCGGCTTAACCCAAAGTTGAGAAGAACATCTGACCTGGCTGTCAGGCATCTGTTAAACAAACAGGCATCAAACTCGAAGGTCGTCTCAACCTTAGTTGAGAAGAACATCTGACATCGCCGTTAAACATCTGTTAAACAAACAAGCATCGAACGCGAAGGGCGACTCAACCCGAAGTTGATAAGAACATCTGACCTCGCCGTCAATTATCGAACCCGAAGGCCGGCTCAACACGAAGTTAAGAGGAACATCTGACCTCACCGTCAGGCATCTGGTAAACAAACCGGCATCGAACCTAAAGGTCGGCTCAACATGAAGTTGAGAGGAACATTTGACTTCACTGCCAAGCATCTGTTAAACAAACAGGCATCAAATCCAAAGGCCGCCTCAACCCGAATTTTAAAAGAACATCTGACTTCACCGTCAGGCCTCTGTTAAACAAACAGGCATCGAACCCGAAGGGCGGCTCAACCCCAAGTTGATAAGAATATTAGACCTCGCCGTCAGGCATCTCTTAAACAAACAATCATTGAACCCAATGGTTGGCTCAACACGAAGTTGAGAGGAACATCTGACCTCGCTGTCAGGCATCTGTTAAACAAATAGGCATCGAACCTGAAGGTCGGCTCAACATGATGCTGAGAGGAACATTTGACTTCACTGTTAAGCATCTGTTAAACAAACAGGCATCAAATTCGAAGGCCGGCTCAACCTGAAGTTGAAAAGAACATCTGACCTCACAGTCAGGCATCTGTTAAACAAACAGGCATCGAACACGAAGGGCAGCTCAACCCGAAGTTGATAAGAACATTTGACCTCTCTGCCAGGCATCTGTTAAACAAACAGGCATCGAACCCGAAGGCCGGCTCAACCCGAAGTTGAGAAGAACATTTGGCCTAGCCGTCAGGCATCTGTTAAACAAACAGGCATCGAACCCTAAGGCCGTCTCAATCGTTAATTGAGAAGAACATCTGACCTCGTCGTCAAACATCTGTTAAACAAACAGGCATCGAACGCGATGTGTGGCTCAACCCTAAGTTGATAAGAACATCTGACCTCGCCATCAATCATCGAACCCGAAGGCCGGCTCAACACGAAGTTAAGAGGAACATTTGACCTCGCCGTCTGGCATCTGTTAAACAAAACGGCATCGAACCTAAAGGTCGGCTCAACATGAAGTTGAGAGGAACATTTGACTTCACTGTCAAGCATCTGTTAAACAAACAGGCATCAAATCTGAAGGTCGGCTCAACTCGAAGTTGAGAAGAACATCTGACCTCACCGTCAGGCATCTGTTAAACAAATAGGCATCGAACCCGAAGGGCGGCTCAACCCGAAGTTGATAAGAACATTAGACCTCGCCGTCAGGCATCTCTTAAACAAATAATCATCGAACCCAACGGTTGGCGCAACACGAAGTTGAGAGGAACATCTTACCTCGCCGTCAAGCATCTGTTAAACAAACAGGCATCTAACCTGAAGGTCAGCTCAACATGAAGCTGAGAGGAACATTTGACTTCATTGTCAAGCATCTGTTAAACAAACAGGCGTCAAATCCGAAGGCCGGCTTAACCCGAAGTTGAAAAGAACATCTCACCTCACCGTCAGGCATCTGTTAAATAAACAGGCATCGAACACGAAGGGCGGCTCAACCCTAAGTTGATAAGAACATTTGTCCTCTCTGCTAGGCATCTGTTAAACAAACAGGCATCGAACCCGAAGGCCGGCTCAACGTGAAGTTGAGAAGAACATTTGACCTCGACGTGAGGCATCTGTTAAACAAACAGGCATCGAACCCGAAGGCCGTCTCAATCCTTAATTGAGAAGAACATCTGACCTCGCCGTCAAACATCTGTTAAACAAACAGGTATCGAACTCGAAGACCGACTCAACTTGAAGTTGAGAGGAACATCTGACCTCCCCATCAGGCATTAGTTAAACAAACAGGCATCGAACCCGAAGGCCAGCTTAACACGAAGTTGAGAAGAACATCTGACCTCGCTGTCAGGCATATGTTAAACAAACAGGCAGCGAATTTGATGGCCGACTCAACCCGAAATTGAGAAGAACATCCGACCTTGCTGCCAGGCAATAGTTAGACAAACAGGAATCGAACCCGAAGGCCGGCTCAACCCGAAGTTGAGAAGAACATCTGACCTAGTCGACAGGTATCTTTTAAACAAACAGGCATCCAACCCAAAGGCCGGCTCAACCCGAAGTCGAGAAGAACATCTGACCTCGCCGTCAGGCATCTGTTAAACAAAAAGGTGTGGAACCGGAAGGCCGGCTCAACCCGAAGTTTAGAAGAACATCTGACCTTGCCGTCAGGCATCTGTTAGACAAACAGGCATCAAACTCGAAGGTCTTCTCAACCCTTAGTTGAGAAGAACATCTGACCTCGCCGTTAAACATCTGTAAAACAAACAGGCATCGAACCCGAAGGGCGGCTCAACCCGAAGTTAATAAGAACATCTGACCTCGCCGTCAGGCATATGTTAAACAAACAGGCATCGAACCCGAAGGCCGACTCAACACGAAGTTGAGAGGAACATCTGACCTCGCCGTCAGGCATCTGTTAAACAAATAGGCATCGAACCTGAAGGTCGGCTCAACATGAAGCTGAGAGGAACATTTGACTTCACTGTCAAGCATCTGTTAAACAAACAGGCATCAAATCCGAAGGCCGGCTCAACCCGAAGTTGAAAAGAACATCTCACCTCACCGTCAGGCATCTGTTAAACAAACAGGCATCGAACACGAAGGGCGGCTCAACCCGAAGTTGATAAGAACATTTGACCTCTCTGCCAGGCATCTGTTAAACAAACAGGCATCGAACCCAAAGGTCGGCTCAACCCGAAGTTGAGAAGAACATTTGACCTCGCCGTCAGGCATCTGTTAAACAAACAGGCATCGAACCCGAAGGCCGTCTCAATCCTTAATTGAGAAGAACATCTGACCTCGCCGTCAAACATCTGTTAAACAAACAGGCATCGAACCCGAAGGCCGACTCAACTTGAAGTTGAGAGGAAAATCTGACCTCTCCATCAGGCATTAGTTAAACAAGCAGGCATCGAACCCGAAGGCCAGCTTAACACGAAGTTGAGAAGAACATCTGACCTCGCTGTCAGGCATATGTTAAACAAACAGGCAGCGAATTTGATGGCTGACTCAACCCGAAATTAAGAAGAACATCCGACCTTGCTGCCAGGAAATAGTTAAACAAACAGGAATCGAACCCGAAGGCCGGCTCAACCCGAAGTTGAGAAGAACATCTGACCTAGTCGCCAGGCATCTTTTAAACAAACAGGCATCCAACCCAAAGGCCGGCTCAACCCGAAGTCGAGAAGAACATCTGACCTCGTCGTCAGGCATCTGTTAAACAAAAAGGTGTGGAACCGGAAGGCCGGATCAACCCGAAGTGTAGAAGAACATCTGACCTTGCCGTCAGGCATCTGTTAAACAAACAGGCATCAAACTGGAAGGTCTTCTCAACCCTTAGTTGAGAAGAACATCTGACCTCGCTGTTAAACATTTGTAAAACAAACAGGCATCGAACCCGAAGGGCGGCTCAACCCGAAGTTGATAAGAACATCTGACCTCGCCGTCAGGCATCTGTTAAACAAACAGGCATCGAACCCGAAGGCCGGCTCAACACGAAGTTGAGAGGAACATCTGACCTCGCCGTCAGGCATCTGTTAAACAAATAGGCATCGAACCTGAAGGTCGGCTCAACATGAAGCTGAGAGGAACATTTGACTTCACTGTCAAGCATCTGTTAAACAAACAGGCATCAAATCCGAAGGTCGGCTCAACCCGAAGTTGAAAAGAACATCTCACCTCACCGTTAGGCATCTGTTAAACAAACAGGCATCGAACACGAAGAGCGGCTCAACCCGAAGTTGATAAGAACATTTGACCTCTCTGCCAGGCATCTGTTAAACAAACAGGCATCGAACCCAAAGGCCGACTCAACCCGAAGTTGAGAAGAACATTTCACCTCGCCGTCAGGCATCTGTTAAACAAACAGGCATCGAACCCGAAGGCCGTCTCAATCCTTAATTCAGAAGTACATCTGACCTCGCCGTCAAACATCTGTTAAACAAACAGGCATCGAACCCGAAGGCCGACTCAACTTGAAGTTGAGAGGAAAATCTGACCTCCACATCAGGCATTAGTTAAACAAGCAGGCATCGAACCCGAAGGCCAGCTTAACACGAAGTTGAGAAGAACATCTGACCTCGCTGTCAAGCATATGTTAAACAAATAGGCAGCGAATTTGATGGCCGACTTAAACCGAAGTAGAGAAGAACATCCGACCTCGCTTCAAGGCATTAGTTAAACAAACAGGAATCGAACCCGAAGGCCGGCTCAACCCGAAGTTGAGAAGAACATCTGACCTAGTCGCCAGGAATCTTTTAAACAAAAAGGCATCGAACCCAAAGGTCGGCTCAACCCGAAGTCGAGAAGAACATCTAAACCTCGCCATCAGGCATCTGTTAAAAAAAAGGTGTGGAACCTGAAGGCCGGCTCAACCCGAAGTTGAGAAGAACATCTGACCTTGCCGTCAGGCATCTGTTAAACAAACAGGCATCAAACCCGAAGGTCTTCTCAACCCTTAGTTGAGAAGAACATCTGACCTCGCCGTTAAACATCTTTTAAACAAACAGGCATCGAACCCGAAGGGCGGCTCAACCCGAAGTTGATAAGAACATCTAACCTCGCCGTCAGGCATCTGTTAAACAAACAGGCATCAAACTCGAAGGCCGGCTTAACACGAAGTTGAGAGGAACATCTGACCTCGCCGTCAGGCATCTGTTAAACAAACAAGCATCGAACCTGAAGGTCAGCTCAACATGAAGTTGAGAGGAACATTTGACTTCACTGTCAAACATCTGTTAAACAAACAGGCATCGAACCCGAAGGGCGGCTCAACCTGAAGTTGAAAAGAACATTAGACCTCACCGTCATGCATCTGTTAAACAAACAGGCATCGAACCCGAAGGCCAGCTCAACACCAAGTTGAGAGGAACATATGACCTCGCTGTCAGGCATCGAACCTGAAGGTCGGCTCAATATGAAGTTGAGAGGAATATTTGACTTCACTGTCAAGCATCTGCTAAACTAACAGGCATCAAATCTGAAGGCCGGCTCAACCCGATGTTGAGAAGAACATCTGACCTCACTGTCAGGCATCTATTAAACAAACAGGCATCGAACCCGAAGGGCGGCTCAAGCCGAAGTTGATAAAAACATTTGACCTCTCTGCCAAGTATCTGTTAAACAAACAGGCATCGAAGCCGAAGGCCGGCTCAACCCGAAGTTGAGAAGAACATTTGACCTCGCCATCAGGCATCTGTTAAACAAACAGGCATCGAACCCGAAGGCCGTCTCGATCCTTAATTGAGAAAAACATCTGACCTCACCGTCAAACATCTGTTAAACCAACAGGCATCGAACCCGATGGCCGGCTCGACTTGAATTTGAGAGGAACATCTGACCTCCCCACCAGGCATTAGTTAATCAAATAGGCATCAAACCCGAACGCCGGCACAACACGAAGTTGAGAAGAACATCTGACGTTGCTGTAAGGAATATGTTAAACAAACAGGCATCAAATTTGATGGCCGACTCAACCCGAAGTTGAGAAGAACATCCGACCTTGCTGACAGGCATTAGTTAAACAAACAGGAATCGAACCCGAAGGGCGGCTCAACCCAAAGTTGAGAAGAACATTTGACCTAGTCGCCAGACATCTGTTAAACAAACATGCATCGAATCCAAAGGCCGGCTCAACCCGAAGTCGAGAAGAACATCTGACCTCGCTGTCAGGCATCTGTTAAACAAACAGGCATCAAACTCGAAGGTCGTCTCAACCCTTAGTTGAGAAGAACATATGACCTCGCCGTCAAACATCTGTTAAACAAACAGGTATCAAACCTGAAAGCCGACTCACAATGAAGTTGAGAGGAACATCTGACTTCCCCATCAGGCATTAGTTAAATAAACAGGCATTGAACCCGAAGGCCGGCACAACACGAAGTTGAGAAGATCATCTGACCTCGCCGTCAGGCATCTGTTAAAGAAACAGGCATCGAACCCGAAGTCCGGCTCAACACAAAGTTGAGAGGAACATCTGACCTCGCCGTCAGGCATCTGTTAAATAAACAGGTATCAAACCTGAAGGACGGCTCAATATGAAGTAGAGAGGAACATTTGACTTCACTGTCAAGCATCTGTTAAACAAACAGGCATCAAATCCGAAGGCTAGCTTAACCCGATGTTTAGAAGAACATTTGACCTCACCGTTAGGCATCTGTTAAACAAACAGGCATCGAACCCGAAGTTGATAAAAACGTTTGACCTCTCTGCCAGACATCTGTTAAACAAACTGGCATCGAACCCGAAATCCTGCTCAACCCGAAGTTGAGAATAACATTTGACCTCGCCGCCAGGCATCTGTTAAACAAACAGGCATCGAACCCGAAGGCCGTCTCAATCCTTAATTGAGAAAAACATCTGACCTCGCTGTCAAACATCTGTTAAACAAACACGCATCGAACCCGAAGGCCGGCTCAACTTGAATTGAGAGGAACATCTAACCTCCCCACCAGGCATTAGTTAAACAAAAAGGCATCGAACCCGAAGGTCGGGATAACACGAAGTTGAGAAGAACATATGACGTCGCTGTCAGGCATATGTTAAACAAACAAGCATCGAATTTGATGGCCGACTCAACCCGAAGTTGAGAAGAACATCCGACCTCGCTGCCAGGCATTAGTTAAACAAACAGGAATCAAACCCGAAGGTCGGTTTAACCCGAAGTTGAGAAGAACATCTGACCTAGTCGCCAGGCATCTGTTAAACAAATACGCATTGAACCCAAAGGTCGGCTCATCCCGAAGTCGAGAAGAACATCTGACCTCGCTGTCAGGCATTTATTAAACAAAAAGGTGTGGAACCCGAAGGCTGGCTCAACCCGAAGTTGAGAAGAACAACTGAGCTTGTCGTCAGGCATCTGTTAAACAAACAGGCATCAAACCCGAAGGCCGTCTCAACCCTTAGTTGAGAAGAACATATGACCTTGCAGTCAAACATCTGTTAAACAAACAGGTATCGAACCCGAAATCCGGCTCATCATGAAGTTGAGAGGAACATCTGACCTCCCCATCAGGCATTAGTTAAACAAAAAGGAATCAAACCCGAAGGCCGGTACAACATGAAGTTGAGAAGAACATCTGACCTCGCCGTCAGGTATCTGTTAAACAAATAGGCATCGAACTCGAAGGTCGGCTCAATATGAAGTTGAATGGAATATTTGACTTCACTATCAAGCATCTGTTAAACAAACAGGCATCAAATCTGAAGGCCGGCTCAACTTGAAGTTGAGAAGAACATCTGACCTCACCATCAGGCATCTGTTAAACAAACATGCATCGAACCCGAAGGGCGGGTCAACCCGAAGTTGATTAGAACATCTGACCTCACCGTCAATCATCTGTTAAACAAACAGACATCGAACCCGAAGGTCGGCTCAACATGAAGTTGAGAGGAATATTTGACTTCACTGTCAAGCATCTGTGAAACAAACATGCATCAAACCCGAAGGCCGGCTCAACACGAAGTTGATAGGAACATCTAACCTCGTCGTCAGTCATCTGTTAAACAAACAGACATCGAACCCGAAGGTCGGCACAACATGAAGTTGAGAGGAATATTTGAGTTCACTGTCAAGTATCTGTTAAACATGCAGGCATCAAATCTGAAGGCCGGCTCAACACGAAGTTGAGAGGAACATCTGACCTCGCCGTCAGGCATCTGTTAAACAAACATGCATCGAACCTGAAGGTCGGAACAACATGAAGTTGAGAGGAACATTTGAGTTCACTGTCAAGCATCTGTTATACAAACAGGCATCAAATCCGAAGGCTGTCTCAATCTTTAATTGAGAAGAACATCTGACCTCAAAGTCAAACATCTGTTAAACAAACAGGCATCGAACCCGAAGGCCGGCTCAACTTGAAGTTGAGAGGAACATTTGACCTCCCCATCAGGAATTAGTTAAACAAATAAGCATCAAACCCGAAGGCCGACTCAACCCGAAGTTGAGAAGAACATCCGACCTCGCTGCCAAGCATTAGATAAACAAACAGGAATCGAACCCGAAGGCCGGCTCAACCCGAAGTTGAGAAGAACATCTGACCTAGCCGCCAGACATCTATAAAACAAACAGGCATCGAACCCAAAGGCCGGCTCAACCCGAAGTTGAGAAGAACATCTGACCTCACTGTCAGGCATCAGTTAAACAAAAAGGTGTGGAACCTGAAGGCCGGCTCAACCCGAAATTGAGAAGAACATCTCACCTTGGCGTCAAGTATCTGTTAAACAAACAGGCATCGAACCTGAAGGTCGGCTTAATATGAAGTAGAGAAGAACATCTGACCTCACCGTCAGGCATCTGTTAAACAAACAGGCATCGAACCCGAAGGGCGGCTCAGGCCGAAGTTGATAAAAACATTTGACCTCTCTGCCAAGCATCTGTTAAACAAACTGGCATCAAACCCGAAAGCCGGCTCAACCCGAAGTTGAGAAGAACATTTGACCTCGCCGTCAGGCATCAGTTAAACAAACAGGCATCGAACCCGAAGGCCGTCTCAATCCTTAATTGAGTAGAACATATGACCTCGCAGTCAAACATCTGTTAAACAAATAGGCATCGAACCCGAAGTTCGGCTCAACTTGAACTGAGAGGAACATCTAACCTCCCCACCAGGCATTAGTTAAACAAACAGGCATCGAACCCGAAGGCCGGCATAACATGAAGTTGAGAAGAACATCTGACGTCGCTGTCAGGCATATGTTAAAACAAAAAGCATCGAATTTGATCGCCGACTCAACCCGAAGTTGAGAAGAACATCTGACCTTGCTGCCAGGCATTAGTTAAACAAATAAGAATCGAACCATAAGGTCGGCTCAACCCGAAGTTGAGAAGAACATCTGACCTAGTCGCCAGGCATCTCTTAAACAAACAGGCATCGAACCCAAAGGCCGGCTCAACCCGAAGTTGAGAAGAACATCGGACCTCGCCGTCAGGCATCTGTTAAACAAAAAGGTGTGGAACCCGAAGGCTGGCTAAACTCGAAGTTGAGAAGAACAACTGACCTTGCCGTCAGGCATCTGTTAAACAAACAGGCATCAAACCCGAAGGTCGTCTCAACCCTTAGTTTAGTGGAACATATGACCTCGCTGTCAAACATCTGTTAAACAAACAGGTATCGAACCCGAAATCCGGCTCATCATGAAGTTGAGAGGAACATCTGACACCCCATCAGGCATTAGTTAAACAAATAGGTTTCAAACCCGAAGGCCGGAACAACACAAAGTTGAGAAGAACATCTGACCTCGCTGTCAGGCATCTGTTAAACAAATAGGTATCGAACTCAAAGGTCGGCTCAACATGAAGTTGAGAGGAATATTTGACTTCAATGTCAAGCATCTGTTAAACAAACAGACATCAAATCTGAAGGTCGGCTCAACCCGAAGTTGAGAAGAACATCTGACCTCACCATCAGGCATCTGTTAAACAAACATGCATCAAACCCGAAGTTAATTATAACATCTGACCTCACCGTCAATCATCTGTTAAACAAACAGACATCGAATCCGAAGGTCGGCTCAACATGAAGTTGAGAGGAATATTTGACTTCATTGTCAAGCATCTGTGAAACAAACATGCATCAAACCCGAAGGCCGGCTCAACACGAAGTTGATAGGAACATCTAACCTTGCCATCAGTCATCTGTTAAACAAACAGACATCGAACCCGAAGGTCGGCACAACATGAAGTTGAGAGGAATATTTGAGTTAACTGTCAAGTATCTGTTAAAAAAGCAGGCATCAAATCTGAAGGCCGGCTTAAAACGAAGTTGAGAGGAACATCTGACCTTGCCGCCAGGCATTTGTTAAACAAACATGCATCGAACCTGAAGGTCGGCACAACATGAAGTTGAGAGGAACATTTGAGTTCATTGTCAAGCATCTGTTAAACAAACAGGCATCAAATCCGAAGGCTGTCTCAATCTTTAATTGAGAAGAACATCTGACCTCGACGTCAAACATTTGTTAAACAAACAGGCATCGAACCCGAAGGCCGGCTCAACTTGAATTTGAGAGGAACATTTGACCTCCCCATCAGGGATTAGTTAAACAAACAAGCATCAAACCCGAAGGTCGACTCAACCCGAAGTTGTGAAGAACATCCGACCTCGCTGCCAAGCATTAGATAAACAAACAGGAATCGAACCCGAAGGCCGGCTCAACCCGAAGTTGAGAAGAGCATCTGACCTAGCCGCCAAACATCTGTTAAATAAACAGGCATCGAACCCAAAGGCCAGCTCAACCCGAAGTTGAGAAGAACATTTGACCTCACTGTCAGGCATCTGTTAAACAAAAAGGTGTGCAACCCGAAGGCCGGCTCAACCCGAAATTGAGAAGAACATCTCACCTCGCTGTCAAGCATCTGTTAAACAAACAGGCATCGAACCTGAAGGTTGGCTCAACATGAAGTTGAGAGGAACATTTGACTTCACTGTCAAACATCTATTAAACAAACAGGCATCAAATTCGAAGGCCGGCTCAACCCGAAGTTGAGAAGAACATCTGACCTCACCGTCAGGCATCTGTTAAACAAACAGACTTCGAACCCGAAGGGCGGCTTAAGCCGAAGTTGATAAGAACATTAGACCTCGCCGTCAGGCATCTCTTAAACAAACAGACATCAAACTTGAAGGTCGGCTCAACACGAAGTTGAGAGGAACATCTGACCTCGCCGTCAGGCATCTATTAAACAAACAGGCATTGAACTTGAAGGTCGGCTCAACATGAAGTTGAGAGGAAAATTTGACTTCACTGTCAAGCATCTGTTAAACAAACAGGCATCAAATCCGAAGGCCGGCTCAACCCGAATTTGAGAAGAACATCTAACCTCACCGTCGGGCATCTGTTAAACAAACAGGCATCGAACCCAAAGGGCGGCTCAACCCGAAGTTGATAAGAATATGTGTCTTCGCCGTTAGGCATCTGTTAAACAAACAGGCATCGAACCCGAAGGCCGACTCAACTCGAAGTTGATAAGAATATTTGACCTTGCCGTCAGGCATCTGTTAAACAAACAGGCATCGAACCCGAAGGGCGACTAAATCCGAAGTTGATAAGAACATTTGACTTCGCTGTCAGGCATCTGTCAAAAACAAACAGGCATCGAACCCGAAGGCCGGCTCAACCTGAAGTTGATAAGAACATCTGACCTCGCCGTCAGGAATCTCTTAAATAAACAGACATCGAACCCGAAGGGAGGCTCAACCCAAAGTTGATAAGAAAATCTGACTTCGCCGTCAGGCATCTGTTAAACAAAGGCATCGAACATGAAGGTCGCCTCAACATGTAGTTGAGAGGAACATTTGACTTCACTGTCAAGCATCTGTTAAACAAACAGGCATCAAATCTGAAGGCCGGCTCAACCCGAAGTTGAGAAGAACATCTGACCTTACCGTTAGGCATCTGTTAAACAAAAAGGCATCAAACGCGAAGGCCGGCTCAACTTGAATTGAGAGGAACATCTGACCTCCCCACCAGGCATTAGTTAAACAAACAGGCATCGAACCCGAAGGCCGGCATAACACGAAGTTGAGAAGAACATCTGACGTCGCAGTCAGGCATATGTTAAACAAACAAGCATCGAATTTGATGGCCGACTCAACCCGAAGTTGAGAAGAACATATGACCTTGCTGCCAGGAATTAGTTAAACAAACAGGAATCGAACCCGAAGGTCGGCTCAATCCCGAAGTTGAGAAGAACATCTGACCTAGTCGCCAGGCATCTGTTAAACAAATAGGCATCAAACCCAAAGGTCGATTCAACCCGAAGTCGAGAAGAACATCTGACCTCGCCGTCAGGCATCTGTTAAACAAAAAGGTGTGGAACCCGAAGGCTGGCTCAACCCGATGTTGAGAAGAACAACTGAGCTTGCCGTCAGGCATCTGTTAAACAAACAGGCATCAAACCCGAAGGCCGTCTCAACCCTTAGTTGAGAAGAACATATGACCTCGCTGTCAAACATCAGTTAAACAAACAGGTATCGAACCCGAAATCCGGCTCATCATGAAGTTGAGAAGAACATCTGACCTCGCCGTCAGGCATCTATTAAACAAATATGCATCGAACCCGAAGGTCGGGTCAACATGAAGTTGAGATGAATTTTTGACTTCACTGTCAAGCATCTGTTAAACAAACAGACATCAAATCTGAAGGCCGGCTCAACCCGAAGTTGAGAAGAACATCTGACCTCACCATCAGGCATCTGTTAAACAAACATGCATCGAACCCGAAGGGCGGGTCAACCCGAAGTTAATTAGAACATCTGACCCCACCGTCAATCATCTGTTAAACAAACAGACATTGAACCCGAAGGTCGGCTCAACATGAAGTTGAGAGGAATATGTGACTTCACTGTCAAGCATTTTTGAAACAAACATGCATCGAACCCGAAGGTCGGCTCAACATGAAGTTGATAGGAACATCTAACCTCGCCATCAGTCATCTGTTAAACAAACAGACATCGAACTCGAAGGTCGGCACAACATGAAGTTGAGAGGAATATTTGAGTTCACTGTCAAGTATCTGTTAAACAAGCAGTCATCAAATCTGAAGGTCGGGTCAACACGAAGTTGAGAGGAACATCTGACCTCGCCGCCAGGCATCTGTTAAACAAACATGCATCGAACCTGAAGGTCGGCATAACATGAAGTTGAGAGGAACATTTGAGTTCATTGTCAAGCATCTATTAAACAAACAGGCATCAAATCCGAAGGTTGTCTCAATCTTTAATTGAGAAGAACATCTAACCTCGACATCAAACATCTCTTAAACAAACAGGCATCGAACCCGAAGGCTGGCTCAACTTGAAGTTGAGAGGAACATTTGACCTCCCCATCAGGAATTAGTTAAACAAACAAGCATCAAACCCTAAGGTCGACTCAACCCGAAGTTGAGAAGGACATCCGACCTCACTGCCAAGCATTAGATAAACAAACAGGAATCGAACCCGAAGGCCGGCTCACCCCGAAGTTAAGAAGAACATCTGACCTAGCCGCCAGACATCTGTTAAACAAACAGGCATCGAACCCAAAGGCCAGCTCAACCCGAAGTTGAGAAGAACATCTGACCTCACTGTCAGGCATCTGTTAAACAAAAAGGTGTGGAACCCGAAGGCCGGCTCAACCCGAAATTGAGAAGAACATCTCACTTCGCCGTCAAGCATCTGTTAAACAAACAGGCATCGAACCTGAAGGTTGGCTCAACATGAAGTTGAGAGGAACATTTGACTTCACTGTCAAGCATCTATTAAACAAACAGGCATCAAATTCGAAGGCCGGCTCAACCCGAAGTTGAGAAGAACATCTGACCTCACCGTTAGGCATCTGTTAAACAAACAGGCAGCGAACCCGAAGGGCGGCTCAAGTCAAAGTTGATAAGAACATTAGACCTCGCCGTCAGGCATCTCTTAAACAAACAGACATCAAACCCGAAGGTCGGCTCAACACGAAGTTGAGAGGAACATCTGACCTCGCCGTCAAGCATCTATTAAACAAACAGGCATCGAACTTGAAGGTCGGCTCAACATGAAGTTGAGAGGAAAATTTGACTTCACTGTCAAGCATCTGTTAAACAAACAGGCATCAAATCTGAAGGCCGGCTCAACCCGAAGTTGAGAAGAACATCTGACCTTACCGTTAGGCATCTATTAAACAAAAAGGCATCAAACGCGAAGGCCGGCTCAACTTGAATTGAGAGGAACATCTGACCTCCCCACCAGGCATTAGTTAAACAAACAGGCATCGAACCCGAAGGCCAGCATAACACGAAGTTGAGAAGAACATCTGACGTCGCAGTCAGGCATATGTTAAACAAACAAGCATCGAATTTGATGGCCGACTCAACCCGAAGTTGAGAAGAACATATGACCTTGCTGCCAGGAATTAGTTAAACAAACAGGAATCGAACCCGAAGGTCGGCTCAATCCCGAAGTTGAGAAGAACATCTGACCTAGTCGCCAGGCATCTGTTAAACAAACAGGCATCAAACCCAAAGGTCGATTCAACCCGAAGTCGAGAAGAACATCTGACCTCGCCGTCAGGCATCTGTTAAACAAAAAGGTGTGGAACCCGAAGGCTGGCTCAACCCTTAGTTGAGAAGAACAACTGAGCTTGCCGTCAGGCATCTGTTAAACAAACAGGCATCAAACCCGAAGGCCGTCTCAACCCTTAGTTGAGAAGAACATATGACCTCGCTGTCAAACATCAGTTAAACAAACAGGTATCGAACCCGAAATCCGGCTCATCATGAAGTTGAGAAGAACATCTGACCTCGCCGTCAGGCATCTATTAAACAAATAGGCATCGAACCCGAAGGTCGGGTCAACATGAAGTTGAGATGAATTTTTGACTTCACTGTCAAGCATCTGTTAAACAAACAGACATCAAATCTGAAGGCCGGCTCAACCCGAAGTTGAGAAGAACATCTGACCTCACCATCAGGCATCTGTTAAACAAACATGCATCGAACCCGAAGGGCGGGTCAACCCAAAGTTAATTAGAACATCTGACCCCACCGTCAATCATCTGTTAAACAAACAGACATTGAACCCGAAGGTCGGCTCAACATGAAGTTGAGAGGAATATGTGACTTCACTGTCAAGCATTTGTGAAACAAACATGCATCGAACCCGAAGGTCGGCTCAACATGAAGTTGATAGGAACATCTAACCTCGCCATCAGTCATCTGTTAAACAAACAGACATCGAACCCGAAGGTCGGCACAACATGAAGTTGAGAGGAATATTTGAGTTCACTGTCAAGTATCTGTTAAACAAGCAGTCATCAAATCTGAAGGTCGGGTCAACACGAAGTTGAGAGGAACATCTGACCTCGCCGCCAGGCATCTGTTAAACAAACATGCATCGAACCTGAAGGTCGGCACAACATGAAGTTGAGAGGAACATTTGAGTTCATTGTCAAGCATCTATTAAACAAACAGGTATCAAATCCGAAGGTTGTCTCAATCTTTAATTGAGAAGAACATCTAACCTCGACGTCAAACATCTCTTAAACAAACAGGCATCGAACCCGAAGGCCGGCTCAACTTGAAGTTGAGAGGAACATTTGACCTCCCCATCAGGAATTAGTTAAACAAACAAGCATCAAACCCTAAGGCCGACTCAACCCGAAGTTGAGAAGGACATCCGACCTCACTGCCAAGCATTAGATAAACAAACAGGAATCGAACACGAAGGCCGGCTCACCCGAAGTTAAGAAGAACATCTGACCTAGCCGCCAGACATCTGTTAAACAAACAGGCATCGAACCCAAAGGCCAGCTCAACCCGAAGTTGAGAAGAACATCTGACCTCACTGTCAGGCATCTGTTAAACAAAAAGGTGTGGAACCCGAAGGCCGGCTCAACCCGAAATTGAGAAGAACATCTCACCTCGCCGTCAAGCATCTGTTAAACAAACAGGCATCGAACCTGAAGGTTGGCTCAACATGAAGTTGAGAGGAACATTTGACTTCACTGTCAAGCATCTATTAAACAAACAGGCATCAAATTCGAAGGCCGGCTCAACCCGAAGTTGAGAAGAACATCTGACCTCACCGTTAGGCATCTGTTAAACAAACAGGCATCGAACCCGAAGGGCGGCTCAAGTCGAAGTTGATAAGAACATTAGACCTCGCCGTCAGGCATCTCTTAAACAAACAGACATCAAACCCGAAGGTCGGCTCAACACGAAGTTGAGAGGAACATCTGACCTCGCCGTCAAGCATCTATTAAACAAACAGGCATCGAACTTGAAGGTCGGCTCAACATGAAGTTGAGAGGAAAATTTGACTTCACTGTCAAGCATCTGTTAAACAAACAGGCATAAAATCCGAAGGCCGGCTCAACCCGAAGTTGAGAAGAACATCTGACCTCACCGTCGGGCATCTGTTAAACAAACAGGCATCGAACCTGAAGGGCGGCTCAACCCGAAGTTGATAAGAATATCTGACTTCGCTGTTAGGCATCTGTTAAACAAACAGGCATCGAACCCGAGGCCGGCTCAACCCGAAGTTGATAAGAACATCTGACCTTGCCCTCAGGCATCTGTTAAACAAACAGGCATCGAACCCAAAGGGCGGCTCAATCCGAAGTTGATAAGAACATCTGACTTCGCTGTCAGGCATCTGTCAAACAAACAGGCATCGAACCCGAAGGCCGGCTCAACCTGAAGTTGATAAGAACATCTGACCTCGCCGTCAGGAATCTCTTAAATAAACAGACATCGAACCCGAAGGGAGGCTTAACCCAAAGTTGATAAGATTATCTGACTTCGCCGTCAGGCATCTGTTAAACAAACAGGCATCGAACATGAAGGTCGGCTCAACATGTAGTTGAGAGGAACATTTGACTTCACTGTCAAGCATCTGTTAAACAAACAGGCATCAAATCCGAAGGCCGGCTCAACCCGAAGTTAAGAAGAACATCTGACCTCACCGTCAGGCATCTGTTAAACAAAAAGGCATCGAACCCGAAGGCCGGTTCAACTTAAATTGAGAGGAACATCTGACCTCCCCACCAGGCATTAGTTAAACAAACAGGCATCGAACCCGAAGGCCGGCATAACACGAAGTTGAGAAGAACATCTGACGTCGCTGTCAGGCATATGTTAAACAAACAAGCATCGAATTTGATGGCCGACTCAACCTAAAGTTGAGAAGAACATACGACCTCGCTGCCAGGCATTAGTTAAACAAACAGGAATCAAACCCGAAGGTCGGCTCAATCCCGAAGTTGAGAAGAACATTTGACCTAGTCGCCAGGCATCTGTTAAACAAACAGGCATCGAACCCAAAGGTCGAGTCAACCCGAAGTCGAGAAGAACATCTGACCTCGCCGTCAGGCATCTGTTAAACAAAAAGGTTAGGAACCCGAAGGATGGCTCAACCCGATGTTGAGAAGAACAACTGAGCTTGCCATCAGGCATCTGTTAAACAAACAGGCATCAAACTCGAAGGCCGTCTCAACCCTTAGTTGAGAAGAACATCTGACCTCGCTGTAAAACTTCTAATAAACAAACTGGTATCGAACCCAAGATCCGGCTCATCATGAAGTTGAGAGGAACATCTGACCTCCCTATCAGGCATTAGTTAAACAAACAGGCATCGAACCCAAAGGCCGACACAACACGAAGTTGAGAAGAACATCTGACCTCGCCGTCAGGCATTTATTAAACAAATAGGCATCGAACCCAAAGGTCGGGTCAACATGAAGTTGAGAGGAATATTTGACTTCACTGTCAAGCATCTATTAAACAAACAAACATCAAATATGAAGGCCGGATCAACCCGAAGTTGAGAAGAACATCTGACCTCACCATCAGGCATCTGTTAAACAAACATGCATCGAATCCGAAGGGCGGGTCAACCCGAAGTTAATTAGAAAATCTGACCTCACCGTCAATCATCTGTTAAACAAACAGACATCGAACCCGAAGGTCGGCTCAACATGAAGTTGAGAGGAATATTTGACTTCACTGTCAAGCATCTGTGAAACAAACATGCATCGAACCCGAAGGCCGGCTCAACACGAAGTTGATAGGAACATCTAACCTCGCCACCAGTCATCTGTTAAACAAACAGACATCGAACCCGAAGGTCGGCACAACATGAAGTTGAGAGGAATATTTGAGTTCACTGTCAAGTATATGTTAAACAAGTAGGCATCAAATCTAAAGGTCGGCTCAACACGAAGTTGAGAGGAACATCTGACCTCGCCGCCAGGCATCTGTTAAACAAACATGCATCGAACCTGAAGGTCGGCACAACATGAAGTTGAGAGGAACATTTGAGTTCATTGTCAAGCATCTATTAAACAAACAGGCATCAAATCCGAAGGCTGTCTCAATCTTTAATTGAGAAGAACATCTGACCTCGACGTCAAACATCTGTTAAACAAACAGGCATCGAACCCGAAAGCCGGCTCAACTTGAAGTTGAGAGGAACATTTGACCTCCCCATCAAGAATTAGTTAAACAAACAAGCATCAAACCCGAAGGCCGACTCAAGCCGAAGTTGAGAAGAACATCCAACCTCACTGCCAAGCATTAGATAAACAAACAGGAATCGAACCCGAAGGCCGGCTCAACCCGAAGTTGAGAAGAACATCTGACCTAGCCGCCAGACATCTGTTAAACAAACAGGCATCGAACCCAAAGGCCAGCTCAACCCGAAGTTGAGAAGAACATCTGACCTCACTGTCAGGCATCTGTTAAACAAAAAGGTGTGAAACCCGAAGGCCGGCTTAACACGAAATTGAGAAGAACATCTCACCTCGCCGTCAAGCATCTGTTAAACAAACAGGCATCGAACTTGAAGGTTGGCTCAACATGAAGTTGAGAGGAACATTTGACTTCACTGTCAAGCATCTATTAAACAAACAGGCATCAAATTCGAAGGCCGGCTCAACCCGAAGTTGAGACAAACATCTGACCTCACCGTCAGGCATCTGTTAAACAAACAGGCATCGAACCCGAAGGGCGGCTCAAGCCGAAGTTGATAAGAACATTAGACCTCGCCGTCAGGCATCTCTTAAACAAACAGACATCAAACCCGAAGGTCGGCTCAACATGAAGTTGAGAGGAACATCTGACCTCGCCGTCAGGTATCTATTAAACAAACAGGCATCGAACTTGAAGGTCGGCTCAACATGAAGTTGAGAGGAATATTTGACTTCACTGTCAAGCATCTGTGAAACAAACATGCATCGAACCCGAAGGCCGGCTCAACACGAAGTTGATAGGAACATCTAACCTCGCCACCAGTCATCTGTTAAACAAACAGACATCGAACCCGAAGGTCGGCACAACATGAAGTTGAGAGGAATATTTGAGTTCACTGTCAAGTATCTGTTAAACAAGTAGGCATCAAATCTAAAGGTCGGCTCAACACGAAGTTGAGAGGAACATCTGACCTCGCCGCCAGGCATCTGTTAAACAAACATGCATCGAACCTGAAGGTCGGCACAACATGAAGTTGAGAGGAACATTTGAGTTCATTGTCAAGCATCTATTAAACAAACAGGCATCAAATCCGAAGGCTGTCTCAATCTTTAATTGAGAAGAACATCTGACCTCGACGTCAAACATCTGTTAAACAAACAGGCATCGAACCCGAAAGCCGGCTCAACTTGAAGTTGAGAGGAACATTTGACCTCCCCATCAAGAATTAGTTAAACAAACAAGCATCAAACCCGAAGGCCGACTCAAGCCGAAGTTGAGAAGAACATCCAACCTCACTGCCAAGAATTAGATAAACAAACAGGAATCGAACCCGAAGGCCGGCTCAACCCGAAGTTGAGAAGAACATCTGACCTAGCCGCCAGACATCTGTTAAACAAACAGGCATCGAACCCAAAGGCCAGCTCAACCCGAAGTTGAGAAGAACATCTGACCTCACTGTCAGGCATCTGTTAAACAAAAAGGTGTGAAACCCGAAGGCCGGCTTAACACGAAATTGAGAAGAACATCTCACCTCGCCGTCAAGCATCTGTTAAACAAACAGGCATCGAACCTGAAGGTTGGCTCAACATGAAATTGAGAGGAACATTTGACTTCACTGTCAAGCATCTATTAAACAAACAGGCATCAAATTCGAAGGCCGGCTCAACCCGAAGTTGAGACAAACATCTGACCTCACCGTCAGGCATCTGTTAAACAAACAGGCATCGAACCCGAAGGGCGGCTCAAGCCGAAGTTGATAAGAACATTAGACCTCGCCGTCAGGCATCTCTTAAACAAACAGACATCAAACCCGAAGGTCGGCTCAACATGAATTTGAGAGGAACATCTGACCTCGCCGTCAGGTATCTATTAAACAAACAGGCATCGAACTTGAAGGTCGGCTCAACATGAAGTTGAGAGGAAAATTTAACTTCACTGTCAAGCATCTGTAAAACAAACAGGCATCAAATCCGAAGGCCGGCTCAACCCGAAGTTGAGAAGAACATCTGACCTCATCGTCGGGCATCTGCTAAACAAACAGGCATCGAACCCGAAGGGCGGCACAACCCGAAGTTAATAAGAATATCTGACTTCGCCGTTAGGCATCTGTTAAACAAACAGGCATCGAACCCGAAGGCCGGCTCAACCCGAAGTTGATAAGAACATATGACCTTGCCGTCAGGCATCTGTTAAACAAACAGGCATCGAACCCGAAGGGCGGCTGAATCCGAAGTTGATAAGAACATCTGACTTCGCTGTCAGGCATCTGTCAAACAAACAGGCATCGAACCCGAAAGCCGGCTCAACCTGAAGTTGATAAGCACATCTGACCTCGCCTTCAGGAATCTCTTAAATAAACAGACATCGAACCCGAAGGGAGGCTCAACCCAAAGTTGATAAGAACATCTGACTTCGCCGTTAGGCATCTGTTAAACAAACAGGCATCGAACATGAAGGTCGGCTCAACATGTAGTTGAGAGGAACATTTGACTTCACTGTCAAGCATCTGTTAAACAAACAGGCATCAAATCCGAAGGCCGGCTCAACTCGAAGTTGAGAAGAACATCTGACCTCACCTTCAGGCATCTGTTAAACAAAAAGGCATTGAACCCGAAGGCCGACTCAACTTGAATTGAGAGGAACATCTGACCTCCCCACAAGGCATTAGTTAAACAAACAGGCATCGAACCCGAAGGCCGGCATAACACGAAGTTGAGAAGAACATCTGACGTCGGATTCAGGCATATGTTAAACAAACAAGCATCGAATTTGATGGCCGACTCAACCCGAAGTTGAGAAGAACATACGACCTCGCTGCCAGGCATTAGTTAAACAAACAGGAATGGAACCCGAAGGTCGGCTCAATCCCGAAGTTGAGAAGAACATCTGACCTAGTCGCCAGGCATCTGTTAAAGAAACAGGCATCGAACCCAAAGGTTGAGTCAACCCGAAGTCGAGAAGAACATCTGACCTCGCCGTCAGGCATCTGTTAAACAAAAAGGAGTGGAACCCGAAGGCTGGCTCAACCCGATGTTGAGAAGAACAACTGAGCTTGCCGTCACGCATCTGTTAAACAAACAGGCATCAAACTCGAAGGCCGTCTTAACCCTTAGTTGAGAAGAACATCTGACCTCGCTGTCAAACATTTGTTAAACAAACAGGTATCGAACCCGAAATCCGACACAACACGAAGTTGAGAAGAACATATGACCTCGCCGTCAGGCATCTATTAAACAAACATGAATCGAACCCGATGGGCGGGTCAACCCGAAGTTGATAAGAACATCTGACCTCACCGTCAGTCATCTGTTAAACAAACAGACATCGAACCAGAAGGTCGGCTCAACATGAAGTTGAGAGGAATATGTGACTTCACTGTCAAACATCTGTTAAACAAACAGGTATCGAACCCGAAGGCCGGCTCAACACGATGTTGAGAGGAACATCTGACCTCGCCGTCAGGCATCTGTTAAACAAACAGGCATCGAACCCGAAGGCCGATACAACACGAAGTTGAGAGGAACATTTGAGTTCACTGCCAAGCATCTGTTAAACAAACAGGCATCAAATTCGAAGGCCGACTCAATCCGAAGTTGAGAAGAACATCTGACCTCACCGTCAGACATTTGTTAAACAAACAGGCATCGAACCTGAAGGGCGGATCAACCCGAAAATGATAAGAATGTTAGACCTCTCCGTCAGGCATCTGTTAAACAAACAGGCATCGAACCCGAAGGTCGGCTCAACCCGTAGTTGAGAAGAACATTTGACATCGCCGTCAGGGACCTGTTAAATAAACAGGCATCGAACCCGAAGGCTGTCTCAATCCTTAATTGATAAGAACATCTGACCTCGACGTCAAACATCTGTTAAACAAACAGGAATCGAACCCGAAGGCCGGCTCCACTTGAAGTTGAGAGCAACATCTGACCTCCCCATCAGGCATTAGTTAAACAAACAAGCATGAAATCCGAAGGCCGACTCAACCCGAAGTTGAAAAGAACATCCGACCTCGCTGCCAGGCATTAGTTAAACAAACACGAATCGAACCTGAAGGCCGGCTGAACCCGAAGTTGAGAAGAACATCTGACCTAGCCGCCAGACATCTATTAAACAAACAGGAATCGAACCTAAAGGCCGGCTTAACCTGAAGTTGAGAAGAACATCTGACCTCGCTGTCAGGCATCTGTTAAACAAAAAGGTGTGGAACCCGAAGGCCGGCTCACCCGAAATTGAGAAGAACATCTCACCTCGCCGTCAAGCATCTGTTAAACAAATAGGCATCGAACCTGAAGGTTGGCTCAACATGAAGTTGAGAGGAACATTTGATTTCACTGTCAAGCATCTATTAAACAAACAAGCATCAAATCCAAAGGCCGGCTCAACCCGAAATTGAGAAGAACATCTGACCTCACCGTCAAGCATCTGTTAAACAAACAGGCATCGAACCCAAAGGGCGGCTCAACCCGAAGTTGATAAGAACATTAGACCTCGCCGTCAGGCATCTCTTAAACAAATAGGCATCGAACCCGAAGGTCGGCTCAACACGAAGTTGAGAGAAACATATGACCTCGCTGTCAGGCATCTATTAAACAAACAGGCATCAAACTTGAAGGTCGACTCAACATGAAGTTGAGAGGAATATTTGACTTCATTGTCAAGCATCTGTTAAACAAACAGGCATCAAATCCGAAGGCAGGCTCAACCCGAAATTGAGAAGAACATCTGACCTCACCAGCATGCATCTGTTAAACAAACATGCATCGAACCCGAAGAGCGGGTCAACTCGAAGTTGATAAGAACGTCTGACCTCACCGTCAGGCATCTGTTAAACAAACAGACATCGAACCCGAAGGTTGGCTCAACATGAAGTTGAGAGGAATATTTGACTTCACTGTCAAGAATCTGTTAAACAAGCAGGTAACAAATCCGAAGGCAGGCTCAACACGAAGTTGAGAGGAACATCTGACCTCGCCGTCAGGCATCTGTTAAATAAAAATTCATCGAACCTGAAGGTCGGCTTAACATGAAGTTGAGAGGAACATTTCAGTTCACTGTCAAGCATCTGTTAAACAAACAGGCATCAAATCCGAAGGCCGACTCAACCCGAAGTTGAAAAGAACATCTGAACTCACTGTCAGGCATCTGTTAAACAAACAGGCATCGAACCTGAAGGGCGGATCAACCCGAAGTTGATAAAAACATTAGACCTCTCCGTCAGGCATCTGTAAAACAAACAGGCATCGAAGCCGAAGGTCAGATCAGCCCGTAGTTGTGAAGAACATTTGACATCGTCGTCAGGCACCTATTAAATAAACAGGCATCGAACCCGAAGGCTGTCTCAATCCAACATCTGACCTCGACGTCAAACATCTGTTAAACAAACAGGATTCGAACCTGAATGCCGGCTCAACTTGAAGTTGAGAGGAACATCTGACCTCCCCATCAGGCATTAGTTACACAAACAAGCATCAAATCCGAAGGCCGACTCAACCCGAAGTTGAGAAGAACATCCGACCTTACTGCTAGGCATTAGTTAAACAAACAGGAATCGAACCCGAAGGCCGGCTGAACCCGAAGTTGAGAAAAACATCTGACCTAGCCGCCAGACATCTGTTAAACAAAAAGGTGTGGAACCCGAAGGCTGGCTCAACCCGATGTTGAGAAGAACAACTGAGCTTGCCGTCAGGCATCTGTTAAACAAACAGGCATCAAACCCGAAGGCCGTATCAACCCTTAGTTGAGAAGAACATCTGACCTCGCTGTCAAACATCTGTTAAACAAACAGGTATCGAACCCGAAATCCGGCTCATCATGAAGTTGAGAGGAACATCTGACCTCCCCATCAGGCATTAGTTAAACAAACAGGCATCGAACCCGAAGGCCGACACAACACGAAGTTGAGAAGAACATCTGACCTCGCTGTCAGGCATCTATTAAACAAATAGGCATCGAACCCGAAGGTCTGTTCAACATGAAGTTGAGAGGAATATTTGACTTCACTGTCAAGCATCTGTTAAACAAACAGGCATCAAATCCGAAGGTCGGCTCAACCCGAAGATGAGAAGAACATCTGACCTCACCATCAGGCATCTGTTAAACAAACATGCATCGAACCCGAAGGGCGGGTCAACCCGAAGTTGATAAAAACATCTGACCTCACCGTCAGTCATCTGTTAAAGAAACAGACATCAAACCCGAAGGTCGGCTCAACATGAAGTTGAGAGGAATATGTGACTTCACTGTCAAGCATCTGTTAAACATACAGGTATCGAACCCGAAGGCCGGCTCAACACGAAGTCGAGAGGAACATCTGACCTCGCCGTCAGGCATCTGTTAAACAAACAGGCATCGAACCCGAAGGCCGACATAACACGAAGTTGAGAAGAACATCTGGCCTCACCGTCAGGCATCTGTTAAACAAACAGGCATCGAACCCAAAGGGCGGCTCAACCCGAAGTTGATAAGAACATTAGACCTCGCCGTCAGGCATCTCTTAAACAAACAGGCATCGAACCCGAAGGTCAGCTTAACACGAAGTTGAGAGAAACATCTGACCTCGCCGTCAGGCATCTATTAAATAAACAGGCATCAAACTTGAAGGTCGGCTCAACATGAAGTTGAGAGGAATATTTGACTTCACTGTCAATCATCTGTTAAACAAACAGGCATCGAATCCGAAGGCCGGCTCATCCCGAAGTTGAGAAGAACATCTGACCTTACCATTATGCATCTGTTAAACAAACATGCATCGAACCCGAAGAGCGGGTCAACCCGAAGTTGATAAGAACATCTGACCTCACCGTCAGGCATCTGTTAAATAAATAGACATCGAACCCGAAGGTCGGCTCAACATGAAGTTGAGAGGAATATTTGACTTCACTGTCAAGAATCTGTTAAACAAGCAGGCATCAAATCCGAAGGCCGGCTCAACACGAAGTTGAGAGGAACATCTGACCTCGCTGTCAGGCATTTGTTAAATAAACATGCATTAAACCTGAAGGTCGGCTCAACATGAAGTTGAGAGGAACATTTGAGTTCACTGCCAAGCATCTGTTAAACAAACAGGCATCAAATCTGAAGGCCGATTCAACCCGAAGTTGAGAAGAACATCTGACCTCACCGTCAGACATCTGTTAAACAAACAGGCATCGAACCTGAAGGGCGGATCAACCTGAAGTTGATAACAACGTTAGACCTCTCCGTCAAGCATCTGTTAAACAAACAAGCATCGAACCCAAAGGCCGGCTCAACCCGTAGTTGAGAAGAACATTTGACATCGTCGTCAGGCACCTGTTAAATAAACAGGCATCGAACCCGAAGGCTGTCTCAATCCTTAATTGAGAAGAACATCTGACCTCGACGTCAAACATATGTTAAACAAACAAGAATCGAACCCGAAGGCCGGCTCCACTTGAAGTTGATAGGAACATCCGAACTCCCCATCAGGCATTAGTTAAACAAACAAGCATCAAATCCGAAGGCCGACTCAACCTGAAGTTGAGAAGAACATCTGACCTCGCTGCCAGGCATTAGTTAAACAAACAGGAATCGAACCTGAAGGCCAGCTGAACCCGAAGTTGAGAAGAACATCTGACCTAGCCGCCAAACATCTGTTAAACAAACAGGCATCGAACCCAAAGGTCGGCTTAACCTGAAGTTGAGAAGAACATCTGACCTCGCTGTCAGGCATCTGTTAAACAAAAAGGTGTGGAACCCGAAGGCCGGCTCAACCCAAAATTGAGAAGAACATCTCACCTCGCCGTCAAGCATCTATTAAACAAACAGGCATCGAACCTGAAGGTTGGCTCAACATGAAGTTGAGAGGAACATTTGACTTCACTGTCAAGCATCTATTAAACAAACAAGCATCAAATCCGAAGGCCGGCTCAACCCGAAATTGAGAAGAACATCTGACCTCACCGTCAAGCATCTGTTAAACAAATAAGCATTGAACCCAAAGGGCGGCTCAACCCGAAGTTGATAAGAACATTAGACCTCGCCGTCAGGCATCTCTTAAACAAACAGGCATCGAACCCGAAGGTCGGCTTAACACGAAGTTGAGAGAAACATCTGACCTCGCCGTCAGGCATCTATTAAACAAACAGGCATCAAACTTGAAGGTCGGCTCAACATGAAGTTGAGAGGAATATTTGACTTCACTGTCAAGCATCTGTTAAACAAACAGGCATCAAATCCGAAGGCCGGCTCAACCCGAAGTTGAGAAGAACATCTGACCTCACCATTATGCATCTGTTAAACAAACATGCATCGAACCCGAAGAGCGGGTCAACCCGAAGTTGATAAGAACATCTGACCTCACCGTCCGGCATCTGTTAAATAAATAGACATCGAACCCGAAGGTCGGATCAACATGAAGTTGAGAGGAATATTTGACTTCGCTGTCAAGAATCTGTTAAACAAGCAGGCATCAAATCCGAAGGCTGGCTCAACACGAAGTTGAGAGGAACATCTGACCTCGCTGTCAGGCATTTGTTAAATAAACATGCATCGATCCTGAAGGGCGGCTCAACATGAAGTTGAGAGGAACATTTGAGTTCACTGCCAAACATCTGTTAAACAAACAGGCATCAAATCTGAAGGCCGACTCAACCCGAAGTTGAGAAGAACATCTGACCTCACCGTCAGACATCTGTTAAACAAACAGGCATCGAACCTGAAGGGCGGATCAACCCGAAGTTGATAAGAACGTTAGACCTCACCATCATGCATCTGTTAAACAAACATGCATCGAACCCGAAGAGCGGGTCAACCCGAAGTTGATAAGAACATCTGACCTCACCGTCAGGCATCTGTTAAACAAACAGACATCGAACCCGAAGTTCGGCTCAACATGAAGTTGAGAGGAATATTTGACTTCACTGTCAAGAATCTGTTAAACAAGCAGGCATCAAATCCGAAGACCGGCTCAACACGAAGTTGAGAGGAACATCTGACCTCGCTGTCAGGCATCTGTTAAATAAACATGCATCGAACCTGAAGGTCGGCTCAACATGAAGTTGAGAGGAACATTTGAGTTCACTGTCAAGCATCTGTTAAAGAAACAGGCATCAAATCCGAAGGCCGACTCAACCCGAAGTTGAGAAGAATATCTGACCTCACTGTCAGGCATCTGTTAAACAAACAGGCATCGAACCTGAAGGGAGGATCAACCCGAAGTTGATAAGAACGTTAGACCTCTCCGTCAGGCATCTGTTAAACAAACAGGCATTGAACCCGAAGGCCGGCTCAACCCGTTGTTGAGAAGAACATTTGACATCATCGTACGGCACCTGTTAAATAAACAGGCATCGAACCCGAAGGCTGTCTCAATCCTTAATTGAGAAGAACATCTGACCTCGACGTCAAACATCTGTTAAACAAACAGGAATCGAACCCGAAAGGCCGGCTCAACCCGAAATTGAGAAGAACATCTCACCTCGCCGTCAAGCATCTGTTAAACAAACAGGAATCAAACCTGAAGGTTGGCACAACATGAAGTTGAGAGGAACATTTGACTTCACTGTCAAGCATCTATTAAACAAACAGGCATCAAATCCGAAGGCCGGCTCAACCCGAAGTTGAGAAGAACATCTGACCTCACTGTCAAGCATCTGTTAAACAAACAGGCATCGAACCCAAAGGACGGCTCAACCCGAAGTTGATAAGAACATAAGACCTCGCCGTCAGGCATCTCTTAAACAAACAGGCATCGAACCCGAAGGTCGGCTCAACACGAAGTTGAGAGAAACATCTGACCTCGCCGTCAGGCATCTATTAAACAAACAGGCATCAAACTTGAAAGTCGGCTCAACATGAAGTTGAGAGGAAAATTTGACTTCACTGTCAAGCATTTGTTAAACAAACAGGCATCAAATCCGAAGGCTGGCTCAACCCGAAGTTGAGAAGAACATCTGACCTCACCGTCAGGCATCCGTTAAACAAACAGACATCGAACCCGAAGGGCGGCTCAACCCGAAGTTGATAAGAACATCTAACTTCGCCGTTAGGCATCTGTTAAACAAACAGACATCGAACCCGAAGGGCGGCTCAACCCGAAGTTGAAAAGAACATCTGACTTCGCCGTCAGGCATCTGTCAAACCAACAGGCATCGAACCCGAAGGCCGGCTCAACCTGAAGTTGATAAGAACATCTGACCTCGCCGTCAGGAATCTCTTAAACAAACAGACATCGAACCCGAAGGGAGGCTCAACCAAAAGTTGATAAGAACATCTAACTTCGCCGTCAGGCATCTGTTAAACAATTAGGCATCGAACCTGAAGGTCGGCTCAACATGAAGTTGAGAGGAACATTTGACTTCACTGTCAAGCATCTGTTAAACAAACAGGCATCAAATCCGAAGGCCGACTCAACCCGAAGTTCAGAAGAACATCTGACCTCACCGTCAGGCATCTCTTAAACAAACAGGCATCGAACCCGAAGGGTAGCTCAACCCGAAGTTGATAAGAACATTAGACCTCTCCGCCAGGCATCTGTTAAACAAACAGGCATCGAACCCAAAGGCCGGCTCAACTCGAAGTTGAGAAGAACATTTGACCTCGTCGTTAGGCATCTGTTAAACAAATAGGCATCGAACCCGAAGGCCCTCTCAATCCTTAATTGAGAAGAACATTTGACCTCGCTGTCAAACATTTGTTAAACAAACAGGCATCGAACCCGAAGGCCGGCTCAACTTGAAGTTGAGAGGAACATCTGACCTCCCCATCAGGAATTACTTAAACAAACAGGCATCGAACCAAAGGCCGAATGAACCCGAAGATGAGAAGAACATCTGACCTCGCCATCAGGCATCTGTTAAACAAAATGGTGTGAAACCAGTAGGCCGTCTCAATCCGAATTTGAGAAGAACATCTGACCTCGCCGTCAGGCATATGTTAAACAATTAGGCATCAAATCAGAAGGCCATCTGAACCCTTAGTTGAGAAGAACATCTAACCTCGTTGTCAAACATCTGTTAAACAAACAGGTATTAAACCCGAAGGTCGGCTCACCTTGAAGTTGAGAGGAACATCTGACCTCCCCATCAGGCATTAGTTAAACAAACAGGCATCGAACCCGAAGGCCGGCACAACACGAAGTTGAGAGGAACATCCGACCTTGCTGCCAGGCATTAGTTAAACAAACAGGAATTGAACCCGAAGGCCGGCTGAACCCAAAGTTGAGAAGAACATCTGACCTAGCCGCCAGACATCTGTTAAACAAACAGGCATCGAACCCAAAGGTCGGCTCAACCCGAAGTTGAGAAGAACATCTGAACTCACTGTCAGGCATCTGTTAAACAAAAAGGTGTGGAACCGAAAGGGAGGCTCAACCAAAAGTTGATAAGAACATCTAACTTCGCCGTCAGGCATCTGTTAAACAATTAGGCATCGAACCTGAAGGTCGGCACAACATGAAGTTGAGAGGAACATTTGACTTCACTGTCAAGCATCTATTAAACAAACAGGCATCAAATCCGAAGGCCGGCTCAACCCGAAGTTGAGAAGAACATCTGACCTCACCGTCAAGCATCTGTTAAACAAACAGGCATCGAACCCAAAGGTCGGCTCAACACGAAGTTGAGAGAAACATCTGACCTCGCCATCAGGCATCTATTAAACAAACAGGCATCAAACTTGAAAGTCGGCTCAACATGAAGTTGAGAGGAAAATTTGACTTCACTGTCAAGCATTTGTTAAACAAACAGGCATCAAATCCGAAGGCTGGGTCAACCCGAAGTTGAGAAGAACATCTGACCTCACCGTCAGGCATCCGTTAAACAAACAGACATCGAACCCGAAGGGCGGCTCAACCCGAAGTTGATAAGAACATCTAACTTCGCCGTTAGGCATCTGTTAAACAAACAGACATCGAACCCGAAGGGCGGCTCAACCCGAAGTTGATAAGAACATCTGACTTCGCCGTCAGGCATCCGTCAAACCAACAGGCATCGAACCCGAAGGCCGGCTCAACCTGAAGTTTATAAGAACATCTGACCTCGCCGTCAGGAATCTCTTAAACAAACAGACATCGAACCCGAAGGGAGGCTCAACCAAAAGTTGATAAGAACATCTAACTTCGCCGACAGGCATCTGTTAAACAATTAGGCATCGAACCTGAAGGTCGGCTCAACATGAAGTTGAGAGGAACATTTGACTTCACTGTCAAGCATCTGTTAAACAAACAGGCATCAAATCCGAAGGCCGACTCAACCCGAAGTTCAGAAGAACATCTGACCTCACCGTCAGGCATCTCTTAAACAAACAAGCATCGAACCCGAAGGGTAGCTCAACCCGAAGTTGATAAGAACATTAGACCTCTCCACCAGGCATCTGTTAAACAAACAGGCATCGAACCCAAAGGCCGGCTCAACTCGAAGTTGAGAAGAACATTTGACCTCGTCGTTAGGCATCTGTTAAACAAATAGGCATCGAACCCGAAGGCCCTCTCAATCCTTAATTGAGAAGAACATCTGACCTCGCTGTCAAACATTTGTTAAACAAACAGGCATCGAACCCGAAGGCCGGCTCAACTTGAAGTTGAGAGGAACATCTGACCTCCCCATCAGGAATTACTTAAACAAACAGGCATCGAACCAAAGGCCGACTCAACCCGAAGATGAGAAGAACATCTGACCTCGCCATCAGGCATCTGTTAAACAAAATGGTGTGAAACCAGTAGGCCGTCTCAATCCGAATTTGAGAAGAACATCTGACCTCGCTGTCAGGCATATGTTAAACAATTAGGCATCAAATCTGAAGGCCATCTGAACCCTTAGTTGAGAAGAACATCTAACCTCGTTGTCAAACATCTGTTAAACAAACAGGTATTAAACCCGAAGGTCGGCTCACCTTGAAGTTGAGAGGAACATCTGACCTCCCCATCAGGCATTAGTTAAACAAACAGGCATCGAACCCGAAGGTCGGCACAACACGAAGTTGAGAGGAACATCCGACCTCGCTGCCAGGCATTAGTTAAACAAACAGGAATTGAACCCGAAGGCCGGCTGAACCCAAAGTTGAGAAGAACATCTGACCTAGCCGCCAGACATCTGTTAAACAAACAGGCATCGAACCCAAAGGTCGGCTCAACCCGAAGTTGAGAAGAACATCTGAACTCACTGTCAGGCATCTGTTAAACAAAAAGGTGTGGAACCGAAAGGGAGGCTCAACCAAAAGTTGATAAGAACATCTAACTTTGCCGTCAGGCATCTGTTAAACAATTAGGCATCGAACCTGAAGGTCGGCACAACATGAAGTTGAGAGGAACATTTGACTTCACTGTCAAGCATCTATTAAACAAACAGGCATCAAATCCGAAGGCCGGCTCAACCCGAAGTTGAGAAGAACATCTGACCTCACCGTCAAGCATCTGTTAAACAAACAGGCATCGAACCCAAAGGGCGGCTCAACCCGAAGTTGATAAGAACATAAGACCTCGCCGTCAGGCATCTCTTAAACAAACAGGCATCGAACCCGAAGGTCGGCTCAACACGAAGTTGAGAGAAACATCTGACCTCGCCGTCAGGCATCTATTAAACAAACAGGCATCAAACTTGAAGGTCGGCTCAACATGAAGTTGAGAGGAAAATTTGACTTCACTGTCAAGCATTTGTTAAACAAACAGGCATCAAATCCGAAGGCTGGCTCAACCCGAAGTTGAGAAGAACATCTGACCTCACCTTCAGGCATCCGTTAAACAAACAGACATCGAACCCGAAGGGCGGCTCAACCCGAAGTTGATAAGAACAACTGACTTCGCCGTTAGGCATCTGTTAAATAAACAGACATCGAACCCGAAGGGCGGCTCAACCCGAAGTTGATAAGAACATCTGACTTCGCCGTCAGGCATCTGTCAAACCAACAGGCATCGAACCCGAAGGCCGGCTCAACCTGAAGTTGATAAGAACATCTGACCTCGCTGTCAGGAATCTCTTAAACAAACAGATATCGAACCCGAAGGGAGGCTCAACCAAAAGTTGATAAGAACATCTAACTTCGCCGTCAGGCATCTGTTAAACAATTAGGCATCGAACCTGAAGGTCGGCTCAACATGAAGTTGAGAGGAACATTTGACTTCACTGTCAAGCATCTGTTAAACAAACAGGCATCAAATCCGAAGGCCGACTCAACCCGAAGTTCAGAAGAACATCTGACCTCACCGTCAGGCATCTCTTAAACAAACAGGCATGGAACCCGAAGGGTAGCTCAACCCGAAGTTGATAAGAACATTAGACCTCTCCGCCAGGCATCTGTTAAATAAACAGGCATCGAACCCGAAGGCCGACTCAACTCGAAGTTGAGAAGAACATTTGACCTCGTCGTTAGGCATCTGTTAAACAAATAGGCATCGAACCCGAAGGCCCTCTCAATCCTTAATTGAGAAGAACATCTGACCTCGCTGTCAAACATCTGTTAAACAAACAGGCATCGAACCCGAAGGCCGGCTCAACTTGAAGTTGAGAGGAACATTTGACCTCCCCATCAGGAATTAGTTAAACAAACAGGCATCGAACCAAAGGCCGACTCAACTCGAAGATGAGAAGAACATCTGACCTCGGCATCAGTCATCTGTTAAACAAAATGGTGTGAAACCAGAAGGCCGTCTCAATCCGAAGTTGAGAAGAACATCTGACCTCGCCGTCAGGCATATGTTAAACAATTAGGCATCAAACCAGAAGGCCATCTGAACCCTTAGTTGAGAAGAACATCTAACCTCGATGTCAAACATCTGTTAAACAAACAGGTATTAAACCCGAAGGTCGGCTCACCTTGAAGTTGAGAGGAACATCTGACCTCCCCATAAGGCATTAGTTAAACAAACAGGCATCGAACCCGAAGGCCGGCACAACACAAAGTTGAGAGGAACATCCGACCTCGCTGCCAGGCATTAGTTAAACAAACAGGAATCGAACCCGAAGGCCGGCTGAACCCAAAGTTGAGAAGAACATCTGACCTAGCCGCCAGACATCTGTTAAACAAACAGGCATCAAACCCAAAGGTCGGCTCAACCCGAAGTTGAGAAGAACATCTGACCTCGCTGTCAGGCATCTGTTAAACAAAAAGGTGTGGAACCGAAAGGCCGGCTCAACCCGAAATTGAGAAGAACATCTCACCTCGCCGTCAAGCATCTGTTAAACAAACAGGCATTGAACCTGAAGGTTGGCACAACATGAAGTTGAGAGGAACATTTGACTTCATTGTCAAGCATCTATTAAACAAACAGGCATCAAATCCGAAGGCCGGCTCAACCCGAAGTTGAGAAGAACATATGACCTCACCGTCAAGCATCTGTTAAACAAACAGGCATCGAACCCAAAGGGCGGCTCAACCCGAAGTTGATAAGAACATAAGACCTCGCCGTCAGGCATCTCTTAAACAAACAGGCATCGAACCCGAAGGTCGGCTCAACACGAAGTTGAGAGAAACATCTAACCTCGCCGTCAGGCATCTATTAAACAAACAGGCATCAAACTTGAAGGTCGGCTCAACATGAAGTTGAGAGGAAAATTTGACTTCACTGTCAAGCATTTGTTAAACAAACAGGCATCAAATCCGAAGGTTGGCTCAACCCAAAGTTGAGAAGAACATCTGACCTCACCGTCAGGCATCCGTTAAACAAACAGACATCGAACCCGAAGGGCGGCTCAACCCGATTTTGATAACAACATCTGACTTCGCCGTTAGGCATCTGTTAAACAAACAGGCATTGAACCCGAAGGGGGGCTCAACCCGAAGTTGATAAGAACATCTGACTTCGCCGTCAGGCATCTGTCAAACAAACAGGCATCGAACCTGAAGGCCGGCTCCACCTGAAGTTGATAAGAACATCTGACCTCGCCGTCAGGAATCTCTTAAACAAACAGACATCGAACCCAAAGGAAGGCTCAACCAAAAGCTGATAAGAACATCTAACTTCGCCGTCAGGCATCTGTTAAACAATTAGGCATCGAACCTGAAGGTCGGCTCAACATGAAGTTGAGAGGAACATTTGACTTCACTGTCAAGCATCTGTTAAACAAACAGGCATCAAATCCGAAGGCCGACTCAACCCGAAGTTCAGAAGAACATCTGACCTCACCGTCAGGCATCTCTTAAACAAACAGGCATCGAACCCGAAGGGTAGCTCAACCCGAAGTTGATAAGAACATTAGACCTCTCCGCCAGGCATCTGTTAAACAAACAGGCATCGAACCCGAAGGCCGGCTCAACTCGAAGTTGAGAAGAACATTTGACCTCGTCGTTCAGGCATCTGTTAAACAAACAGGCATCGAACCCGAAGGGCGGCTCAACCCGAAGTTAATAAGAACATCTGACTTCACCGTCAGGCATCTGTTAAACAAACAGGCATCGAACCCGAAGGCCGGCTCAACCTGAAGTTGATAAGAACATCTGACCTCGCTGTCAGGCATCTCTTAAACAAACAGGCATCGAACCCGAAGGGCGGCTCAACCCGAAGTTGATAAGAACATTAGACCTCGTCGTTAGGAATCTCTTAAACAAACAGGCATCGAACCCGAAGGTCGGCTCAAAACGAAGTTGAGAGGAATATATGACCTCGCCGTCAGACATCTATTAAACAAACAGTCATCGAATTTGAAGGTCGGCTCAACATGAAGTTGAGAGGAAAATTTGACTTCAACTTCAAGCATCTGTTAAACAAACAAGCATCAAATCCGAAGGCCGGCTCAACCCGAAGTTGAGAAGAACACCTGACCTCACCGTTAGGCATCTCTTAAACAAGCAGGCATCGAACCCGAAGGGCGGCTCAACCCAAAGTTGATAAGAACATTAGACCTCTCCGCCAGGCATCTGTTAAACAAACAGGCATCGAACCCGAAGGCCGGCTCAACCCGAAGTTGAGAAGAACATTTGACCTCGTCGTTAGGCATCTGTTAAACAAACAGGCATCGAACCCGAAGGTCGGCTCAAGATGAAGTTGAGAGGAACATTTGACTTCACTGTCAAGCATCTGTTAAACAAACAGGCATCAAATCCGAAGGCCGACTCAACCCGAAGTTCAGAAGAACATCTGACCTCACCGTCAGGCATCTCTTAAACAAACAGGCATGGAACCCGAAGGGTAGCTCAACCCGAAGTTGATAAGAACATTAGACCTCTCCGCCAGGCATCTGTTAAACAAACAGGCATCGAACCCGAAGGCCGGATCAACTCGAAGTTGAGAAGAACATTTGACCTCGTCGTTAGGCATCTGTTAAACAAATAGGCATCGAACCCGAAGGCCCTCTCAATCCTTAATTGAGAAGAACATCTGACCTCGCTGTCAAACATCTGTTAAACAAACAGGCATCGAACCCGAAGGCCGGCTCAACTTGAAGTTGAGAGGAACATCTGACCTCCCCATCAGGAATTAGTTAAACAAACAGGCATCGAACCAAAGGCCGACTCAACCCGAAGATGAGAAGAACATCTGACCTCGGCATCAGGCATCTGTTAAACAAAATGGTGTGAAACCAGAAGGCCGTCTCAATCCGAAGTTGAGAAGAACATCTGACCTCGCCGTCAGGCATATGTTAAACAATTAGGCATCAAACCAGAAGGCCATCTGAACCCTTAGTTGAGAAGAACATCTAACCTCGTTGTCAAACATCTGTTAAACAAACAGGTATTAAACCCGAAGGTCGGCTCACCTTGAAGTTGAGAGGAACATCTGACCTCCCCATCAGGCATTAGTTAAACAAACAGGCATCGAACCCGAAGGCCGGCACAACATAAAGTTAAGCGGAACATCCGACCTCGCTGCCAGGCATTAGTTAAACAAACTGGAATCGAACCCGAAGGCCGGCTGAACCCAAAGTTGAGAAGAACATCTGACCTAGCCGCCAGACATCTGTTAAACAAACAGGCATCGAACCCAAAGGTCGGCTCAACCCGAAGTTGAGAAGAACATCTGACCTCGCTGTCAGGCATCTGTTAAACAAAAAGGTGTGGAACCGAAAGGCCGGCTCAACCCGAAATTGAGAAGAACATCTCACTTCGCCGTCAAGCATATGTTAAACAAACAGGCATCGAACCTGAAGGTTGGCACAACATGAAGTTGAGAGGAACATTTGACTTCACTGTCAAGCATCTATTAAACAAACAGGCATCAAATCCGAAGGCCGGCTCAACCCGAAGTTGAGAAGAACATCTGACCTCACCGTCAAGCATCTGTTAAACAAACAGGCATCGAACCCAAAGGGCGGCTCAACCCGAAGTTGATAAGAACATAAGACCTCGCCGTCAGGCATCTCTTAAACAAACAGGCATCGAACCCGAAGGTCGGCTCAACACGAAGTTGAGAGAAACATCTGACCTCGCCGTCAGGCATCTATGAAACAAACAGGCATCAAACTTGAAGGTCGGCTCAACATGAAGTTGAGAGGAAAATTTGACTTCACTGTCAAGCATTTGTTAAACAAACAGGAATCAAATCCGAAGGTTGGCTCCACCCAAAGTTGAGAAGAACATCTGACCTCACCGTCAGGCATCCGTTAAACAAACAGACATCGAACCCGAAGGGCGGCTCAACCCGAAGTTGATAACAACATCTAACTTCGCCGTTAGGCATCTGTTAAACAAACAGGCATTGAACCCGAAGGGCGGCTCAACCCGAAGTTGATAAGAACATCTGACTTCGCCGTCAGGCATCTGTCAAACAAACAAGCATCGAACCTGAAGGCCGGCTCCACCTGAAGTTGATAAGAACATCTGACCTCGCTGTCAGGAATCTCTTAAACAAACAGACATCGAACCCAAAGGGAGGCTCAACCAAAAGTTGATAAGAACATCTAACTTCGCCGTCAGGCATCTGTTAAACAATTAGGCATCGAACCTGAAGGTCGGCTCAACATGAAGTTGAGAGGAACATTTGACTTCACTGTCAAGCATCTGTTAAACAAACAGGCATCAAATCCGAAGGCCGACTCAACCCGAAGTTCAGAAGAACATCTGACCTCACCGTCAGGCATCTCTTAAACAAACAGGCATCGAACCCGAAGGGTAGCTCAACCCGAAGTTGATAAGAACATTAGACCTCTCCGCCAGGCATCTGTTAAACAAACAGGCATCGAACCCGAAGGCCGGCTCAACTCGAAGTTGAGAAGAACATTTGACCTCGTCGTTCAGGCATCTGTTAAACAAACAGGCATCGAACCCGAAGGGCGGCTCAACCCGAAGTTAATAAGAACATCTGACTTCACCGTCAGGCATCTGTTAAACAAACAGGCATCGAACCCAAAGGCCGGCTCAACCTGAAGTTGATAAGAACATCTGACATCGCTGTCAGGCATCTCTTAAACAAACAGGCATCGAACCCGAAGGGCGGCTCAACCCGAAGTTGATAAGAACATTAGACCTCGTCGTTAGGAATCTCTTAAACAAACAGGCATCGAACCCGAAGGTCGGCTCAACACGAAGTTGAGAGGAATATATGACCTCGCCGTCAGACATCTATTAAACAAACAGGCGTCGAATTTGAAGGTCGGCTCAACATGAAGTTGAGAGGAAAATTTGACTTCAACTTCAAGCATCTGTTAAACAAACAAGCATCAAATCCGAAGGCCGGCTCAACCCGAAGTTGAGAAGAACACCTGACCTCACCGTTAGGCATCTCTTAAACAAGCAGGCATCGAACCCGAAGGGCGGCTCAACCCAAAGTTGATAAGAACATTAGACCTCTCCGCCAGGCATCTGTTAAACAAACAGGCATCGAACCCGAAGGCCGGCTCAACCCGAAGTTGAGAAGAACATTTGACCTCGTCGTTAGGCATCTGTTAAACAAACAGGCATCGAACCCGAAGGTCGGCTCAACATGAAGTTGAGAGGAACATTTGACTTCACTGTCAAGCATCTGTTAAGCAAACAGGCATCAAATCCGAAGGCCGACTCAACCCGAAGTTCAGAAGAACATCTGACCTCACCGTCAGGCATCTCTTAAACAAACAGGCATGGAACCCGAAGGGTAGCTCAACCCAAGTTGATAAGAACATTAGACCTCTCCGCCAGGCATCTGTTAAACAAACAGGCATCGAACCCGAAGGCCGGCTCAACTCGAAGTTGAGAAGAACATTTGACCTCGTCGTTAGGCATCTGTTAAACAAATAGGCATCGAACCCGAAGGCCCTCTCAATCCTTAATTGAGAAGAACATCTGACCTCGCTGTCAAACATCTGTTAAACAAACAGGCATCGAACCCGAAGGCCGGCTCAACTTGAAGTTGAGAGGAACATCTGACCTCCCCATCAGGAATTAGTTAAACAAACAGGCATCGAACCAAAGGCCGACTCAACCCGAAGATGAGAAGAACATCTGACCTCGGCATCAGGCATCTGTTAAACAAAATGGTGTGAAACCAGAAGGCCGTCTCAATCCGAAGTTGAGAAGAACATCTGACCTCGCCGTCAGGCATATGTTAAACAATTAGGCATCAAACCAGAAGGCCATCTGAACCCTTAGTTGAGAAGAACATCTAACCTCGTTGTCAAACATCTGTTAAACAAACAGGTATTAAACCCGAAGGTCGGCTCACCTTGAAGTTGAGAGGAACATCTGACCTCCCCATCAGGCATTAGTTAAACAAACAGGCATCGAACCCGAAGGCCGGCACAACACAAAGTTGAGCGGAACATCCGACCTCGCTGCCAGGCATTAGTTAAACAAACTGGAATCGAACCCGAAGGCCGGCTGAACCCAAAGTTGAGAAGAACATCTGACCTAGCCGCCAGACATCTGTTAAACAAACAGGCATCGAACCCAAAGGTCGGCTCAACCCGAAGTTGAGAAGAACATCTGACCTTGCTGTAAGGCATTAGTTAAACAAACAGGAATCGAACCTGAAGGCTGGCTGAACCCGAAGTTGAGAAGAACATCTGACCTAGCCGCCAAGCATCTGTTAAACAAACAGGCATCGAACCTGAAGGTTGGCACAACATGAAGTTGAGAGGAACATTTGACTTCACTGTCAAGCATCTATTAAACAAACAGGCATCAAATCCGAAGGCCGGCTCAACCCAAAGTTGAGAAGAACATCTGACCTCACCGTCAAGCATCTGTTAAACAAACAGGCATCGAACCCAAAGGGCGGCTCAACCCGAAGTTGATAAGAACATAAGACCTCGCCGTCAGGCATCTCTTAAACAAACAGGCATCGAACCCGAAGGTCGGCTCAACACGAAGTTGAGAGAAACATCTGACCTCGCCGTCAGGCATCTATTAAACAAACAGGCATCAAACTTGAAGGTCGGCTCAACATGAAGTTGAGAGGAAAATTTGACTTCACTGTCAAGCATTTGTTAAACAAACAGGAATCAAATCCGAAGGTTGGCTCAACCCAAAGTTGAGAAGAACATCTGACCTCACCGTCAGGCATCCGTTAAACAAACAGACATCGAACCCGAAGGGCGGCTCAACCCGAAGTTGATAACAACATCTGACTTCGCCGTTAGGCATCTGTTAAACAAACAGGCATTGAACCCGAAGGGCGGCTCAACCCGAAGTTGATAAGAACATCTGACTTCGCCGTCAGGCATCTGTCAAACAAACAGGCATCGAACCTGAAGGTCGGCTCCACCTGAAGTTGATAAGAACATCTGACCTCGCCGTCAGGAATCTCTTAAGCAAACAGACATCGAACCCAAAGGGAGGCTCAACCAAAAGTTGATAAGAACATCTAACTTCGCCGTCAGGCATCTGTTAAACAATTAGGCATCGAACCTGAAGGTCGGCTCAACATGAAGTTGAGAGGAACATTTGACTTCACTGTCAAGCATCTGTTAAACAAACAGGCATCAAATCCGAAGGCCGACTCAACCCGAAGTTCAGAAGAACATCTGACCTCACCGTCAGGCATCTCTTAAACAAACAGGCATCGAACCCGAAGGGTAGCTCAACCCGAAGTTGATAAGAACATTAGACCTCTCCGCCAGGCATCTGTTAAACAAACAGGCATCGAACCCGAAGGCCGGCTCAACTCGAAGTTGAGAAGAACATTTGACCTCGTCGTTCAGGCATCTGTTAAACAAACAGGCATCGAACCCGAAGGGCGGCTCAACCCGAAGTTAATAAAAACATTTGACTTCACCGTCAGGCATCTGTTAAACAAACAGGCATCGAACCCGAAGGCTGGCTCAACCTGAAGTTGATAAGAACATCTGACCTCGCTGTCAGGCATCTCTTAATCAAACAGGCATCGAACCCGAAGGGCGGCTCAACCCGAAGTTGATAAGAACATTAGACCTCGTCGTTAGGAATCTCTTAAACAAACAGGCATCGAACCCGAAGGTCGGCTCAACACGAATTTGAGAGGAATATATGACCTCGCCGTCAGACATCTATTAAACAAACAGGCATCAAATTTGAAGGTCGGCTCAACATGAAGTTGAGAGGAAAATTTGACTTCAACTTCAAGCATCTGTTAAACAAACAAGCATCAAATCCGAAGGCCGACTCAACCCGAAGTTGAGAAGAACACCTGACCTCACCGTCAGGCATCTCTTAAACAAGCAGGCATCGAACCCGAAGGGCGGCTCAACCCAAAGTTGATAAGAACATTAGACCTCTCCGCCAGGCATCTGTTAAACAAACAGGCATCGAACCCGAAGGCCGGCTCAACCCGAAGTTGAGAAGAACATTTGACCTCGTCGTCAGGCATCTGTTAAACAAACAGGCATCGAACCCGAAGGCCCTCTGAATCCTTAATTGAGAAGAACATCTGACCTCGCCGTCAAACATCTGTTAAACAAACAAGCATCGAACCCGAAGGCCGGCTCAACTTGAAGTTGAGAGGAACATCTGACCTCCCCATCAGAAATTAGTTAAATAAACAGACATCGAACCCGAAGGCCGGCACAACACGAAGTTGAGAAGAACATCTGACCTCGCTGTCAGGCATATGTTAAACAAACATACATAGAATTTGATGGCCGACTCAACCCGAAGTTGAGAAGAACATCCGACCTCGCTGCCAGGCATTAGTTAAACAAGCAGGAATCGAACCCGAAGGCCGGCTCAACCCGAAGTTGAGAAGAACATCTGACCTAGCCGTCTGGCATCTGTTAAACAAACAAGCTTCGAACCCAAAGGCCGGCTCAACCCTAAGTTGAGAAGAACATCTGACCTCGCCATCAGGCATCTGTTAAACAAAAAGGTGTGAAACCAGAAGGCCGACTCAATCCGTAGTAGAGAAGAACATCTGACCTTTCCGTCAGGCAACTGTTAAACAATTAGGGATCAAACTCGAAGGCTGACTAAACCCTTAGTTGAGAAGAACATCTGACCTCGCCGTCAAACATCTATTAAACAAACAGGTATCGAACCCGAAGGCCGGCTCACCTCGAAGTTGAGAGGAACATCTGACCTCCCCATCAGGCATTAGTTAAACAAACAGGCATCGAACTCGAAGGCCGGTACAACACGAAGTCGAGAAGAACATCTGACCTCGTCGTCAGGTAACTATCAAACAAACAGGCATCGAACCTGAAGGCGGCTCAACACGAAGTTGAGAGGAATATCTGACCTCACCGTCAGGCATCTGTTAAACAAACAGGGATCGAACCCGAAGGTCTGCTCAACGTGAAGTTTAGAGGAACATTTGACTTCACTGTCAAGCATCTGTTAAACAAACAGGCATCAAATCCGAAGGCCGGCTCAACCCGAAGTTGAGAAGAACATCTGACCTCCCCGTCAGGCATCTGTTAAACAAACAGGCATCGAACCCGAAGGGCGGCTCAAACCGAAGTTGATAAGAACATCTGACTTCGCCGTCAGGCATCTCTAAAAACAGGCATCGAACGCAAAGTCCGGCTCAAGCCGAAGTTGATAAGAACATCTGACCTCGCCATCAGACATCTGTTAAACAAACAGGCATCAAACCAGAAGGGCGGCTCAACCCGAAGTGGATAAGAACATCTGACTTCGCCGTTAGGCATATGTGAAACAAACAGGCATCGAACTCGAAGGCCGGCTCAACCCGAAGTTGATAAGAACATATGACCTCGCCGTCAGGCATCTCTTAAACAAACAGGCATCGAACCCGAAGGGCGGCTCAACCCGAGGTTGATAAGAACATCTGACAGCGCTGTCAGGCCTCTGTTAAACAAACAGGCATCGAACCCGAAGGCCGACTCAACCCGAAGTTGATTAAAACATCTGACCTCGTCGTCAGGCATCTGTTAAACAAACAGGCATCGAACCTGAAGGCCGGCTCAACACGAAGTTGAGAGGAACATCTCACCTCGCCGTCAGGCATCTGTTAAACAAACAGGCATCAAACCTGAAGGTCGGCTCAACATGAAGTTGAGAGGAAGATTTGACTTAACTATCAAGCATCTGTTAAACAAACAGGCATCAAATCCGAAGGTCGGCTCAACCCGAAGTTGAGATGAACATCTGACCTCACCGTCAGGCATCTGTTAAACAAACAGGCATCGAACCAGAAGGGCGGCTCAACCCGAAGTTGATCAGAACATTAGACCTCTCCGCTAGGCATCTGTTAAACAAAAAGGCATCGAACCCGATGGCCGGCTTAACCTGAAGTTGAGAAGAACATTTGACCTTGCCGTTAGGCATCTTTTAAACAAACAGTCATCAAACCCAAAGGTCGTCTCAATCCTTAATTAAGAAGAACATCTGACCTCGCTGTCACACATCTGTTAAACAAACAAGCATCGAACCCGAAGGCCGACTCAACTTGAAGTTGAGAAGAACATCTTACCTCACCGTCAGGCATCTGTTAAAAAAACAGGTATCGAACCCGAAGGGAGGCTCAACCCAAAGTTGAGAAGAACAACCGACCTTGCTTCCAGGCATTAGTTAAACAAGCAGGAATCAAACCCGAAGGCCGGCTCAACCCGAAGTTAAAAAGAACATCTGAACTAGCTGCCAGGCATCTGTTAAACAAACAGGCATCGAACCCTAAGGCCGGCTCAACACGAATCTGAGAGGAACATCTGACATAACTGTCAGGCATCTGTTAAACAAAAAGGTGTGAAACCAGAAGGTCGGCTCAGCCCGAAGATGAGAAGAACATTTGACCTCGCCGTCAGGCATCTGTTAAACAATTAGGCATCAAACCCGAAGGTCGTCTGAACCCTTAGTTGAGAAGAACATCTGAGCTTACTGTTAAACATCTGTTAAACAAACAGGTATCGAACCCGAAGGCCGGCTCACCTTGAAGTTGAGAGGAAAATCTGACCTCCCCATCTGGCATTAGTTAAACAAACAAGCATCGAACCCGAAGGCCGACACAACACGAAGTTTAGAAGAACATCTCACCTCGCCGTTAGACATCTGTTAAACAAACAGGCATCGAACCTGAAGGCTGGCTCAACATGAAGTTGAGAGGAACATCATACCTCGCCGTCAGGCACCTGTTAGACAAACAGGCATCGAACCTGAAGGTCGGATCAACATGAAGTTGAAAGGAACATTTGAGTTCACTGTCAAGCATCTATTAAACAAACAGGCATCAAATCCGAAGGCCGGCTCAACCCGAAGTTGAGAAGAACATCTGACCTCACCGTCAGGCATCTGTTAAACAAACAGGCATCGAACCAGAAAGGTGGCTCAACCCGAAGTTGATAAGAACATTAGACCTCTCTGTCAGGCATCTGTTAAAACAACAGGCATTGAACCCGAAGAACGGCTCAACCCGAAGTTGAGAAGAACATTTGACCTGGCCGTTTGGCATCTGTTAAACAAACAGGCATCAAAACCGAAGGACGTCTCAATCCTTAATTGAGAAGAACATTTGACCTCGCCGTCACACATCTGTTAAACAAACAGGCGTCGTACCCAAAGGCCGGCTCAACACGAAGCTGAGAAGAACATCTGACCTCACGGTCAGGCATCTGTTAAACAAAAAGGTGTGAAACCAGAAGGTCGGCTCAATCCGAAGTTGAGAAGAACATCTGACCTCGCCGTCAGGCATCTGTTAAACAATTAGGCATAAAACCCGAAGGCCGTCTTAACCCTTAGTTGAGAAGAACATCTGACCTCCCTATCAAACATCTGTTAAACAAACAAGTATCGAACCCAAAGGCCGGCTCACCTTGAAGTTGAGAGGAACATCTGACCTCCCCATCAGGCATTAGTTAAACAAACAGGCATCGAATCCGAAGGCCGACAAAACACGAAGTTGAGAAGCACATCTCACATCACCGTCAGACATCTGTTAAACAAACAGGCATCGAACCCGAAGGCTGGCTCAACATGAAGTTGAGAGGAACATCATACCTCGCCGTCAGGCATCTGTTAAACAAACAGGCATCGAACCTGAAGGTCAGCTCAACATGAAGTTGAGAGGAACATTTGAGTTCACTGTTAAGCATCTATTAAACAAACAGGCATCAAATCCGAAGGCCGGATCAACCCTAAGTTGAGAAGAACATCTGACCTCACCGTCAGGCATCTATTAAACAAACAGGTATCGAACCAGAAAGGCGGCTCAACCCGAAGTTGATAAGAACATTAGACCTCTCTGCCAGGCATCTGTTAAAACAACAGGCATTGAACCCGAAGGCCGGCTCAACCCGAAGTTGAGAAGAACATTTGACCTGGCCGTTTGGCATCTGTTAAACAAACAGGCTTCAAACCCGAAGGCCGTCTCAATCCTTAATTGAGAAGAACATTTGACCTCGCCGTCACACATCTGTTAAACAAACAGGCATCGAACTCGAAGGCCGGCTCAACACGAAGCTGAGAAGAACATCTGACCTCACGGTCAGGCATCTGTTAAACAATAAGGTGTGAAACCAGAAGGCCGGCTCAATCCGAAGTTAAGAAGAACATCTGAGCTCGTCGTCAGGCATCTGTTAAACAATTAAGCATCAAACCCGAAGGCCTTCTAAACCCTTAGTTGAGAAGAACATCTGACCTCGCTGTCAAACATCTGTTAAACAAACTGGTATCGAACCCGAAGGCCGGCTCACCTTGAAGTTGATAGGAACATCTGACCTCCCCATCAGGCATTAGTTAAACAACCAGGCATCGAACTCGAAGGCCGACACACCACGAAGTTGAGAAGAACATCTGACATCGTCGTCAGACATCTGTTAAACAAACAGTCATCGAACACGAAGGCTGGCTCAACACGAAGTTGAGAGGAACATCTTACCTTGCCGTCAGGCATCTGTTAAACAAACAGGCATCGAACCTAAAGGTCGGCTCAACATGAAGTTAAGAGGAACATTTGAGTTTACTGTCAAGCATCTATTAAACAAACTAGCATCAAATCCGAAGGCCGGCTCAAGCCGAAGTTGAGAAGAACATCTGACCTCACCGTCATGCCTCTGTTAAACAAACAGACATCGAACCAGAAAGGCGGCTCAACCCAAAGTTGATAAGAACATTAGACCTTTCTGCCAGGCATCTGTCAAAACAACAGGCATTGAACCCGAAGGCCGGCTCAACCCGAAGTTGAGAAGAACATTTGACCTGGCCGTTTGGCATCTGTTAAACAAACAGGCATCAAACCCGAAGGCCGTCTCAATCCTTAATTGAGAAGAACATCTAACCTCGCCGTCACACATCTGTTAAACAAACAGGCATCAAACCCGAAGGCCGACTCAACTTGAATTTGAGAAGAATATCTGACCTCACGGTCACACATCTGGTAAACAAACAGGCATTGAACCCGAAGGGCGCTCAACCCAAAGTTGAGAAGAACATCCAACCTCGCTGCCAGGCATTAGTTAAACAAGCAGGAATCAAACCCGAAGGTCGGCTCAACCCGAAGTTGAGAAGAACATTTGAACTACCTGCCAGACATCTGTTAAACAAACAGGCATCGAACCTAAAGGTCGGCTCAACACGAAGTTGAGAGGAACATCTGACCTCGCCGTCAGGCATCTGTTAAAAAAAAGGTGTGAAACCAGAAGGCCGGATCAACCCGAAGTTGAGAAGAACATTTGACCTCGCCGATAGGCATCTTTTAAACAAACAAGCATCGAACCTGAAGGCCGTCTCAATCCTTAATTGAGAAGAACATGTGACGTCGTTGTCAAGCATTTGTTAAACAAACAGGCATCCAACCCGAAGGCCGGCCTAACTTGAAGTTGAGAAGAACATCTGACCTCACCGTCAGACATCTGTTAAACAAACAGGCATCGAACTCGAAGGGTGGCCCAACCCGAAGTTGATAAGAACATCTGACCTCGCCGTCAGGCATCTGTTAAACAAACAGGCATTGAACCCGAAGGTTGGTTCAACCCGAAGTTGATAAGAACATCTGACCTCGCTGTCAGGCATCTCTTAAACAAAAAGGCATCGAACTCGAAGGGCGGCTCAACCCGAAGTTGATAAGAACATCTGAATTCACCGTCAGGCATCAGTTAAACAAACAGACATCGAACCCGAAGGCCCGCTCAACCCGAAGTTAATAAGAACATCTGACCTCGCCGTCAGGCATCTGTTAAACAAACAAGCATCGAACCCGAAGGTCGGATCAACACGAAGTTGAGAGGAACATCTGACCTCGCCGACAGGCATCTGTTAAAAAAACAGGCATTTAACCTGAAGGTCGGCTCAGCATGAAGTTGAGAGGAACATTTGACTTCACTGTCAAACATCTGTTAAACAAACAGGCATCAAATTCGAAGGCCGGATCAACCCGAAGTTGAGATGAACATCTGACCCCACCGTCAGGTATCTATTAAACAAAAAGGCATCAAACCCGAAGGGCGGTTCAACATGAAGTTGAGAAGAACATTTTACCTCTCCGCCAGGCATCTATTAAACAAACAGGCATCGAACCCGAAGGTCGACTCAATCCTTAATTGAGAAGAACATATTACCTCGCCGTCAAACATCTGTAAAACAAACAGGCATCGAACCCGAAGGTCGGCTCAATTTGAAGTTGAGAAGAACATCTGACCACACCGTCAGGCATCTGTTAAACAAACAGGCATCTAACCCGAAGGCCGGCTCAACACGAAGTTGAGAGGAACATTTGATCTCGCTGTCAAGCATCTGTTAAACAAAAAGGTGTGGAACCCGAAGGCCGGCTCAACCCGAAGTTGAGAAGAACTTCTGACCTCCCCGTCAGGCCTCTGTTAAACAAACAGGCATCAAACTCGAAGGCCGTCTCAACCCTTAGTTGAGAAGAACATATGACCTCGCCGTCAAACATCTGTTAAACAAACAGGCCTCGAACCCGAAGGGCGGCTCAACTTGAAGTTGATAAGAACATCTGACCTCCCCGTCTGGCATCTGTTAAACAAACAGGCATCAAACCCGAAGGTCGTCTCAACCCTTAGTTGAGAAGAACATCTGACCTCGCTGTCAAACATCTGTTAAACAAACAGGCATCGAACCCGAAGGGCGGCTCAACACGAAGTTGATAAGAACATCTGACCTCCCCGTCAGGCATCTGTTAAACAAACAGGCATCGAACCCTAAGGCCGACTCAACACGAAGTTGAGAGGAACATCTGACATCGACGTCAGGCATCTGTTAAATAAACAGGCATCAAATCTGAAGGCCGGCTCAACCCGAAGTTGAGAGGAACATCTGACTTCACTGTCAAGCATCTGTTAAACAAACAGGCATCAAATCCGAAGGCCGAATCAACCCGAAGTTGAAAAGAACATCTGACCTCCCCATCAGGCATTAGTTAAACAAACAGGCATTGAATCCGAAGGCCGACACAACACGAAGTTGAGAAGCACATCTCACGTCGCCGTCAGACATCTGTTAAACAGACAGACATCGAACCCGAAGGCTGGCTCAACATGAAGTTGAGAGGAACATCATACCTCGCCGTCAGGCATCTGTTAAACAAACAGGCATCGAACCTGAAGGTCAGCTCAACATGAAGTTGAAAGGAACATTTGAGTTCACTGTTAAGAATCTATTAAACAAACAGGCATCAAATCCGAAGGTCGGCTCAACCCGAAGTTGAGAAGAACATCTGACCTCACCGTCAGGCATCTATTAAAGAAACAGGTATCGAACCAGAAAGGCGGCTCAACCCGAAGTTGATAAGAACATTAGACCTCTCCACCAGGCATCTGTTAAATAAATAGGCTTCGAACCCGAAGGACGACTCAACCCAAGTTTAGAAGAACATTTGACATCACCGTCAGACATCTGTTAAACAAATAGGCATCGAATTCGAAGGCCGGCTCAACACGAAGTTGAGAGGAACATCTGACCTCGCTGTCAGGCATTTGTTAAACAAACAGGCATCGAACCCGATGGCCGGCTCAACCCGGAGTTGATAAGAACATTTGACCTCGCCGTCTGGCATCTGTTTAACAAACAGGCATCGAACTCGAAGGCCGGCTCAACACGAAGTTGAGAAGAAAATTAGTTTTCACCGTCAGGCATCTGTTAAAGAAACAGGCATCGAACCCGAAGGGCGGCTCAACCCAAAGTTGATAAGAACATTTGACTTCGCCGTCAGGCATATGTTAAAAAAACAGGCATCGAACCCGAAGGCCGGCTCAACCCGAATTTGATAAGAACATCTGACCTCGCTGTCAGGCATCTGTTAAAAAAACAGGCATCGAACCCGAAGGCCGGCTCAACCCGAAGATGAGAGGAACATCGGACCTCTCCGTCAGGCATCTGTTAAACAAACAGGCATCGAACCTGAAGGTAGGCTCAACATGAAATTTAGAGGAACATTTGACTTCACTGTCAAGCATATGTTAAACAAATAGGCATCAAATCCGAAGGCCGGCTCAACCCAAAGTTGAGAAGAACATCTGACCTCACCGTCAGGCATCTGTTAAACAAACAGGCATCGAACCCGAAGGGCGGCTCAACCTGAAGTTGATAAGAACATTAGACCTCTCCTCCAGACATCTGTTAATCAAACAGGCATCGAACCCGAAGGCTGGTTCAACCCGAAGTTGAGAAGAACATTTGACCTCGCCGTTAGGCATCTGTTAAACAAACAGGCATCGAACCCGAAGGCCGTCTCAATCCTTATTTGAGAAGAACATATGACATCGTTGTCAAGCATCTGTTAAACAAACAGGAATCGAACCCGAAGGCCGGCTCAACTTGAAGTTGAGAAGAACATCTGACCTCACCGTCTGGCATTAGTTAAACAAACAGGCATCGAACCCAAAAGGCGGCCCAACCCGAAGTTGATAAGAACATTTGACTTCGCCGTCAGGCATCTGTTGAACAAACACGCATCGAACCCGAAGGCCGGCTCAACCCGAAGTTGATAATAACATATGACCTCACCGTCAGGCGTCTCTTAAACAAACAGGCATCGAACCCGAAGGGAGACTCAACCCGAAGTTGATAAGAACATCTGACCTCGCCGTCAGGCATCTGTTAAACAAACAGGCATCGAACCCGAAGGCCGGCTCAACATGAAGTTGAGAGGAACATCTTACCTCGCCGTCAGGCATCTATTAAACAAATAGGCATTGAAGCTGAAGGTCGACTCAACAAGAAGTTGAGAGGAACATTTGACTTCACTGTCAGGCATCTGTTAAACAAACAGGCATCAAATCCGACGGCCAACTCAACTCGAATTTGGGAAGAACATCTGACCTCACCGTCAGGCATCTGTTAAACAAACAGGCATCAAACCAGAAGGGTGGCTCAACCCGAAGATGAGATAAACATTTGACCTCTTCGCCAGGCATCTGTTAAACAAACAGGCATCGAACCCGAAGGCCGGCTCAATCCATAATTGAGAAGAACATCTGACCTTGCCGTCAAACATCTGTTAAACAAATAGGGATTGAAGCTGAAGGTCGGCTCAACTTGAAGTTGAGAAGAACATCTGACCTCACTGTCAGGCATCTGTTAAACAAACAGGCATCGAACCCGAAGGCCGGCTCAACACGAAGTTGAGAGGAAAATCTGACCTCGCCGTCAGGCATCTGTTAAACTAAAAGGTGTGGAACCCGAAGGTCGAATCAACCCGAAGTTGAGAAGAACATCTGACCTCCCCGTCAGGCATCTGTTAAACAAACAGGCATCAATCCCGAAGGCCGTCTCAACCCTTAGTTGAGAAGAACATCTGATATCGCCGTCAAACAGGCATCGAACCCGAAGGGCGGCTCAACCCGAAGTTGATAAGAACATCTGACCTCCCCGTCAGGCATCTTTTAAACAAACAGGAATCGAACCCGAAGGCCGGCTCAACACGAAGTTTAGAGGAACATCTTACTTCACTGTCAAGCATCTGTTAAACAAACAGGCATCAAATCCGAAGGCCGACTCAACCCGAAGTTGAAAAGAACATCTGACCTCAACGTTAGGCATCTCTTAAACAAACAGGCATCGAACCCGAAGGGCGGCTCAACCTAAAGTTGATAAGAACATCTGACCTCGCCGTCAGGCATCTCTTAAACAAACAGGCATCAAACCCGAAGGCCGACTCAACACGAAGTTGAGAGGAACATCTGACCTCGCCGTCAGGCATCTGTTAAAGAAACAGGCATCGAACCTGAAGGTCGGGTCAACATGAAGTTGAGAGGAACATTTGACTTCACTGTCAAGCATCTTTTAAACAAAGAGGCATCAAATCCGAAGGCCGGCTCAACACGAAGTTGTGAAGAACATCTGACCTCACCGTCCGGCATTTGTTAAACAAATAGGCATCGAACCCGAAGGGCGGCTCAACCCGAAGTTGATAAGAATATTAGACCTCTCCGCCAGGCATTGTCGCTACTACGAAAATCGGCGCCGGCTGACAGAAGAGTCGCCACCGTGCGTTATTTATCCCAACGGAGGGAAAGGAAACGCTCGAAGTAAACCTCGCAAAAAACGGGGAAAGGTATGGTCATCGCAACCAAAACCTGGGTTCGGGAGTCGGTTACGCAAGGGGAAGGTATTAGCACCCCTCACGTCCGTCGTACTCGACGGGATCCACGCTTGCCTGGGTTGTCTAAAGGATGCAAAACAATCTATCTACGGCTGCTAAATCTAAACGGAAGGGAATTGACTCGATAGAGCGTCGCACTCTATGCCTACGTATTCTCAAAAGAGAAAGTCAGAGTCAACGTAGTTCGGGACTACAGGGAAATTGGCTCGCCAAGACCTCGCGTCTTGTGCCTACGTACTTCCACACTGCATGGAAGATCAGAGCTTTACGTAGTTCAGGCTAACTACGACTAAACAGGGTATTCTCACACAGCAGTGAGAAATTCAACTGGTTTTAAAGGTTCGGGAACCTACGGGCAAAACTACTGTCTGGTCTCAAATGCACTCGGGCAAGAGAAAAAGGATAACATCAGTCGTCAGCGGGAAAGTCTCGATCGCACAGCAGCGAGAGAACAAAAGTTAGTTGTTAGTGTGCTCGCTAGGATATCGCATCCTATGCCTACATATCCTCGTCTGGTACGAGAAATCAGAGCAGCTGTAGTTCGGCTACTTCGGGACCACAGCTCAAATCTCGTTTTATTAACATTCTGAAAATGATTACAATGATTGAATACTGAAAATAAAACTCCTAGGAAATACTATCCTATCCTATCCTGAAAAAACCAAATGGAAAAGTCCCCTAACAAGTGGACTTTCAAAACTATCTCTAAAAAAATGTAAAAAGGTCCTATGAAGAAAATATCCTCTAAAAAATATTAAATCTACAAACTAATATTTTTTACTACTTTCTTCAAATATTTCTCTTCTCTATTCTTTTATTCTTTTCTTTTATTTTTCTCTCTTCTTTTCTTTTTTCTCAAATATCCTTTTTTCACTTCTTTTTATCCAAATATTTCTTTTATTATTTTTCATATTCAATATTTTTTCTTCTATTTTTCTATTTCTTTTCACATTTTCTCATTCTTCTTGTTTAATATTTCTTTTTTTTCCAAAATATTTTCTCTTCTTTTTCTTTTTCAACATTCTTTTTCATATATAAACAAAGAAAAAAAATGTGAAAAGGGAAGGGGGGTACAAGGGTACAAAGGGGGAATGAGGCAGCAAAAAACATTGGGCCCAACCCAGAAAAAAAAAAACAGAAAAAAAACTGGGGAGGGGGGTGCAGTTGAAAATTGGAGGGTGGAATCAGCAAGCCATCTCGTTGGGCCCAGCCCATTCATAGCAGAAAAAAACGAGGGGTGTAGGAAAACGAAAAAAATTAATCTGGGCCTAAGCAAAGCCCAACGCCAAACCCAATTCCTCTTCTTTATGCCCCAAACCCTAATCCCCCTTTCCTTGTACTGTTCACAGAACGGCGCTTCCACCGTTTCTTCTCCCTTAACTCTCTCGTTCTTCACCTCTTCTCTCACCGTCTCTCTGATTCAATCTCTATCCTCTTACTCAATCCGTTTCTCCCAGATCTCCCAGCTTCGTTTCAATTTCTTCAAAGGAAAACGTAAACCTCTGAATCAAGACATGGATTATTGCTCAACGATCTCAGGAGACGGAGGTTTGAGATTGTGTACGAAGTCCTTGAAGCTACATGAATCGCGTGAAGCCTGATGGATTTGAATCTGGAAATGAGTGATGCTGGTGGAGATCTTGAACGTGTCTGAAGGTTTCTGGAGAAAAGCGTATGAAGGTGATGATGATCGACGATGAAGATCCTTCATTCATTTTGTTGACGATTGATTGAGGGTTGAAGATCGTTCTTGGGAGATTTCTGAAGACTGCTGAAGCTTCGTGAAGTTCTTGACGAAGATCATTGAGTTTTTGATGAACTCGATGAATTGATGAACGTGATGATCTTGAAGAATGTTGAATGAAGATCTTGGATGATGTTGGTGAAGGCCTTAGACGATCTTTCCATTTCTGGGAACTCTGAACGAACTCCATGAAGATCAAGATGAACGCGTTTGATGACTTAAATTCTTTCGATGATGAACATATTGAATCCTGATGATTGTTTGAATGGAGTTCTTGTTTGATGGCGATAAATCTGGAAAACGACGAACAAGGTGAAGATTCTGGGAAATGATGAACAAAGTGAAGAATGGATGAACATTGATGATGATGATGAAGATCGCTGGAAAAAATAAAGGCGGTTGTTGATGAAGATTGATTCTGATGACGATCGGAGATGGAAAGAAGTCGATGATGTTGATGATCGGTCGGAGAAGATGATGATTCTGATAGAAGGTTAGAGAAGAAAGATGAAGATCTGGAAAAATCTGGGGGAAAAATGGTTTCCCGGCGAACTCGGATTTTCCGGCGACTGGTATGGCGGCCGGAGGACGTTGGGGAGGTTGTTAGGGTTGCCGGAAGGCGTTAGGGACGGTGGTTGCATGGCCGCCGGCCATGCAACCGGTGAGGCTTCAGAGGGAGACACTTGGCATGGGTAGTGGAGAGGGTGGTTGCATGGACGCCACGTGGGGGTGGCGTGGCAGAGAGAGGGAGAAGAGAAGTTGTGATGTGGCGTGATGTGGGTGAATCTGAAAGTGTGTGGTGGGGCCTCCCTTGGGCAACACGTGTACGCTGACTATATATGGACTTTGGATTGGACTCTGCGAACTGGGCCTCCACAAAACTGGCCCCTGAACAAAACCACAGGACTAATTAAAATGATTAATGGACCCAACATTGACTAAAACTAAACCTGAATTGATTAATCTGATAAAACTCAATTAAGACTAATTAATAAAATCTGACTAATATTAAACTGGCTAATTAAAATCTAATCAATTAAAACTAATCAATTAATTCTAATTAAATCTAAACAATTAACCCTAAAAATGGAAAAATGTTATTAACAATCTATTAATACAAAAAGATATCAAACCTAGAAATTCTTGTTAATATCTATTAATATTCTACAAACTGAGAGATTCTAAACAAATAATACCTAAAAGAAATTAATATCTAAAAACCTATTAAAAAACTATTAATCTCTATAAAATGCTAAAAAAAGATTTAAATCTATTAAAACTATTTAAAAAACTATTAATATTCTAAAATGATTAAAAAGCTATAAAAACCTAAAAATAGCTAATAAAAACCAGAAAAATCACAATAATTCCCGAAGGAACAAAAATAGCACCGAACGACAAATAACACTACGAGAGCGCACCAAAATAGCCGGTGAAAATCAATGGGCACCGAAATGTCCCTAAAACAACAGAGCGAGCTGAAAACACTGGGAATAGCACGACTTCCCAAAAAAAATACGATTCTACCTATCTAAACTGATTAAAAACACCTGAGACGTGAGACGAGGGCTGTGATCCCGATAAAATCAAAACAAATGAAAAATGCACTGTATGCGATATGCGGATGCGAATGCGGTCATGCATCGAAACACAGGACCAAATACGGGACCCGGTTGGTCAAATTTTAGGGTGCAATAGCTGCCCCTATTCAAGCGGCTTGGACCTGAATGGTTGAAGAGCGCTCAGCTTTCAAACATTCAAAGGTAGATGACGGTTGAATACCAATGAAACCTTGAAATTTGCCAACCGCAGGAATATACTGCAAAACTGCTTGAGGAATAGCCTCCAATGAACTGAAGTTTGGTTGTCACGGCAACAACTGGTCAATTATCTGATAAATTTTCTTCTCCTTTTCAACATCAATCACCTGTGCGACGCCACAAGTATTGGAATAATGCTTCGAAAAGCAAACGACTTGATTCCCATCTCTCTTATGGGATCAAATCCTGTCATCTCACAGTTCACGGCGAACTTGAGGACAATTCTCCTGGGGAACTTCTGAATCGACTGCTCGGCACCCGTTCTGTCAACAGGAGGCGGCTTCAGAAACCTGATATATGTCAATCTTTTTTTCCAGTCCCGACGTAACAACCAAATATGAAGAATCACTCCGCTGGGGGAGAAGAGATAACCCAATAACTCTGCGGGGGAACAAATTCGAAATCCAATGAGGTAACCAACCTGGTCCATGTTTCGAAATGCGTATGTCTGATAATGATGCAATGCCCTATATGACATGTAAATGCTATGCATTCTGTTTGAAAATGCGAGGCCCAGACGACATGAATATGCTATGTTTGTATGGATGCTATGACGCTACATGCAAATGCTAATGTAAGCTCGAGCTGCCAGAGAACACCAGGCCTGCAACCACTTGGCAAAATAAATGCCGAAGGAAGCGCCAACTCCACTGAAGGCAACCTGATATCACAGAATCATCTCAGCAAAATAAATGCTGGAAAAGGGAAACCAAATCCGCTGGGGATAACCGTCTTGCTGGAGAAATGGAAAGGCAACCCTGCTTGGGGAGAAAAGACAAACAACTCTGCTCGGGGATGCTCTCTTCAAACCATTGGCAACTGATTGCTCTGCGGGGATTGACCCAAACTGGGGTTGATTGCGCGCAGCACACTGCTGGAAATGCCCTCCACTATCAAGGATATCAATCTTAATCTGCTGAGGATACTCCCGATCCTACTCTGATACGGGATAAAATACAATCTCGACTCTTCTGGGGATAATAAGCAACTTCCATCTGCGGAAGAGTAGCAATTCTGATTTAACAACATCCACAAGGAATTCAAACATTACTCGGAGCACTGGTATCCGTCAAGCTTCGTATCGGGGAACATGACAACATGCGAGTCATTGGGAACTACTGTGTCAGATACCTTTAGGTTTTTGCTTTTCTGGTTTAAGATAAACATGGACTATGTACACAGTGGAAGATATGGAAAATACTAGACGGGAACTAGCATTCAAAGGTAGACTACCAGACGAGAACTGATAGGAAAATGGGTTATCAGACGAGAATTGATTTTGCAACGACATGTACCAGACGAGAACTGATACAACACTTGAAGAAACGGTGACCAGGAGAGAACTGGTTACAATAAACTACACCAGACGGGAACTGATGCTTACAATAAACTACACCAGACGGGAACTGATGCTTACGGAAGGGTGGGCCAGACGAGAACTGGTTACCGGTTTGCCAGGCGAGAACTGGACTTTGGAATCGACTGGTTATTGACACGTAACAGGTTTAAACTGCAAGACAATGATCCAACGACAGCAAGGCCTTTTTCAGAATGTTAAGGTTTTTTGATAAGGGTAATGACACGACTCCCCGATACTCAACTCCGGCTGGGGATAAACAGACTGGTTTGAACGACTTGCCCCAGTACACTCAGCTTGCCCCAATTTAACTCTTGGGATTACTGCTCTGAATAGCTCTCTACGAGACGACTTCGAGAATATTTGCCCCGGTATCTATACAACAACAGAATTCAATCTCCATTAGACCCCTATCAACCCAGCTGGTTTCACCATTCTCTGTGGCGACTTGCCCCTGAATGAGTGTTCTAGCGACTTATCCTGATCTGATTATCCACCTGACGTATCTGCTTTCAAATCTCAACGCTCTGTATAATTGCCCCTGATTGGCTCTCGAGAAGATTCACTTCTGATCAACTGCTTCTCAAACATACTGCCCCTGATCAACTGAAGCTTCGGGACTTGTCCTCAGACTAACTGATTCTGAACTCACTGGAAGATAATGCCCCGGATTCACAGGTCTTCACACCATCCTGGTTCAGACTGCTGACTTACTCAGTCCTGCTTGACGATTTCCTGCTGGAATTTCTTTCATGCCAACTACTAACCTGCAATTAAAATTGTCTGTTCACGAATGGTAACCTTAATGCAGTGCTTATGCAGATTTTGAAAAAATTTGAGCTGTCACTCATTTACATGCTATGATTATGAGTGACGAATGAACCTAAGTTCGAACGTAGTCCTTACGTGGTCAGTGAAAAATACAACAAGGATGTGACTAGCAAGTCAAGAAGGAGTCAGGTTACTCAACCTTATCGTAATGCGCTTTCAGAATAAACCCTACCTCAATTAGGTCTTTTAAGGGTTGTATCGTGGTCGGGTTCACGGTTCGTGAAACAAAGGATATTTGGCTCAAATTTTGATTTGTACCCACCCCTTCTACGTGATGATCTCCGATCCTAAGGTTCAGTTAACCGGGCACAAGCGCTCTCCTCTTCGAGAGGTATGTTGAATGGTAAGAACCACAACTAAGGAATCCACAAGGCTTTTCCGGAGTGATAGTTACTCCTTCTTCGCTTTCGGTGTCTGTGTACACGACTTTGTGACTCGCTGGGAAAATTTTCTATTGATATCCCTTCTTTTTCGTTCTTTTGATTCCCTAATTTTTGCCTGGACTGACTCCTTTTGAGTTCTTTTCGATTTTTCTTTTGAAGTCCAGCGGGATGCCCTGATTTTTGCCTAAGTATTAGCTTTCCAGCTTTTTCTTTCTTTTTACTTAGCGGGCTTTCTTTCTTCTTTCTTTTGGAACAAAGTCGTGTGACACGGGTTGTCTTGATTGCTCCGAAAGGATTGTAACTGTCTCACTCCTGATTGGTGAGGTATCACCCTTGAAAGGTATAAACTGGTTGGTCCTTGAAAGACAACATTCCTCTGTAAGACTTGAATGCTCGGTCAAGCTAACTGACAACTACCCTGCCCCGGGTTAAGATGTGAGGGTTTAAAAGTCCGAAAAAAACTTCTACTTCCTGGCTCGAAGTGGTTAACGAGGGACTAACTCCTTATATCTCCAGTGTTTGGGGGATTTGAAACAATGCCTTGTACGTCATCGGTAAGGTCTTATCTGAAAGCATACGATCATCGGTCATGAGTTTGATTCGTCATCCTCCCTCCAATCTTTGCTAGTCAGAGTGATAAAGTGGAGTGAATAAAATGCAAGTGTCAGTGCAATGCAGTAAATGAGCGACAGCGACATGATTAATTCAGAAAAATGCATAGTCACTTTATTAATATCACCATTCGAAACGTACAAGGTTTAAAAGCAGGTAGTAACTAACAGAAAAGAAACTACAAATGCAAATGATATAAAAGTCTGAGGACTGCCAATGCTGGGCGCCTGCCGGTCTGGACCACTGGCTTTTGCTGGGGAATACTTTCTGAGTCTACGAGCTTAGACAACTGAGCGGTTAGGATGAACAAACAGAAGTCCTTCTCGAAAGGAAATGCGATCTTGGTCAATCAACTGCTGTACTTTCGCCTGAAATGCTTTACAATCTTCCGTCGAATGCCCTGGAGATCCACCGTGGTAACCACACTGAACGTGGGGATTGTACCCAGGAGGGTAAGGTTCTGGAACTGGCTTAAGAGCTTTAGGTTCCACCAAAGAACTCTGGATCAAAGATGGTAGCAGTTGGCTGTACGGCATAGGCACTGGGTGAAAAGGAGCTTTCCTTCGTTCCAAGTTGCTACGAGGTCTGTTCTGATTCTGACGCTGAGTCTGATAACCTCGACCACAAGTTTGCTGCTTTGCAATGGAAGCGACATAAGATTCCTGATATGGTGCCCCAGGCACGGCTGTCTGTTCAGTATAACAAGCCACAGGAGATACTGATCTCTGATAAGATGAAGAACCAACAAAATTCACTGATTCGCTTCGAGGATATTCAACCTTTGGGATGACTGCATTGATCACAACTCCTTCTTCACTCTGATAGTCACAAGGGTATTCAGTTTCACCAGCTTGATCATTTGAAGTAATCTGAATTTTCCCGATTCTTATGGCATACTCAAGGCGTTCTCCTAATGCTACCACGTCAGAGAAACTTAATGGAAGTCCAAGCAATCTTTCGAAGTACGGATCTTGTAGGGAATCTACAAACATGCTTGTCAGCTCTTGGTCTAACAGCGGTGGATGCACTCTAGCAGCAAATTCTCTCCATCTCTGAGCATACTTCCTGATAGGTTCATTGTTCTCTTGAGACAGTTCTTGCAACTGCATGCGATGGGGAGCTATGTCTAGGTTATAATCGTACTGCTTCAGAAAAGCTCTGGCTAAATCCATCCATGACTGAATCTGATTTCTCTCTAACTGCATATACCACCTCAAAGATGCCCCAGTCAGACTATCTTGAAAGCAATGGATCATTAATTTGTCATCTCGCACAAACGAAGTCATTCTTCGACAGAACATCATCAAATGTTGCTTCGGACAGCTATCTCCCGTGTACTTCTCAAATTTCGGCACTTTGAACTTATAAGGCAACACCAGGTCAGGAACCAAACACATGTCTGCAGCATTCAGGTTAACAGCATCTTTGACTTTCAACGCTTCAACTTTCTCTTCCAACGCTCGGAGTTTTCTATCCGTCTCAAGAGCTCTTGGATCTACCATCCTGGCTATCGGGATATCTCTTTGGTAATTCATCACAGGGAAGACAACACCTTGATTGTTGACAGGAGGAGGACGTTCATTTCGGGCAACAAACTGCTCATGTCGACCTCGGTTCTCAACAGAAGGCTGTACAACTTGGTCTGCAGTAACATTGTTCACTTGCGGGAAGTCTTCCAGAGAATCATACAGAGGGTTGGACGTCATAGTGAACCCCGTCAAGGTGTTAGGAGACTGGAAATTGCCTTCAGACATAGCTACCAATAGTCTTCAGCTGACTTCAATGCTCGACTTTGCTCAAATCTACTCAACCCCTAGGTAGGTCTTCTGACAATCAACAACTGCTCAATCCAAACTTCGGGTAATCACCTTCAGGAAACAAAGGCTGGATCAGAACTCTGGCTAACTGGAGGATGATATGCAATATGATGCAACACTGTTATGCACATGATATGCGAGATGCAGCAAACAACGGGACCACAGCCCCCACACAATCTGGATACTGCTGCGCTGCTGACGGAGTACGTTTGCTCTGAAGAGATACCAAAATAACGGGTAGGTTGGAAGTCAAGTTTCCTACAAACCCCCCCCCCCCCTCACTCACAGGTATGGACCTATATCTGACAAGGTACGGCATCCTATGCGGTCGTCAGCGTCACAGACTTTCAAAACTGACGATACGATTCCCAGAAGGAGTGGCATCATCAAGTCTTGAAGAGGCCTCACTTAGCTAACTTCCAAATGATCGGTTCCCAGAGTCGACAATCCAACTAACCAGCAACCCGAGCCACCCAAAGGGTGGGACAAGAGGCCAACCAGAAGAACCTCGTCTGAGTGTAGATTTCGCGGGACACTAGGACATGCAAAGCATGTACGCGCCCACTAATCTCTACTCTAAGTCTAAGGTGCACTCAAGCCCAGGTCCGGCTTCTCACTCAATCATAGAACACCCGTCACACCCCAACAGCAACAGATAGTATCAATAAACACCAATAGACAAGCAAACAAGCGCTAGGATTGACTCTCTCTTAGGGGACGTTGGATCCCACATGCATGGGGAACTATCGCAGTCCCCAGCAGAGTCGCCAGCTGTCGCTACTGCGAAAATCGGCGCCGGCTGACAGAAGAGTCGCCACCGTGCGTTATTTATCCCAACGGAGGGAAAGGAAACACTCGAAGTAAACCTCGCAAAAAACGGGGAAAGGTATGGTCATCGCAACCAAAACCTGGGTTCGGGAGTCGGTTACGCAAGGGGAAGGTATTAGCACCCCTCACGTCCGTCGTACTCGACGGGATCCACGCTTGCTTGGGTTGTCTAAAGGATGCAAAACAATCTATCTACGGCTGCTAAATCTAAACGGAAGGGAATTGACTCGATAGAGCGTCACACTCTATGCCTACGTATTCTCAAAAGAGAAAGTCAGAGTCAACGTAGTTCGGGACTACAGGGAAATTGGCTCGCCAAGACCTCGCGTCTTGTGCCTACGTACTTCCACACTGCATGGAAGATCAGAGCTTTACGTAGTTCAGGCTAACTACGACTAAACAGGGTATTCTCACACAGCAGTGAGAAATCCAACTGGTTTTAAAGGTTCGGGAACCTACGGGCAAAACTACGGTCTGGTCTCAAATGCACTCGGGCAAGAGAAAAGGGATAACATCAGTCGTCAGCGGGAAAGTCTCGATCGCACAGCAGCGAGAGAATAAAAGTTAGTTGTTAGTGTGCTCGCTAGGATATCGCATCCTATGCCTATATAGCCTCGTCTGGTACGAGAAATCAGAGCAGCTGTAGTTCGGCTACTTCGGGACCACAACTCAAATCTCGTTTTATTAACATTCTGAAAATGATTACAATGATTGAATACTGAAAATAAAACTCCTAGGAAATACTCTCCTATCCTATCCTGAAAAAATCAAATGGAAAAGTCCCCTAACAAGTGGACTTTCAAAACTATCTCTAAAAAATGTAAAAAGGTCCTATGAAGAAAATATCCTCTAAAAAATATTAAATCTACAAACTAATATTTTTTACTACTTTCTTCAAATATTTCTCTTCTCTATTCTTTTATTCTTTTCTTTTATTTTTCTCTCTTCTTTTCTTTTTTCTCAAATATCCTTTTTTCACTTCTTTTTATCCAAATATTTCTTTTATTATTTTTCATATTCAATATTTTTTCTTCTATTTTTCTATTTCTTTTCACATTTTCTCATTCTTCTTTTTTAATATTTCTTTTTTTTCCAAAATATTTTCTCTTCTTTTTCTTTTTCAACATTCTTTTTCATATATAAACAAAGAAAAAAAATGTGAAAAGGGAAGGGGGGTACAAAGGGGGAATGAGGCAGCAAAAAACATTGGGCCCAGCCCAGAAAAAAAAAACAGAAAAAAACTGGGGAGGGGGGTGCAGTTGAAAATTGGAGGGTGGAATCAGCAAGCCATCTCGTTGGGCCCAGCCCATTCATAGCAGAAAAAAACGAGGGGGTGCAGGAAAACGAAAAAATGAATCTGGGCCTAAGCAAAGCCCAATGCCAAACCCAATTCCTCTTCTTTCTGCCCCAAACCCTAATCCCCCTTTCCTTGTACTGTTCACAGAACGACGCTTCCACCGTTTCTTCTCCCTGAACTCTCTCGTTCTTCACCTCTTCTCTCACCGTCTCTCTGATTCAATCTCTATCCTCTTACTCAATCCATTTCTCCTAGATCTCCCAGCTTCGTTTCAATTTCTTCAAAGGAAAACGTAAACCTCTGAATCAAGACATGGATTATTGCTCAACGATCTCAGGAGACGGAGGTTTGAGATTGTGTACGAAGTCCTTGAAGCTACATGAATCGCGTGAAGCCTGATGGATTTGAATCTGGAAATGAGTGATGCTGGTGGAGATCTTGAACGTGTCTGAAGGTTTCTGGAGAAAAGCGTATGAAGGTGATGATGATCGACGATGAAGATCCTTCGTTCGTTTTGTTGACGATTGATTGAGGGTTGAAGATCGTTCTTGGGAGATTTCTGAAGACTGCTGAAGCTTCGTGAAGTTCTTGACAAAGATCATTGAGTTTCTGATGAACTCGATGAATTGATGAACGTGATGATCTTGAAGAATGTTGAATGAAGATCTTGGATGATGTTGGTGAAGGCCTTAGACGATCTTTCCATTTCTGGGAACTCTGAACGAACTCCATGAAGATCAAGATGAACGCGTTTGATGACTTAAATTCTTTCGATGATGAACATATTGAATCCTGATGATTGTTTGAATGGAGTTCTTGATTGATGGCGATAAATCTGGAAAACGATGAACAAGGTGAAGATTCTGGGAAATGATGAACAAAGTGAAGAATGGATGAACATTGATGATGATGAAGAAGATCGCTGGAAAAAATCAAGGCGGTTGTTGATGAAGATTGATTCTGATGACGATCGGAGATGGAAGGAAGTCGATGATGTTGATGATCGGTCGGAGAAGATGATGATTCTGATAGAAGGTTAGAGAAGAAAGATGAAGATCTGGAAAAATCTGGGGCAAAAATGGTTTCCCGGCGAACTCGGATTTTTCGGCGACTGGTATGGCGGCCGGAGGACGTTGGGGAGGTTGTTAGGGTTGCCGGAAGGCATTAGGGACGGTGGTTGCATGGCCGCCGGCCATGCAACCGGTGAGGCTTCAGAGGGAGACACTTGGCATGGGTAGTGGAGAGGAAGGTTGCATGGACGCCACGTGGGGGTGGCGTGGCAGAGAGAGGGAGAAGAGAAGTTGTGATGTGGCGTGATGTGGGTGAATCTGAAAGTGTGTGGTGGGGCCTCCCTTGGGCAACACGTGTACGCTGACTATATATGGACTTTGGATTGGACTCTGCAAACTGGGCCTCCACAAAACTGGCCCACGAACAAAACCACAGGACTAATTAAAATGATTAATGGACCCAAAATTGACTAAAACTAAACCTGAATTGATTAATCTGATAAAACTCAATTAAGACTAATTAATAAAATCTGACTAATATTAAACTGGCTAATTAAAATCTAATCAATTAAAACCAATCAATTAATTCTAATTAAATCTAAACAATTAACCCTAAAAATGGAAAAATGTTATTAACAATCTATTAATACAAAAAGATATCAAACCTAGAAATTCTTGTTAATATCTATTAATATTCTACAAACTGAGAGATTCTAAACAAATAATACCTAAAAGAAATTAATATCTAAAAACCTATTAAAAAACTATTAATCTCTATAAAATGCTAAAAAAAGATTTAAATCTATTAAAACTATTTAAAAAACTATTAATATTCTAAAATGATTAAAAAGCTATAAAAACCTAAAAATAGCTAATAAAAACCAGAAAAATCACAATAATTCCCGAAGGAACAAAAATAGCACCGAACGACAAATAACACTACGAGAGCGCACCAAAATAGCCGGTGAAAATCAATGGGCACCGAAATGTCCCTAAAACAACAGCGCGAGCTGAAAACACTGGGAATAGCACGACTTCCCAAAAAAAAATACGATTCTACCTATCTAAACTGATTAAAAACACCTGAGACGTGAGACGAGGGTTGTGATCCCGATAAAATCAAAACAAATGAAAAATGCACTGTATGCGATATGCGGATGCGAATGCGGTCATGCATCGAAACACAGGACCAAATACGGGACCCGGTTGGTCAAATTTTAGGGTGCAACAGGCATCGAACCCGAAGGCCGGCTCAACCCGAAGTTGAGAAGAACATTTGACCTCGCCGTTAGGGATCTGTTAAACAAACAGGCATCGAACCCGAAGGCCCCCTCAGTCCTTAATTGAGAAGAACATTTGACCTCGCTATCAAACATCTGTTAAACAAACAGGCATCGAACCCGAAGGCCGGCTCAACTTGAAGTTGAGAAGAACATCTGACCTCACCGTCAGGCATCTGTTAAACAAATAGGCATCGAACCCAAAGGCCGGCACAACACGAAGTTGAGAAGAACATCTGACTTCGTTGTCATGCATCTGTTAAACAAACAGGCATCGAACCCGAAGGTCGGCTCAACTCGAATTTGATAAGAACGTCTGACCAAGCCGTCAGGCATCTCTTAAACAAACAGCCATCGAACCCGAAGGGCGGCTCAACCCGAAGTTGATAAGAACATCTGACTTCGCCATCAGACATCTGTTAAACAAATAGGCATCGAACCCGAAGGCCGACTTAACACGAAGTTGAGAGGAACATCTGACCTCGCCGTCAGGCATCTATTAAACAAACAGGCATTGAACCTGAAGGTCGGCTCAACATGAAGTTGAGAGGCACATTTGACTTCACTGTCAAGCATCTGTTAAACAAACAGGCATCAAATCCGAAGGCCGGCTCAACCCGAAGTTGAGAAGAACATTTGACCTCTCCGCCAGGAATCTGTTAAACAAACAGGCATCGAACCCGAAGGGCGGCTCAATCCTTAATTGAGAAGAACATCTGACCTCGCCGTCAAACATCTGTTAAACAAACAGGCAGCGAACCCGAAGGCCGGCTCAACTTAAAGTTGAGAAGAACATCTGACCTCACCGTCAGGCATCTGTTAAACAAACAGGCATCGAACCCGAAGGCCGGCTCAACACGAAGTTGACAGGAACATCTGACCTCGCCTTCAAGCATCTGTTAAACAAAAAGGTGTGGAACCCGAAGGCCGGCTCAACCCGAAGTTGAGAAGAACATCTGACCTCCCCGTCAGGCATCTGTTAAACAATTAGGCATCAAACCCGAAGGCCGTCTCAACCCTTAGTTGAGAAGAACATCTGATCTCGCCATCAAACATCTGTTAAACAAACAGGCATCGAACCTGAAGGGCGGCTCAACCCGAAGTTGATAAGAACATCTGACCTCCCCGTCAGGCATCTGTTAAACAAACATGCATCGAACCCGAACACCGGCCCAACACGAAGTTGAGAGGAACATCTGACATCGACGTAAGGCATCTGTTAAACAAACAGGCTTCAAATCTGAAGGCCGAATCAACTCGAAGTTGAGAAGAACATCTGACCTCACCGTCAGGCATATGTTAAACAAATATGCATTGAAACCGAAGGGCGACTCAACCCGAAGTTGATAAGAACATCTGACCTCACCTTCAGGCATCTCTTAAATAAACAGGCATCGAACCTGAAGGCCCTCTCAATCCTTAATTAAGAAGAAAATCTGACCTCGCTGTCAAACATCTGTTAAACAAACAGGCATCGAACCCGAAGGCCGGCTCAACTTGACATTGAGAAGAACATCTGACCTCACCGCCAGGCATCTGTTAAACAAACAGGCATCGAACCCGAAGCCCGGCACAACACGAAGTTGAGAAGAACATCTGACTTTGCCGTCAGGCATCTGTTAAACAAACAGGCATCGAACCCGAAGGCCGACTCAACCTGAAGTTTATAAGAACATCTGACCTCGCCGTCAGGCATCTCTTAAACAAACAGGCATCGAACCCGAAGGTCGGTTCAACCCGAAGTTGATAAAAACATCTGACTTCGCCGTCAGGCATCTTTTAAACAAACAGGCATCGAACCCGAAGGCCGGCTCAACCCAAAGTTGATAAGAACATTTGGCCTCGCCGTCACGCATCTGTTAAACAAACAGGCATCGAACCCGAAGGCCGGCTCAACACGAAGTTGAGATGAACATCTGACCTCTCTGTCAGTCATCTGTTAAACAAACAGGCATTGAACCTCACGGTCGGCTCAACATGAAGTTGAGAGGAACATTTGACTTCACTGTCAAGCATCTGTTAAACAAATAGGCATCAAATCCGAAGGCCGGCTCAACCCGAAGTTGAGAAGAACATCTTACCTCTCCGTTAGGCATCTGTTAAACAAACAGGCATCGAACCCGAAGGGTGGCTCAACCCGAAGTTGATAAGAACATTAGACCTCTCCACTAGGAATCTGTTAAACAAACAGGCATCGAACCCGAAGGCCGGCTCAACCCGATGTTGAGAAGAACATTTGACCTCGCCATTAGGCATCTGTTAAACAAACAGGCATCAAACCCGAAGGTCTTCTCAAACCTTAATTAAGAAGAACATCTGACCTCGCTGTCAAACAGATGTTAAACAAACAGGCATCGAACCTGAAGGCCGGCTCAACTTGAAGTTGAGAAGAACATCTGACCTCACCGTTAGGCATCTGTTAAACAAACAGGCATCGAACCCGAAGGGCGGCTCAACCCGAAGTTGATAAGAACATCTGACTTCGCCGTTAGGCATCTGTTAAACAAACAGGCATCGAACCCGAAGGCCAGCTCAACCCGAAGTTGATAAGAACATCTGATATCGCCGTCAGGCATCTCTTAAACAAAGAGGCATCGAACCCGAAGGCTGGCTCAACACGAAGTTGAGAGGAATATCTGACCTTGCCGTCAGGCATCTGTTAAACAAACAGGCATCGAACCTGAAGGTTGGCTCAACATGAAGTTGAGAGAAACATTTGACTTCACTGTCAAGCATTTGTTAAACAAACAGGCATCACATCCGAAGGCCGGCTCAAGCCGAAGTTGAGAAGAACATCTGACATCGACGCCAGGCATCTGTTAAACAGGCATCAAATCCGAAGGCCGACTCAACCCAAAGTTGGGAGGGACATCTGACTTCACTGTCAAGCATATGTTAAACAAACAGGCATCAAATTCGAAGGCCGACTCAACCCGAAGTTGATAAGAACATCTGACCTCGCCGTCAGGCATCTCTTAAACAAACAGGCATTGAACCTGAAGGCCGACTCAACATGAAGTTGAGAGGAACATCTGACATCGCCATCAGGCATTTGTTAAACAAACAGGCATCGAACCTGAAGGTCGGCTCAATATGAAGTTGAGAGGAACATTTGACTTCACTGTCAAGCATCTGTTAAACAAACATGCATCAAATCCGAAGGCCGGCTCAACCCAAAGTTGAGAAGAACATCTGACCTCACCGTCAGGCATCTGTTAAACAAACAGGCATCGAACCCAAAGGCCGACTCAACTTGAAGTTTAAAAGAACATCTGACCTCACCGCCAGGCATCTGTTAAACAAACAGGCATCGAAACCGAAGGGCGGCTCAACCCGAAGTTGATAAGAACATCTGTCTTCGCCGTTAGGCATCTGTTAAACAAACAGGCATCGATCCCGAAGGCCAGCTCAACCCGAAGTTGATAAGAACATCTAACCTCGCCGTCAGGCATCTGTTAAACAAACAGGCGTCGAACCCGAAGGGCGGCTCAATCCCTAATTGAGAAGAACATCTGACCTCGCCGTCAAACATCTGTTAAACAAACAGGCATCAAACCCGAAGGCCGGCTCAACTTGAAGTTGAGAAGAACATCTGACCTCACCGTCAGGCATCTGTTAAACAAACAGGCATCGAACCCGAAGGCCGGCTCAACACGAAGTTCACAGGAACATCTGACCTCGCTGTCAAGCATCTGTTAAACAAAAAGGTGTGGAACCCTAAGGCCGGCTCAACCCGAAGTTGAGAAGAACATCTGACCTCCGCGTCAGGCATCTGTTAAACAAACAGGCATCAAACCCGAAGGCCGTCTCAACCCTTAGTTGAGAAGAACATCTGATCTCGCCATCAAACATCTGTTAAACAAACAGGCATCGAACCCGAAGGGCGGCTCAACCCGAAGTTGATAAGAACATCTGACCTCCCCGTCAGGCATCTGTTAAACAAACAGGCATCGAACCCGAAGACCGGCTCAACACGAAGTTGAGAGGAACATCTGACATCGATGTAAGGCATCTGTTAAACAAACAGGCTTCAAATCTGAAGGCCGGATCAACCCGAAGTTGAAAAGAACATCTGACCTTAATGTCAGGCATATGTTAAAAAAATAGGCATCGAACCCGAAGGGCGGCTCAACCCAAAGTGTATAAGAACATCTGACCTCACCGTCAGGCATCTCTTAAACAAACAGGCATCGAACCCGAATACCGGCTCAACACGAAGTTGAGAGGAACATCTGACCTCGCCGTCAGGAATCTGTTAAACAAACAGGCATCGAACTTGAAGGTTTGCTCAACATGAAGTTGAGAGGAACATCTGACTTCAATGTCAAGCATCTGTTAAAGAAACAGGCATCAAATCGGAAGGCCGGCTCAACTCGAAGTTTAGAAGAACATCTGACCTTACCGTCAGGCATCTGTTAAACAAATAGGCATTGAAACCGAAGGGCGACTCAACCCGAAGTTGATAAGAACATTAGACCTCTCCGCCAGGAATTTGTTAAACAAACAGGCATAGAACCTGAAGGCCCTCTCAATCCTTAATTAAGAAGAAAATCTGACCTCGCTGTCAAACATCTGTTAAACAAACAGGCATCAAACCCGAAGGGCGGCTCAACCCAAAGTTGATAAGAACATCTGACTTCGCCGTTAGGCATCTGTTAAACAAACAGGCATCGAACCCGAAGGCCAGCTCAACCCAAAGTTAATAAGAACATCTGATATCACCGTCAGGCATCTCTTAAATAAAGAGGCATCGAACCCGAAGGCTGGCTCAACACGAAGTTGAGAGGAATATCTGACCTTGCCGTCAGGCATCTGTTAAACAAACAGGCATCGAACCTGAAGGTTGGCTCAACATGAAGTTGAGAGAAACATTTGACTTCACTGTCAAGCATTTGTTAAACAAACAAGCATCACATCCGAAGGCCGGCTCAAGCCGAAGTTGAGAAGAACATCTGACATCGACGCCAGGCATCTGTTAAACAGGCATCAAATCCGAAGGCCGACTCAACCCAAAGTTGGGAGGGACATCTGACTTCACTGTCAAGCATATGTTAAACAAACAGGCATCAAATTCGAAGGCCGACTCAACCCGAAGTTGATAAGAACATCTGACCTCGCTGTCAGGCATCTCTTAAAAAACAGGCATTGAACCTGAAGGCCGACTCAACATGAAGTTGAGAGGAACATCTGACATCGCCATCAGGCATTTGTTAAACAAACAGGCATCGAACCTGAAGGTCGGCACAACATGAAGTTGAGAGGAACATTTGACTTCACTGTCAAGCATCTGTTAAACAAACATGCATCAAATCCAAAGGCCGACTCAACCCGAAGTTGAGAAGAACATCTGACCTCACTGTCAGGCATCTATTAAACAAACAGGCATCGAACCCAAAGGCCGACTCAGCTTGAAGTTTAAAAGAACATCTGACCTCACCGTCAGGCATCTGTTAAACAAACAGGCATCGAAACCGAAGGGCGGCTCAACCCGAAGTTGATAAGAACATCTGTCTTCGCCGTTAGGCATCTGTTAAACAAACAGGCATCGATCCCGAAGGCCAGCTCAACCCGAAGTTGATAAGAACATCTGACCTCGCTGTCAGGCATCTGTTAAACAAACAGGCATCGAACCCGAAGGGCGGCTCAATCCTTAATTGAGAAGAACATCTGACCTCGCCGTCAAACATCTGTTAAACAAACAGGCATCGAACATGAAGGCCGGCTCAACTTGAAGTTGAGAAGAACATCTGACCTCACCGTCAGGCATCTGTTAAACAAGCAGGCATCGAACCCGAAGGCCGGCTCAACACGAAGTTGACAGGAACATCTGACCTCGCTGTCAAGCATCTGTTAAACAAAAAGGTGTGGAACCCGAAGGCCGGCTCAACCCGAAGTTGAGAAGAACATCTGACCTCCCCATCAGGCATCTGTTAAACAAACAGGCATCAAACCCGAAGGCCGTCTCAACCCTTAGTTGAGAAGAACATCTGATCTCGCCATCAAACATTTGTTAAACAAACAGGCATCGAACCCGAAGGGCGGCTCAACCCGAAGTTGATAAGAACATCTGACCTCCCCGTCAGGCATCTGTTAAACAAACAGGCATCGAACCCGAAGACCGGCTTAACACGAAGTTGAGAGGAACATCTGACATCGACGTAAGGCATCTGTTAAACAAACAGGCTTCAAATCTGAAGGCCGGATCAACCCGAAGTTGAAAAGAACATCTGACCTCAATGTCAGGCATATGTTAAAAAAATAGGCATCGAACCCGAAGGGCGGCTCAACCCGAAGTTGATAAGAACATCTGACCTCACCGTCAGGCATCTCTTAAACAAACAGGCATCGAACCCGAATACCGGCTCAACACGAAGTTGAGAGGAACATCTGACCTCGCCGTCAGGCATCTGTTAAACAAACAGGCATTAAACCTGAAGGTTTGCTCAACATGAAGTTGAGAGGAACATCTGACTTCAATGTCAAGCATCTGTTACAGAAACAGGCATCAAATCGGAAGGCCGGCTCAACTCGAAGTTTAGAAGAACATCTGCCCTTTCCGTCAGGCATCTGTTAAACAAATAGGCATTGAAACCGAAGGGCGACTCAACCCGAAGTTGATAAGAACATTAGACCTCTCCTCCAGGCATCTGTTAAACAAACAGGCATCGAACCTGAAGGCCCTCTTAATCCTTATTTAAGAAGAAAATCTGACCTCGCTGTCAAACATCTGTTAAACAAACAGGCATCGAACCCGAAGGCCGGCTCAACTTGACATTGAGAAGAACATCTGACCTCACCGCTAGGCATCTGTTAAACAAACAGGCATCGAACACAAAGCCCGGCAAAACACGAAGTTGAGAAGAACATATGACTTTGCCGTCAGGCATCTGTTAAACAAACAGGCATCGAACCCGAAGGCCGGCTCAACTCGAAGTTTATAAGAACATCTGACCTCGCCGTCAGGCATCTCTTAAACAAATTGGCATCGAACCCGAAGGGCGGCTCAACCCGATGTTGATAAAAACATCTGACTTCGCCTTTAGGCATCTTTTAAACAAACAGGCATCGAACCCGAAGGCCGGCTCAACCCAAAGTTGATAAGAACATTTGGCCTCGCCGTCAGGCATCTATTAAACAAATAGGCATCGAACCCGAAGGCCGGCTCAACACGAAGTTGAGAGGAACATCTGACCTCTCCGTCAGTCATCTGTTAAACAAACAGGCATTGAACCTCACGGTCGGCTCAACATGAAGTTGAGAGAAACATTTGACTTCACTGTCAAGCATTTGTTAAACAAACAAGCATCACATCCGAAGGCCGGTTCAAGCCGAAGTTGAGAAGAACATCTTACATCGACGCCAGGCATCTGTTAAACAGGCATCAAATCCGAAGGCCGACTCAACCCAAAGTTGGGAGGGACATTTGACTTCACTGTCAAGCATATGTTAAACAAACAGGCATCAAATTCGAAGGCCGGCTCAACCCGAAGTTGATAAGAACATCTGACCTCGCCGTCAGGCATCTCTTAAACAAACAGGCATTGAACCTGAAGGCCGACTCAACACGAAGTTGAGAGGAACATCTGACATCGCCATCAGGCATTTGTTAAACAAACAGGCATCGAACCTGAAGGTCGGCTTAACATGAAGTTGAGAGGAACATTTGACTTCACTATCAAGCATCTGTTAAACAAACATGCATCAAATCCGAAGGCCGGCTCAACCCGAAGTTGAGAACAACATCTGACCTCACCGTCAGGCATCTGTTAAACAAACAGGCATCGAATCCAAAGGCCGACTCAACTTGAAGTTTAAAAGAACATCTGACCTCACCGTCAGGCATCTGTTAAACAAACAGGCATCGAAACCGAAGGGCGGCTCAACCCGAAGTTGATAAGAACATCTGTCTTCGCCGTTAGGCATCTGTTAAACAAACAGGCATCGATCCCGAAGGCCAGCTCAACCCGAAGTTGATAAGAACATCTGACCTCGCTGTCAGGCATCTGTTAAACAAACAAGCGTCGAACCCGAAGGGCGGCTCAATCCTTAATTGAGAAGAACATCTGACCTTGCCGTCAAACATCTGTTAAACAAACAGGCATCGAACCCGAAGGCCGGCTCAACTTGAAGTTGAGAAGAACATCTGACCTCACCGTCAGGCATCTGTTAAACAAACAGGCATCGAACCCGAAGGCAGGCTCAACACGAAGTTGACAGGAACATCTGACCTCGCTGTCAAGCATCTGTTAAACAAAAAGGTGTGGAACCCGAAGGCCGGCTCAACCCGAAGTTGAGAAGAACATCTGACCTCCCCGTCAGGCATCTGTTAAACAAACAGGCATCAAACCCGAAGGCCGTCTCAACCCTTAGTTGAGAAGAACATCTGATCTCGCCATCAAACATCTGTTAAACAAACAGGCATCGAACCCGAAGGGCGGCTCAACCCGAAGTTGATAAGAACATCTGACCTCCCCGTCAGGCATCTGTTAAACAAACAGGCATCGAACCCGAAGACCGGCTTAACACGAAGTTGAGAGGAACATCTGACCTCGACGTAAGGCATCTGTTAAACAAACAGGCTTCAAATCTGAAGGCCGGATCAACCCGAAGTTGAAAAGAACATCTGACCTCAATGTCAGGCATATGTTAAAAAAATAGGCATCGAACCCGAAGGGCGGCTCAACCCGAAGTTGATAAGAACATCTGACCTCACCGTCAGGCATCTCTTAAACAAACAGGCATCGAACCCGAATATCGGCTCAACACGAAGTTGAGAGGAACATCTGACCTCACCGTCAGGCATCTGTTAAACAAACAGGCATCGAACCTGAAGGTTTGCTCAACATGAAGTTGAGAGGAACATCTGACTTCAATGTCAAGCATCTGTTAAAGAAACAAGCATCAAATCGGAAGGTCGGCTCAACTAGAATTTTAGAAGAACATCTGACCTTACCGTCAGGCATCTGTTAAACAAATAGGCATTGAAACCGAAGGGCGACTCAACCCGAAGTTGATAAGAACATTAGACCACTCCGCCAGGCATCTGTTAAACAAACAGGCATCGAACCTGAAGGCCCTCTCAATTCTTATTTAAGAAGAAAATCTGACCTCGCTGTCAAACATCTGTTAAACAAACAGGCATCAAACCCGAAGGTCGGCTCAACTTGACATTGAGAAGAACATCTGACCTCACCGCTAGGCATCTGTTAAACAAACAGGCATCGAACCCAAAGCCCGGCAAAACACGAAGTTGAGAAGAACATCTGACTTTGCCGTCAGGCATCTGTTAAACAAATAGGCATCGAACCCGAAGGCCGACTCAACCCGAAGTTTATAAGAACATCTGACCTCGCCGTCAGGCATCTCTTAAACAAACAGGCATCGAACCCGAAGGGCGGCTCAACCCGATGTTGATAAAAACATATGACTTCGCCATTAGGCATGTTTTAAACAAACAGGCATCGAACCCGAAGGCCGTCTCAACCCTTAGTTGAGAAGAACATCTGATCTCGCCATCAAACATCTGTTAAACAAACAGGCATCGAACCCGAAGGGCGGCTCAACCCGAAGTTGATAAGAACATCTGACCTCCCCGTCAGGCATCTGTTAAACAAACAGGCATCGAACCCGAAGACCGGCTTAACACGAAGTTGAGAGGAACATCTGACCTCGACGTAAGGCATCTGTTAAACAAACAGGCTTCAAATCTGAAGGCCGGATCAACCCGAAGTTGAAAAGAACATCTGACCTCAATGTCAGGCATATGTTAAAAAAATAGGCATCGAACCCGAAGGGCGGCTCAACCCGAAGTTGATAAGAACATCTGACCTCACCGTCAGGCATCTCTTAAACAAACAGGCATCGAACCCGAATATCGGCTCAACACCAAGTTGAGAGGAACATCTGACCTCGCCGTCAGGCATCTGTTAAACAAACAGGCATCGAACCTGAAGGTTTGCTCAACATGAAGTTGAGAGGAACATCTGACTTCAATGTCAAGCATCTGTTAAAGAAACAAGCATCAAATCGGAAGTTCGGCTCAACTAGAAGTTTAGAAGAACATCTGACCTTACCGTCAGGCATCTGTTAAACAAATAGGCATTGAAACCGAAGGGCGACTCAACCCGAAGTTGATAAGAACATTAGACCTCTCCGCCAGGCATCTGTTAAACAAACAGGCATCGAACCTGAAGGCCCTCTCAATCCTTATTTAAGAAGAAAATCTGACCTCGCTGTCAAACATCTGTTAAACAAACAGGCATCGAACCCGAAGGCCGGCTCAACTTGACATTGAGAAGAACATCTGACCTCACCGCTAGGCATCTGTTAAACAAACAGGCATCGAACCCAAAGCCCGACAAAACACAAAGTTGAGAAGAACATCTGACTTTGCCGTCAGGCATCTGTTAAACAAACAGGCATCGAACCCGAAGGCCGGCTCAACCCGAAGTTTATAAGAACATCTGACCTCGCCGTCAGGCATCTCTTAAACAAACAGGCATCGAACCCGAAGGGCGGCTCAACCCGATGTTGATAAAAACATCTGACTTCGCCGTTAGGCATCTTTTAAACAAACAGGCATCGAACCCGAAGGCCGGCTCAACCCAAAGTTGATAAGAACATTTTGATGGAAAATTGCGATCTAAACGCAGCGGAAAACAAAAATTTCCTTTAGTGATCCTTACGAATGAGCATGGTCAGTGATAGAATCGTTACCTCTTTGTGGCGATTCAGATCTTTGATGCAGCGATCACAAGCGTTGATGAAGTGCAACGCCTCTACTCAGTCCACACGAACAGCTTCCGGTCACAGTGCTAGCTGCTTATGAACGGAATTATTTGAGTGAGAAAAGAGAATCAAAAACGAAATTGCATCAAGTGAAAGCTTCATCACAAGGGTTCCTTTTATAGACTCTCTTGTGGGCTGCGGGCTAAAAACCCAATTCACATGATCCATAATAATATTATATATTATTATAATAACTATTATTATAATAAATATATTTATTTTATTATTATTTTATAACCATTATAAAATAACAATAATTATTATTATATTATCCGAATTTCTATTTTTCACTTAAGTGCACCGTACCTTACGGTGTTCCTTTGATTTCTCTATCTCTCATCAAACTGTCCTTATGTGTGTGACCCTGTAGGATTTCGTAACGTTGGTAATTATATTAAATTATATATTTAACATAATAAACAGTAAGCGGTATCTAGCAACACATCACTGCTACCCAAGTCACAAAAATGTCATGTGATCTGACAAAACCTTTTTCGTGATAATATATGTTTGTACAATTACCCTTTTGCCCCTATGTCTATATTGAACACAAGGCATACACTGTGTCATCCTTGTCAAGTTCAATATTGGGCCCTTAGACATTTCTCCTGTTATGCAGGATTGGCAAATTCCATCTAGGACACTCATGTCCCTCAGCATGCTTCGTGGAGTGCCCATCAACTATCTTTATGATCATCCAGTTACGGATAATGTTTGATCAGCAATAAAGCACCCGACTCTACATCTAGGGTCCATAGTGGTTTCAGGTCGAAGGGTGGTAATACACCATTATCACCATGAGAATAACTTATGACACTTTGCATAACATACTATGTAGTATTCTCATAGCGGGTCAATCCGGTATAAATATTACTCCTAATATTTATACCTATGTCAAGACTTGATAACTCTTTATCCATGATCCATGAGATGTGATCATCAGTCTATCTTCATAATAGTCTCAATGCTTTTAATGTTATCCCACTTTGCAATAAAGCTTGACTACGAATATTTTAAGAATAATGTCTTTATGTTTAATGGGATCTCATGATTAAGTCACACTTAACATTTCATTAAACAGACTAACTATTCTAGGGACTTTATTATTCTGAAAGACAAACATAATAAAGAAATGCCTTTTATTATTAAACGAATAATCCGATACAAGTACCAAAAGTATTGGCCTCTAGGGCTTACACCAACACATTTGGCCTCGCCGTCAGGCATCTGTTAAACAAACAGGCATCGAACCCGAAGGCCGGCTCAACACGAAGTTGAGAGGAACATCTGACCTCTCCGTCAGTCATCTGTTAAACAAACAGGCATTGAACCTCACGGTCGGCTCAACATGAAGTCGAAAGGAACATTTGACTTCACTATCAAGCATCTGTTAAACAAATAGGCATCAAATCCGAAGGCCGACTCAACCCGAAGTTGAGAAGAACATCTGACCTCTCCGTCAGGCATCTGTTAAACAAACAGGCATCGAACCCGAAGGGCGGCTCAACCCGAATTTGATAAGAACATTAGACCTCTCCACTAGGCATCTGTTAAACAAACAGGCATCGAACCTGAAGGCCGGCTCAACCCGATGTTGAGAAGAACAATTGACCTCGCCATTAGGCATCTGTTAAACAAACAGGCATCAAACCTGCAGGTCTTCTCAAACCTTAATTAAGAAGAACATCTGACCTCGCTGTCAAACATATGTTAAACAAACAGGCATCGAACCCGAAGGCCGGCTCAACTTGAAGTTGAGAAGAACATCTGACCTCACCGTCAGGCATCTGTTAAACAAACAGGCATCGAACCCGAAGGGCGGCTCAACCCGAAGTTGATAAGAACATCTGACTTCGCTGTTAGGCATCTGTTAAACAAATAGGCATCGAACCTGAAGGCCAGCTCAACCCGAAGTTGATAAGAACATCTGATATCGCCGTCAGGCATCTCTTAAACAAAGAGGCATCGAACCCGAAGGCTGGCTCAACACAAAGTTGAGAGGAACATCTGACCTTGCCGTCAGGCATCTGTTAAACAAACAGGCATCGAACCTGAAGGTTGGCTCAACATGAAGTTGAGAGAAACATTTGACTTCACTGTCAAGCATTTGTTAAACAAACAGGCATCACATCCGAAGGCCGGCTCAAGCCGAAGTTGAGAAGAACATCTGACATCGACGCCAGGCATCTGTTAAACAGGCATCAAATCCGAAGGCCGACTCAACCCAAAGTTCGGAGGGACATCTGACTTCACTGTCAAGCATATGTTAAACAAACAGGCATCAAATCCGAAGGCCGACTCAACCCGAAGTTGATAAGAACATCTGACCTCGCCGTCAAGCATCTCATAAACAAACAGGCATTGAACCTGAAGGCCGACTCAACACGAAGTTGAGAGGAACATCTTACATCGCCATCAGGCATTTGTTAAACAAACAGGCATCGAACCTAAAGGTCGGCTCAACATGAAGTTGAGAGGAACATTTGACTTCACTGTCAAGCATCTGTTAAACAAACATGCATCAAATCCGAAGGCCGGCTCAACCCGAAGTTGAGAAGAACATCTGACCTCACCGTCAGGCATCTGTTAAACAAACAGGCATCGAACCCAAAGGCCGACTCAACTTGAAGTTTAAAAGAACATCTAACCTCATCGTCAGGCATCTGTTAAACAAACAGGCATCGAAACCGAAGGGCGGCTCAACCCGAAGTTGATAAGAACATCTGTCTTCGCTGTTAGGCATCAGTTAAACAAACAGGCATCGATCCTGAAGGCCAGCTCAACCCGAAGTTGATAAGAACATCTGACCTCGCCGTCAGGCATCTCTTAAACAAACAGGCGTCGAACCTGAAGGTCGGCTGAACATGAAATTGAGAGGAACATTTGACTTCACTGTCAAGCATCTGTTAAAAAAACAGGCATCAAATCCGAAGGCCGGCTCAACCCGAAGTTGAGAAGAACATCTGAACTCACTGTCATGCATCTGTTAAAGAAACAGGCATCGAACCCGAAGGGCGGCTCAACCCGAAGTTGATAAGAACATTAGAACTCTCCGCCAGGCATCTATTCAACAAACAGGCATCAAACCCCAAGGCCGGCTCAACCCTAAGTTGAGAATAACATCTGACCTCACCGTCAGGCATCTGTTAAACAAACAGGCATCGAACCCGAAGGGCGGCTCAACCCGAAGTTGATAAGAACATCTGACTTCACCGTCAGGCATCTGTTAAACAAACAGGCATCGAAAACGAAGGGCGGCTCAACCCGTAGTTGAGAAGAACATTTGACCTCTCCACCAGGCATCAAACCCGAAGTTGATAAGAACATCTGACTTCGCCGTCAGGCATCTGTTAAACAAACAGGCATCGAGCTCGAAGGGCGGCTCAACCCGAAGTTGAGAAGAACATCTGACGTCATCGTCAAGCATCTGTTAAACAAACAAGCATCGAATGCGAAAGTCGGCTCAACCCAAAGTTGAGAAGAACATTTGACCTCGCCGTTAGGCATCTGTTCAACAAACAGGCATCGAACCCGAAGGCCGTCTCAATCCTTAATTGAGAAGAACATCTAACCTCGCCGTCAAACATCTGTTAAACAAACAGGCATCGAACCCGAAGGTCGGCTCAACTTGAAGTTGAGAAGAACATCTGACCTCACCTTTAGGCATCTGCTAAACAAACAGGCATCGAACCCGAAAAGTGGCTCATCCCGAAGTTGATAAGAACATCTGATTTCGCCGTTATCCATCTGTTAAACAAACAGGCATCGAACCCGAAGGCCGGCTCAAACCAAAGTTGATAAGAACATCTGAGATCACCGTCAGGCATCTCTTAAATAAATTGGCATCGAACCCGAAGGCCGGCTCAACACGAAGTTGAGAGGAACATCTGACCTCGCCATCAGGCATATGTTAAACAAACAGGCATCGAACCTGAAGGTCGGCTCAACATGAAGTTGAGAGGAACATTTGACTTCACTGTCAAGAATCTGTTAAACAAACAGGCATCAAATTGGAAGGCCGACTCAACCCGAAGTTGAGAAGAACATCTGACCTCACCCTCAGGCATCTGTTAAACAAACAGGCATCGAACCCGAAGGGCGGCTCAACACAAAGTTGATAAAAACATATGACTTTGCCGTCAGGAATCTGTTAAACAAACAGGCATCGAACCCGAAGGGCGGCTCAACCCGAAGTTGAGAAGAACATCTCACCTCACCGTCAGGTATCTGTTAAACAGACAGGCATCGAACCCGATGGGAGGCTCAACCCGAAGTTGATAAGAACATTAGACTTCTCCACCAGGCATCTGTTAAACAAACAGGCATCAAACCGAAATGCCAGCTCAACCCGAAATTAAGAAGAACATCTGACCTCACCGTCAGGCATTTGTTAAACAAACAGGCGTCGAACCCGAAGGACGGCTCAACCCGAAGTTGATTAGAACATCTGACTTCGCCATCAGGCATCTGTTAAAAAAACAGGCATCGAACCCGAAGGGCGGCTCAACCCGAAGTTTAGAAGAACATTTGACCTCTCCGCCAGACATCTGTTAAACAAACAGGCATCGAATCCGAAGGCCGGCTCAATCCTTAATTGAGAAGAACATCTGACTTAGCCGTCAAACATCTGTTAAACAAGCAGGCATCGAACCCGAAGTTCGGATCAACTTGAAGTTGAGTAGAACATCTGACCTCACCGCCAGGCATCTGTTAAACAAACAGGCATTAAACAAAACGACCGGCTCAACCCGAAATTGAGAAGAACATCTGACCTCACCGTCATGCATCTGTTAAACAAACAAGCATCGAACCCGAAGGGCGGTTCAACCCGAAGTTGATAAGAACATCTGACCCTGCCGCCAGGCATATGTTTAACAAACATGCATCAAACCAGAAGGGCGGCTCAACCTGAAGTTGAGATAAACATTTGACCTCTTTGCCAGGCATTTGTTAAACAAACAGGCATCGAACCCGAAGGCCGGCTCAATCCATAATTGAGAAGAACATCTGACCTCGCCGTCAAACATCTGTTAAACAAACAGGGATTGAAGCTGAAGGTCGGCTCAACTTGAAGTTGAGAAGAACATCTGACCTTACTGTCAGGCATCTGTTAAACAAACAGGCATCGAACCCGAAGGCCGGCTCAACACGAAGTTGAGAGGAAAATCTGACCTCGCCGTCAGGCATCTGTTAAACTAAAAGGTGTGGAACCCGAAGGTCGAATCAACCCGAAGTTGAGAAGAACATCTGACCTCCCCGTCAGGCATCTGTTAAGCAAACAGGCATCAATCCCGAAGGCCGTCTCAACCCTTAGTTGAGAAGAACATCTGGCCGTCATACAGGCATCGAACCCGAAGGGAGGCTCAACCCGAAGTTGATAAGACCATCTGACCTCCCCGTCAGGCATCTTTTAAACAAACAGGAATCGAACCCGAAGGCCGGCTCAACACGAAGTTTAGAGGAACATCTTACTTGACTGTCAAGCATCTGTTAAACAAACAGGCTTCAAATCCGAAGGCCGACTCAACCCGAAGTTGAAAAGAACATCTGACCTCAACGTTAGGCATCTCTTAAACAAACAGGCATCGAACCCGAAGGGCGGCTCAACCTGAAGTTGATAAGAACATCTGACCTCGCCGTCAGACATCTCTTAAACAAACAGGCATCGAACCCGAAGGCCGGCTCAAGACGAAGTTGAGAGGAACATCTGACCTCGCCGTCAGGCATCTGTTAAACAAACAGGCATCGAACCTGAAGGTCGGCTCAACATGAAGTTGAGAGGAACATCTGACTTCAATGTCAAGCATCTGCTAAAGAAACAGGCATCAAATCCGAAGGCCGGCTCAACTCGAAGTTGAGAAGAACATCATGACCTCACCGTCAGGCATCTGTTAAACAAATAGGCATTGAAACCGAAGGGCGACTCAACCCGAAGTTGATAAGAACATTAGACCTCTCCGCCAGGCATCTGTTAAACAAACAGGCATCGAACCTGAAGCCCCTCTCAATCCTTAATTAAGAAGAAAATCTGACCTCGCTGTCAAACATCTGTTAAACAAACAGGCATCGAACCCGAAGGCCGGCTCAACTTGACGTTGAGAACAACATCTGACCTCACCGCCAGGCATCTGTTAAACAAACAGGCATCGAACCTGAAGCCCGACACAACACGAAGTTGAGAAGAAAATCTGACTTTGCCGTCAGGCATCTGTTAAACAAACAGGCATCGAACCCGAAGGCCGGCTCAACCCGAAGTTTATAAGAACATCTGACCTCGCCGTCAGGTATCTCTTAAACAAACAGGCATCGAACCCGAAGGGCGGTTGAACCTGAAGTTGATAAAAACATATGACTTCGCCGTCAGGCATCTTTTAAACAAACAGGCATCGAACCCGAAGGCCGGCTCAACCCAAAGTTGATAAGAACATTTGGCCTCGCCGTCAGGCATCTGTTAAACAAACAGGCATCGAACCCGAAGGCCGGATCAACACGAAGTTGAGAGGAACATCTGACCTCTCCGTCAGTCATTTGTTAAACAAACAGGCATTGAACCTCACGGTCGGCTCAACATGAAGTTGAGAGGAACATTTGACTTCACTGTCAAGCATCTGTTAAACAAATAGGCATCAAATCCGAAGGCCGGCTCAACCCGAAGTTGAGAAGAACATCTGACCTCTCCGTCATGCATCTGTTAAACAAACAGGCATCGAACCCGAAGGGCGGCTCAACCCGAAGTTGATAAGAACATTAGACCTCTCCACTAGGCATCTGTTAAACAAACAGGCATCCAACCCGAAGGCCGGCTCAACCCGACGTTGAGAAGAACATTTGACCTCGCCATTAGGCATCTGTTAAACAAACAGGCATCAAACCTGAAGGTCTTCTCAAACCTTAATTAAGAAGAACATCTGACCTCGCTGTCAATCATAGGTTAAACAAACAGGCATCGAACCCGAAGGCCGGCTCAACTTGAAGTTGAGAAGAACATCTGACCTCACCGTCAGGCATCTGTTAAACAAACAGGCATCGAACCCGAAGGGCGGCTCAACCCGAAGTTGATAAGAACATCTGACTTCGCCGTTAGGCATCTGTTAAACAAACGGGCATCGAACCCGAAGGCCAGCTCAACCTGAAGTTGATAAGAAAATCTGATATCGCCGTCAGGCATCTCTTAAACAAAGAGGCATCGAAACCGAAGGCTGGCTCAACACGAAGTTGAGAGGAACATCTGACCTTGCTGTCAGGCATCTGTTAAACAAACAGGCATCGAATCTGAAGGTCGGCTCAACATGAAGTTGAGAGAAACATTTGACTTCACTGTCAAGCATTTGTTAAACAAACAGGCATCACATCCGAGGGCCGGCTCAAGCCGAAGTTGAGAAGAACATCTGACATCGACGCCAGGCATCTGTTAAACAAGCATCAAATCTGAAGGCCGACTCAACCCAAAGTTGGGAGGGACATCTGACTTCACTGTCAAGCATATGTTAAACAAACAGGCATCAAATTCGAAGGCCGACTCAACCCGAAGTTGATAAGAACATCTGACCTCGCTGTCAGGCATCTCTTAAACAAACAGGCATTGAACCTGAAAGCCGACTCAACACGAAGTTGAGAGGAACATCTGACATCGCCATCAGGCATTTGTTAAACAAACAGGCATCGAACCTGAAGGCCGGCTCAACATGAAGTTGAGAGGAACATTTGACTTCACTGACAAGCATCTGTTAAACAAACACGCATCAAATCCGAAGGCCAGCTCAACCCGAAGTTGAGAAGAACATCTGACCTCACCGTCAGGCATCTGTTAAACAAACAGGCATCGAACCCAAAGGCCGACTCAACTTGAAGTTTAAAAGAACATCTGACCTCACCGTCAGGCATCTGTTAAACAAACAGGCATCAAAACCGAAGGGCGGCTCAACCCGAAGTTGATAAGAACATCTGTCTTCGCTGTTAGGCATCTGTTAAATAAACAGGCATCGATCCCGAAGGCCAGCTCAACCCGAAGTTGATAAGAACATCTGACCTCGCCGTCAGGCATCTGTTAAACAAACAGGCGTCGAACCTGAAGGTCGGCTGAACATGAAATTGAGAGGAACATTTGACTTCACTGTCAAGCATCTGTTAAACAAACAGGCATCAAATCCAAAGGCCGACTCAACCCGAAGTTGAGAAGAACATCTGAACTCACTGTCATGCATCTGTTAAACAAACAGGCATCGAACCCGAAGGGCGGCTCAACCCGAAGTTGATAAGAACATTAGAAATCTCCGCCAGGCATCTATTCAACTAACAGGCATCAAACCCCAAGGCCGGCTCAACCCTAAGTTGAGAATAACATCTGACCTCACCGTCAGGCATCTATTAAACAAACAGGCATCGAACCCGAAGGGCGGCTCAACCCGAAGTTGATAAGAACATCTGACTTCGCCGTCAGGCATCTGTTAAACAAACAGGCATCGAAAACGAAGGGCGGCTCAACCCGTAGTTGAGAAGAACATTTGACCTCTCCACCAGGCATCAAACCCGAAGTTGATAAGAACATCTGACTTCGCCGTCAGGCATCTGTTAAACAAACAGGCATCGAACCCGAAGGGCGGCTCAACCCGAAGTTGAGAAGAACATCTGACGTCACCGTCAAGCATCTGTTAAACAAACAGGCATCGAACGCGAAGGCCGGCTCAACCCAAAGTTGAGAAGAACATTTGACCTCTCCGTTAGGCATCTGTTAAACAAACAGGCATCGAACCCGAAGGCCGTCTCAATCCTTAATTGAGAAGAATATCTAACCTCGCAGTCAAACATCTTTTAAACAAACAGGCATCGAACCCGAAGGTCGGCTCAACTTGAAGTTGAGAAGAACATCTGACCTCACCTTTAGGCATCTGCTAAACAAACAGGCATCGAACCCGAAGAGTGGCTCATCCCGAAGTTGATACGAACATCTGATTTCGCCGTTATCCATCTGTTAAACAAACAGGCATCGAACCCGAAGGCCGGCTCAAACCAAAGTTTATAAGAACATCTGAGCTCGCCGTCAGGCATCTCTTAAATAAATTGGCATCGAACCCGAAGGCCGGCTCAACACGAAGTTGAGAGGATCATCTGACCTCGCCATCAGGCATATGTTAAACAAACAGGCATCGAACCTGAAGGTCGGCTCAACATGAAGTTGAGAGGAACATTTGACTTCACTGTCAAGAATCTGTTAAACAAACAGGCATCAAATCGGAAGGCCGACACAACCCGAAGTTGAGAAGAACATCTGACCTCACCCTCAGGCATCTGTTAAACAAACAGGCATCGAACCCGAAGGACGGCTCAACACAAAGTTGATAAGAACATATGACTTTGCCGTCAGGCATCTGTTAAACAAACAGGCATCGAACCCGAAGGGCGGCTCAACCCGAAGTTGAGAAGAACATCTCACTTCACCGTCAGGTATCTGTTAAACAGACAGACATCGAACCCGACGGGAGGCTCAACCCGAAGTTGATAAGAACATTAGACTTCTCCGCCAGGCATCTGTTAAACAAACAGGCATCAAACCGAAAGGCTGGCTCAACCCGAAGTTAAGAAGAACATCTGACCTCACCGTCAGGCATCTGTTAAACAAACAGGCATCGAACCCGAACGGCGGCTCAACCCGAAGTTGATAAGAACATCTGACTTCACCATCAGGCATCTGTTAAAAAAACAGGCATCGAACCCGAAGGGCGGCTCAACCTGAAGTTTAGTAGAACATTTGACCTCTCCGCCCGACATCTGTTAAACAAACAGGCATCGAATCCGAAGGCCGGCTCAATCCTTAATTGAGAAGAACATCTGACCTAGCCGTCAAACATCTGTTAAACAAGCAGGCATCGAACCCGAAGACCGGCTCAACTTGAAGTTGAGTAGAACATCTGACCTCACCGCCAGGCATCTGTTAAACAAACAGGCATTAAACTAAACGATCGGCTCAACCCGAAGTTGAGAAGAACATCTGACTTCACCTTCATGCATCTGTTAAACAAACAGGCATCGAACCCGAAGGGCGGTTCAACCCGAAGTTGATAAGAACATCTGACCTCGCCATCAGGCATCTGTTAAACAAACAGGCATCAAACCAGAAGGGCGGCTCAACCCGAAGTTGAGATAAACACTTGACCTCTTCGCCAGGCATCTGTTAAACAAACAAGCATCGAACCCGAAGGCCGGCTCAATCCATAATTGAGAAGAACATCTGACCTCTCCGTCAAACATCTGTTAAACAAACAGGGATTGAAGCTGAAGGTCGGCTCAACTTAAAGTTGAGAAGAACATCTGACCTCACTGTCAGGCATCTGTTAAACAAACAGGCATCGAACCCGAAGGCCGGCTCAACACGAAGTTGAGAGGAAAATCTGACCTCGCCGTCAGGCATCTGTTAAACTAAAAGGCGTGGAACCCGAAGGTCGAATCAACCCGAAGTTGAGAAGAACATCTGACCTCCCCGTCATGCATCTGTTAAACAAACAGGCATCAATCCCGAAGGCCGTCTCAACCCTTAGTTGAGAAGAACATCTGGCCGTCAAACAGGCATCGAACCCGAAGGGCGGCTCAACCCGAAGTTGATAAGAACATCTGACCTCCCCGTCAGGCATCTTTTAAACAAACAAGAATCGAACCCGAAGGCCGACTCAACACGAAGTTTAGAGGAACATCTTACTTCACTGTCAAGCATCTGTTAAACAAACAGGCATCAAATCCGAAGGCCGACTCAACCTGAAGTTGAAAAGAACATCTGACCTCAATGTTAGGCATCTCTTAAACAAACAGGAATCGAACCCGAAGGGCGGCTCAACCTGAAGTTGATAAGAACATCTGACCTCGCCGTCAGGCATCTCTTAAACAAACAGGCATCGAACCCGAAGGCCGGCTCAACACGAAGTTGAGAGGAACATCTGACCTCGCCGTCAGGCATCTGTTAAAGAAACAGGCATCGAACCTGAAGGTCGGCTCAACATGAAGTTGAGAGGAACATTTGACTTCACTGTCAAGTATCTTTTAAACAAAGAGGCATCAAATACGAAGGCCGGCTCAACACGAAGTTGTGAAGAACATCTGACCTCACCGTCAGGCATTTGTTAAACAAATAGGCATCGAACCCGAAGGGCGGCTCAACCCGAAGTTGATAAGAACATTAGACCTCTCCGCCAGGCATCTGTTAAACAAACAGACATCGAACCCGAAGGCCGGCTCAACCCGAAGTTGAGAAGAACATTTGACCTCGTCGTTAGGCATCTGTTAAACAAACAGGCATCGAACCCGAAGGCCCCCTCAATCCTTAATTGAGAAGAACATCTGACCTCGCTATCAAACATCTGTTAAACAAACAGGCATCGAACCCGAAGGCCGGCTCAACTTGAAGTTGAGAAGAACATCTGACCTCACCGTCAGGCATCTGTTAAACAAATAGGCATCGAACCCAAAGGCCGGCACAACACGAAGTTGAGAAGAACATCTGACTTCGTTGTCAGGCATCTGTTAAACAAACAGGCATCGAACCCGAAGGTCGGCTCAACTCGAATTTGATAAGAACGTCTGACCAAGCTGTCAAGCATCTCTTAAACAAACAGCCATCGAACCCGATGGGCGGCTCAACCCGAAGTTGATAAGAACATCTGACTTCGCCATCAGACATCTGTTAAACAAACAGGCATCGAACCCGAAGGCCGAATTAACACGAAGTTGAGAGGAACATCTGACCTCGCCGTCAGGCATCTATTAAACAAATAGGCATTGAACCTGAAGGTCGGCTCAACGTGAAGTTGAGAGGAACATTTGACTTCACTGTCAAGCATCTGTTAAACAAACAGGCATCAAATCCGAAGGCCGGCTCAACCCGAAGTTGAGAAGAACATTTGACCTCTCCGCCAGGAATCTGTTAAACAAACAGGCATCGAACCCGAAGGGCGGCCCAATCCTTAATTGAGAAGAACATCTGACCTCGCCGTCAAACATCTATTAAACAAACAGGCATCGAACCCGAAGGCCGGCTCAACTTGAAGTTGAGAAGAACATCTGACCTCACCGTCAGGCATCTGTTAAACAAACAGGCATCGAACCCGAAGGCCGGCTCAACACGAAGTTGACAGGAACATCTGACCTCACCGTCACGCATCTGTTAAACAAAAAGGTGTGGAACCCGAAGGCTGGCTCAACCCGAAGTTGAGAAGAACATCTGACCTCCCCGTCAGGCATCTGTTAAACAAACAGGCATCAAACCCAAAGGCCGTCTCAACCCTTAGTTGAGAAGAACATCTGATCTCGCCATCAAACATCTGTTAAACAAACAGGCATCGAACCCGAAGGGCGGCTTAACCCGAAGTTGATAAGAACATCTGACCTCCCCGTCAGGCATCTGTTAAACAAACAGGCATCGAACCCGAAGACCGGCTCAACACGAAGTTGAGAGGAACATCTGACATCGACGTCAGGCATCTGTTATACAAACAGGCATCAAATCTGAAGGCCGACTCAACCCGAAGTTGAAAAGAACATCTGACCTCAATGTCAAGCATATGTTAAAAAAATAGGCATCGAACCCGAAGGGCGGCTCAACCCGAAGTTGATAAGAACATCTGACCTCACCGTCAGGCATCTCTTAAACAAACAGGCATCGAACCCGAATACCGGCTCAACACGAAGTTGAGAGGAACATCTGACCTCGCCGTCAGGCATCTGTTAAACAAACAGGCATCGAACCTGAAGGTCGGCTCAACATGAAGTTGAGAGGAACATCTGACTTCAATGTCAAGCATATGTTAAAGAAACAGGCATCAAATCCGAAGGCCGGCTCAACTCGAAGTTTATAAGAACATCTGACCTCACCGTCAGGCATCTGTTAAACACATAGGCATCGAACCTGAAGGCCCTCTCAATCCTTAATTAAGAAGAAAATCTGACCTCGCTGTCAAACATCTGTTAAACAAACAGGCATCGAACCCGAAGGCCGGCTCAACTTGACGTTGAGAAGAACATCTGACCTCACCGCCAGGCATCTGTTAAACAAACAGGTATCGAACCCGAAGCCCGGCACAACACGAAGTTGAGAAGAACATCTGACTTTGCCGTCAGGCATCTGTTAAACAAACAGGCATCGAACCCGAAGGCCGGCTCAACCCGAAGTTTATAAGAACATCTGACCTCACCGTCAGGCATCTCTTAAACAAACAGGCATCGAACCCGAAGGGCGGCTCAACTCGAAGTTGATAAAAACATCTGACTTCGCCGTCAGGCATCTTTTAAACAAACTGGCATCGAACCCGAAGGCCGGCTCAACCCAAAGTTGATAAGAACATCTGATATCGCAGTCAGGCATCTCTTAAACAAAGAGGCATCGAACCCGAAGGCTGGCTCAACACGAAGTTGAGAGGAACATCTGACCTTGCCGTCAGGCATCTGTTAAACAAACAGGCATCGAACCTGAAGGTCGGCTCAACATGAAGTTGAGAGAAACATTTGACTTCACTGTCAAGCATTTGTTAAACAAACAGGCATAACATCCGAAGGCCGACTCAAGCCGAAGTTGAGAAGAACATATGACATCGACGTCAGGCATCTGTTAAACAGGCATCAAATCCGAAGGCCGACTCAACCCAAAGTTGGGAGGGACATCTGACTTCACTGTCAAGCATATGTTAAACAAACAGGCATCAAATTCGAAGGCCGACTCAACCCGAAGTTGATAAGAACATCTGACCTCTCCGTCAGGCATCTCTTAAACAAACAGGCATTGAACCTGAAGGCCGACTCAACACGAAGTTGAGAGGAACATCTGACATCGCCATCAGGCATTTGTTAAACAAACAGGCATCGAACCTGAAGGTCGGCTCAACATGAAGTTGAGAGGAACATTTGACTTCACTGTCAAGCATCTGTTAAACAAACATGCATCAAATCCGAAGGCCGACTCAACCCGAAGTTGAGAAGAACATCTGACCTCACCGTCAGGCATCTGTTAAACAAACAGGCATCGAACCCAAAGGCCGACTCAACTTGAAGTTTAAAAGAACATCTGACTTCACTGTCAGGCATCTGTTAAACAAACAGGCATCGAAACCGAAGGCCAGCTCAACCCGAAGTTGAGAAGAACATCTGAACTCACTGTCATGCATCTGTTAAACAAACATGCATCGAAACCGAAGGCCAGCTCAACCCGAAGTTGAGAAGAACATCTGAACTCACTGTCATGCATCTGTTAAACAAACAGGCATCGAACCCGAAGGGCGGCTCAACCCGAAGTTGATAAGAACATTAGAAATCTCCGCCAAGCATCTATTCAACAAACAGGCATCAAACCCCAAGGCCGACTCAACCCGAAGTTGAGAATAACATCTGACCTCACCGTCAGGCATCTGTTAAACAAACAGGCATCGAACCCGAAGGGCGGCTCAACCCGAAGTTGATAAGAACATCTGACTTCGCCGTCAGGAATCTGTTAAACAAACAGGCATCGAAAACGAAGGGCGGCTCAAACCGTAGTTGAGAAGAACATTTGACCTCTCCACCAGGCATCAAACCCGAAGTTGATAAGAACATCTGACTTCTCCGTCAGGTATCTGTTAAACAAACAGGCATCGAACCCGAAGGGCGGTTCAACCCGAAGATGAGAAGAACATCTGACGTCACCGTCAAGCATCTGTTAAACAAACAGGCATCGAACGCGAAGGCCGGCTCAACCCAAAGTTGAGAAGAACATTTGACCTCGCTGTTAGGCATCTGTTAAACAAACAGGCATCGAACCCGAAGGCCGTCTCAATCCTTAATTGAGAAGAACATCTAACCTCGCCGTTAAACATCTGTTAAACAAACAGGCATCGAACCCGAAGGTCGGCTCAACTTGAAGTTGAGAAGAACATCTGACCTCACCTTTAGGCATCTGCTAAACAAACAGGCATCGAACCCGAAGAGTGGCTCATCCCGAAGTTGATAAGAACATCTGATTTCGCCGTTATCCATCTGTTAAATAAACAGGCATCGAACCCGAAGGCCGGCTCAAAACAAAGTTGATAAGAACATCTGAGCTCGCCGTCAGGCATCTCTTAAATAAAATGGCATCGAACCCGAAGGCCGGCTCAACACGAAGTTGAGAGGAACATCTGACCTCGCCATCAGGCATATGTTAAACAAACAGCCATCGAACCTGAAGGTCGGCTCAACATGAAGTTGAGAGGAACATTTGACTTCACAGTCAAGAATCTGTTAAACAAACAGGCATCAAATCGGAAGGCCGACTCAACCCGAAGTTGAGAAGAACATCTGACCTCACCCTCAGGCATCTGTTAAACAAACAAGCATCGAACCCGAAGGGCGGCTCAACCCAAAGTTGATAAGAACATATGACTTTGCCGTCAGGCATCTGTTAAACAAACAGGCATCGAACCCGAAGGGCGGCTCAACCCGAAGTTGAGAAGAACATCTCACCTCACTGTCAGGTATCTGTTAAACAGACTGGCATCAAACCCGATGGGAGGCTCAACCCGAAGTTGATAAGAACATTAGACTTCTCTGCCAGGCATCTGTTAAACAAACAGGCATCGAACCCGATTGCCGGCTCAACCTCAAGTTGATAAGAACATCTGACCTCGCTGTCAGGCATCTCTTAAATAAACAAGCATCGAAACCGAAGGGCGGCTCAACCCGAAGTTGATAAGAACATATGACTTCGACGTCAGGCATTTGTTAAACAAACAGGCATTGACCCCGAAGGCCGGCTCAACCCGAAGTTGATAATAACATCTGACCTCGCCATCAGGCATCTGTTAAACAAACAGGCATCGAACTCGAAGGGAGGCTCAACACGATGTTGAGAGGAAAATCTGACCTCGCCGTCAGGCATCTGTTAAACAAACAGGTATCGAACCTGAACGTCAGCTCAACATGAAGTTGAGAGGAACATATGACTTCACTGTCAAGCATTTGTTAAACAAGCAGGCATCAAATCCGAAGGCCGGCTCAACCCGAAGTTGAGAAGAACATCTGACCTCACTGTCAGGCATCTGTTAAACAAACAGGCATCGTACCCGAAGGGCGGCTCAACCCGAAGTTGATATGAACATTAAACCTCTCCGCCAGGCATCTGTTAAACAAACAGGTATCGAACCCGAAGGCCGGCTCAACACGAAGTTGAGAGGAACATCAGACCTCGCCGTCAGGCATCTGTTAAACGAAAAGGTGTGAAACCAGAAGGCCGGCTCAATCCGAAGTTGAGAAGAACATCTGACCTCGCTGTCAAACATCTGTTAGACAAACAAGCATCGAACCCGAAGGGCGGCTCAACCCGAAGTTGATAAGAACATCTGACTTCGCCGTTAGGCATACGTTAAACAAACAGGCATCGAACTCGAAGGCCGGCTCAACCCGAAGTTGATAAGAACATATGACCTCGCCGTCAGGCATCTCTTAAACAAACAGGCATCGAACCCGAAGGGCGGCTCAACCCGAAGTTGATAAGAACATCTGACAGCGCCGTCAGGCATCTGTTAAACAAACAGGCATCGAACCCAAAGGCCCGCTCAACCCGAAGTTGATTACAACATCTGACCTCGTCGTCAGGCATCTGTTAAACAAACAGGCATCGAACCTGAAGGCCGGCTCAACACGAAGTTGAGAGGAACATCTCACCTCGCTGTCAGGCATCTGTTAAACAAACAGGCATCGAACCTGAAGGTCGGATCAACATGAAGTTGAGAGGAAGATTTGACTTAACTATCAAGCATCTGTTAAACAAACAGGCATCAAATCCGAAGGTCGGCTCAACCCGAAGTTGAGATGAACATCTGACCTCACCGTCAGGCATTTGTTAAACAAACAGGCATCGAACCAGAAGGGCGGCTCAACCCGAAGTTGATCAGAATATTAGACCTCTCCGCTAGGCATCTGTTAAATAAAAAGGCATCGAACCCGATGGCCGGCTTAACCCGAAGTTGAGCAGAACATTTGACCTCGCCATTAGGCATCTGTTAAACGAACAGTCATCAAACCCGAAGGCCGTCTCAATCCTTAATTAAGAAGAACATCTGACCTCGCCGTCACACATTTGTTAAACATACAGGCATCGAACCCGAAGGCCAGCTCAACTTGAAGTTGAGAAGAACATCTGACCTCACTGTCAGGCATCTGTTAAAAAAACAGGCATCGAACCCGAAGGGCGGCTCAACCCGAAGTTGAGAAGAACAACCGACCTTGCTTCCAGGCATTAGTTAAACAAGCAGGAATCAAACCCGAAGGCCGGCTCAACCCGAAGTTGAGAAGAACATCTGAACTAGCTGCCAGGCATCTGTTAAACAAACAGGCATCGAACCCCAAGGCCGACTCAACACGAATCTGAGAGGAACATCTGACATCACCGTCAGGCATCTGTTAAACAAAAAGGTGTTAAACCAGAAGGTCGGCTCAATCCGAAGTTGAGAAGAACATCTGACCTCGCCGTCAGGCATCTGTTAAACAATTAGGCATCAAACCCGAAGGCCGTCTGAACCCTTAGTTGAGAAGAACATCTGACCTTACTGTTAAACATCTGTTAAACAAACAGGTATCGAACCCGAAGGCCGGCTCACCTTGAAGTTGAGAGGAACATCTGACCTCCCCATCAGGCATTAGTTAAACAAACAGGCATAGAACCCGAAGGCCGGCACAACACGAAGTTGAGAAGAACATCTGACATCGCCGTCAGACATCTGTTAAACAAATAGGCATCGAACCCGAAGGCTGGCTCAACATGAAGTTGAGAGGAACATCATACCTCGCCGTCAGGCACCTGTTAGACAAACAGGCATCGAACCTGAAGGTCGGATCAATATGAAGTTGAAAGGAACATTTGAGTTAACTGTCAAGCATCTATTAAACAAACAGGCATCAAATCCAATGGTCGGCTCAACCCGAAGTTGAGAAGAACATCTGACCTCACCGTCAGGCATCTGTTAAACAAACAGGCATCGAACCAGAAAGGCGGCTCAACCCGAAGTTGATAAGAACATTAGACCTCTCTTCCAGGCATCTGTTAAAACAACAGGCATTGAACCCGAAGGCCGGCTCAACCCGAAGTTGAGAAGAACATTTGACCTGGCCGTTTGGCATCTGTTAAACAAACAGGCATCAAACCCGAAGGCCGTCTCAATCCTTAATTGAGAAGAACATTTGACCTTGCCGTCACACATCTGTTAAACAAACAGGCGTCGTACCCGAAGGCCGGCTCAACACGAAGCTGAGAATAACATCTGACCTCACGGTCAGGCATCTGTTAAACAAAAAGGTGTGAAACCAGAAGGTCGGCTCAATCCGAAGTTGAGAAGAACATCTAACCTCGCCGTCAGGCATCTGTTAAACAATTAGGCATCAAACCCGAAGGCCGTCTTAACCCTTAGTTGAGAAGAAAATCTGACCTCCCTGTCAAACTTCTGTTAAACAAACAGGTATCGAACCCAAAGGCCGGCTCACCTTGAAGTTGAGAGGAACATCTGACCTCCCCATCAGGCATTAGTTAAACAAACAGGCATCGAACCCGAAGGCCGACACAACACGAAGTTGAGAAGCACATCTCACATCGCCTTCAGACATCTGTTAAACAAACAGGCATCGAACCCGAAGGCTGGCTCAACATGAAGTTGAGAGGAACATCATACCTCGCCGTCAGGCATCTGTTAAACAAGCAGGCATCGAACCTGAAGGTCAGCTTAACATGAAGTTGAGAGGAACATTTGAGTTCACTGTTAAGCATCTATTAAACAAACACGCATCAAATCCGAAGGCCGGCTCCACCCGAAGTTGAGAAGAACATCTGACCTCACCGTCATGCATCTGTTAAACAAACAAGCATCGAACCAGAAAGGCGGCTCAACCCAAAGTTGATAAGAACATTAGACCTCTCTGCCAGGCATCTGTCGAAACAACAGGCATTGAACCCGAAGGCCGACTCAACCCGAAGTTGAGAAGAACACTTAACCTGGCCGTTTGGCATCTGTTAAACAAACAGGCATCAAACCCGAAGGCCGTCTCAATCCTTAATTGAGAAGAACATCTAACCTCGCCGTCACACATCTGTTAAACAAACAGGCATCGAACCCGAAGGCCGGCTCAACTTGAATTTGAGAAGAACATCTGACCTCACGGTCACACATCTGGTAAACAAACAGGCATTGAACCCGAAGGGCGCTCAACCCGAAGTTGAGAAGAACATCCGACCTTGCTGCCAGGCATTAGTTAAACAAGCAGGAATCAAACCCGAAGGTCGGCTCAACCCGTAGTTGAGAAGAACATTTGACCTCTCCACCAGGCATCAAACCCGAAGTTGATAAGAACATCTGACTTCGCCGTCAGGTATCTGTTAAACAAACAGGCATCGAACCCGAAGGGCGGTTCAACCCGAAGATGAGAAGAACATATGACGTCACCGTCAAGCATCTGTTAAACAAACAGGCATCGAACGCGAAGGCCGGCTCAACCCAAAGTTGAGAAGAACATTTGACCTCGCTGTTAGGCATCTGTTAAATAAACAGGCATCGAACCCGAAGGCCGTCTCAATCCTTAATTGAGAAGAACATCTAACCTCGCCGTTAAACATCTGTTAAACAAACAGGCATCGAACCCGAAGGTCGGCTCAACTTGAAGTTGAGAAGAACATCTGACCTCACCTTTAGGCATCTGCTAAACAAACAGGCATCGAACCCGAAGAGTGGCTCATCCCGAAGTTGATAAGAACATCTGATTTCGCCGTTATCCATCTGTTAAATAAACAGGCATCGAACCCGAAGGCCGGCTCAAACCAAAGTTGATAAGAACATCTGAGCTCGCCGTCAGGCATCTCTTAAATAAAATGGCATCGAACCCGAAGGTCGGCTCAACACGAAGTTGAGAGGAACATCTGACCTCGCCATCAGGCATATGTTAAACAAACAGCCATCGAACCTGAAGGTCGGCTCAACATGAAGTTGAGAGGAACATTTGACTTCACAGTCAAGAATCTGTTAAACAAACAGGCATCAAATCGGAAGGCTGACTCAACCCGAAGTTGAGAAGAACATCTGACCTCACCCTCAGGCATCTGTTAAACAAACAGGCATCGAACCCGAAGGGCGGCTCAACCCAAAGTTGATAAGAACATATGACTTTGCCGTCAGGCATCTGTTAAACAAACAGGCATCGAACCCGAAGGGCGGCTCAACCCGAAGTTGAGAAGAACATCTCACCTCACTGTCAGGTATCTGTTAAACAGACTGGCATCAAACCCGATGGGAGGCTCAACCCGAAGTTGATAAGAACATTAGACTTCTCTGCCAGGCATCTGTTAAACAAACAGGCATCGAACCCGATTGCCGGCTCAACCTCAAGTTGATAAGAACATCTGACCTCGCTGTCAGGCATCTCTTAAATAAACAAGCATCGAAACCGAAGGGCGGCTCAACCCGAAGTTGATAAGAACATATGACTTCGACGTCAGGCATTTGTTAAACAAACAGGCATTGACCCCGAAGGCCGGCTCAACCCGAAGTTGATAAGAACATCTGACCTCGCCATCAGGCATCTGTTAAACAAACAGGCATCGAACTCGAAGGGAGGCTCAACACGATGTTGAGAGGAAAATCTGACCTCGCCGTCAGGCATCTGTTAAACAAACAGGTATCGAACCTGAACGTCAGCTCAACATGAAGTTGAGAGGAACATATGACTTCACTGTCAAGCATTTGTTAAACAAGCAGGCATCAAATCCGAAGGCCGGCTCAACCCGAAGTTGAGAAGAACATCTGACCTCACTGTCAGGCATCTGTTAAACAAACAGGCATCGTACCCGAAGGGCGGCTCAACCCGAAGTTGATAAGAACATTAAACCTCTCCGCCAGGCATCTGTTAAACAAACAAGTATCGAACCCGAAGGCCGGCTCAACACGAAGTTGAGAGGAACATCAGACCTCGCCGTCAAGCATCTGTTAAACGAAAAGGTGTGAAACCAGAAGGCCGGCTCAATCCGAAGTTGAGAAGAACATCTGACCTCGCTGTCAAACATCTGTTAGACAAACAAGCATCGAACCCGAAGGGCGGCTCAACCCGAAGTTGATAAGAACATCTGACTTCGCCGTTAGGCATACGTTAAACAAACAGGCATCGAACTCGAAGGCCGGCTCAACCCGAAGTTGATAATAACATATGACCTCGCCGTCAGGCATCTCTTAAACAAACAGGCATCGAACCCGAAGGGCGGCTCAACCCGTAGTTGATAAGAACATCTGACAGCGCCGTCAGGCATCTGTTAAACAAACAGGCATCGAACCCAAAGGCCCGCTCAACCCGAAGTTGATTACAACATCTGACCTCGTCGTCAGGCATCTGTTAAACAAACAGGCATCGAACCTGAAGGCCGGCTCAACACGAAGTTGAGAGGAACATCTCACCTCGCCGTCAGGCATCTGTTAAACAAACAGGCATCGAACCTGAAGGTCGAATCAACATGAAGTTGAGAGGAAGATTTGACTTAACTATCAAGCATCTGTTAAACAAACAGGCATCAAATCCGAAGGTCGGCTCAACCCGAAGTTGAGATGAACATCTGACCTCACCGTCAGGCATTTGTTAAACAAACAGGCATCGAACCAGAAGGGCGGCTCAACCCGAAGTTGATCAGAATATTAGACCTCTCCGCTAGGCATCTGTTAAATAAAAAGGCATCGAACCCGATGGCCGGCTTAACCCGATGTTGAGCAGAACATTTGACCTCGCCATTAGGCATCTGTTAAACGAACAGTCATCAAACCCGAAGGCCGTCTCAATCCTTAATTAAGAAGAACATCTGACCTCGCCGTCACACATTTGTTAAACATACAGGCATCGAACCCGAAGGCCAGCTCAACTTGAAGTTGAGAAGAACATCTGACCTCACTGTCAGGCATCTGTTAAAAAAACAGGCATCGAACCCGAAGGGCGGCTCAACCCGAAGTTGAGAAGAACAACCGACCTTGCTTCCAGGCATTAGTTAAACAAGCAGGAATCAAACCCGAAGGCCGGCTCAACCCGAAGTTGAGAAGAACATCTGAACTAGCTGCCAGGCATCTGTTAAACAAACAGGCATCGAACCCCAAGGTCGACTCAACACGAATCTGAGAGGAACATCTGACATCACCGTCAGGCATCTGTTAAACAAAAAGGTGTTAAACCAGAAGGTCGGCTCAATCCGAAGTTGAGAAGAACATCTGACCTCGCCGTCAGGCATCTGTTAAACAATTAGGCATCAAACCCGAAGGCCGTCTGAACCCTTAGTTGAGAAGAACATCTGACCTTACTGTTAAACATCTGTTAAACAAACAGGTATCGAACCCGAAGGCCGGCTCACCTTGAAGTTGAGAGGAACATCTGACCTCCCCATCAGGCATTAGTTAAACAAACAGGCATAGAACCCGAAGGCCGGCACAACACGAAGTTGAGAAGAATATCTGACATCGCCGTCAGACATCTGTTAAACAAACAGGCATCGAACCCGAAGGCTGGCTCAACATGAAGTTGAGAGGAACATCATACCTCGCCGTCAGGCACCTGTTAGACAAACAGGCATTGAACCTGAAGGTCGGATCAATATGAAGTTGAAAGGAACATTTGAGTTAACTGTCAAGCATCTATTAAACAAACAGGCATCAAATCCGAAGGCCGGCTCAACACGAAGTTGAGAAGAAAATCTGACCTCACCGTCAGGCATCTGTTAAACAAACAGGCATCGAACCAGAAAGGCGGCTCAACCCGAAGTTGATAAGAACATTAGACCTCTCTTCCAGGCATCTGTTAAAACAACAGGCATTGAACCCGAAGGCCGGCTCAACCCGAAGTTGAGAAGAACATTTGACCTGGCCGTTTGGCATCTGTTAAACAAACAGGCATCAAACCCGAAGGCCGTCTCAATCCTTAATTGAGAAGAACATTTGACCTTGCCGTCACACATCTGTTAAACAAACAGGCGTCGTACCCGAAGGCCGGCTCAACACGAAGCTGAGAATAACATCTGACCTCACGGTCAGGCATCTGTTAAACAAAAAGGTGTGAAACCAGAAGGTCGGCTCAATCCGAAGTTGAGAAGAACATCTAACCTCGCCGTCAGGCATCTGTTAAACAATTAGGCATCAAACCCGAAGGCCGTCTTAACCCTTAGTTGAGAAGAACATCTGACCTCCCTGTCAAACTTCTGTTAAACAAACAGGTATCGAACCCAAAGGCCGGATCACCTTGAAGTTGAGAGGAACATCTGACCTCCCCATCAGGCATTAGTTAAACAAACAGGCATCGAACCCGAAGGCCGACACAACACGAAGTTGAGAAGCACATCTCACATCGCCTTCAGACATCTGTTAAACAAACAGGCATCGAACCCGAAGGCTGGCTCAACATGAAGTTGAGAGGAACATCATACCTCGCCGTCAGGCATCTGTTAAACAAGCAGGCATCGAACCTGAAGATCAGCTTAACATGAAGTTGAGAGGAACATTTGAGTTCACTGTTAAGCATCTATTAAACAAACACGCATCAAATCCGAAGGCCGGCTCCACCCGAAGTTGAGAAGAACATCTGACCTCACCGTCATGCATCTGTTAAACAAACAAGCAGCGAACCAGAAAGGCGGCTCAACCCAAAGTTGATAAGAACATTAGACCTCTCTGCCAGGCATCTGTCAAAACAACAGGCATTGAACCCGAAGGCCGACTCAACCCGAAGTTGAGAAGAACACTTAACCTGGCCGTTTGGCATCTGTTAAACAAACAGGCATCAAACCCGAAGGCCGTCTCAATCCTTAATTGAGAAGAACATCTAACCTCGCCGTCACACATCTGTTAAACAAACAGGCATCGAACCCGAAGGCCGGCTCAACTTGAATTTGAGAAGAACATCTGACCTCACGGTCACACATCTGGTAAACAAACAGGCATTGAACCCGAAGGGCGCTCAACCCGAAGTTGAGAAGAACATCCGACCTTGCTGCCAGGCATTAGTTAAACAAGCAGGAATCAAACCCGAAGGTCGGCTCAACCCGAAGTTGAGAAGAACATCTGAACTACCTGCCATGCATCTGTTAAAAAAACAGGCATCGAACCCAAAGGTCGGCTCAAGACGAAGTTGAGAGGAACATCTGACCTCGCCGTCAGGCATCTGTTAAAAAAAAGGTGTGAAACCAAAAGGCCGGCTCAACCCGAAGTTGAGAAGAACATTGACCTCGCCGTTAGACATCTGTTAAACAAAAAGCGTCGAACCTGAAGGCCGTCTCAATCCTTAATTGAGAACAACATCTGACGTCGCTGTCAAGCATCTGTTAAATAAACAGGCATACAACCCGAAGGCCGGCCTAACTTGAAGTTGAGAAGAACATCTGACCTCACCGTCAGACATCTGTTAAACAAACAGGCATCGAACCCGAAGGGTGGCCCAACCCGAAGTTGATAAGAACATTAGACCTCTCCACCAGGCATCTGTTAAATAAACAGGCATCGAACCCGAAGGCCGACTCAACCCAAGTTTAGAAGAACATCTGACATCACCGTCAGACATCTGTTAAACAAACAAGCATCGAACCCGAAGGCCGGCTCAACACGAAGTTGAGAGGAACATCTGACCTCGCTGTCAGGCATCTGTTAAACAAACAGGCATCGAACCCGAAGGTCGGCTCAACCCGGAGTTGATAAGAACATCTGACCTCGCCGTCTGGCATCTGTTAAACAAACAGGCATCGAACTCGAAGGCCGGCTCAACACGAAGTTGAGAAGAAAATTAGTTTTCACCGTCAGGCATCTGTTAAAGAAACAGGCATCGAACCCGAAGGGCGGCTCAACCCAAAGTTGATAAGAACATCTGACTTCGCCGTCAGGCATATGTTAAAAAAACAGGCATCGAACCCGAAGGCCGGCTCAACCCGAAGTTGATAAGAACATCTGACTTCACTGTCAAGCATATGTTAAACAAATAGGCATCAAATCCGAAGGCCGGCTCAAACCAAAGTTGAGAAGAACATCTGACCTCACCGTCAGGCATCTGTTAAACAAACAGGCATCGAACCCGAAGGGCGGCTCAACTTGAAGTTGATAAGAACATTAGACCTCTCCTCCAGACATCTGTTAATCAAACAGGCATCGAACCCGAAGGCTGGTTCAACACGAAGTTGAGAAGAACATTTGACCTCGCCGTTAGGCATCTGTTAAACAAACAGGCATCGAACCCGAAGGCCGTCTCAATCCTTATTTGAGAAGAACATCTGACATCGCTGTCAAGTATCTGTTAAACAAACAGGAATCGAACCCGAAGGCCGGCTCAACTTGAAGTTGAGAAGAACATCTGACCTCACCGTCTGGCATCTGTTAAACAAACAGGCATCGAACCCAAAGGGCGGCCCAACCCAAAGTTGATAAGAACATCTGACTTCGCCGTCAGTTATCTGTTGAACAAACACACATCGAACCCGAAGGCCGGCTCAACCCGAAGTTGATAATAACATATGACCTCACCGTCAGGCGTCTCTTAAACAAACAGGCATCGAACCCGAAGGGAGACTTAACCCGAAGTTGATAAGAACATCTGACCTCGCCGTCAGGCATCTGTTAAACAAACAGGCATCGAACCCGAAGGCCGGCTCAACATGAAGTTGAGAGGAACATCTTACCTCGCCGTCAGGCATCTGTTAAACAAATAGGCATTGAACCTGAAGGTCGACTCAACAAGAAGTTGAGAAGAACATCTGACCTCCCCATCAGGCATCTGTTAAACAAACAGGCATCAATCCCGAAGGCCGTCTCAACCCTTAGTTGAGAAGAACATCTGATCTCGCCGTCAAACAGGCATCGAACCCGAAGGGGGGCTCAACCCGAAGTTGATAAGAACATCTGACCTCCCCGTCAAGCATCTTTTAAACAAACAGGAATCGAACCCGAAGGCCGGCTCAACACGAAGTTTAGAGGAACATCTTACTTCATTGTCAAGCATCTGTTAAACAAACAGGCATCAAATCCGAAGGCCGACTCAACCCGAAGTTGAAAAGAACATCTGACCTCAACGTTAGGCATCTCTTAAACAAACAGGCATCGAACCCGAAGGGCGGCTCAACCTAAAGTTGATAAGAACATCTGACCTCGCCGTCCGGCATCTCTTAAACAAACAGGCATCGAACCCGAAGGCCGGCTAAACACGAAGTTGAGAGGAACATCTGACCTCGCCGTCAGGTATCTGTTAAAGAAACAGGCATCGAACCTGAAGGTCGGCTCAACATGAAGTTGAGAGGAACATTTGACTTCACTGTCAAGCATCTTTTAAACAAAGAGGCATCAAATCCGAAGGCCGGCTCAACACGAAGTTGTGAAGAACATCTGACCTCACCGTCAGGCATTTGTTAAACAAATAGGCATCGAACCCGAAGGGCGGCTCAACCCGAAGTTGATAAGAACATTAGACCTCTCCGTCAGGCATCTGTTAAACAAACAGGCATCGAACCCGAAGGCCGGCTCAACCCGAAGTTGAGAAGAACATTTGACCTCGCCGTTAGGCATCTGTTAAACAAACAGGCATCGAACCCGAAGGCCCCCTCAATCCTTAATTGAGAAGAACATCTGAACTCGCTATCAAACATCTGTTAAACAAACAGGCATCGAACTCGAAGGCCGGCTCAACTTGAAGTTGAGAAGAACATCTGACCTCACTGTCAGGCATCTGTTAAACAAATAGGCATCAAACCAAAAGGTCGGCACAACACAAAGTTAAGAAGAACATCTGACTTCGTTGTCAGGCATCTGTTAAACAAACAGGCATCGAACCCGAAGGTCGGCTCAACTCGAATTTGATAAGAACGTCTGACCAAGCTGTCAGGCATCTCTTAAACAAACAGCCATCGAACCCGAAGGGCGGCTCAACCCGAAGTTGATAAGAACATCTGACTTCGCCATCAGACATCTTTTAAACAAACAGGCATCGAACCCGAAGGCCGACTTAACACGAAGTTGAGAGGAACATCTGACCTCGCCGTCAGGCATCTATTAAACAAACAGGCATTGAACCTGAAGGTCGGCTCAACATGAAGTTGAGAGGAACATTTGACTTCACTGTCAAGCATCTGTTAAACAAACAGGCATCAAATCCGAAGGCCGGCTCAACCCGAAGTTGAGAAGAACATTTGACCTCTCCGCCAGGAATCTGTTAAACAAACAAGCATCGAACCCGAAGGGCGGCTCAATCCTTAATTGAGAAGAACATCTGACCTCGCCGTCAAACATCTGTTAAACAAACAGGCATCGAACTTGAAGGCCGACTCAACTTGAAGTTGAGAAGAACATCTGACCTCACCGTCAGGCATCTGTTAAACAAACAGGCATCGAACCCGAAGGCCGGCTCAACACGAAGTTGACAGGAACATCTGACATCGCCGTCAAGCATCTGTTAAACAAAAAGGTGTGGAACCCGAAGGCCGGCTCAACCCGAAGTTGAGAAGAACATCTGACCTCCCCGTCAGGCATCTGTTAAACAAACAGGCATCAAACCCGAAGGCCGTCTCAACCCTTAGTTGAGAAGAACATCTGATCTCGCCATCAAACATTTGTTAAACAAACAGGCATCGAACCCGAAGGGCGGCTCAACCCGAAGTTGATAAGAACATCTGACCTCCCCGTCAGGCATCTGTTAAACAAATAGGCATCGAACCCGAAGACCGGTTCAACACGAAGTTGATAGGAACATCTGACATCGACGTCAGGCATCTGTTAAACAAACAGGCATCAAATCTGAAGGCCGACTCAACCCGAAGTTGAAAAGAACATCTGACCTCAATGTCAGGCATATGTTAAAAAAATAGGCATTGAACCCGAAGGGCAGCTCAACCCGAAGTTGATAAGAACATCTGACCTCACCATCAGGCATCTCTTAAACAAACAGGCATCGAACCCGAATACCGGCTCAACACGAAGTTGAGAGGAACATCTGACCTCGCCGTCAGGCATCTGTTAAAGAAACAGGCATCGAACCTGAAGGTCGGCTCAACATGAAGTTGAGAGGAACATATGACTTCAATGTCAAGCATCTGTTAAAGAAACAGGCATCAAATCCGAAGGCCGACTCAACTCGAAGTTGAGAAGAACATCTGACCTCACCGTCAGGCATCTGTTAGACAAATAGGCATTGAAACCGAAGGGCGACTCAACCCGAAGTTGATAAGAACATTAGACCTCTCCGCTAGGCATCTGTTAAACAAACAGGCATCGAACCTGAAGGCCCTCTCAATCCTTAATTAAGAAGAAAATCTGACCTTGATGTCAAACATCTGTTAAACAAACAGGCATCGAACCCAAAGGCCGGCTCAACTTGACGTTGAGAAGAACATCTGACCTCACCGCCAGGCATCTGTTAAACAAACAGGCATCGAACCCGAAGCCCGACACAACACGAAGTTGAGAAGAACATCTGACTTTACCGTCAGGCATCTGTTAAACAAACAGGCATCGAACCCGAAGGCCGGCTCAACCCGAAGTTTATAAGAACATATGACCTCGCCGTCAGGCATCTCTTAAACAAACAGGCATCGAACCCGAAGGGCGGCTCAACCCGAAGTTGATAAAAACATCTGACTTCGCCGTCAGGCATCTTTTAAACAAACAGGCATCAAACCCGAAGGCCGGCTCAACCCAAAGTTGATAAGAACATTTGGCCTCGCTGTCAGGCATCTGTTAAACAAACAGGCATCGAACCCGAAGGCCGGCTCAACACGAAGTTGAGAGGAACATCTAACCTCTCCGTCAGTCATCTGTTAAACAAACAGGCATTGAACCTTACGGTCGGCTCAACATGAAGTTGAGATGAACATTTGACTTCACTGTCAAGCATCTGTTAAACAAATATGCATCGAATCCAAAGGTCGGCTCAACCCAAAGTTGAGAAGAACATATGACCTCTCTGTCAGGCATCTGTTAAACAAACAGGCATCGAACCCGAAGGGCGGCTCAACCAGAAGTTGATAAGTACATTAGACCTCTCCACTTGGCATCTGTTAAACAAACAGCCATCGAACCCGAAGGCCGGCTCAACCCGATGTTGAGAAGAACATTTGACCTCGCCATTAGGCATCTGTTAAACAAACAGGCATCAAATTCTAAGGTCTTCTCAAACCTTAATTAAGAAGAACATCTGACCTCGCTGTCAAACATATGTTAAACAAACAGGCATCGAACCCGAAGGCCGGCTCAACTTGAAGTTGAGAAGAACATCTGACCTCACCGTCAGGCATCTGTTAAACAAACAGGCATCGAACCCGAAGGGCGGCTCAACCCGAAGTTGAGAGGAACATCTGACCTCGCCGTCAGGCATCTGTTAAACAAACAAGCATCAAACCTGAAGGTCGGTTCAACATGAAGTTGATAGGAACATCTGACTTCAATGTCAAGCATATGTTAAAGAAACAGGCATAAAATCCGAAGGCCGACTCAACTCGAAGTTGAGAAGAACATCTGACCTCACCGTCAGGCATCTATTAAACAAATAGGCATTGAAGCCGAAGGGCGACTCAACCCGAAGTTGATAAGAACATTAGACCTCTCCGCCAGGCATCTATTAAACAAACAAGCATCGAACCTGAAGGCCCTCTCAATCCTTAATTAAGAAGAAAATCTGATCTCGCTTTCAAACATCTGTTAAACAAACAGGCATCGAACCCAAAGGCCGGCTCAACTTGACGTTGAGAAGAACATCTGACCTCACCGCCAGGCATCTGTTAAACAAACAGGCATCGAACCCGAAGCCCGGCACAACACGAAGTTGAGAAGAACATCTGACTTTGCCGTCAGGCATCTGTTAAACAAACAGGCATCGAACCCGAAGGCCGGCTCAACCCGAAGTTTATAAGAACATCTGACCTCTCCATCAGGCATCTCTTAAACAAACAGGCTTCGAACCCGAAGGGCGGCTCAACCCGAAGTTGATAAAAACATCTGACTTCGCCGTCAAGCATCTTTTAAACAAACAGGCATCGAACCCGAAGGCCGGCTCAACCCAAAGTTGATAAGAACATTTGGCCTCGCCGTGAGGCATCTGTTAAACAAACAGGGATCGAACCCGAAGGCCGGCTCAACACGAAGTTGAGAGGAACATCTGACCTCTCCGTCAGTCATCTGTTAAACAAACAGACGTTGAACCTCACGGTCGGCTCAACATGAAGTTGAGATGAACATTTGACTTCACTGTCAAGCATCTGTTAAACAAATATGCATCAAATCCGAAGGCCGGCTCAACCCGAAGTTGAGAAGAACATCTGACCTCTCTGTCAGGCATCGAACCCGAAGGGCGGCTCAACCAGAAGTTGATAAGAACATTAGACCTCTCCACTAGGCATCTGTTAAACAAACAGGCATCGAACCCGAAGGTCGGCTCAACCCGATGTTGAGAAGAACATTTGACCTCGCCATTAGGCATCTGTTAAACAAACAGGCATCAAACTCGAAGGTCTTCTCAAACCTTAATTAAGAAGAACATCTGACCTCGCTGTCAAACATATGTTAAACAAACAGGCATCGAACCCGAAGGCCGGCTCAACTTGAAGTTGAGAAGAACATCTGACCTCACCGTCAGGGATCTGTTAAACAAACAGGCATCGAACCCGAAGGGCGGCTCAACCCGAAGTTGATAAGAACATCTGACTTCGCCGTTAGGCATCTGTTAAACAAACAGGCATCGAACCCGAAGGCCAGCTCAACCCGAAGTTGATAAGAACATCTGATATCGCCATCAGGCATCTCTTAAACAAACAGGCATCGAACCCGAAGGCATCTCTTAAACAAAGAACATCTGACTTCGCCATCAGGCATCTGTTAAAAAAACAGGCATCGAACCCGAAGGGCGGCTCAACCCGAAGTTTAGAAGAACATTTGACCTCTCTGCCAGACATCTGTTAAACAAACAGGCATCGAATCCGAAGGCCGGCGCAATCCTTAATTGAGAAGAACATCTGACCTAGCCGTCAAACATCTGTTAAACAAGCAGGCATCGAACCCGAAGGCCGGCTCAACTTGAAGTTGAGTAGAACATCTGACCTCACCGCCAGGCATCTGTTAAACAAACAGGCATTAAACTAAACGATCGGCTCAACCCGAAGTTGAGAAGAACATCTGACCTCACCGTCATGCATCTGTTAAACAAACAGGCATCGAACCCAAAGGCCGACTCAACTTGAAGTTTAAAAGAACATCTGACCTCACTGTCAGGCATCTGTTAAACAAAAAGGCATCGAAACCGAAGGGCGGCTCAACCCGAAGTTGATAAGAACATCTGTCTTCGCTGTTAGGCATCTGTTAAACAAACAGGCATCGATCCCGAAGGCCAGCTCAACCATAAGTTGATAAGAACATCTGACCTCGCCGTTAGGCATCTGTTAAACAAACAGGCGACGAACCTGAAGGTCGGCTGAACATGAAGTTGAGAGGAACATTTGACTTCACTGTCAAGCATCTGTTAAATAAACAGGCATCAAATCCGAAGGCCGGCTCAACCCGAAGTTAAGAAGAACATCTGAACTCACTGTCATGCATCTGTTAAACAAACAGGCATCGAACCCGAAGGGCGGCTCAACCCGAACTTGATAAGAACATTAGAACTCTCCGCCAGGCATCTATTCAACAAATAGGCATCAAACCCCAAGGCCGGCTCAACCCGAAGTTGAGAATAACATCTGACCTCACCGTCAGGCATCTGTTAAACAAACAGGCATCGAACCCGAAGAGCGGCTCAACCCGAAGTTGATAAAAACATCTGACTTCGCCGTCAGGCATCTGTTAAAATAACAGGCATCGAAAACGAAGGGCGGCTCAACCCGTAGTTGAGAAGAACATTTGACCTATCCACCAGGCATCAAACCCGAAGTTGATAAGAACATCTGACTTCACCGTCAGGCATCTGTTAAACAAACAGGCATCGAACCCGAAGTTGAGAAGAACATCTGACGTCACCGTCAAGCATCTGTTAAACAAACAGGCATCGTACGCGAAGGCTGGCTCAACCCAAAGTTGAGAAGAATATTTGACCTCGCCGTTAGGCATCTGTTAAACAAACAGGCATCGAACCCGAAGGCCGTCTCAATCCTTAATTGAGAAGAACATCTAACCTCGCAGTCAAACATCTGTTAAACAAACAGGCATCGAACCCGAAGGTCGGCTCAACTTGAAGTTGAGAAGAACATCTGACCTCACCTTTAGGCATCTGCTAAACAAACAGGCATCGAACTCGAAGAGTGGCTTATCCCGAAGTTGATAAGAACATCTGATTTCGCCGTTATCCATCTGTTAAACAAACAGGCATCGAACCCGAAGGCCGGCTCAAACCAAAGTTGATAAGAACATCTGAGCTCGCCGTCAGGCATCTCTTAAATAAAATGGCATCGAACCCGAAGGCCGACTCAACACGAAGTTGAGAGGAACATCTGACCTCGCTATCAGGCATATGTTAAACAAACAGGCATCGAACCTGAAGGTCAGCTCAACATGAAGTTGAGAGGAACATTTGACTTCACTGTCAAGAATCTGTTAAACAAACAGGCATCAAATCGGAAGGTCGACTCAACCCGAAGTTGAGAAGAACATCTGACCTCACCCTCAGGCATCTGTTAAACAAACAGGCATCGAACCCGAAGGGCGGCTTAACCCAAAGTTGATAAGAACATATGACTTTGCCGTCAGGCATCTGTTAAACAAACAGGCATCGAACCCGAAGGGCGGCTCAACCCGAAGTTGAGAAGAACATCTCACATCACCGTCAGGTATCTGTTAAACAGACACGCATCGAACCCGATGGGAGGCTCAACCCGAAGTTGATAAGAACATTAGTCTTCTCTGCCAGGCATCTGTTAAACAAACAGGCATCAAACCGAAAGGCCGGCTCAACCCGAAGTTAAGAAGAACATCTGACCTCACCGTCAGGCATCTGTTAAACAAACAGGCATCGAACCCGAAGGGCGGCTCAACCCGAAGTTGATAACAACATCTGACTTCGCCATCAGGCATCTGTTAAAAAAACAGGCATCGAACCCGAAGGGCGGCTCAACCCGAAGTTTAGAAGAACATTTGACCTCTCCGCCAGACATCTGTTAAACAAACAGGCATCGAATCCGAAGGCCGGCGCAATCCTTAATTGAGAAGAACATATGACCTAGCCGTCAAACATCTGTTAAACAAGCAGGCATCGAACCCGAAGGCCGGCTCAACTTGAAGTTGAGTAGAACATCTGACCTCACCGCCAGGCATCTGTTAAACAAACAGGCATTAAACTAAACGATCGGCTCAACCCGAAGTTGAGAAGAACATCTGACCTCACCGTCATGAATCTGTTAAACAAACAGGCATCGAACCCGAAGGGCGGCTCAACCCGAAGTTGATAAGAACATTTGACCTCGCCGTCAGGCATCTCTTAAACAAACAGGCATCGAACCCGAAGGCTGGTTCAACACAAAGTTCAGAGGAACATCTGACCTCGTCGTTAGGCATCTGTTAAACAAACAGGCATCGAACCCGAAGGTCAGCTCAACCCGAAGTTGATAAGAACATCTGACCTCGCCGTCAGGCATCTGTTAAACAAACAGGCATCGAACCTGAATGTCGGCTCAACCCAAAGTTGAAAAGAACATCTGACCTCACCGACAGGCATTTGTTAAACAAACAGGCATCAAATCCGAAGGCCGGTTCAACCCGAAGTTGAGAAGAACATCTGACCTTACCGTCAGGCATCAAACCCGAAGGGCAGCTCAACCCGAAGTTGATAAGAACATTAGAACTATCTGCCAGGCATCTGTTAAACAAACAGACATCAAACCCAAAGGCCGGCTCAATCCGAAGTTGAGAAGAACATCTGACCTCACCGTCAGGCATCTGTGAAACAAACAGGCATCGAACCCGAAGGAAGGCTCAACCCGAAGTTGATAAGAACATCTGACTTCGCCGTCAGGCATCTATTAAACAAACAGGCATCGAACCTGAAGGGCGGCTCAACCCGAAGCTGAGAAGAACATTTGACCTCTCCACCAGGCATATGTTAAACAAACAGGCATCGAACTCGAAGGCCAGCTCAATCCTTAATTGAGAAGAACATCTGACCTCGCCGTCAAACATTTGTTAAACAAACAGGCATCGAACCCGAAGGCCGACTCAACTTGAAGTTGAGAAGAACATCTGACCTCACCGCCAAGCATCTGTTAAACAAACAAGCATAAAACCCAAAGGCCAACTCAACCCGAAGTTGAGAACAACATCTGACCTCACCGTCAGGCATCTGTTAAACAAACAGGCATTGAACCCGAAGTTGATAAGAACATCTGACTTCGCCGTCTGGCACCTGTTAAACATACAGGCATTGAACCCGAAGGGCGGCTCAACCCGAAGTTGATAAGAACATCTGAATTCGCCATCAGGCATCTGTTAAAAAACAAGCATCGAACCAGAAGGGCGGCTCAACCCGAAGTTGAGAAGAACATTTGGCCTCTCCACCAGGCATCTGTTAAACAAACAGGCATCGAACCCGAAGGCCGGCTCAATCCTTAATTGAGAAGAACATCTGACCTCGCCGTCAAACATCTGTTAAACAAACAGGCATCGAACCCGAAGGCCGGCTCAACACGAAGTTGAGAGCAACATCTGACCTCGCCGTCAGGCATCTGTTAAACAAAAAGGAGTGGAACTCGCAGGCCGGCTCAACCCGAAGTTGAGAAGAACATTTGACCTCCCCGTCAGTAATCTGTTAAACAAACAGGCATCGAACCCGAAGGGCGGCCCAACCCGAAGTTGATAGGAACATCTGACCTCCCCGTCAGGCATCTGTTAAACAAACAGGCATCGAATCCGATGGTCGGCTCAACACGAAGTTGAGAGGAACATCTGACTTCGACGTCAGGCATCTGTTAAATAAACAGGTATCAAATCCGAAGGCCGGCTCAACCCAAAGTTGAGAGGGACATCTGACTTCACTGTCGAGCATATGTTAAACAAACAGGCATCAAATTCGAAGGCCGACTCAACCCGAAGTTGAAAAGAACATCTGACCTAAACGTCAGGCATCTGTTAAAAAAACAGGCATCGAACCCGAAGGGCGGCTCAACCCGAAGTTGATAAGAACATCTGACCTCGCTGTCAGACATCTCTTAAACAAACAGGCATCGAACCCCGAAGGCCGGCTCAACACGAAGTCGAGAGGTACATCTGACCTCGTCGTCAGGAATCTGTTAAACAAATAGGCATCGAACCTGAAGGTCGGCTCAAAATGAAGTTGAGAGGAACATTTGACTTCACTGTCAAGCATCTGTTAAACAAACAGGCATCAAATCCGAAGGCCGGCTCAATCCGAAGATGAGAAGAACATCTGACCTCACTGTCAGGCATCTGTTAAACAAATAGGCATCGAACCCGAAGTTGATAAGAACAATAGACCTGTCCGTCAGGCATCTGTTAAACAAACAGGTATCGAACCCGAAAGCCGGCTCAACCCAAAGTTGAGTAGAACATTTGACCTCGCCGTTAGGCATTTGTTAAACAAACAGGCATCGAACTCGAAGGCCCTCTCAATCCTTAATTGAGAAGAACATCTGACCTCGCCATCAAACATCTGCTAAACAAACAGGCATCGAACCCGAAGGCCGGCTCAACCGGAAGTTGATAAGAACATCTGACCTCGCCGTCATACATCTCTTAAACAAACAGGCATCGAACCCGAAGGCCGGCACAACACGAAGTTGAGAGGAATATCTAACCTCGCTGTCAGGCATCGGTTAAACAAACAGGCATCGAACCTGAAGGTCGGCTCAACATGAAGATGAGAGGAACATTTGACTTCACTGTCAAGCATCTGTTAAACAAACAGGCATCAAATCCGAAGGCCGGCTCAACCCGAAGTTTAGAAGCACATCTGACCTCACCGTTAGCCATCTGTTAAACAAACAGGCGTCGAACCCGTAGGGCGGCTCAACCCGAAGTTGAGAAGAAGATTAGACCTCTCCGCCAGGAATCTGTTAAACAAACAGGCATCAAACCCAAAGGCCGGCTCAACCCGGAGTTGAGAAGAACATCTGACCTTACCGTCAGGCATCTGTTAAACAAACAGGCATCGAACCCGAAGGGCGGCTCAACCCGAAGTTGATAAGAATATTTGACTTCGCCGTCAGGCATCTGTTAAACAAACAGGCATCGAACCCGAAGGCCGGCTCAACACGAAGTTGAGAGGAACATCTGACCTCACCGTCAGGCATCTGTTAAACAAACAGGCACCGATCCTGAAGGTCGGCTCAACATGAAGTTGAGAGGAACATTTGACTTCACTGTCAAACATCTGTTAAACAAACAGGCATCAAATCCGAAAGCCGGCTCAACCCGAAGTTGAGAAGAACATCTGACCTCGCCGTTAGGCATCTGTTAAACATTTAGACATCGAACCTCTCAACTTCGGGTTGAGCCGGCCTTCGGGTTCGATGACTGTTTGTTTAACAGATGCCTAACGGCGAAGTCAGATGTTCTTATTAACTTCGGGTTGAGCCACCCTTCGGGTTCGATCCCTGTTTGTTTAGCAGATGCCTTACGGTCAGGTCAGATGTTCTTCTCAACATCATGTTGAGTAGGCCTTCGGGTTCGATTCCTGTTTGTTTAACAGATGTTTGACGGCGAGGTCAGATGTTCTTCTCAATTAAGGATAGAGACGACCTTCGGGTTCGATTCCTGTTTGTTTAACAGATGCCTAACAGCGAGGTCAAATGTTTTTCTCAACTTCGGGTTGAGCCGGCCTTCGGGTTCGATGCCTGTTTGTTTAACAGATGCCTGACAGTGAGGTCAGATGTTCTTCTCAACTTCGGGTTGAGCCGCCCTTGGGGTTCAATGCCTGTTTGTTTAACAGGTGCCTGACGGCGAAGTCAGATGTTCTTATCAACTTCGGGTTCAATGCCTGTTTGTTTAAAAGGTGCCTGACGGTGAGGTCAGATGTTCTTCTCAACTTCGGGTTGAGCCGACCTTTGGGTTTCATGCCTGTTTGCTTAACAGATGCTTGGCGGTAAGGTCAGATGTTCTTCTCAACATTAAGTTGAGTCGGCCTTCGGGTTTGATGCCTGTTTGTTTAACAAATGTTTGACAGCGAGGTCAGATGTTCTTCTCAATTAAGGATTGAGCCGGCCTTCGGGTTTGATGCCTGTTTGTTTAACAGATGCCTGGGGGAGAGGTCAAATGTTCTTCTCAGCTTCAGGTTGAGCCGCCCTTCGGGTTCGATGCCTGTTTGTTTAACAGATGCCTAACGGTGAGGTCAGATGTTCTTCTCAACTTCGGGTTGAGCCGGCGTTTGGGTTTGATGCCTGTTTGTTTAACAGATGCCTGGCAGATAGTTCTAATGTTCTTATCAACTTCGGGTTGAGCCGCCCTTCGGGTTCGATGCCTTTTTCTTTAACAGATGCCTGGCGGTGAGGTCAGATGTTCTTCTTAACTTCGGGTTGAGCCGGCCTTCGGATTTGATGCTTGTTTGTTTAACAGATGCTTGACAGTGAAGTCAAATGTTCCTCTCAACTTCATGTTGAGCCGATATTCAGGTTTGATGCCTGTTTGTTTAACAGATGCCTGACGGCGAGGTCAGATGTTCTTATCAACTTCGGGTTGAGCTGGCCTTCGGGTTCGATGCCTATTTGTTTAACAGATGCCTAACGGTGAAGTTAGATGTTCTTACCAACTTCGGGTTGAGCCGCCCTTCGGGTTCGACGCCTGTTTGTTTAACAGATACCTGATGGTGAGGTCAGATGTTCTTCTCAACTTCAAGTTGAGCCGGCCTTCGGGTTCGATGCCTGTTTGTTTAACAGATGCCTGACGGTGAGGTCAGATGTTCTTCTCAACTTCGGGTTGAGCCAACCTTCGGATTTGATGCCTGTGTGTTTAACAGATGCTTGACAGTGAAGTCAAATGTTCCTCTCAACTTCATGTTGAGCCGACCTTCAGGTTTGATGCCTGTTTGTTTAACAGATGCCTAACGGCGAGGTCAGATGTTCCTCTCAACTTCGTGTTGAGCCGGCCTTCGTGTTTGATGCCCGTTTGTTTAAGAGATGCCTGACGGCGAGGTCAGATGTTCTTATCAACTTCTGGTTGAGTCGGTCTTTGGGTTTGATATCTGTTTGTTTAACAAATGCCTGGCGGAGAGGTTTAATGTTCTTATCAACTTCGCGTTGAGCCGCCCTTCGGGTTCGATGCCTGTTTGTTTTAAAGATGCCTGACGGTGAGGTCAGATGTTCTTCTCAACTTCGGGTTGAGCCGGCCTTCGGATTTGATGCCTGTTTGTTTAACAGATGCTTGACAGTTAAGTCAAATGTTCCTCTCAACTTCGGGTTCGATGCCTATTTGTTTAAGAAATGCTTGACGGCGAAGTCAGATGTTCTTATCAACTTCGGGTTGAGCTGGCCTTCAGGTTCGATGCCTGTTTGTTTAACAGATGCCTAACAACGAAGTCAGATGTTCTTATCAACTTCGGGTTGAGCCGCCCTTCGGGTTCGATGCCTGTTTGTTTAACAAATGCCTGACGGTGAGGTCAGATGTTCTTCTCAACTTCAAGTTGAGTCGGCCTTCGGGTTCGATGCCTGTTTGTTTAACAGATGTTTGACGGCGAGGTCAGATGTTCTTCTCAATTAAGGATTGAGACGGCCTTCGGATTTGATGCCTGTTTGTTTAAAAGATGCCTAACGGCGAGGTCAAATGTTCTTCTCAACTTCTGGTTGAGCCGGCCTTTGGGTTCGATGCCTGTTTGTTTAACAGATGCCTGATGGAGAGGTCTAGTTTTCTTATCAACTTTGGGTTGTGCCGCCCTTCGGATTCGATGCCTGTTTGATTAATAGATGCCTGACGGTAAGGACAGATGTTCTTCTCAACTTCGGGTTGAGCCGACCTTCGGATTTGATACCTGTTTTTTTAATAGATGCTTGACAGTGATGTCAAATGTACTTCTCAACTTCATGTTGAGCCGACATTCAGGTTCTATGCCTGTTTGTTTAACAGATGCCTGACAGCGAGATCAGATGTTCTTATCAACTAAGGGTTGAGCTAGCCTTCGGGTTCGATGCCTGTTTGTTTAACAGATGCCTAACGGCGAATTCACATGTTCTTATCAACTTCGGGTTTAGCCGCCCTTCGGGTTCGACTCCTGTTTGTTTAACAGATGCCTGACGGTGAGGTCAGATGTTCTTCTCAACTTCAAGTTGAGCCGGCCTTCGAGTTCGATGCCTGTTTGTTTAACAGATGCCTGACGGTGAGGTCAGATGTTCTTCTCAACTTCGGGTTTAGCCGGCCTTCGGATTTGACGCCTGTTTGTTTAACAGATGCTTGAGAGTGAAGTCAAATGTTCCTCTCAACTTCATGTTGAGCCGACCTTCCGGTTTGATGCCTATTTGTTTAACAGATGCCTAACGGCGAGGTCAGATGTTCCTCTCAACTTCGTGTTGAGTCGGCCTTCGGGTTCGATGTCTGTTTATTTAAGAGATGCCTGACGGCGAGGTCAGATATTCCTATCAACTTCTGGTTGAACCGACCTTTGGGTTTGATGCCTGTTTGTTTAACAGATTCCTGGCGGAGAGGTCTAATGTTCTTATCAACTTCGGGTTGAGCCGCCCTTCGGGTTCGATGCCTTTTTCTTTAACAGATGCCTGACGGTGAGGTCAGATGTTCTTCTCAACTTCGGGTTGAGCCGGCCTTCGTATTTGATGCCTGTTTGTTTAACAGATGCTTGACAGTGAAGTCAAATGTTCCTCTCAACTTCATGTTGAGCCGACCTTCAGGTTCGATGCCTGTTTGTTTAACAGATGCCTGACGGCGAGGTCAGATGTTTTTCTCAACTTCGTGTTGAGCCGGCCTTCGAGTTCGATGCCTATTTGTTTAAGAGATGCCTGACGGTGATGTCAGATTTTCTTATCAACTTCGGGTTGAGCTAGCCTTCAGGTTCGATGCCTGTTTGTTTAACAGATGCCTAACAGCGAAATCAGATGTTCTTATCAACTTCGGGTTGAGCCGCCCTTCGGGTTCGATGCCTGTTTATTTAACAGATGCCTGACGGTGAGGTCAGATGTTCTTCTCAACTTCAAGTTGAGCCGGCCTTCGGGTTCGATGCCTGTTTGTTTAACAGATGTTTGACGGCGAGGCCAGATGTTCTTCTCAATTAAGGATTGACACGGCCTTCGGGTTTGATGCCTGTTTGTTTAACAGATGCCTAACGGCGAGGTCAAATGTTCTTCTCAACTTCAGGTTGAGCCGGCCTTCGGGTTCGATGCCTGTTTGTTTAACAGATGCCTGGTGGATAGGTCTAATGTTCTTATCAACTTTGGGTTATGCCGCCCTTCGGGTTCGATGCCTGTTTGGTTAACAGATACCTGACGGTGAGGTCAGATGTTCTTCTCAACTTCGGGTTGAGCCGACCTTTGGATTTGATGCCTGTTTTTTTAACAGATGCTTGACAGTGATGTCAAATGTTCCTCTCAACTTCATGTTGAGCCGACATTCAGGTTCGATGCCTGTTTGTTTAACAGATGCCTGACGGCGAGGTCAGATGTTCCTATCAACTTCGGGTTGAGCTGGCCTTCGGGTTCGATGCCTGTTTGTTTAATAGATGCCTAACGGCGAAATCAGATGTTCTTATCAACTTCGGGTTAAGCCGCCCTTCGGGTTCGACGCATGTTTGTTTAATAGATGCCTGATGGTGAGGTCAGATGTTCTTCTCAACTTCAAGTTGAGCCGGTCTTCGGGTTCGATGCCTGTTTGTTTAACAGATGCCTGACGGTGAGGTCAGATGTTCTTCTCAACTTCGGGTTGAGCCGGCCTTCGGATTTGATGCCTGTTTGTTTAACAGATGCTTGACAGTGAAGTCAAATGCTCCTCTCAACTTCATGTTGAGCCGACCTTCCGATTTGATGCCTGTTTGTTTAACAGATGCCTAACGGAGAGGTCAGATGTTCCTCTCAACTTCGTGTTGAGCCGGCCTTCGGGTTCGATATCTGTTTGTTTAAGAGATGCCTGACGGCGAGGTCAGATGTTCTTATCAACTTCTGGTTGAGCCGGCCTTTGGGTTTGATGCCTGTTTGTTTAACAGATGCCTGGAGGAGAGGTCTAATGTTCTTATCAACTACGGATTGAGCCGCCCTTCGGGTTCGATGCCTTTTTGTTTAACAGATGCCTGACGGTGAGGTCAGATGTTCTTCTCAACTTTGGGTTGAGCCGGCCTTCAGATTTGATGCCTGTTTGTTTAACAGATGCTTGACAGTGAAGTCAAATGTTCCTCTCAACTTCATTCTGAGCCGACCTTCAGGTTCGATGCCTGTTTGTTTAATAGATGCCTGACGGCGAGGTCAGATGTTTTTCTCAACTTCGTGTTGAGCCGGCCTTCGAGTTCGATGCCTATTTGTTTAAGAGATGCCTGACGGTGATGTCAGATGTTCTTATAAACTTCGGGTTGAGCTAGCCTTCAGGTTCGATGCCTGTTTGTTTAACAGATGCCTAACGGCGAAATCAGATGTTCTTATCAACTTCGGGTTGAGCCGCCCTTCGGGTTCGATGCCTGTTTATTTAACAGATGATTGACGGTGAGGTCAGATGTTCTTCTCAACTTCAAGTTGAGCCGGCCTTCGGGTTCGATGCCTGTTTGTTTAACAGATGTTTGACGGCGAGGCCAGATGTTCTTCTCAATTAAGGATTGACACGGCCTTCGGGTTTGATGCCTGTTTGTTTAACAGATGCCTAACAGCGAGGTCAAATGTTCTTCTCAACTTCGGGTTGAGCCGGCCTTCGGGTTCGATGCCTGTTTGTTTAACAGATGCCTGGTGGAGAGGTCTAATGTTCTTATCAACTTTGGGTTGTGCCGCCCTTCGGGTTCGATGCCTGTTTGGTTAACAGATGCCTGACGGTGAGGTCAGATGTTCTTCTCAACTTCGGGTTGAGCCGACCTTTGGATTTGATGCCTGTTTTTTTAACAGATGCTTGACAGTGATGTCAAATGTTCCTCTCAACTTCATGTTGAGCCGACATTCAGGTTCGATGCCTGTTTGTTTAACAGATGTCTGACGGCGAGGTCAGATGTTCCTATCAACTTCGGGTTGAGTTGGCCTTCGGGTTCGATGCTTGTTTGTTTAACAGATGCCTAACGGCGAAGTCAGATGTTCTTATCAACTTCGGGTTGAGCCGCCCTTCGGGTTCGATGCATGTTTGTTTAATAGATGCCTGACGGTGAGGTCAGATGTTCTTCTCAACTTCAAGTTGAGCCGGTCTTCGGGTTCGATGCCTGTTTGTTTAACAGATGCCTGACGGTGAGGTCAGATGTTCTTCTCAACTTCGGGTTGAGCCGGCCTTCAGATTTGATGCCTGTTTGTTTAACAGATGCTTGACAGTGAAGTCAAATGCTCCTCTAAACTTCATGTTGAGCCGACCTTCCGGTTTGATGCCTGTTTGTTTAACAGATGCCTAACGGAGAGGTCAGATGTTCCTCTCAACTTCGTGTTGAGCCGGCCTTCGGGTTCGATATCTGTTTGTTTAAGAGATGCCTAACAGCGAGGTCAGATGTTCTTATCAACTTCTGGTTGAGCCGGCCTTTGGGTTTGATGCCTGTTTGTTTAACAGATGCCTGGAGGAGAGGTCTAATGTTCTTATCAACTACGGATTGAGCCGCCCTTCAGGTTCGATGCCTTTTTGTTTAACAGATGCCTTACGGTGAGGTCAGATGTTCTTCTCAACTTCGGGTTGAGCCGGCCTTTAGATTTGATGCCTGGTTGTTTAACATATGCTTGACAGTGAAGTCAAATGTTCCTCTCAACTTCATGTTGAGCTGAACTTCAGGTTCAATGCCTGTTTGTTGAACAGATGCCTGACGGCGAGGTCAGATGTTTCTCTCAACTTTGTGTTGAGCCGGCCTTCGGGTTCGATGCCTATTTGTTTAAGAGATGCCTGACGGCAATGTCAGATGTTCTTATCAACTTTGGGTTGAGCTGGCGTTCAGGTTCGATGCCTGTTTGTTTAACAGATGCCTAACAACAAACTCAGATGTTCTTATCAACATCGGGTTGAGCCGCTCTTCGGGTTCGGTGCCTGTTTGTTTAACAGATGCCTGACGGTGAGGTCAGATGTTCTTCTCAACTTCAAGTTGAGCCGGCCTTCGGGTTCGATGCCTGTTTGTTTAACAGATGTTTGACGGCGAGGCCAGATGTTCTTCTCAATTAAGGATTGACACGGCCTTCGGGTTTGATGCCTGTTTGTTTAACAGATGCCTAACGGCGAGGTCAAATGTTCTTCTCAACTTCGGGTTGAGCCGGCCTTCGGGTTCGATTCCTGTTTGTTTAACAGATGCCTGGTGGAGAGGTCTAATGTTCTTATCAACTTTGGGTTGTGCCGCCCTTCGGGTTCGATGCCTGTTTGGTTAACAGATGCCTGACAGTGAGGTCAGATGTTCTTCTCAACTTCGGGTTGAGCCGACCTTTGGATTTGATGCCTGCTTTTTTAACAGATGCTTGACAGTGATGTCAAATGTTCCTCTCAACTTCATGTTGAGCCGACATTCAGGTTCGATGCCTGTTTGTTTAACAGATGCCTGACGGCGAGGTCAGATGTTCCTATCAACTTCGGTTTGAGCTGGCCTTCGGGTTCGATGCCGGTTTGTTTAACAGATGCCTAACAGCGAAGTCAGATGTTCTTATCAACTTCGGGTTGAGCCGCCCTTCGGGTTCGACGCATGTTTGTTTAATAGATGCCTGACGGTGAGGTCAGATGTTCTTCTCAACTTCAAGTTGAGCCAGTCTTCAGGTTCGATGCCTGTTTGTTTAACAAATGCCTGACGGTGAGGTCAGATGTTCTTCTCAACTTCGGGTTGAGTCGGCCTTCGGATTTGATGCCTGTTTGTTTAACAGATGCTTGACAGTGAAGTCAAATGCTCCTCTAAACTTCATGTTGAGCCGACCTTCCGGTTTGATGCCTGTTTGTTTAACAGATGCCTAACGGCGAGGTCAGATGTTCCTATCAACTTCGTGTTGAGCCGGCCTTCGGGTTCGATATCTGTTTGTTTAAGAGATGCCTAACGGCGAGGTCAGATGTTCTTATCAACTTCTGGTTGAGCCGGCCTTTGGGTTTGATGCCTGTTTGTTTAACAGATGCCTGGAGGAGAGGTCTAATGTTCTTATCAACTACGGATTGAGCCGCCCTTCGGGTTCAATGCCTTTTTGTTTAACAGATGCCTGACGGTGAGGTCAGATGTTCTTCTCAACTTCGGGTTGAGCCGGCCTTCAGATTTGATGCCTGTTTGTTTAACATATGCTTGACAGTGAAGTCAAATGTTCCTCTCAACTTCATGTTGAGCTGAACTTCAGGTTCAATGCCTGTTTGTCGAACAGATGCCTGACGGCGAGGTCAGATGTTTCTCTCAACTTCGTGTTGAGCCGGCCTTCGGGTTCGATGCCTATTTGTTTAAGAGATGCCTGACGGCAATGTCAGATGTTCTTATCAACTTTGGGTTGAGCTGGCGTTCAGGTTCGATGCCTGTTTGTTTAACAGATGCCTAACAGCAAACTCAGATGTTCTTATCAACTTTGGGTTGAGCCGCCCTTCGGGTTCGATGCCTGTTTGTTTAACAGATGCCTGACGGCGAGGTCAGATGTTCTTCTCAACTTCAAGTTGAGCCGGCCTTCGGGTTCGATGCCTTTTTGTTTAACAGATGCCTGGTGGAGAGGTCTAATGTTCTTATCAACTTTGGGTTGTGCCGCCATTTGGGTTCGATGCCTGTTTGATTAACAGATGCCTGACAGTAACGTCAGATGTTCTTATCAACTTCAGGTTGAGCCGACCTTCGGATTTGATGCCTGTTTTTTTAACAGATGCTTGACAGTGATGTCAAATGTTCCTCTCAACTTCATGTTGAGCCGACATTCAGGTTCGATGCCTGTTTGTTTCACATATGCCAGACGGCGAGGTCAGATGTTCCTATCAACTTCGGGTTGAGCTGGCCTTCGGGTTCGATGCCTGTTTGTTTAACAGATGCCTAACGGCGAAGTCAGATGTTCTTATCAACTTCGGGTTGAGCCGCCCTTCGGGTTCGACGCCTATTTGTTTAACAGATTCCTGACGGTGAGGTCAGATGTTCATCTCAACTTCAAGTTGAGACGGCCTTCGGGTTCGATGCCTGTTTGTTTAACAGATGCTTGAAGGTGAGGTCAGATGTTCTTCTCAACTTCGGGTTGAGCCGGCCTTCCGATTTGATGCCTGTTTGTTTAACAGATGCTTGAGAGTGAAGTCAAATGTTCCTCTCAACTTCATGTTGAGCCGACCTTCAGGTTTGATGCCTGTTTGTTTAACAGATGCCTAACGGCGAGGTCAGATGTTCCTCTCAACATCGTGTTGAGCCGGGCTTCGGGTTCGATGTCTGTTTGTTTAAGAGATGCCTGACAGCGAGGTCAGATGTTCTTATCAACTTCTGGTTGAGCCGGCCTTTGGGTTTGATGCCTGTTTGTTTAACAAATGCTTTGCAGAGAGGTCTAATGTTCTTATCAACTTCGGGTTGAGCCGCCATTCGGGTTCGATACCTGTTTGTTTAACAGATGCTTGACGGTGAGGTCAGATGTTCTTTTCAACTTCGGGTTGAGCCGGCCTTTGGATTTGATGCCTGTTTGTTTAACAGATGCTTGACAGTGAAGTCAAATGTTCCTCTCAACTTCATGTTGAGCCGACCTTCAAGTTCGGTACCTGTTTGTTTAACAGATGCCTGACGGCGAGGTCAGATGTTCCTCTCAACTTCGTGTTGAGTCGGCCTTCGGGTTCGATGCCTATTTGTTTAAGAGATGCCTGACGGCGATGTCAGATATTCTTATCAACTTCAGGTTGAGCTGGCCTTCGGGTTCGATGCCTGTTTGTTTAACAGATGAGTGACGGCGAAGTCAGATGTTCTTATCAACTTCGGGTTGAGCCGCGCTTTGGGTTTGATGCCTGTTTGTTTAAGAGATGCCTGACGGCGAGGTCAGATGTTCTTATAAAATTCGGGTTGAGCCGGCCTTCGGGTTCGATGCCTGTTTGTTTAACAGATGAGTGACGGCGAAGTCAGATGTTCTTCTCAACTTCGTGTTGTGCCGGCCATCGGGTTCGATGCCTGTTTGTTTAACAAATGCCTGACAGTGATGTCCGATGTTCTTCTCAACTTCAAGTTGAGCCGGCCTTCGGGTTCGATGCATGTTTGTTTAACAGATGTTTGACGGCGAGGTCAGATGTTATTCTCAATTAAGGATTGAGACAGCCTTCCGGTTTGATGCCTATTTGTCTAACAGATGCCTAACGGCGAGGTCTAATGTTCTTATCAACTTCGGGTTGTGCCGCCCTTCAGGTTCGATGCCTGTTTGTTTAACAGATGCCTAACGGTGAGGTCAGATGTTCTTCTCAACTTTGGGTTGAGCCGGCCTTCAGATTTGATGCCTGTTTTTATAACAGATGCTTGACAGTGAAGTCAAATGTTCCTCTCAACTTCATGTTGAGCCGACCTTGAGGTTCAATGCCTGTTTGTTTAACAGATGCCTGACTGCGAGGTCAGATGTTCCTCTCAACTTCGTTTTGAGCCGGCCTTCGGGTTCGATGCCTGTTTGTTTAACAGATGCCTGACAGCGAGGTCAAATGTTCTTATCAACTTTGGGTTGAGCCGGCCTTCGGGTTCGATGCCTGTTTGTTTAACAGATGCCTGACGGTGAAGTCAGATGTTCTTATCAACTTCGGGTTGAGCCGCCCTTCGGGTTCGATGCCTGTTTGTTTAAGAGATGCCTGACGGTGAGGTCAGATGTTCTTATAAACTTCGGGTTGAGCCGGCCTTCGGGTTCGATGCCAGTTTGTTTAACAGATGCCTGACGGCGAAGTCAGATGTTCTTCTGAACTTCGTGTTGTGTCGGCCTTCGGGTTCGATGCTTGTTTGTTTATCAGATGCCTGACGGTGAGGTCCGATGTTCTTCTCAACTTCAAGTTGAGTCGGCCTTCGGGTTCGATGCCTATTTGTTTAACAGATGTTTGACAGCGAGGTCAGATGTTCTTCTCAATTAAGGATTGAGAGGGCCTTTAGATTCGATGCCTGTTTATTTAACAGATGCCTGGCGGAGAGGTCTAATGTTCTTATCAACTTCGGGTTGAGCCGCCCTTCGGGTTGGATGCCTATTTGTTTAACAAATGCCTGACGGTGAGGTCAGATGTTCTTCTCAACTTCGGGTTGAGCCGGCCTTCGGATTTGATGCCTGTTTGTTTAACAGATGCTTTATAGTAAAGTCAAATGTTCCTCTCAACTTCATGTTGAGCCGACCTTCAGGTTCGATGCCTGTTTGTTTAACAGATGCCTGAAGGCGAGGTCAGATGTTCCTCTCAACTTCGTGTTGAACCGGCCTTCGAGTTCGATGCCTGTTTGTTTAAGAGATGCGTGACGGCGAGGTCAGATGTTCTTATCAACTTCAGGTTGAGCCGCCCTTCGGGTTCGATGCCTGTTTGTTTAACAGATGCCTGACGGTGAAGACAGATGTTCTTATCAACTTCGGATTGGGCCGCCCTTCGGGTTCGATGCCTGTTTGTTTAACAGATGCCTGACGGTGAGGTCAGATGTTCTGGTCAACTTCAAGTTGAGCCGGCCTTCGGGTTCGATGCCTGTTTGTTTAACAGATGCTTGACAGCGAGGTCAGATGTTCTTCTCAATTAAGGATTGAGACGGCCTTCGGGTTTGATGCTTGTTTGTTTAACAGATGCCTAACGGCGAGGTCAAATGTTCTTCTCAACTGCGGGTTGAGCCGACCTTCGGGTTCGATGCCTGTTTGTTTAACAGATGTCTGGCAGAGAGGTCTAATGTTCTTATCAAATTCGGTTTGAGCCGCCCTTCGGGTTCGATGCCTGTTTGTTTTACAGATGTCTGACGGTGAGGTCAGATGTTCTTCTCAACTTCGGGATGAGCCAACCTATAGATTTGATGCCTGTTTATTCAACATAGGCTTGACAGTGAAGTCAAATGTTCCTCCAAACTTTATGTTGAGCCTACCTTCAGGTTCGATGCCTGTTTGTTTAACAGATGCCTGACGGAGAGGTCAGATGTTCCTCTCAACTTCGTGTTAAGCCGGCCTTCGGGTTCGATGCCTGTTTGTTTAACAGATGCCTGACAGCGAGGTCAGATGTTCTTATCAACTTCGGGTTGAGCCGGCCTTCGGGTTTGATGCCTGTTTGTTAAACAGATGCCTGACGGCGAAGTCAGATGTTCTTATCAACTTCGGGTTGAGCCGCCCTTCGGGTTCGATGCCTGTTTGTTTAACAGATGCCTGACGGTGAGGTCTGATTTTCTTCTCAACTTCGTGTTGAACCGGCCTTCGAGTTCGATGCTTGTTTGTTTAACAGATGCCTGGCGGCGAGGTCAGATGTTCTTATCAACTTCGGGTTGAGTCGGCCTTTGGGTTTAATACCTGTTAGTTTAACAGATGCCTGACGGCGATGTCAGATCTTCCTCTCAATTTCGTGTTGAGTCGGCCTTCGGGTTCGATGCCTGTTTGTTTAACAGATGCCTGATGGTGATGTCAGATGTTTTTCTCAACTTCGTGTTGTACCGGCCTTTGGGTTCGATGCCTGTTTGTTTAACTAATGCCTGATGGGGAGGTCAGATGTTCCTCTCAACTTCAAGGTGAGCCAGCGTTCGGGTTCGATACCTATTTGTTTAACAGATGTTTGACAGCGAGGTCAGATATTCTTCTCAACTAAGGGTTCAGACGGCCTTCGGGTTTGATGCCTAATTGTTTAACAGATGCCTGACTGCGAGGTCAGATGTTCCTCTCAACTTCGTTTTGAGCCGGCCTTCGGGTTCGATGCCTGTTTGTTTAACAGATGCCTGACAGCGAGGTCAAATGTTCTTATCAACTTTGGGTTGAGCCGGCCTTCGGGTTCGATGCCTGTTTGTTTAACAGATGCCTGACGGTGAAGTCAGATGTTCTTATCAACTTCGGGTTGAGCCGCCCTTCGGGTTCGATGCCTGTTTGTTTAAGAGATGCCTGACGGTGAGGTCAGATGTTCTTATAAACTTCGGGTTGAGCCGGCCTTCGGGTTCGATGCCAGTTTGTTTAACAGATGCCTGACGGCGAAGTCAGATGTTCTTCTGAACTTCGTGTTGTGTCGGCCTTCGGGTTCGATGCTTGTTTGTTTATCAGATGCCTGACGGTGAGGTCCGATGTTCTTCTCAACTTCAAGTTGAGTCGGCCTTCGGGTTCGATGCCTATTTGTTTAACAGATGTTTAACAGCGAGGTCAGATGTTCTTCTCAATTAAGGATTGAGAGGGCCTTTAGATTCGATGCCTGTTTATTTAACAGATGCCTGGCGGAGAGGTCTAATGTTCTTATCAACTTCGGGTTGAGCCGCCCTTCGGGTTGGATGCCTATTTGTTTAACAAATGCCTGACGGTGAGGTCAGATGTTCTTCTCAACTTCGGGTTGAGCCGGCCTTCGGATTTGATGCCTGTTTGTTTAACAGATGCTTTATAGTAAAGTCAAATGTTCCTCTCAACTTCATGTTGAGCCGACCTTCAGGTTCGATGCCTGTTTGTTTAACAGATGCCTGAAGGCGAGGTCAGATGTTCCTCTCAACTTCGTGTTGAACCGGCCTTCGAGTTCGATGCCTGTTTTTTTAAGAGATGCGTGACGGCGAGGTCAGATGTTCTTATCAACTTCAGGTTGAGCCGCCCTTCGGGTTCGATGCCTGTTTGTTTAACAGATGCCTGACGGTGAAGACAGATGTTCTTATCAACTTCGGATTGGGCCGCCCTTCGGGTTCGATGCCTGTTTGTTTAACAGATGCCTGACGGTGAGGTCAGATGTTCTGGTCAACTTCAAGTTGAGCCGGCCTTCGGGTTCGATGCCTGTTTGTTTAACAGATGCTTGACAGCGAGGTCAGATGTTCTTCTCAATTAAGGATTGAGACGGTCTTCGGGTTTGATGCTTGTTTGTTTAACAGATGCCTAACGGCGAGGTCAAATGTTCTTCTCAACTGCGGGTTGAGCCGACCTTCGGGTTCGATGCCTGTTTGTTTAACAGATGTCTGGCAGAGAGGTCTAATGTTCTTATCAACTTCGGTTTGAGCCGCCCTTCGGGTTCGATGCCTGTTTGTTTTACAGATGTCTGACGGTGAGGTCAGATGTTCTTCTCAACTTCGGGTTGAGCCAACCTATAGATTTGATGCCTGTTTATTCAACATAGGCTTGACAGTGAAGTCAAATGTTCCTCCAAACTTTATGTTGAGCCTACCTTCAGGTTCGATGCCTGTTTGTTTAACAGATGCCTGACGGAGAGGTCAGATGTTCCTCTCAACTTCGTGTTAAGCCGGCCTTCGGGTTCGATGCCTGTTTGTTTAACAGATGCCTGACAGCGAGGTCAGATGTTCTTATCAACTTCGGGTTGAGCCGGCCTTCGGGTTTGATGCCTGTTTGTTAAACAGATGCCTGACGGCGAAGTCAGATGTTCTTATCAACTTCGGGTTGAGCCGCCCTTCGGGTTCGATGCCTGTTTGTTTAACAGATGCCTGACGGTGAGGTCTGATTTTCTTCTCAACTTCGTGTTGAACCGGCCTTCGAGTTCGATGCTTGTTTGTTTAACAGATGCCTGGCGGCGAGGTCAGATGTTCTTATCAACTTCGGGTTGAGTCGGCCTTTGGGTTTAATACCTGTTAGTTTAACAGATGCCTGACGGCGATGTCAGATCTTCCTCTCAATTTCGTGTTGAGCCGGCCTTCGGGTTCGATGCCTGTTTGTTTAACAGATTCCTGATGGTGATGTCAGATGTTTTTCTCAACTTCGTGTTGTACCGGCCTTTGGGTTCGATGCCTGTTTGTTTAACTAATGCCTGATGGGGAGGTCAGATGTTCCTCTCAACTTCAAGGTGAGCCGGCGTTCGGGTTCGATACCTATTTGTTTAACAGATGTTTGACAGCGAGGTCAGATATTCTTCTCAACTAAGGGTTCAGACGGCCTTCGGGTTTGATGCCTAATTGTTTAACAGATGCCTGACTGCGAGGTCAGATGTTCTTCTCAACATTGGATTGAGCCGGCCTTTTGGTTTCACACATTTTTTTTAACAGATGCCTGACGGCTATGTCAGATGTTCCTCTCAACTTTGTGTTTGTTTAACAAATGCCTGGCAGCTAGTTCAGATGTTCTTCTCAACTTCGGTTTGACCCGGCCTTCGGGTTTGATTCTTGCTTGTTTAACTAATGCCTTGCAGCGAGGTCAGATGTTCTTTTCAACTTCGAGTTGAGCCGCCCTTCTGGTTCGATGCCTGTTTGTTTAACAGATGCCTAACGGTGAGGTCGAATGTTCTTCTCAACTTTAAGTTGAGCCGGTCTTCGGGTTCGATGCCTGTTTGTTTAATAGATGTGTGACGGCGAGGTCAGATGTTCTTCTCAATTAAGGATTGAGACGGCCTTCGGGTTTGATGCATGTTTGTTTAACAGATGCCTAACGGCGAGGTCAAATGTTCTTCTCAACATCGGGTTGAGCCGGCCTTCGGGTTCGATGCCTGTTTGTTTAACATATGTCTGGCGGAGAGGTCTAATGTTCTTATCAACTTCGGGTTGAGCCGCCCTTCTGGTTCGATGCCTGTTTGTTTAACAGATGCCTGACGGTGAAGTCAGATGTTCTTATCAACTTCGGGTTGAGCCGCCCTTCGGGTTCGATGCCTGTTTGTTTAAGAGATGCCTGACGGTGAGGTCAGATGTTCTTATAAACTTCGGGTCGAGCCGGCCTTCGGGTTCGATGCCAGTTTATTTAACAGATGCCTGACGGTGAAGTCAGATGTTCTTCTGAACTTCGTGTTGTGCCGACCTTCGGGTTCGATGCTTGTTTGTTTATCAGATGCCTAACGGCGAGGTCAAATGTTCTTCTCAATTGCGGGTTGAGCCGACCTTCGGGTTCGATGCCTGTTTGTTTAACAGATGTCTGGCAGAGAGGTCTAATGTTCTTATCAACTAAGGATTGAGAGGGCCTTTAGATTCGATGCCTGTTTATTTAAAAGATGCCTGGCGGAGAGGTCTAATGTTCTTATCAACTTCGGGTTGAGCCGCCCTTCGGGTTGGATGCCTATTTGTTTAACAGATGCCTGACGGTGAGGTCAGATGTTCTTCTCAACTTCGGGTTGAGTCGGCCTTCGGATTTGATGCCTGTTTGTTTAACAGATGCTTGATAGTAAAGTCAAATGTTCCTCTCAACTTCATGTTGAGCCGACCTTCAGGTTCGATGCCTGTTTGTTTAACAGATGCCTGACGGCGAGGTCAGATGTTCCTCTCAACTTCGTGTTGAACCGACCTTCGAGTTCGATGCCTGTTTGTTTAAGAGATGCCTGACGGCGAGGTCATATGTTCTTATCAACTTCAGGTTGAGCCGCCCTTCGGGTTCGATGCCTGTTTGTTTAACAGATGCCTGACGGTGAAGTTAGATGTTCTTATCAACTTCGGATTGGGCCGCCCTTCGGGTTCGATGCCTGTTTGTTTAACAGATGCCTGACGGCGAGGTCAAATGTTCTTCTCAACTGCGGGTTGAGCCGACCTTCGGGTTCGATGCCTGTTTGTTTAACAGATGTCTGGCAGAGAGGTCTAATGTTCTTATCAACTTCGGTTTGAGCCGCCCTTCGGGTTCGATGCCTGTTTGTTTTACAGATGTCTGACGGTGAGGTCAGATGTTCTTCTCAACTTCGAGTTGAGCCGACCTTCAGATTTGATGCCTGTTTATTCAACATAGGCTTGACAGTGAAGTCAAATGTTCCTCTAAACTTCATGTTGAGCCAACCTTCAGGTTCGATGCCTGTTTGTTTAACAGATGCCTGACGGAGAGGTCAGATGTTCCTCTCAACTTCGTGTTAAGCCGGCTTTCGGGTTCGATGCCTGTTTGTTTAACAGATGCCTGACAGCGAGGTCAGATGTTCTTATCAACTTCGGTTTGAGCCGGTCTTCGGGTTCGATGCCTGTTTGTTTAACAGATGTGTGACGGCGAGGTCAGGTGTTCTTCTCAATTAAGGATTGAGACGGCCTTCGGGTTTGATGCATGTTTGTTTAACAGATGGCTAACGGCGAGGTCAAATGTTCTTCTCAACATCGGGTTGAGCCGGCCTTCGGGTTCGATGCCTGTTTGTTTAACATATGTCTGGTGGAGAGGTCTAATGTTCTTATCAACTTCGGGTTGAGCCGCCCTTCTGGTTCGATGCCTGTTTGTTTAATAGATGCCTGACGGTGAGGTCAGATGTTCTTCTCAAATTCGGGTTGAGCCGGCCTTCAGATTTGATGTCTGTTTTTTTAACAGATGCTTGACAGTGAAGTCAAAAGTTCCTCTCAACTTCATGTTGAGCCGACCTTCAGGTTCGATGCCTGTTTGTTTAACAGATGCCTGAAGGCGAGGTCAGAGGTTCCTCACAACTTCGTGTTGAGCCGGCCTTCGGGTTCGATGCCTGTTTGTTTAATAGATGCCTGACGGCAAGGTCAGATGTTCTTATCAACTTTTGGTTGAGCCGGCCTTCGAGTTCGGTGACTGTTTGTTTAACAGATGCTTGACGGCAAGGTCAGATGTTCTTATCAACTTCGGGTTGAGCCGACCTTGTTTGATGCCTGTTTGTTTAACAGATAGCTGACGGCGCAGTCAGATGTTCTTATCAACTTCGGGTTGAGCCGCCCTTTGGGTTCGATGCATGTTTGTTGAAGAGATTCCTGACGGTGAAGTCATATGTTCTTATCAACTTCGGGTTGAGCCGGCCTTCGAGTTCGATGCTTGTTTTTTTAACAGATGCCTAATAGCCAAGTCAGATGTTCTTATCAACTTCGGGTTGAGCCGCCCTTCGGGTTCGATGCTTGTTTGTTTATTAGATGTTTGACAACGAGGTCAGATGTTCTTCTTAACTAAGGGTTCAGATGGCCTTCTGGTTTGATGCCTAATTGTTTAATAGATGCCTGACGGCGAGGTCAGATGTTCTTCTCAACTTCGGATTGAGCCGGCCTTCTGGTTTCACACCTTTTTGTTTAACAGATGCCTGACAGCGAGGTCAGATGTTCCTCTCAACTTCGTGTTGAGCCGGCCTTTGGGTTCGATGCCTATTTGTTTAATAGATGCCTGGCAGCTAGGTCAGATGTTCTTCTCAACTGCGGGTTGAGTCGGCCTTCGGGTTTGATTCCTGCTTGTTTATATAATGTCTGGAAGCGAGGCCGGATGTTCTTCTCAACTTCGGGTTGAGCCGCCCTTCAGGTTCGATGCCTGTTTGTTTAACAGATGCCTGACGGTGAGGTCAGATGTTCTTCTCAACTTCAAGTTGAGCCGGCCTCCAGGTTGGATGCCTGTTTGTTTAACAGATGTTTGACAGCGAGGTCAGATGTTCTTCTCAATTAAGGATTGAGACGGCCTTCGGGTTCGATGCCTGTTTGTTTAACAGATGCCTAACGACGAGGTAAAATGTTCTTCTCAACTTGGGGTTCGATACCTGTTTGTTTATCAGATGCCTGGCGGAGAGGTCTAATGTTCTTATCAACTTCGGGTTGAGCCGCCCTTCGGGTTCGATGCCTGTTTGTTTAACAGATGCCTGACGGTGAGGTCAGATGTTCTCCTCAACTTCGGGTTGAGCCGGCCTTCGGATTTGATGCCTGTTTGTTTAACAAATGCTTGACAGTGAAGTCAAATGCTTCTCTCAACTTTATGTTGAGCCGACCTTTAGGTTCGATGCCTGTTTGTTTAATAGATGCCTGACGGTGAGGTCAGATTTTCCTCTCAACATCGTGTTGAGCCAGCCTTCGGGTTCGATGCCTGTTTGTTTAACAGATGCCTGACAGCGAGGTCAGACGTTCTTATCAAATTCGGGTTGAGTCGGTGTTCGGGTTCGATGCCTGTTTGTTTAACAGATGCCTGACGTCGATGTCAGATGTTCTTATAAACTTCGGGTTGAACCGTCCTTCGGGTTCGATGCCTGTTTGTTTAAGAGATGCCTGACAGCGAGGTCAGATTTTCTTATCAACTTCGAGTTGAGTCGGCCTTCAGGTTCGAAGCCTGTTTGTTTAACATATGCCTGACGGCGAAGCCAGATGTTCTTATCAACTTCGGGTTTAGCCGCCCTTCGGGTTCAATGCCTGTTTGTTTAACAGATGCCTGATGGCGAGGTCAGATTTTCTTATCAACTTCGGGTTGAGCTGGCCTTCGGGTTCGATGCCTGTTTTAACATATGCTTGATGGCGAAGTCAGATGTTCTTATCAACTTCGGGTTGAGTCGCCCTTCGGGTTTGATGCCTGTTTGTTTAACATATTCCTGACGGGGAGGTCAGATGTTCTTCTCATCTTCGGGTTGAGTCGGCCTTCGGATTTGATGCCTGTTTGTTTAACAGATGCTTGTGAGTGAAGTCAAATGTTCCTCACAACTTCATGTTGAGCCGACCTTCAGATTCGATCCCTGTTTGTTTAACAGAAGCCTGACGGCGAGGTCAGATGTTCCTCTCAACTTTGTGTTGAGCCGGCCTTCGGGTTCGATGCCTGTTTGTTTAACAGATGCCTGACGGTGAGGTCAGATGTTCTTCTCAACTTCAATGTGAGCCCGCCTTCGGGTTCAATACCTGTTTGTTTAACAGATGTTTGACAACGAGGTCAGATGTTCTTCTCAACTAAGGGTTCATATGGCCTTCTAGTTTGATGCCAAATTATTTAACAGATGTCTGACGGCGAGGTCAGATGTTTTTCTCAACTTCGGATTGAGCCGGCCTTCTGGTTTCAACCTATTTTGTTTAATAGATTCCTGATGGCGAGGTCAGATGTTCTTCTCAACATCGGGTTGAGCCGGCCTTTGGGTTCGATGCCTGTTTGTTTAACTAATTCCTAATGGGGAGGTCAGATGTTCCTCTCAACTTCAAGTTGAGCCGACCATCAGGTTCGATGCCTGCTTGTTTAACAAATGTTTGACGGTGAGGTCAGATGTTCTTCTCAATTAAGGATTGAGAGGGCCTTCGGGCTCGATGCCTATTTGTTTAACAGATACCTAACGGCGAGGTCAAATGTTCTTCTCAACTTGGGGTTGCGCCGACTTTCGGGTTCGATGCTTGTTTGTTTAACAGATGCCTGGCGGAGAGGTCTAATGTTCTTATCAACTTCGGGTTGAGCCGCCCTTCGGGTTCGATGCCTCTTTGTTTAACATATGCCTGATGGTGAGGTCAGATGTTCTTTTCAAATTCGGGTTGAGCCGGCCTTCGAATTTGATGCCTGTTTGTTTAACAGATGCTTGACAGTGAAGTCAAATGTTCCTCTCAACTTCATGATGAGCCGACCTTCAGGTTCGATGCATGTTTGTTTAACAGATGCCTGACGGATAAGTCAGATATTCTTATCAACTTTGGCTTGAGCCTCCCTTTGGGTTCGATGTCTGTTTGTTTAAGAGATTCCTGACGGCGAGGTCAGATGTTCTTATCAACTTCAGGTTGAGTCGGCCTTCGGGTTCGAGGCCTGTTTGTTTGACATATGCCTGACGGCGAAGTCAGATGTTCTTATCAACTTCGGGTTGAGCCGACCTTCGGGTTCGATGCCTGTTTGTTTAACAGATGCCTGATGGCGAAGTCAGATGTTCTTATCAACTTCGGGTTGAGCCGCCCTTCGGGTTCGATGCCTGTTTGTTTAACAGATGCCTGACGGTGAGGTCAGATGTTCTTCTCAACTTCGGGTTAAGTCGGCCTTCGGATTTGATGCCTGTTTGTTTAACAGATGCTTGACAGTGAAGTCGAATGTTCCTCTCAACTTCACGTTGAGCCGACCTTCAGGTTCGATGATTGTTTGTTTAACACATACCTGACAGCGAGGTCAGATGTTCCTCTCAACTTCGTGTTGAGCCGGCCTTCGGGTTCGAAGCCTGTTTGTTTAATAGTTACCTGACAGCGAGGTCAGATGTTCTTCTCAACTTTGTGTTGTACCGGTCTTCGGGTTCGATGCCTGTTTTGTTAACTAATGCCTGATGGGGAGGTCAGATGTTCCTCTCAACTTCGAGGTGAGCCGGCCTTCAGGTTCGATACCTATTTGTTTAATAGATGTTTGACGGCGAGGTCAGATGTTCTTCTCAACTAAGGGTTCAGACGGCCTTCGAGTTTGATGCCTAATTGTTTAACAGTTGCCTGACGGCGAGGTCAGATGTTCTTCTCTACTACGGATTGAGTCGGCCTTCTGGTTTAACACCTTTTTGTTTAACAGATGCCTGTTTGTTTAACATATGTCTGGCGGAGAGGTCTAATGTTCTTATCAACTTCGGGTTGAGCCGCCCTTCTGGTTCGATGCCTGTTTGTTTAACAGATGCCTGACGGTGAGGTCAGATGTTCTTCTCAAATTCAGGATGAGCCGGCCTTCAGATTTGATGTCTGTTTTTTTAACAGATGCTTGACAGTGAAGTCAAAAGTTCCTCTCAACTTCATGTTGAGCCCACCTTCAGTTTCGATGCCTGTTTGTTTAACAGATGCCAGGCGGCTAGGTCAGATGTTCTTCTCAACTTCGGGTTGAGCCGGCCTTCGGGTTCGATTCCTGCTTGTTTAACTAATGTCTGGCAGCGAGGTCAGATGTTCTTCTCAACTGCAGGTTGAGTCGGCCATCAAATTCGATGTCTGTTTGTTTAACATATGCCTGACAGCGAGGTCAGATGTTCTTCTCAACTTTGTGTTGTGCCGGCCTTCGGGTTTGATGCCTGTTTGTTTAACTAATTCCTGATGGGGAGGTCAGATGTTCCTCTCAACTTCAATTTGAGTCGGCCTTCGGGTTCGATGCTTGTTTGTTTAACAGATGTTTGACGGCGAGGTTAGATGTTCTTCTCAATTAAGGATTGAGAGGGCCTTCGGGTTCGATGCCTGTTTGTTTAACAGATGCCTGACGGCGAGGTCAAATGTTCTTCTCAACTTCTGGTTGAGCCGGCCTTCGGGTTCGATGCCTGTTTGTTTAACAGATGCCTGACGGAGAGGTCTAATGTTCTTATCAACTTCGGGTTGAGCCGCCCTTCGGGTTCGATGTCTTTTTGTTTAACAGATGCCTGACGGTGAGGTCAGATGTTCTTCTCAACTTCGGGTTGTGCCGGCCTTCGGATTTGATGTCTAATTGTTTAATAGATGCTTGATAGTGAAGTCAAATATTCCTCTCAACTTCATGTTGAGCCGACCTTCAGGTTCGATGCCTGTTTGTTTAACAGATGCCTGACGGCGTGGTCAGATGTTCCTCTCAACTTCGTGTTGAGCCGGCCTTCGGGTTCGAAGCCTGACGGCGAGGTCAGATGTTCTTATCAACTTCGGGTTGAGCCGCCCTTCGGGTTCAATTCCTGTTTGTTTAACAGATGCCTGACATTGAGGTCAGATGTTCTTTTCAACTTCGGGTTGAGTCGGCTATCAAATTCGATGCCTGTTTGTTTAACAGATGATTGCCAGTGAAGTTAGATGTTCCTCTCAACTTCGGGTTGAGCCGGCCTTTGAATTTGATGCCTGTTTGTTTAACAGATGCCTGATGTCGATGTCAGATGTTCCTCTCAACTTCGTGTTGAGCCGGTCTTCGTGTTCGATGCTTGTTTGTTTAACAGATGCCTGACGGGGAGATCAGATGTTCTAATCAACTTCGGGTTGAGCCGCCCTTCGGGTTCGATGCCTGTTTGTTCAATAGATGTTTGACGGCGAGTTTAGATGTTCTTCTCAACTAAGGGTTGAGACGGCCTTCGGGTTTGATGCCTGTTTGTTTAACAGATGCCTGACGGGGAGGTCAGATGTTCTTCTCAACTTCAAGGTGAGCCGGCCTTCGGGTTCCACACCTTTTTGTTTAACAAATGCCTGACGGCGAGGTCAGATGTTCTTCTCAACTTCAAGGTAAGCCGGCCTTCGGGTTCCACACCTTTTTGTTTAACAAATGCCTGACGGCGAGGTCAGATGTTCTTCTCAACTTTGGGTTGAGCCGGCCATTGGGTTCGATGCATGTTTGTCTAACAAATGCCTGGCGGCTAGGTCAGATGTTCTTCTCAATTTCGAGTTGAGCCGGCCTTCGGGTTCGATTACTGTTTGTTTAACTAATGCCTGGCAGCAAGTTCGGATGTTCTTCTCTACTTCGGGATGAGTTGACCATAAAATTCGATGCCTGTTTGTTTAACATATGTCTGACAGCGAGGTCACATGTTCTTCTCAACTTCGTGTTGTGCCAGCCTTCGGGTTCGATGCCTGTTTTTTTAACTAATGCCTGATGGGGAGGTCAGATGTTCCTATTAACTTCAAGTTGAGCCGGCCTTCGGGTTCGATGCCTGTTTGTTTAACAGATGTTGGACGGTGAGGTCAGATGTTCTTCTCAATTAAGGATTGAGACGGCCTTCGGGTTCGATGCCTGTTTGTTTAACAAATGCTTGACGGCGAGGTCAAATGTTCTTCTCAACTTCGTGTTGAGCCGTTCTTCGGGTTCGATGCCTGTTTGTTTAACAGATGCCTGGCGGAGAGGTCTAATGTTCTTATCAACTTCGGGTTGAGCCGCTCTTCGGGTTCGATGCCTGTTTATTTAACAGATGCCTGACGGTGAGGTCAGATGTTCTTCTCAACTTCGGGTTGAGTCGGCCTTCGGATTTGATGCATGTTTGTTTAACAGATGCTTGACAGTGAAGTCAAATTTTTCTCTCAACTTCATGTTGAGCCGACCTTCAAGTTCGATGCTTGTTTGTTTAATAGATGCCTGACGGCGAGGTCAGATGTTCCTCTCAACTTCGTGTTGAGCCGACCTTCGGGTTCGATGCCTGTCTGTTTAAGAGATGCCTGACAGCGAGGTCTAATGTTCTTATCAACTTCGGGTTGAGCCGCCCTTTGGGTTCGATGCCTGTTTGTTTAACAGATTCCTGACGGTGAGGTCAGATGTTCTTCTCAACTTCGGGTTGAGCCAGCCTTCGGATTTGATGCCTGTTTGTTTAATAAATTCTTAACAGTGAAGTCAAATGTTCCTCTCAACTTCATGTTGAGCCAACCTTCAGGTTCGATGCCTGTTTGTTTAACAGATGCTTGACGTTGAGGTGAGATGTTCTTCTCAATTTCGGGTTGAGCCGGCCTTCGGGTTCCAAACCTTTTTGTTTAAAAGATGCCTGACAGTAAGGTCCTATGTTCTTCTCAACTTCGGGTTGAGCCGACCTTTGGGTTCGATGCTTGTTTGTTTAACAGATGTCTGGCGGCTAGGTCAAATGTTCTTCTCAACTTCGGCTTGAGCCGACCTTCGAGTTCGATTCTTGTTTGTTTAACTAATGCCTGGAAGTAAGGTCGGATGTTCTTCTCAACTTTGGGTTGAATCGGCCTTCGGGTTTGATGCTTGCTTGTTTAACTAATGCCTGATGGGGAGGTCTGATGTTCCTCTCAACTTTAAGTTGAGCCGGCCTTCGGGTTCGATGCCTGTTTCTTTAACAGATGTTTGACATCGAGGTCAGATGTTCTTCTCAATTAAGGATTGAGACAGCCTTCGGGTTCGATTTCTGTTTATTTAACAGATGCCTGACGACGAGGTCAAATGTTCTTCTCAACTACGGGTTGATCCGCCCTTCAGGTTCGATGCCTGTTTGTTTAACAGATGCCTGACGGTGAGGACAGATGTTCTTCTCAACTTCTGGTTGAGTCGGCCTTCGGATTTGATGTCTGTTTGTTTAAAAGATGCTTGACGGTGAAGTCAAATGTTTCTCTCAACTTCATGTTGAGCCTACCTTCAGGTTCGATGCATGTTTGTTTAACAGATGTCTGACGGCGAGGTCAGATGTTCCTCTCAACTACGTGTTGAGCCGGCCTTCGGATTTGATGCATATTTGTTTAACACATGCTTGACAGTGAAGTCAAATATTCCTCTCAACTTCATGTTGAGCCGATCTTCGGGTTCGATGTCTGTTTGTTTAACAGATGCCTGATGGTGAGGTCAGATATTCTTATCAACTACGGATTGACCCGCCCTTCGGGTTCGATGCATGTTTGTTTAACAGATGCCTGATGGTGAGGTCAGATGTTCTTCTCGACTTCGGGTTGAGCCGGCCTTCGGATTTGATGTCTGTTTGTTTAACAGATGCTTGACAGTGAAGTCAAATATTCCTCTCAACTTCATGTTGAGCCGACCTTCGGGTTCGATGCCTATTTGTTTAACAGATGCCCGACGGCGAGGTCAGGTGTTCTTCTCAAATTCGTGTTGTGCCAGCATTCAGGTTCGATGCCTGTTTGTTTAACTAATGCCTGATGGGGGAGGTCAGATGAGCCGGCTTTCGGGTTTGATACTTGTTTGTTTAACAGATGTTTGACAGCGAGGTCAGATGTTCTTCTCAACTAAGGGTTGAGACGGCCTTCCGGTTTGATTCCTGTTTGTTTAATAGATTCCTGACGGTAAGGTCAGTTGTTCTTATCAACTTCGGGTTGAGCCAGCCTTCGGGTTCCACACCTTTTTGTTTAACAGATGCTTGACGAAGAGGTCAAATGTTCTTCTCGACTTCGTGTTGAGCCGGCCTTTGGGTTCGATGCCTGTTTGTTTAACAGATGCCTGACGGCTAGGTCAGATGTTCTTCTCAATTTCGGGTTGAGCCGACCTTCGGGTTCGATTCCTGTTTGTTTAACTAATGCCTGGCAGCGAGTTCGGATGTTCTTCTCAACTTCGGGTTGAGTTGACCATAAAATTCGATGCCTGTTTGTTTAACATATGCCTGACAGCGAGGTCACATGTTCTTCTCAACTTCGTGTTGTGCCGGCCTTCGGGTTCGATGCCTGTCTTTTTAACTAATGCCTGATGGGGAGGTCAGATGTTCCTATTAACTTCAAGTTGATCCGTCCTTCGGGTTCGATGCCTGTTTGTTTAACAGATGTTTCACGGTGATGTCAGATGTTCTTCTCAATTAAGGATTGAGACGACCTTCGGGTTCGATGCCTGTTTGTTTAACAGATGCCTGACGGCGAGGTCAAATGTTCTTCTCAACTTCGTGTTGAGCCAGCCTTCGGGTTCGATGCCTGTTTGTTTAACAGATGCTTGGCGGAGAGGTCTAATGTTCTAATCAACTTCGGGTTGAGCCGCCCTTCAGGTTCGATGCCTGTTTGTTTAACAGACGCTTGACGGTGAGGTCAGATGTTCTTCTCAACTTCGGGTTGAGCTGGCCTTCGGATTGGATGCCTGTTTGTTTAACAGATGCTTGACAGTGAAGTCAAATTTTCCTCTCAACTTCATGTTGAGCCGACCTTCAAGTTCGATGCCTGTTTGTTTAATAGATGCCTGGCAGCGAGGTCAGATGTTCCTCTCAACTTCGTGTTGAGCCGACCTTCAGGTTCGATGCCTGTTTGTTTAAGAGATGCCTGGCGGCGAGGTCTAATGTTCTTATCAACTTCAGGTTGAGCCGCCCTTTGGGTTCGATGCCTGTTTGTTTAACAAATGCCTGACGGTGAGGTCAAATGTTCTTCTCAACTTCAGGTTGAGCCGGCCTTCGGATTTGATGCCTGTTTGATTAATAGATGCTTGACAGTGAAGTCAAATGTTCCTCTCAACTTCATGTTGAGCCAACCTTAAGGTTCGATGCCTGTTTGTTTAACAGATGCTTGACAGCGAGGTGAGATGTTCTTCTTAATTTTGGGTTGAGCCGGCCTTCGGGTTCCACACCTTTTTGTTTAACAGATGCCTGACAGTGAGGTCAGATGTTCTTATCAACTTCGGGTTGAGCCGCCCTTCGGGTTCGATGCCTGTTTGTTTAACATATGCTTGATGATGAAGTCAGATGTTCTTTTCAAATTCGGGTTGAGCTAGCCTTCGGATTTGATGCCTGTTTGTTTAACAGATGCTTGACAGTGAAGTCAAATGTTCCTCTCAACTTCATGTTGAGCCGAACTTCAGGTTCGATGCATGTTTGTTTAACAGATGCCTGACGGCTAAGTCAGATATTCTTATCAACTTTGGGTTGAGCCTCCCTTTGGGTTCGATGTCTGTTTGTTTAAGAGATTCCTGACGGCGAGGTCAGATGTTCTTATCAACTTCGGGTTCGAGGCCTGTTTGTTTGACATATGCCTGACGGCGAAGTCAGATGTTCTTATCAACTTCGGTTTGAGCCGCCCTTCGGGTTCGATGCCTGTTTGTTTAACAGATGCCTGACAGCGAAGTCAGATGTTCTTATCAACTTCGGGTTGAGCCGCCCTTCAGGTTCGATGCCTGTTTGTTTAACAGATGCCTGACGGTAAGGTCAGATGTTCTTCTCAACTTCGGGTTAAGCCGGCCTTCGGATTTGATGCTTGTTTGTTTAACAGATGCTTGACAGTGAAGTAGAATGTTCCTCTCAACTTCACGTTGAGCCGACCTTCGGGTTCGATGCTTGTTTGTTTAACACATGCCTGACGGCGAGGTCAGATGTTCCTCTCAACTTCGTGTTGAGTCGGCCTTCGGGTTCGAAGCCTGTTTGTTTAATAGTTACCTGACAGCGAGGTCAGATGTTCTTCTCAACTTTGTGTTGTACCGGCCTTCGGGTTCGATGCCTGTTTTGTTAACTAATGCCTGATGGGGAGGTCAGATGTTCCTCTCAACTTCGAGGTGAGCCGGCCTTCAGGTTCGATACCTGTTTGTTTAATAGATGTTTGACGGCGAGGTCAGATGTTCTTCTCAACTAAGGGTTGAAACGACCTTCGAGTTTGATGCCTAATTGTTTAACAGTTGCCTGACGGCGAGGTCAGATGTTCTTCTCTACTACGGATTAAGTCGGCCTTCTGGTTTCACACCTTTTTGTTTAACAGATGCCTTTTTGTTTAACATATGTCTGGCGGAGAGGTCTAATATTCTTATCAACTTCGGGTTGAGCCGCCCTTCTGGTTCGATGCCTGTTTGTTTAACAGATGCCTGACGGTGAGGTCAGATGTTCTTCTCAAATTCGGGTTGAGCCGGCCTTCAGATTTGATGTCTGTTTTTTTAACAGATGCTTGACAGTGAAGTCAAAAGTTCCTCTCAACTTCATGTTGAGCCGACCTTCAGGTTCGATGCCTGTTTGTTTAACAGATGCCAGGCGGCTAGGTCAGATGTTCTTCTCAACTTCGGGTTGAGCCGGCCTTCGGGTTCGATTCCTGCTTGTTTAACTAATGCCTGGTAGCGAGGTCGGATGTTCTTCTCAACTGCAGGTTGAGTCGGCCATCAAATTCGATGTCTGTTTGTTTAACATATGCCTGACAGCAAGGTCAGATGTTCTTCTCAACTTTGTGTTGTGCCGGCCTTCGGGTTTGATGCCTGTTTGTTTAACTAATTCCTGATGGGGAGGTCAGATGTTCCTCTCAACTTCAAGTTGAGCCGGCCTTCGGGTTCGATGCTTGTTTGTTTAACAGATGTTTGACGGCGAGGTCAGATGTTCTTCTCAATTAAGGATTGAGAGGGCCTTCGGGTTCGATGCCTGTTTGTTTAACAGATGCCTGACGGCGAGGTCAAATGTTCTTCTCAACTTCTGGTTGAGCCGGCCTTCGGGTTCGATGCCTGTTTGTTTAACAGATGCCTGACAGAGAGGTCTAATGTTCTTATCAACTTCGGGTTGAGCCGCCCTTCGGGTTCGATGTCTTTTTTATTTAACAGATGCCTGACGGTGAGGTCAGATGTTCTTCTCAACTTCGGGTTGTGCCGGCCTTGGGATTTGATGTCTAATTGTTTAACAGATGCTTGATAGTGAAGTCAAATATTCCTCTCAACTTCATGTTGAGCCGACCTTCAGGTTCAATGCCTGTTTGTTTAACAGATGCCTGACAGCGAGGTCAGATGTTCATCTCAACTTCGTTTTGAGCTGGCCTTCGGGTTCAATGCCTGACGGCAAGGTCAGATGTTCTTATCAACTTCGGGTTGAGCCGCCCTTCGGGTTCGATGCCTGTTTGTTTAATAGATGCCTGACATTGAGGTCAGATGTTGTTTTCAACTTCGGGTTGAGTCGGCTATCAAATTCGATGCCTGGTTGTTTAATAGATGATTGCCAGTGAAGTTAGATGTTCCTCTCAACTTCAGGTTGAGCCGGCCTTTGAATTTGATGCCTGTTTGTTTAACAGATGCCTGATGTCGATGTCAGATGTTCCTTTCAACTTCGTGTTGAGCCGGCCTTCGTGTTCGATGCCTGTTTGTTTAACAGATGCCTGACGGGGTGGTCAGATGTTCTAATCAACTTCGGGTTGAGCCGCCCTTCGGGTTCGATGCCTGTTTGTTCAATAGATGTTTGACGGCGAGGTTAGATGTTCTTCTCAACTAAGGGTTGAGACGTCCTTCGGGTTTGATGCCTGTTTGTTTAACAGATGCCTGACAGGGAGGTCAGACGTTCTTCTCAACTTCGAGTTGAGCCGGCCTTCGGGTTCCACACCTTTTTGTTTAACAAATGCCTGACGGCGAGGTCAGATGTTCTTCTCAACTTTGGGTTGAGCCGGCCATTGGGTTTGATGCCTGTTTGTCTAACAAATGCCTGGCGGCTAGGTCAGATGTTCTTCTCAATTTCGGGTTGAGCCGGCCTTCGGGTTCGATTCTTGTTTGTTTAACTAATGCCTGGCAGCAAGTTCAGATGTTCTTCTCTACTTCGGGTTGAGTTGACCATAAAATTCGATGCCTGTTTGTTTAAAATATATCTGACAGCGAGGTCACATGTTCTTCTCAACTTCGTGTTGTACCGGCCTTCGGGTTCGATGCCTGTTTTTTTAACTAATGCCTGATGGGGAGGTCAGATGTTCCTATTAACTTCAAGTTGAGCCGGCCTTCGGGTTCGATGCCTGTTTGTTTAACAGATGTTGGACGGTGAGGTCAGATGTTCTTCTCAATTAAGGATTGAGACGGCCTTCGGGTTCGATGCTGTTTGTTTAACAGATGCCTGACGGCGAGGTCAAATGTTCTTCTCAACTTCGTGTTGAGCCGGTCTTCGGGTTCGATGCCTATTTGTTTAACAGATGCCTGGCGGAGAGGTCTAATGTTCTTATCAACTTCGGGTTGAGCCGCCCTTCGGGTTCGATGCCAGTTTATTTAACAGATGCCTGACGGTGAAGTCAAATGTTCCTCTCAACTTCATGTTGAGCCTACCTTCAAGTTCGATGCATGTTTGTTTAACAGATGCCTGACGGCAAGGTCAGATATTCCTCTCAACTTCGTGTTGAGCGGCCTTCGGATTTGATGCGTGTTTGTTTAACAGATGCTTGACAGTGAAGTCTAATATTCCTCTCAACTTCATGTTGCGCCGACCTTCGGGTTCGATGTCTGTTTGATTAACAGATGCCTGACGGTGAGGTTAGATGTTCTTATCAACTTCGGGTTGACCCGCCCTTTGGGTTCGATGCATGTTTGTTTAACAGATTCCTGACGGTGAGGTCAGATGTTCTTCTCAACTTCGGGTTGAGCCGGCCTTCGGATTTGATGCCTGTTTGTTTAATAGATTCTTAACAGTGAAGTCAAATGTTCCTCTCAACTTCATGTTGAGCCAACCTTCAGGTTCGATGCCTGTTTGTTTAACAGATGCTTGACGTCGAGGTGAGATGTTCTTCTCAATTTCGGGTTGAGCCGGCCTTCGGGTTCCAAACCTTTTTGTTTAACAGATGCCTGACAGTGAGGTCAGATGTTCTTCTCAACTTCGGGTTGAGCCGGCCTTTGGGTTCGATGCCTGTTTGTTTAACAGATGTCTGGCGGCTAGGTCAGATGTTCTTCTCAACTTCGGCTTGAGCCGACCTTCGAATTCGATTCCTGTTTGTTTAACTAATGCCTAGAAGTAAGGTCGGATGTTCTTCTCAACTTTAGGTTGAATCGGCCTTCGGGTTTGATGCTTGCTTGTTTAACTAATGCCTGATGGGGAGGTCTGATGTTCCTCTCAACTTTAAGTTGAGCCGGCCTTCGGGTTCGATGCCTGTTTGTTTAACAGATGTTTGACGTCGAGGTCAGATGTTCTTCTCAATTAAGGATTGAGACAGCCTTCGGGTTCGATTTCTGTTTATTTAACAGATGCCTGACGGCGAGGTCAAATGTTCTTCTAAACTACGGGTTGATCCGCCCTTCAGGTTCGATGCCTGTTTGTTTAACAGATGCTTGACGGTGAGGTCAGATGTTCTTCTCAACTTCTGGTTGAGTCGGCCTTCGGATTTGATGCCTGTTTGTTTAAAAGATGCTTGACGGTGTAGTCAAATGTTTCTCTCAACTTCATGTTGAGCCTACCTTCAGGTTCGATGCATGTTTGTTTAACAGATGTCTGACGGCGAGGTCAGATGTTCCTCTCAACTACGTGTTGAGCCGGCCTTCGGATTTGATGCATATTTGTTTAACAGATGCTTGACAGTGAAGTCAAATATTCCTCTCAACTTCATGTTGAGCCGACCTTCGGGTTCGATGTCTGTTTGTTTAACAGATGCCTGACGGTGAGGTCAGATGTTCTTATCAACTTCGGGTTGACCCGCCCTTCTGGTTTGATGCATGTTTGTTTAACAGATGCCTGATGGTGAGGTCAGATGTTCTTCTCAACTTCGGGTTGAGCCGACCTTCGGATTTGATGCCTGTTTGTTTAACAGATGCTTGACAGTGAAGTCAAATATTCCTCTCAACTTCATGTTGAGCTGACCTTCGGGTTCGATGCCTATTTGTTTAACAGATGCCCGACGGCGAGGTCAGGTGTTCTTCTCAACTTCGTGTTGTGCAAGCCTTCAGGTTTGATGCCTGTTTGTTTAACTAATGCCTGATGGGGGAGCCGACTTTCGGGTTTGATACTTGTTTGTTTAACAGATGTTTGACAGCGAGGTCAGATGTTCTTCTCAACTAAGGGTTGCGACGGCCTTCTGGTTTGATTCCTGTTTGTTTAACAGATTCCTGACGGTAAAGTCAGTTGTTCTTATCAACTTCGGGTTGAGCCAACCTTCGGGTTCCACACCTTTTTGATTAACAGATGCTTGACGACGAGGTCAGATGTTCTTCTCGACTTCGTGTTGAGCCGACCTTTGGGTTCGATGCCTGTTTGTTTAACAGATGCCTGACGGCTAGGTCAGATGTTCTTCTCAATTTCGGGTTGAGCCGACCTTCAGGTTCGATTCCTGTTTGTTTAACTAATGCCTGGTAGCGAGTTTGGATGTTCTTCTCAACTTCGGGTTGAGTTGACCATAAAATTCGATGCCTGTTTGTTTAACATATGCCTGACAGCGAGGTCACATGTTCTTCTCAACTTCGTGTTGTGCCGGCCTTCGGGTTCGATGCCTGTCTTTTTAACCAATGCCTGATGGGGAGGTCAGATGTTCCTATTAAATTCAAGTTGATCCATCCTTCGGGTTCGATGCCTGTTTGTTTAACAGATGTTTCACGGTGATGTCAGATGTTCTTCTCAATTAAGGATTAAGACGACCTTCGGGTTCGATGCTTGTTTGTTTAACAGATGCCTGACGGCGAGGTCAGATGTTCCTCTCAACTTCGTGTTGAGCCGGCCTTCGGGTTCGAAGCCTGTTTGTTTAAGAGATGCCTGGCGGCGAGGTCTAATGTTCTTATCAACTTCGGGTTGAGCCGCCCTTTGGGTTCGATGTCTGTTTGTTTAACAGACGCCTGACGGTGAGGTCAGATGTTCTTCTCAACTTCGGGTTGAGCCGGCCTTTGGATTTGATGCCTGTTTGATTAATGGATGCTTGACAGTGAAGTCAAATGTTCCTCTCAACTTCATGTTGAGCCAACCTTAAGGTTTGATGCCTGTTTGTTTAACAGATGCTTGACGGCGAGGTGAGATGTTCTTCTTAATTTCGGGTTGAGCCGGCCTTCGGGTTTCACACCTTTTTGTTTAACAGATGCCTGACAGTGAGGTCAGATGTTCTTCTCAACTTCGGGTTGAGTCGGCCTTTGGGTTCGATGCCTGTTTGTTTAACAGATGTATGGCGGCTAGGTCAGTTGTTCGTCTCAACTTTGGGTTGAGCCGGCCTTCGGGTTCGATTCCTGTTTGTTTAACTAATGCCTAGCAGCGAGGTCGGATGTTCTTCTCAACTTCGGGTTTAGTCGGCCTTCGGGTTTGATGTTTGTTTGTTTAACTAATGCCTGATGGGGAGGTCAGATGTTCCTCTCAACTTCAAGTTGAGCCGGCCTTCAGGTTCGATGCCTGTTTGTTTAACAGATGTTTGACGTCGAGGTCAGATGTTCTTCTCAATTAAGGATAGAGACAGCCTTCGGGTTCGATGCCTGTTTGTTTAACAGATGCCTGACGGCAAGGTCAAATGTTCTTCTCAACTACGGGTTGATCCACCCTTCAGGTTCGATGCCTGTTTGTTTAACAGATGCCTGACGGTGAGGTTAGATGTTCTTCTCAACTTCGGGTTGAGTCACCTTCGGGTTTGATGCCTGTTTGTTTAACAGATGCTTGACAGTGAAGTCAAATGTTCCTCTCAACTTCATGTTGAGCCTACCTTCAAGTTCGATGCATGTTTGTTTAACCGATGCCTGACGGCAAGGTCAGATATTCCTCTCAACTTCGTGTTGAGCCGGCCTTCGGATTTGATGCGTGTTTGTTTAACAGATGCTTGACAGTGAAGTCAAATATTCCTCTCAACTTCATGTTGCGCCGACCTTCGGGTTCGATGTCTGTTTGATTAACAGATGCCTGACGGTGAGGTCAGATGTTCTTATCAACTTCGGGTTGAGCCGCCCTTTGGGTTCGATGCATGTTTGTTTAACAGATTCCTGACGGTGAGGTCAGATGTTCTTCTCAACTTCGGGTTGAGCCGGCCTTCGGATTTGATGCCTGTTTGTTTAATAGATTCTTAACAGTGAAGTCAAATGTTCCTCTCAACTTCATGTTGAGCCTACCTTCAAGTTCGATGCATGTTTGTTTAACAGATGCCTGACGGCAAGGTCAGATATTCCTCTCAACTTCGTGTTGAGCCGGCCTTCGGATTTGATGCGTGTTTGTTTAACAGATGCTTAACAGTGAAGTCAAATATTCCTCTCAACTTCATGTTGCGCCGACCTTCGGGTTCGATGTCTGTTTGATTAACAGATGCCTGACGGTGAGGTCATATGTTCTTATCAACTTCGGGTTGAGCCGCCCTTTGGGTTCGATGCATGTTTGTTTAACAGATTCCTGACGGTGAGGTCAGATGTTCTTCTCAACTTCGGGTTGAGCCGGCCTTCGGATTTGATGCCTGTTTGTTTAATAGATTCTTAACAGTGAAGTCAAATGTTCCTCTCAACTTCATGTTGAGCCAACCTTCAGGTTCGATGCCTGTTTGTTTAACAGATGCTTGACGTCGAGGTGAGATGTTCTTCTCAATTTCGGGTTGAGCCGGCCTTCGGGTTCCAAACCTTTTTGTTTAACAGATGCCTGACAGTGAGGTCAGATGTTCTTCTCAACTTCGGGTTGAGCCGACCTTTGGGTTTGATGCCTGTTTGTTTAACAGATGTCTGGCGGCTAGGTCAGATGTTCTTCTCAACTTCGGCTTGAGCCGACCTTCGAGTTCGATTCCTGTTTGTTTAACTAATGCCTGGAAGTAAGGTCGGATGTTCTTCTCAACTTTAGGTTGAATCGGCCTTCGGGTTTGATGCTTGCTTGTTTAACTAATGCCTGATGGGGAGGTCTGATGTTCCTCTCAACTTTAAGTTGAGCCGGCCTTCGGGTTCGATGCCTGTTTGTTTAACAGATGTTTGACGTCGAGGTCAGATGTTCTTCTCAATTAAGGATTGAGACAGCCTTCGGGTTCGATTTCTGTTTATTTAACAGATGCCTGACGGCGAGGTCAAATGTTCTTCTCAACTACGGGTTGATCCGCCCTTCAGGTTCGATGCCTGTTTGTTTAACAGATGCTTGACGGTGAGTCGTCCTTCGGATTTGATGCCTGTTTGTTTAAAAGATGCTTGACGGTGAAGTCAAATGTTTCTCTCAACTTCATGTTGAGCCTACCTTCAGGTTCGATGCATGTTTGTTTAACAGATGTCTGACGGCGAGGTCAGATGTTCCTCTCAACTACATGTTGAGCCGGCCTTCGGATTTGATGCATATTTGTTTAACAGATGCTTGACAGTGAAGTCAAATATTCCTCTCAACTTCATGTTGAGCCGACCTTCGGGTTCGATGTCTGTTTGTTTAACAGATGCCTGACGGTGAGGTCAGATGTTCTTATCAACTTCGGGTTGACCCGCCCTTCGGGTTCGATGCATGTTTGTTTAACAGATGCCTGATGGTGAGGTCAGATGTTCTTCTCAACTTCGGGTTGAGTCGGCCTTCGGATTTGATGCCTGTTTGTTTAACAGATGCTTGACAGTGAAGTCAAATATTCCTCTCAACTTCATGTTGAGCCGACCTTCGGGTTCGATGCCTATTTGTTTAACAGATGCCCGACGGCAAGGTCAGGTGTTCTTCTCAACTTCGTGTTGTGCAAGCCTTCAGGTTCGATGCCTGTTTGTTTAACTAATGCCTGATGGGGGAGCCGGCTTTCGGGTTTGATACTTGTTTGTTTAACAGATGTTTGACAGCGAGGTCAGATGTTCTTCTCAACTAAGGGTTGAGACGGCCTTCTGGTTTGATTCCTGTTTGTTTAACAGATTCCTGACGGTAAAGTCAGTTGTTCTTATCAACTTCGGGTTGAGCCAGCCTTCGGGTTCCACACCTTTTTGATTAACAGATGCTTGACGACGAGGTCAGATGTTCTTCTCGACTTCGTGTTGAGCTGACCTTTGGGTTCGATGCCTGTTTGTTTAACAGATGCCTGACGGCTAGGTCAGATGTTCTTCTCAATTTCGGGTTGAGCCGACCTTCAGGTTTGATTCCTGTTTGTTTAACTAATGCCTGGCAGCGAGTTTGGATGTTCTTCTCAACTTCGGGTTGAGTTGACCATAAAATTCGATGCCTGTTTGTTTAACATATGCCTGACAGCGAGGTCACATGTTCTTCTCAACTTCGTGTTGTGCCGGCCTTCGGGTTCGATGCCTGTCTTTTTAACCAATGCCTGATGGGGAGGTCAGATGTTCCTATTAACTTCAAGTTGATCCATCCTTCGGGTTCGATGCCTGTTTGTTTAACAGATGTTTCACGGTGATGTCAGATGTTCTTCTCAATTAAGGATTGAGACGACCTTCGGGTTCGATGCTTGTTTGTTTAACAGATGCCTGACGGCGAGGTCAGATGTTCCTCTCAACTTCGTGTTGAGCCGGCCTTCGGGTTCGATGCCTGTTTGTTTAAGAGATGCCTGGCGGCGAGGTCTAATGTTCTTATCAACTTCGGGTTGAGCCGCCCTTTGGGTTCGATGCCTGTTTGTTTAACAGACGCCTGACGGTGAGGTCAGATGTTCTTCTCAACTTTGGGTTGAGTCGGCCTTCGGATTTGATGCCTGTTTGATTAATAGATGCTTGACAGTGAAGTCAAATGTTCCTCTCAACTTCATGTTGAGCCAACCTTAAGGTTTGATGCCTGTTTGTTTAACAGATGCTTGACGGCGAGGTGAGATGTTCTTCTTAATTTGGGGTTGAGCCGGCCTTCGGGTTCCACACCTTTTTGTTTAACAGATGCCTGACAGTGAGGTCAGATGTTCTTCTCAACTTCGGGTTGAGCCGGCCTTTGGGTTCGATGCCTGTTTGTTTAACAGATGTATGGCGGCTAGGTCAGATGTTCGTCTCAACTTTGGGTTGAGCCGGCCTTCGGGTTCGATTCCTGTTTGTTTAACTAATGCCTAGCAGCGAGGTCGGATGTTCTTCTCAACTTCGGGTTTAGTCGGCCTTCAGGTTTGATGTTTGTTTATTTAACTAATGCCTGATGGGGAGGTCAGATGTTCCTCTCAACTTCATGTTGAGCCGGCCTTCGGGTTCGATGCCTGTTTGTTTAACAGATGTTTGACGTCGAGGTCAGATGTTCTTCTCAATTAAGGATAGAGACAACCTTCAGGTTCGATGCCTGTTTGTTTAACAGATGCCTGACGGCAAGGTCAAATGTTCTTCTCAACTACGGGTTGATCCGCCCTTCAGGTTCGATGCCTGTTTGTTTAACAGATGCCTGACGGTGAGGTCAGATGTTCTTCTTAACTTCGGGTTGAGTCACCTTCGGGTTTGATGCCTGTTTGTTTAACAGATGCTTGACAGTGAAGTCAAATGTTCCTCTCAACTTCATGTTGAGCCTACCTTCAAGTTCGATGCATGTTTGTTTAACAGATGCCTGACGGCAAGGTCAGATATTCCTCTCAACTTCGTGTTGAGCCGGCCTTCGGATTTGATGCGTGTTTATTTAACAGATGCTTGACAGTGAAGTCAAATATTCCTCTCAACTTCATGTTGTGCCGACCTTCGGGTTCGATGTCTGTTTGATTAACAGATGCCTGACGGTGAGGTCAGATATTCTTATCAACTTCGGGTTGACCCGCCCTTCGGGTTCGATGCATGTTTGTTTAACAGATGCCTGGCAAAGAGGTCAAATGTTTTTATCAACTTCGGCTTGAGGCGCCCTTCGGGTTCGATGCCTGTTTGTTTAACAGATGCCTGACGGCGAGGTCAAATGTTCTTCTCAACTTTGGGTATAGCCGACGTTCGGGTTCGATTCCTGTTTGTTTAAAAGATGCCTGTCGGAGAGGTCTAATGTTCTTATCAACTTCGGGTTTAGACGCCCTTCGGGTTCGATGCCTGTTTGTTTAACAGATGCCTGACGGCGAGGTCAGATGTTCTTCTGAACTTTGTGTTGTGTCGGCCTTCGGATTCGATGCCTGGTATTTTAACTAATGTATGATGGGGAGGTCAGAGGTTCCTCTCAACTTCAAGGTGAGCCGACCTTCGGTTTCGATACCTGTTAGTTTAACGGATGTTTGACAGTGAGGTCAGATGTTCTTCTCAACTAAGGGTTGAGACGACTTTCGGGTTTGATGCCTGTTTGTTTAACAGAAGCCTGACGGCAAAGTCAGTTGTTCTTCTCAACTTCGGGTTGAGCCAGCCCTCGGGTTCCACACCTTTTTGTTTAACAGATGCCTGGCGGCGAGGTCAAGTGTTCTTCTCGACTTCGGGTTGAGCCGGCCTTAGGGTTCGATGCCTGTTTGTTTAAAAGATGCCTGGCGACTAGGTCAGATGTTCTTCTCAACTTCGGGTTGAGGCGGCCTTCGGGTTCGATTCCTGTTTGTTTAACTAATGCCTGGCAGCAAGGTCGGATGTTCTTCTCAACTTCGGGTTGAGTCGGCCATCAAATTCGCTGTCTGTTTGTTTAACATATGCCTGACAGCGAGGTCAGAGGTTCTTCTCAACTTCGTGTTAAGCTGGCCTTCGGGTTCAATGCCTGTTTGTTTAACTAATGCCTGATGGGGAGGTCAGATGTTCCTCTCAAATTCAAGTTGAGTCGGCCTTCGGGTTCGATGCCAGTTTGTTTAACAGATGTTTGACGGCGAGGTCAGATGTTCTTCTCAATTAAGGATTGAGACGGCATTCGGGTTCGATACCTGTTTGTTTAACAGATGCCTGATGGCGAGGTCAAATGTTCTTCTCAACTTCGGGTTGTGCCGGCCTTCGGGTTCGATGCCTGTTTGTTTAACATATGCCTGGCAGAGATGTCAAACGTTCTTATAAACTTCGGGTTGAGCCGCCTTTCGGGTTCGATGCCTGTTTGTTTAACAGATGCCTGAAGGTGAGGTCAGATGTTCTTTTTAACTTCGGGTTGAGCCGGCCTTCGGATTTGATGCCTGTTTGTTTAACATGTGCTTGACAGTGAAGTCAAATGTTCCTCTTTAGGTTCGATGCCGGTTTGTTTAACAGATGCCTGACGGCGAGGTCAGATGTTCCTCTTAACTTCGTGTTGAGCTGGCCTTCGGGTTCGATGATTGATGGCGAGGTCAGATGTTCTTATCAACTTCGGGTTTATCCGCCCTTCGCGTTCGATGCCTGTTTGTTTAATAGATTTTTGACGGCAAGGTCAGATGTTCTTCTCAACTAAGGGTTGAGACGACGTTCGAGTTTGATGCCAGTTTGTTTAACAGATGCCTGACAGCGAGGTCAGATGTTCTTCTCAACTTTGGGTTTAGCCGGCCTTCGGGTTCCACACCTTTTTGTTTAACAGATACCTGACGGCAAAGTCAAATGTTCTTCTCAACTTCGGGTTGAGCTGGCCTTTGGGTTCGATGCCTGTTTGTTTAAAAGATGCTTGGCGGCTAGGTCAGATGTTATTCTCAGCTTCGGGTTGATCCGGCCTTCGGGTTTGATTCCTGTTTGTTTATCTAATGCCTGGCAGCAAGGTCAGATGATCTTCTCAACTTCGGGTTGAGTCGGGCATCTATTTCGATGCTTGTTTGTTTAACATATGCCTGACAGTGAGGTCAGATGTTCCTCTCAACTTCGTGATGTGCCGGCTTTCGGGTTCGATGCCTGTTTGTTTAACTAATGCTTGATGGGGAGGTCAGATGTTCCTCTAAACTTCAAGTTGAGCCGGCCTTCGGGTTCGATGCCTGTGTGTTTAACAAATGCCTGACGGCGAGGTAAAATGTTATTCTCAACTTCGGGTTGAGCCGACCTTCGGGTTCGATGCCTGTTTGTTTAACAGATGCCTGGAAGAGAGGTCTAATGTTCTTATCAACTTCGGGATGAGCCGCCCTTCGGGTTCGATTCCTGTTTGTTTAACAGATGTCTGACGGTGAGGTCAGATGTTCTTCTCAACTTCGGGTTGAGCCGGCCTTTAGGTTTGATGCCTGTTTGTTTAACAGATGCCTGACGGCGAGGTCAGATGTTCCTCTTAACTTCGTGTTGAGCCGACATTCAGGTTCGATGCCTGTTTGTTTAAGAGATGCCTAACGGCAAGGCCAGATGTTCTTATCAACTTCTGGCTGAGCCGCCCTTCGGGTTCAATGCCTGTTTGTTTAACAGATGCTTGACAGTGAAGTCAAATGTTCCTCTTAACTTCATGTTGAGCCGACCTTTAGGTTCGATGCCTGTTTGTTTAACAGATGCCTGACGGAGAGGTCAGATGTTCCTCTTAACTTCGTGTTGAGCCGACATTCAGGTTCGATGCCTGTTTGTTTAAGAGATGCCTGACGGCAAGGTCAGATGTTCTTATCAACTTCTGGCTGAGCCGCCCTTCGGGTTCAATACCTGTTTGTTTAACAGATACCTAACGGTAAGGTCAGATGTTCTTCTCAACTTCGGGTGGAGCCGACCTTTGGGTTTAATATCTGTTTGTTTCACAGATGCTTGACAGTGAAGTCAAATGTTCCTCTCAACATCATGTTGAGCCGACCTTCGGGTTCGATGCCTGTTTGTTTAACAGATGCCTGACGGTGAGGTCAGATGTTCCTCTCAACTTTTTGTTGAGCCGGCCTTTGGGTTCGATGCCTATTTGTTTAACAGATGCCCGATAGCGAGGTCAGATGTTCTTCTCACCTTCGTGTTGTGCCGGACTGATGGAGAGGTCAGATGTTCCTCTCAACTTCAAGGTGAGCCGGTCTTTGGGTTTGATACCTGTTTGTTTAACAGATGTTTGATGGCGAGGTCAGATGTTCTTCGAAACTAAGGGTTGATACGACCTTCGTGTTTGATGCCTATTTGTTTAGCAGATTCCTGACGGCGAGGTCAGATGTTCTTCTCAACTTCGGGTTGAGCCGACCATCGGTTCGATTCCTATTTGTTTAACCAAATCCTGGCCGCAAGGTCGGATGTTCTTAACAACTTCAGTTGAGTCGGCCATCAAATTGGATGCCTTTTTGTTTAACATATGCCTAAGAGCGAGGTCAGATGTTCTTCTCAACTTCGTGTTGTGCCGGCCTTCGGGTTCGATGCGTGTATGTTTAACTAATGCCTGATGGGGAGGTCAGATGTTCCTCTCAACTTTAAGTTGAGCCGGCCTTCGGGTTCGATGCCTGTTTGTTTAACAGAATTTTGACGTCGAGGTCAGATGTTATTCTCAATTAAGGATAGTGACGGCCTTCGGGTTCGATGCCTGTTTGTTTAACAGATGCCTGACGGCGAGGTCAAATGTTCTTCTCAACTTCAGCTTGAGCCGGCCTTCGGGTTCGATGCCTGTTTGTTTAACAGATGCCTGGTGGATAGGCCTAATGTTCTTATCAACTTCGGGTGGAGCCGCCCTTCGGGTTCGATGCCTGTTTGTTTAACAGATGCCTGACGGTGAGGTCAGATATTCCTCTCAACTTCGGATTGAGCCGGTCTTTAGATTTGATGCCTGTTTGTTTAACAGATGCTTGACAGTGAAGTCAAATGTTTCTCTCAACTTCATGTTGAGCCGACCTTCGGGTTTGATGCCTGTTTGTTTAACAGATACCTGACAACGAGGTCAGATGTTCCTCTCAACTTCGTGTTGAGCCGGCCTTCGGGTTTGATGCCTGTTTGTTTAATATATGCCTGACGGTGAAGTCAAATGTTCTAATCAACTTCGGGTTGAGCCACCCTTCGGGTTGAGCCATCCTTCGGATGTTCTTCTCAACTTCGGGTTGAGTCGGCCATCAAATTCGATGTCTGTTTATTTAACATATGCCTGACAACGAGGTCAAATGTTCTTCTCAACTTCGTGTTGTGCCGGCCTTCGGGTTCGATGCCTGTTTGTTTAACTAATTCCTGATGGGGAGGTCAGATGTTCCTCTCAACTTCATGTTGAGCCGACCTTCGGGTTCGATGCCTGTTTGTTTAACAGATGTTTGACGGCGAGGTCAGATGTTCTTCTCAATTAAGGATTGAGAGGGCCTTTGGGTTCGATGCCTGCTTGTTTAACAGATGCCTGGCAGAGAGGTCTAACATTCTTATCAACTTCGGGTTGAGCCGCCCTTCGGGTTCGATGCCTGTTTGTTTAACAGATGCCTGACGGTGAGGTCAGATGTTCCTCTCAACTTCGTGTTGAGACGGAATTTGGATTTGATGCCTGTTTGTTTAACAAATGCTTGACAGTGAAGTCAAATGTTCCTCTCAACGTCATGTTGAGCCGACCTTCGGGTTCGATGCCTGTTTGTTTAACATATGCCTGTCGGTGAGGTCAGATGTTCCTCTCAACTTCGTGTTGATCCGACCTTCGGGTTTGTTACCTGTTTGTTTAACAGATGCCCGATGGCGAAGTCAGTTGTTCTTCTCAACTTCGTGTTGTGCCGAACTTCGGGTTCGATGCCTGTTTGTTTAACTATAGCCTGATGGGGAGGTCAGATGTTCTTCTCAACTTCAAGGTGAGCCGTCCTTCGGGTTTGATACCTGTTTATTTAACAGATGTTTGACGGCAAGGTCAGATGTTCTTCTCTACTAAGGGTTGAGACAGCCTTCAGGTTTGATGCCTATTTGTTTAGCAGATGCCTGATGGCGAGGTCAGATGTTCTTCTAACCTTCGGGCTGAGCCGACCTTCGGGATCGATTCCTATTTGTTTAACTAATGATTGGCAGTGAGGTCGGATGTTCTTCTCAACTTCAATTGAGTCGGCCATCAAATTCGATGTCTGTTTGTTTAACATATGCCTGACAGCAAGGTCAGATGTTCTTCTCAACTTCGTGTTGTGCCGGCCTTCGGGTTCGATGCCTGTTTGTTTAACTAATTCCTGATGGGGAGGTCAGATGTTCCTCTCAACTTCATGTTGAGCCGTCCTTCGGGTTCGATGCCATGTTTTTTTAACAGATGTTTGGCGGCGAGGTCAGATGTTCTTCTCAATTAAGGATTGAGAGGGCCTTCGGGTTCGATGCCTGTTTATTTAACAGATGCCTGACGGCGAGGTTAAATGTTCTTCTCAACTTCGGGTTGAGCCGGCCTTCGGGTTCGATGCCTGTTTGTTTAACAGATGCCTGGCGTAGAGGTCTAATGTTCTTATAAACTTCGGGTTGAGCCGCCCTTCGGGTTCAATGCCTGTTAGTTTAACAGATGTCTGACGGTGAGGTCAGATGTTCTTCTCAACTTCAGGTTGAGCCGGCCTTCGGATTTGAGGCCTGTTTGTTTAACAGATGCTTGACAGTGAAGTCAAATGTTCCTCTCAAATTCATGTTGATCCGAGCTTCAGGTTCGATGACTGTTTGTTTAATAGATGCCTGACGGCGAGGTCAGATGTTCCTCTCAACTTTGTGTTGAGTCGGCCTTCGGGTTTGATGCCTGTTTATTTAACAGATGCCTGAAGGCGAGGTCAGTTGTTCTTCTAAACTTCAGGTTGAGCCAGCCTTCAGGTTCGATTCCTGTTTGTTTAACTAATGCCTGGTAGCGAGGTCGGATGTTCTTCTCAACTTCGGGTTGAGTTGGCCATCAAATTCGATGCCTGTTTGTTTAACATATGCCTGACAACGAGGTCAGATGTTCTTCTCAACTTCGTGTTGTGCCGGCCTTCGGGTTCAATGCCTGTTTGGTTAACTAATGCCTGATGGGGAGGTCAGATGTTCCTCTAAACTTCAATTTGAGCTGGCATTCGGGTTCGATGCCTGTTAGTTTAACAGATGTTTAACGGCAAGGTCAAATGTTCTTCTCAACTTCGGGTTGAGCCGGCCTTCGAGTTCGATGCCTGTTTGTTTAACAGATGCCTGGCAGAGAGGTCTAATGTTCTTATCATCTTCGGGTGTAGCCGCCCTTCGGGTTCGATGCCTGTATGTTTAAAAAATGCGTGACGGTGAGGTTTGATGTTCTTTTCAACTTCGCGTTGAGCCGGCCTTCGGATTTGATGCCTGTTTGTTTAACAGATGCTTGACAGTGAAGTCAAATGTTCCTCTCAACTTCATGTTGAGCCGACCTTCAGGTTCGATGCCTGTTTGTTTAATAGATGCCTGACGGTGAGGTCAAATGTTCTTCTCAACTTTGGGTTGAGCCGGCCTTCGGATTTGATGCCTGTTTGTTTAACAGATGCATGACAGTGAAGTCAAATGTTCCTCTCAACTTCATGTTGAGCCGACCTTCGAGTTTGATGCTTGTTTGTTTAACAAATACCTGACGGCGAGGTCAGATGTTCCTCCCAACTTCGTGTTGAGCCGGCCTTCGGGTTCGATGCCTGTTTGTTTAACAGATGCCTGAAGGCGAGGTTAGATGTTCTTCTCAACTTCGTGTTGTGCCGACCTTCGGGTTTGATGCCTGTTTGTTTAACTAATGCCTGATGGGGAGGTCAGATGTTCCTCTCAACTTCAAGGTGAGCCAGCCTTCAGGTTCGATACCTGTTTGTTTAACAGATGTTTGATGGCGAGGTGAGATGTTCTTATCAACTAAGGGTTGAGGCGGCCTTCGGTTTTGATGATTATTTGTTTAACAGATGCCTGACGGCGAGGTCAGTTGTTCTTCTCAACTTCGGGTTGAGCCATACTTCGGGTTCCACACCTTTTTGTTTAACAGATGCCTGACGGCGAGGTCAGGTGGTCTTTTCAACTTAGGGTAGAGCCGGCCTTTGGGTTCGATGCCTGTTTGTTTAACAGATGCCTGGCGGCTATGTCAGATGTTCTTCTTATCTTCGGGTTAAGTCGGCCTATGGGTTCGATTCCTGTTTGTTTAACTAATGCCTGGCAGCGAGGTCAGATGTTCTTCTCAACATCGGGTTGAGTCGGGCATCAAATTCGATGCCTGTTTGTTAAACTTATGCCTAACAGTGAGGTCAAATGTTCTTATCAACTTCGGGTTGAGCCGCCCTTTGGGTTCGATGCTTGTTTGTTTAACAGATGCCTGACGGTGAGGTCAGATGTTCTTCTCAACTTTGGGTTGAGCCGACCTTCGAATTTAATGCTTGTTTGTTTAATAGATGCTTGACAGTGAAGTCAAACGTTCCTCTCAACTTCATGTTGAGCTGACCTTTGGGTTCGATGCCTGTTTGTTTACCAAATGCCTGACAGCGAGGTCAGATGTTCCTCTCAACTTCGTGTTGAGCCGGCCTTCGGGTTCGATGCCTGTTTGTTTAACAGATGCCTGACGGCGAGGTCAGATGTTCTTATCAACTTCGGGTTGAGCCGCCCTTCGGGTTCGATGCCTGTTTGTTTAACAGATGCCTGACGGTGAGGTCAGATGTTCTTCTCAACTTCGGGTTGAGTCGGCCTTCAGATTTAATGTCTGTTTGTTTAACAGATGCTTGATAGTGAAGTCAAATGTTCATCTCAACTTCATGTTGAGCCGACCTTTGGGTTCGATGCCTATTTGTTTAACAAATGCCTGACGGCGAGGTCAGATGTTCTTCTCAACTTCGTGTTGTGCCGGCCTTCGGGTTCGATGTCTGTTTGTTTAACTAATGCCTGACGGGGAGGTCAGATGTTCCTCTAAACTTCAAGGTGAGCCAGCCTTCGGGTTCGATACCTGTTTGTTTAACAGATGTTTGACAGCGAGGTGAGATGTTCTTATCAACTAAGGGTTGAGACGGCCTTCGGTTTTGATGACTGTTTGTTTAATAGATGCCTGACGGCGAGGTCAGTTGTTCTTCTCAACTTCGGGTTGAGCCAGCCTTCGGGTTCCACACCTTTTTGTTTATCAGATTCCTGACGGCAAGGTCAGATGTTCTTTTCAACTTTGGGTTGAGCCGGCCTTTGGGTTTGATGCCTGTTTGTTTAACAGATGTCTGACGGCTAGGTCAGATGTTCTTCTTAACTTCGGGCTAGGTCGGCCTTCGGGTTCGATTCCTGTTTGTTTAACTAATGCCTGGCAGCAAGGTCAGATGTTCTTCTCAACTTCGGGTTGAGTCGGCCATCAAATTCGATGCCTGTTTGTTAAACATATGCCTAACAGTGAGGTCAGATGTTGTTATCAACTTCGGATTGAGCCGCCCTTTGGGCTCGATGCCTGTTTGTTTAACAGATGCCTGACGGTGAGGTCAGATGTTCTTCTCAACTTTGTGTTGAGCCGGCCTTCGGATTTAATGCCTGTTTGTTTAATAGATGCTTGACAGTGAAGTCAAATGTTCCTCTCAACTTCATGTTGAGCTGACCTTTAGGTTCGATGCCTGTTTGTTTAACAAATGCCTGACAGCGAGGTCAGATGTTCCTCTCAACTTCGTGTTGAGCCGGCCATCAGGTTCGATGCCTGTTTGTTTAACAGATGCCTGACGGCGAGGTCAGATGTTCTTATCAACTTCGGGTTGAGCAGCCTTTCGGGTTTGATGCCTGTTTGTTTAACAGATGTCTGACGGTGAGGTCAGATGTTCTTCTTAACTTCGGGTTAAGCCGGCCTTCGGATTTAATGTTTGTTTGTTTAACAGATGCTTGACAGTGAAGTCAAATGTTCCTCTCATCTTCATGTTGAGCCGACCTTTGGGTTCGATGTCTGTTTGTTTAAGAAATGCCTGACGGCAAGGTCAGATGTTCCTCTTAACTTCGTGTTGAGCCGACCTTTGGGTTTGATGCCTGTTTGTTTACCAGATGCCTGACGGCGAGGTCATATGTTCTTATCAACTTCGGGTTGAGCTGCCGTTCGGGTTCGATGCCTGATTGTTTAACAGATGCCTGGAAGAAAGGTCTAATGTTCTTATCATCTTCGGGTTGAGCCGCCCTTCGGGTTCGATGCCTGTTTGTTTAACAGATGCGTGACGGTAAGCTCAGATGTTCTTCTCAACTTCAGGTTAAGCCGGCCTTCGGGTTTGACGCCTGTTTGTTTAACAGATGCTTGACAGTGAAGTCAAATGTTCCTCTCAATTTCATGTTGAGCCGACCATCAGGTTTGATGCCTGTTTGTTTAACAGATGCCTGACGGTGAGGTCAGATGTTCTTCTCATCCTCGGGTTGGGCCGGCCTTCGGATTTGATGCCTTTTTCTTTAATAGATGCTTGACAGTGAAGTCAAATGTTCCTCACAACTTCATGTTGAACTGACCTTTGGGTTCGATGCGTGTTTGTTTAACAAATTCCTGACAGCGAGGTCAGATGTTCCTCTCAACTTCGTGTTGAGCCGGCCTTCGGGTTCGATGCCTGTTTGTTTAACAGATGCCTGACGGCGAGGTCAGATGTTCTTATCAACTTCGGGTTGAGCCTCCCTTCGGGTTCGATGCTTGTTTGTTTAACAGATGCGTGACGGTGAGGTCAGATGTTCTTCTCAACTTCGGGTTGAGCCGGCCTTCGGATTTGATGCCTATTTTTTTAACAGATGCTTGACAGTGAAGTCAAATGTTCCTCTTAACTTCATGTTAGGCCCACCTTTCGGTTCGATGCCTGTTTGTTTAACAGATGCCTGACAGTGAGGTTAGATGTTCCTCTCAACTTCGTGTTGAGCCGACCTTCGGGTTCGATGCCTGTTTGTTTAACAGATGCCTGACGGTGAGGTCAGATGTTCTTCTCAACTTCGGGTTGAGCCGGCCTTCGGATTTAATGCATGTTTGTTTAACAGATGCTTGATAGTGAAGTCAAATGTTCCTCTCAACTTCATGTTGAGCCGACCTTCGGGTTCGATGCCTGTTTGTTTACCAAATGCCTGACAGCGAGGTCATATGTTCCTCTCAACTTCGTGTTGAGCCGACCTTCGGGTTCGATGTCTGACAGCGAGGTCAGATGTTTTTATCAGCTTCGGGTTGAGCCACCCTTCGGGTTCGATGCCTGTTTATTTAACTAATGCCTGAAGGGGAGGTCAGATGTTCCTCTCAACTTCAAGGTGAGCCAGCGTTCGGGTTCGATACCTGTTTGTTTAACAGATGTTTGACGGTGAGGTGAGATGTTCTTCTCAACTAAGGGTTGAGACGGCCTTCGGGTTTGATGCCTGTTTGTTTAACAGATGTTTGACGGCGAGGTCAGTTGTTCTTCGTAAATTCGAGTTGAGCCAGCCTTTGGGTTCCACACCTTTTTGTTTAACAGATGCCTGACGGTGAGGTCAGATGCTCCTCTCAACTTCGGGTTGAGCCGACCTTCGGATTTGATGCCTTTTTGTTTAACAGATGCTTGGCGGCTAGGTCAGATGTTCTTCTCAACTTCGTGTTGAGCCGGCCTTCGGGTTCGATTCTTGTTTGTTTAACTATTGCCTGGCAGCGAGGTCGGATGTTCTTCTCAACTTCGGGTTGAGTCGGCCATCAAATTCGATGCCTTTTTGTTTAACATATGCCTGACAGTAAGGTCAGATGTTCTTCTCAACTTCGTGTTGTGCCGGCCTTCGGGTTCGATGACTGTTTGTTTAACAGATGCCTGACGGCGAGGTCAGATGTTCTTATCAACTTCGGGTTGAGTCGCCCTTCGGGTTCGATGCCTGTTTGTTTAACAGATGCCTGACAGCGAGGTCAGATGTTCTTCTCAACTTCGTGTTGAGCCGGCCTTCGGATTTAATGCCTGTTTGTTTAACAGATGCCTGACGGCGAGGTCAGATGTTCTTCTCAACTTCGTGTTGTGCCGGCCTTCGGGTTCGATGCTTGTTTGTTTAACTAATGCCTGATGGAGAGGTTAGACGTTCCTCTCAACTTCAAGGTGAGTCGGCCTTCGGGTTTGAGACCTATTCGTTTAACAGATATTTGACGGCGAGGTTAGATGTTCTTCTCAACTAAGGGTTGAGACGGCCGTCGGGTTTGATGCCTATTTGTTTAACAGATGCTTGACGGCGAGGTCAGTTGTTCTTCTCAACTTCGGGTTGAGCCAGCCTCCGGTTTCCACACCTTTTTGTTTAACAGATGCCTGACGGCGAGGTCTGATGTTCTTCTCAACTTTGGGTTGAGCCGGCCTTTGGGTACGATGCCTGTTTGTTTAACAGATGCCTGGCGGCTAGGTCAGATGTTCTTCACAACTTCGGGTAGAGCCGGCCTTCGGGTTCAATTCCTGTTTGTTTAAATAATGCTTGGGAGCAAGGTGGGATGTTCTTCTCAACTTCAGGTTGACTCGCCCATCAAATTCGAGGCCTGTTTGTTTAACATATGCCTGACAGCGAGGTTGGATGTTCTTCTCAAGTTCATGTTGTGTCGGCCTTCGGGTTCGATGCCTGCTTGTTTAACTAATGCCTTATGGGGAGGTCAGATGTTCCCCTTAACTTCAAGTTGAGCCGGCCTTCGGGTTCGATGCCTGTTTGTTTAACAGATGCTTGACGGCGAGGTCAGATGTTCTTCTCAACTTCGTGTTGTGCCGGCCTTCGGGTTCGATGCCTGTTTGTTTAACTAATGCTTGACGGTGAGATCAGATGTTCCCCTCCACTTCGGGTTGAGCCGGCCTTTGGGTTCGATGCCTGTTTGTTTAACAGATGCCTGACGGCTAGGTCAGATGTTCTTCTCAATTTCGAGTTGAGCCGGCCTTCGGGTTCGATTCCTCTTTGTTTAACTAATGCCTGGCAGCAAGGTCGGATGTTCTTCTCAACTTTAGGTTGAGTCGGCCATCAAATTCGATACCTGTTTGTTTAACATATGCCTGACAGCGAGGACTTATGTTCTTCTCAACTTCGTGTTGTGCCGGCCTTCGGGTTCGATGCCTGTTTGTCTAATTAATGCCTGATGGGGAGGTCAGATGTTCCCCTTAACTTCAAGTTGAGTCGGCCTTCGGGTTCGATGCCTGTTTGTTTAATAGATGTTTGACGGCGAGGTCATATGTTCTTCTCAATTAAGGATTGAGACGGCCTTCGGGTTCGATGCCTGTTTATTTAACAGATGCCTGACGGCGAGGTCTAATGTTATTATCAACTTCGGGTTGAGCCGCCCTTCGGATTCAATGCCTGTTTGTTTAACATATTCCTAGTTGAGAGGTCTAATGTTCTTATCAACTTCGCATTGAGCCGCCCTTCGGGTTCGATGCCTGTTTGTTTAACAGATGCCTAACAGTGAGGTCAGATGTTCCTCTCAACTTTGGGTTGAGCCGACCTTCGGATTTGATGCCTGTTTGTTTAACAGATGCTTGACAGTGAAGTCAAATGTTCCTCTCAACTTCGTGTTGCACCGACATTCAGGTTCAATGCCTATTTATTTAACAGATGCCTTATGGCGAGGTCAGATGTTCCTTTCAACTTTGTGTTGTACCGGCCTTCGGGTTCAATACCTGTTTGTTTAACTATTGCCTGATGGGGAGGTCAGATGTTCCTCTCAACTTCAAGGTGATCCGGCCTTCGGGTTCGATACCTGTTTGTTTAATACATGTTTGACAGCGAGGTCAGATGTTCTTCTCGACTAAGGGTTTAAACGGCCTTCGGGTTTGATGTTGTTTGTTTAACAGATGCGTGACGGCGAGGTCAGATGTTCTTCTCAACTTCGGGTTGAGCCGGCCTTCGGGTTCCACTCCTTTTTGTTTAACAGATGCCTGACGGCGAGGTCAGATGTTCTTCTCAATTTCGGGTTGAGCCGACCTTTGGGTTTGATGCCTGTTTGTTTAACAGATGCCTGGCGGCTAGGTTAGATGTTCTTCTCAACTTCGGGTTAAGACCGACCTTCGGGTTTGATGCCTGTTTGTTTAACAGATGCTTGGCGGCAAGGTCAGATGTTTTTCTCAACTTCGGGTAAAGACCTACCTTTGGGTTTGATTCCTGTTTGTTTAACTAATTCCTAGAAGCGAGGTCGGATGTTCTTCTCAACTTCGGGTTGAGTGGGCCATCAAATTCGATGCCTGTTTGTTTAACATATGCCTGACAGCAAGGTCAGATGTTCTTCTAAACTTCGTGTTGTGCCGGCCTTCGGGTTCGATGTCTGTTTGTTTAACTAATGCCTGATGGGAAGGTCAGATGTTCCTCTCAACTTCAAGTTGAGCCGACCTACGGGTTCAATGCCTGTTTGTTTAACAGATGCCTGACGGCGAGGTCAGATGTTCTTATCAACTTCGGGTTGATTCGCCCTTCGGGTTCGATGCCTGTTTTGTTAACAGATGCCTGACGGTGAGGTCAAATGTTCTTCTCAACTAAGGGTTGAGACGGCCTTTGGGTTTGATGCCTGTTTGTTTAACAAATGTCCGACGGCGAGGTCAGATGTTCTTCTCAACTTCGTGTTGTGCCGGCCTTCGGGTTCGATGCCTGTTTGTTTAACTAATGCTTGACGGCGAGATCAGATGTTCCTCTCAACTTCGTGTTGAGCGGCCTTCGAGTTCGATGCTTGTTTGTTTAACAAATGCCTGACGGCGAGGTCAGATGTTCTTCTCAACTTCGTGTTGTGCCGGCCTTCGGGTTCGATAGCTGTTTGTTTAACAGATGCTTGACGGCGAGGTCAGATGTTCTTCTCAACTTCGTGTTGTGCCGGCTTTCGGGTTCGATGCTTGTTTGTTTAACTAATGCCTGATGGAGAGGTTAGATGTTCCTCTCAAATTCAAGGTGAGCCGGCTTTCGGGTTCGAGACCTATTCGTTTAACAGATATTTGACGGCGAGGTCAGATGTTCTTCTCAACTAAGGGTTGAGACGGCCTTCGGGTTGTATGCCTATTTGTTTAATAGATGCTTGACGGCGAGGTCAGTTGTTCTTCTCATCTTCGGGTTGAGCCAGCCTTCGGGTTCCACACCTTTTTGTTTAACAGATGCCTGGCGGCTACGTCAGATGTTCTTCTCAACTTCAGGTAGAGTCGGCCTTCGGGTTCGATTCCTGTTTGTTTAACTAATTCCTGGGAGCAAGGTCGGATGTTCTTCTCAACTTCAGGTTGAGTCGGCCATCAAATTCGATGCATGTTTGTTTAACATATGCCTGACAGCAAGGTCAGATGTTCTTCTCAAGTTCATGTTGTGCCGGCCTTTGGGTTCAATGCCTGCTTCTTTAACTAATGCCTGATGGGGAGGTCAGATGTTCCCCTTAACTTCAAGTTGATCTGGCCTTCGGGTTCGATACTTATTTGTTTAACAGATGCTTTACGGCGAGGTCAGATGTTCTTTTCAATTAATGATTGAGACGACCTTCGTGTTCGATGCCTGTTTATTTAACAGATGGCTGACGGCGAGGTCTAATGTTCTTATCAACTTCGGGTTGAGCCGCCCTTCGGGTTCAATGCCTGTTTATTTAACAGATGCCTAGTAGAGAGGTCTAATGTTCTTATCAACTTTGCATTGAGGCGCCCTTCGGGTTCGATGCTTGTTTGTTTAACAGATGCCTAACGGTGAGGTCAGATGTTCCTCTCTACTTCGGGTTGAGCCGACCTTCGGATTTGATGCCTGTTTGTTTAACAGATGCTTGACAGTGAAGTCAAATGTTCTTCTAAACTTCGGGTTGAGCTAACCTTCGGATTTAATGACTGTTTGTTTAACAGATGCTTAACAGTGAAGTCAAATGTTCCTCTCAACTTCATGTTGAGCTGACCTTTGGGTTCGATGCCTGTTTGTTTAACAAATGCCTGACGACATGGTTAGATGTTCCTCTCAACTTCGTGTTGAGCCGGCCTTCGGGTTCAATGCCTGTTTGTTTGACAGATGCATGACAGCGAGGTCAGATGTTCATATCAACTTCGGGTTGAGCCACCCTTCGGGTTCGATGCATGTTTGTTTAAAAGATGCCTGACGGTGCTGTCAGATGTTCTTCTCAACTTCAGGATGAGCCGGCCTTCGGATTTAATGCCTGTTTGTTTAACAGATGCTTAACAGTGATGTCAAATGTTCCTCTCAATGTCGTGTTGAGCCGACCTTCGGGTTCGATGCCTGTTTGTTTAACAGATGCCTGATAGCGAGGTCAGATGTTCCTCTCAACTTTGTGTTGAGCGGCCTTCGGGTTCGATGCCTGTTTGTTTAACATATGCTTGACGGCGAGGTCAGATGTTCTTCTCAACTTCGTGTTGTGCCGGCCTTCGGGTTCAATGCCGGTTTGTTTAACTAATGCTTGATGGAGAGGTTAGATGTTCCTCTCAACTTCAAGGTGAGCCGACATTCGGGTTCGAGACCTGTTCGTTTAACAGATGCTTGACGGCGAGGTCAGATGTTCTTCTCAACTTCGTGTTGTGCCGGCCTTCGGGTTCAATGCCGGTTTGTTTAACTAATGCCTGATGGAGAGGTTAGATGTTCCTCTCAACTTCAAGGTGAGCCGGCCTTCGGGTTCGAGACCGGTTCGTTTAACAGATGTTTGACGGCGATGTCAGATATTCTTCTCAACTAAGGGTTGAGACGGCCTTCGAGTTTGATGCCTGTTTGTTTAACAGATGCGTGACGACGAGGTCAGTTGTTCTTCTCAAGTTCGGGTTGAGCCAACCTTCGGGTTCCACACCTTTTTGTTTATCAGATGCCTGACAGCAAGGTCAGATGTTCTTCTCAACTTCGGGTTGAGCCGACCTTTGGGTTCGATGCCTGTTTGTTTAACAGATGCGTGGCGGTTAGGACAGATGTTCTTCTCAACTTCGGGTTGAGCTGGCCTTCGCGTTCGATTCCTGTTTGTTTAACTAATGCCTGGCAGCGAGGTCAGATGTTCTTCTCAACTTCGGGTTGAGTCAGCCATCAAATTCGATGCCTGCTTGTTTAACATATGCCTGACAGCGAGGTCAGATGTTCTTCTCAACTTCGTGTTGTGTCGGCCTTCGGGTTCGATGCCTGTTTATTTAACTAATGCCTGATGGGGAGGTCAGATGTTCCTCTCAATTATGGATTGAGACGGCCTTCGAGTTCGATGCCTCTTTTTTTAACAGATGCCTGACGGCGAGGTCAAATGTTCTTCTCAACTTCGGGTTGAGCCGACCATCAGGTTCGATGCCTGTTTAGTTAAGAGATGCCTGACAGCGAGGTCTAATGTTCGTATCAAATTCGGGTTGAGTCGCCCTTCGGGTTCGATGCCTGTTTGTTTAACAGATGCCTGACGGTGAGGTGAGATGTTCTTCTCAACTTCGGGTTGAGCCGACTTTCAAATTTGATGCCTGTTTGTTTAACAGATGCTTGATAGTGAAGTCAAATGTTTCTCTCAACTTCATGTTGAGCCGACCTTCAGGTTCGATGCCAGTTTGTTTAACAGATGCCTGACGGCGAGGTCAGATGTTCCTCTCAACTTTGTGATGAGCCGCCCTTCGGGTTCGATGCCTATTTGTTTAACAGATGCCTGGCAGAGAGGTCTAACGTTCTTATAAACTTCGGGTTGAGCCGCCCTTTGGGTTCGAGCTTGTTTGTTTAACAGATGCCTAACGGTGAGGTCAGATGTTCTTCTCTACTTCGGGTTGAGCCGGCCTTCGGATTTGATGCTTGTTTGTTTAACAGATGCTTGACAGTGAAGTTAAATGTTCCTCTCAACTTCATGTTGAGCTGACATTCAGGATCGAGGCCTATTTGTTTAACAGATGCCTAGCAGAGGGGTCTAATGTTCTTATCAACTTCGGGTTGTGCCGGCCTTCGGGTTCGATGCATGTTTGTTTTACAGATGCCTGACGACGAGGTCAGATGTTCTTCTCAACTTCGTGTTGTGCCGGCCTTCGGGTTCGATGCCTGTTTGTTGAACTAATGCTTGACGGCAAGATCAAATGTTCCTCTCCACTTTGGGTTGAGTCGGTCTTTGGGTTCGATGCCTGTTTGTTTAACAGATGCCTGGCGGCTAGGTCAGATGTTCTTCTCAACTTCGAGTTGAGCCGACCTTCGGGTTTGATTCCTGTTTGTTTAACTAATGTCTGGCAGCAAGGTCAGATGTTCTTCTCAACTTTAGGTTGAGTCGGCCATCAAATTCGATGCATGTTTGTTTAAAATATCCTGACAGCGAGGTCAGATGTTCTTCTCAACTTCGTGTGTTGTCGGCCTTCGGGTTCGATGCCTGTTTGTTTAACAGATGCCTAGTAAAGAGGTCTAATGTTGTTATCAACTTCGCGTTGAGCCGCCCTTCGGGTTCGATGCCTGTTTGTTTAACAGATGCCTAACAGTGAGGTCAGATGTTCCTCTCAACTTTGGGTTGAGCCGACCTTCGGATTTGATGCCTGTTTGTTTAACAGATGCTTGACAGTGAAGTCAAATGTTCCTCTCAACTTCGTGTTGCACCGACATTCAGGTTCGATGCCTATTTATTTAACAGATGCCTTACGGCGAGGTCAGATGTTCCTCTCAACTTTGTGTTGTACCGGCCTTCGGGTTTGATACCTGTTTGTTTAACTAATGCCTGATGGGGAGGTCAGATGTTCCTCTCAACTTCAAGGTGATACGGCCTTCGGGTTCCACTCCTTTTTGTTTAACAGATGCCTGACGGCGAGGTCAGATGTTCTTCTCAACTTCGGGTTGAGCCGACCTTTGGGTTTGATGCCTGTTTGTTTAACAAATGCCTGACGGCTAGGTTAGATGTTCTTCTCAACTTCGGGTTAAGACCGACCTTCGGGTTTGATTCCTGTTTGTTTAACTAATGCCTGGCAGCGAGGTCGGATGTTCTTCTCAACTTCGGGTTGAGTGGGCCATCAAATTCGATGCCTGTTTGTTTAACATATGCCTGACAGCAAGGACAGATGTTCTTCTAAACTTCGTGTTGTGCCGGCCTTCGGGTTCGATGCCTGTTTGTTTAACTAATGCCTGATGGGGAGGTCAGATGTTCCTCTCAATTTCAAGTTAAGCCGGCCTTCGGGTTTGATGCCTATTTGTTTAATAGATGTTTGACGGCGAGGTCAAATGTTCTTCTCAATTAAGGATTGAGACGGCCTTTGGGTTCGATGCCTGTTTGTTTAACAGACGCTTGACGGCGAGGTCAAATGTTCTTCTCAACTTCGGGTTGAGCTGGCCTTCGGGTTCGATGCCTGTTTGTTTAACAGATGCCTAACAGAGAGGTCTAATGTTCTTATCAACTTCGGGTTGAGCCACCCTTTGGGTTAGATGGCTGTTTGTTTAACAGATGTCTAACGGTGAGGTCTAATGTTCTTATCAACTTCGGGTTGAGCCGGCCTTCGGATTTGATGCCTGTTTGTTTAACAGATGCCTAACGGTGAGGTCAGATGTTCCACTGAACTTCGGGTTGAGCCGACCTACGGATTTGATGCCTGTTTGTTTAACAGATGCTTGACAGTGAAGTCAAATGTTCCTCTCAACTTCGTGTTGCGCCGGCATTCAGGTTCGATGCCTATTTGTTTAACATATGCCTTACAGCGAGGTCAGATGTTCCTCTCAACTTCGTGTTGTACCGGCCTTCGGTTTCGATACCTGTTTGTTTAACTAATGCCTGATGGGGAGTTCAGATGTTCCTCTCAACTTCAAGGTGAGTTTACCTAGGGGTCGATACCTGTTTGTTTAATAGATGTTTGACGGCGAGGTCAGATGTTCTTCTCAACTAAGGGTTGAGACGGCCTTCGGGTTTGATGTTGTTTGTTTAACAGATGTCTGACGCGAGGTCAGATGTTCTTCTCAACTTCGGGTTTAGCCGGCCTTCGAGTTCTACACCTTTTTGTTTAACAGATGCCTGACGGCGAAGTCAGATGTTCTTCTCAACTTAAGGTTGAGCCGGCCTTTGGGTTTGATGCCTGTTTGTTTAACAGATGCCTGGCGGCTAGGTCAGATGTTCTTCTCAACTTCGGGTTGAGCCGACCTTCGGGTTCGATTCCTGTTTGTTTAACGAATGCCTGGCAGCGAGGTCGGATATTCTTCTCAACTTCGGGTTGTGTCGGCCTTCGGGTTCGATTCCTGTTTGTTTTACTAATGCCTGATGGGGAGGTCAGATGTTCCTCTCAACTTCAAGTTGAGCCGGCCTTCGGGTTCGATGCCTGTTTGTTTAACAGATGCCTGACATCGAGGTCAGATGTTCTAATCAACTTCGGGTTTAGACAGCCTTCGGATTTTATGACTGTTTGTTTAATAGATGCTTGATAGTGATGTCAAATGTTGCTTTCAACTTCATGTTGAGCCGACATTCAGGTTCGATGCCTATTTGTTTAACAAATGCCTTACGGCGAGGTCAGATGATCCTCTCAACTTCGTGTTGGGCCGACCTTCGGGTTCGATGCCTGTTTATTTAACAGATGCCTGACGGCGAGGTCTAATGTTCTTATCAACTTCGGGTTGAGCCGCCCTTCGAATTCAATGCCTGTTTGTTTAACAGATGCCTGATGGTGAGGTCATATGTTCTTCTCAACTCCGGGTTGAGCCAGCCTTCGGATTTGATGTCTATTTGTTTAACAGATGCTTGACAGTGAAGTCAAATGTTCCTCTCAACTTCATGTTGAGCCGACATTCGGGTTCGATGCCTATTTATTTAACAGATGCCTGACGGCGAGGTCAGATGTTCCTCTCAACTTTGTCTTGAGCCGGCCTACGGGTTCGATGCCTGTTTGTTTAACAGATGCCTGGCGGCGAGGTCAGATGTTCTTCTCAACTTCGGGTTGAGCCGGCCTTCGGGTTCGATGCCTGTTTTTTTAACAGATGCCTGGCAGAGAGGTCTAATGTTCTTATCAACTTCGGGTTGAGCCGCCCTTCGGGTTTGATGCTTGTTTGTTTAACAGTTGCCTGACGCTGAGGTCAGATGTTCTTCTCAACTTCGGGTTGAGCCGGCCTTCGGGTTCGAGACCTGTTTGTTTAACAGATGCTTGACAGTGAAGTCATATGTTCCTCTCAACTTCATATTGAGTCGACCTTCAGGTTCGATGCCTGTTTGTTTTAGAGATGCTTGACAGCGAGGTCAGATGTTCCTCTCAACTTCGTGTTAAGCCGGCCTTCGGGTTCGATGCCTGTTTTTTTAAGAGATGACTGACGGCGAGGTCTATTGTTCTTATCAACTTCGAGTTGAGCCGCCCTTCAGGTTCGATGCCTGTTTGTTTAACAGATGCCTGACGGTGAGGTCAGATGTTCTTCTCAACTTCGGGTTGAGCCGGCCTTCGGATTTGATGCCTGTTTGTTTAACAGATGCTTGACAGTGAAGTCTAATGTTCGTCTCAACTTCATGTTGAGCCGACTTTTGGGTTCGATTCCTGTTTGTTTAACAGATGCCTGACGGCGAGGTCAGATGTTCCTCTCAACTTCCTGTTGAGCCGACCTTCGGGTTCGATGCCTGTTTGTTTAACAGATGCCTGACAGCGAGGTCAGATGTTCTTCTCAACTTCGTGTTGTGCCATCCTTCGGGTTCGATGCCTGTTTGTTTAACAAATGCCTGGCAGGGAGGTCTAATGTTCTTATCAACTTCAAGTTGAGCCGCCCTTCAGGTTCGATTCTTGTTTGTTTAACAGATGCCTGACGGTGAGGTCAGATGTTCTTCTCAACTTCGGGATGAGTTGGCCTTCAGATTTCATGTCTGTTTGTTTAAAAGATGGTTGATAGTGAAGTCAAATGTTCCTCTCAACTTCATGTTGAGTCGACCATCAGGTTCGATGCCTGTTTGTTTAGGAGATGCTTGACGGCGAGGTCAGATGTTCCTCTCAACTTCTTGTTGAGCCGGCCTTCGGGTTCGATGCCTGTTTGTTTAAGAGATGCCCGACAGTGAGGTATAATGTTCTTATCAACTCCGGGTTGAGCCGCCCTTCGGGTTTGATGCCTGTTTCTTTAACAGATGGCTAACAGTGAGGTCAGATGTTCTTCTCAACTTTGAATTGAGCCGACCTTTTGATTTAATGTCTGTTTGCTTAACAGATGCCTGGCGGCGAGGTCATATGTTCCTCTCAACTTCGTGTTGAGCCGGCCTTCGGGTTCGATGCCTGTTTGTTTAAATAATGCCTGATGGGGAGGTCAGATGTTCCTCTCAATTTCGAGGTGAGTCGGCCTTCGGGTTCAATACCTATTTGTTTAATAGATGTTTGACGGTGAGGTCAGATGTTCTTCTCAACTAAGGGTTGAGACAGCCTTCGGGTTTGATGCCGGTTTGTTTAACAGATGCCTGACGGCGAGGTCAGATGTTCTTCTCAACTTCGAGTTATGCCGGCCTTCTGGTTCGATGCTTGTTTGTTTAACAGATGCCTGACGGTGAGGTCAGATGTTCTTCTCAACTTCGGGTTGAGCCGGCCTTCGGATTTGATGCCTGTTTGTTTAACAGATGCTTGACAGTGAAGTCAAATGTTCCTCTCAATTTCATGTTGAGCCGACCTTCAGGTTCGATGCCTGTTTGTTTAAGAGATGCTTGACGGCGAGGTCAGATGTTCCTCTCAACTTCGTGTTGAGCCAGCCTTCGGGTTAGATCCTGTTTGTTTAAGAGATGCCTGATAGCGAGGTCTAATGTTCTTATCAACTTCAGGTTTAGCCGCCCTTCGGGTTCGATGCCTGTTTGTTTAACAGATGCTTGACAGTGAGGTCAGATGTTCTTCTCAACTTTGAATTGAGCCGGCCTTTGGATTTGATGCTTGTTTGATTAACAGATGCTTGACAGTAAAGTCAAATGTTCCTCTCAAATTCATGTTGAGCCTACCTTTGGGTTTGATGCCTGTTTGTTTAACAGATGCCTGACAGCGAGGTCAGATGTTCCTCTCAACTTCGTGTTGAGCAGGCCTTCGGGTTCGATGCCTGTTTGTTTAACAGATGTCTGACGGTGAGGTCAGATGTTCTTCTCAACTTCTGGTTGAGCCGGCCATCGGGTTGGATGCCTGTTTGTTTAACAGATGCCTGGCAGAGAGGTCTAATGTTCTTATCAACTTCAAGTTTAGCCGCCCTTCGGGTTCGATGCTTGTTTGTTTAACAGATGCCTGACGGTGAGGTCAGATGTTCTTCTCAACTTCGGGTTGACCCGGCCTTCGGATTTGATGCATGTTTGTTTAACAGATACTTGACAGTGAAGTCAAATGTTCCTCTCAACTTCATGTTGAGCCGACCTTCAGGTTCGATGCCTGTTTATTTAAGATATGCTTGACGGCGAGGTCAGATGTTCCTCTCTAGTTCGTGTTGAGCCGACCTTCGGGTTCGATGCCTGGTTGTTTAAGAGATGCCTGACAGCGAGGTCTAATGTTCTTCTCAACTAAGGGTTGAGACGACCTTCGGGTTCGATGCTTGTTTGTTTAACAGATGCCTGACGGGGAGGTCAGATGTTCTTCTCAACTTCGGGTTGAGCCGGCCTTCGTATTTGATGCATGTTTGTTTAACAGATGCTTGAAAGTGAAGTCAAATGTTCCTCTAAACTTCATGTTGAGCCGACCTTCGGGTTCGATGCCTGTTTGTTTAACAGTTGCCTGACGACGAGGTCAGATGTTGCTCTCAACTTCGTGTTGAGACGGCCTTCGGGTTCGATGCCTGTTTGTTTAACTAATGCCTGATGGGGAGGTCAGATGTTCCTCTCAACTTCGAGGTGAGCCGGCCTTCGGGTTCGATACCTATTTGTTTAATAAATGTTTGACAGCGAGGTCAGATGTTCGTCTCAACTAAGGGTTGAGACGGCCTTCGGGTTTGGTGCCTGTTTGTTTAACAGATACGTGACGGCGAGGTCAGATGTTCTTCTCAACTTCGGGTTGAGCTGGCCTTCGAGTTCGATGCTTGTTTGTTTAACAGATGCATAACGGTGAGGTCAGATGTTCTTCTCAACTTCGGGTTGAGCTGACCTTCGGATTTGATGCCTGTTTGTGATAATAGATGCTTGACAGTGAAGTCAAGTGTTCCTCTCAAGTTCATGTTGATCCGACCTTCAGGTTCGATGCCTGTTTGTTTAAGAGATGCTTGACGGCGAGGTCAGATGTTCCTCTCAACTTCGTGTTGAGCCGGCCTTCGGGTTCGATGCCTGTTTGTATAACAGACGCCTGACGGTGAGGTTAGATCTTCTTCTGAACTTCGGGTTGAGCCAGCCTTCGGATTTAATGACTGTTTGTTTAATAGATGCTTGACAGTGAAGTCAAATGTTCCTCTAAACTTCATGTTGAGGCAACCTTCGGGTTCGATGCTTGTTTGTTTAACAGACGCCTGACGGCAAGGTCAGAGGTTCCTCTCAACTTCGTGTTGAGCCGGCCTTCGGGTTCGATGCCAGTTTGTTTAAAAGATGCCTGACAGCGAGGTCAGATGTTCTTCTCAACTTCGCGTTGGGCCGGCCTTCGGGTTTGATGCCTGTTTGTTTAACTAATGCCTGACGGGGAGGTCGAATGTTCCTATCAACTTTGAGGTGAGCTGGCCTTCGGGTTTGATACCTATTTGTTTAATAGATGTTTGACAGCGAGGTCAGATGTTCTTCTCAACTAAGGGTTGAGACGGCCTTCGGGTTCGATGCCTGTTTGTTTAAGAGATGCCTGACAGCAAGATCTAATGTTCTTATCAACTTCGGGTTGAGCCGCCCTTCGGGTTCGATGCCCGTTTGTTTAACAGATGCCTGACGGCGAGGTCAGATGTTCCTCTCAACTTCGTGTTGAGCCGGCCTTCGGGTTCGATACCTGTTTGTTTAACAGATGCCCCCGGCGAGGTCCGATGTTCTTCTCAACTTTGTGTTATGCCGTCCATCGGGTTCGATGCCTTTTTGTTTAACTAATGCCTGATGGGGAGGTCAGATGTTCCTCTCAACTTCGAGGTGAGCCGGCCTTCTGGTTCGATACCTATTTGTTTAATAGATCTTTGACGGTGATGTCAGATGTTATTCTCAACTAAGGGTTAAGACGGCCTTCGGGTTTGATGCCTGTTTGTTTAACAGATTCCTGACAGCGAGGTCAGATGTACTTCTCAACATCGGATTGAGCCGGCCTTCAGGTTCCATAACTTTTTACTTAACAGATGCCTGACGGCGAGGTCAGATGTTCTTCTCAACTTCGGGTTGAGCCAGAATTGGGTTCGATGCCTGTTTGTTTAGCAGATACCTGGCGGCTAGGTCAGATGTTCTTCTCAACTTCGGGTTGAGCCGACCTTCGGGTTCGATTCATGTTTGTTTAACTAATGCCTGGCAGAGAGGTCGGATGTTCTTCTCAATTTCAGGTTGAGTCGGCCATCAAATTCGATGCCTGTTTGTTTAACAGATGCCTGACGACAAGGTCAAATGTTCTTCTCAACTTCGGGTTGAGCCGGCTTTCGGGTTCGATGCCTGTTTGTTTAACAGATGCCTAGCAAAGAGGTCTAATGTTCTTATCAACTTCGTGTTGAGCCGCCCTTCGGGTTCGATGCCTGTTTGTTTAACAGATGCCTAACGGTGAGGTCAGATGTTCTTCTCAACTTCGGGTTGAGCCGGCCTTCGGATTTGATTCCTGTTTGTTTAACAGATGCTTGATAATGAAGTCAAATGTTCCTCTCAACTTCATGTTAAGCCGACATTCAGGTTCGATGCCTATTTGTTTAACAGATGCCTTACGGAGAGGTCAGATGTTCCTCTCAACTTCGTGTTAGGCCCGCCTTCGGGTTCGATGCATGTATGTTTAACAGATGCCTGACGGCGAGGTCTAATGTTCTTATTAACTTCGGGTTAAGCCGGCCTTCGGGTTCGACGCCTGTTTGTTTAACAAATTCCTGACTGTGAGGTCAGGAATTTGTTTAACAGATGCTTGACAGTGAAGTCAAATGTTCCTCTCAACTTCATGTTGAGCGACCTTCGTGTTCGATACCTGTTTGTTTAACAGATGCCTGACGGTGAGGTCAGAGGTTCCTCTCAACTTCGTGTTGAGCCGGCCTACGGGTTCGATGCTTGTTTGTTTAACAGATGCCTGATGGCGAGGTCAGATGTTCTTCTCAACTTCGGGTTGAGCCGGCCTTCGAGTTCGATGCCTGTTTGTTTAACAGATGCCTGGCAGAGAGGTCTAATGTTCTTATCAACTTCAGCTTGAGTCGTCCTTCTGGTTCGACGCTTGTTTGTTTGACAGATGCCTGACGGTGAGGTCAGATGTTCTTCTCAACTTTGGGTTCAGCCGACCTTCGGATTTGATGCCTGTTTGTTAAACAGATGCTTGACAGTGAAGTCAAATGTTCCTCTGAACTTCATGTTGAGCCTACCTTCAGGTTCGATGCCTGTTTGTTTAAGAGATGCTTGACGGCGAGGTCAGATGTTCCTCTCAACTTCTTGTTGAACCGACCTTCGAGTTCGATGCCTATTTGTTTAAGAGACGCCTGATAGCAAGGTCGAATTTTCTTATCAACTTCGGGTTGAACCTCCCTTTGGGTTCGATGCCTGTTTGTTCAACAGAAGCCTGACGGTGAGGTCAGATGTTCTTCTCAAGTTCGGGTTGAGCCGGCCTTCAGATTTGATGCCTGTTTGTTTAACAGGTGCTTGACAGTGAATTCAAATGTTCCTCTCAACTTCATGTTGAGTCGACCTTCGGGTTCGATGCCTATTTGTTTAACAGATGCCTGACGGCGAGGTCAGATGTTCCTCTAAACTTCATGTTGAGCCGGCCTTCGGGTTCAATGTCTGTTTGTTTAATCGATACCTGATGGCTAGGTCAGATGTTCTTCAAAACTTCGTGTTGTGCTGGCCTTCGGGATCGATGCCTATTGGATTAACTAATGCCTGATGGGAATGTCAGATGTTCCTCTCAACTTCGAGGTGAGCTGGCCTTCGGGTTCGATACCTATTTATTTAATAGATGTTTTTTCGGCGAGTTCAAATGTTCTTCTCAACTAAGGGTTGAGACGACCTTCGGGTTTGATGCTTGTTTGTTTAACAGATGCATAACGGTGAGGTCAGATGTTCTTCTCAACTTCGGATTGAGCCGGCCTTCGTATTTGATGCATGTTTGTTTAACAGATGCTTGAAAGTGAAGTCAAATGTTCCTCTAAACTTCATGTTGAGCCGACCTTCGGGTTCGATGCCTGTTTGTTTAACAGTTGCCTGACGACGAGGTCAGATGTTCCTCTCAACTTCGTGTTGAGACGGCCTTCGGGTTCGATGCCTGTTTGTTTAACTAATGCCTGATGGGGAGGTCAGATGTTCCTCTCAACTTCGAGGTGAGCCGGCCTTCGGGTTCGATACCTATTTGTTTAATAAATGTTTGACAGCGAGGTCAGATGTTCGTCTCAACTAAGGGTTGAGACGGCCTTCGGGTTTGATGCATGTTTGTTTAACAGATACGTGACGGCGAGGTCAGATGTTCTTCTCAACTTCGGGTTGAGCCGGCCTTCGGGTTCGATGCTTGTTTGTTTAACAGATGCCTAACGGTGAGGTCAGATGTTCTTCTCAACTTCGGGTTGAGCCGACCTTCGGATTTGATGCCTGTTTGTGATAATAGATGCTTGCCAGTGAAGTCAAGTGTTCCTCTCAAGTTCATGTTGATCCGACCTTCAGGTTCGATGCCTGTTTGTTTAAGAGATGCTTGACGGCGAGGTCAGATGTTCCTCTCAACTTCTTGTTGAGCCGGCCTTCGGGTTCGATGCCTGTTTGTATAACAGACGCCTGACGGTGAGGTCAGATCTTCTTCTGAACTTCGGGTTGAGCCAGCCTTCGGATTTGATGCCTGTTTGTTTAACAGATGCTTGACAGTGAAGTCAAATGTTCCTCTAAACTTCATGTTGAGGAAACCTTCGGGTTCGATGCTTGTTTGTTTAACAGACGCCTGACGGCGAGGTCAGAGGTTCCTCTCAACTTCGTGTTGAGCCGGCCTTTGGGTTCGATGCCTGTTTGTTTAAAAGATGCCTGACGGCGAGGTCAGATGTTCTTCTCAACTTCGCGTTGGGCCGGCCTTCGGGTTTGATGCCTGTTTGTTTAACTAATGCCTGATGGGGAGGTCGAATGTTCCTATCAACTTTGAGGTGAGCTGGCCTTCGGGTTTGATACCTATTTGTTTAATAGATGTTTGACAGCGAGGTCAGATGTTCTTCTCAACTAAGGGTTGAGACGGCCTTCGGGTTTGATACCTGTTTGTTTAACAGATGCCTTACGGCGAGGTCAGATGTTCTTCTCAACTTCGGGTTGAGCCGGCCTTCGGATTTGATGTCTGTTTGTTTAACAGATACTTAACAGTGAAGTCAAATGTTCCTCTCAACTTCATGTTGAGCCTACCTTCAGGTTCGATGCATGTTTGTTTAAGAGATGCTTGACAGCGAGGTCAGATGTTCCTCTCAACTTCGTGTTGAGCCGACCTTTGAGTTCGATGCCTATTTTTTTAAGAGATGCCTGACAGCGAGGTCTAATTTTCTTATCAACTTCGGGTTGAGCCGCCCTTCAGGTTCGATGCCTGTTTGTTTAACAGATGCCTGACGGTGAGGTCAGATGTTCTTCTCAACTTCAGGTTGAGCCGAACTTCGGATTTGTTGCCTGTTTGTTTTACAGATGCTTGACAGTTAAGTCAAATGTTCCTCTCAACTTCATGTTGAGCCGACCTTCGGTTTCGATGCCTGTTTGTTTAACAGATGCCTGACGGCGAGGTCAGATGTTCCTCTCAACTTCATGTTGAGCCGGGCTTCGGGTTCGATGCCTGTTTGTTTAACAGATACCTGATGGCGAGGTCAAATGTTCTTCTCAACTTAGTGTTTTGCTGGCATTCGGGTTCGATGCATGTTGGTTTAACTAATGCCTGATGGGAAGGTCAGATGTTCCTCTCAACTTTGAGGTGAGTTGGCCTTCGAGTTCGATACCTATTCGTTTAATATATGTTTGACGGCGAGGTCAGATGTTCTTCTCAACTAAGGGTTGAGACGGCCTTCGGGTTTGATGCCTGTTTGTTTAACATATGCCTGACGGCGAGGTCAGATGTTCTTCTCAACTTCGGGTTGAGCCGGCCTTTGGGTTCGATGCTTGTTTGTTTAAGAGATGCCTGACGGTGAGGTCAGATGTTCTTCTCAACTTCGGGTTGAGCCGGCCTTCAGATTTGATGCCTGTTTGTGTAACAGATGCTTGACAGTGAAGTCAAATGTTCCTCTCAACTTCATGTTAAGCCGACCTTCAGGTTCAATGCCTGTTTGTTTAAGAGATGCTTGACGGCGAGGTCAGATGTTCCTCTCAACTTTGTGTTGAGCCGACCTTCGGGTTCGATGTCTGTTTGTTTAATAGATGCCTGACAGCAAGATCTAATGTTCTTATCAACTTCGGGTTGAGCCGCCCTTCGGGTTCGATGCCTGTTTGTTTAACAGATGCCTGACGGCGAGGTCAGATGTTCCTCTCAACTTCGTGTTGAGCCGGCCTTCGGGTTTGATACCTGTTTGTTTAACAGATGCCCCCGGCGAGGTCAGATGTTCTTCTTAACTTTGTGTTGTGGCGTCCATCGGGTTCGATGCCTTTTTGTTTAACTAATGCCTGATAGGGAGGTCAGATGTTCCTCTCAACTTCGAGGTAAGTCGGCCTTCGGGTTCGATACCTGTTTTTTTAATAGATCTTTGACGGCGATGTCAGATATTATTCTCAACTAAGGGTTAAGACGGCCTTCGGGTTTGATGCCTGTTTGTTTAACAGATGCCTGACAGCGAGGTCAGATGTACTTCTCAACATCGGATTGAGCCGGCCTTCAGGTTCTATAACTTTTTACTTAACAGATGCCTGACGGCGAGGTCAGATGTTCTTCTCAACTTCGGGTTGAGCCAGCCTTTGGGTTCGATGCCTGTTTGTTTAGCAGATACCTAGCGGCTAGGTCAGATGTTCTTCTCAACTTCGGGTTGAGCCAGCCTTCGGGTTCGATTCATGTTTGTTTAACTAATGCCTGGCAGAGAGGTCGGATGTTCTTCTCAATTTCAGGTTGAGTCGGCCATCAAATTCGATGCCTGTTTGTTTAACAGATGCCTGACGACAAGGTCAAATGTTCTTCTCAACTTCGGGTTGAGCCGGCCTTCGGGTTCGATGCCTGTTTGTTTAACAGATGCCTAGCAAAGAGGTCTAATGTTCTTATCAACTTCGTGTTGAGCCGCCCTTCGGGTTCTATGCCTGTTTGTTTAACAAATGCCTAACGGTGAGGTCAGATGTTCTTCTCAACTTCGGGTTGAGCCGGCCTTCGGATTTGATTCCTGTTTGTTTAACAGATGCTTGACAATGAAGTCAAATGTTCCTCTCAACTTCATGTTTAGCCGACATTCAGGTTCGATGCCTATTTGTTTAACAGATGCCTTACGGCGAGGTCAGATGTTCCTCTCAACTTCGTGTTAGGCCCGCCTTCGGGTTCGATGCATGTATGTTTAACAGATGCCTGACGGCGAGGTCTAATGTTCTTATTAACTTCGGGTTAAGTCGGCCTTCCGGTTCGACGCCTGTTTGTTTAACAAATTCTTGACGGTGAAGTCAAATGTTCCTCTCAACTTCATGTTGAGCGACCTTCGTGTTCGATACCTGTTTGTTTAACAGATGCCTGACGGCGAGGTCAGAGGTTCCTCTCAACTTCGTGTTGAGCCGGCCTACGGGTTCGATGCTTGTTTGTTTAACAGATGCCTGATGGCGAGGTCAGATGTTCTTCTCAACTTCGGGTTGAGCCGGCCTTCGGGATCGATGCCTATTGGATTAACTAATGCCTGATGGGAAGGTCAGATGTTCCTCTCAACTTCGACGTGAGCTGGCCTTTGGGTTCGATACCTATTTATTTAATAGATGTTTGTCGGTGAGTTCAGATGTTCTTCTCAACTAAGGGTTGAGACGACCTTCGGGTTTTATGCTTGTTTGTTTAACAGATGCCTGACGGCGAGGTCAGATGTTCTTCTCAACTTTGGGTTGACCCGACTTTCGGGTTCGGTGCTTGTTTGTTTAACAGATGCCTGACGGTGAGGTCAGATGTTCTTCTCAAATTCGAGTTGAGTCGGCCTTCGGATTTGATGCCTGTTTTTTAACAGATGCTTGACAATGAAGTCAAATGTTCCTCTCAACTTCATGTTGAGCCGACCATCAGGTTCGATGCCTGTTTGTTTAAGAGATTCTTGACGGCGAGGTCAGATGTTCCTCTCAACTTCGTGTTGAGCCGGCCTTCGGGTTCGATGTCTGTTTGTTTAAGTGATGCCTGACAGAGAGGTTTAATGTTCTTATCAACTTCGGTTTGAGCCGCCCTTCGGGTTCGATGCCTGTTTGTTTAACAGATGCCTGACGGTGAGGTCAGATGTTCTTCTCAACTTCGGGTTGAGCCGACCTTCAGATTTGATGCCTGTTTATTTAACAGATCCTTGACAGTGAAGTCAAATAATCTTCTCAACTTCATGTTGAGCCGACCTACGGGTTCGATGCCTGTTTGTTTAACAGATGCCTGACGGCGAGGTCAGATGCTCCTCTCAAATTCGTGTTGATCCGGCCTTCGGGTTCGATGCCTGTTTAGTGCCTGTTTGTTTAACAGATGCCTGGCAGAGAGGTCTAATGTTCTTATCAACTTCAGCTTGAGCCGCCCTTCGGGTTCGATGCTTGTTTGTTTAACAGATGCCTGACGGTGAGGTCAGATGTTCTTCTCAACTTCGGGTTGAGCCGGCCTTCGGATTTGATGCCTATTTGTTTAACAGATGCTTGACAGTGAAGTCAAATGTTCCTCTCAACTTCATGTTGAGCCGACCATCAGGTTCAATGCCTGTTTGTTTAAGACATGCTTGACGGCGAGGTCAGATGTTCCTTTCAACTTCGTGTTGAGCCGACCTTTGAGTTCGATGCCTATTTGTTTAAGAGATGCCTGACAGCGAGGTCTAATTTTCTTATCAACTTCGGATTAAGCCGCCTTTCGGGTTTGATGTCTGTTTGTTTAACAGATGCCTGACGGTAAGGTCAGATGTTCTTCTCAACTTCGGGTTGATTCGGTCTTCAGATTTGATGCCTGTTTGTTTAATAGATGCTTGACAGTGAAGTCAAATGTTCCTCTCAACTTCATGTTGAGCCGACCTTCGGGTTCGATGCCTGTTTGTTTAACAGATGCCTGACGGCGGGGTCATATGTTCCTCTCAACTTCGTGTTGAGCCGGCCTTTGGGTTCGATGCCTGTTTGTTTAGCAGATACCTGGTGGGGAGGTCAGATGTTCTTCTCAACTTCGTGTTGTGCTGGCCTTTGGGTTCGATGACTGTTGATTTAACTAATGCCTGATGGGAAGGTCAGATGTTCCTCTCAACTTCGAGGTGAGCCGGCCTTCAGGTTCGATACCTATTTGTTTAATAGATGTTTGACGGCGAAGTCAGATGTTCTTTTAAACTAAGGGTTGAGCCGCCCTTCGGGTTTGATGCCTATTTGTTTAACAGATGCCTAACGGCGAGGTCAGATGTTCTTCTCAACTTCGGGTTGAGCCGACCTTTGGATTTGAAGCCTGTTTGTTTAACAAATGCTTGACAGTGAAGTCAAATGTTCCTCTCAACTTCATGTTGAGCAGACCTACGGGTTCGATGCTTGTTTGTTTAATAGATGTTTGACGGCGAGGTCAGATTTTCTTCTCAACTAAAGGTTGAGATGGCCTTCGGGTTTGACGCCTGTTTGTTTAACAGATGCTTGACGGCGAGGTCATATGTTCTTCTCAACTTCAGGTTGAGCCGGCCTTCGGGTTCCATAACTTTTTGTTTAATAGATGCCTGACGGTGATGTCAGATCTTCTTCTCAACATCGGGTTGAGCCGGCCTTTGGGTTCGATGCCTGTTTGTTTAGCAGATGCCTGGCGGCTAGGTCAGATGTTCTTCTCAACTTCAGGATGAGCCGGCCTTCGGGTTCGATTCCTGTTTGTTTACCTAATGCCTGGCAGGGAGGTCAGATGTGCTTCTCAAATTCGTGTTGTGCCGGCCTTCGGTTTCGATGCCTGTTTGTTTAACTAATGCCTGATGGGGAGGTCTGATGTTCCTCTCAACTTCTAGTTGAGCCGGCTTTCGGGTTCGATGCCTATTTGTTTAACAGATGTTTGACGGCGAGGTCAGATGTTCTGCTCAATTAAGGATTGAGACGGCCTTCAGGTTCGATGCCTGTTTGTTTAACAGATGCCTGACGTGGAGGTCAATTTTATTCTCAACTTCGGGTTGAGCCGGCCTTCGGGTTCGATGCCTGTTTGTTCAACAGATGCCTAACAGTGAGGTCGGATGTTCTTCTCAACTTCGGGTTGAGCCGGCCTTCGGATTTGATGCCTGTTTGTTTAACAGATGCTTGACAGTGAAGTCAAATGTTCCTCTCAACTTCATGTTGAGCCGACATTCAGGTGCGATTCCTGTTTATTTAACAGATGCCTTACGGCGAGGTCAGATGTTCTTCTCAACTTCGTCTTGTGCCGGCCTTCGGGTTTGATGCCTATTTGTTTAACCAATGCCTGATGGGGAAGTCAGATGTTCCCCTCAACTTCGAGGTGAGCCGGCCTTCGGGTTCTATACCTGTTTGTTTAATAGATGTTTGACGAAAAGGTCAGATGTTCTTCTCAACTAAGGGTTGAGACGGCCTTCGGGTTTGATGCCTGTTTGTTTAACAGATGCCTGATGGCGAGGTCAGGTTTTCTTCTTAACTTCGGGTTGAGCCGGCCGTCGGGTTCCATACCTTTTTGTTTAACAGATGCTTAACGACGAGGTCAGATGTTATTCTCAACTTCGGGTTGAGCCAGCCTTTGGGTTCGATGCCTGTTTGTTTAAGTGATGCATGGCGGCTAGGTCAGATGTTCTTCTCAACTTCGGGTTGAGCCGGTCTTCGGGTTCGATTCCTCTTTGTTTAACTAAAGCCTGACAGCGAGGTCAGATGTTCTTCTCAACTTCGGGTTGAGTCGACCATCAAATTCGATGCCTGTTTCTTTAACATATGCCTGACAGCGAGGTCAGATGTTCTTCTCAACTTCGTTTTGTGCCGGCATTCAGGTTCGATGCCTGTTTGTTTAACTAATGCCTGACGGGGAGGTCAGATGTTCCTCTCAACTTCAAGTTGAGCCGGCCTTCGGGTTCGATGCCTGTTTGTTTAACAGATGTTTGACAGCGAGGTTAGATGTTCTTATCAATTAAGGTTTGAGACGGGCTTCGGGTTCGATGCCTGTTTGTTTAATATATGCCTAATGGCGAGGTCAAATGTTCTTTTAAACTTCGGGTTGAGGCGGCCTTCGAGTTCGATGCCTGTTTGTTTAACAGATTCCTAGCAAAGAAGTCTAATGTTCTTATCAACTTCGGGTTGAGCCGCCATTCAGGTTCGATGCCTGTTTGTTTAACAGATGCCTAACAGTGAGGTCAGATGTTCTTCTCAACTTCGGGTTGAGCCGGCCTTCGGATTTGATGCCTATTGTTTAATAGATGCTTGACAATGAAGTCAAATGTTCCTCTCAACTTCATGTTGAGCCGACCTTCGGGTTCGATGCCTGTTTGTTTAACAGACGCCTGACAGCGAGGTCAGATGTTCCTCTCAACTTCGTGTTGAGCCGGCCTTCGGGTTCGATGCCTAGTTGTTTAAGAGATGCTTGACGGTGAGGTCAGATGTTCTTCTCAACTTCGTGTTGTGTCGGCCTTCGGGTTTGATGCCTTTTTATTTAACTAATGCCTGATGGGGAGGTCAGATGTTCCTCTCAACTACATGGTGAGCCGGCCTTCGGGTTCGATACCTGATTGTTTAACAGAAGTTTGACGGCGAGGTCATATGTTCTTCTCAACTAAGGGTTGAGACGGCCTTCGGGTTTGATGCCTGTTTATCTAACAGATGCCTGACGGGGATGTCAGATATTCTTCTCAACTTCGGGTTGAGCTGGCCTTCGGGTTCCTCACCTTTTTGTTTAACAGATGCTTGACAGCGAGGTTAGATGTTCTTCTCAACTTCGGGTTGAACCGGCCTTTGGGTTCAATGCCTGTTTGTTTAACAGATGCCTGGCGGCTAGGTCAGATGTTCTTCTCAACTTCGGGTTGAGCCGGTCTTCGGGTTCAATTCCTGTTTGTTTAACTAAATCCTGACAGCGAGGTTAGATGTTCTTCTAAACTTCTGGTTTAGTCGGCCATCAAATTCGATGCCTATTTTTTTAACATATGCCTGACAGTGAGGTCAGATGTTCTTCTCAACTTCGTGTTGTGCCGGCCTTCAGGTTCGATGCCAGTTTGTTTAACTAATGCCTGGTGGGGAGGTCAGATGTTCCTCTCAACTTCAAGTTGAGCCGAACTTCGAGATTGATGCCTGTTTGTTTAACAGATGTTTGACGACGAGGTCATATGTTCTTCTCAATTAAGGTTTGAGACGGCCTTTGGGTTCGATGCCTGTTTGTTTAATAGATGCTAGACGGCGAGGTCAAATGTTCTTCTGAACTTTGGGTTGAGGCGGCCTTCAGGTTCGATGCCTGTTTTTTTGACAGATGCCTGACAGCGAGGTCTAATGTTCTTATCAACTTCGGGTTGAGCCGCCCTTCTGGTTCGATGCCTGTTTGTTTAACAGATGCCTGACATTGAGGTCAGATGTTCTTCTCAACTTCGGGTTGAGCCGGCCTTCGAATTTGATGCCTGATTATTTAACAGATGCTTGACAGTGAAGTCAAATGTTCCTCTCAACTTCATGTTGAGCCGATCTTTGGGTTCGATGCCTGTTTTTTTAACAGATGCCTGACGGCGAGGTCAGATGTTCCTCTCAACTTCGTGTTGAGCCGGCCTTCGGGTTCGATGCCTGTTTGTTTAACAGATGCCTGACGGCGAGGTGAGATGTTGTTCTCAACTTCGTGTTGTGCCGGCCTTCGGGTTCGATGCCTATTTGTTTAACTAATGCCTGATGGGGAGGTCAGATGCTCCTCTCAACTTCAAGGTGAGCCAGCCTTCGAGTTCGATAACTGATTGTTTAACAGAAGTTTGACGGCGAGGTCAGATGTTCTTCTCAACTAAGGCTTGAGACGGCCTTCGGGTTTGATGCCTGTTTATTGAACAGATGCCTGACAGTGAGGACAGATATTCTTCTCAACTTCGGGACGAGCCGGCCTTCGGGTTCCACACCTTTTTGTTTAACAGATGCTTGACAACGAGGTCAGATGTTCTTCTCAACTTCGGGTTGAGCCGGTATTTGGGTTCGATTCTTGTTTGTTTAACAGATGCCTGGCGGCTAGGTCAGATGTTCTTCTCAACTTCGGGTTGAGCCAGTCTTCGGGTTTGATTCATGTTTGTTTAACTAAAGCCTGACTGCAAGGTCAGATGTTCTTCAAAACTTCGGGTTGAGTCGGCCATCAAATTCGATGCCTGTTTGTTTAACATATGCCTGACAGCGAGGTCAGATGTTCTTCTCAACTTCGTTTTGTGCCGGCCTTTAGGTTCGATGCCTGTTTGTTTAACTAATGCCTGATGGGAAGGTCAGATGTTCCTCTCAACTTCAAGTTGAGTGGGCCTTCGGGTTTGATGTCTGTTTGTTTCACAGATGTTTGACGGCGAGGTCAGATGTTCTTTTCAATTAAGGTTTGAGACGACCTTCGGGTTTGATGGCTGTTTGTTTAATAGATGCCTGACGGCGAGGTCAAATGTTCTTCTGAACTACGGGTTGAGGCGGCTTTCGGGTTCGATCCCTGTTTTTTTAACAGATGCTTGACGACGAGGTCTAATGTACTTATCAACTTCGGGTTGAGCCGGTCTTCGGGTTCCACACCTTTTTATTTAACAAATGCTTGACGGCGAGGTCAGATGTTCTTCTCAACTTCGGGTTGAGCCGATCTTTGGGTTCGATGTCTGTTTGTTTAACAGATGCCTGGCGGCTAGGTTAGATGTTCTTTTCAACTTCGGGTTGAGCCCGTCTTCGGGTTCGATTCCTGTTTGTTTTACTAAAGCCTGACAGCAAGGTCAGATGTTCTTCTAAACTTCGGGTTGAGTCGGTCATCAAATTCGATGCTTGTTTGTATAACATATGCCTGACAGCTAGGTCAGATGTTCTTCTCAACTTCGTGTTGTGCCGGCCTTCAGGTTCGATGCTTGTTTGTTTAACTAATGCCTGATGGGGAGGTCAGATGTTCCTCTCAACTTCAAGTTGAGCCGGCCTTCGGGTTCGATGTCTGTTTGTTTAACAGATGTTTGACGGCGAGGTCAGATGTTCTTCTCAATTAAGGTTTGAGACGGCCTTCGGGTTTGATGCCTGTTTGTTTAATAGATGAATGACGGCGAGGTCAAATGTTCTTCTGAACTTCGGGTTGAGGCCGCATTTGGGTTCGATCCCTGTTTTTTTAACAGATGCTTGACGGCGAGGTCTAATGTTCTTATCAACTTCGGGTTGAGCCGCCCTTCGGGTTCGATGCCTGTTTGTTTAGCAGATGCCTGACGTTGAGGTCAGATATTCTTCTCAACTTCGGGTTCAGCCGGCCTTCGGATTTGATGCCTGTTTGTGTAACAGATGCTTGACAGTGAAGTCAAATGTTCCTCTCAACTTCATGTTGGGCCGACCTTCGGGTTCGATGCCTGTTTGTTTAACTAATGCCTGATGGGGATGTCAGATGTTCCTCTCAACTTCAAGGTGAACCGCCCTTCGTGTTCGATACCTGTTTGTTTAACAGATGTTTGACGGCGAGGTCAGATGTTCTTCTCAATTAAGATTTGAGACGGCCTTCGGGTTCGATGCCTGTTTGTTTAATAAATGCCTGACGGCGAGGTTAAATGTTCTTTTGAACTTCGGGTTGAGGCGGCCTTCGGGTTCATTGCCTGTTTTTTAAACAGATGCCTGATGGCGAGTTCTAATGTTCTTATCAACTTCGGGTTGAGCCGCCCTTCAGGTTCGATGCCTTGTTGTTTATCAGATGCCTGACGTTGAGGTCAGGTGTTCTTCTCAACTTCGGGTTGAGCTGGCCTTCGGATTTGATGCTTGTTTGTTTAACAGATGGTTGACAGTGAAGTTAAATGTTCCTCTCAACTTTATGTTGAGCCGACCTTCGTGTTCGATGCCTGTTTGTTTAACAGATGCCTGAAGGCGAGGTCAGTTGTTCTTCTCTACTTCGTGTTGTGCCGGCCTTCGGGTTCGATGCCTGTTTGTTTAACTAATGCCTGATGGGGAGGTCAGATGTTCCTCTCAACTTCAAGGTGAGCCGGTCTTCGGGTTCGATACCTGATTGTTTAACAGATGTTTGACGGCGAGTTCAGATGTTCTTCTCAACTAAGGGTTGAGACGGCCTTCGGGTTTGATGCCTGTTTATTTAACAGATGCCTGACGGCTAGGTCAGATATTCTTCTCAACTTCGGGTTGAGCCGGTCTTCGGGTTCCACACCTTTTTGTTTAACAGATGCTTGACAGCGAGGTCAGATGTTTTTCTCAAGTTCGGGTTGAGTCGGCCTTTGGGTTCGATGCCTGTTTGTTTAACAGATGCCTGGCGGCTAGGTCAAATGTTCTTCTCAACTTCGGGTTGAGCCGGTCTTCGGGTTCGATTCCTGTTTGTTTAACTAAAGCCTGACAGCGAGGTCAGATGTTCTTCTAAACTTTGGGTTAAGTCGGCCAGCAAACTCGATGCCTGTTTGTTTAACATATGTCTGACAACGAGGTCAGATGTTCTTCTCAACTTCGTGTTGTGCCGGCCTTCAGGTTCGATGCCTGTTTGTTTAACTAATTCCTGATGGGGAGGTCAGATGTTCCTCTCAACTTCAAGTTTAGCCGGCCTTCGGGTTCGATGTCTGTTTGTTTAACAGATGCTTGACGGCGAGGTAAGATGTTCTTCTCAATTAAGGTTTGAGACGACCTTCGGGTTTGATGCCTGACGGCGAGGTCAAATGTTCTTCTGAACTCCGGGTTAAGGTGGCCTTCGAGTTCAATCCCTGTTTTTTTAACAGATGCTTGACGGCGAGGTCTAATGTTCTTATCAACTTCGGGTCGAGCCGCCCTTCGGGTTCGATGCCTGTTTGTTTAACAGATGCCTGACGTTGAGGTCAGATATTCTTCTCAACTTCGGGTTGAGCCGGCCTTCGGATTTGATGCCTGGTTGTTTAACAGATGCTTGACAGTGAAGTCAAATGTTCCTCTCAACTTCATGTTGAGCCGACCTTCACGTTCGATGCCTGTTTGTTTAACTAATGCCTGATGGGGATGTCAGATGTTCCTTTCAACTTCAAGGTGACCCGCCCTTCGTGTTCGATGCCTGTTTGTTTAACAGATGTTTGATAGCGAGGTCAGATGTTATTCTCAATTAAGATTTGAGACGGCCTTTGGGTTCGATGCCTATTTGTTTAATAAATGCCTGATGGCGAGGTCAATTGTTCTTTTGAACTTCGGGTTGAGGCGGCCTTCGGGTTCGATGCCTGTTTTTTTAACAGATGCCTGACGGTGATGTCTAATGTTCTTATCATCTTCGGGTTGAGCCGCCCTTCGGGTTCGATGCTTGTTTGTTTATCAGATGCCTGACGTTGAGGTCAGATGTTCTTCTCAACTTCGGGTTCCGCTGGTCTTCGGATTTGATGCCTGTTTGTTTAACAGATGCTTGACAGTGAAGTCAAATGTTCCTCTCAACTTCATGTTGAGCCGACCTTCGGGTTCGAAGCCTGTTTGTTTAACAGATGCCTGACGGCGAGGTCAGATGTTCCTCTCAACTTCGTGTTGAGCCGGCCTTCGGGTTCGATCCCCGTTTGTTTAACAGATGCCTGAAGGCGAGGTCAGATGTTCTTCTCAACTTCGTGTTGTGCCGGCCTTCAGGTTCGATGCCTGTTTGTTTAACTAATGCCTGATGGGGAGGTCAGATGTTCCTTTCAACTTCAAGCTGAGCCGGCCTTCGGGTTCGATACCTGATTGTTTAACAGATGTTTGACGGCGAGGTCAGATGTTTTTCTCAACTAAGGGTTGAGACGGTCTGCTGGTTTGATGCCTGTTTATTTAACAGATGCCTGATGGCTAGGTCAGATATTCTTCTAAACTTCGGGTTGAGCCGGCCTTCGGGTTTCACACCTTTTTGTTTAACAGATGCATGACGGCGAGGTCAGATGTTCTTCTCAAGTTCGGGTTGAGCCGACCTTTGGGTTCGATGCCTGTTTGTTTAACAGATGCCTGGCGGCTAGGTCATATGTTCTTCTCAACTTCGGGTTGAGCCGGTCTTCGGGTTCGATTCCTGTTTGTTTAACTAAAGACTGACAGCAAGGTCAGATCTTCTCCTAAACTTCTGGTTGAGTCGGCCATCAAATTCGATGCCTGTTTGTTTAACATATGCCTGACAGTGAGGTCAGATGTTCTTCTCAACTTCGTGTTCTGCCGGCCTTCAGGTTCGATGCCTGTTTGTTTAACTAATGCCTGATGGGGAGGTCAGATGTGCCTCTCAACTTTAAGTTGAGCCGGCCTTCGGGTTCGATACCTGTTTGTTTAACAGATGTTTGACGGCGAGGTCAGATGTTCTTCTCAATTAAGGTTTGAGACGGCCTTCGGGTTCGATGCCTGTTTTTTTAACAGATGCCTGACGGCGTGGTCTAATGTTCTTATCAACTTCGGGTTGAGCCTCGCTTCGGGTTCGATGCCTGTTTGTTTAACAGATGCCTGACATTGAGGTTAGATGTTCTTCTCAACTTCGGGTTGAGCCGGCCTTCGGATTTGATGCCTGTTTTATTAATAGATGCTTAACAGTGAAGTCAAATGTTCCTCTCAACTTCATGTTGATCTGACCTTCGGGTTCGATGCTTGTTTGTTTAACTAATGTCTGATGGGGAGGTCAGATGTTCCTCTCAACTTCAAGGTGAGCCGCCCTTCGTGTTCGATGCCTGTTTGTTTAACAGATGTTTGACGGCGAGGTCAGATGTTCTTCTAAATTAAGGTTTGAGAGGACCTTCGGGTTCGATGCCTGTTTGTTTAATAGATGCCTGACGGCGAGGTTAAATATTCTATTGAACTTCGGGTTGAGGCGGCCTTCGGGTTCGATGCCTGTTTCTTTAACAGATGCCTGACGGCGAGGTCTAATGTTCTCATCAACTTCGGGTTGAGCCGCCCTTCGGGTTCGATGCCTATTTGTTTAACAGATGCCTGACGTTATGGTTAGATGTTCTTATCAACTTCGGGTTGAGCCGGCCTTCGGATTTGATTCCTGTTTGTTTAACAGATGCTTGATGGTGAAGTCAAATGCTCCTCTCAACTTCATGTTGAGCCGACCTTCGGGTTCGATGCCTGTTTGTTTAACAGATGCCTGACGGCGAGGTCAGATGTTCCTCTCAGCTTCGTGTTGAGCCGGCTTTCGGGTTCGATGCCTGTTTGTTTAAGAGATGCTTGACGGTGAGGTCAGATGTTCTTCTCAACTTCGTGTTGTGCCGGCCTTCGGGTTTGATGCCTGTTTGTTTAACTAATGCCTGATGGGGAGGTCAGATGTTCCTCTCAACTTCAAGGTGAGCCGGCCTTCGGGTTCAATACCTAATTGTTTAACAGATGTTTGACGGCGAGGTCAGATGTTCTTCTCGACTAACGGTTAAGACGGCCTTCGGGTTTGATGCCTGTTTATTTAACAGAGGCCTGACGGCGAGGTCAGATATTCATCTCAACTTCGGGTTGAGCCGGCCTTCGGGTTCCACACCTTTTTGTTTAACAGATGCTTGACGGCGAGGTCAGATAATCTTCTCAACTGCGGGTTGAGCCGACCTTTGGGTTCGATGCCTGTTTGTTTAACAGATGCCTGGCAGCTAGGTCAGATGTTCTTCTCAACTTCGGGTTGAGCCGGTCTTCAGGTTCGATTCCTGTTTGTTTAACTAAAGTCAGACAGTGAGGTCAGATATTCTTCTAAACTTCGGGTTGAGTCGGCCATCAAATTTGATGCCTGTTTGTTTAACATATGCCTGACAGCGAGGTCAGATGTTCTTCTCAACTTCGTTTTGTGCCGGCCTTCTGGTTCGATGCCTGTTTGTTTAACTAATGCCTGATGGGGAGGTCAGATGTTCCTCTCAACTTCAGGTTGAGCCGGCCTTCGGGTTCGATGCCTTTTTGTTTAACATATGTTTGATGGCGAGGTCAGATGTTCTTCTCAATTAAGGATTGAGACGGCTTTCATGTTTAATGCCTGTTTGTTTAATAGATGCCTGACGGCGAGGTCAAATGTTCTATTGAACTTCGGGTTGAGGCGGCCTTCGGGTTTGATGCCTGTTTTTTTAACAGATGCCTGACGGCGAGATCTAATATTCTTATCAACTTCGGGTTGAGCCGCCCTTCGGGTTCGATGCCTGTTTGTTTAACAGATGTCTGACGTTGAGGTTAGATGTTCTTCTCAACTTCGGGTTGAGCCGACCTTCGGATTTGATTCCTGTTTGTTTCACAGATGCCTGACCGCGAGGTCAGATGTTCCTCTCAACTTTGTGTTGAGCCGGCCTTCGGGTTCGATGCCTGTTTGTTTAACAGATGCTTGACGGCGAGGTCAGATGTTCTTCTCAACTTCGTGTTGTACCGGCCTTCAGGTTCGATGCCTGTTTGTTTAACTAATGCCTGATGGGGAGGTCAGATGTTCCTCTAAACTTCAAGGTGAGCCGGCCTTCGGGTTTGATACCTGATTGTTTAACAGATGTTTGACGGCAAGGTCAGATGTTCTTCTCAACTAAGGGTTGAGACGGCCTTCGGGTTTGATGCTTGTTTATTTAAAAGATGCCTGACAGCGAGGTCAGATATTCTTCTCAACTTCGGGTTGAGCCGGCTTCGGGTTCCACACCTTTTTGTTTAACAGATGCTTGACGGCGAGGTCAGATGTTCTTCTCAACTTCGTGTTGAGCCGACCTTTGGGTTCGATGCCTGTTTGTTTAACAGATGCCTGGCGGCTAGGTCAGATGTTCTTCTCAACTTCGGGTTGAGCCGGTCTTCGGGTTCGATTCCTGTTTATTTAACTAAAGCCAGACAGCGAGGTCAGTTGTTCTTCTAAACTTTGAGTTGAGTCAGACATCAAATTCGATGCCTGTTTGTTTAACACATGCCTGACAGCAAGGTCAGATGTTCTTCTCAACTTCGTGTATTGTCGGCCTTCAGGTTCGATGCCTGTTTGTTTAACTAATGCCTGATGGGGAGGTCAAATGTTCCTCTCAACTTCACGTTGAGCCGGCCTTCGGGTTCGATGATTGTTTGTTTAACAGATGTTTGACGGGGAGGTCAGATGTTCTTCTCAATTAAGGATTGAGACGACCTTCCGGTTCGATGCCTGTTTGTTTAACTAATGCCTGATGGGGAGGTCATATGTTGCTCTCAACTTCAAGGTGAGCCGGCCTTCAGGTTCGATGCCTGTTTTTTTAACAGATGCTTGACGGCGAGGACTAATGTTCTTATCAACTTCGGGTTAAGCCTCCCTTCGGGTTCGATGCCTGTTTTTTTAACAAATGCTTGACGTTGAGGTCAGATGTTCTTCTCAACTTCGTGTTGAGCCGGCCTTCGGATTTGATTCCTGTTTGTTTAACAGATGCTTGACAGTGAAGTCAAATGTTCCTCTCAACTTCATGTTGCGCCAACCTTAGGGTTCGATGCCTGTTTGTTTAACAGATGCCTGATGGCGAGGTCAGATGTTCTTCTCAACTTCGTGTTGGGCCGGCCTTCGGGTTCGATGCCTGTTTGTTTAACTAATGCCTGATGGGGAGGTCGAATGTTCCTCTCAACTTCGAGGTGAGCCGCCCTTTGTGTTCTATACCTATTTGTTTAATAGATGTTTCACGGCGAGGTCAGATGTTCTTCTCAACTAAGGGTTAAGACGGCCTTCGGGTTTGATGCCTGTTTTTTTAACAGATGCCTTACAGCGAGGTCAGATGTTCTTCTCAACTTCGGGTTGAGCCGGCCTTCGGGTTCCAAACCTTTTTGATTAACAGATGCCTGACGGAGAGGTCAGATGTTCTTCTCAACTTCTGTGTGAGTCGGCCTTTGGGTTCGATGCCTGTTTGTTTAGCAGATGCCCGGTGGCTAGGTCAGATGTTCTTCTCAAATTTGGGTTGAGCCAGCCTTCGGATTCGATTTCTGTTTGTTTAACTAATGCCTGGCAACGAGGTCGGATGTTCTTCTCAACTTCGGGTTGAGTCGGCCATCAAATTCGATGCCTGATTGTTAATATATGCCTGACAGGGACGTCAGATGTTCTTCTAAGCTTTGTGTTGTACCGGCCTTCGAGTTCGATGCCTGTTTGTTTAACTAATGCCTGATGGGGAGGTCAGATGTACCTCTCAACTATAAGTTAAGTCGGCATTCAGGTTTGATGCCTGTTTGTTTAACAGATGTTTGATGGCGAGGTCAAATGTTCTTCTCAATTAAGGATTGAGACGACCTTCGGCTTCGATGCCTGTTTGTTTAACAGATGACGGTGTGGTCAAATGTTCTTCTCAACTTCGGGTTGAGCCGGCCTTCGGGTTCGATGCCTGTTTGTTTAACAGATCCCTAGCAGAGAGGTCTAATGTTCTTATCAACTTCGGGTTGAGTCGCCCTTCGGGTTCGATGCCTGTTTGTTTAACAGATTCCTTACAGCGAGGTCAGATGTTCCTCTCAACTTCGTGTTGGGCCGGCCTTCGGGTTCAATGCCTGTTTGTTTAAGAGATGCCTGACAGCGAGGTCTAATGTCCTTATCAACTTCGGGTTGAGCCGCCCTTCGGGTTCGATGGCTGACGGTGAGGTCAGATGTTCTTCTCAACTTCGGGTTGAGCCGGTCTTCGGATTTGATGCCTGTTTGTTTAACAGATGCTTGACAGTGAAGTCAAATGTTCCTCTCAACTTCATGTTGAGCGACATTCTGGTTCGAAGCCTGTTTGTTTAACATATTCCTTACAGCAAGGTCAGATGTTCCTCTCAACTTCGTGCTGGGCCGGCCTTCGGGTTCGATGCCTGTTTATTTAAGAGATGCCTGATGACGAGTTCTAATGTTCTTATCAACTTCAGGTTGAGCCTTCCTTCAGGTTCGATGCCTGTTTGTTTAACAGATGCCTGACGGCGAGGTCATATGTTCCTCTCAACTTCGTGTTGAGCCGACCTTCGGGTTCGATGCCTGCTTGTTTAACAGATGCCTAACGGCGAGGTCAAATGTTCTTCTTAACTAAGGGTTGAGACGACCTTCGGGTTTGATGCCAATTTGTTTAACAGATGCGTGACGGCGAGGTCAGATGTTCTTCTCAACTTCGGTTTGAGCCGGCCTTCGGGTTCGATGCCTGTTTGTTTAACAGATGCCTGACGGCGAGGTCTAATGTTCTTATCAACTTTCGGTTTAGCTGCCCTTCGGGTTCGATGCCTGTTTGTTTAACAGATGCCTGACGGTGAGGTCAGATGTTCTTCTCAACTTCGGGTTGAGCCGGCCTTCGGATTTGATGCCTGTTTGTTTAACATATGCTTGACAGTGAAGTCAAATGCTCCTCTCAACATCATGTTGAGCCGACCTTCGGGTTCGATGCCTGTTTGTTTAACAGATGCCTGACATCGAGGTCAGATGTTCTTCTCAATTAAGGATTGAGACGGCATTCGGGTTCGATGCCTGTTTATTTAACAGATGCCTGACGGCGAGGTCAGATGTTCTTCTCAACTTCGGGTTGAGCCGGCCTTCAGATTCGATGCTTGTTTTTTAACAGATGCCTGACGGCGAGGTCTAATTTTCTTATCAACTTCGGGTTGAGACGCCATTCGGGTTCGATGCCTGTTTGTTTAAAAGATGCCTAACTGTGAGGTCAGATGTTCTTCTTAACTTCGGGTTGAGCCGAAATGCGGATTTGATGCCTATTTGTTTAACAGATGCTTGACAGTGAAGTCAAATGTTCCTCTCAACTTCATGTTGAGCCGACCTTAGGGTTCGATGCCTGTTTGTTTAAAAGATGCCTGACGGCGAGGTTAGATCTTCCTCTGAACATCGTGTTAAGTCGGCCTTCGGGTTCAATGCCTGTTTGTTTAACAGATGTTTGACGGCGAGGTCAAATGTTCTTCTCAACTAAGGGTTGAGACGACCTTCGGGTTTGATGCCAATTTGTTTAACAGATGCCTGACGGCGAGGTCAGATGTTCTTCTCAACTTCGGTTTGAGCCGGCCTTCGGGTTCGATGCCTGTTTGTTTAACAGATGCTTGACAGCGAGGTCTAATGTTCTTATCAACTTTCGGTTTAGCTGCCCTTTGGGTTCGATGCCTGTTTGTTTAAAAGATGCCTGACGGTGAGGTCAGATGTTCTTCTCAACTTCGGGTTGAGCCGGCCTTCGGATTTGATGCCTGTTTGTTTAACATATGCTTGACAGTGAAGTCAAATGTTCCTCTCAACTTCATGTTGAGCCGACCTTCGGATTCGATGCCTGTTTGTTTAACAGATGCCTGACATCGAGGTCAGATGATCCTTTCCACTTCGTGTTGAGCCGGCCTTCGGAATCGATGCCTGTTTGTTTAACAGATGCTTGACGGCGAGGTCAGATGTTCCTCTCAAATTCGTGTTGATCCGGCCTTCGGGTTCGATGCCTGTTTGTTTAACAGATGCCTGACGCCGAGGTCAGATGTTCTTCTCAACTTTGTGTTGTGTTGGCCTTCGGGTTCCATGCCTGTTTGTTTAACTAATGCCTGATAGGGAGGTCAGATGTTCCTCTCAACTTCGAGGTGAGTCGGCCTTCGGGTTTGATACCTGTTTGTTTAATAGATGTTTGACGGCGAGGTCAGATGTTCTTCTCAACTAAGGGTTGAGACGGCCTTCGGGTTTGATGCCTGTTTGTTTAACAGATGGATGACAGCGAGGTCAGATGTTCTTCTCAACTTCGGGTTGAGCCGGCCTTCGGGTTCTATAACTTTTTGTTTAACAGATGCCTGACAGCGAGGTCAGATGTTTTTCTCAACTTCGGGTTGAGCCGGCCTTTGGGTTCGATGCCTGTTTGTTTAGCAGATGCCTGGCGGCTAGGTCAGATGTTCATCTCAACTTCGGGTTGAGCCGGCCTTCGGGTTCGATTCCTGTTTGTTTAACAGATGCTTGGCAGGGAGGTCGGATGTTCTTCTCAACTTCAGGTTAAGTCGGCCATCAAATTCGATGCCTGTTTGTTTAACATATGTCTGAAAGCGAGGTTAGATGTTCTTCTCAACTTCATGTTGTACCGGCCTTCGGGTTCGATGCCTATTTGTTTAACTAATGCCTGATGGGGAGGTCATATGTTCCTCTCAACTTCAAGTTGAGCCGTCCTTCGGGTTCGATGCCTCTTTGTTTAACAGATGTTTGACGGCGAGGTTAGATGTTCTTCTCAATTAAGGATTGAGACGGCCTTCGGGTTTGATGCCTGTTTGTTTAACAGATGCCTGAGAGCGAGGTCAAATGTTCTTCTCAACTTCAGGTTGAGCCGGCCTTCGGGTTCGATGCCTGTTTGTTTAACAGATGCCTAGCAAAGAGGTCTAATGTTCTTATCAACTTCGGGTTGAGCCGCCCTTCGGGTTCGATACCTGTTTGTTTAACAGATGCCTGACGGCGAGGTCAGATGTTCTTCTTAACTTCGGGTTGAGCCGGTCGTCGGGTTCCATACCTTTTTGTTTAACAGATGCTTAACGGCAAGGTCAGATGTTCTTCTCAACTTCGGGTTGAGCCGGCCTTTGGGTTCGATGCCTGTTTGTTTAAGAGATGCATGGCGGCTAGGTCAGATGTTCTTCTCAACTTCGGGTTGAGCCGGTCTTCGGGTTCGATTCCTCTTTGTTTAACTAAAGCCTGACAGCGAGGTCAGATGTTCTTCTCAACTTTGGGTTGAGTCGGCCATCAAATTCGATGCCTGTTTCTTTAACATATGCCTGACAGCGAGGTCAGATGTTCTTCTCAACTTCGTGTTGTGCCGGCATTCAGGTTCGATGCCTGTTTGTTTAACTAATGCCTGACGGGGAGGTCAGATGTTCCTCTCAACTTCAAGTTGAGCCGGCCTTCGGGTTCGATGCCTGTTTGTTTAACAGATGTTTGACGGCGAGGTTAGATGTTCTTCTCAATTAAGGTTTGAGACGGGCTTCGGGTTCGATGCCTGTTTGTTTAATATATGCCTAATGGCGAGGTCAAATGTTCTTCTAAACTTCGGGTTGAGGCGGCCTTCGAGTTCGATGCCTGTTTGTTTAACAGATTCCTAGCAAAGAAGTCTAATGTTCTTATCAACTTCGGGTTGAGCCGCCATTCAGGTTCGATGCCTGTTTGTTTAACAGATGCCTAACAGTGAGGTCAGATGTTCTTCTCAACTTCGGGTTGAGCCGGCCTTCGGATTTGATGCCTGTTGTTTAATAGATGCTTGAAAATGAAGTCAAATGTTCCTCTCAACTTCATGTTGAGCCGACCTTCGGGTTCGATGCTTGTTTGTTTAACAGATGCCTGACAGCGAGGTCAGATGTTCCTCTCAACTTCGTGTTGAGCCGGCCTTCGGGTTCAATGCCTGTTTGTTTAACAGATGCCTGACGGCGAGGTCAGATGTTCTTCTCAACTTCGTGTTGTGTCGGCCTTCGGGTTTGATGCCTTTTTATTTAACTAATGCCTGATGGGGAGGTCAGATGTTCCTCTCAACTTCATGGTGAGTCGGCCTTCGGGTTCGATACCTGATTGTTTAACAGAAGTTTGACGGCGAGGTCATATGTTCTTCTCAACTAAGGGTTGAGACGGCCTTCGGGTTTGATGCCTGTTTATCTAACAGATGCCTGACGGCGATGTCAGATATTCTTCTCAACTTCGGGTTGAGCCGGCCTTCGGGTTCCACACCTTTTTGTTTAACAGATGCTTCACAGCGAGGTTAGATGTTCTTCTCAACTTCGGGTTGAGCCGACCTTTGGGTTCAATGCCTGTTTGTTTAACAGATGCCTGGCGGCTAGGTCAGATGTTCTTCTCAACTTCGGGTTGAGCCGGTCTTCGGGTTCGATTCCTGTTTGTTTAACTAAATCCTGACAGCGAGGTTAGATGTTCTTCTAAACTTCTGGTTTAGTCGGCCATCAAATTCGATGCCTGTTTTTTTTAACATATGCCTGACAGCGAGGTCAGATGTTCTTCTCAACTTCGTGTTGTGCCGGCCTTCAGGTTCGATGCCTGTTTGTTTAACTAATGCCTGATGGGGAAGTCAGATGTTCCTCTCAACTTCAAGTTGAGCCGAACTTCAAGATTGATGCCTGTTTGTGTAACAGATGTTTGACGGCGAGGTCATATGTTCTTCTCAATTAAGGTTTAAGACGGCCTTTGGGTTCGATGCCTGTTTGTTTAATAGATGCTTGACGGCGAGGTCAAATGTTCTTCTGAACTTCGGGTTGAGGCGGCCTTCAGGTTCGATGCCTGTTTTTTTGACAGATGCCTGACGGTGAGGTCTAATGTTCTTATCAACTTCGGGTTGAGCCGCCCTTCTGGTTCGATGCCTGTTTGTTTAACAGATGCCTGACATTGAGGTCAGATGTTCTTCTCAACTTCGGGTTGAGCCGGCCTTCGAATTTGATGCCTGATTATTTAACAGATGCTTGACAGTGAAGTCAAATGTTCCTCTCAACTTCATGTTAAGCCGATCTTTGGGTTCGATGCCTGTTTTTTTAACAGATGCCTGACGGCGAGGTCAGATGTTCCTCTCAACTTCGTGTTGAGCTGGACTTCGGGTTCGATGCCTGTTTGTTTAACAGATGCCTGACGGCGAGGTCAGATGTTCTTCTCAACTTTGTGTTGTGCCGGCCTTCGGGTTCGATGCCTATTTGTTTAACTAATGCCTGATGGGGAGGTCAGATTCTCCTCTCAACTTCAAGGTGAGCCAGCCTTCGAGTTCGATACCTGATTGTTTAACAGAAGTTTGACGGCGAGGTCAGATGTTCTTCTCAACTAAGGGTTGAGACGGCCTTCGGGTTTGATGCCTGTTTATTTAACAGATGCCTGACAGTGAGGACAGATATTCTTCTCAACTTCGGGACGAGCCGGCCTTCGGGTTCCACACCTTTTTGTTTAACAGATGCTTGACAGCAAGGTCAGATGTTCTTATCAACTTCGGGTTGAGCCGGTCTTTGGGTTCGATTCTTGTTTGTTTAAAAGATGCCTGGCGGCTAGGTCAGATGTTCTTCTCAACTTCGGGTTGAGCCAGTCTTCGGGTTCGATTCATGTTTGTTTAACTAAAACCCTGACTGCAAGGTCAGTTGTTCTTCAAAACTTCGGGTTGAGTCGGCCATCAAATTCGATGCCTGTTTGTTTAACATATGCCTGACAGCGAGGTCAGATGTTCTTCTCAACTTCGTTTTGTGCCGGCCTTCAGGTTCGATGCCTGTTTGTTTAACTAATGCCTGATGGGGAGGTTAGATGTTCCTCTCAACTTCAAGTTGAGTCGGCCTTCGGGTTTGATGTCTGTTTGTTTTACAGATGTTTGACGGCGAGGTCAGATGTTCTTTTCAATTAAGGTTTGAGACGACCTTCGGGTTTAATGGCTGTTTGTTTAATAGATGCCTGACGGCGAGGCCAAATGTTCTTCGGAACTACGGGTTGAGGCGGCTTTCGGGTTCGATCCCTGTTTTTTTAACAGATGCTTGACGGCGAGGTCTAATGTTCTTATCAACTTCGGGTTGAGCCGGTCTTCGGGTTCCACACCTTTTTATTTAACAGATGCTTGACAGCGAGGTCAGATGTTCTTCTCAACTTCGGGTTGAGCCGACCTTTGGGTTCGATGTCTGTTTGTTTAACAGATGCCTGGCGGCTAAGTTAGATGTTCTTTTCAACTTCGGGTTGAGCCCGTCTTCGGGTTCGATTCCTGTTTGTTTAACTAAAGCCTGACAGCAAGGTCAGATGTTCTTCTAAACTTCGGGTTGAGTCGGCCATCACATTCGATGCCTGTTTGTTTAACATATGCCTGACAGCAAGGTCAGATATTCTCCTCAACTTTGTGTTGTGCCGACCTTCAGGTTCAATGCCTGTTTCTTTAACTAATGCCTGATGGGGAGGTCAGATGTTCCTCTCAACTTTAAGTTGAGCCGGTCTTCGGGTTCGATGCCTGTTTGTTTAACAGATGTTTGACGGCGAGGTCAGATGTTCTTCTCAATTAAGGTTGGAGACTGCCTTCGGGTTCAATGCCTGTTTGTTTAATAGATGCGTGACGGCGAGGTTAAATGTTCTTTTGAACTTCGGGTTGAGGCGGCCTTCGGGTTCGATGCCTGTTTTTTTAACAGATGCCTGACTGCGAAGTCTAATGTTCTTATCAACTTCGGGTTGAGCCGCCCTTAGGGTTCGATGCCTGTTTGTTTAACAGATGTCTGACATTGAGGTCAGATGTTCTTCTCAACTTCGGGTTGAGCTGGCCTTCGAATATGATGCCTGTTTGTTTAACAGATGCTTGACAGTGAAGTCAAATGTTCCTCTCAACTTCATATTGAGCCGACCTTCGAGTTCGATGCCTGTTTGTTTAACAGATGCGTGACGGAGAGGTCAGATGTTCCTCTCAACTTCGTGTTGAGTCGGCCTTCGGGTTCGATGCGTGTTTGTTTAACAGATGCCTGACGACGAGGTCAGATGTTCTTCTCAACTTCGTGTTGTGTCGGCCTTCTAGTTCGATGCCTGTTTGTTTAACTAATGCCTGATGGGGAGGTCAGATGTTCTTCTCAACTTCAAGGTGAGCCGGCCTTCGGGTTAGATACCTGATTGTTTAACAGATGTTTGACGGCGAGGTCAGATGTTCTTCTCAATTAGGGTTGAGACGACCTTCGGGTTTGATGCCTGTTTATTTAACAGATGCCTGACGGCGAGGTCAAATGTTCTTCTGAACTTCGGGTTGAGGCGGCTTTCGGGTTCGATCCCTGTTTTTTTAACAGATGCTTGACGGCGAGGTCTAATGTTCTTATCAACTTCGGGTTAAGCCGGGCTTCGGGTTCCACACCTTTTTGTTTAACAGATGCTTGACAGCGAGGTCACATGTTCTTCTCAACTTCGGGTTGAGCCGGCCTTTGGGTTCGATGCCTGTTTGTTTAAAAGATGCATGGCGGCTAGGTCATATGTTCTTCGCAACTTCGGGTTGAGCCGGTCGTCGGGTTCGTTTCCTCTTTGTTTAACTAAAGCCTGATAGCGAGGTCAGATGTTCTTCTACACATCGGGTTGAGTCGGCCATCAAATTCGATGCTTGTTTGTATAACATATGCCTGACAGCTAGGTCAGATGTTCTTCTCAACTTCGTGTTGTGCCGGCCTTCAGGTTCGATGCTTGTTTGTTTAACTAATGCCTGATGGGGAGGTCAGATGTTCCTCTCAACTTCAAGTTGAGCCGGCTTTCGGGTTCGATGTCTGTTTGTTTAACAGATGTTTGACGGCGAGGTTAGATGTTCTTCTCAATTAAGGTTTGAGACGGCCTTCGGGTTTGATGCCTGTTTGTTTAACAGATGTTTGACGGCAAGGTCAGATGTTCTTCTCAACTAAGGGTTGAGACGGCCTTCGGGTTTGATGCTTGTTTATTTAAAAGATGCCTGACAGCGAGGTCAGATATTCTTCTCAACTTCGGGTTGAGCCGGCTTCGGGTTCCACACCTTTTTGTTTAACAGATGCTTGACGGCGAGGTCAGATGTTCTTCTCAACTTCGTGTTGAGCCGACCTTTGGGTTCGATGCCTGTTTGTTTAACAGATGCCTGGCGGCTAGGTCAGATGTTCTTCTCAACTTCGGGTTGAGCCGGTCTTCGGGTTCGATTCCTGTTTATTTAACTAAAGCCAGACAGCGAGGTCAGTTGTTCTTCTAAACTTTGAGTTGAGTCAGACATCAAATTCGATGCCTGTTTGTTTAACACATGCCTGACAGCAAGGTCAGATGTTCTTCTCAACTTCGTGTATTGTCGGCCTTCAGGTTCGATGCCTGTTTGTTTAACTAATGCCTGATGGGGAGGTCAAATGTTCCTCTCAACTTCACGTTGAGCCGGCCTTCGGGTTCGATGATTGTTTGTTTAACAGATGTTTGACGGGGAGGTCAGATGTTCTTCTCAATTAAGGATTGAGACGACCTTCCGGTTCGATGCCTGTTTGTTTAACTAATGCCTGATGGGGAGGTCATATGTTGCTCTCAACTTCAAGGTGAGCCGGCCTTCAGGTTCGATGCCTGTTTTTTTAACAGATGCTTGACGGCGAGGACTAATGTTCTTATCAACTTCGGGTTAAGCCTCCCTTCGGGTTCGATGCCTGTTTTTTTAACAAATGCTTGACGTTGAGGTCAGATGTTCTTCTCAACTTCGTGTTGAGCCGGCCTTCGGATTTGATTCCTGTTTGTTTAACAGATGCTTGACAGTGAAGTCAAATGTTCCTCTCAACTTCATGTTGCGCCAACCTTAGGGTTCGATGCCTGTTTGTTTAACAGATGCCTGATGGCGAGGTCAGATGTTCTTCTCAACTTCGTGTTGGGCCGGCCTTCGGGTTCGATGCCTGTTTGTTTAACTAATGCCTGATGGGGAGGTCGAATGTTCCTCTCAACTTCGAGGTGAGCCGCCCTTTGTGTTCTATACCTATTTGTTTAATAGATGTTTCACGGCGAGGTCAGATGTTCTTCTCAACTAAGGGTTAAGACGGCCTTCGGGTTTGATGCCTGTTTTTTTAACAGATGCCTTACAGCGAGGTCAGATGTTCTTCTCAACTTCGGGTTGAGCCGGCCTTCGGGTTCCAAACCTTTTTGATTAACAGATGCCTGACGGAGAGGTCAGATGTTCTTCTCAACTTCTGTGTGAGTCGGCCTTTGGGTTCGATGCCTGTTTGTTTAGCAGATGCCCGGTGGCTAGGTCAGATGTTCTTCTCAAATTTGGGTTGAGCCAGCCTTCAGATTCGATTTCTGTTTGTTTAACTAATGCCTGGCAACGAGGTCGGATGTTCTTCTCAACTTCGGGTTGAGTCGGCCATCAAATTCGATGCCTGATTGTTAATATATGCCTGACAGGGACGTCAGATGTTCTTCTAAGCTTTGTGTTGTACCGACCTTCGAGTTCGATGCCTGTTTGTTTAACTAATGCCTGATGGGGAGGTCAGATGTACCTCTCAACTATAAGTTAAGTCGGCATTCAGGTTTGATGCCTGTTTGTTTAACAGATGTTTGATGGCGAGGTCAAATGTTCTTCTCAATTAAGGATTGAGACGACCTTCGGCTTCGATGCCTGTTTGTTTAACAGATGACGGTGTGGTCAAATGTTCTTCTCAACTTCGGGTTGAGCCGGCCTTCGGGTTCGATGCCTGTTTGTTTAACAGATCCCTAGCAGAGAGGTCTAATGTTCTTATCAACTTCGGGTTGAGTCGCCCTTCGGGTTCGATGCCTGTTTGTTTAACAGATTCCTTACAGCGAGGTCAGATGTTCCTCTCAACTTCGTGTTGGGCCGGCCTTCGGGTTCAATGCCTGTTTGTTTAAGAGATGCCTGACAGCGAGGTCTAATGTCCTTATCAACTTCGGGTTGAGCCGCCCTTCGGGTTCGATGGCTGACGGTGAGGTCAGATGTTCTTCTCAACTTCGGGTTGAGCCGGTCTTCGGATTTGATGCCTGTTTGTTTAACAGATGCTTGACAGTGAAGTCAAATGTTCCTCTCAACTTCATGTTGAGCGACATTCTGGTTCGAAGCCTGTTTGTTTAACATATTCCTTACAGCAAGGTCAGATGTTCCTCTCAACTTCGTGCTGGGCCGGCCTTCGGGTTCGATGCCTGTTTATTTAAGAGATGCCTGATGACGAGTTCTAATGTTCTTATCAACTTTAGGTTGAGCCTTCCTTCAGGTTCGATGCCTGTTTGTTTAACAGATGCCTGACGGCGAGGTCATATGTTCCTCTCAACTTCGTGTTGAGCCGACCTTCGGGTTCGATGCCTGCTTGTTTAACAGATGCCTAACGGCGAGGTCAGATGTTCTTCTCAACTTGGTGTTGTGCAAGACTTCGGGTTCGATGCCTGTTTGTTTAACAGATGCCTGACGGGGAGGTCAGATGTTGCTCTCAACTTCTTGTTGAGCCGGCCTTCGGGTTCGATGCCTGTTTGCTTAACAGATGTTTCACGGCGAGGTCAAATGTTCTTCTCAACTAAGGATTGAGATGGCCTTCGGGTTTGATGCCTGTTTGTTTAACAGATGCCTGACAACGAGGTCAGATGTTCTTCTCATCTTCTGGTTGAGCCGGCTTTCGTGTTCGATGCCTGTTATTTTAACGGATGCCTGATGGCGAGGTCAAATGTTCTTCTCAACTTCCAGTTGAGCCGCCCTTTGGGTTCGATGCCTGTTTGTTTAACAGATACTTGAAGGTGAGGTCAGATGTTCTTCTCAACTTCGGGTTGAGTCGGCCTTCGGATTTGATGCCTGTTTGTTTAACAGATGCTTGACTGTGAAGTCAAATGTTCCTCTCAACTTCATGTTGAGCCGACCATCGGGTTCAATCCCTGTTTGTTTAACAGATGCCTGACGGCGAGGTTAGATGTTTTTCTCAACTTCGTGTTGTACTGGCCTTCGGGTTCGATGCCTGTTTGTTTAATTAATGCCTGATGGGGAGGTCAGATGTTCCTTTAAACTTCAAGTTGAGCCGGCTTTCGGGTTCCATGCCTGTTTGTTTAACAGATGTTTGACAGCGAGGTCAGATGTTCTTCTCAATTAAGGATTGAGACGACATTTGGGTTCGATGCCTGTTTATTTAACAGATGCATGACGGCGAGGTCGGATGTTCTTCTCAACTTCGGGTTGAGTCGGCATTCGGATTCGATGCCTGTTTGTTAACAGATGCCTGATGGAGAGGTCTAATTTTCTTATCAACTTCGTGTTGAGCCGTCATTCGGGTTCAATGCCTGTTTGTTTAAAAGATGCCTAACGGTGAGGTCAGATGTTCTTCTCAACTTCGGGTTGAGCCGACATTCGGATTTGGTGCCTGTTTGTTTAACAAATGCTTGACAGTGAAGTCAAATGTTCCTCTCAACTTCATGTTGAGCCGACCTTCGGGTTCAATGCCTGTTTGTTTAACAGATGCCAGACGGCGAGCTCAGATGTTCCTCTCAACTTCGTGTTGAGTCGGCCTTCGGTTTCAATGCCTGCTCATTTAATGGATGCCTGACGGCGAGGTTAGATGTTCTTCTCAACTTCGTGTTGTACCGGCCTTCAGGTTCGATGCCTGTTTGTTTAACTAATGCCTGATAGGGAGGTCAGATGTTCCTCTAAACTTAAATTTGAGTCAGCCTTCGGGTTCAATGCCTGTTTGTTTAACAGATGTTTGACGGCGAGGTCAGATGTTCTTCTCAATTAAGGATTGAGACGGCATTCGGGTTCGATGCCTGTTTATTTAACAGATGCCTGACGGCGAGGTCAGATGTTCTTCTCAACTTCGGGTTGAGCCGGCCTTCAGATTCGATGCTTATTTTTTAACAGATGCCTGACGGCGAGGTCTAATTTTCTTATCAACTTCAGGTTGAGACGTCATTCGGGTTCGATGCCTGTTTGTTTAAAAGATGCCTAACTGTGAGGTCAGATGTTCTTCTTAACTTCGGGTTGAGCCGAAATTCGGATTTGATGCCTATTTGTTTAACAGATGCTTGACAGTGAAGTCAAATGTTCCTCTCAACTTCATGTTGAGCGACATTCAGGTTCGAAGCCTGTTTGTTTAACATATTCCTTACAGCAAGGTCAGATGTTCCTCTCAACTTCGTGCTGGGCCGGCCTTCGGGTTCGATGCCTGTTTATTTAAGAGATGCCTGACGACGAGTTCTAATGTTCTTATCAACTTCAGGTTGAGCCTTCCTTCAGGTTCGATGCCTGTTTGTTTAACAGATGCCTGACGGCGAGGTCAGATGTTCCTCTCAACTTCGTGTTGAGCCGGCCTTCGGGTTCGATGCCTGCTTGTTTAAAAGATGCCTGACGGCGAGGTCAGATGTTCTTCTCAACTTGGTGTTGTGCAAGACTTCGGGTTCGATGCCTGTTTGTTTAACAGATGCCTGACGGGGAGGTCAGATGTTGCTCTCAACTTCTTGTTGAGCCGGCCTTCGGGTTCGATGCCTGTTTGTTTAACAGATGTTTCACGGCGAGGTCAAATGTTCTTCTCAACTAAGGATTGAGACGGCCTTCGGGTTTGATGCCTGTTTGTTTAACAGATGCCTGACAACGAGGTCAGATGTTCTTCTCATCTTCTGGTTGAGCCGACTTTCGAGTTCGATGCCTGTTATTTTAACGGATGCCTGATGGCGAGGTCAAATGTTCTTCTCAACTTCCAGTTGAGCCGCCCTTTGGGTTCGATGCCTGTTTGTTTAATAGATACTTGACGGTGAGGTCAGATGTTCTTCTCAACTTCGGGTTGAGTCGGCCTTCGAATTTGATGCCTGTTTGTTTAACAGATGCTTGACTGTGAAGTCAAATGTTCCTCTCAACTTCATGTTGAGCCGACCATCGGGTTCAATGCCTGTTTGTTTAACAGATGCCTGACGGCGAGGTTAGATGTTCTTCTCAACTTCGTGTTGTACTGGCCTTCGGGTTCGATGCCTGTTTGTTTAACTAATGTCTGATGGGGAGGTCAGATGTTCCTTTAAACTTCAAGTTGAGCCGGCTTTCGGGTTCCATGCCTGTTTGTTTAACAGATGTTTGACAGCGAGGTCAGATGTTCTTCTCAATTAAGGATTGAGACGACATTTGGGTTCGATGCCTGTTTATTTAACAGATGCATGACGGCAAGGTCGGATGTTCTTCTCAACTTCGGGTTGAGTCGGCATTCGGATTCGATGTCTGTTTGTTAACAGATGCCTGATGGCGAGGTCTAATTTTCTTATCAACTTCGTGTTGAGCCGCCATTCGGGTTCAATGCCTGTTTGTTTAAAAGATGCCTAACGGTGAGGTCAGATGTTCTTCTCAACTTCGGGTTGAGCCGACATTCGGATTTGGTGCCTGTTTGTTTAACAAATGCTTGACAGTGAAGTCAAATGTTCCTCTCAACTTCATGTTGAGCCGACCTTCGGGTTCAATGCCTGTTTGTTTAACAGATGCCAGACGGCGAGCTCAGATGTTCCTCTCAACTTCGTGTTGAGTCGGCCTTCGGTTTCAATGCCTGCTCGTTTAATGGATGCCTGACGGCGAGGTTAGATGTTCTTCTCAACTTCGTGTTGTACCGGCCTTCAGGTTCAATGCCTGTTTGTTTAACTAATGCCTGATAGGGAGGTCAGATGTTCCTCTAAACTTAAATTTGAGTCAGCCTTCGGGTTCGATGCCTGTTTGTTTAACAGATGTTTGACGGCGAGGTCAGATGTTCTTCTCAATTAAGGATTGAGACGGCATTCGGGTTCGATGCCTGTTTATTTAACAGATGCCTGACGGCGAGGTCAGATGTTCTTCTCAACTTCGGGTTGAGCCGGCCTTCAGATTCGATGCTTATTTTTTAACAGATGTCTGACGGCAAGGTCTAATTTTCTTATCAACTTCAGGTTGAGACGCCATTCGGGTTCGATGCCTGTTTGTTTAAAAGATGCCTAACTGTGAGGTCAGATGTTCTTCTTAACTTCGGGTTGAGCCGAAATTCGGATTTGATGCCTATTTGTTTAACAGATGCTTGACAGTGAAGTCAAATGTTCCTCTCAACTTCATGTTGAGCCGACCTTAGGGTTCGATGCCTGTTTGTTAAACAGATGCCTGACGGCGAGGTTAGATCTTCCTCTGAACATCGTGTTAAGCCGTCCTTCGGGTTCAATGCTTGTTTGTTTAACAGATGTTTGACGGCGAGGTCAAATGTTCTTCTTAACTAAGGGTTGAGACGACCTTCGGGTTTGATGCCAATTTGTTTAACAGATGCGTGACGGCGAGGTCAGATGTTCTTCTCAACTTCGGTTTGAGCCGGCCTTCGGGTTCGATGCCTGTTTGTTTAACAGATGCCTGACGGCGAGGTCTAATGTTCTTATCAACTTTCGGTTTAGCTGCCCTTCGGGTTCGATGCCTGTTTGTTTAACAGATGCCTGACGGTGAGGTCAGATGTTCTTCTCAACTTCGGGTTGAGCCGGCCTTCGGATTTGATGCCTGTTTGTTTAACATATGCTTGACAGTGAAGTCAAATGCTCCTCTCAACATCATGTTGAGCCGACCTTCGGGTTCGATGCCTGTTTGTTTAACAGATGCCTGACATCGAGGTCAGATGTTCTTCTCAATTAAGGATTGAGACGGCATTCGGGTTCGATGCCTGTTTATTTAACAGATGCCTGACGGCGAGGTCAGATGTTCTTCTCAACTTCGGGTTGAGCCGGCCTTCAGATTCGATGCTTGTTTTTTAACAGATGCCTGACGGCGAGGTCTAATTTTCTTATCAACTTCGGGTTGAGACGCCATTCGGGTTCGATGCCTGTTTGTTTAAAAGATGCCTAACTGTGAGGTCAGATGTTCTTCTTAACTTCGGGTTGAGCCGAAATGCGGATTTGATGCCTATTTGTTTAACAGATGCTTGACAGTGAAGTCAAATGTTCCTCTCAACTTCATGTTGAGCCGACCTTAGGGTTCGATGCCTGTTTGTTTAAAAGATGCCTGACGGCGAGGTTAGATCTTCCTCTGAACATCGTGTTAAGTCGGCCTTCGGGTTCAATGCCTGTTTGTTTAACAGATGTTTGACGGCGAGGTCAAATGTTCTTCTCAACTAAGGGTTGAGACGACCTTCGGGTTTGATGCCAATTTGTTTAACAGATGCCTGACGGCGAGGTCAGATGTTCTTCTCAACTTCGGTTTGAGCCGGCCTTCGGGTTCGATGCCTGTTTGTTTAACAGATGCTTGACAGCGAGGTCTAATGTTCTTATCAACTTTCGGTTTAGCTGCCCTTTGGGTTCGATGCCTGTTTGTTTAAAAGATGCCTGACGGTGAGGTCAGATGTTCTTCTCAACTTCGGGTTGAGCCGGCCTTCGGATTTGATGCCTGTTTGTTTAACATATGCTTGACAGTGAAGTCAAATGTTCCTCTCAACTTCATGTTGAGCCGACCTTCGGATTCGATGCCTGTTTGTTTAACAGATGCCTGACATCGAGGTCAGATGATCCTTTCCACTTCGTGTTGAGCCGGCCTTCGGAATCGATGCCTGTTTGTTTAACAGATGCTTGACGGCGAGGTCAGATGTTCCTCTCAAATTCGTGTTGATCCGGCCTTCGGGTTCGATGCCTGTTTGTTTAACAGATGCCTGACGGCGAGGTCAGATGTTCTTCTCAACTTTGTGTTGTGTTGGCCTTCGGGTTCCATGCCTGTTTGTTTAACTAATGCCTGATAGGGAGGTCAGATGTTCCTCTCAACTTCGAGGTGAGTCGGCCTTCGGGTTCGATACCTGTTTGTTTAATAGATGTTTGACGGCGAGGTCAGATGTTCTTCTCAACTAAGGGTTGAGACGGCCTTCGGGTTTGATGCCTGTTTGTTTAACAGATGGATGACAGCGAGGTCAGATGTTCTTCTCAACTTCGGGTTGAGCCGGCCTTCGGGTTCTATAACTTTTTGTTTAACAGATGCCTGACAGCGAGGTCAGATGTTTTTCTCAACTTCGGGTTGAGCCGGCCTTTGGGTTCGATGCCTGTTTGTTTAGCAGATGCCTGGCGGCTAGGTCAGATGTTCATCTCAACTTCGGGTTGAGCCGACCTTCGGGTTCGATTCCTGTTTGTTTAACAGATGCTTGGCAGGGAGGTCGGATGTTCTTCTCAACTTCAGGTTAAGTCGGCCATCAAATTCGATGCCTGTTTGTTTAACATATGTCTGAAAGCGAGGTTAGATGTTCTTCTCAACTTCATGTTGTACCGGCCTTCGGGTTCGATGCCTATTTGTTTAACTAATGCCTGATGGGGAGGTCATATGTTCCTCTCAACTTCAAGTTGAGCCGGCCTTCGGGTTCGATGCCTCTTTGTTTAACAGATGTTTGACGGCGAGGTTAGATGTTCTTCTCAATTAAGGATTGAGACGGCCTTCGGGTTTGATGCCTGTTTGTTTAACAGATGCCTGAGAGCGAGGTCAAATGTTCTTCTCAACTTCAGGTTGAGCCGGCCTTCGGGTTCGATGCCTGTTTGTTTAACAGATGCCTAGCAAAGAGGTCTAATGTTCTTATCAACTTCGGGTTGAGCCGCCCTTCGGGTTCGATACCTGTTTGTTTAACAGATGCCTGACGGCGAGGTCAGATGTTCTTCTTAACTTCGGGTTGAGCCGGTCGTCGGGTTCCATACCTTTTTGTTTAACAGATGCTTAACGGCAAGGTCAGATGTTCTTCTCAACTTCGGGTTGAGCCGGCCTTTGGGTTCGATGCCTGTTTGTTTAAGAGATGCATGGCGGCTAGGTCAGATGTTCTTCTCAACTTCGGGTTGAGCCGGTCTTCGGGTTCGATTCCTCTTTGTTTAACTAAAGCCTGACAGCGAGGTCAGATGTTCTTCTCAACTTTGGGTTGAGTCGGCCATCAAATTCGATGCCTGTTTCTTTAACATATGCCTGACAGCGAGGTCAAATGTTCTTCTCAACTTCGTGTTGTGCCGGCATTCAGGTTCGATGCCTGTTTGTTTAACTAATGCCTGACGGGGAGGTCAGATGTTCCTCTCAACTTCAAGTTGAGCCGGCCTTCGGGTTCGATGCCTGTTTGTTTAACAGATGTTTGACGGCGAGGTTAGATGTTCTTCTCAATTAAGGTTTGAGACGGGCTTCGGGTTCGATGCCTGTTTGTTTAATATATGCCTAATGGCGAGGTCAAATGTTCTTCTAAACTTCGGGTTGAGGCGGCCTTCGAGTTCGATGCCTGTTTGTTTAACAGATTCCTAGCAAAGAAGTCTAATGTTCTTATCAACTTCGGGTTGAGCCGCCATTCAGGTTCGATGCCTGTTTGTTTAACAGATGCCTAACAGTGAGGTCAGATGTTCTTCTCAACTTCGGGTTGAGCCGGCCTTCGGATTTGATGCCTGTTGTTTAATAGATGCTTGAAAATGAAGTCAAATGTTCCTCTCAACTTCATGTTGAGCCGACCTTCGGGTTCGATGCTTGTTTGTTTAACAGATGCCTGACAGCGAGGTCAGATGTTCCTCTCAACTTCGTGTTGAGCCGGCCTTCGGGTTCAATGCCTGTTTGTTTAACAGATGCCTGACGGCGAGGTCAGATGTTCTTCTCAACTTCGTGTTGTGTCGGCCTTCGGGTTTGATGCCTTTTTATTTAACTAATGCCTGATGGGGAGGTCAGATGTTCCTCTCAACTTCATGGTGAGTCGGCCTTCGGGTTCGATACCTGATTGTTTAACAGAAGTTTGACGGCGAGGTCATATGTTCTTCTCAACTAAGGGTTGAGACGGCCTTCGGGTTTGATGCCTGTTTATCTAACAGATGCCTGACGGCGATGTCAGATATTCTTCTCAACTTCGGGTTGAGCCGGCCTTCGGGTTCCACACCTTTTTGTTTAACAGATGCTTGACAACGAGGTTAGATGTTCTTCTCAACTTCGGGTTGAGCCGACCTTTGGGTTCAATGCCTGTTTGTTTAACAGATGCCTGGCGGCTAGGTCAGATGTTCTTCTCAACTTCGGGTTGAGCCGGTCTTCGGGTTCGATTCCTGTTTGTTTAACTAAATCCTGACAGCGAGGTTAGATGTTCTTCTAAACTTCTGGTTTAGTCGGCCATCAAATTCGATGCCTGTTTTTTTTAACATATGCCTGACAGCGAGGTCAGATGTTCTTCTCAACTTCGTGTTGTGCCGGCCTTCAGGTTCGATGCCTGTTTGTTTAACTAATGCCTGATGGGGAGGTCAGATGTTCCTCTCAACTTCAAGTTGAGCCGAACTTCAAGATTGATGCCTGTTTGTGTAACAGATGTTTGACGGCGAGGTCATATGTTCTTCTCAATTAAGGTTTGAGACGGCCTTTGGGTTCGATGCCTGTTTGTTTAATAGATGCTTGACGGCGAGGTCAAATGTTCTTCTGAACTTCGGGTTGAGGCGGCCTTCAGGTTCGATGCCTGTTTTTTTGACAGATGCCTGACGGTGAGGTCTAATGTTCTTATCAACTTCGGGTTGAGCCGCCCTTCTGGTTCGATGCCTGTTTGTTTAACAGATGCCTGACATTGAGGTCAGATGTTCTTCTCAACTTCGGGTTGAGCCGGCCTTCGAATTTGATGCCTGATTATTTAACAGATGCTTGACAGTGAAGTCAAATGTTCCTCTCAACTTCATGTAAAGCCGATCTTTGGGTTCGATGCCTGTTTTTTTAACAGATGCCTGACGGCGAGGTCAGATGTTCCTCTCAACTTCGTGTTGAGCCGGCCTTCGGGTTCGATGCCTGTTTGTTTAACAGATGCCTGACGGCGAGGTCAGATGTTCTTCTCAACTTTGTGTTGTGCCGGCCTTCGGGTTCGATGCCTATTTGTTTAACTAATGCCTGATGGGGAGGTCAGATTCTCCTCTCAACTTCAAGGTGAGCCAGCCTTCGAGTTCGATACCTGATTGTTTAACAGAAGTTTGACGGCGAGGTCAGATGTTCTTCTCAACTAAGGGTTGAGACGACCTTCGGGTTTGATGCCTGTTTATTTAACAGATGCCTGACAGTGAGGACAGATATTCTTCTCAACTTCGGGACGAGCCGGCCTTCGGGTTCCACACCTTTTTGTTTAACAGATGCTTGACAGCAAGGTCAGATGTTCTTATCAACTTCGGGTTGAGCCGGTCTTTGGGTTCGATTCTTGTTTGTTTAAAAGATGCCTGGCGGCTAGGTCAGATGTTCTTCTCAACTTCGGGTTGAGCCAGTCTTCGGGTTCGATTCATGTTTGTTTAACTAAAACCCTGACTGCAAGGTCAGATGTTCTTCAAAACTTCGGGTTGAGTCGGCCATCAAATTCGATGCCTGTTTGTTTAACATATGCCTGACAGCGAGGTCAGATGTTCTTCTCAACTTCGTTTTGTGCCGGCCTTCAGGTTCGATGCCTGTTTGTTTAACTAATGCCTGATGGGGAGGTTAGATGTTCCTCTCAACTTCAAGTTGAGTCGGCCTTCGGGTTTGATGTCTGTTTGTTTTACAGATGTTTGACGGCGAGGTCAGATGTTCTTTTCAATTAAGGTTTGAGACAACCTTCGGGTTTAATGGCTGTTTGTTTAATAGATGCCTGACGGCGAGGCCAAATGTTCTTCGGAACTACGGGTTGAGGCGGCTTTCTGGTTCGATCCCTGTTTTTTTAACAGATGCTTGACGGCGAGGTCTAATGTTCTTATCAACTTCGGGTTGAGCCGGTCTTCGGGTTCCACACCTTTTTATTTAACAGATGCTTGACGGCGAGGTCAGATGTTCTTCTCAACTTCGGGTTGAGCCGACCTTTGGGTTCGATGTCTGTTTGTTTAACAGATGCCTGGCGGCTAAGTTAGATGTTCTTTTCAACTTCGGGTTGAGCCCGTCTTCGGGTTCGATTCCTGTTTGTTTAACTAAAGCCTGACAGCAAGGTCAGATGTTCTTCTAAACTTCGGGTTGAGTCGGCCATCACATTCGATGCCTGTTTGTTTAACATATGCCTGACAGCAAGGTCAGATATTCTCCTCAACTTTGTGTTGTGCCGACCTTCAGGTTCAATGCCTGTTTCTTTAACTAATGCCTGATGGGGAGGTCAGATGTTCCTCTCAACTTTAAGTTGAGCCGGTCTTCGGGTTCGATGCCTGTTTGTTTAACAGATGTTTGACGGCGAGGTCAGATGTTCTTCTCAATTAAGGTTGGAGACTGCCTTCGGGTTCAATGCCTGTTTGTTTAATAGATGCGTGACGGCGAGGTTAAATGTTCTTTTGAACTTCGGGTTGAGGCGGCCTTCGGGTTCGATGCCTGTTTTTTTAACAGATGCCTGACTGCGAAGTCTAATGTTCTTATCAACTTCGGGTTGAGCCGCCCTTAGGGTTCGATGCCTGTTTGTTTAACAGATGTCTGACATTGAGGTCAGATGTTCTTCTCAACTTCGGGTTGAGCTGGCCTTCGAATATGATGCCTGTTTGTTTAACAGATGCTTGACAGTGAAGTCAAATGTTCCTCTCAACTTCATATTGAGCCGACCTTCGAGTTCGATGCCTGTTTGTTTAACAGATGCGTGACGGAGAGGTCAGATGTTCCTCTCAACTTCGTGTTGAGTCGGCCTTCGGGTTCGATGCGTGTTTGTTTAACAGATGCCTGACGACGAGGTCAGATGTTCTTCTCAACTTCGTGTTGTGTCGGCCTTCTAGTTCGATGCCTGTTTGTTTAACTAATGCCTGATGGGGAGGTCAGATGTTCCTCTCAACTTCAAGGTGAGCCGGCCTTCGGGTTAGATACCTGATTGTTTAACAGATGTTTGACGGCGAGGTCAGATGTTCTTCTCAATTCGGGTTGAGACGACCTTCGGGTTTGATGCCTGTTTATTTAACAGATGCCTGACGGCGAGGTCAAATGTTCTTCTGAACTTCGGGTTGAGGCGGCTTTCGGGTTCGATCCCTGTTTTTTTAACAGATGCTTGACGGCGAGGTCTAATGTTCTTATCAACTTCGGGTTAAGCCGGGCTTCGGGTTCCACACCTTTTTGTTTAACAGATGCTTGACAGCGAGGTCACATGTTCTTCTCAACTTCGGGTTGAGCCGGCCTTTGGGTTCGATGCCTGTTTGTTTAAAAGATGCATGGCGGCTAGGTCATATGTTCTTCGCAACTTCGGGTTGAGCCGGTCGTCGGGTTCGTTTCCTCTTTGTTTAACTAAAGCCTGATAGCGAGGTCAGATGTTCTTCTACACATCGGGTTGAGTCGGCCATCAAATTCGATGCTTGTTTGTATAACATATGCCTGACAGCTAGGTCAGATGTTCTTCTCAACTTCGTGTTGTGCCGGCCTTCAGGTTCGATGCTTGTTTGTTTAACTAATGCCTGATGGGGAGGTCAAATGTTCCTCTCAACTTCAAGTTGAGCCGGCTTTCGGGTTCGATGTCTGTTTGTTTAACAGATGTTTGACGGCGAGGTTAGATGTTCTTCTCAATTAAGGTTTGAGACGGCCTTCGGGTTTGATGCCTATTTGTTTAATAGATGAATGACGGCGAGGTCAAATGTTCTTCTGAACTTCGGGTTGAGGCCGCATTTGGGTTCGATCCCTATTTTTTTAACAGATGCTTGACGGCGAGGTCTAATGTTCTTATCAACTTCGGGTTGAGCCGCCCTTCGGGTTCGATGCCTGTTTGTTTAGCAGATGCCTGACGTTGAGGTCAGATATTCTTCTCAACTTCGGGTTCAGCCGGCCTTCGGATTTGATGCCTGTTTGTGTAACAGATGCTTGACAGTGAAGTCAAATGATCCTCTCAACTTCATGTTGAGCCGACCTTCGGGTTCGATGCCTGTTTGTTTAACTAATGCCTGATGGGGATGTCAGATGTTCCTCTCAACTTTAAGGTGAACCGACCTTCGTGTTCGATACCTGTTTGTTTAACAGATGTTTGACGGCGAGGTCAGATGTTCTTCTCAATTAAGATTTGAGACGGCCTTCGGGTTCGATGCCTGTTTGTTTAATAAATGCCTGACGGCGAGGTTAAATGTTCTTTTGAACTTCGGGTTAAGGCGGCCTTCGGGTTCATTGCCTGTTTTTTAAACAGATGCCTGATGGCGAGGTCTAATGTTCTTATCAACTTCGGGTTGAGCCGCCCTTCAGGTTCGATGCCTTGTTGTTTATCAGATGCCTGACATTGAGGTCAGGTGTTCTTCTCAACTTCGGGTTGAGCTGGCCTTCGGATTTGATGCTTGTTTGTTTAACAGATGCTTGACAGTGAAGTTAAATGTTCCTCCCAACTTCATGTTGAGCCGACCTTCGTGTTCGATGCCTGTTTGTTTAAAAGATGCCTGACGGCAAGGTCAGATGTTCCTCTCAACTTCGTATTGAGCCGGCCTTCGGGTTCGATGCCAGTTTGTTTAACAGATGCCTGACGGCGAGGTCAGTTGTTCTTCTCTACTTCGTGTTGTGCCGGCCTTCGGGTTCGATGCATGTTTGTTTAACTAATGCCTGATGGGGAGGTCAGATGTTCCTCTCAACTTCAAGGTGAGCCGGTCTTCGGGTTCGATACCTGATTGTTTAACAGATGTTTGACGGCGAGTTCAGATGTTCTTCTCAACTAAGGGTTGAGACGGCCTTCGGGTTTGATGCCTGTTTATTTAACAGATGCCTGACGGCTAGGTCAGATATTCTTCTCAACTTCGGGTTGAGCCGGTCTTCGGGTTCCACACCTTTTTGTTTAACAGATGCTTGACGGCGAGGTCAGATGTTTTTCTCAAGTTCGGGTTGAGTCGGCCTTTGGGTTCGATGCCTGTTTGTTTAACAAATGCCTGGCGGCTAGGTCAGATGTTCTTCTCAACTTCGGGTTGAGCCGGTCTTCGGGTTCGATTCCTGTTTGTTTAACTAAAGCCTGACAGCGAGGTCAGATGTTCTTCTAAACTTCGGGTTAAGTCGGCCATCAAACTCGATGCCTGTTTGTTTAACATATGTCTGACAACGAGGTCAGATGTTCTTCTCAACTTCGTGTTGTGTCGACCTTCAGGTTCGATGCCTGTTTGTTTAACTAATTCCTGATGGGGAGGTCAGATGTTCCTCTCAACTTCAAGTTGATCCGGCCTACGGGTTCGATGCCTGTTTGTTTAAGAGATGTTTGACGGCGAGGTAAGATGTTCTTCTCAATTAAGGGTTGAGACGATCTTCGGGTTTGATGCCTGTTTGTTTAACAGATGACTGACGGCGAGGTCAGATGTTCTTCTCAACTTCCGTTAGAGCCGGCCTTCGGGTTCGATGCCTGTTTGTTTAACAGATGCCTGACGGTGAGGTCTAATGTTCTTATCAACTTCGGGTTGAGCCCCCCTTCGGGTTCGATGCCTGTTTGTTTAATAGATGCCTGACGGTGAGGTCAGATGTTCTTCTCAACTTCGGGTTGAGCCGACCTTCGGATTTGATGCCTGTTTGTTTAACATATGCTTGACAGTGAAGTCAAATGTTCCTCTCAACTTCATGTTGAGCCGACCTTCACGTTCGATGCCTGTTTGTTTAACAGATGCCTGACATCGAGGTCATATGTTCCTTTCCACTTCGTGTTGAGCCGGCCTTCGGAATCGATGCCTGTTTGTTTAACAGATGCTTGACGGTTAGGTCAGATGTTCTTCTCAACTTCGTGTAGTGCCAGATGTAGCGGTAAAAATCGTGAGCGTAAGTTATTAATTAACTTAACTAAGAAAAAACAAGAGTCGCCACCGCACTTTTATTTTATCCAAATAAAGGAAAGGAAAAAGAGCGAACAAAACCAAAGAGTTCTAAAATAAGAACACGAGACAGAGATCGGGGTAAGGGGGTTGGTTACGCAATGGGAAGGTGTTAGCACCCAAAACGTCTATAGTACTCTATAGGAGCCCTTTGAAATATTTACGCTTTTTGGTTTAAAAATGGTTTGTTTGAAAAGAGATTGGGGAGATGAGAAGAGAATTATTTTTTTTATATTTTTGTGTTTGGAGAGACTTATCGTCTCATGCCTACGTACCCATAAAGTGCAATATGGAATCAAAACCCCGTAGTTCGTGGTACAAATGACAAAAATTTGTTGGTTTTGATTGATTTTAGATGTAAAGACAAGTCGTCATTTCAAGGAGAAAACTGCGACTATCCACCCACGAGTATTAAGACAACATCTGCGTCACATAAAGATGGAGGATTTGCTTGGATTATCAACAAGACTATCACTCAACATCAACGTGGAAAATGTCAAAGTCTTAATAATATGGGGAATATGAGATTTACATCTCAACTATAGAAATGAATCATGTCTAAACTTTATGAAAAGTTTTAAAGTGAAAAAGTGCATAAAGGCACAAAAAGAGTTGATGAGTTTTTTGTATTTTTTATGTCTTTTGAAATTGGTCAAAACATGATTAACATTGATTGACTTTTATTAAGAAAAAAAAACAAAGTTTAAAAAATCACTTGACGAAAGTCAAGGTTTTATTGCGAAAGCGGTTTTGAAGTTTGAAACTAAGAAGGTTTTGAAAGAGGGAGAAAGTTTTGAAAATTTAAGAAGGGGAGGAGATGAAGTGACTATCCTAGAAACCAAAATAAGAGCTAGAGGTAAGAAAGATCTAACCGACTTGTAGCACACTCCATAGCAAGCAAAAAAGAATTCCATCCGATTTAAAGCATAAGCTAATGAGCGAGCCAAATAAAGGCTAAGATCCACAATACTCCAAGCATAGGAATGAGAGCCCTAATTCTAGGTCCAAAGGTCCATAAAGTCCAAGGTCTAAGAGTAGTCCAAGAGCATAACCACAAAGTTAATAGCACCAAATTTTTTAGATGTTTTATCCTTTATTTGTGTTTTGAACAAAGTATGGTCCAAGTGGACAAAGAGAAAATGACATAAACATAAACAAAGATATGATATGAAATGATAATATGGAAGCATAAAAGTAAGAAATAAGGAGTAAGAAGAGAATATAAACAAAATTAAACAAAGATAATGTTAGTGATTTAGTGGTTAGTGGTTAGAACATATGATCAATGATGATTAATTCTTGCACTTTAGACCAAGGTTAATGAAAACTCATTAGAGGATTGATAGAATCAAAGCCTCCTAACAATGATTTTCATAGGTATTGGACTTAAGACAAGCAACTAAACATACTTGGACTTTTAAACGTAAGTTTGAGCCACGAATGATCATTTTCCGATTAAGGGACACTTTAGCGCTATGTTAAGCAATCGTAATCGGGTTTATGTAGAAACCACGACTATCTGAGGCCGGTCAATAAAATGTTAGTGTTAATACATGTTAGAGAAGTGATATGTAAATCACTCTCCTAAAACATGCCACACAAAAAGAAAAGAGGTAGTGATCTCATCACAATCAAGATTTTTAATTAATTAATCAAAGGTAATCTATCACTATTCCAAAGTAAGGAGAATTATCTCAATGATTATTCGTCCATAGATTTGAAATAATGAAGATTAAACAACTTTGATAATCAACAATCTATGATCCATGGATTTCATCGATCAAAAATAAAAAGAAGAAGAAAAAGAATTAAAATGAAAAGAAATTTCAATTTGAATCTTAAATCGATTAAATCATCATCAATATCAATCACCTCTTTTAATGGATAAAATCAACACTCAAAGTCCATTGATATTGATGAGATCCTATCAAAATTTAAGATCCAAAACCAAAATTACAATTAATCCAAATTAGTATATATTTTTTATCAATTTTTTTTTAAGAGTTTTCTTTAAAATATAAAACTATTAACAAGAAAAAAAAGTTAACAGGCCCATACGGCCTAAATCTTTAAGAAAAAGAATAAAAAAATTAAAAAAAAATAAAAATATAATAAAACAAGTGAAAGAAAAAAAAGAAATAGAAATCAGAAAGAAACAGAAACACATCGTCTTCTTCTAGCTCTCACATGCGAAAACGTTCATAGCCATGGATGCTCGCTTAAATCACAACGGCGGGACGCGAAAAATACGCGGTTGCAATCGAAATCAAGAGCTCTTCACAATGGTACCAACAATTCAAAGAAACACAACAAAAAGTAACGGATCGAAACTGACGGTGAAGCTCAATCTACCTTCAAACTCAGGTGAATGATGAAATCGAAACTCTCTTCTTCTTCCTTCTTCTTCTGGACTGCGAAATTCTGATTGTTGTGTTGAAGAAGTTGAAGTATGGTGAGTTTTTATGTGGAAAGGTTGTGAATGAAAAGAGAGTTGAATCTGATGAAATTTGAAGAACGGTTGAGGGTGATTTTTTGAAAGTGAAATTTGAAGGAAAATTGAGGAGTTATGATGAAAATTCTGCAGGGATTAATTGGCTTGAAAAGCTTGAAGAAATGAATGAGGTATGTGTAGTATTTATAGATTGAGAGTGAGTGAAAAGTTTTGCCGTTTTGGGATTTTTCTGCGTTTTGGTCACTCAAGTTATGCGTGACCTGTGGAGAAGCTTTTTTTCATGTCGTTTTGATTTTTTTCTTTCAGCTCACTTAGGTGACGTGGAAGGTTTGTGGGGTCAGCTTGGAGTGCAACATGGCTGAGATTATATTCACATGGCTTGCAATATGGCTTGGATAAGTGATGAATTGTTTTCTCAGCTCAACCTCAATTTCGAGCCGTTTTCGCTCTGCTTCATATATACAACACTCCTCAGAAAATTTTGCTCCTATTTTAATTTCTTTTTGGAAATCTCTGCCGGCACGGGTAGCTCTGAAATTTGGCAATTGTATCGGATGTTTGAAGGATAAACATGCTGAAAAGCCCACATTTTGAAGATCAACATTATGATGTCGTTCTAAGATGTAGGCCGTGAAAATTTCCCTGCTAGATAAACCTGTCAATCGCCAGTTAAAAATTTGACGAAATATCAAACCCCAATGTGGAACTACACGGTAACTTGAACCACACAACTCAAGTTTAGCACATGTTTGTGTTATGACACATGCCTCTTTTGCTGCCAATGAAATTCCCATCATGTTACTAGTATGAGTCAGGTACTGGATCAAGCAATTCTCAAGCTGTGTCCTCTGATTCTCGATCTCCTGCCCAACTTTCGAACCTCTGGCCAACCAAGATAAATCATCGGTAAAAGTAGGGAGCTTACAGTTTTGCAAGGCATGGATGATTGGTTGAGTTTTCTCATTTATAGTGAGGCTTTCATCACCAGCTATTTTCTTCGGAGTCATTCGGTGATTCAACCTCGTACATACTACACAATTCTCATGGGGAGATCCAAAGCTACTAGTGGTGCGATTAGCACAATACCAGCTTTTGTGAGGTATTTCTTTCACTGCAGGCTCAATACAGGACAAATGGTACACCTTCTCACATGAATCGCACACCAAACAGTCTGTGCCATCTGCCCTTTCTCCGCAACAACTGCAACAGCAAATTTTATAGGTAGTGCATTCTTCCATCTGCTCGGGTTTCACATTCGAGTCCGATTCCACTTGTTTTTCACCTTCAAATGTGCTCTGCGCTGAAATTCCAACCAGCTCAGAATAGAAAGTTGTTGACATGTTGGAGAGGCTCTTAGAAAGAGCAGAAACATCTTTACTAACATCTTGAAGCTTACTCCAGACCTGTTGAATATCTGACGAGAAAAGTGCAGGTGATTGTTCATAAGTTCTTTCTTTCATCAGCAAAGTCATCGTAAGCATCAGGTCCACCAACAATAGCACCAGTTAGTATATTGGTGTTGCTCCTTTTGCTGCTAAACCAAGTATCATAACCTCCCATACAGCTGACAAATGAAGGGTTGGCCTTGATTGAAACAATGGATGAACCTCTGTGGTGAACTCTTTGAGGGAAATTGTTTCCATATCCCACCATGTAATTTGTAGCCCTCGGGTGTGATTCGCTTTACTTGTCCACTTAACACATTGACAGACAGTAAAACTTGACTGCTGTGCCAGACAGAGGGAATAACCAAAGTATGGCCATCAGAAAGCCATGGATCACTAAGGATAGTTTAAAAGTAAAGCCCGGGAAAGCCATCATCCTCAGCACATAGCACAACTGGTATAACATCATGAACTTTTGCAGATTGATGGAATTTTATATCCTTGGCCCAATCAATTCTATGAAGTGAATTTGTAGCAGAATGGGCCCCAGAATCAACTGAACTTCTTGCAGAGAAACTTTCCATCTGGGCTGAACCGTGGAAGGAAAGCACTACTTATGGTTTGAGTTAGGTTAAACGCCTGAGCATTTTCAGTTGAGTGGATCTCATTTTCATTGGTTTTTGACTCGTGCGGTGCTTTAACAACATATATTGAACAAGGCCTGTTATAGCAGTACTTAATACCAAGTTTTCTTGTCTCAAATGACCAACAAAAAAAAACCAAATATTGAGCAGAGCCTTCACTTGGAGCAATCTTTCTGAGTATAAGCTCTTTGATAATGCCTTTGTAAGTAGTTCTAAAGCAGAACCACCTGCATCAGAAGTCCTCTCCCGCGTGGATCAATCAGCAGCAAGTAAGAAAAAATACGACCGGTAACCTCCTCATGCACGAAAGCTTTCTCACGCGCCGCATTTAAAAGTTTGGTATTTGTTTTGTGTGATGCCAGCATGACATGGTTTGCCACATAATGGAGTTGTAAGCTACAGCTTGTAGCTCTAAACTATAATGCGGATGTGCGGCGGCCTAGCAGCAAAAGCTTGAATCAACGAAGTCTACTGGCTTCCTACCTTTAAATCTCATTTTGAAGCAACACTTCACAGTCTATTAATCATGGATCATCAAAGTTCCCATTGAAAATTCAACTAGAATTATTGTAATTGTCCATTGAAATAACAACAATGTCGGCATGAAATTGAATATCTTATCAGCTAACGCAATCTTTCCAGCCCCGAAGGATCCCCATGAACTGTTCTGGTAAATCACACCTTGGAGATATGGACATGGCGTGAACATCCGCTTCAACGGCTTCGTGCTTTCCGCAAGAGAAACTGACCTTAATATGATGAATTGTAAACCGTCTTACAATGTCTTCAAAACCTATCTCGGTGGGCTCATTGATATTTTGCTCACTAGAATCTGCAACATTGAAGTCACTTGGTTTCTTTTCTCTCTTAGCAAGCTCAGCCTGCAATATAGCATCAGGTCCTTGAGTCCACCAACTAGCACATGCATCAAAAAGTGGTGCTAAAATCTTTGAAAGTTTTGATGACAGAGTTGTATGTATCATTCCTTCACTGCGGCAAATCATACCAAACAATCATGTTATCCCATGGACCAAGTTGACTGGCACAGCATACACATTGCTCTTCTCATAGACACATCTCATATCTTCTTCATTTAGCAATCGATAGAGCTCAGCCAGAGACTCACAACATTCGGAATCATTCGGAAGCAGCATAACATGCCTTTCCAGCAAAGCCAACGTAATGTGCCATGCATTATATGTTTTCCCAATATATTCATTCAACTTCGCAACCAATCTCATCAATAATAGTATGCCAGCCTTGCTCAAATAGCACCGCCCTCTCTGTCACCTCCTTCTGCAAATTTTCTAGTTGTCTGCCAATAACAGAAACCATCTCATTCAAACTTAGCAATTCAATCATTTTTGAATGACAATATCCAAGCTTGTCATATAGTTTCACTATTTTTGGCTTTGAGGTGAATATCTTCTGACTAGAAAATTTTGGGAGAATCTAATCATAGAGGCAATGAACGAATTGGAGGATCTGAAACCAAAACAAGCTCTGTAGTACTAATTAGATTGTTGCTAGATGGTGTAATTATTGCTGTAGCAGCTAGCTGTGTGGTATTCTCTTGATACATTTTCATGCCAGGTTCTCTGCCAGTTAAATCATCTCTAAAAAATAGAGAATTCACACTTTTGTGGCTCATGCTATCAGGAGTAAGTTGCTGCAAATTTTCAGTCTGACTCAGCTTAGAAGTTCCATTGATTTGGTCCAAATGATGATGTGATCTTGCTATCAAGTCATTAGTTTCAATATTTGCAGTCTTCAATTGATCATGTGGAGCTTGATTTCTAAGGACAGGCATCTCAGACAAGGCTTGTAATAATGTCATCATGTTTTATTTTAATCACAGCAACAAAATTGTTAAGAGTTGACTAAACATGTCTTGGTGAATCAAATGAATATTGATCAATTGTCCTTGAAAACCGAGTAGTTTGATTGCACCAAGCACTGTGAGCAAAATTAATGTGCCTTGGTTTTCTTCACGTGTGCAGATGAAGTGGATAGCAATAATAATCTCAGGAGTGTGCTTGGTTGACCGGTTTTGCATGGAACTATCTTCTTGAAGCAGCTTCTTTAAATATCCTTCTAACTGTCCATGTTTTCCAGGAGCACTCAAAACACTGGCTAACCGAAGCGGTAAGACACACATTGTAGAAAGCCTATTAGCAACGGCATATATTGGCCTTAAACCTTTAATTTTGATCTTTGACATGATTCTCGGATCTCTGGACCAAATTTCTCATATAACAAATTGAAGCAAACTCTTGATAGTTTGACCAAGATGAGGTCAAACTTCCATCTGATTTATACTTGAATGAATGTCCTTGCCATCAATCTCCTTGCAAAATCCTAAACACATAGAATAAAAAGAAACAAACAAATTGCAAAATATATATTTTTTTTTTGGTATTTTGGTTAGAGGTTAATAAACATAAACAATCAAAAAGCAAGTAAAAAACAAATAAGGGTGAGAAAGCCCAAAAGTATGATCTTGTTTGTGGAATGATATGCAAACGAAAGGTGGGATCTTAGGGGTAAAAATTAGGGTATTACAGCTGCCCCTATTTAAGATTCTTCTATCCGGAGATATGAAGATTGACATCTTTGTCTCGATTATATAGAAGAGACTTAAATATAACAATTAACCCAATTTTTGGCCCTAAGAGACCACAAAATGATATAGTTATGCTAATGGTATGCAAACACAAGACCTCTGTGGGAGAAAATGCCACAGGAGACAAACAAAAGTTTGGGAGAAAAAGAGAGACTCCGCATGGGAAAACAACAGAGCAAGATCCTATTCCGATAAAGGAAAGGAAACGACTCAACGGGGAAAGAGACACCAACTGCCAGTTACTGGGCAAATATAGTCAATCCAAAGAGAACAGGTAAAATGCTTCTACTGGTTACTGAGTAAAAAATAAGTGCAATAAACACAAGAGAATTGTTATCTACCAGTTACTGGGTAGAAAACAAAGAAATGTATTACTTATTACCAGTTACTGGGTAAAAAGTAATCCACTCGTTGAAATATAATCAACTACCTGTTACTAGGTAGAAAACAGAGATATATTACTTATTACCAGTTACTGGGTAAAAAGTAATCCACTCATTGAAATATAATCAACTACCTATTACTGGGTAGGAAAAGAAGCAACGCTAAGTACTGGTTACTGAGTAGTTTAGCGGGAATAATAAACTTGAATAAAAGGGGTTACCAACTATCGGTTACTGGATAGGGTAAACAACATGTCAACTACCTGACACTGGGTAGGACGGACTCGACTACCTGTTACTGGGTAGGAGAAAAAGATAAAAGGTCAACTACCTGACACTGGGTAGGACAAACATACTCGACTACCTGTCACTGGGTAGGAGAAAGAGATATATCATCAGCTACTTGTTACTGAGCAGCTCCAAACACACAACAAACTTCTCAAATAAAGAGACAACCATTTGTTGGAAAAAGATATTAACAACTCTGTCGGGGATCTTTAAAAGAGATACAAGCAGGTTGAACCATGCAATAGAATTCTTATCGGGAGTTATTCCACAGAAATTCCAATTGACAGAAAAACTGGTCAGATAAGGATTCATCACTTCACAATAAACTTCTCTGTTGAGGATGAGCCAGATAAATGTTATTTATTGAGAAGGTAAATTTCTGGAGATTACGCAAGCTGCTCAAATAAAGAGGCTTCCACATGAAGTTGCATAAGTAATTACCAAGAGAGTGTTATCAAAACACTATTGGGGAAATCAAATCTTCATCTTCTGATAGGGATCAATAACAGATTCTGCCGAGGAAAATAAATCCTCAAACCTACCTTCTCGTCATCCCGGTTTCACAACCCAGGGAAAACCAAAGTAACTGCTGCAAGAGACCAAAGTTCAATCCAGGAACAAACTGGAAAGAAACGGTCAAACAAGACTCGACCCAATGAGGAAATAACTCAACTGGGGAACAATTCCATCCAGATAAAAGCTGGGGAGGAAAGCTAAACAAAGCATCTTCCACGAGGCATAAACTCAGTGGGGAATTAAAAATGATAGGTATTTTCTGCTTAGAGGTCGACATTCTAATGAAGAGAGGACATACGCATTCTGCGAGATAACAACATCGGGAAAAGGGAAATACCAACAAAAAATGCAGGATGCACAATGCAACAAAATCATGCTATGCTCAACCAAAATGAATGCGCATGCAATGAGTATTAAAATGCTGACAAATTAGACAAAAAGGGCAAATAGAGGGTGAACAAAACACCACAACACCACTGAAATACTCGGCTAATCTCTGCGAGTTAGAGATATCCTTGGAGATCGTGCTGGGGATCAGCAACAGAAAATCTTCAACCATCAATAATTCAACAAAAGGGAACAACAATATGAACTCCGCTTTGAGAAAAAAAAAACTGTTGGAGAAAACAAAGCAACACAAATCTTCCAACCCTGCCAGGGGAATAAGAAGTTAACATCATAGCAAAAAGTCAAACTATGGGGGGTTTTAAATCAACACCTAATCACAAGGTGAGAGAAAACCCGACAGGTGACTGCTATGTCAACACTTCTCAACATGGTTCTCTACTTAGGGAATAATCCAAAGCAAATATGCATAACCTCTGCTAGGAATCATCAAAGACAAATCTCCGCCTGGGCAAAACATCAAGGAGAAGTGGTCTTCAAATTTCTCAACTGTCCGATCATTTGAATCAAGACTTTGCTGTGGAAAACCGTTCAACACTCGTCTGGTTTATCCAAAGAAACAAAACTTTGCTAAGGGAATATCAGCAAACTCTACTGAAGAGACCTCAATATAGCTCAAATGGGGAAACATCAACACAACTCTACTGGGGAGCTACCAATAAATTCTACCAGAGAGGCAAGAAAGAACCCTGCTGAAGAGAACACTTACGCTTTTCGCTTCAAGATTCTACCATTCTTGGGATTACTGTTGACATCCTTTCTTTTATTTTCACAAATCAAAGAAAAATGCTTTTATAATTTTCAAAATTTAAATCAATTATTCACATTTGTTTCAAAAATCATCATCAAAAATAAAATGAAATTTTGTAAACAGAAACAAAATAAGAATTGCAAACAAAGGGACAAAGGCCCAAATTCTATTGATAGAATGGTAGTCCGCAAATGGCGTAACTCCATGGATCATTACAAAGTTTGAAAAATGGTAAGTACAATGGAAAGTTCTACATTGAAATACAATGACCATTATTCTCCCTAACAACTTTGAATTCCAACTGTGCTTGAGACTTCAGCGGAGAATATCTGAAGTAAAACCTTTGATAGGAAATGTTGCTTCAAACGATCAAGACTGGCCAGATGCAGTTACTTTCCATGATTGCCTAGATTGCCCTCTCGGGTTTTCAATCTACCGGGATAATTATTTCTGTTTTGTCTCTAATTTTTGCCTGGACCGCCCTTTCGGGTTTTCAATCCACCGAGACGCTCATTTTTGCCTAAGCCGCCCTTTCAGGTTTTCAACTTAGCGAGCTGTTCTTTTTATTTTTTAGGCGAAGTATTTCTTGACTGCATCGGCATTCACAGGACGAGTGAACTCTTCTCCATCCATAGTTGTAAGAATTAATGCACCGCCAGAGAAGGCTCTCTTAAAAACATATGGGCCTTCATAATTAGGAGTCCACTTGCCCCTAGAATCAGTAGTAAAAGTCGAGATCTTTTTGAGCACGAGGTCACCTTCTCTGAACACACGGGGTCGAACCTTCTTATCAAATGCTTTCTTCATTCTTTGTTGATATAATTGGCCATGACACAAGGTCGTCATTCTTTTCTCTTCAATCAGATTCAACTGGTCGTATCTACTTTGACACCATTCAGCCTCAGCCAATTCAGTTTCCATCAAAACTCTCATATAAGGGATTTCAACCTCTATCGGGAGCACTGCTTCCATGCCATAAACAAGAGAAAAAGGGGTTGCCCCTGTTGAAGTGCGAACGGATGTACGATACCCATTCAGAACGAAAGGAAGCATATCATGCCAATCCTTGTATGTAACAACCATCTTTTGAATAATCTTCTTAATGTTCTTATTAGCAGCTTCAACAGCCCCATTCATCTTGGGTCTATAAGGAGAAGAATTATGATGCTCAATCTTAAACTCATCACATAATTCCTTCATCATCTTGTTATTTAAATTCGACCCATTATCAGTGATGATCTTGCTCGGAACACCATACCGACAGATAATTTGATTCTTGATAAACCGGACCACCACTTGCTTAGTCACATTTGCATATGACGCCGCTTCAACCCATTTGGTAAAATAGTCAATAGCCACCAATATGAAACGGTGTCCGTTCGACGCTTTAGGCTCAATCATTCCAATCATATCAATGCTCCACATTGAAAAAGGCCATGGAGAAGAGATAACATTGAGAGGAGTTGGAGGCACATGAATCTTGTCAGCATAAATCTGGCATTTATGACACTTTTTCACATATTTACAACAGTCAGATTCCATTGTCAGCCAATAGTAACCTGCCCTTAACATCTTCTTAGCCATCGCGTGTCCATTGGCATGGGTGCCAAAGGATCCTTCATGGGTTTCTTTCATCAACATATCTGCTTCGTGTCTATCCACGCATCTGAGCAAGATCATGTCATAATTTCTCTTATACATCACATCATCATTCAAGAAGAAACTACCAGCCAATCTTCTCAAAGTTTTCTTATCCTTCTTGGATGCCCCAAGTGGGTACTCTTGATTCTGAAGAAAGCATTTAATATCATAATACCATGGTTTATCATCAACAACCTCTTCAACTACAAACACATGAGCTGGTCTATCAAGACGCATCACACTAATCTTTGGCACATCATTCCAATGATTTACCACAATCATGGAGGATAAAGTCGCTAAAGCATCTGCCATTCGATTCTCTGCTCTTGGTATATGGTGAAACTCAACTTTATTGAAGAAAGTTGACAACCTTCTTGCATAATCACGATAAGGAATCAAATCAGGTTGACGTGTCTCCCACTTCCCTTTAATTTGATTAATCACTAAAGCTGAATCTCCATACACATCAAGAATCTTGATTCTTAAATCGATAACTTCTTCCAAGCCCATAATACACGCTTCATACTCAGCCGCATTATTTGTGCAATTGAAAACCAACCTTGCAGTGAAAGGAATATGAGAACCATGAGGAGTAACAATAATTGCACCAATACCTCTGCCATATTCATTAACCGCCCCATCAAAAATCAAACCCCAACGGGATCCAGGCTCAGGTCCTTCTTCATGTAATGGTTCCTCACAATCTTTAACCTTTAGATACATCACATCCTCATCAGGAAAGTCAAACTGAATAGGTTGATAATCATCAATTGGCTGGTGTGCCAAATGATCAGCCAAAACACTGCCTTTTATCGCCTTTTGAGTTCGGTACTCGATATCATATTCTGATAACAACATTTGCCAACGAGCAATCCTCCCAGTTAAAGCAGGCTTTTCAAAGATATACTTGATTGGATCCATTTTAGATATCAACCAAGTTGTACAATTCAACATATACTGGCGGAAGCGCTTGGCAGCCCAAGCTAGAGCACAACATGTCTTTTCAAGCATCGTGTACCGAGACTCACAATCAGTGAATTTCTTGCTTAAATAATAAATGGCAAATTCTTTTCTCCCGGATTCATCTTGTTGACCCAGAACACAACCCATAGACTCTTCTAGCACGGTCAAATACATGATCAAAGGTCTTCCTTCTACGGGAGGAGACAAAATAGGAGGTTCAAGCAGATACTCTTTAATTCTTTCGAAAGCTTTCTGACAATCTTCTGTCCAGACACAACCCTGATCTTTGCGGAGAAGTTTGAAAATCGGTGCACATGTGGCAGTCATATTGGATATAAATCGAGAGATATAGTTCAAACGTCCCAAGAATCCTCTTACTTGTTTTTCTGTTCTGGGTGCAGGCATCTCCTGGATAGCTTTAACTTTACCAGGATCAACTTCAATGCCTTTCTGACTGACAATAAAGCCTAACAATTTTCCAGAACGAACACCAAAAGTACATTTATTAGGATTCAGACGGAGCTTGAACTTTCTCAAACGTTGAAACAACTTCAATAAATTTTTAATATGATCTTCTTCAGTCTTCGACTTACAAATCATATTATCCACATAGACCTCAATTTCTTTATGCATCATATCATGGAACAGAGTGGTCATAGCTCTCTGGTACATTGCACCAGCATTTTTTAAACCGAAGGGCATCACTCTGTAACAGAATGTTCCCCAGGGTGTAATGAATGTTGTTTTTTCCATATCCTCAGGTGCCATCTTTATTTGATTATAACCGGAAAATCCATCCATAAATGAAAAGATATTGAACTTAGCAGTATTATCTACCAACAAATCAATGTGTGGTAGTGGAAAATCATCTTTTGGACTTGCTTTATTCAAATCTCTATAGTCAACACACATTCGGACTTTTCCGTCTTTCTTTGGAACAGGCACGATATTGGCCACCCATTGAGGATATTCGACAGTCACAAGAAAACCAACATCAATCTGCTTTTGAACCTCTTCTTTAATCTTCACGGCCATGTCAGGATGAGTTCTTCTCAATTTCTGCTTCACGGGTGAACATTCAGGCTTTAATGGCAAATGGTGCTCCACAATACCAGTATCAAGACCAGGCATGTCTTGATAGGACCAAGCAAACACGTCAACATATTCTCTAAGAAGCTCTACCATCCTCTTCTTAACGTCTGACTGAAGCAGTGCCCCAATCTTGACCTCTTTCTTATCATCATCGGAACCCAGGTTAACCAATTCCACCGGCTCTTCATGAGGCTGAATGGCCTTCTCCTCGTGCTCAAGCAATCGAGAAATCTCATCAGGAATTTCTTCAATATCCTCCTCTTCCGCTTCAAACACAGGGAACTCAAAGTTGGGAGAGGGCATATGGTCATTGTTTCCAATGGGTTTAACAATCAATCTGCACAATGATTTTATGTTTGATTTTAGAATATGGACAAAAAAATGAAAATATTATGCAGATATAGTGATTATAACATTATTATACTTTTTTTCGGTTTTTTATGTTACCATTTTTCAGAAATAAAGCAAAAAAGGAAAACAGCATATGGATAAACAAAAAAACATTTTATTGATGATGATAAAAGTTGAAACAAAGCCCTCACAAGTTCACTTTCACCTTGGGCAGAGTGAAAGGATTTTTGAAAGAAACAAAAACAAATTACTTTGAAACATGAACAACAGTAGGAACATCAACAGCGATCCAATTCTGGCATATCAATCCACGTGTCACAAAGTTGGGCATTTCTTCCTCTTGGTCATCTTCGAGAATTGCAGCTGTAGAATGATCTTTGCAATGGATGAACCCAGCACTTCGAAAGACTTCATGAATACTCTTCATCTATTTTTGGGTTGAACCAGATGTAAAACCCAAACCAGCTCTATCTTTTTTCTCAGCAACTTCAATGATTCGGCCCCATCCATGAGCTTGGCCATTATCCACTACATGTTGTGCATCTTTTAGAGAAGACATGGACACCCCATCCTTCTTGACAGCTTTATCAACCATAGAAAGAGCCTGAAACGGAGTTCCAATATCCTCTTCCGCATCGATATAAGAAAAAGACGACAAACTGCTTACCAACATAGCCTGTTCTCCACCAACAACGACAAGTTTACCATTCTGCACGAATTTTAACTTTTGATGCAGTGTCGAAGTAACAGCTCCAGCTTCATGGATCCATGGGCGTCCTAGAAGACAACTGTAAGCAGGATGAATATCCATGACTTGAAAAGTGATCTGGAAAAAACACGGACCAATCTTGATAGGGAGATCAACCTCTCCAATCACAGTTTTCCTTGATCCATCAAAGGCTTTCACAATGACCCCACTGAACCTCATAGGAGTACCTTGATAAGATAATCTGGACAAAGTAGATTTTGGCATCACATTCAACGATGACCCAGTATCAACCAGCACATTGGATAGAGCGTCTTCCTGGCAATTCATGGAAATATGGAGAGCCAAATTATGATTTCTTCCATGTTCGGTCAACTCTTCATCACAAAAACTCAGATTATTACACGCAGTGATATTGGCAACAATGCTATCAAACTGGTTAACAGTCACATCATGATCTACATAAGCTTGTTCCAATACTTTCTGCAACGATTCACGATGAGCCTCAGAGCTCATTAACAGAGATAGAACAGATATTTTTGACGGTGTATGTAACAATTGATCCACCACATTATATTCACTCTTCTTGATCAATTTCAATACCTCATCATTATCTGACTTCTGATTTACATCACTTGATTGACCAGACTCCACAGAAGTCTTCAACTGAATTTGCTTACCCACAGTATCTTCACTTGTCTTTGAAGGCACATTATCAAATACTCGACCACTTCTGGTTACACGTCCGACATCAGCAATAGTCACAACTGAGGCAAGAGAAGGAATGGGAACCTCTTTTCCATCCTCCAACATAGTAGCATTGTATTTGTAGGGAACAGCTTTATCAGATTCATACGGTGTCGGGCCAGGCAAACGGATAACCAAAGGCGTCACAGCAGATTTCTGACTATTGTAAGAAATTACAACTCGCTCAGGAATATTGAAACGTGGTACTATGACATTCACTTCATTCTCCACTTCATTTCTGTTTGCAGTAACCTGAATCAAATTCTCGTTCATCATCTTTTGTAAGTCCCTTTTTACAATCACACACCCTCGAGGGTTCACAGAACAAATACAACAGGCGGCATAATCATGCTCAATATCATGGAACTCACTCAAAGTAGCATGCATTTCAACAAGCGATCTCCGAATCCAGCGAATATCGAAAATACGGTATGTACCAGGACAACCATATACCATATTGACAGTTTCATTACCATGTTTAGGAAACGGATTTGATTGCACATTAGGGTTGGTATCTTCAAAAGACAAAATACCACTTTTTACGAGCTTTGCAACTTCATGCTTCAGAGGATAGCAATTTTCGATATCGTGTCCAGGGGCACCTTGATGAAATGCGCAATGAGCATCTGGCTTATACCACCATGGAATTTCAGTTGGAACAGCCGGCGGATCACGAGGTTGAACCAAATTCTTCTTTATTAAAGCCGGAAATAGCTCAGTATACGTCATTGGAATGGGATCAAATTGTGTTTTCCTCTGTGTACGACCTTGTTGAGTTGTCTTCTCTTGGAAACGTGGTTGATAACTTGCAGTAGCTTGAGCGGTAGGGGTGTTACTGATAACAGGCATAACAGATGCTACTTGTTGCTGACGACGACTACCATTGTTGTTCACAACTCTGCGTCTTCTAGACCTTTCCTGAGATATAGCATTAGTTTCTCCCTCTTTTTTCTTAGGGAACCCAACACCAGGCTTTTTTGTACTTCCAGAATTTCCTTCTTTTATCAGACGTCCCTCACGGACAGCTTCCTCTAATCTCATCCCCATATTAACCATTTCCGTGAAATCACTAGGAGCGCTCGCAACCATCCTTTCATAGTAAAATGAACCCAGAGTCTTCAGAAAAATCTTGGTCATTTCTTTCTCTTCAAGCGGAGGACTTATCTGAGCCGCAATCTCACGCCATCTTTGCGCATATTCTTTAAAAGTTTCTTTCTCTTTTTGAGACATTGCGCGAAGCTGATCACGGTCTGGCGCCATATCGAGATTATACTTATACTGACGAACAAAAGCTTCACAAAGATCGTTGAATGTCTTGATTTGTGTACTATCGAGTCCCATATACCATTCCAGCGCAGCACCAGTAAGACCATCTTGAAAATAGTGGATCAACAACTGATGGTTGTCAGTATAGGTAGACATCTTTCTAGCATACATGATCAAGTGACTTTGCGGACAAGTGTTCCCTTTGTATTTTTCAAAATCCGGAACTTTAAACTTGGCGGGAATCTTCACATTTGGAACAAGGCAAAGCTCATGAGCATTCTTTCCAAATAACTCCTTTCCCCTTAAAGCCCTGATTTCTCTTTGCATTTCAGCAAACTGATCTTGAAAGTCATCTATTCGATCCATAACATCTAAACTCTCGCTCGGAGCAGTGTGGAAGATTTGTTCTTCAGTATAAGGCATAGCGTGAGTTACAGGCGGTGGCACAGGTATGACAGTAGGAACAACCGGAACTTCAGCATTAAGAACAACATTAACCACAGGAGGTGGTACAGCCATGACAGCAGGGAGTCTAGAACCTTCGGGAACAGGAGGTCGATATCCCTCTGGCACATAATTGGGAGGCATGCCCCAAGGGAAACCAACAGGCATTTGATATTGAGAAGTATTAATCGGGGCCACAGAAATGGGCGTTGATCCGATCTCAGAAATCACAGTTCTTTGGACAGGAGAAGGAGGAGGTAGTGGTGGCTGATTCTGAGCAGCCACCAGAGCTTCCATCGCGGCAGTCAGTCTCTCCAAACCATCTTTCAGAGTTGATACCTCTTCACGGAGCTCGCTGTTCTCTTGTTGCAACTGATCCATCTTTTTCTTAGAGTTAGCCTGAGTGTTGTAGTGATGCGACAGCTTGACTGAAGGATGGCCAAAAGAAACAAATAAGACATCTGGAAAAGGCAACACACAATGCACGATGATGCGAATGCAAATGCAAAATGCAGGTGTTTCAACCAGTTTTCAAGGATCTTTAAGATATAAAGCAATTACAAACATCATAAAGAAAAATAACACTTCTTGAAATACTGATAAACATCTCATTTCATTGAATATTGGAAAGAGTTACACTTGGAAGTACAAAATACAATAATATCAAAATAAGAAAAAGCTAGGTCCTAAGGAACATCTGATGACGATCCAAGCTGATACTTCCTTCGGAGTCTCTTAATCTCTTTCTCATAGTTGTGCTTCATGGTGATCTTCTCTAGCACAAGCTGATCCACAATACCCTTCCAAGCACCAGAAGTAGGAGGATGTGATGATAGAGTAGTAGAGGAAAATAAATCCTCTGCATGCCTCTTCACAGCGCGCCGCTCAAGTAACTCTATCAAGTCATCTTTCTCCTTCATCTGTTTTTGCAATTCCATCTTCTCTTTGTCAGAAGCTTGAAACTTACTTTCCCACATCTCTTTCTCTTCCTTCATCTTAGCCAAAGCATCTTGAAGTATCTTCACATCATCAGAAGAAACAGGGAGTGGCGTAGGGAGTGGCGTAGAGATCACAGTAGTCAGAGGTTTTTCAATAGGGTAAGGCATCTTAAGCTCCATAGCCCTCTTCTTTACCCAAAGCGTATAAGGTTCCAAGGCAATGCAAACTTGTCTTCCAAGCTCCCCTCTATCCAACCTGTGAATCTTAGTCCAGGCATGAGCCATTTTTCTTCTCAAACCAAGAGAATCATCCCCTCCTTGAAAGAATAAACCCTCTAATAAAATATTCTTAGGCCTATCCTTCAGCATATAACCCAGCTGACGACGAGCTAGACTCGGGTTGTAGTTAATTCCGCCTTGTATTCCAAGAAGAGGAACATTGGCGAATTCTCCACAACTATCAATAATCTGGACATTATCGTAAACCGAAGAAGACCAAGTGATATCAACATGCGTAAGAGACATAATCCTTTGAGACCACCTTAAGCAATCCTTGTTTTTCCTAAAAGCAGATGTCTGAGGTAAGTGTGAAACGAACCAATTATACAGCAGAGGTAGACAGCAAACAATGGTATCGTTTCCCTTAGAAGTCCTACTATGGATGGAGAAATAAGTGTCACCAAGCAAAGTTGGAACAGGGTTCCCAATCAAGAAAATCCTAATAGCATTAACGTCCACAAAATTATCAATATTAGGAAACAAGACTAGTCCATAGATGAGTAAAGCAAATATAGTCTCAAACGCCAATGTGCGACCAATGTCAGCAAATAAAGTAGCCTTCTCAATCAAGAACTTAGCAGTCAAACCCTTGAGGCCTCCCTTAGTCTTTAGATTTGCATCAATATCCACCTTCGTCAAATGGGTAGCTACAGCAATATCTTGAGGCTTAAGAGCTTCCTCCAAACCAGTATACGGAACCTTATCAGAAACCGGTACACCCAACAAATAAGCATATTCTTCCAAAGTCGGCATGAGCTGATAATCGGGAAAAGTGAAGCATCGGTAAATAGGATCATAGAACTGCATAAGGGTATTCAGAATTCCGTCTTCAATGTTGGTAGAAAGAACAAATAAAAGTCTCCCATAACGAGATAAGAAGCCTGAACGATCATCTACCAAGGACACTAGCTTTCTCAACTCTGTAAGATCAGGAGCCCGAAAACTGTACTTCTGAGTGTTTCTCCTTCCAATGTCCATAATCAACAATATCTGCGATGTTTGTAAAAGAAAATCTCTGAGATCCTTAAAAACCAACTGAAACACAATGCTCATGAATGCATGAGTGCAAGATGCAACACCCACAAACAAGACATACAAAGCACACAGGTTCAAAGGTTCGGCACGAGCATGGAGCCAAAGGTAAGAACCAACCAACCCACAATGGTATGTACTATGGTTATATCATCACCTGTAGAACAAGGTTCTAAAAAGTTCCCAGAATCATAATTCCATCTTTTGGATATTATCGGCTTAAACGACTACTCGTCGGCCAACAATATTCTCAAGAGAAACTCATCTGAGTGTGGTATCGCGTAACGACCAATTCAAGTCTACACCTGAACAGCCACCGCACCACGTCCTAATAAGGCCAAGATGGGTTAAAGGGTTCTAAGGTCCTCAGCTTCTCAGGCTCCCAGTCGGAAAAAGTAATATCAATTACGACTACTCGTAAGACATCAGTAATTTCCAAAGGGGCCTCCACCGAGCGGGGGATCTCAAGTCAGCTTAGTAAGGACTACTCCACGTAAGCCAACAAGACTATACCACCCTCCTATCATAAGTGCACTCAAGTCCGGGTTAGGACTTATCTCACCACACAAATTACCAGGCACCAAAACAGAACAATCAATAACAAACAAGTCAAACAGAAAGCGATAAATAAATCAAAGTAGGTGAAATCCACTAGGAACCGTTGGAATCCCCAGCAGAGTCGCCACTTTTCTGTAGCGGTAAAAATCGTGAGCGTAAGTTATTAATTAACTTAACTCAAAAAAAACAAGAGTCGCCACCGCACTTTTATTTTATCCAAATAAAGGAAAGGAAAAAGAGTGAACAAAATCAAAGAGTTCTAAAATAAGAACACGAGACAGAGATCGGGGTAAGGGGGTTGGTTACGCAATGGGAAGGTGTTAGCACCCAAAACGTCTATAGTACTCTATAGGAGCCCTTTGAAATATTTACGCTTTTTGGTTTAAAAATGGTTTGTTTGAAAAGAGATTGGGGAGATGAGAAGAGAATTATTTTTTTTATATTTTTGTGTTTGGAGAGACTTATCGTCTCATGCCTACGTACCCATAAAGTGTAATATGGAATCAAAACCCCGTAGTTCGTGGTACAAATGACAAAAATTTGTTGGTTTTGATTGATTTTAGATGTAAAGACAAGTCGTCATTTCAAGGAGAAAACTGCGACTATCCACCCACGAGTATTAAGACAACATCTGCGTCACATAAAGATGGAGGATTTGCTTGGATTATCAACAAGACTATCACTCAACATCAACGTGGAAAATGTCAAAGTCTTAATAATATGGGGAATAAGAGATTTACATCTCAACTATAGAAATGAATCATGTCTAAACTTTATGAAAAGTTTTAAAGTGAAAAAGTGCATAAAGGCACAAAAAGAGTTGATGAGTTTTTTGTATTTTTTATGTCTTTTGAAATTGGTCAAAACATGATTAACATTGATTGACTTTTATTAAGGAAAAAAAACAAAGTTTAAAAAATCACTTGACGAAAGTCAAGGTTTTATTGCGAAAGCGGTTTTGACGTTTGAAACCAAGAAGGTTTTGAAAGAGGGAGAAAGTTTGAAAATTTAAGAAGGGGAGGAGATGAAGTGACTATCCTAGAAACCAAACTAAGAGCTAGAGGTAAGAAAGATCTAACCGACTTGTAGCACACTCCATAGCAAGCAAAAAAGAATTCCATCCGATTTAAAGCATAAGCTAATGAGCGAGCCAAATAAAGGCTAAGATCCACAATACTCCAAGCATAGGAATGAGAGCCCTAATTCTAGGTCCAAAGGTCCATAAAGTCCAAGGTCTAAGAGTAGTCCAAGAGCATAACCACAAAGTTAATAGCACCAAATTTTTTAGATGTTTTATCCTTTATTTGTGTTTTGAACAAAGTATGGTCCAAGTGGACAAAGAGAAAATGACATAAACATAAACAAAGATATGATATGAAATGATAATATGGAAGCATAAAAGTAAGAAATAAGGAGTAAGAAGAGAATATAAACAAAATTAAACAAAGATAATGTTAGTGAATTAGTGGTTAGTGGTTAGAACATATGATCAATGATGATTAATTCTTGCACTTTAGACCAAGGTTAATGAAAACTCATTAGAGGATTGATAGAATCAAAGCCTCCTAACAATGATTTTCATAGGTATTGGACTTAAGACAAGCAACTAAACATACTTGGACTTTTAAACGTAAGTTTGAGCCACGAATGATCATTTTCCGATTAAGGGACACTTTAGCGCTATGTTAAGCAATCGTAATCGGGTTTATGTAGAAACCACGACTATCCGAGGCCGGTCAATAAAATGTTAGTGTTAATACATGTTAGAGAAGTGATATGTAAATCACTCTCCTAAAACATGCCACACAAAAAGAAAATAGGTAGTGATCTCATCACAATCAAGATTTTTAATTAATTAATCAAAGGTAATCTATCACTATTCCAAAGTAAGGAGAATTATCTCAATGATTATTCGTCCATAGATTTGAAATAATGAAGATTAAACAACCTTGATAATCAACAATCTATGATCCATGGATTTCATCGATCAAAAATAAAAAGAAGAAGAAAAAGAATTAAAATGAAAAGAAATTTCAATTTGAATCTTAAATCGATTAAATCATCATCAATATCAATCACCTCTTTTAATGGATAAAATCAACACTCAAAGTCCATTGATATTGATGAGATCCTATCAAAATTTAAGATCCAAAACCAAAATTACAATTAATCCAAATTAGTATATATTTTTTATCAATTTTTTTTAAGAGTTTTCTTTAAAATATAAAACTATTAACAAGAAAAAAAGTTAACAGGCCCATACGACCCAAATCTTTAAGAAAAAGAATAAAAAAATTAAAAATAAATAAAAATATAATAAAACAAGTGAAAGAAAAAAAAGAAATAGAAATCAGAAAGAAACAGAAACACATCGTCTTCTTCTAGCTCTCACACGCGAAAACGTTCACAGCCATGGATGCTCGCTTAAATCACAACGGCGGGACGTGAAAAATACGCGGTTGCAATCGAAATCAAGAGCTCTTCACAATGGTACCAACAATTCAAAGAAACACAACAAAAAGTAACGGATCGAAACTGACGGTGAAGCTCAATCTACCTTCAAACTCAGGTGAATGATGAAATCGAAACTCTCTTCTTCTTCCTTCTTCTTCTGGACTGCGAAATTCTGATTGTTGTGTTGAAGAAGTTGAAGTATGGTGAGTTTTTATGTGGAAAGGTTGTGAATGAAAAGAGAGTTGAATCTGATGAAATTTGAAGAACGGTTGAGGGTGATTTTTTGAAAGTGAAATTTGAAGGAAAATTGAGGAGTTATGATGAAAATTCTGCAGGGATTAATTGGCTTGAAAAGCTTGAAGAAATGAATGAGGTATGTGTAGTATTTATAGATTGAGAGTGAGTGAAAAGTTTTGCCGTTTTGGGATTTTTCTGCGTTTTGGTCACTCAAGTTATGCGTGACCTGTGGAGAAGCTTTTTTTCATGTCGTTTTGATTTTTTTCTTTCAGCTCACTTAGGTGACGTGGAAGGTTTGTGGGGTCAGCTTGGAGTGCAACATGGCTGAGATTATATTCACATGGCTTGCAATATGGCTTGGATAAGTGATGAATTGTTTTCTCAGCTCAACCTCAATTTCGAGCCGTTTTCGCTCTGCTTCATATATACAACACTCCTCAGAAAATTTTGCTCCTATTTTAATTTCTTTTTGGAAATCTCTGCCGGCACGGGTAGCTCTGAAATTTGGCAATTGTATCGGATGTTTGAAGGATAAACATGCTGAAAAGCCCACATTTTGAAGATCAACATTATGATGTGGTTCTAAGATGTAGGCCGTGAAAATTTCCCTGCTAGATAAACCTGTCAATCGCCAGTTAAAAATTCGACGAAATATCAAACCCCAATGTGCAACTACACGGTAACTTGAACCACACAACTCAAGTTTAGCACATGTTTGTGTTATGACACATGCCTCTTTTGCTGCCAATGAAATTCCCATCATGTTACTAGTATGAGTCAGGTACTGGATCAAGCAATTCTCAAGCTGTGTCCTCTGATTCTCGATCTCCTGCCCAACTTTCGAACCTCTGGCCAACCAAGATAAATCATCGGTAAAAGTAGGGAGCTTACAGTTTTGCAAGGCATGGATGATTGGTTGAGTTTTCTCATTTATAGTGAGGCTTTCATCACCAGCTATTTTCTTCGGAGTCATTCGGTGATTCAACCTCGTACATACTACACAATTCTCATGGGGAGATCCAAAGCTACTAGTGGTGCGATTAGCACAATACCAGCTTTTGTGAGGTATTTCTTTCACTGCAGGCTCAATACAGGACAAATGGTACACCTTCTCATATGAATCGCACACCAAACAGTCTGTGCCATCTGCCCTTTCTCCGCAACAACTGCAACAACAAATTTTATAGGTAGTGCATTCTTCCATCTGCTCGGGTTTCACATTCGAGTCCGATTCCACTTGTTTTTCACCTTCAAATGTGCTCTGCGCTGAAATTCCAACCAGCTCAGAATAGAAAGTTGTTGACATGTTGGAGAGGCTCTTAGAAAGAGCAGAAATCTCTTTACTAACATCTTGAAGCTTACTCCAGACCTGTTGAATATCTGACGAGAAAAGTGCAGGTGATTGTTCATAAGTTCTTTCTTTCATCAGCGAAGTCATCGTACGCATCAGGTCCACCAACAATAGCACCAGTTAGTATATTGGTGTTGCTCCTTTTGCTTCTAAACCAAGTATCATAACCTCCCATACAGCTGACAAATGAAGGGTTGGCCTTGATTGAAACAATGGATGAACCTTTGTGGTGAACTCTTTGAGGGAAATTGTTTCCATATCCCACCATGTAATTTGTAGCCCTCGGGTGTGATTCGCTTTACTTGTCCACTTAACACATTGACAGACAGTAAAACTTGACTGCTGTGCCAGACAGAGGGAATAACCAAAGTATGGCCATCAGAAAGCCATGGATCACTAAGGATAGTTGAAAAGTAAAGCCCGGGAAAGCCATCATCCTCAGCACATAGCACAACTGGTATAACATCATGAACTTTTGCAGATTGATGGAATTTTATATCCTTGGCCCAATCAATTCTATGAAGTGAATTTGTAGCAGAATGGGCCCCAGAATCAACTGAACTTCTTGCAGAAAAACTTTCCATCTGGGCTGAACCGTGGAAGGAAAGCACTACTTATGGTTTGAGTTAGGTTAAACGCCTGAGCATTTTTAGTTGAGTGGATCTCATTTTCATTGGTTTTTGACTCGTGCGGTGCTTTAACAACATATATTGAACAAGGCCTGTTATAGCAGTACTTAATACCAAGTTTTCTTGTCTCAAATGACCAACCAAAAAAAAACCAAATATTGAGCAGAGCCTTCACTTGGAGCAATCTTTCTGAGTATAAGCTCTTTGATAATGCCTTTGTAAGTAGTTCTAAAGCAGAACCACCTGCATCAGAAGTCCTCTCCCGCGTGGATCAATCAACAGCAAGTAAGAAAAAATACGACCGGTAACCTCCTCATGCACGAAAGCTTTCTCACGCGCCGCATTTAAAAGTTTGGTATTTGTTTTGTGTGATGCCAGCATGACATGGTTTGCCACATAATGGAGTTGTAAGCTACAGCTTGTAGCTCTAAACTATAATGCGGATGTGCGGCGGCCTAGCAGCAAAAGCTTGAATCAACGAAGTCTGCTGGCTTCCTACCTTTAAATCTCATTTTGAAGCAACACTTCACAGTCTATTAATCATGGATCATCAAAGTTTCCATTGAAAATTCAACTAGAATTATTGTAATTGTCCATTGAAATAACAACAATGTCGGCATGAAATTGAATATCTTATCAGCTAACGCAATCTTTCCATCCCCGAAGGATCCCCATGAACTGTTCTGGTAAATCACACCTTGGAGATATGGACATGGCGTGAACATCCGCTTCAACGGCTTCGTGCTTTCCGCAAGAGAAACTGACCTTAATATGATGAATTGCAAACCGTCTACAATGTCTTCAAAACCTATCTCGGTGGGCTCATTGATATTTTGCTCACTAGAATCTGCAACATTGAAGTCACTTGGTTTCTTTTCTCTCTTAGCAAGCTCATCCTGCAATATAGCATCAGGTCCTTGAGTCCACCAACTAGCACATGCATCAAAAAGTGGTGCTAAAATCTTTGAAAGTTTTGATGACAGAGTTGTATGTATCATTCCTTCACTGCGGCAAATCATACCAAACAATCATGTTATCCCATGGACCAAGTTGACTGGCACAGCATACACATTGCTCTTCTCATAGACACATCTCATATCTTCTTCATTTAGCAATCGATAGAGCTCAGCCAGAGACTCACAACATTCGGAATCATTCGGAAACAGCATAACATGCCTTTCCAGCAAAGCCAACGCAATGTGCCATGCATTATATGTTTTCCCAATATATTCATTCAACTTCGCAACCAATCTCATCAATAATAGTATGCCAGCCTTGCTCAAATAGCACTGCCCTCTCTGTCACCTCCTTCTGCAAATTTTCTAGTTGTCTGCCAATAACAGAAACCATCTCATTCAAACTTAGCAATTCAATCATTTTTGAATGACAATATCCAAGCTTGTCATATAGTTTCACTATTTTTGGCTTTGAGGTGAATATCTTCTGACTAGAAAATTTTGGGAGAATCTAATCATAGAGGCAATGAAAGAATTGGAGGATCTGAAACCAAAACAAGCTCTGTAGTACTAATTAGATTGTTGCTAGATGGTGTAATTATTGCTGTAGCAGCTAGCTGTGTGGTATTCTCTTGATACAGTTTCATGCCAGGTTCTCTGCGAGTTAAATCATCTCTAAAAAAATAGAGAATTCACACTTTTGTGGCTCATGCTATCAGGAGTAAGTTGCTGCAAATTTTCAGTCTGACTCAGCTTAGAAGTTCCATTGATTTGGTCCAAATGATGATGTGATCTTGCTATCAAGTCATTAGTTTCAATATTTGCAGTCTTCAATTGATCATGTGGAGCTTGATTTCTAAGGACAGGCATCTTAGACAAGGCTTGTAATGATGTCATCATGTTTTATTTTAATCAAGGCAACAAAATTGTTAAGAGTTGACTAAACATGTCTTGGTGAATCAAATGAATATTGATCAATTGTCCTTGAAAACCGAGTAGTTTGATTGCACCAAGCACTGTGAGCAAAATTAATGTGCCTTGGTTTTCTTCACGTGTGCAGATGAAGTGGATAGCAATAATAATCTCAGGAGTGTGCTTGGTTGACCGGTTTTGCATGGAACTATCTTCTTGAAGCAGCTTCTTTAAATATCCTTCTAACTGTCCATGTTTTCCAGGAGCACTCAAAACACCGGCTAACCGAAGTGGTAAGACACACATTGTAGAAAGCCTATTAGCAACGGCATATATTGGCCTTAAACCTTTAATTTTGATCTTTGACATGATTCTCGGATCTCTGGACCAAATTTCTCATAGAACAAATTGAAGCAAACTCTTGATAGTTTGACCAAGATGAGGTCAAACTTCCATCTGATTTATACTTGAATGAATGTCCTTGCCATCAATCTCCTTGCAAAATCCTAAACACATAGAATAAAAAGAAACAAACAAATTGCAAAATATATATATATTTTTTTTGGTATTTTGGTTAGAGGTTAATAAACATAAACAATCAAAAAGCAAGTAAAAAACAAATAAGGGTGAGAAAGCCCAAAAGTATGATCTTGTTTGTGGAATGATATGCAAACGAAAGGTGGGATCTTAGGGGTAAAAATTAGGGTATTACACCAGAGTTCGGGTTCGATGCCTGTTTGTTAACTAGTGTCTGATGGAGAGGTCAGATGTTCCTCTCAACTTCAAATTGAGCCGCCTTCGGGTTCGATACCTGTTTGTTTAACAGATGCTTGATGGCAAGGTCAGATGTTCTTCTCAATTAAGGATTGAGACGGCCTTCGGGTTCGATGCCTGTTTATTTAATAGATGCCTGACGGCGAGGTCAGATGTTCTTCTCAACTTCGGGTTGAGTCGGCCTTCGGATTCGATGCCTGTTTTTTAACAAATGCCTGACGGTGAGGTCTAATTTTCTTATCAATTTCGGGTTGAGCCGCCATTCGGGTTCGATGCCTGTTTGTTTAAAATATGCCTAACGATGAGGTGATATGTTCTTCTCAACTTCGGGTTGAGCCGACATTCGGATTTGATGCCTGTTTGCTTAACAGATGCTTGACAGTGAAGTCAAATGCTCCTCTAAACTTCGGATTGAGTCGGCCTTCAGATTCCACGCCTGTTTGTTTAACAGATGACTGACGATGAGGTCAGATGTTCTTCTCAACTTCAGGTTGAGCCGGCCTTCGGGTTCCACGCCTGTTTGTTTAACAGATGCCTGACGACGAGATCAAATGTTCTTCACAACTAAGGGTTGAGCCGGCCTTTAGGTTCAATGCTTTTTTATTTAACAGATGCCTGGAGGCAAGGTCATATGTTCATCTCAACTTCGGGTTGAGCCGGCCTTCGGGTTTGATGCCTGTTATTTTAACAGATGCCTGACGGCGACGTCAAATGTTCTTCTCAACTTCGGGTTGAGCCGGCCTTCGGGTTCGATGCCTTTTTGTTTAACAGATGCCTGACGGCGAGGTCTAATGTTCTTATCAACTTCGGGTGGAGCCGCCCTTCGGGTTCGATGCCTGTTTGTTTAACAGATGCCTGACGGTGAGGTCAGATGTTCTTCTCAACTTCGGGTTGAGTCGGCCTTCGGATATGATGCCTGTTTGTTTAACATATGCTTGACTGTGAAGTCAAATGTTCCTCTCAACTTCATGTTGAGCTGGCCTTCGGGTTCGATGCCTGTTTGTTTAACAGATGCCTGACGTCGAGGTCAGATGTTCTTCTCAACTTCGTGTTGTGCCATACTTCGGGTTCGATGCCTGTTTGTTTAACTAATGCCTGATGGGGAGGTCAGATGTTAATCTCAACTTCAATTTGAGCCGCCTTCGGGTTCGATACCTGTTTGTTTAACAGATGTTTGACGGCGAGGTCAAATGTTCTTCTCAACTAAGGGTTGAGACGGTCTTCGGTTCGATGCATGTTTGTTTAACAGATGCATGACAGCGAGTCCAGATGTTCTTCTCAACTTCGGGTTGAGCCGACCTTCGGGTTCGATGCCTGTTATTCTAACAGATGCCTGACGGCGAGGTCAAATGTTCCTCTCAACTTCGTGTTGAGCCGGCTTTCGGGTTCGATGCTTGTTTGTTTAACAGATGCCTGACGGCAAGGTATAATGTTCTTATCAACTTCGGGTTGAGCCGCTCTTCGGGTTCGATGCCTGTTTGTTTAACAGATACCTCACGGCTAGGCCATATGTTCCTCTCAATTTTGTGTTGAGGCGGCCTTCGGATTCCATGCCTGTTTGTTTAACAGATACCTGACGGCGAGGTAAGATGTGCTTCTCAACTTCCGGTTGAGCCGGCCTCGTTTGTTTAACAGATGCCTTACAGTGAGGTCAGATGTTCTTCTCAACTTCGGGTTGAGCCGGCCTTCGGATTTGATGCCTGTTTGTTTAACAGATGCTTGACAGAGAAGTCAAATGTTCCTCTCAATTTCATGTTGAACCGACCTTCGGGTTCGATGCCTGTTTTTGTAACAGATGCCTGACGGCAAGGTCTAATATTCTTATCAACTTCGGGTTGGGCCATCCTTCGGGTTCGATGCCTATTTCTTTAACAGATGCCTCACAGCGAGGTCATATGTTCCTCTTAACTTCGTGTTGAGCCGCCCTTCAGGTTCGATGCCTGTTTATTTAACTAATGCCTGATGGGGAGGTCAAATATTCCTCTCAACTTCAAGTTGAGCCGGCCTTCGGGTTCGATGCCTGTTTGTTTAACAGATGTTTGACGGCGAGGTCAGATTTTCTTCTCTACTACGGGTTGAGACGGCCTTCGGGTTTGATGCCTCTTTGTTTAACAGATGCTTGACGGCAAAGTCATATGTGCTTATCAACTTTCGATTGAGCCGGCTTTCGGGTTCGAGGCCTGTTTGTTTAATAGATGCCTGACAGCGAGGTCAGATGTTCCTCTCGAATTCGTGTTGAGCCGGCCGTCGGGATCGATGCCTATTTGTTTAATAGATTCCTGACAGCGAGGTTAGATGTTCTTCTCAACCTCGTGTTGAACCGGCCTCCGGGTTCGATGCCTGTTTGTTTAACAGATGCTTGACAGCGAGGTCAGATGTACTTCTCAACTTCGTGTTGAGCCGGCCTTCGGGTTCGATGCCTTTTTGTTTAACAGATAACTGACATTGAGGTCAGATGTTCTTCTCAACTTCGGATTGAGTCGGCCTTCAGATTCCACGCCTGTTTGTTTAACAGATGACTGACGATAAGGTCAGATGTTCTTCTCAACTTCAGGTTGAGCCGGCCTTCGGGTTCCACGCCTGTTTGTTTAATAGATGCCCGACGACGAGGTCATATGTTCTTCTCAACATCAGGTTGAGCCGACCTTTAGGTTCAATGCTTGTTTATTTAACAGATGCTTGGAGGCAAGGTCAGATGTTCATCTCAACTTCGGGTTGAGCCGGCCTTCGGGTTTGATGCCTGTTATTTTAACAGATGCCTAGCGGTGAGGTCAAATGTTCTTCTCAACTTCGGGTTGAGACGGCCTTCGGGTTCGATGCCTTTTTATTTAACAGATTCCTGACGGTGAGGTCAGATGTTCTTCTCAACTTCGGGTTGAGCCGACATTCGGATTTGGCCCCTGTTTGTTTACTAGATGCTTGACAGTGAAGTCAAATGTTCCTCTCAACTTCATGTTGAGCCGACCTTCGGGTTCAATGCCTGTTTGTTTAACAGATGCCTGACGGCGAGGTTAGATGTTCTTCTCAACTTCGTGTTGTACCGGCCTTCGGGTTCGATGCCTCTTTGTTTAACTAATGCCTGATGGGGAGGTCAGATGTTCCTCTAAACTTCAAGTTGAGCCGGCCTTAGGGTTCGAGGCCTGTTTGTTTAATTGATGCCTGACAGCGAGGTCAGATGTTCCTCTCGACTTCGAGTTGAGCCGGCCTTCGGGAACGATGCCTGTTTGTTTAATAGATTCCTGACAGCGAGGTCAGATGTTCTTCTCAACCTCGTGTTGAACCGGCCTCCGGGTTCGATGCCTGTTTGTTTAACAGATGCCTGACAGCGAGGTCAGATGTACTTCTCAACTTCGTGTTGAGCCAGCCTTCGGGTTCGATGCCTTTTTGTTTAACAGATAACTGACATCGAGGTCAGATGTTCTTCTCAACTTTGGATTGAGTCGGCCTTCAGATTCCACGCCTGTTTGTTTAACAGATGACTGACGATGAGGTCATATGTTCTTCTCAACTTCAGGTTGAGTCGGCCTTCGGGTTCCACGCCTGTTTGTTTAACAGATGCCTGACGACGAGGTCATATATTCTTCTCAACATCAGGTTGAGCCGACCTTTAGGTTCAATGCTTGTTTATTTAACAGATGCCCGGAGGCAAGGTCAGATGTTCATCTCAACTTCGGGTTGAGCCGGCCTTCGGGTTGGATTCCTGTTTGTTTAACTGATGCCTAACAGCAAGGTCAGATGTTCTTCTCAACATCGGGTTGAGCCGGCCTTCGGGTTCGATGCCTGTTTGTTTAACAGATGCCTGACGGTGAGGTCAGATGTTCTTCTCAACTTCGGGTTTAGCCGGTCTTCGGATTTGATGCCTGTTTGTTTAACAGATGCCTGACGACAACGTAAGATGTGCTTCTCAACTTCTGGTTGAGTCGACTTTGTTTGTTTAACAGATGCCTGACAGTGAGGTCAGATGTTCTTCTCAACTTCGGGTTGAGCCAACCTTTGGATTTGATGCCTTTTTGTTTAACAGATGCTTGACAGTGAAGTCAAATGTTCCTCTCAACTTCATGTTTAGCCGGACTTCGGGTTCGATGACTGTTTGTTTAATAGATGCTTGACGGCAAGGTCTAATGTTCTTATCAACTTCGGATTGAGCCACCCTTCGGGTTCGATGTCTGTTTGTTTAACAGATGCCTCACAGCGAGGTCATATGTTCCTCTCAACTTCGTGTTGAGCCGCTCTTCGGGTTCGATGCCTGTTTGTTTAACTAATGCCTGATGCGGAGGTCTGATGTTCCTCTCAACTTCAAGTTGAGCCGGCCTTCGGGTTCGATACCTGTTTGTTTAACAGATGTTTGACGGCGAGGTCAGATTTTTTTCTCTACTAAGGGTTAAGACGGCCTTTGGGTTCGATGCCTCTTTGTTTAACAGATGCCTGACAACAAGGTCAGATGTGCTTATCAACTTTCGGTTGAGCCGGCCTTCGGGTTCGATGCTTGTTTTTTTTAACAGATGCCTGACGGTGAGGTCAAATATTCTTCTCATCTTCGGGTTGAGCCGGCCTTCGGATTTAATGCCTGTTTGTTTAACAGATGCTTGATAGTAAAGTCAAATGTTCCTCTCAACGTCATATTGAGCCAACCTTCGGGTTAGATGCCTGTTTGTTTAACAGATGCCTGACAGCGAGATCAGATGTTCCTCTTAACTCCGTGTTGAGTCGGCCTTCGGGTTCGATGCCTGTTTGTTTAACATATGCCTGACAGCAAGGTCAGATGTTCCTCTCGACTTCGTGTTGAGCCGGCCTTCGGGATCGATGCCTGTTTGTTTAATAGATTCCTGACAACGAGGTCAGATGTTCTTCTAACATTCGTGTTGAGCCGGCCTCCGGGTTCAATGCCTGTTTTTTTAACAGATGCCTGACAGCGAGGTCAGATGTTCGTCTCGACTTCAGGTTAAGCAGGTCTTCGGGTTCCACGCCTGTTTGTTTAACAGATGCCTGACGACGAAGTCAAATGTTCTTCTCAACTACAGGTTAAGCCGGCCTTTAGGTTCAATGCTTGTTTGTTTAACAGATGCCTGGCACCGAGGTCAGACGTTCATCTCAACTTCGGGTTGAGCCGGCCTTCGGGTTCGATTCCTGTTTGTTTAACTGATGCCTAACAGCAAGGTCAGGTGCTCTTCTCAATATCGGGTTAAGCCGGCCTTCAGGTTCGAGGCCTGTTTGTTTAACAGATCCCTGACGGCGAGGTCAGATATTCTTATGAACTTCGTGTTGAGCCGGCCTTCGGGTTCGATGCCTGTTTGTTTAACAGATGCCCGACGGTGAGGTCAGATGTTCCTCTCAACTTCGCGTTGTTCCAGCCTCAGGGTTTGATTCCTGTTTGTTTAACAGATGCTTGACAGCGAGGCAAGATGTGCCTCTCAACTTCCGGTTGAGCCGACCTTATTTGTTTAACAGATGCCTTATGGTGAGGTCAAATGTTCTTCTCAACTTCGGGTTGAGCCGGCCTTCGGATTTTATGCCTATTTGTTTAACAGATGCTTAACAGTGAAGTCAAATGTTCCTCTCAACTTCATGTTGAGCCGACCTTCGGGTTTGATGCCTGTTTGTTTAATAGATGCCTAACAGCGAGGTCAGATGTTCCTTTCGACTTCGTGTTAAGCCGGCCTTCGGGATTGATGCCTGTTTGTTTAATAGATGTCTGACAGCAAGGTCAGATGTTCTTCTCAACTTCGTGTTGAGTCGGCCTCCGGGTTCGATGCCTGTTTGTTTAACAGATACCTGACAGCGAGGTCAGATGTACTTCTCAACTTCGTGTTGAGCCGACCTTCGGGTTCGATACTTTTTTGTTTAACAGATAACTGACATCGAGGTCAGATGTTCTTTTGAACTTCGGGTTGAGCCGGCCTTCGGCTTGCACGCCTGTTTGTTTAACAGATGCCTGACGACGAGGTCAGATGTTCTTCTCAACTTCAGGTTGATCCTACTTTTAGGTTCAATGCTTGTTTCTTTAACAGATGCCTGGCAGCGAGGTCAGATGTTCATCTCAACTTCGGGTTGAGCCGGCCTTCGGGTTCGATTCCTGTTTGTTTAACTGATGCCTAACAGCGAGGTCAGATGTTCTTCTCAACATCGGGTTGAGCCGGCCTTCGGGTTTGATGCCTTTTTGTTTAACAGATCCTTAACGGCGAGGTCAAATATTCTTATGAACTTTGTGTTAAGCCGGCCTACGGGTTCGAGGCCTGTTTGTTTAATAGATGCCTGACGGCGATGTCAGATGTTCCTCTCAACTTCGTGTTGTGCCAGCCTCAAGGTTCGATGCCTCCTTGTTTAACAGATGCCTGACAGCGAGGCAAGATGTGCTTCTCAACTTCCGGTTGAGCCGACCTTATTTGTTTAACTGATGCCTGACGGTGAGGTCAAATGTTCTTCTAAACTTCCGGTTGAGCCGGCCTTCGGATTTAATGCCTGTTTGTTTAACAGATGCTTGATAGTGAAGTCAAATGTTCCTCTCAACGTCATGTTGAGCCAACCTTCGGGTTAGATGCCTGTTTGTTTAACAGATGCCTAACAGCGAGATCAGATGTTCCTCTTAACTCCGTGTTGAGCCGGCCTTCGGGTTCGATGCCTGTTTGTTTAACAGATGCCTGACAGCGAGGTCAGATGTTCCTTTTGACTTCCTGTTGAGTCGGCCTCCGGGATCGATGCCTGTTTGTTTAATAGATGCCTGACAGCGAGGTCAGATGTTCTTCTCAACTTCGTGTTAAGCCGGCCTCCGGGTTCGATGCCTGTTTGTTTAACATATGCCTAACAGCAAGGTCAAACGTACTTCTAAACTTCGTTTTGAGCCGACCTACGGGTTCAATGCGTTTTTATTTAACAGATAACGAACATCGAGGTCAGATGTTCTTCTCAACTTCGGGTTGAGCCGGCTTTCAGATTCCACGCATGTTTGTTTAACAGATGCCTGACGATGAGGTTAGATGTTCTTCTCAACTTCAGGTTGAGCCGACCTTCGGGTTCCACGCCTGTTTGTTTAACAGATGCCTGACAATAAGGTTAGATGTTCTTCTCAACTTCATGTTGAGTCGGCCTTTAGGTTCAATGCTTGTTTGTTTAACAGATGCCTGACAGCGAGGTCAGATGTTCCTTTCAACTTCGTGTTGAGCCGGCCTTCGAGTTCGATTTCTGTTTGTTTAACTGATGCCTAACAGCAAAGTTAGTTGTCCTTCTCAACCTCTGGTTGAGCCGGCCTCCGGGTTCGATGCTTGTTTTTTTAACAGATGCCTGACAGCAAGGTCAAATGTACTTCTAAACTTCGTGTTGAGCCGACCTTCGGGTTCGATGCCTTTTTATTTAACAAATAACTGACATCGAGGTCAGATGTTCTTCTCAAATTCGTGTTGAGCCGGCTTTCGGATTCCACGCATGTTTGTTTAACAGATGCCTGACAATGAGGTCAGATGTTCTTCTCAACTTCATATTGAGCCGGCCTTCGAGTTCCATGCCTTTTTGTTTAACAGATGCCTGACAATGAGGTCAGATGTTCTTCTCATCTTCAGGTTGAGCTGGCGTTTAGGTTCAATGCTTGTTGGTTTAACAGATGCCTGGTAGCGAGGTCATATGTTCTTCTCAACTTCGGGTTGAGCCGGCCTTCGAGTTCGATTTCTGTTTGTTTAACTGATGCCTAACAGCAAAGTCAGATGTGCTTCTCAACCTCGGGTTGATCCGGCCATCAAATTCGATGCCTGTTTGTTTAACAGATTCCTAACGGCGAGGTCAAATGTTCTTCTCAACATCGGGTTGAGCCGGCCTTCGGGTTCGATGCCTGTTTGTTTAACAGATACCTGACAGCGAGGTCAAATATTCTAATGAACTTCGTGTTGAGACGGCCTTCGGGTTCGATGCCTGTTTTTTTAACCGATGCCTGACGGCGAGGTCAGATGTTCCTCTCACCTTCGTGTTGTGCCAGTCTCAGGGTTCGATGCCTGTTTGTTTAACAGATGCTTGGCGGCGAGGTCAGATGTGCTTCTCAACTTCCGGTTGAGTCGGCCTTATTTGTTTAACCGATGCCTGACGATGAGCTCAAATGTTCTTCTCAACTTCGGTTTGTGCCAGCCTTCAGATTTGATACCTCTCAACTTCATGTTGTTCCTCTCATATTCATGTTGAGCCGACCTTCAGGTTCGATGCGTGTTTGTTTAACAGATGCCTGATAGTGAGGTCTAATGTTCTTACCAACTTCGGGTTGAGCCGCCCTTCGGGTTCGATGCTTGTTTGTTTAAGATATGCCTCGCGGCGAGGTCATATGTTCCTCTCAACTTCGTGTTGACCCGCCCTTCGGGTTCGATGACTGTTTGTTTAACTAATGCCTGATGGGGAGGTCAAATGTACCTCTCAACTTCAAGTTGAGCCGAACTTCGGGTTCGATGCCTGTTTGTTTAATAGATGTTTGACGGCGAGGTCAGATTTTCTTCTCTACTAAGGGTTGAGACGGCCTTCGGGTTCGATGCCTCTTTGTTTAACAGATGCCTGACGGTTAGGTCAGATGTTCTTATCAACTTCGGGTTTAGCCAGCCTTTGGATTTGATGCCTGTTTGTTTAATAGATGCTTGACAGTGAAGTCAAATATTCCTCTCAACTTCATGTTGATCCGACCTTTGGGTTCGATGCCTGTTTGTTTAACAGATGCCTGACAGCGGGGTCAGATGTTCCTCTCAACTTCGTGTTGATCCAGCCTTCAGGTTCGATGCCTGTTTGTTTAACAGATGCTTGACAGCGAGGTCAGATGTACTTCTCAACTTCGTGTTGAGCCGGCCTTCGGGTTCGATGCCTTTTTGTTTAACAGATAACTGACATTGAGGTCAGATGTTCTTCTCAACTTCGGATTGAGTCGGCCTTCAGATTCCACGCATGTTTGTTTAACAGATGACTGACGATAAGGTCAGATGTTCTTCTCAACTTCAGGTTGAGCCGGCCTTCGGGTTCCACGCCTGTTTGTTTAATAGATGCCCGACGACGAGGTCATATGTTCTTCTCAACATCAGGTTGAGCCGACCTTTAGGTTCAATGCTTGTTTATTTAACAGATGCTTGGAGGCAAGGTCAGATGTTCATCTCAACTTCGGGTTGAGCCGGCCTTTGGGTTTGATGCCTGTTATTTTAACAGATGCCTAGCGGTGAGGTCAAATGTTCTTCTCAACTTCGGGTTGAGACGGCCTTCGGGTTCGATGCCTTTTTGTTTAACAGATGCCTGACGGTGAGGTCAGATGTTCTTCTTAACTTCGGGTTGAGCCGACATTCAGATTTGGTCCCTGTTTGTTTACTAGATGCTTGACAGTGAAGTCAAATGTTCCTCTCAACTTCATGTTGAGCCGACCTTCGGGTTCAATGCCTGTTTGTTTAACAGATGCCTGACGGCGAGGTTAGATGTTCTTCTCAACTTCGTGTTGTACCGGCCTTCGGGTTCGATGCCTCTTTGTTTAACTAATGCCTGATGGGGAGGTCAGATGTTCCTCTAAACTTCAAGTTGAGCCGGCCTTAGGGTTCGAGGCCTGTTTGTTTAATTGATGCCTGACAGCAAGGTCAGATGTTCCTCTCGACTTCGAGTTGAGCCGGCCTTCGGGAACGATGCCTGTTTGTTTAATAGATTCCTGACAGCGAGGTCAGATGTTCTTCTCAACCTCGTGTTTAACCGGCCTCCGGGTTCGATGCCTGTTTGTTTAACAGATGCCTGACAGCGAGGTCAGATGTACTTCTCAACTTCGTGTTGAGCCAGCCTTCGGGTTTGATGCCTTTTTGTTTAACAGATAACTGACATAGAGGTCAGATGTTCTTCTCAACTTTGGATTGAGTCGGCCTTCAGATTCCACGCCTGTTTGTTTAACAGATGACTGACGATGAGGTCATATGTTCTTCTCAACTTCAGGTTGAGCCGGCCTTCGGGTTCCACGCCTGTTTGTTTAACAGATGCCTGACAGCGAGGTCAGATGTTCGTCTCAACTTCAGGTTAAGCAGGTCTTCGGGTTCCACGCCTGTTTGTTTAACAGATGCCTGACGACGAAGTCAAATGTTCTTCTCAACTACAGGTTGAGCCGGCCTTTAGGTTTAATGCTTGTTTGTTTAACAGATGCCTGGCACCGAGGTCAGATGTTCATCTCAACTTCGGGTTGAGTCGGCCTTCGGGTTCGATTCCTGTTTGTTTAACTGATGCCTAACAGCAAGGTCAGGTGTTCTTCTCAATATCGGGTTAAGCCGGCCTTCAGGTTCGAGGCCTGTTTGTTTAACAGATCCCTGACGGCGAGGTCAGATATTCTTATGAACTTCGTGTTGAGCCGGCCTTCGGGTTCGATGCCTGTTTGTTTAACAGATGCCCGACGGTGAGGTCAGATGTTCCTCTCAACTTCGCGTTGTTCCAGCCTCAGGGTTTGATTCCTGTTTGTTTAACAGATGCTTGACGGGGAGGCAAGATGTGCCTCTCAACTTCCGGTTGAGCCGACCTTATTTGTTTAACAGATGCCTTATGGTGACGTCAAATGTTCTTCTCAACTTCGGGTTGAGCCGGCCTTCGGATTTGATGCCTATTTGTTTAACAGATGCTTAACAGTGAAGTCAAATGTTCCTCTCAACTTCATGTTGAGCCGACCTTCGGGTTTGATGCCTGTTTGTTTAATAGATGCCTAACAGCAAGGTCAGATGTTCCTTTCGACTTCGTGTTAAGCCGGCCTTCGGGATTGATGCCTGTTTGTTTAATAGATGTCTGACAGCAAGGTCAGATGTTCTTCTCAACTTCGTGTTGAGTCGGCCTCCGGGTTCGATGCCTGTTTGTTTAACAGATACCTGACAGCGAGGTCAGATGTACTTCTCAACTTCGTGTTGAGCCGACCTTCGGGTTCGATACTTTTTTGTTTAACAGATAACTGACATCGAGGTCAGATGTTCTTTTGAACTTCGGGTTGAGCCGGCCTTCGGCTTGCACGCCTGTTTGTTTAACAGATGCCTGACGACGAGGTCAGATGTTCTTCTCAACTTCAGGTTGATCCTACTTTTAGGTTCAATGCTTGTTTCTTTAACAGATGCCTGGCAGGGAGGTCAGATGTTCATCTCAACTTCGGGTTGAGCCGGCCTTCGGGTTCGATTCCTGTTTGTTTAACTGATGCCTAACAGCGAGGTCAGATGTTCTTCTCAACATCGGGTTGAGCCGGCCTTCGGGTTTGATGCCTTTTTGTTTAACAGATCCTTAACGGCGAGGTCAAATATTCTTATGAACTTTGTGTTAAGCCGGCCTTCGGGTTCGAGGCCTGTTTGTTTAATAGATGCCTGACGGCGATGTCAGATGTTCCTCTCAACTTCGTGTTGTGCCAGCCTCAAGGTTCGATGCCTCTTTGTTTAACAGATGCCTGACAGCGAGGCAAGATGTGCTTCTCAACTTCCGGTTGAGCCGACCTTATTTGTTTAACTGATGCCTGACGGTGAGGTCAAATGTTCTTCTAAACTTCCGGTTGAGCCGGCCTTCGGATTTAATGCCTGTTTGTTTAACAGATGCTTGATAGTGAAGTCAAATGTTCCTCTCAACGTCATGTTGAGCCAACCTTCGGGTTAGATGCATGTTTGTTTAACAGATGCCTGACAGCGAGATCAGATGTTCCTCTTAACTCCGTGTTGAGCCGGCCTTCGGGTTCGATGCCTGTTTGTTTAACAGATGCCTGACAGCGAGGTCAGATGTTCCTTTTGACTTCCTGTTGAGTCGGCCTCCGGGATCGATGCCTGTTTGTTTAATAGATGCCTGACAGCGAGGTCAGATGTTCTTCTCAACTTCGTGTTAAGCCGGCCTCCGGGTTCGATGCCTGTTTGTTTAACATATGCCTAACAGCAAGGTCAAACGTACTTCTAAACTTCGTTTTGAGCCGACCTACGGGTTCAATGCGTTTTTATTTAACAGATAACGAACATCGAGGTCAGATGTTCTTCTCAACTTCGGGTTGAGCCGGCTTTCAGATTCCACGCATGTTTGTTTAACAGATGCCTGACGATGAGGTCAGATGTTCTTCTCAACTTCAGGTTGAGCCGACCTTCGGGTTCCACGCCTGTTTGTTTAACAGATGCCTGACAATAAGGTTAGATGTTCTTCTCAACTTCAGGTTGAGCCGGCCTTTAGGTTCAATGCTTGTTTGTTTAACAGATGCCTGGCAGCGAGGTCAGATGTTCCTTTCAACTTCGTGTTGAGCCGGCCTTCGAGTTCGATTTCTGTTTGTTTAACTGATGCCTAACAGCAAAGTTAGTTGTCCTTCTCAACCTCTGGTTGAGCCGGCCTCCGGGTTCGATGCTTGTTTTTTTAACAGATGCCTGACAGCGAGGTCAAATGTACTTCTAAACTTCGTGTTGAGCCGACCTTCGGGTTCGATGCCTTTTTATTTAACAAATAACTGACATCGAGGTCAGATGTTCTTCTCAAATTCGTGTTGAGCCGGCTTTCGGATTCCCCGCATGTTTGTTTAACAGATGCCTGACAATGAGGTCAGATGTTCTTCTCAACTACATGTTGAGCCGGCCTTCGAGTTCCACGCCTTTTTGTTTAACAGATGCCTGACAATGAGGTCAGATGTTCTTCTCATCTTCAGGTTGAGCTGGCGTTTAGGTTCAATGCTTGTTGGTTTAACAGATGCCTGGTAGCGATGTCAGATGTTCTTCTCAACTTCGGGTTGAGCCGGCCTTCGAGTTCGATTTCTGTTTGTTTAACTGATGCCTAACAGCAAAGTCAGATGTGCTTCTCAACCTCGGGTTGATCCGGCCATCAAATTCGATGCCTGTTTGTTTAACAGATTCCTAACGGCGAGGTCAAATGTTCTTCTCAACATCGGGTTGAGCCGGCCTTCGGGTTCGATGCCTGTTTGTTTAACAGATCCCTGACGGCGAGGTCAAATATTCTAATGAACTTCGTGTTGAGATGGCCTTCGGGTTCGATGCTTGTTTTTTTAACCGATGCCTGACGGCGAGGTCAGATGTTCCTCTCACCTTCGTGTTGTGCCAGTCTCAGGTTTCGATGCCTGTTTGTTTAACAGATGCTTGGCGGCGAGGTCAGATGTGCTTCTCAACTTCCGGTTGAGCCGACCTTATTTGTTTAACCGATGCCTGACGATGAGCTCAAATGTTCTTCTCAACTTCGGTTTGTGCCAGCCTTCAGATTTGATACCTCTCAACTTCATGTTGTTCCTCTCATATTCATGTTGAGCCGACCTTCAGGTTCGATGCGTGTTTGTTTAACAGATGCCTGATAGTGAGGTCTAATGTTCTTATCAACTTCGGGTTGAGCCGCCCTTCGGGTTCGATGCTTGTTTGTTTAAGAGATGCTTCACGGCGAGGTCATATGTTCCTCTCAACTTCGTGTTGACCCGCCCTTCTGGTTCGATGACTGTTTGTTTAACTAATGCCTGATGGGGAGGTCAAATGTTCCTCTCAACTTCAAGTTGAGCCGAACTTCGGGTTCGATGCCTGTTTGTTTAATAGATGTTTGACGGCGAGGTCAGATTTTCTTCTCTACTAAGGGTTGAGACGGCCTTCAGGTTTGATGCCTCTTTGTTTAACAGATGCCTGATGGTTAGGTCAGATGTTCTTATCAACTTCGGGTTGAGCCAGCCTTTGGATTTGATGCCTGTTTGTTTAATAGATGCTTGACAGTGAAGTCAAATATTCCTCTCAACTTCATGTTGATCCGACCTTCGGGTTCGATGCCTGTTTGTTTAACAGATGCCTGACAGCGATGTCAGATGTTCCTCTCAACTTCGTGTTGATCTAGCCTTCAGGTTCGATGCCTGTTTGTTTAACAGATGCCTGACAGCGGGGTCAGATGTTCTTCTCGACTTCGTGTTGAGCTGGCCTTCGGGATCGATGTCTATTTGTTTAATAGATGCCTGACAGCGAGGTCAGATGTTCTTCTCAACTTCGTGTTGAGCCGACCTCCGGGTTCGATACTTGTTTGTTTAACAGATGCCTGGCATCGAGGTCATATGTTCTTCTCAACTTCGGGTTGAGCCCGCCTTCGGATTCCATGCATGTTTGTTTAACAGATGCCTGACGATGAGCTCAGATGTTCTTCTCAACTTCAGGTTGAGCCTGCCTTCGGGTTCCACGCCTGTTTGTTTAGCAGATGCCTGACGAAGAGGTCAGATGTTCTTCTCAACTTCAGGTTAAGTCGGCCTTTGGGTTCAATGCTTTTTTATTTAACAGATGCCTGGCGGCAAGGTCAGATGTTCTTCTCAACTTCGGGTTAAGCCGGCCTTCGGGTTCGATTCCTGTTTGTTTAATTGATGCCTAACAGCAAGGTCAGATGTTCTTCTCAAACTCGGGTTGAGCCGGCTATCAAATTCGATGCCTGTTTGTTTAACAGATGCTTGACAGCAAGGTCAGATGTTCTTCTCAACTTCGGGTTTAGCCGACCTTCGAGTTCGATGCATGTTTGTTTAACAGATCCCTGAAGGCAAGGTCAGATATTCTTATGAACTTCGTGTTAAGTCGGGCTTCGGGTTCGATGCCATTTTGTTTAACAGATGTCTGACGACAAGGTCAGATGTATTTCTCAACTTCGCGTTAAGCCGGCCTTCGGGTTCGAAGCCTGTTTGTTTAACAGTTGCCTGACGGCGCGGTCAAATGTTCTTCTCAACTTTAGGTTGAGTCGGCCTTCGGGTTCGATGCCTATTTGTTTAACAAATTCCTGACAGCGAGGTCAGATGTTCTTCTCAACTTTGGGTTGAGCCGACCTTCAGGTTCGATGCCTGACAGCGAGGTCAGATGTTCTTCTCAACTTTGGGTTGAGCCGGCCTCTGGGTTCGATGCCTGTTTGTTTAACAGATCCCTAACGGCGATGTCAGATGTACTTCTCAACTTTGTGTTGAGCCGGCCTCCAGGTTCGATGCCTGTTTGTTTATCAGATGCCTGACAGCGAGTTCATATGTACTTCTCAACTTCGTGTTGAGCCAGACTTCAGGTTCAATGCCTTTTTATTTAATAGATAACTGACATCGAGATCAGATGTTCTTCTCAACTTCGGGATGAGCTGGCCTTCGGGTTCCACACCTATGTGTTTAATAGATGCCTGACGACGATGTCAGATGTTCTTCTCAACTTCAGGTTGAGCCGGCCTTCGGGTTCCACGCCTGTTTGTTTAACAGATGTCTGACGACGAGGTCAGATGTTCTTCTCAACTTCAGGTTGAGCCGGCCTTCGGGATCAATGCTTGTTTGTTTAACAGATGCCTGGTGGCGAGGTCAGATGTTCTTCTCAACTTCGGGATGAGCTGGCCTTCGGGTTCGATTCCTGTTTGTTTAACTGATGCATGACATCAAGGTCTGATGTCCTTCTCAACCTCGGGTTGAGCCGACCATCAAATTTGATGCTTGTTTGTTTAACAGATGCCTGAGAGTGAGGTCAAATGTTCTTCTCAACTTCAGGTTGAGCCGACCTTCGGGTTCGATGCCTAGTTTTTTAAACAGATCCTTGACGGCGAGGTCAGATATTCTTATGAACTTCATGTTGAGCCGGCCTTCAGGTTCGATGCCTGTTTGTTTAACAGATGCCTGTTTGTTTAACAGATGCCTGACGGCGAGGTCAGATGTTGCTCTCAACTTTGCGTTGTGCCAGCTTCAGGGTTCGATGCCTGTTTGTTTAACAGATGCCTAACGACAAGGTCAGATGTACTTCTGAGCTTCGTGTTAAGCCGACCTTCAGGTTCGAAGCCTGTTTGTTTAACAGATTCCTGACGACGAGGTCAGATGTTCTTCTCAACTTCGGGTTGAGCCGGCCTTCGGGTTCGATGCCTGTTTATTTAACAGTTGCCTGACGACGAGGTCAGATGTTCTTCTCAACTTCAGGTTGAACCGACCTTCAGGTTCGATGCCTGTTTATTTAACCGATGCCTGACGGTGAGGTCAGATGTTCTTCTCAACTTCGGGTTGTGGCGGCCTTCGGATTTGATACCTGTTTGTTTAACAGATGCTTGACAGTGAAGTCAGTTGTTCCTCTCAACTTCATGTTGAGCCGACCTTCGGGTTCGATGTGTGTTTGTTTAACAGATTCCTGATGGCGAGGTCTAATGTTCTTATCAACTTCGGGTTGAGCCGCCCTTCGGGTTCGATGCATGTTTGGTTAACAAATGCCTCACGGCGAGGTCATATGTTCCTCTCAACTTCGTGTTGACCCGCCCTTCGGGTTCGATGCCTGTTTGTTTAACTAATGCCTGATGGGGAGGTCAGATGTTCCTTTCAACTTCAAGTTGAGCCGACCTTCGGGTTCGATGCCTGTTTGTTTAATAGATGTTTGACGGCGAGGTCAGATTTTCTTCTCTACTAAGGGTTGAGACAGCCTTCGGGTTCAATGCCTCTTTGTTTAACAGATGCCTGACGGTGAGGTCAGATGTTCTTCTCAACTTCGGGTTGAGCCAGCCTTCGGATTTGATGCCTGTTTGTTTAATAGATGCTTGACAGTGAAGTCAAATATTCCTCTCCGTGCAAACGGGCCGTCATATTTAGGCATCCACTTTCCCCGTGCATCTTTGTGAACTGGTAAAATCTTTTTGAGTACAAGTTCCCCTTCTTAGAATTCTCGGACACGAACTTTCTTGTCAAAATCCTTCTTGATCCTTTTCTAATATAACTGACCATGACACATCGCAGACATGCGCTTCTCGTCGATAAGATTCAACTGATTAAACCTTTCTCTCACCCATTCTGCTTCTTCAAGCTTGGTCTCCATTATGACTCTCAAAGAAGGTATTTCGACCTCAATAGGAAGTACAACATCCATTCCATATACCAAAGAAAAAGGGGTTACCCCTGTTGAAGTGCGGACGGACGTTTTGTACCCATGCAATGCAAATGGTAGCATCTCATGCCAATCTTTGTAAGTTTTCACCATCTTTTGCAAAATCTTTTTGATGTTTTTATTCGCAGCTTTTACAACTCCATTCATCTTGGGACGATAAGGAGAGGAATTGTGATGTTCAATTTTGAAGTCATCGCACAACTCTTTCATGACTTTGTTGTTCAAATTGGTGCCATTGTCCGTTATGATTCGACTCGGAATTCCGTAACGACAGATAATCTCCTTCTTGATAAAACGGGCCACCACTTGTCGAGTAACATTAGTGTAGGATGCGGCTTCAACCCACTTTGTGAAATAATCAATAGCAACCAGAATAAATCGGTGTCCGTTAGAAGCTTTTGGCTCAATTGCCCCAATCATATCAATGCCCCACATAGAGAAAGGCCACAGTGATGACAATACATTTAGCAACGTCGGAGGTACATGCATCTTGTCCGCATAAATCTGGCACTTGTGACATTTCCTGGCATATTGAATACAGTCAGTTTCCAAAGTCAACCAGTAATAACTAGCCCTTAAAATCTTTTTAGACATAGCATATCCATTGGCATGAGTGTCAAATATTCCCTCATGAACATCTTGCATTAACAATTCTGCTTCTTGTCTGTTGACACATCTAAGCAGGATCATATCATGATTTCTTTTGTAAAGCACATCATTGCTGAGAAAGAACTTGGATGCTAATCGTCTCAGAGTTTTCTTGTCAAGTGACGTAGCATCTGCTGGATACTCTTGTTTTAACAGATAATTCTTGATGTCGTGGAACCAGGGCTTATCATTAGTTTCTTCTTCAACCATCTGACAGTAGGTGGGCTCGGTCTTGCGTTCAATTCGGATGAGAGTGGCATCATTGACATCCCTGACTTTCCACATTGAGACTAACATGGCTAGGGCATCGGCGATGTGATTTTCAGACCTCGGAACATGCTTGAAGGTGATTTCATCAAAATACTCAATCATTTGAACAATGTAGGCTCTGTAAGGGATCAGATTCTCATGTCTAGTTTCCCAGTCACCAGTAACTTGATAAATAACCAAAGTGGAATCTCCACTTACTTCAAGAAGTTTGATTTTGAGGTCGATAGCTGCTTCGAGGCCGAGAATGCATGCTTCATATTCGGCGATATTGTTTGTGCAGTCAAAATCCAACCTGGCGGTGAATGGAGTGTAACCACCTTCCGGACTCATTAAAATGGCGCCTACACCATGTCCACTGTAGTTGGAGGAACCATCAAACATCATTTTCCACCCAAGACCTGTCTGCGGACCCTCATCAATACCTGGCTCTTCACAATCTTTTACCAACATAATGTCCTCATCTGGGAAATCAAATTTGAGAGACTCATAATCTTCCACTGGTTGATCTGCAAGATATTCTGACAAAACACTACCCTTGATAGACTTCTGGGCTACATACTGGATGTCGTATTCTGATAATAACATATGCCAACGGGCAAGCCGTACGGTCTAAGCAGGTTTCTCAAAAATATACTTTATCTGATCCATTTTTGAAATCAACAAAGTGGTATGACAAATCATGTATTTCCTCAAGCGTCTGGCAGCCCATGCTAAAGCACAACAAGTTTTCTCCAGAAGTGAACATCGGCTTTCACAATCAGTAAACTTCTTACTCAAACAATAAATAGCATGTTCTTTTCGTCCAGACTCGTCCTGCTGACCTAACACACAACCCATTGAATTCTCAAGCACTGTCAAATACATGAAGAGAGGTCTCCCCGGAGCAGGAGGTATCAAGATCGGAGGTTCTTGTAGGTAACCCTTGATCTTATCAAACGCTTGCTGACAATCTGAATTCCAAACGACCGTCTGATCCTTGCGTAACAATTTGAAGATGGGCTCGCAAGTAGGGGTCATATTGGAAATAAATCTGGATATGTAGTTCAGTCTTCCAAGAAAACCTCTGACTTGCTTCTCAGTTTGTGGAGTTTACATATCTTGAATGGCTCGGACTTTATCTGGATCCACCTCAATCCCTCGGTGACTGACAATGAAACCGAGTAACTTCCCAGATCTTACCCCAAAGGTGCACTTAGCTGGATTCAGTCTCAACTGATATTTTCTGAGTCTCTTAAATAACTTCAAAAGATGTTCCAAATGGTCCTCCTCACTCTGAGATTTGGCTATCATGTCATCAATGTATACCTCTATCTCCTTGTGCATCATGTCATGAAATAAAGCCACCATGGCTCTTTGATAAGTAGCACCTGTGTTCTTCAGGCCGAAAGGCATAACTCTATAACAGTAAGTCCCCCACGGAGTAATGAAAGTAGTATTTTCCATGTCATCGGGATCCATCTTAATCTGATTGTAACCGGAGAAACCATCCATAAATGAGAAAACTACAAAACGAGTCGTATTATCCACCAACGTATCAATATGCGGCAAAGGGAAATCATCTGTCGGAATGGCCTTGTTCAGGTCTCTATAATACACACACATTCCGACTTTCCCATCCTTTTTTGGTACAGGTACAATATTGGCCACCCATTCGGGGTATTTGGACACTGCTAAGAAACCGGCGTCAATCTGCTTTTTTACTTCATCTCGAATCTTGAGAGCCATGTCAGGTATTGTTCTTCGGAGCTTTTGTTTAACCGGTGGGCATTCTGGTCGAAGCGGTAATTTGTGAACCATTATGTCAGTGTCTAAACCCGGCATATCTTAGTATGACCAAGCAAATACATCCACATACTCTTTCAGAAGCTTCTCTAGTTGCTGCTTGACTTCTGCCCCTAGGGCTGCCCCAATCTTGACTTCTTTCTTGTCTTCTTCGGTGCCAAGATTAATGACTTCTACCTGTTCTTTGTAGGGTTGAAGCTATGTGTACTCATAGTGTGCCCATTTTACCATTTCATCAGGGATTTCAAAATCTTCGTCCTCATCTTCAACTTGGTATATTGGTGAATCAAAGTCAGGAGGGAATGCAAGGTCATAGGATTCAACGGGTTTTAGGATATCACTGCACGTTGGAATGGCTTAATTTGTTAAAACACACAAAGACAAATGCAGCACACAAAAGAGAAAATTGTTTTGGTTTTTTTAAGATTACCATTTTTCTTTTAAAATGAAAGCAAAAGCAGTAAAGGAAACAACACAAGGAAATTAACAAAATAATTCGTTTTTCATTGATTTTCTTGAAAGCACGGGGCCCTTACAAAACATTCCTATAGCCTTGGGCATGGCTATGGATATTCAAAACAAAAACAAAAAAAGAAAGACAAACAAATTACTTTAACTCAGGAAAGACCATAGGAATCTCAATAGCTTCCGAGTTGCTCAAGGCAGATTCGCCATGATACACTAACTGTTCAAGGTCTTCATCTTCAAAATCTTCTTCCACAGCACTAACTTGGAATCCTCCACTGATGAATACTTCTTGTATAGTCTTTGGGCGTCCTTTGTCATGTGTCGGTGCTTCATCATGAGTTGGTTTGTAACCCAACCCTTGGCGATCCATCTTTGGCTTCACTTCAATAACCTCTCCCCAACCTGCAGGAGTACCTTCTTCCAATGTAGACTTGATGCTCTGAGCGGATGCAAAAGATGGACCACTCTTAGCCACTGTTTCCTCTACATCACTGTGTTAGCTATCTCGAGTGCCTGAAAGGAAGTTTCTAAGGCGCCTTCATCTGCCTCAATATACTTGAATAATGACAGATTGCTCACCATTAGGTCCTCTTCATCGTGTACAATCACCAACTTGTCATTCACAACAAATTTCATTCTTTGATGTAAAGTGGAAGTCACCGCCCCAGCTAAATGAATCCACGGTCGCCCCAACAAACAACTATAAGCTGGGTTAATGTCCATGACTTGGAATGTAATATCGAACACATGAGGTCCTATCATGATTGGCAATTCTACCTCTCCAACAACTGTTCTTCTTGAACTGTCAAAAGCTTTTACAATCAATGACGTCGGTTTCATTTCTGCCCCTGCATATGCTAACTTCGCGAGCGACCTTGTGGGCAATACATTCAATGAGGATCCAGTGTCGACTAAAACTCGTGCCATTGAATCTTCTTGGCACCTGACAGATATGTGCAACGCACGGTTGTGATTATGTTCTTCTTTTGGCAACTCTGCATCACTAAAACTCAGGGTGTTACATGCAGTAATGTTGGCTATCACTGAGTCAAATTGTCCGAGAGTTATATCTTTTGTCACATGTGCCTGCTTCAATACTTTTTGCAGAGCTTCTCTGTGGGCTGAAGAGTTCATCAAGAGAGACAAGATCGATATCTTTGATGGGGTTTGGTGAAGCTGATCAATAACCCTGTAATCACTTTTACGACTAATCCTTAAGAATTCCTCGTCGTCTCCCTCAGTACTTGGTACCTCTTTTTCTTTTGTCGCCGCAGGTGTGACCTCTTTTGGAACGGCTACTGTTATCTTTGGCTGATAGATTCGACCACCACGGGTCATTTTGCTTGTACCTGCAATGTTTGTCACGTCCACTTGGTCGTCTTTCACTGTCTCTTTCTGACTAACCCTCTTAGATCCTCGGTCTATCACAGTCATGTCATATTTCAATGGAACAACCTTCGTGCTTTCAAAAGGAAATGGTCTTGGTTTCTGAATAATAACCGGTTGAGGTTGATTGATAGCCGATTTGCTGAAAACAGGCTTCACACTTTTGTTGGTCATTTTGAACACCGGAACTTTCTCACCTTTCTTTGGTAAATTAAAAACAGGCTCAATTACCTAAACTTCTTCTTTCCTCACCTTACTACACACTTGCAATAATCCATCATCAATCAATCTTTGTATATCTCCTCGTACCACATCACACCCTCTAGAATCAATAGAACATTCTTCACAATCATTATGGGTACCTTCTATCAATCCTACTTTCAACAGCTTCTCGTGAAGTAACTTTACCGGAGTCTTGATCTCTGACACACCTTGGACTATCTTTTCATCTGAAACTTCTTCTACAACATTAACCCCTCCATGATTCGGCAATGGATTGCTTTTAACATTTGGGGGTACATCATCAAAAGATAAGATCTTCTTTTCTATCAACTCCCTGACAAGATGTTTTAAGTCAAGACATCCTTCTAAATCATGACCGGCAGCGCCTTCGTGAAAGGCACAATGACCATTCAGATTATAGTGAGGAGATGTAGTGTCTGGATTTAACGGTCGTGTTGTTACTAATCCTTGCTGCACCAAAGAGGGGTACAACTCTGTGTAAGTCATCGGTATCTGAGGAAGTGGCGGTTTTGTTGTTGGTCTCCGATTCTGGTAGTTCTGTCTGGGTGCCTGAGCTCTAGGCTGATGATGTTGTTGATAGGGTGGAGCGTTGGGAGCTCGTTGATACCCTTGTTGAATTGACTGATATACAGATGTTGGCACTGCCTGATAGCTGGGAATAGGATGATTGAAAGCCGGAGTTACAGCTGCCACATATGGTTGTTGGGTATACTGCAACGGATACATTGGTCATTGTTGCTGGGATTGCTGAACATAACTTGCTTGAGGCTGATGAACAAAGCCTTGCTGAGGTTGTTGAACATAACTTTGCTGATATTGTTGGTAAGGCGGTCTCCAGGTGCGACTCTTTCTTCCCACGGTTACTACATTTGTCTCCCCTTCCTTCTTTTTATGAAAATTACTGCTGAACTTCTTGACATTGTTGTTACCAGAACTGCTGGAACCACTAGCCACCTTTCCATTCTTCATTCCTAACTCCACTCTCACCCCCACTGCAACTATATCAGAAAAACTTGCAGTTACACTACTGATCATCTTCTCATAAAACTCCGGTCTTACTGTATCGACGAACCAATCTGTCAACTCTTTTTCACTCAAAGGAGGTTCCACCTGAGAGGCGGTTTCCCTCCACCTTTGTGCATATTCTTTGAAAGATTCCAAACTCTTTTGCGACATACTCAGTAACTGTCTTCTATCAGGGGCTAAATCCATGTTGTACTTGTAATGTTTTACGAAAGCATCGGCCAGGTCTTGGAAACTGTGAATACGAGACTGATCCAGACCCAAATACCATTTAGAAGGAGCTCCTTTCAAACTATCCTGGAAACAGTGAATCATCAACTTGTCATCTTCTACATGAGCGGCCATTCTTCGGTAATACATAATCAAATGCGTTCGAGGACAAGTAGCACCAGAATACTGATCAAAATTGGGAACTTTGAATTTTGGCGGAATTACCAATCCAGACACTAAGCACATATCTCTGGCATCAGTACCAAAGATGTCATTCCCTTCCATTGCTCTGACTTTCCTGCCTATAGTCTCTACACTTTCTTTCAACTTATCATGTCGTCCACTCTCCTCTTCATACCCATCAAGACCTTCGTACACTTGTGGAGGATTATGAAAGGCAGGGCGCGCTTGAATCTGAACAGATGGCTGAGTGTATGTAAGGATAGCTTGAGGAACTTCTACCCCTAGGGGAACTGCTTGTTGACTGACTGCTGGTGGAGGTACAAAGCCAGGCGGTAACCCATATGGTGGAACATTTGCAACAGTGACTGCCGTTGGGATCGACTCTACTGCTATGCCAGTGATTTCAGAAACAACAGTGGCTTGAGTGTCCATCTTTGCATGAATGACTTGTAGGGCTTCCATGATCTTCCCCATGCCTCCTCGTAGCTCTCCAAGTTCATTATCAATCCTGTCCACATCCAAATTCTGTCCTTCCATTCTTAGGCGAGCTTGGGCTCGGGTATTGTATCGGTGTTGAGGATTCAATGTGATTCTCTCTCTCTCTGGAGACAAGACAGCGAGATGAGACACAACACAAGAATATGCACATGCAATGCTTATGAAATGAAAAATGCAACAATGCAAAATTAATCATTCAAGGAATCCAAAGAAATATTTGCAAAAATTATAATAATGGGGAAATAAAGCAAACTCAAAGTCTTCATAGATTAATGATTGAGAGTTTTACAACAACAATTCTGAAACTGAAATACAAGTCTTCAATACAGATACATGATGAAATAAAACGGAAAACAAAAGGATCTTAGATCTTCTGGTTGGATGGCCCTTCGTCTTCTGGCTGATTTCTCTTTTGACAGATCAACTCTTGAAGCTCTTCATTCTCTTGCATAACCCTGAAATACTTATCCCTCCAAGCCTTTCCTTCTTTTTCAGCTTTTGCCAAAGCAGCCTTCAATTCTTCTACGAGAATAGGTTTGGGCGAGTCAGGCTCGAAGCGAGTATAGAACATCTTCAATGCTGCTTCCCTTACCCATGATAAGTAAGATTCTGAAACAGTGGTGTCATGGTAACCTAGGGCAGTTACTCCTCTTGTGTGGACATGACGCCAAGCATACACAATCTGAGCCCTGTAATCGGATTCTTCCCCTCTTCAATGTAGAAGCTTCTCAAAAAGTCTGGGTCTGGTTCACTCTCCATCGGGTGCCCCAACTGCTGACGAGCTAAAATAGGATTATAGCTGATCCAACCATTAACGCTGATGAGCGGTACATTCGGGAAATCCCCACAACTTTAGATCATGGCAATCCCCCCATACATAGGGTCATACCACTTAATATCTGAGTGTTTGAGTAACAACAGCTTTTCAATCCATGAGAGCCCATTTTGCTTATCCCAGAGGGCTGGAATTCTTGGCAAGTGCGAAATAAACCACTTGTGCAAGAGAACAGTGCAACATTCAATCTGACCAACTCCATAACGGTTCCTACGGTGGATGGAAAAGTACACATCAGCCAACAAAGTAGGTACAAGGTTCTTGATTAAGAAAAGGTTGATTGCATTTGCATCCACAAAATCATTAGCAGTCGGGAACAGGAACAGTCCGTAGATTAGTAAAACCATGATGGCCTCAAGTGCTTCAGAATTTTTCGATAAGGCATAGCTTTGAGCTTTTTCATACAGGAACATAGCCAGAAATCCATACAACCCTCCCTTAGCAATCATGTGAGATCGTACTTCGTCCACCTCCAAATACACGGCCTCTGCAACTGCTCTTTCATTAGGAGTCTCTTCTCTTCCAAAAAATGGTCTAGGAGTGACGCCTACTCCCATCAGGGCAGAATATTCTTCCAAGGTTGGCAGCAACTGATAATCTGGAAATGTGAAACAGTGATAGGTTGAATCATAGAACAGCACGAGTGCGGACAACATCTCTTCATATACTTGAACTTCTAGCAAAGACAACATATTACCATACTTCTCTCTGAATGCCTCGGGGTCTTCTACTAAGCTTCCCAGTTTCTTCAAGTTCTCAAATTTTGGGCTTCGGAACACAATCTCTGCTTTCTTTCCAGAATCCATCTTATAATATCTGCAAAATAATCTTTAATTCCTTGAATGATTAATTAATGAGAATGCAAATGCAAAGGTTTCATGGAACTCAGATTTTGTAAACATCAAAACATCATTTCATTTCATTGATTTTTATTTTAAGTCTTGAATTACAAAATAGTACATCTTACAAAAAGTCCTAAACATAGAGCTAACGATATTTTAACAAAAGTCCTCTCTTGCTTTGATCTTATTGAGTTCTTCTTCTATCCGCGTCTTCTCAAGAATGAGCTTGTCCACCATTAACTTCCATGGAGTTGACTGATGGCTGGAATAAAATAAATCTTCCTGCGCCTTGCTCTTCTTACAAACAATCATTTCTTCATCCTTCAACTGAACTTGTCTACGGAGTTCATTATTTTCTTCCACGGCCACTTGGTACTTGTATCTCCAGGCTACTTCAGTTTGTTGTGATTTTCTCAAAGCAGTCTTCAACTTCTCCTCTTCAGACATAAAGATCAATGGGGGTTCCTCCTTCAAAACCATGGGTTCCTGTTGAGGATAAGGCATCTTCAGCTAAATAGCTCTCTTTCGGACCCATTGGAGATAAGGCTCGAGAGAGATGCAATTAGGTTTCCCTAAGTCTTCCTTTCCTTTCTTATGCACATGACCCCAAGCTTTTAGGATCTCTTTTCTTAATTCTGATTCTCCCTTAAAGAAAATATTCTCCACATGAGCGCTATTAGGTTTATCTTTCAAAGGATATCCAAGCTGTCGGCGAGCGAGAACAGGGTTGTAACTGATTCCTCCATTTGTACCAAGAAGAGGTACATTACCAAAACTTCCACAACTGTCAATGATCTTTATCACATCGTAATTATGGCTGTACCAATCAATATCAGAGTGAGTAAGAGCCATAACCTTCTTAGACCACCACCCTTCCCTCCAAAAAGCATGAGCCTTAGGTAAGTGAGAAATAAACCACTTGTATAGTAAAGGGACACATCAGGTAACCATTCCTCCTTTGTGAAAATTCCTCAGATGAACAGAATGATAAGCGTCAGCTAGTAAAGTAGGCGCGAGGTTTTTCTTCAAGAAAATCTTAATGGCGTTGAGATCCACAAAATTATCAAAACTTGGGAACAAGAAGATCCCATAAATGAGAAAGGCAAAGATGGCCTCGAATGCATCCATACTCAAATGATCAGCGTAGTATTGGGCTTTCCCAACCAAGAACTCTGCAGTCAAACCAAAGATTCCTCCTTTAGTAGCCATATTTTTCTGAATATCCACCAATCCCAAACGTGTAGCTTTAGCAATTTCTTCCTCCTTAGGGTCCTTTTCCATGACTGGGAAAGGAGACTTATCAAGAACGGGTAACCCAACCAAGCAAGAATATTCCTCAAATGTAGGTACCAACTGATAATCAGGAAAAGTGAAACAATGGTAGAGCGGATCATAAAACTGGAGAAGTGTGGAGAGAAGTCCCATATCCATCTTCTTCTTTACCCTCAACAATGACAATAAGTTCCCATACCTGCTTTTGAATCCTTCTAGATCTGTTCTCAAAGTGCTCAAACTCTCTATGTCATCCAAGTTAAGACTTTTGTAAGTGTACTTCATAGTTTTCTTTTTTCCACTATCCATGATGATCCTAATGTTTACAAAAAAAAAGCCTCTAAACAAACAAGGCCGGCTCAATCTGAAGTTGAGAAGCACATCTTACCTCGCCATCAGGTATCTGTTAAACAAACAGGCATCGAATCCGAAGGCCGCCTCAACACGAAATTGAGAGGAACATATGACCTCGCCGTGAGGCATCTGTTAAACAAACAGGCATCAAACCCGAAGGGCGGCTCAACCCGAAGTTGATAAGAACATTATACCTCGCCGTCAGGCATCTGTTAAAAAAACAGGCATCGAACCCAAAGGCCGGCTCAACACGAAGTTGAGAGGAACATTTGACCTCGCCGTCATGCATCTGTTAAAATAACAGGCGTCAAACCCGAAGGCCGGCTCAACCCGAAGTTGAGAAGAACATCTGAGCTCACCATCAGGAATCTATTAAACAAACAGGCATCAAACCCGAAGGCCGTCTCAACCCTTAGTTGAGAAGAAAATTTGAACTCGCCGTCAAACATCTGTTAAACAAACAGGTATCGAACCCGAGGGCGGCTCAAATTGAAGTTGAGAGGAACATCTGACCTCTCCATCAGGCATTAGTTAAACAAACTGGCATCGAACCCGAAGTCTGGCACAACACGAAGTTGAGAAGAACATCTGACCTCGATGTCAAGCATCTGTTAAACAAACAGGCATCGAACCCGAAGACCAGCTCAACATGAAGTTGAGAGGAACATTTGACTTCACAGTCAAGCATATGTTAAACAAACATGCATCATATCCGAAGGCCGGCTCAACCCGAAGTTGAGAAGAACATCTGACCTCACCGTTAGGCATCTGTTAAACAAACAGGCATCGAACCCGAAGGGTGGCTCAACCCAAAGTTGATAAGAACATTAGACCTCGCCGTCAGGCATCTGTTAGACAAACAGGCATCGAACCCGAAGGCCGGCTCAACCCAAAGTTGAGAAGAACATTTGACCTCACCGTCAGGCATCTGTTAAAATAATAGGCATCGAACCCGAAGGCCGGCTCAACCCGAAGTTGAGAAGAACATCTGACCTCGCCGTCAGGCATCTATTAAACAAACTGGCATCAAGCCCGAAGGCCGTCTCAACCCTTAGTTAAGAAGAACATTTGACCTCGCCGTCAAACATCTGTTAAACAAACAGGCATCGAACCCGAAGGCCGGCTTAACACAAAGTTGAGAGGAACATCTGACCTCACCGTCAGGCATCTGTTAAACAAACAGACATCAAACCCTAAGGTCTGCTCAACATGAAGTTAAGAGGAACATTTGACTTCACTGTCAAGCATCTGTTAAACAAACAGGCATCAAATCTGAATGTCGGCTCAACCCGAAGTTGAGAAGGACATATCACCTCACTATTAGGCATCATTTAAACAAACAGGCATCGAACCTGAATGGCAGCTCAACCCGAAGTTGATAACAAAATTAGACCTCGCCGTCAGGCTTCTGTTAAAAAATAGGCATCGAATCTGAAGGCCGGCTAAACCCGAAGTTGAGTAGAACATCTGACCTCGCCGTCAGGCATCTGTTAAATAAATAGGCATCGAACCCGAATGCTGTCTCAATCCTTAATTGAGAAGAAAATATGACCTCGCCGTCAAACATTTGTTAAACAAACAGGTATCGAACCCGAAGGCGGCTCAAATTAAAGTTGAGAGGAACATCTGACCTCCCCATTAGGCATTAGTTAAACAAACAGGCATCGAACCCAAAGTCTGGCACAACACGAAGTTGAGAAGAACATCTGACCTAGCCGTCAAGCATCTGTTAAACAAACAGGCATCGATTCCGAAGGTCGGCTCAACACGAAGTTGAAAGGAACATCTGACCTCGACGTCAGGCATCTGTTAAAAAAACAGGCATCGAACCTGAAGGTCAGCTCAACATGAAGTTGAGAGGAACATTTGACTTCACAATCAAGCATATGTTAAACAAACAGGCATCAAATCCGAAGGCCGGCTCAACCCGAAGTTGTGAAGAACATCTGACCTCACCGTCAGGCATCTATTAAACAAACAGGCATCGAACCCGAAGGGCGGCTCAACCCGAAGTTGATAAGAACATTAGACCTCACCGTGAGGCATCTGTTAAACAAATAGGCATCGAACCCGAAGGCCGACTCAACCCAAAGTTGAGAAGAACATTTGACCTCGCCGTCAGGCATCTGTTAAAATAACAGGCATCGAACCCGAAGGCCGGCTCAACCCGAAGTTGAGAAGAACATCTGACCTCGTCGTCAGGCATCTGTTAAACAAACTGGCATCAAACCCAAAGGCCGTCTCAACCCTTAGTTGAGAAGAACAATTGACCTCGCCGTCAAACATCTGTTAAACAAACAGGCATAAAACTCGAAGGTCGGCTTAACAAGAAGTTGAGAGGAACATATGACCTCGCTGTCAGGCATCAGTTAAACAAACAAGCATCGAACCCTAAGGTCGGCTCAACATGAAGTTGAGAGGAACATTTGACTTCACTGTCAAGCATCTGTTAAACAAACAGGCATCAAATCTGAAGGCCGAGTCAACCTGAAGTTGAGAAGAACATTTGACCTCACCGTCAGGTATCTGTTAAACAAACAGGCATCGAACCCAAAGGGCGGCACAACCCGAAGTTGAGAAGAACATTTGACGTCGCCGCCAGGCATCTGTTAAAATAACAGCCATCAGTTAGAATAAAAGGCATCGAACTCGAATGCCGGTTCAACCCAAAGTTGAGAAGAACATATGTTAAACAAACAGGCATCAAACCCGAAGGCCATCTCAATCCTTAGTTGAGAAGAACATTTGACCTTGCCGTCAAACATCTGTTAAACAAACAGGCATCGAACCCGAAGGCCGGCTCAACAAGAAGTTGAGACGAACATCTGACCTCCCCGTCAGCCATCTGTTAAACAAACAGGCATCGAACCCGAAGTCTTGCACAACTCCAAGTTGAGAAGAACATCTGACCTCGCCGTTAGGCATCTGCTAAACAAACAGGCATAGAACCCGAAGGCCGGCTCAACACAAAGTTGAGAGGAACATCTGACCTCGCCGTCAGGCATCTGTTAAACAAACAGGCATCGAACCCGAAGGACGGCTCAACCCGAAGTTGATAAGAACATTAGACCTCGTCGTCAGGCATCTCTTAAACAAACAGGCATCGAACCCGAAGGCCGGCCCAACACGAAGTTGAGAGGAACATCTGACCTCGCTGTAAGGAATATGTTAAACAAACAGGCATCGAACCTGAATGTCGCTCAACATGAAGTTGAGAGGAACATTTGACTTCTTTGTCAAGCATCTGTTAAACAAACAGGCATCAAATCCGAAGACCGGCTCAACCCGAAGTTGAGAAGAACATCTGACCTCACAGTCAGGCATCAAACCCAAAGGTCGGCCCAACACGAAGTTGAGAGGAACATCTGACCTCGCCGTAAGGAATCTGTTAAACAAACAGGCATCGAACCCGAAGGGCGGCTCAACCTGAAGTTGATAAGAATATTAGACCTCTCTGCTAGGGATCTGTTAAACAAACAGGCATCAAACCCGAAGGCCGGCTCAACCCGAAGTTGAGAAGAACATTTGACCTCGCCGTCAGTCATCTGTTAAACAAACATGCATCGATCCCGAAGGCCGTCTCAATCCTTAATTGAGAAGAACATTTGACCTTGCCGTCAAACATCTGTTAAACAAACATGCATCGAACCCGAAGGCCGACTCAAGTTGATGTTGAGAGGTACATCTGACCTCCCCATCAGGCATTAGTTAAACAAACAGGCATCGAACCCGAAGGCCGGCACAACACGGAGTTGAGAAGAACATCTGACCTCACTGTCAGGCATATATTAAACAAACAGTCATCGAATTTGATGGCCGACTCAACCCGAAGTTGAGAAGAACATCCGACCTTGTTTCCAGGCATTAGTTAAACAAACAGAAATCGAACCCGAAGGTCGGCTCAACCCGAAGTTGAGAAGAACATCTGACCTAGTCGCCAGGCATCTGTTAAACAAACAGGCATTGAACCCAAAGGCCGGCTCAACCCGAAGTTGAGAAGAACATCTGACCTCGCCGTCAGGCATCTGTTAAATAAATAGGCATCAAACCCGAAAGCCGTCTCAACCCTTAGTTGAGAAGAACATCTGACCTCGCCATCAAACATCTGTTAAACAATTAGGTATCGAACACGAAGGGCGACTCACCTTGAAGTTGAGAGAGGAACATCTGACCTCCCCATCAGGCATTAGTTAGACAAACATTTGACCTCGCCGTCAGGCATCTGTTAAACTAACAGGCATCAAACCGGAAGGCCGACTCAACACGAAGTTGAGATGAACATCTGACCTCGCCGTCAGGCATCTGTTAAACAAACAGGCATCGAATCCTAAGGTCGGCTCAACATGAAGTTGAGAGGAACATTTGAGTTCACTGTCAAGCATCTATTAAACAAACAAGCATCAAATCTGAAGGCCGGCTCAACACGAAGTTAAGAAGAACATTTTACCTCGTCGTCAAGCATTTGTTAAAAAAACAGGCATCGAACCCGAAGGGCGGCTCAACCCGAAGTTGATAAGAACATTAGACCTCGCCGTAAGGCATCTGTTAAAAAAACAGGCATCGAACACGAAGTTCAGAAGAATATTTGACCTCGTCGTCAGGCATCTGTTAAGCAAACAGGCATCGAACCCGAAGGCCGTCTCAATCCTTAATTGAGAAGAACATCTGACCTCACCGTCAAACATCTATTAAACAAACAGGTATCGAACCCGAAGGTCGGCTCAACCTGAAGTTTAGAGGAACATCTGACCTCCCCATCAGGCATTAGTTAAACAAACAGGCATCGAACCTGAAGGTCGGCACAACACGAAGTTGAGAAGAACATCTGACCTCGTTGTCAAGCATATGTAAAACAAACAGGCATCGAATTTGATGGCCGACTCAACCCGAAATTTAGAAGAACATCTGACCTCGCTGTCAGGCATCTGTTAAACAAACAGACATCGAACCCGAAGGTCGGCTCAACATGAAGTTGAGAGGAACATTTGACTTCACTATCAAGCATCTGTTAAACAAACAGGCATCAAATCCGAAGGCCGACTCAACCCAAAGTTGAGAAGATCATCCGACCTCAACGTTAGGCATCTGTTAAACAAATAGGTGTCGCTACTGCGAAAATCGGCGCCGGCTGAACAGAAGAGTCGCCACCGCGCGTTATTTATCCCACGGGAGGGAAAGGAAACGCTCAGAGTAAACCTACCGCAAAGACGGGAAAGGTATGGTCATCACAACCAAAACCTGGATTCGGGAGTCGGTTACGCAAGGGGAAGGTATTAGCACCCCTCATGTCCGTCGTACTCGACGGGATCCACGCTTGCTTGGGTTGTCTAAAGGATGCAAAATAATCTATCTACGACTGCTAAGTCTAAACGGAAGGGAATTGACTCGATAGAGCGTCGCACTCTATGCCTACGTATTCTCAAGAGAGAAAGTCAGAGTCAACGTAGTTCGGGACTACAGGGAAATTGGCTCGCCAAGACCTCGCGTCTTGTGCCTACGTACTTCCACACTGCATGGAAGATCAGAGCTTGCGTAGTTCAGGCTAACTACGACTAATCAGGGTATTCTCACACAGCAGTGAGAAATCAACTGGTTTCAAAGGTACGGGAACCTATGGGCAAAACTACGGTCTGGTCTCAAATGCACTCGGGCAAGAGAGAAAAAGGGATACTAATAAGTCGTCAGCAGGAAAGTCTCGATCGCACAGCAGCGAGAGAACAAAAGGGTTAGTTGTTAGTGTGCTCGCTAGGATATCGCATCCTATGCCTACATATTCTCGTCTGGTACGAGAAATCAAAGCAGCTGTAGTTCGGCTACATTCGGGACCACAGCTCAAATCTCGTTTTATTAACATTCTGAAAAATGATTACAATGAGTGAATACTGAAAATAAACCCCTAGGAAATACTATCTTGTCCTATGAAAAATCGAATGGAAAATAGTCCCCTAACAAGTGGACTTCTAAACTATCCCTAAAATAAACTTCTATGAAGAAAATACACTCTAAAAAAATATTAAATCTATACTAATATTTTTTTATTCTTTTCCAACTATTTTCTTCTTTCTTTTTTCACTTCTTTTTCAAATATTTCTTCAATATTCTTTCTCATTTTTTTCCTATATTTTTTCAATAATTCTTTTTTCTATTTTTTCATACTATTTTCTTTTCTCTTATTCTCTTTCAAATATACTTTTTCCTCTATTTTTCTTTTTCTATTTTCTCCTTTTTTTCCATATTCTCTTTTCTCCTTTTTTTTCAAATATACTTTTTTTCTCAAAATATTTTCTATATTTTTTCTCTATTTTTCAATATTCCTCTCTTTCTATTTTTTTTTCAATATTTCTCTTCATATTCTTTTTCCTTTTTCCAATATATTTTTTCCATATCTTTTTCTATTTTTAAAATCTCAAAACAAAAGAAAATAATAAAAGAATGAAAAAAAAATACAAAAGAGGGGAGGGGGGTGTAATCTGTTATAGGGGTGTAGTCTGCAGGAAAAAGAATGGGCCCAGCCCAAAGCAATACACAAAAACAGAAACCCAGGGGGGGCGAATGCTGGAACGCAGGGGGTATGCAGTAAAACCAATGGGCCTGGCCCATAGTTCAGCAAAGAACACACGGAGGGGGGGGGGGGGAATGGAAAATTGGAGGTGTGTGAACCGAAAAACCAATGGGCTTGAGGCCCAATCCAACACACAGCCCTCTCCCTCTCACGCCTCAAACCCTAATCCTATTCCCAATTCACTATTCATCTAGGAGTGCCGTTCCCCCATCTTCTCAGCTCTCTCTTTCGTTCTCTCCCACCGCCGCCGGTACTTCGTTCTCGGCCTTCACGTCTCCATCTCCCTATTGCTCCTCCCAACTCTTCTTCCACTATCATCACCTGCAAACAAGCCTTAAAAATTGAATCCTCAAAATCACGGCGCTCACCATCTCTCATTTTGAGTAAGCTTCGAAGCTTTGAAGCTCTGATGAACATTCATGGCGTTGGATGCACAGATGATGGAGATCTGGAAGATTATTGATGAACCGCGTATGGAGTTCGTGACAAACACGATGAACATCGTGAATGCTCTTTGCATGTTAAAGATCAAGAGAAACCTCGAAGCTTTCGGTGACTATTGAAGGACGACGAACTTGCTACGAATCCTGGAGATTACCGGCGTTGATGAACATTCCTGTTGAAGATCGGAGGCGTGTTCTTGATCTGGAAACTCATTGAAGGATCTTGAATGCTTTCTGGACCTACGTTGAAGCTCCTAGTTAGATCTTGAGTGGAATCTGATGATGTGTTGATGCGTTCTTGGAGATTAGATGCGGTTTGAAGAATCTGAAGGTTGTTCTTGATGAATGTTAACGTTTCTGGCGATTATAATGAACAAGGTGAAGATTCTGGGAAATGACGAACCATATGATGATGATGATGAAGATTGCTGGAAAAAGAATCATGGCGGTTGTTGATGAATCTTTCTGGATTCTGATGATTATGGAGGATGAAGATTGATCGGAGGTTGGATGAATTTGAGGATGAAGGCTGCTCGGAGGAGATGAAGGAAGATTGAAGAATTCTGGGGAATTTTAGGTTTCCGATGACAGGTATGGTGGCCGGAGATCGTTAGGGTTGTCGCCGGCGGGTTGTTGCGGTGGTCGACGGCCATTGCATGCCGGCCGGTGGGAGGTTACCGGCGAGACTGCATGCATGAGGGGGAGGAGGAAGTGGTGACAAGTGTCACCGGTAGTGGAGGCGTTTGTTGCATGGCTTACACGTGGGACTGGCGTGGCATGGAGAGAGAGAATATGTGAGTGTGAGGTGGCGTGTGTGGAATGAATAACGTGGCTCTCTCTATGATTTAACACGTGGATTCAGCTTATATAGGACTGGATTTTGGACTTGCAGATTCTGGGCTTTGCACTGATACCTAGGCCCAACGAAAAATGATAAAAAAAATCCAAAAAACTGAAATGAAATGATTAACAATGGATTAAAGGCTAAAACCTAATTAAATGCTAATTAAAGACCTTAAATCTAATTAACTAATTAAGCACAAGATCAAGACCTAACAATCCTAATTAATCAATATCTAAAAACTATTGAAAATTATTCTATATTATCTAAAATAAAATCTATATTATTCTAAAAGAAATGATTAAAACTATTAAAGCTATTTAAAAAACTATTAATATCTATTTAACTATTAAAATTCTATAAAACGAAAATTATTAAAAGAAAAGTCTATCATATTCTATTAAAAAAATTATTTCTATATAAACAAGAAAAACCTATATTCTATATTTAGAAAAATCTATTTATTTAATAAGAGAAAATCTATATTATTCTATAAAATGATCTAAAATATCTAAATCCTTATTAAAACTAATTAAAAGTTATTTAACTATTTAATATCTATTGAAAAAACTATATCTAAAATCCATTTATTATCTATTTATTAAAAAGGGAATATCTTCTAAAATGTATTTAAAATCTATTTAAAATATAAAGATAGTCTATTTAAATTCTAAAAACTCTATAAAGCCTATTTAAAATCTACAAGAAGCTATTAAATTCTAAAAAATGCAGACAAAGGCAAATAATCAATATAAAAGAGAGCGCGAGACCAGATCGAAGCAAAACAATAACCAGATACCCAAAATCTCAAAAATCACTGCATAAACTGAAAACACCCAGGAAGCGCGCGACTTCCCAAAATAACCTCTGATTATTCGAACTGGTCTGAGATACCCGAAATGCGACAGCAGGGCTGTAATCCCGATAAAATCACCATGATTGAAGAAATGCACTATATGCAATATGTAAATGCGAATGCGAGACACGTCGAAACAAGGACCAGATGTGGGACCCGGTTGGTCAAATTTTAGGGTGCAACAGCTGCCCCTATTCAAGCAGCTTGGACCTGAATGGTTGAAGAGCGCCCAGCCCTTGATCATTCAAAGGTAGAAGATGGTTGAATACAAATGGAACCCTAAAATTTGCCAACCGCAGAAATAAACTGCACCACTGCTTGAATAACAACATCTGCTGACTGGATCTGGTTGTTACGGCAACAAACTGATCCATTAGCGACCGTGCTGGGGATTATTTTCATCAGCCTGAAAAAGATTCTACCATCGCAGGGATAGAACTTTGTCCACGTTAGGACGCCTGTTTCGTCAACACGAAGAAATCTCAACTAAACTTGTCCACGTCAGGACTCCACCTGCTGTTAACCCGGAAAAATCTCGGCAACTTCGCTGGGGATACCTCGTCTGCATTTCATCAGCAACAAATTGCCCACGTTAGGAATAAACTCTTCCACGTTAGGAATAACGCCGTCCACGTAAGGAATCATCTCTTCTTCCTCTGTCCACGTCAGGACTAAACTCTTCCACGTCAGGAATAAACTTCGTCTAGATCTGTCCACGTCAGGACTAAACTTTTCCACGTTAGGAATAACATCTTTCCACGTAAGGAAACCTCTCTTCTTTCCACGTAAGGAATGCCATCTTCTTGACTTGTCCACGTAAGGACTCAACTTTTCCACGTAAGGAATCAACTTCTTTTATGAATCTGTCCACGTCAGGACTAAACTTTCCACGTAAGGAATCACATCTTACAACTTATCTTGATTTGTCCACGTAAGGACTCCAATCTTTGCACGTAAGGAATACAATCTTTCCACGTAAGGAATCCAACTTTCCACGTAAGGAATCATCTCATCTTTCCACGTAAGGAAACACCTCTTTCCACGTAAGGAATCACATCTTTCCACGTAAGGAAACCATCTTTCCACGTAAGGAAACCAATTTTCTTCCACGTAAGGAATCAACTTCCTCCCACGTAAGGAATACATCTTCTTTCCACGTGAGGAGACAACCTCGTTCCACGTAAGGAATCCATTTTTCCACGTAAGGAAACAACTTCGTTCCACGTAAGGAATCACAATCTTTCCTTGATCTGTCCACGTCAGGACTAAACTTTCCACGTAAGGAATACTTCTTTTGGATCTGTCCGCGTCAGGACCACACTCTCCACGTGAGGAATACATCTTAATCTGTCCACGTAAGGACTCCAATCTTTCCACGTAAGGAATACAATCTTTCCACGTAAGGAATCCATCTTCGTTCCACGTAAGGAATCACAATCTTTCCACGTAAGGAAACCAACTCGTCTTTTCTGAGTCTGTCCACGTCAGGACTGAACTTGCTTTTCCACGTAAGGAACTGAAGCTTCTCTTTCCACGTAAGGAATAACCTTGTCCACGTCAGGACTCACATTTCGTCTTGATTTGTCCACGTAAGGACTCACCTCTTGACTCACTGTGGAAATAAAATTTTGTCCACGTCAGGACTCATGCTGCGTCAACCCGAAGGGAGATAAACCTGTCCACGTCAGGACTTGCGCACCTTCGACTCGCTGAAGAAAAACTGGTCCACGTCAGGACTCACATCTCAACCTACTGAAGTCAGGACTCGCGCGTCTTCGACTTGCTGGGGAAATAAGACTTGTCCACGTCAGGACTCACGCGTCTTCGACTTGCTGGGGAAATGAACTCGTCCACGTCAGGACTCACCCTTTGCCAACAACACGAAGAAGGATAAATTTGTCCACGTCAGGACTCTCACCTCTTGTCATCCCGAAGGACTATAACCTTTGCCCACGTCAGGACACACCTTTCACCATTACAAATAGAGATATCTGCTGGAAATAAATTGTCCACGTCAGGACACCCACACGACGAGTAATCAATTTTGTCCACGTCAGGACTCCACATTCGACCAATACTAGGAAACCAAATCTGTCCACGTTAGGACTGGAACATGTTGTCAACTTGAGGAAATCAATCTGTCCACGTCAGGACTTCACATTCCAACAATTCTGAGAAATCGAACCTGTCCACATTAGGACTAACATCTCCTATCAATTCGGGGAAATAAATCTGTCCACGTTAGGACACCCACTTCTCTAGCACGAAGAAATCCCGTCAATATCGGAATAAATTTTCCACGTCAGGACTTATTGCTCCATCGATCCCAACCCACAAACTTCTTAGCACTAACGTGATAGCGACTTTGAAGCGGACTCTGCTGGGGATATCTGAAAACCAACCTACTGGATGCCTGCTCTGATAACCGGCGGCAGCCTCTGAAATTCTGATTCATGAAACCCTTCGCTGACAAATAACTCTGCTTGGGGATGAGGAGAGATTTTGCCTACAAACCCGGGCGGGGAGAACATGAGAAATTTACACAAATAGCTCTATTCGGAGACAAAGAGAACTTCATCATGAAAATTCTGTGGGGAATAATGCCAAAGCTGACACTCTCGTTGAATGTCTCACGTCGAGACCTCGAATGTTTGGTAATTCATTTGAGCAAGAGCTCCTTCAACCTGCATGAGAAACAATACTTGAAACAAACGGTTAGCCAAACTGGTTTATGCTTCAAGGTGTATATGTTTGACAATGACGCAATGCTCCATTCGACATTGAAATGTTGCGCGTGTTTTTGTTTGGTGAATGCAAATATGACCCTATATGCCAATGCGAATGTAGACTCGAACTGCTGAGATACAGGAACTACTCCAGCAAAATAAATGCCGAAGACAATGCCGACTCCGCTGGGGATAGCCATGTGCTACAGAATTATTCCAGCAAAATAAATGCTGGAAGAGTGAAGTCGACTCAGCTGGGGAATTGGGAACTTAAACCAAACCCCTCATTGAAGTAACACCCTGCTGGGGAATATAACTCTGCTAGAGAATAGCAGATGCGCCTGGTATGATTAGACTTCTGCTGGAAAGTGAACGGATATCACACGGGATTCTGGCAAAATAAATGCTGGGACACACAACTAACTCTGCCGGGGAGAGCCTTAATCTTCGAGTTCCACTGAGAGGAAAGAAAATACTTGCTGAAAAGAGAACTCCACTGGGGATGGGGTGATTCTCTTGGGGAAAATCAACTGCCTTCGCTGGGGGAGAGTAAATGACCCTGCGGGGAAAGGTGAACTTGTCTGACTACAGCTCACAAATATTAATCTTCTGTGGCTAAACCACTCTGCGTGAGATGCACTGTCTGAATACAGCCTTCAATCTTGGGACCGCCAATTCTGCTGAGGATAAACGACTTTGATGGAGCATGCCTTTGGACTAAGCTACGACTAGCCGGGGAATCTGATCCTTCTTCAGCAAGAACATTGCTATCTTGGGAACGCGACCTGCGTGGGGATTCACTTCACCTGACGATCAAGTCTTTTCGTTACGAGCTTCTGGTTAGGACTCTTCGATCTCTGTACCCTGACGGTTAGATCTGAACTGTTTCTGCACGTCAAGCCCCAAAAGAATGTCCCAACAACATCTTTTGTTTTTAGGGTGTTCTGCCCCGGTCTTGCGATAATCTTTTTCCCCTGATCGACTGATTCGTGGAGCAGTGCCCATAGCCGCGAGAGATTTGCCAAATCTCGACCTAATTGCCCCCAGATTAACTGCTTCTCGAATGTATGACTTTGCTGGGGGATAAACGAGTGTGCCAAGTAGGCTGGACCTCTGTACATCCGTGGTGGGTCATACACGCCTGATGCTGGACAATATCCAGTCTAAATTCACAACTTCTAGTAGAAGGGTCACAATTTCCCGATATTTGTCTCAAACTTGAAGATTGGCTGGATCTGCTCAAGTAGCTCTGAACAACTCTGATGACACTGAGAAGAACAACTCTTTCGCCTTTGTTATGCCCCGGCCTACAGGAAACTCTGTGGGATAGTCTGAAAATCTATACCCTGACGGTTTAATATGAACTGCCCCAGCATTCTGAACTTCCTCGATATACTTCGAATCGAACGCCTCTCGAATAAAGAATAATCTCTGCACTCTTGGGATGGCATGCCCCTGTCTGTAATGACTTTGCCTCAATCTGGTTCTCAGAAAGAACTCACTCTGAACCGAAAGCACCTTGCTACAATACGACCTTGCGGTGGCTTACCCTGGTGTTTCCCTTAATTCAACAACTATCAACATCGTGACTTGCCCCTGAACGAGCATTGAGTGACTTAACCTGCCCTGATATAGCATTCTGGATGACTGCCCCTGATTGGCTCTCGAGAAGATTCGCTCTTGATCAATTGCTCCGTGATCCACTGATGCTTCGGGACTTCTCCTCAGACTAATTGATTCCGAACTCTCGGTAAGTCAATGCCCCAGATTCACAAGGTTTCACACCATACGCCATTCTGATCCAGACTGCTGAATTATTCAATCCTGTTCGATTATTCCCTGTTGGAATTTCTTTCATGCCGACTACTAACCTGCAAGTAAAATTGTTCAATCCCAAATGGTAATTTTAATGCAGTGTTCATGCAGATTTTAAAAAAATTTGTGCTGTCACTCATTTATGTGTCATGATTGTGAGTGACGAATGAACCAAAGTTCAAACGTAGTGCTTATGTGATCAGTGAAAAATACAACAAGGATATGACTAGAAAATCAAGAGGGAGTCAGGTTACTCAACCTTACCGTAATGCGCCTTCAGAATAAACCTTGCCTCAATTAGGTCTTTTAAGGGTTGTATCGTGGTCGGGTTCACGGTTCGTGAAACAAAGAATATTTGGCTCAAATTATGTTTTATACCCACCCCTTCTACATGATGATCTCCGATCCTAAAGTTCAGTTAACCTGGCACAAGCGCTCACCTCTTCGAGAGGTATGTTGAATGGTAAGGACCATGGCTAAGGAACTCACACGGTTTTGGAGTAACAGTTACTCCTTTTCATTTTCGGTGTCTGTATCCACACGACCTTGTCCTTGTTCGAGGATTCTTCTTTTGATATCCTTTTTCGTTCTTTTGATTCCCTAATTTTTGCCTGGACTGACTCCTTTTGAGTTCTTTTCAATTTCGTTTGAAGTCCAGCGGGATGCCCTAATTTTTGCCTAAGTATTAGCCTTCCAGCTTTTTCTTTTTCTTTTTACTTAGCGGGCTTTCTTTTTTTTTTCTTTTGGAACAAAGTCATGTGACACTGGTTGTCTTGATTGCTCCGAAGGGATTGTAACTGCCTTACTCCTGATTGGTGAGGTTTAACCACTGTGGTTGACGAATTACGACCTCTTGAGAGGCGTAAAATGATTGGTCCTCAAAAGACAACACGCCTCTGTAAGACTTGAATGCTCGGTCAAGCTAACCGACAACTACCCTGCCCCGGGTTAAGATGTGAGGGTTTAAAAATCCGAAAGAAACTCCTACTTCTCGGCTCGAAGTGGTTAACAAGGGATTCTCTTCCTTATCTCTCCGGTGTTTAGGGGATTTGAAATAATGCCTTGTACGTCATCGGTAAGGTCTTATCTGAAAGCATACGATCATCGGTTATGAGTTTATTTTCGTCATCCTCCCTCCAATCTTTGCTAGTCACAGTGATAAAGTGGAGTGAATAAAAATGCAAGTGTCAGTGCAATGCAGTAAATGAGCGACAGCGACATGATTAATTCAGAAACATGCATAGTCACCTTATTAATATCACCATTCGAAACAATCAATATTTAACAGCAAGTAATAACTAACAGAAAAAAAACTACAAATGCAAATGATATAAAGTCTGAGGACTGCCAATGCTGAGGGCGCCTGCCGGTCTGGACCACTGGCTTTTTGAAAGGGATCTGCGAGGTCAGACAGCTAAGAGGTTGGCATGAACAAACAAAACTCCTTCTGGAAAGGAAATGCACCCTTGGTCGATCAACTGCTGTACCTGCGCCTGAAACGCTTTACAATCTTCAGTTGCATGCCCTGGAGAGCCACCATGGTAACCACATTGAACTTGGGGATTGTACCCAGGAGGGTAAGGTTCTGGCACGGGCTTGAGAGCTTTCGGCTCCACCAAATAACTCTGGACCAACTGTGGCAAAAGCTGACTGTACGGCACAGGAACTGGGTGAGAAGGAGCTTTCCTTCGTTTCAAATTGTTGCGAGGTCTAATCTGATTCTGATGCTGAGTCTGATAATCTCGGCCACGAGTTCGCTGATTTGCAAGGGAAGCGTCATAAGACTCCTGATAGGGTGCCCCAGACACAGCTGTCTGTCCAGCATAACAAGGCACAAGAGGTACTGATCTCTGATAAGATGAAGAACCAACAACATTCACTGATTCGCTTCGAGGATATTCAACCGTTGGCATGACTGCATTGATCACAACTCCTTCTTCACTCTGATAGTCACAAGGATACTCAGTTTCACCAGCTTGATCATTTGAAGTAATCTGAATTTTCCCAAATCTTATGGCATACTCAAGGCGTTCTCCTAATGTTACCACGTCAGAGAAACTTAACGGAATTCCCAGCAATCTCTCGAAGTACAGATCTTGTAGGGAATCTACAAACATGCTTGCTAACTCTCGGTCTAACAGCGGTGGTTGCACTCTAGCAGCAAATTCTCTCCATCTCTGAACATACTTCCTGAAAGGTTCATCGTTCTCTTGAGACAATTCTTGTAGTTGCATGCGACTAGGAGCCATATCCAGGTTATAATTGTACTGCTTCAGAAAAGCTCTGGCTAAATCCATCCATGACTGAATCTGATTTCTCTCTAACTGCATATACCACCTCAAAGATGCCCCAGTCAGACTATCTTGAAAGCAATGGATCATCAGTTTGTCATCTCGCACAAACGAAGTCATTCTTCGACAGAACATCATCAAATGTTGCTTCGGACAGTTATCTCACGTGTACTTCTCAAATTTCGGTACTTTGAACATGTAAGGCAACACCAGGTCAGGAACCAAACACATGTCTACAGCATCCAGGTTGACAGCATCTTTGACTTTCAAAGCTTTAACTTTCTCTTCCAACGCTCGGAGTCTTCTATCCTTTTCAAGAGCTCTTGGATCTACCATCCCGGCCATTGGAATATCTCTTCGTGGATTCATCACAGGGAAAACAACACCTCGATTGTTAACAGGAGGAGGACGCTCATTCTGGGCAACAAACTGCTCATGTTGACCTCGATTCTCCACAGAAGGCTGTGCAACTTGGTCTGCAGTAACGTTGTTCACTTGCGGGAAGTCTTCCATAGAATCATACAGAGGGTTGGACGTCATAGTGAACCCTGTCAAGGTGTTAGGAGACTGGAAATGGCCTTCAGACATAGCTACCAATAGTCTTCAGCTGACTTCAATGCTTGATTCTGCTCAACTCCACTCAACCCCTAGGCCGGTCTTCTGACAATCAACAGTTGCTCAATCCAAACTCCGGGTAATCACCATCAGGAAACAAAGGCTGGATCAGAACTCTGGCTAACTGGAGAAATGCTATGCAATATGATGCGAAGATGCCTATGCAAATGCAATGCAATGCAAAACAAACACGGGATCACAGCCCCCACATAATCTGAATACTACTGCACTGCTGACGGAGTACGTTCGCTCTGAAGAGAGACCAAAATATCGGGTAGGTTGGAAGTCAAGTTTCCTGCAAAAAAAACCCCCCCACTCACAGGTATGGACCTATATCTGACAAGGTACGGCATCCTATGCGGTCGTCAGCGTCACAGACTTTCAAGACTGACGATACGATTCCCAGAAGGAGTGGCATCATCAAGTCTTGAAGAGGCCTCACTTAGCTAACTTCCAAATGATCGGTTCCCGGAGTCGACAATCCAACTAACCAACAACCCCCTCGACCCAAAGGGTAGAAAAAGAAGTCAACCAGAAGAACCTCGTCCGAGTGTAGATTTCGTGGGACACTGGTACAAGCAAAGCCGGTACGCGCCCACTAATCTCTACTCTAAGTCTAAGGTGCACTCAAGCCCAGGTCCGGCTTCTCTCTCAATCATAGAACACCCGTCACACCCCAACAGCAACAGATAATATCAATAAATAAACCCCGATAGACAAGCAAACAAGCGCTAGGATTGACTCTCTTAGGGGACGTTGGATCCCACATGCATAAGGAACTATCGCAGTCCTTAGCAGCCAGGGGACGTTAGTTCCCCAGCAGAGTCGCCAGCTGTCGCTACTGCGAAAATCGGCGTCGGCTGAACAGAAGATTTGCCACCGCGCGTTATTTATCCCACGGGAGGGAAAGGAAACGCTCAGAGTAAACCTACCGCAAAGACGGGAAAGGTATGGTCATCGCAACCAAAACCTGGATTCGGGAGTCGGTTACGCAAGGGGAAGGTATTAGCACCCTTCACGTCCGTCGTACTCGACGGGATCCACGCTTGCTTGGGTTGTCTAAAGGATGCAAAACAATCTATCTACGACTGCTAAGTCTAAACGGAAGGGAATTGACTCGATAGAGCGTCGCACTCTATGCCTACGTATTCTCAAGAGAGAAAGTCAGAGTCAACGTAGTTCGGGACTACAGGGAAATTGGCTCGCCAAGACCTCGCGTCTTGTGCCTACGTACTTCCACACTGCATGGAAGATCAGAGCTTGCGTAGTTCAGGCTAACTACAGCTAATCAGGGTATTCTCACACAGCAGTGAGAAATCAACTGGTTTCAAAGGTACGGGAACCTATGGGCAAAACTACGGTCTGGTCTCAAATGCACTCGGGCAAGAGAGAAAAAGGGATACTAATCAGTCGTCAGCGGGAAAGTCTCGATCGCACAGCAGCGAGAGAACAAAAGGGTTAGTTGTTAGTGTGCTCGCTAGGATATCGCATCCTATGCCTACATATTCTCGTCTGGTACGAGAAATCAGAGCAGCTGTAGTTCGGCTACTTTCGGGACCACAGCTCAAATCTCGTTTTATTAACATTCTGAAAAATGATTACAATGAGTGAATACTGAAAATAAACCCCTAGGAAATACTATCCTGTCCTATGAAAAATCGAATGGAAAATAGTCCCCTAACAAGTGGACTTCTAAACTATCCCTAAAATAAACTTCTATGAAGAAAATACACTCTAAAAAAATATTAAATCTATACTAATATTTTTTTATTCTTTTCCAACTATTTTCTTCTTTCTTTTTTCACTTCTTTTTTAAATATTTCTTCAATATTCTTTCTCATTTTTTTCCTATATTTTTTTCAATAATTCTTTTTTCTATTTTTTCATACTATTTTCTTTTCTCTTATTCTCTTTCAAATATACTTTTTCCTCTATTTTTCTTTTTCTATTTTCTCCTTTTTTTCCATATTCTCTTTTCTCCTTTTTTTTCAAATATACTTTTTTTCTCAAAATATTTTCTATATTTTTTCTCTATTTTTCAATATTCCTCTCTTTCTATTTTTTTTTTCAATATTTCTCTTCATATTCTTTTTCCTTTTTCCAATATATTTTTTCCATATCTTTTTCTATTTTTAAAATCTCAAAACAAAAGAAAATAATAAAAGAATGAAAAAAAATACAAAAGAGGGGAGGGGGGTGTAATCTGTTACAGGGGTGTAGTCTGCAGGAAAAAGAATGGGCCCAGCCCAAAGCAATGCACAAAAACAGAAACCCAGGGGGGGGCGAATGCTGGAACGCAGGGGGTATGCAGTAAAACCAATGGGCCTGGCCCATAGTTCAGCAAAGAACACACGGAGGGGGGGGGAGAATGGAAAATTGGAGGTGTGTGAACCGAAAAACCAATGGGCTTGAGGCCCAATCCAACACACAGCCCTCTCCCTCTCACGCCTCAAACCCTAATCCTATTCCCAATTCACTGTTCATCTAGGAGCGTCGTTCCCCCATCTTCTCAGCTCTCTCTTTCGTTCTCTCCCACCGCCGCCGGTACTTCGTTCTCGGCCTTCACGTCTCCATCTCCCTATTGCTCCTCCCAACTCTTCTTCCACTATCATCACCTGCAAACAAGCCTTAAAAATTGAATCCTCAAAATCACGGCGCTCACCATCTCTCATTCTGAGTAAGCTTCGAAGCTTTGAAGCTCTGATGAACATTCATGGCGTTGGATGCACAGATGATGGAGATCTGGAAGATTATTGATGAACCGCGTATGGAGTTCGTGACAAACACGATGAACATCGCGAATGCTCTTTGCATGTTAAAGATCAAGAGAAACCTCGAAGCTTTCGGTGACTATTGAAGGACGACGAACTTGCTACGAATCCTGGAGATTACCGGCGTTGATGAACATTCCTGTTGAAGATCGGAGGCGTGTTCTTGATCTGGAAACTCATTGAAGGATCTTGAATGCTTTCTGGACCTACGTTGAAGCTCCTGGTTAGATCTTGAGTGGAATCTGATGATGTGTTGATGCGTTCTTGGAGATTAGATGCGGTTTGAAGAATCTGAAGGTTGTTCTTGATGAATGTTAACGTTTCTGGCGATTATAATGAACAAGGTGAAGATTCTGGGAAATGACGAACCATATGATGATGATGAAGATCGCTGGAAAAAGAATCATGGCGGTTGTTGATGAATCTTTCTGGATTCTGATGATTATGGAGGATGAAGATTGATCGGAGGTTGGATGAATTTGAGGATGAAGGCTGCTCGGAGGAGATGAAGGAAGATTGAAGAATTCTGGCGAATTTTAGGTTTCCGGTGACAGGTATGGCGGCCGGAGATCGTTAGGGTTGTCGCCGGCGGGTTGTTGCGGTGGTCGGCGGTCATTGCATGCCGGCCGGTGGGAGGTTACCGGCGAGATTGCATGCATGAGGGGGAGGAGGAAGTGGTGACAAGTGTCACCGGTAGTGGAGGCGTTTGTTGCATGGCTTACACGTGGGACTGGCGTGGCATGGAGAGAGAGAATCTGTGAGTGTGAGGTGGCGTGTGTGGAATGAATAACGTGGCTCTCTCTATGATTTAACACGTGGATTCAGCTTATATAGGACTGGATTTTGGACTTGCAGATTCAGGGCTTTGCACTGATACCTGGGCCCAACGAAAAATGATAAAAAAAATCCAAAAAACTGAAATGAAATGATTAACAATAGATTAAAGGCTAAAACCTAATTAAATGCTAATTAAAGACCTTAAATCTAATTAACTAACTAAGCACAAGATCAAGACCTAACAATCCTAATTAATCAATATCTAAAAACTATTGAAAATTATTCTATATTATCTAAAATAAAATCTATATTATTCTAAAAGAAATGATTAAAACTATTAAAGCTATTTAAAAAACTATTAATATTTATTTAACTATTAAAATTCTATAAAACGAAAATTATTAAAAGAAAAGTCTATCATATTCTATTAAAAAAACTATTTCTATATAAACAAGAAAAACCTATATTCTATATTTAGAAAAATCTATTTATTTAATAAGAGAAAATCTATATTATTCTATAAAATGATCTAAAATATCTAAATCCTTATTAAAACTAATTAAAAGTTATTTAACTATTTAATATCTATTGAAAAAACTATATCTAAAATCCATTTATTATCTATTTATTAAAAAGGGAATATATTCTAAAATGTATTTAAAATCTATTTAAAATATAAAGAAAGTCTATTTAAATTCTAAAAACTCTATAAAGCCTATTTAAAATCTACAAGAAGCTATTAAATTCTAAAAAATGCAGACAAAGACAAATAATCAATATAAAAGAGAGCGCGAGACCAGATCGAAGCAAAACAATAACCAGATACCCAAAATCTCAAAAATCACTGCATAAACTGAAAACACGCAGGAAGCGCGCGACTTCCCAAAATAACCTCCGATTATTCGAAATGGTCTGAGATACCCGAAATGCGACAGCAGGGCTGTAATCCCGACAAAATCACCATGATTGAAGAAATGCACTATATGCAGTATGTAAATGCGAATGCGAGACGCGTCGAAACAAGGACCAGATGCGGGACCCGGTTGGTCAAATTTTAGGGTGCAACAATAGGCATCGAACCCGAAGGGCGGCTCAACCCGAAGTTGATAAGAACATTAGACCTCGCCGTCAGGCATCTGTTAAAAAACAGGCATCGAACCCGAAGGCCGCCTCAACCCGAAGTTCAGAAGAACATTTGACCTCGCCGTCAGGCATCTATTAAACAACTAGGCATCGAACCCGAAGGCCGTCTCAAACCTTAATTGAGAAGAACATCTGACCTCGTTGTCAAACATCAGTTAAACAAACAAGCATCGAACCCGAAGGCCGGCTCAACTTGAAGTTGAGAGGAACATCAGACCTCCCCATCAGGCATTAGTTAAACAAACAGGCATCGAACCTGAAGGCCGGTACAACACGAAGTTGAGAAGAACATCTGACCTCGTTGTTAGGCATATGTAAAACAAACAGGCATCGAATTTGATGGCCGACTCAACCCGAAATTTAGAAGAACATCTGACCTCACTGTCATGCTTTAGTTAAACAAACAGGAATTGAACCCAAAGACCGGCTCAACCCGAAGTTGAGAAGAACATCTGACCTAGCCGCCAGGCATCTGTTAAACAAACAGGCATCGAACCCAAAGGTCGGCTCAACCCGAACTTGAGAAGACCATCTGACCTCGCCGTCAAGCATCTGTTAAACAAAAAGGTGTGGAACCCGAAGACCGGCTCAACCCGAAGTTGAGAAGAATATCTGACCTCGCCGTCAGGCATCTGTTAAATAAACAGGCACGAAGGCCGTCTCAACCCTTAGTTGAGAAGAACATCTGACCTCGCTGTCAAACATCTGTTAAACAATCAGGTATCGAATTCGAAGGCCGGCTCACCTTGAAGTTGAGAGGAACATCTGACCTCCCCATCAGGCATTAGTTAAACAAACAGGCATCGAACCCGAAGGCCGGCACAACACGAAGTTGAGAAGAACATCTGACCTTGCCGTCAGGCATCTGTTAAACAAACAGGCATCGAACCAGAAGGCCCGCTCAACACGAAGTTGAGAAGAGCATCTGACGTCGCCGTTAGGCATCTGTTAAACAAACAGGCATCGAACCCGAAGGTCGGCTTAACATGAAGTTGAAAGGAACATTTGACTTCACTGTAAAGCATCTGTTAAACAAACAGGCATCAAATCCGAAAGCCGGCTCAACCCGATGTTGAGAAGAACATCTGGCCTCAACGTCAGGCATCTGTTAAACAAACAGGCATCGAACCCGAAGGGCGGCTCAACCCGAAGTTGATAAGAACATTAGACCTCACTGTCAGGCATTTGTTAAAAAAACACGCATCGAATCCGAAGGCCGCCTTAACCCAAAGTTCAGAAGAACATTTGACCTCGCTGTCAGACATTTATTAAACAAACAGGCATCGAAGCCGAAAGCCGTCTCAAACATTAATTGAGAAGAACATCTGACCTCGTCGTCAAACATCTGTTAAACAAACAGGCATCGAACACGAAGGGCGGGTCACCTTGAAGTTGAGAGGAACATCTGACCTCCCCATCAGGCATTAGTTAAACAAACAGGCATCGAACCCGAAGGTCGGATCAACATGAAGTTGAGAGGAACATTTGACTTCGCTGTCAAGCATCTATTAAACAAACAGGCATCAAAATCTGAAGGCCAGCTCAACCAGAAGTTGAGAAGAACATCTGACCTCAACGTCAGGCATCTCTTAAACAAACAGGCATCGAACCCGAAGGGCGGCTCAACCCGAAGTTGATAAGAACATTAGACCTTGCCGTCAGGCATCTGTCAAAAAAACAGGCATCGAACCCGAAGGCCGCCTCAACCGGAAGTTCAGAAGAACATTTAACCTCGCCGTCAGGCATCTATTAAACAAACAGGCATTAAACCCGAAGGCCGTCTCAAACCTTAATTGAGAAGAACATTTGACCTCGCCATCAAACATCTGTTAAACGAACAGACATCGAACCCGAAGGCCGGCTCAACTTGAAGTTGAGAGGAACATCTGACCTCCCCATCAGGCATTAGTTAAACAAACAGGCATCGAACCTGAAGGCCGGCACAACACGAAGTTGAGAAGAACATGAGACCTCGCCGTCAGGCATCTCTTAAACAAACAGGCATCGAACCCGAAGGGCGGCTCAACCCGAAGTTGATAAGAATATTAGACCTCGCCGTCAGGCATCTGTTAAAGAAAGAGGATTCAAACCCGAAGGCCGCCTCACCCCGAAATTCAGAAGAACATTTGACCTCGCCGTCAGGCATCTATTAACCAAACAGGCATCGAACCCGAAGGCCGGCTCAAACCTTAATTGAGAAGAACATTTGACCTCGCCGTCAAACATCTGTTAAACAAAAAGGCATCGAACCCGAAGGTCGACTCAACATGAAGTTGAGAGGAACATTTGATTTCACTGTCAAGCATCTGTTAAACAAACAGGCATCAAATCCGAAGGTCGGCTCAACCCGAAGTTGAAAAGAACATCTGACCTCAACGTCAGGCATCTGTTAAACAAACAGGCATCGAACCCGAAGGGCGGCTCAACCCGAAGTTGATAAGAACATTGGACCTCACCATCAGGCATCTGTTAAAAAAACAGGCATCGAATCCGAAGGCCGCCTTAACCTAAAGTTCAGAAGAACATTTGACCTCGCTGTCAGGCATTTATTAAACAAACAAGCATCAAACCCGAAGGTCGTTTCTAACCTTAATTGAGAAGAACATCTGACCTCGTCGTCAAACATTTATTAAACAAACAGGCATCGAACACGAAGGGCGGGTCACCTTGAAGTTGAGAGGAACATCTGACCTCCCCATCAGGCATTAGTAAAACAAAAAAGGCATCGAACCCGAAGGTCGGATCAACATGAAGTTGAGAGGAACATCTGACCTCGCCGTCAGGCATCTGTTAAACAAACAGGCATTGAACCCGAAAGGCGGCTCAACCCGAAGTTGGTAAGAACATCTGACCTCAACGTCAGGCATCTCTTAAACAAACAGGCATCGAACCCGAAGGGCGGCTCAACTCAAAGTTGATAAGAACATTAGACCTCGCCGTCAGGCATCTGTTAAAAAAACAGGTATCGAACCCGAAGGCCACCTCAACCCGAAGTTCAGAAGAACATTTAACCTCGCAGTCAGGCATCTATTAAACAAACAGGCATCAAACCCGAAGGTCGTCTCAAACCTTAATTGAGAAGAAAATCTGACCTCGCCGTCCAACATCTGTTAAACGAACAGACATCGAACCCGAAAGCCGACTCAACTTGAAGTTGAGAGGAACATCTGACCTCCCCATCAGGCATTAGTTAAACAAACATGCATCGAACCTGAAGGCCGGCACAACACGGAGTTGAGAAGAACATCTGACCTCGCTGTCAGGCATATGTTAAACAAACAGGCATCGAATTTGATGGCCGACTTAACCCGATGTTTAGAAGAACATCTGACCTTGCTATCAGGCTTTAGTTAAACAAACAGGAATCGAACCCGAAGACCGGCTCAACCTGAAGTTGAGAAGAACATCTGACTTAGCCTCCAGGCATCTGTTAAACAAACAGGCATCAAACCCAAAGGCCGGCTCAACCCGAAGTTGAGACGAACAACTGACCTCGCTGTCAAGCATCTGTTAAACAAAAAGGTATGGAACCTGAAGGCCGGCTCAACCCGAAGTTGAGAAGAATATCTGACCTAACCGTCAGGCATTTGTTAAATAAACAGGCATCAAACCCGAAGGCCGTCTCAACCCTTAGTTGAGAAGAACATCTGACCTTGCCATCAAACATTTGTTAAACAATCAGGCATCGAACCCGAAGGCCGGCTCACCTTGAAGTTGAGAGGAACATCTGACCTCCCCATCAGACATTAGTTAAACAAACAAGCATCAAACCCGAAGGCCAGCACAACACGAAGTTGAGAAGTACATCTGACCTCGCCGTCAGGCATCTGTTAAACAAACACGCATCGAACCCGAAGGCCGACTCAACACGAAGTTGAGAGGAACATCTGACCTCGCCGTCAGGCATCTGTTAAACAAATAGGCATCCAACCCGAAGGTCGGCTCAACATGAAGTTGAGAGGAACATTTGATTTCACTATCAAGCATCTGTTAAACAAACAGGCATCAAATCCGAAGGCCGGCTCAACCCGAAGTTGAGAAGAACATCTGACCTCAACGTCAGGCATCTATAAAACAAACAGGCATCGAACCCGAAGGGCGGCTCAACCCGAAGTTGATAAGAACATTAGACCTCGCCGTCAGGCATCTGTTATAAAAACAGGAATCGAACCCGAAGGCCGCCTCAACCCGAAGTTCAGAAGAACATTTGACCTCACCGTCAGGCATTTATTAAACAAACAGGAATCGAACCTGAAGGCCGTCTCAAACCTTAAGTGAGAAGAACATATGACCTTGCCGTCAAACATCAGTTAAACAAACAGACATCGAACCCAAACGCCGGCTCAAGTTGAAGTTAAGAGGAACATCTAACCTCCCCATCAGGCATTAGTTAAACAAACAGGCATCGAACCTGAAGGCCGGCACAACACGAAGTTGAGAAGAAAATCTGACCTCACTGTCAGGCATATGTTAAACAAACAGGCATCGAATTTGATGGTCGACTCAACCAGAAGTTTAGAAGAATATCTGACCTCGCTGTCAGGCTTTAGTTAAACAAACAGGAATCGAACCCGATGACCGGCTCAACCCGAAGTTGAGAAGAACATCTGACCTAGCCGCCAGGGATCTGTTAAACAAACAGGCATCAAACCCAAAGGCCGGCTCAACCCGAAGTTGAAAAGAACATCTGACTCGCTGTCAAGCATCTGTTATACAAAAAGGTGTGGAACCCGAAGGCCGGCTCAACCCGAAGTTGAGAAGAATATCTGACCTCGCCGTCAGGAATCTATTAAATAAACAGGCATCAAACCCGAAGGCCGTCTCAACCCTTAGTTGAGAAGAACATCTGACCTCGCCGTCAAACATCTGTTAAATAATCAGGTATCAAACCCGAAAGCTGGATCACCTTGAAGTTGAGGGGAACATATGACCTCCCCATCAGGCCTTAGTTAAACAAACAGGCATCGAACCCGAAGGTCGGCACAACACGAAGTTGAGAAGAATATCTGACCTCGCCGTCAGTCATCTGTTAAACAAACAGGTATCGAACCCGAAGGCCGGCTCAACACGAAGTTGAGAGGAACATCTGACCTTGCTGTCAGGCATCTGTTAAACAAATAGGCATCAAACCCGAAGGTCGGCTCAACATGAAGTTGAGGGGAACATTTGACATCACTGTCAAGCATCTGTCAAACAAACAGGCATAAAATCCGAAGGCCGCCTCAACCCGAAGTTGAGAAGAACATCTGACCTCAATATCAGGCATCTGTTAAACAAACAGGCATCGAACCCGAAGGGCGGCTCAACCTGAAGTTGATAAGAACATTAGACCTCTTCGTCAGGCATCTGTTAAAGAAACAGGATTTGAACCCGAAGGCCGCCTCACCCCAAAATTCAGAAGAACATTTGACCTCGCCGTCAGGCATCTATTAACCAAACAGGCATCGAACCCGAAGGCCGACTCAAACCTTAATTGAGAAGAACATCTGACCTCGCCGTCAAACATCTGTTAAATAAACAGGCATCGAACCCGAAGGCCGGCTCAACTTGAAGTTGAGAGGAACATCTGACCTCCCCATCAGGCATTATTTAAACAAACAGGCATCGAACCTGAAGGCCGGCACAACACGAAGTTGAGAAGAACATCTGACCTCGCTGTCAGGCATATGTTAAACACACAGGCATCGAATTTGATGGCCGACTCAACCTGAAGTTTAGAAGAACATCTGACCTCGCTGTCAGGCTTTAGTTAAACAATCAGGAATCGAACCCGAAGACCGGCTCAACCCGAAGTTGAGAAGAAGATCTGACCTAGCCGCCAGGCATCTGTTAAACAAACAGGCATCGAACCCAAAGGCCGGCTCAAACCGAAGTTGAGAAGAACATCTGACATTGCTGTCAAGCATCTGTTAAATAAAAAGGTGTGGAACCCGAAGGCCGGCTCAACCCGAAGTTGAGAAGAATGTCTGTCGTCGCCGTCAGGAATCTATTAATAAACAGGCGTCAAACCCGAAGTCCGTCTCAACCCTTAATTGAGAAGAACATCTGACCTCGCCGTCAAACATCTGTTAAATAATCAGGTATCCAACCCGAAAGCTGGCTCACCTTGAAGTTGAGGGGAACATCTGACCTCCCCATCAGGCATTAGTTAAACAAATAGGCATCGAACCCGAAGGCCGGCACAACACGAAGTTGAGAAGAACATCTGACCTCGCCGTCAGGCATCTGTTAAACAAACAGGTATCGAACCCGAAGGCCGGCTCAACACGAAGTTGAAAGGAACATCTGACCTTGCCGTCAGGAATCTGTTAAACAAACAGGCATCGAACTCGAAGGTCGGCTAAACATGAAGTTGAGGGGAACATTTGACATCACTGTCAAGCATCTGTTAAACAAACAGACATCAAATCCGAAGGCCGCCTCAACCCGAAGTTGAGAAGAACATCTGACCTCAATGTCAGGCATCTGTTAAACAAACAGGCATTGAACCCGAAGGGCGGCTCAACCCGAAGTTGATAAGAACATTAGACCTCTTCGTCAGGCATCTGTTAAAGAAATAAGATTCGAACCCGAAGGCCGCCTCACCCCAAAATTCAGAAGAACATTTGACCTCGCCGTCAGGCATCTATTAACCAAACAGGAATCGAACCCGAAGACCGGCTCAAACCTTAATTGAGAAGAACATCTGACCTCGTCGTCAAACATCTGTTAAATAAACAGGCATCGAACCCGAAGGCCGGCTCAACTTGAAGTTGCGAGAAACATCTGACCTCCCCATCAGGCATTAGTTAAACAAACAGGCATCGAACCTGAAGGTCGGCACAACACGAAGTTGAGAAGAACATCTGACCTCACTGTCAGGCATATGTTAAACAAACAGGCATCGAATTTGATGGCCAACTCAACCCGAAGTTTAGAAGAACATCTGACCTCGCTGTCAGGCTTTAGTTAAACAAACAGGAATCGAACCCGAAGACCGGCTCAACCCGAAGTTGAGAAGAACATCTGACCTAGCCGTCAGGCATCTGTTAAACAAACAGGCATCGAACCCAAAGGTCGGCTCAACCCGAAGTTGAAAAGAACATCTGACTCGCTGTCAAGCATCTGTTATACAAAAAGGTGTGGAACCCGAAGGCCGGCTCATCCCGAAGTTGAGAAGAATATCTGACCTCCCCGTCAGGAATCTATTAAATAAACAGGCATCAAACCCGAAGGCCGTCTCAACCCTTAGTTGAGAAGAACATCTGACCTCGCCGTCAAACATCTGTTAAATAATCAGGTATCAAACCCGAAAGCTGGCTCACCTTGAAGTTGAGGGGAACATCTGACCTCCCCATCAGGCCTTAGTTAAACAAACAGGCATCGAACCCGAAGGTCGGCACAACACGAAGTTGAGAAGAACATCTGACCTCGCCGTCAGGCATCTGTTAAACAAACAGGTATCGAACCCGAAGGCCGGCTCAACACGAAGTTGAGAGGAACATCTGACCTTGCTGTCAGGCATCTGTTAAACAAATAGGCATCAAACCCGAAGGTCGGCTCAACATGAAGTTGAGGGGAACATTTGACATCACTGTCAAGCATCTGTCAAACAAACAGGCATCAAATCCGAAGGCCGCCTCAACCCGAAGTTGAGAAGAACATCTGACCTCAATATCAGGCATCTGTTAAACAAACAGGCATCGAACCCCAAGGGCGGCTCAACCCGAAGTTGATAAGAACATTAGACCTCTTCGTCAGGCATCTGTTAAAGAAACAGGATTCGAACCCGAAGGCCGCCTCACCCCAAAATTCAGAAGAACATTTGACCTCGCCGTCAGGCATCTATTAACCAAACAGGCATCGAACCCGAAGGCCGGTTTAAACCTTAATTGAGAAGAACATCTGACCTCGCCGTCAAACATCTGTTAAATAAACAGGCATCGAACCCGAAGGCCGGCTCAACTTGAAGTTGAGAGGAACATCTGACCTCTCCATCAGGCATTAGTTAAACAAACAGGCATCGAACCTGAAGGCCGGCACAACACAAAGTTGAGAAGAACATCTGACCTCGCTGTCAGGCATATGTTAAACAAACAGGCATCGAATTTGATGGCCGACTCAACCTGAAGTTTAGAAGAACATCTGACCTTGCTGTCAGGCTTTAGTTAAACAATCAGGAATCAAACCTGAAGACCGGCTCAACCCGAAGTTGAGAAGAAGATCTGACCTAGCCGCCAGGCATCTGTTAAACAAACAGGCATCGAACCCAAAGGCCGGCTCAACCCGAAGTTGAGAAGAACATCTGACATTGCTGTCAAGCATCTGTTAAACAAAAAGGTGTGGAACCCGAAGGCCGGCTCAACCCGAAGTTGAGAAGAATGTCTGTCCTCGCCGTCAGGAATCTATTAAATAAACAGGCATCAAACCCGAAGTCCGTCTCAACCCTTAGTTGAGAAGAACATCTGACCTCGCCATCAAACATCTGTTAAATAATCAGGTATCAAACCCGAAAGCTGGCTCACCTTGAAGTTGAGGGGAACATCTGACCTCCCCATCAGGCATTAGTTAAACAAATAGGCATCGAACCCGAAGGCCGGCACAACACGAAGTTGAGAAGAACATCTGACCTCGCCGTCAGGTATCTGTTAAACAAGCAGGTATCGAACCCGAAGGCCGGCTCAACACGAAGTTGAGAGGAACATCTGACCTTGCCGTCAGGAATCTGTTAAACAAATAGGCATCCAACCCGAAGGTCGGCTCAACATGAAGTTGAGAGGAACATTTGATTTCACTATCAAGCATCTGTTAAACAAACAGGCATCAAATCCGAAGGCCGCCTCAACCCGAAGTTGAGAAGAACATCTGACCTCAATGTCAGGCATCTGTTAAACAAACAGGCATCGAACCCGAAGGGCGGCTCAACCCGAAGTTGATAAGAACATTAGACCTCTTCGTCAGACATCTATTAAAGAAATAGGATTCGAACCCGAAGGCCGCCTCACCCCAAAATTCAGAAGAACATTTGACCTCGCCGTCAGGCATCTATTAACCAAACAGGAATCGAACCCGAAGACCGGCTCAAACCATAATTGAGAAGAACATCTGACCTCGTCGTCAAACATCTGTTAAATAAACAGGCATCGAACCCGAAGGCCGGCTCAACTTGAAGTTGCGAGGAACATCTGACCTCCCCATCAGGCATTAGTTAAACAAACAGGCATCGAACCTGAAGGCCGGCACAACACGAAGTTGAGAAGAACATCTGACCTCACTGTCAGGCATATGTTAAACAAACAGGCATCGAATTTGATGGCCGACTCAACCCGAAGTTTAGAAGAACATCTGACCTCGCTGTCAGGCTTTAGTTAAACAAACAGGAGTCGAACCCGAAGACCGGCTCAACCCGAAGTTGAGAAGAACATCTGACCTAGCCGTCAGGCATCTGTTAAACAAACAGGCATCGAACCCAAAGGCCGGCTCCCGAAGTTGAAAAGAACATCTGACTCGCTGTCAAGCATCTGTTATACAAAAAGGTGTGGAACCCGAAGGCCGACTCATCCCAAAGTTGAGAAGAATATCTGACCTCCCCGTCAGGAATCTATTAAATAAACAGGCATCAAACCCGAAGGCCGTCTCAACCCTTAGTTGAGAAGAACATCTGACCTCGCCGTCAAACATCTGTTAAATAATCAGGTATCAAACCCGAAAGCTGGCTCACCTTGAAGTTGAGGGGAACATCTGACCTCCCCATCAGGCCTTAGTTAAACAAACAGGCATCGAACCCGAAGGTCGGCACAACACGAAGTTGAGAAGAACATCTGACCTCGCCGTCAGGCATCTGTTAAACAAACAGGTATCGAACCCGAAGGCCGGCTCAACACCAAGTTGAGAGGAACATCTGACCTTGCCGTCAGGCATCTGTTAAACAAACAGGCATCAAACCCGAAGGTCGGCTCAACATGAAGTTGAGGGGAACATTTGACATCACTGTCAAGCATCTGTCAAACAAACATGCATCAAATCCGAAGGCCGCCTCAACCCGAAGTTGAGAAGAACATCTGACCTCAATATCAGGCATCTGTTAAACAAACAGGCATCGAACCCGAAGGGCGGCTTAACCCAAAGTTGATAAGAACATTAGACCTTTTCGTCAGGCATCTGTTACAGAAACAGGATTCGAACCCGAAGGCCGCCTCACCTAAAAATTCAGAAGAACATTTGACCTCGCCGTCAGGCATCTATTAACTAAACAGGCATCAAACCCGAAGGCCGGCTCAAACCTTAATTGAGAAGAACATCTGACCTCGCAGTCAAACATCTGTTAAATAAACAGGCATCGAACCCAAAGGCCGGCTCAACTTGAAGTTGAGAGGAACATCTGACCTCCCCATCAGGCATTAGTTAAACAAACAGGCATCGAACCTGAAGGTCGGCACAACACGAAGTTGAGAAGAACATCTGACCTCGCTGTCAGGCATATATTAAACAAACAGGCATCGAATTTTATGGCCGACTCAACCTGAAGTTTAGAAGAACATCTGACCTCGCTGTCAGGCTTTAGTTAAACAATCAGGAATCGAACCCGAAGACCGACTCAACCCGAAGTTGAGAAGAAGATCTGACCTAGCCGCCAGGCATCTGTTAAACAAACAGGCATCGAACCCAAAGGCCGGCACAACCCGAAGTTGAGAAGAACATCTGACCTTGCTGTCAAGCATCTGTTAAACAAAAAGGTGTGGAACCCGAAGGCCGGCTCAACCCGAAGTTGAGAAGAATGTCTGTCCTCCCCGTCAGGAATCTATTAAATAAACAGGCATCAAACCCGAAGGCCGTCTCAACCCTTAGTTGAGAAGAACATCTGACCTCGCCGTTAAACATCTGTTAAATAATCAGGTATCAAACCCGAAAGCTGGCTCACCTTGAAGTTGAGGGGAACATCTGACCTCCCCATCAGGCATTAGTTAAACAAACAGGCATCGAACCCGAAGGCCGACACAACACGAAGTTGAGAAGAACATCTGACCTCGCCGACAGGCATCTGTTAAACAAACAGGTATCGAACCCGAAGGCCGGCTCAACACGAAGTTGAGAGGAACATCTGACCTTGCCGTCAGGCATCTGTTAAACAAACAGGCATCAAATCCGAAGGCCGCCTCAACCCGAAGTTGAGAAGAACATCTGACCTCAATGTCAGGCATCTGTTAAACAAACAGGCATCGAACCCGAAGGGCGGCTCAACCCGAAGTTGATAAGAACATTAGACCTCTTCGTCAGGCATCTGTTAAAGAAACAGGATTCGAACCCGAAGGCCGCCTCACCCCAAAATTCAGAAGAACATTTGACCTCGCCGTCAGGCATCTATTAACCAAACAGGCATCGAACCCGAAGGCCGGCTCAAACCTTAATTGAGAAGAACATCTGACCTCGCCGTCAAACATCTGTTAAATAAACAGGCATCGAACCCGAAGGCCGGCTCAACTTGAAGTTGAGAGGAACATCTGACCTCCCCATTAGGCATTAGTTAAACAAACAGGCATCGAACCTGAAGGCCGGCACAACACGAAGTTGAGAAGAACATCTAACCTCGCTGTCAGGCATATGTTAAACAAACAGGCATCGAATTTGATGGCCGACTCAACCTGAAGTTTAGAAGAACATCTGACCTCGCTGTCAGGCTTTAGTTAAACAGTCAGGAATCGAACCCGAAGACCGGCTCAACCCGAAGTTGAGAAGAAGATCTGACCTAGCCGCCAGGCATCTGTTAAACAAACAGGCATCAAACCCAAAGGCCGGCTCAACCCGAAGTTGAGAAGAACATCTGACATTGCTGTCAAGCATCTGTTAAACAAAAAGGTGTGGAACCCGAAGGCCGGCTCAACCCGAAGTTGAGAAGAATGTCTGTCCTCGCCGTCAGGAATCTATTAAATAAACAGGCATCAAACCCGAAGGCCGTCTCAACCCTTAGTTGAGAAGAACATTTGACCTCGCCGTCAAACATCTGTTAAATAATCAGGTATCAAACCCGAAAGATGGCTCACCTTGAAGTTGAGGGGAACATCTGACCTCCCCATCAAGCATTAGTTAAACAAACAGGCATCGAACCCGAAGGCCGGCACAACACGAAGTTGAGAAGAACATCTGACCTCGCTGTCAGGCATCTGTTAAACAAACTGGTATCGAACCCGAAGGCCGTCTCAACACGAATTTGAGAGGAACATCTGACCTTGCCGTCCGGCATCTGTTAAACAAACAGGCATCGAACTCGAAGGTCGGCTAAACATGAAGTTGAGGGGAACATTTGACATCACTGTCAAGCATCTGTTAAACAAACAGGCATCAAATCCGAAGGTCGCCTCAGCCCGAAGTTGAGAAGAACATCTGACCTCAATGTCAGGCATCTGTTAAATAAACAGGCATCGAACCTGAAGGGCGGCTCAACCCGAAGTTGATAAGAACATTAGACCTCTTCGTCAGGCATCTGTTAAAGAAACAGGATTCGAACCCGAAGGCCACCTCACCCCAAAATTCAGAAGAACATTTGACCTCGCCGTCAGGCATCTATTAACCAAACAGGCATCGAACCCGAAGGCCGGCTCAAACCTTAATTGAGAAGAACATCTGACCTCGCCGTCAAACATCTGTTAAATAAACAGGCATCGAACCCGAAGGCCGGCTCAACTTGAAGTTGAGAGGAACATCTGACCTCCCCATTAGGCATTAGTTAAACAAACAGGCATCGAACCTGAAGGCCGGCACAACACGAAGTTGAGAAGAACATCTAACCTCGCTGTCAGGCATATGTTAAACAAACAGGCATCGAATTTGATGGCCGACTCAACCTGAAGTTTAGAAGAACATCTGACCTCGCTGTCAGGCTTTAGTTAAACAATCAGGAATCGAACCCGAAGACCGGCTCAACCCGAAGTTGAGAAGAAGATCTGACCTAGCCGCCAGGCATCTGTTAAACAAACAGGCATCAAACCCAAAGGCCGGCTCAACCCGAAGTTGAGAAGAACATCTGACATTGCTGTCAAGCATCTGTTAAACAAAAAGGTGTGGAACCCGAAGGCCGGCTCAACCCGAAGTTGAGAAGAATGTCTGTCCTCGCCGTCAGGAATCTATTAAATAAACAGGCATCAAACCCGAAGGCCGTCTCAACCCTTAGTTGAGAAGAACATTTGACCTCGCCGTCAAACATCTGTTAAATAATCAGGTATCAAACCCGAAAGATGGCTCACCTTGAAGTTGAGGGGAACATCTGACCTCCCCATCAAGCATTAGTTAAACAAACAGGCATCGAACCCGAAGGCCGGCACAACACGAAGTTGAGAAGAACATCTGACCTCGCTGTCAGGCATCTGTTAAACAAACTGGTATCGAACCCGAAGGCCGTCTCAACACGAATTTGAGAGGAACATCTGACCTTGCCGTCCGGCATCTGTTAAACAAACAGGCATCGAACTCGAAGGTCGGCTAAACATGAAGTTGAGGGGAACATTTGACATCACTGTCAAGCATCTGTTAAACAAACAGGCATCAAATCCGAAGGTCGCCTCAGCCCGAAGTTGAGAAGAACATCTGACCTCAATGTCAGGCATCTGTTAAATAAACAGGCATCGAACCTGAAGGGCGGCTCAACCCGAAGTTGATAAGAACATTAGACCTCTTCGTCAGGCATCTGTTAAAGAAACAGGATTCGATCCCGAAGGCCGCCTCACCCCAAAATTCAGAAGAACATTTGACCTCGCCGTCAGGCATCTATTAACCAAACAGGAATCGAACCCGAAGACTGGCTCAAACCTTAATTGAGAAGAACATCTGACCTCGTCGTTAAACATCTGTTAAATAAACAGGCATCGAACCCGAAGGCCGGCTCAACTTGAAGTTGAGAGGAACATCTGACCTCCCCATCAGGCATTAGTTAAACAAACAGGCATCGAACCTGAAGGCCGGCACAACACGAAGTTGAGAAGAACATCTGACCTCACTGTCAGGCATATGTTAAACAAACAGGCATCGAATTTGATGGCCGACTCAACCCGAAGTTTAGAAGAACATCTGACCTCGCTGTCAGGCTTTAGTTAAACAAACAGGAATCGAACCCGAAGACCGGCTCAACCCGAAGTTGAGAAGAACATCTGACCTAGCCGCCAGGCATCTGTTAAACAAACAGGCATCGAACCCAAAGGCCGGCTCAACCCGAAGTTGAAAAGAACATATGACTCGCTGTCAAGCATCTGTTATACAAAAAGGTGTGGAACCCGAAGGCCGGCTCAACCCGAAGTTGAGAAGAATATCTGACCTCGCCGTCAGGAATCTATTAAATAAACAGGTATCAAACCCAAAGGCCGTCTCAACCCTTAGTTGAGAAGAACATCTGACCTCGCCGTCAAACATATGTTAAATAATCAGGTATCAAACCCGAAAGCTGGCTCACCTTGAAGTTGAGGGGAACATCTGACCTCCCCATCAGGCCTTAGTTAAACAAACAGGCATCGAACCCGAAGGTCGGCACAACACGAAGTTGAGAAGAACATCTGACCTCGCCGTCAGGCATCTGTTAAACAAACAGGTATCGAACCCGAAGGCCGGCTCAACACGAAGTTGAGAGGAACATCTGACCTTGCCGTCAGGCATCTGTTAAACAAACAGGCATCGAACTCGAAGGTCGGCTAAACATGAAGTTGAGGGGAACATTTGACATCACTGTTAAGCATCTGTTAAACAAACAGGCATCAAATCCGAAGGCTGCCTCAACCCGAAGTTGAGAAGAACATCTGACCTCAATGTTAGGCATCTGTTAAACAAACAGGCATCGAACCCGAAGGGCGGCTCAACCCGAAGTTGATAAGAACATTAGACCTCTTCGTCAGGCATCTGTTAAAGAAACAGGATTCGAACCCGAAGGTCGCCTCACCCCAAAATTCAGAAGAACATTTGACCTCGCCGTCAGGCATCTATTAAACGAACAGGAATCGAACCCGAAGACCGGCTCAAACCTTAATTGAGAAGAACATCTGACCTCGTCGTCAAACATCTGTTAAATAAACAGGCATCGAACCCGAAGGCCGGCTCAACTTGAAGTTGAGAGGAACATCTGACCTCCCCATCAGGCATTAGTTAAACAAACAGGCATCGAACCTGAAGGCCGGCACAACACGAAGTTGAGAAGAACATCTGACCTCACTGTCAGGCATATGTTAAACAAACAGGCATCGAATTTGATGGCCGACTCAACCCGAAGTTTAGGAGAACATCTGACCTCGCTGTCAGGCTTTAGTTAAACAAAGAGGAATCGAACCCGAAGACCGGCTCAACCCGAAGTTGAGAAGAACATCTGACCTAGCCGCCAGGCATCTGTTAAACAAACAGGCATCGAACCCAAAGGCCGGCTCAACCCGAGGTTGAAAAGAACATCTGACTCGCTGTCAAGCATCTGTTATACAAAAAGGTGTGGAACCCGAAGGCCGGCTCAACCCGAAGTTGAGAAGAATATCTGACCTCGCCATCAGGAATCTATTAAATAAACAGGCATCAAACCCGAAGGTCGTCTCAACCCTTAGTTGAGAAGAACAACTGACCTCGCCGTCAAACATCTGTTAAATAATCAGGTATCAAACCCGAAAGCTGGATCACCTTGAAGTTGAGGGGAACATCTGACCCCCCCATCAGGCCTTAGTTAAACAAACAGGCATCGAACCCGAAGGTCGGCACAACACGAAGTTGAGAAGAACATCTGACCTCGCCGTCAGGCATCTGTTAAACAAACAGGTATCGAACCCGAAGGCCGGCTCAACACGAAGTTGATAAGAACATTAGACCTCTTCGTCAGGCATCTGTTAAAGAAACAGGATTCAACAGAAGTTGAGAGGAACATCTGACCTTGCCGTCAGGTATCTGTTAAACAAACAGGCATCAAACCCGAAGGTCGGCTCAACATGAAGTTGAGGGGAACATTTGACATCACTGTCAAGCATCTGTCAAACAAACAAGCATCAAATCCGAAGGCCGCCTCAACCCGAAGTTGAGAAGAACATCTGACCTCAACATCAGGCATCTGTTAAACAAACAGGCATCGAACCCGAAGGGCGGCTCAACCCGAAGTTGATAAGAACATTAGACCTCTTCGTCAGGCATCTGTTAAAGAAACAGGATTCGAACCCGAAGGCCGCCTCACCGCAAAATTAAGAAGAACATTTGACCTCGCCATCAGGCATCTATTAACCAAACAAGCATCGAACCCGAAGGTCGGCTCAAACCTTAATTGAGAAGAACATCTGACCTCGCCGTCAAACATCTGTTAAAAAAACAGGCATTGAACCCGAAGGCCGGCTCAACTTGAAGTTGAGAGGAACATCTGACCTCCCCATCAGGCATTAGTTAAACAAACAGGCATCGAATCTGAAGGCCGGCACAACACGAAGTTGAGAAGAACATCTGACCTTGCTGTCAGGCATATGTTAAACAAACAGGCATCGAATTTGATGGCCGACTCAACCTGAAGTTTAGAGGAACATCTGACCTCGCTGCCAGGCTTTAGTTAAACAATCAGGAATTGAACCCGAAGACCGGCTCAACCCGAAGTTGAGAAGAAGATCTGACCTAGCCGCCAGGCATCTGTTAAACAAACAGGCATCGAACCCAAAGGCCGGCTCAACCCGAAGTTGAGAAGAACATCTGACCTTGCTGTCAAGCATCTGTTAAACAAAAAGGTGTGGAACCCGAAGGCCGGCTCAACCCGAAGTTGAGAAGAATGTTTGTCCTCGCCGTAAGGAATCTATTAAATAAATAGGCATCAAACCCGAAGGCCGTCTCAACCCTTAGTTGAGAAGAACATTTGACCTCGCCGTCAAACATCTGTTAAATAATCAGGTATCAAACCCGAAAGCTGGCTCACCTTGAAGTTGAGGGGAACATCTGACCTCCCCATCAAGCATTAGTTAAACAAACAGGCATCGAACCCGAAGGCCGGCACAACACGAAGTTGAGAAGAACATCTGACCTCGCTGTCAGGCATCTGTTAAACAAACAGGTATCGAACCCGAAGGCCGGCTCAACACGAATTTGAGAGGAACATCTGACCTTGCCGTCAGGCATCTGTTAAACAAACAGGCATCGAACTCGAAGGTCGGCTAAACATGAAGTTGAGGGGAACATTTGACATCACTGTCAAGCATCTGTAAAACAAACAGGCATCAAATCCGAAGGCCGCCTCAACCCGAAGTTGAGAAGAACATCTGACCTCAATGTCAGGCATCTGTTAAACAAACAGGCATCGAACCCGAAGGGCGGCTCAACCCGAAGTTGATAAGAACATTAGACCTCTTCGTCAGGCATCTGTTAAAGAAACAGGATTCGAACCCGAAGGCCGCCTCACCCCAAAATTCAGAAGAACATTTGACCTCGCCGTCAGGCATCTATTAACCAAACAGGAATCGAACCCGAAGACCGGCTCAAACCTTAATTGAGAAGAACATCTGACCTCGTCGTCAAACATTTGTTAAATAAACAGGCATCGAACCCGAAGGCCGGCTCAACTTGAAGTTGAGAGGAACATCTGACCTCCCCATCAGGCATTAGTTAAACAAACAGGCATCGAACCTGAAGGCCGGCACAACACGAAGTTGAGAAGAACATCTGACCTCACTGTCAGGCATATGTTAAACAAACAGGCATCGAATTTGATGGCCGACTCAACCCGAAGTTTAGAAGAACATCTGACCTCGCTGTCAGGCTTTAGTTAAACAAACAGGAATCGAACCCGAAGACCGGCTCAACCCGAAGTTGAGAAGAACATCTGACCTAGCCGCCAGGCATCTGTTAAACAAACAGGCATCGAACCCAAAGGCCGGCTCAACCCGAAGTTGAAAAGAACATCTGACTCGCTGTCAAGCATCTGTTATACAAAAAGGTGTGGAACCCGAAGGCCGGCTCAACCCGAAGTTGAGAAGAATGTTTGTCCTCGCCGTCAGGAATCTATTAAATAAACAGGCATCAAACCCGAAGGCCGTCTCAACCCTTAATTGAGAAGAACATCTGACCTCGCCGTTAAACATATGTTAAATAATCAGGTATCAAACCCGAAAGCTGGCTCATCTTGAAGTTGAGGGGAACATCTGACCTCCCCATCAGGCCTTAGTTAAACAAACAGGCATCGAACCCGAAGGTCGGCACAACACGAAGTTGAGAAGACCATCTGACCTCGCCGTCAGGCATCTGTTAAACAAACAGGTATCGAACCCCAAGGCCGGCTCAACACGAAGTTGAGAGGAACATCTGACCTTGTCGTCAGGCATCTGTTAAACAAACAGGCATCGAACTCGAAGGTCGGCTAAACATGAAGTTGAGGGGAACATTTGACATCACTGTTAAGCATATGTTAAACAAACAGGCATCAAATCCGAAGGCTGCCTCAACCCGAAGTTGAGAAGAACATCTGACCTCAATGTCAGGCATCTGTTAAACAAACAGGCATCGAACCCGAAGGGCGGCTCAACCCGAAGTTGATAAGAACATTAGACCTCTTCGTCAGGCATCTGTTAAAGAAACAGGATTCGAACCCGAAGGCCGCCTCACCCCAAAATTCAGAAGAACATTTGACCTCGCCGTCAGGCATCTATTAAACGAACAGGAATCGAACCCGAAGACCGGCTCAAACCTTAATTGAGTAGAACATCTGACCTCGTCGTCAAACATCTGTTAAATAAACAGGCATCGAACCCGAAGGCCGGCTCAACTTGAAGTTGAGAGGAACATCTGACCTCCCCATCAGGCATTAGTTAAACAAACAGGCATCGAACCTGAAGGCCGGCACAACACGAAGTTGAGAAGAACATCTGACCTCACTGTCAGGCATATGTTAAACAAACAGGCATCGAATTTGATGGCCGACTCAACCCGAAGTTTAGGAGAACATCTGACCTCGTTGTCAGGCTTTAGTTAAACAAAGAGGAATCGAACCCGAAGACCGGCTCAACCCGAAGTTGAGAAGAACATCTGACCTAGCCGCCAGGCATCTGTTAAACAAACAGGCATCGAACCCAAAGGCCGGCTCAACCCGAAGTTGAAAAGAACATCTGACTCGCTGTCAAGCATCTGTTATACAAAAAGGTGTGGAACCCGAAGGCCGGCTCAACCCGAAGTTGAGAAGAATATCTGACCTCGCCGTCAGGAATCTATTAAATAAACAGACATCAAACCCGAAGGCCGTCTCAACCCTTAGTTGAGAAGAACATCTGACCTCGCCGTCAAACATCTGTTAAATAATCAGGTATCAAACCCGAAAGCTGGCTCACCTTGAAGTTGAGGGGAACATCTGACCTCCCCATCAGGCCTTTGTTAAACAAACAGGCATCGAACCCGAAGGTCGGCACAACACGAAGTTGAGAAGAACATCTGACCTCGCCGTCAGACATCTGTTAAACAAACAGGTATCGAACCCGAAGGCCGGCTCAACACGAAGTTGATAAGAACATTAGACCTCTTCGTCAGGCATCTGTTAAAGAAACAGGATTCAACAGAAGTTGAGAGGAACATCTGACCTTGCCGTCAGGCATCTGTTAAACAAACAGGCATCAAACCCGAAGGTCGGCTCAACATGAAGTTGAGGGGAACATTTGACATCACTGTCAAGCATCTGTCAAACAAACAAGCATCAAATCCGAAGGCCGCCTCAACCCGAAGTTGAGAAGAACATCTGACCTCAACATCAGGCATCTGTTAAACAAACAGGCATCGAACCCGAAGGGCGGCTCAACCCGAAGTTGATAAGAACATTAGACCTCTTCGTCAGGCATCTGTTAAAGAAACAGGATTCGAACCCGAAGGCCGCCTCACCGCAAAATTAAGAAGAACATTTGACCTCGCCGTCAGGCACCTATTAACCAAACAAGCATCGAACCCGAAGGTCGGCTCAAACCTTAATTGAGAAGAACATCTGACCTCGCCGTCAAACATCTGTTAAATAAACAGGCATCGAACCCGAAGGCCGGCTCAACTTGAAGTTGAGAGGAACATCTGACCTCCCCATCAGGCATTAGTTAAACAAACAGGCATCGAACCTGAAGGCCGGTACAACACGAAGTTGAGAAGAACATCTGACCTCGCTGTCAGGCATATGTTAAACAAACAGGCATTGAATTTGATGGCCGACTCAACCTGAAGTTTAGAGGAACATCTGACCTCGCTGTCAGGCTTTAGTTAAACAATCAGGAATCGAACCCGAAGACCGGCTCAACCCGAAGTTGAGAAGAAGATCTGACCTAGCCGCCAGGCATCTGTTAAACAAACAGGCATCGAACCCAAAGGCCGGCTCAACCCGAAGTTGAGAAGAACATCTGACCTTGCTGTCAAGCATCTGTTAAACAAAAAGGTGTGGAACCCGAAGGCCGGCTCAACCCGAAGTTGAGAAGAATGTTTGTCCTCGCCGTCAGGAATCTATTAAATAAACAGGCATCAAACCCGAAAACCGTCTCAACCCTTAGTTGAGAAGAACATCTGACCTCGCTGTCAAACATCTGTTAAATAATCAGGTATCAAACCCGAAAGCTGGCTCACCTTGAAGTTGAGGGGAACATCTGACCTCCCCATCAAGCATTAGTTAAACAAACAGGCATCGAACCCGAAGGCCGGCACAACACGAAGTTGAGAAGAACATCTGACCTCGCCGTCAGGCATCTGTTAAACAAACAGGTATCGAACCCGAAGGCCGGCTCAACACGAATTTGAGAGGAACATCTGACCTTGCCGTCAGGCATCTGTTAAACAAACAGGCATCGAACTCGAAGGTCGGCTAAACATGAAGTTGAGGGGAACATTTGACATCACTGTCAAGCATCTGTTAAACAAACAGGCATCAAATCCGAAGGCCGCCTCAACCCGAAGTTGAGAAGAACATCTGACCTCGATGTCAGGCATCTGTTAAACAAACAGGCATCGAACCCGAAGGGCGGCTCAACCCGAAGTTGATAAGAACATTAGACCTCTTCGCCAGGCATCTGTTAAAGAAACAGGATTCGAACCCGAAGGCCGCCTCATCCCAAAATTCAGAAGAACATTTGACCTCGCCGTCAGGCATCTATTAACCAAACAGGAATCGAACCCGAAGACCGTCTCAAACCTTAATTGAGAAGAACATCTGACCTCGTCGTCAAACATCTGTTAAATAAACAGGCATCGAACCCGAAGGTCGGCTCAACTTGAAGTTGAGAGGAACATCTGACCTCCCCATCAGGCATTAGTTAAACAAACAGGCATCGAACCTGAAGGCCGGCACAACACGAAGTTGAGAAGAACATCTGACCTCACTGTCAGGCATATGTTAAACAAACAGGCATCGAATTTGATGGCCGACTCAACCCGAAGTTTAGAAGAACATCTGACCTCGCTGTCAGGCTTTAGTTAAACAAACAGGAATCGAACCCGAAGACCGGCTCAACCCGAAGTTGAGAAGAACATCTGAACTAGCCGCCAGGCATCTGTTAAACAAACAGGCATCGAACCCAAAGGCCGGCTCAACCCGAAGTTGAAAAGAACATCTGACTCGCTGTCAAGCATCTGTTATACAAACAGGTGTGGAACCCGAAGGCCGGCTCAAACCGAAGTTGAAAAGAATATCTGACCTCGCCGTCAGGAATCTATTAAATAAACAGGTATCAAACTCGAAGGCCGTCTCAACCCTTAGCTGAGAAGAACATTGACCTCGCCGTCAAACATATGTTAAATAATCAGGTATCAAACCCGAAAGCTGGCTCACCTTGAAGTTGAGGGGAACATCTGACCTCCCCATCAGGCCTTAGTTAAACAAACAGGCATGGAACCCGAAGGTCGGCACAACACGAAGTTGAGAAGAACATCTAACCTCGCCGTCAGGCATCTGTTAAACAAACAGGTATCGAACCCGAAGGCCGGCTCAACACGAAGTTGAGAGGAACATCTGACCTTGCCGTCAGGCATCTGTTAAACAAACAGGCATCAAACCCGAAGGTCGGCTCAACATGAAGTTGAGGGGAATATTTGACATCACTATCAAGCATCTGTCAAACAAACGGGCATCAAATCCGAAGGCCGCCTCAACCTGAAGTTGAGAAGAACATCTGACCTTAATATCAGGCATCTGTTAAACAAACAGGCATCGAACCCGAAGGGCGGCTCAACCCGAAGTTGATAAGAACATTAGACCTCTTCGTCAGGCATCTGTTAAAGAAACAGGATTCGAACCCGATGGCCGCCTCACCCCAAAATTCAGAAGCACATTTGACCTCGCCGTCAGGCATCTATTAACCAAACAGGCATCGAACCCGAAGGCCGGCTCAAACCTTAATTGAGAAGAACATCTGACCTCGCCGTCAAACATATTTTAAATAAACAGGCATCGAACCCGAAGGCCGGCTCAACTTGAAGTTGAGAGGAACATCTGACCTCCCCATCAGGCATTAGTTAAACAAACAGGCATCGAACCTGAAGGCCGGCACAACACAAAGTTGAGAAGAACATCTGACCTCGCTGTCAGGCATATGTTAAACAAACAGACATCGAATTTGATGGCCGACTCAACCTGAAGTTTAGAAGAACATCTGACCTCACTGTCAGGCTTTAGTTAAACAATCAGGAATCGAACCCGAAGACCGGCTCAACCCGAAGTTGAGAAGAAGATCTAACCTAGCCGCCAGGCATTTGTTAAACAAACAGGCATCGAACCCAAAGGCCGGCTCAACCCGAAGTTGAGAAGAACATCTGACCTTGCTGTCAAGCATCTGTTAAACAAAAAGGTGTGGAACCCGAAGGCCGGCTCAACCCAAAGTTGAGAAGAATGTCTGTCCTCGCCGTCAGGAATCTATTAAATAAACAGGCATCAAACCCGAAGGCCGTCTCAACCCTTAGTTAAGAAGAACATCTGACCTCGCCGTCAAACATCTGTTAAATAATCAGGTATCAAACCCGAAAGCTGGCTCACCTTGAAGTTGAGGGGAACATCTGACCTCCCCATCAGGCATTAGTTAAACAAACAGGCATCGAACCCGAAGGCCGGCACAACACGAAGTTGAGAAGAACATCTGACCTCGCCGTCAAGCATCTGCTAAACAAACAGGTATCGAACCCGAAGGCCGGCTCAACACGAAGTTGAGAGGAACATCTGACCTTGCCGTCAGGCATCTGTTAAACAAACAGGCATCGAACCCGAAGGTCGGCTAAACATGAAGTTGAGGGGAACATTTGACATCACTGTCAAGCATCTGTCAAACAAACAGGCATCAAATCCGAAGGCCGCCTCAACCCGAAGTTGAGAAGAACATCTGACCTCAATATCAGGCATCTGTTAAACAAACAGGCATCGAACCCGAAGGGCGGCTCAACCCGAAGTTGATAAGAACATTAGACCTCTTCGTCAGGCATCTGTTAAAGAAACAGGATTCGAACCCGAAGGCCGCCTCACCACAAAATTCAGAAGAACATTTGACCTCGCCGCCAGGCATCTATTAACCAAACAGGCATCAAACCCGAAGACCGGCTCAAACCTTAATTGAGAAGAACATCTGACCTCGTTGTCAAACATCTGTTAAATAAACAGGCATCGAACCCGAAGGCCGGCTCAACTTGAATTTGAGAGGAACATCTGACCTCCCCATCAGGCATTAGTTAAACAAACAGGCATCGAACCTGAAGGCCGGCATAACACGAAGTTGAGACGAACATCTGACCTCGCTGTCAGGCATATGTTAAACAAACAGGCATCGAATTTGATGGCCGACTCAACCCGAAGTTGAGAAGAACATCTGAACTAGCCGTCAGGCATCTGTTAAACAAACAGGCATCGAACCCAAAGGCCGGCTCAACCCGAAGTTGAGAAGAACATCTGACCTCGCTGTCAAGCATCTGTTAAATAAAAAGGTCTGGAACCCGAAGGCCGGCTCAACCCGAAGTTGAGAAGAATATCAGACCTCGCAGTCAGGCATCTGTTAAATAAAAAGGCATCAAACCCAAAGGTCGTCTCAACCCTTAGTTGAGAAGAACATCTGACCTCGTCGTCAAACTTCTGTTAAACAATCAGGTATCGAACCCGAAGGCCGACTCACCTTGAAGTTAAGAGGAACATCTGACCTCCCTATCAGGCATTAGTTAAACAAACATGCATCGAACCCGAAGGCCGGCACAACACGAAGTTGAGAAGAACATCTGACCTCGCCGTCAGGCATCTGTTAAACAAATAGGCATCGAACCCGAAGGCCGACTCAACACGAAGTTGAGAGCAACATCTGATCTCGCCGTCAGGCATCTGTTAAACAAACAGGCATCGAACCCGAAGGTCGGCTCAACCCGAAGTTGAGAAGAACATTTGACTTCACTGTCAAGCATCTGTTAAACAAATAGGTATCGAATCCGAAGGCCGGCTCAACACGAAGTTGAGAGGAACATCTGACCTCCTTATCAGGCATCTGGTAAACAAACAGGCATCGAACCCAAAGGGCGGCTCAACCCGAAGTTGATAATAACATTAGACATCGCCGTCAGGCATCTGTTAAACAAACAGGCATCGAACCCGTAGGTCGGCTCAACATGAAGTTGAGAAGAACATTTGACTTCACTGCCAAGCATCTGTTAAACAAACAAGCATCAAATACGAAGGCCAGCTCAACCCGAAGTTGAGAAGAACATCTGACCTCACCGTCAGGCATCTGTTAAACAAACAGGCATCGAACCCGAAGGGCGGCTCAACCCGAAGTTGATAAGAACATTAGACCTTGCTGTCAAGCATCTCTTAAACAAACAGGCATCGAACCCGAAGGCTGGCTCAACACAAAGTTGAGAGGAACATCTGACCTCACCGTCAAGAATTTGTTAAATAAACAGGCATCGAACCCGAGGGTCGGATCAACATGAAGTTGAGAGGAACATTTGACTTCACTATCAAGTATCTGTTAAACAAACAGGCATCAAATCCGAAGGCCGGCTCAACCCAAAGTTGAGAAGAACATCTGACCTCACCGTCAGGCATCTGTTAAAAAAACAGGCATCGAACCCGAAGGGCGGTTTAACCCGATGTTGATAAGAAAATTAGACCTCGCTGTCCGGTATCTCTTAAACAAATAGGCATCGAACTCGAAGGTCGGCTCAACACGAAGTTGAGAGGAACATCTGACCTCGCCGTCAAGCATCTCTTAAACAAACAGGCATCGAACCTGAAGGTCGGCTCAACATGAAGTTGAGAGGAACATTTGACTTCACTGTCAAGCATCTGTTAAACAAACAGGCATCAAATCCGAAGGCCGGCTCAACCCGAAGTCGAGAAGAACATCTGACCTCTCCGTCAGGCATCTGTTAAACAAACAAGCATCGAACCCGAAGGGCAGCTCAAGTTGAAATTGATAAGAACATTAGACCTCTCTGCCAGGCATCTGTTAAACAAACAGGCATCGAACCCGAAGGCCGGCTCAACCCGAAGTTGAGAAGAACATCTGACCTCGCCATTAGGCATCTGTTAAACACACAGGCATCGAACCCGTAGGTCGGCTCAACACGAAGTTGAGAGGAACATCTGACCTCGCCGTCAGGCTTCTGTTAAACAAACAGGCATCGAACATGAAGTTGAGATGAACATTTGACTTCACTATCAAGCATCTGTTAAACAAACAGGCATCAAATCCGAAGGCCAGCTCAACCCGAAGTTGAGAAGAACATCTGACCTCACCATCAGGCATCTGTTAAACAAACAGGCATCGAACCCGAAGGGAGGCTTAACCCGAAGTTGATAAGAACATTAGACCTCGCCGCCAGGTATCTGTTAAACAAACAGGCATCGAACCCAAAGGCCGACCCAACACGAAGTTGAGAGGAACATCTGACCTCGCCGTAAGGTATCTGTTAAACAAATAAGCATCGAACCTGAATGTCGACTCAACATGAAGTTGAGAGGAACATTTGACTTCATTGTCAAGCATCTACTAAACAAATAGGAATCAAATCCGAAGGCAGGCTCAACCCGAAGTTGAGAAGAAAATCTGACCTCACCGTTAGGCATCTTTTAAACAAACAGGCATCGAACCCGAAGGGCGGCTCAACGCGAAGTTGATAAGAACATTAGACCTCTCTGCTAGGCATCTGTTAAACAAAAAGGCATTGAACCCGAAGATCGGCTCAACCCGAAGTTGAGATGAACATATGACCTCGCCATCAAACATCTGTTAAACAAACAGGCATCGAACCCGAAGGCCGGCTCAACTTGAAGTTGAGAGTAACATCTGACCTCCCCATCAGGCATTAGTTAAACAAATAGGCATCGAAGCCGAAGGCCGGCATAACACGAAGTTGAGAAGAACATCTGACCTTGCTGTCAGGCATATGTTAAACAAACTGGCATCGAATTTGATGGCTGACTCAACCCAAAGTTGAGAAGAACATCCGACCTCGCTGCCAGGCATTAGTTAAACAAACAGGAATCCAACCCGAAGGCCGACTCAACCCGAAGTTGAGAAGAACATTTGACATAGCCGCCAGGCATCTGTTAAACAAACAGGCATCAAACCCAAAGGTCGGCTCAACCCGAAGTTTAGAAGAACATCTGACCTCACCGTTAGTCATCTGTTAAACAAACATGCATCGAACCGGAAGGGCGGCTCAACCCGGAGTTGATAAGAACATTAGACCTCTCTGCTAGGCAACTGTTAAACAAACAGGCATCGAACCCGAAGGCCAGTTCAACCCGAAGTTGAGAAGAACATTTGACCTCGCCGTCAGGCATCTGTTAAACAAACAGGCATCGAACCTGAAGGTTGTCTCAATCCTTAATTGAGAAGAACATCTGACCTCACCGTTAAACATCTGTTAAACAAACAGGCATCAAATCCGAAGGCCGGCTCAACTTGAAGTTGAGAGGAACATATGACCTCCCCATCAGACATTAGTTAAACAAACAGGCATCGAACCTGAAGGACGGCACAACACGAAGTTGAGAAGAACATCTGACCTCGCTGTCAGGCATATGTTAAACAAACAGGCATCGAATTTGATGGTCGACTCAACCTGTAGTTGAGAAGAATATCTGACCTCGCTGCCAGACATTAGTTACACAAATAAGAATCGCACCCGAAGGCCGGCTCAACCCGAAGTCGAGAAGAAGATCTGACCTAGCCGCCAGGCATCTGTTAAACAAGCAGGCATCGAACCCAAAGGCCGGCTCAACCCGAAGTTGAGAAGAACATCTGTCCTCGCCGTCAGGCATTTGTTAAACAAAAAGTTATGGAACCCGAAGGCTGGCTCAACCCAAAGTTGAGAAGAACATCTGACCTCGCCGTCAGGCATCTGTTAAATAAACAGGCATCAAACCCGAAGGCCGTCTCAACCCTTAGTTGAGAAGAATATCTGACCTTGCCGTCAAACATCTATTAAACAAACAGGTATCAAACCCGAAGGCCGACTCACCTCGAAGTTGAGAGGAATATCTGACCTCCCCATCAGGTATTAGTTATGAAAAACAGGCATCGAACCCGAAGGTCGGCACAACACGAAGTCGAGAAGAACATCTGACCTCGCCGTCAGGGAACTGTTAAAAAAACAGGCATCGAACCCGAAGGCCGGCTCAACACGATGTTGGGAGGAACGTCTGACATCTCCGTTAGGCATCTGTTAAACAAACAGGCATCGAACCCGAAGGTCGGATCAACATGAAGTTGAGAGGAACATTTGAGTTCACTGTGAAGCATCTGTTAACGAAACAGGCATCAAATCCGAAGGCAGGCTCAACCCGAAGTTGAGAAGAACATCTGACCTCACCGTCAGGCATTTGTTAAACAAACAAGCATAGAACCCGAAGGGTGGCTCAACCCGAAGTTTATAAGAACATTAGACCTCGCCGTCAGGCATATGTTAAAAAAACAGGCATCGAACCCGAAGGCCGCCTCAACCCGAAGTTGAGAAAAACATCTGACCTCGCCGTCAAGCATCTCTTAAACAAACAGGCATCGAACCTGAAGGTCGGCTCCACATGAAGTTGAGAGGAACATTTGACTTCACTGTCAAGCATCTGTTAAACAAACAGGCATCAAATCCGAAGGCCGGCTCAACCCGAAGTTGAGAAGAACATCTGACCTCACCGTCAGGCATCTGTTAAACAAACAGGCATCGAACCCGAAGGGCGGCTCAACCTGAAGTTGATAAGAACATTAGACCTCGCTGTCAGGCATTTATTAAACTAACATGCATCGAACCCGAAGGTCGTCTCAATCCTTAATTGAGAAGAACATCTGACCTCGCCGTCAAACATCTGTTAAACAAACAGGCATCGAACCCGAAGGCCGGCCCAACACGAAGTTGAGAGGAACATATGACTTCGCCGTAACGCATCTGTTAAACAAATAGGCATCAAACCTGTATGTCGGCTCAACATGAAGTTGAGAGGAACATTTGACTTCATTGTCAAGCATCTGCTAAACAAACAGGAATCAAATCTGAAGGCCGGCTCAACCCAAAGTTGAGAAGAACATCTGACCTCACCTTTAGGCATCTGTTAAACAAACAGGAATCGAACCCGAAGGGCGGCTCAACGCGAAGTTGATAAGAACATTAGACCTCTCTGCTAGGCATCTGTTAAACAAAAAGGCATCGAACCCGAAGGCCGAATATACCCGAAGTTGAGAAGAACATATGACCTCGCCGTCAAACATCTGTTAAACAAACAAGCATCGAACCCGAAGGCTGGCTCAACTTGAAGTTGAGAGGAACATCTGACCTCCCCATCAGGCATTAGTTAAACAAACAGACATCGAACCCGAAGGCCGACATAACACGAACTTGAGTAGAACATCTGACCTTGCCGTCAAACATCTGTTAAACAAACAGGCACTGGACCCGAAGGCCGGCTCAACCCGAAGTTGAGAAGAACATCTGATATAGCCGCCAGGCATCTTTTAAACAAACAGGAATCAAACCCAAAGGCCGGCACAACCCGAAGTTGACAAGAACATCTGACCTCACCGTTAGGCATCTGTTAAGCAGACATGCATTGAACCGGAAGGACGGCTCAACCCAAAGTTGATAAGAACATTAGACCTCTCTGCTAGGCATTTGTTAAACAAACAGGCAATGAAGCCAAAGGTCGGCTCAACCCGAAGTTGAGAAGAACATTTGACCACGCTGTCAGGCATCTGTTAAACAAATATGCATCAAATTTGATGGCCGACTCAACTTGAAGTTGAGAGGAACATCTGACCTCTCCATCAGGCATTAGTTAAACAAACAGGCATCGAACCCGAAGGTCGGCACAATACGAAGTTGAGAAGAACATCTGACCTTGTTGTCAGGCATATGTTAAACAAACAGGCTTCGAATTTGATGGTCGACTCAACCTGAAGTTGAGAAGAACATCCGACCTCGCCGCCAGGCATTAGTTAAACAAACAGGAATCACACCCGAAGCCCGGCTCAACCCGAAGTTGAGAAGAACATCTGATCTAGCCGCCAGGCATCTATTAAACAATCAGGCATCGAACCCAAAGGCCGGCTCAACCCGAAGTTGAGAAGAACACCTGACCTCAACGTCAGGCATCTGTTAAACAAAAAGTTATGGAACCCGAAGGCCGGCTCAACCCGAAGTTGAGAAGAACATCTGACCTCGCCGTCAGGCATTTGTTAAACAAACAGGCATCAAACCCGAAGGCCGTCTCAACCCTTAGCTGAGAAGAACATCTGACCTCGCTGTAAAACATCTATTAAACAAACAGGTATAGAACCCGAAGGTCGGCTCACCTCGAAGTTGAGAGGAACATCTGACCTCCCCATCAGGCATTAGTTAAACAAACAGGCATCGAACCTGAAGGCCGGCACAACACGAAGTTGAGAAGAACATCTGAATTCACCATCAGATATCTGTTAAACAAACAGGCATCGAACCCGAAGGCCAGCACAACACGAAGTTGAGAATAACATCTGACGTCACTGTCAGGCATCTGTTAAACAAACAGACATTGAATCCGAAGCCCGGCTCAACACGAAGTTGAAAGGAACATCTGACCTCGCCGTCAGGCATCTGTTAAACAAATAGGCATCAAACCCGAAGGTCGGTTCAACATGAAGTTGAGAGAAACATTTGACTTCACTGTCAAGCATATGTTAAACAAACAGGCATCAAATCCGAAGGCCGGCTCAACCCGAAGTTGAGAAGAACATCTTACCTCACCGTGAGGCATCTATTAAACAAACAAGCATCGAACCCGAAGGGCGGCTTAACACGAAGTTGATAAGAACATTAGATCTCGCTGTCAGGCATCTCTTAAACAAACAAGCATCGAACCCGAAGACCAGCTCAACACGAAGTTGAGAGGAACATCTGACATCGCCGTCAAGCATCCCTTAAACAAACAGGCATCGAACCTGAAGGTCGGCTCAAAATGAAGTTGAGAGGAACATTTGACTTCATTGTCAAGCATCTGTTAAACAAACAGGCATCAAATCTGAAGGCCGGCTCAACCCGAAGTTGAGAAGCACATCTGACCTCACAGTCAGGCATCTGTTAAACAAACAAGCATCGAACCCGAAGGCCAGCTCAACCCGAAGTTGAGAAGAACATTTGACCTCGCCGTCAGGCATCTGTTAAACAAACAGGCATCGAACCTGAAGGTTGTCTCAATCCTTAATTGAGAAGAACATCTGACCTCACCGTTAAACATCTGTTAAACAAACAGGCATCAAATCCGAAGGCCGGCTCAACTTGAAGTTGAGAGGAACATATGACCTCCCCATCAGACATTAGTTAAACAAACAGGCATCGAACCTGAAGGACGGCACAACACGAAGTTGAGAAGAACATCTGACCTCGCTGTCAGGCATATGTTAAACAAACAGGCATCGAATTTGATGGTCGACTCAACCTGTAGTTGAGAAGAATATCTGACCTCGCTGCCAGACATTAGTTACACAAATAAGAATCGCACCCGAAGGCCGGCTCAACCCGAAGTCGAGAAGAAGATCTGACCTAGCCGCCAGGCATCTGTTAAACAAGCAGGCATCGAACCCAAAGGCCGGCTCAACCCGAAGTTGAGAAGAACATCTGTCCTCGCCGTCAGGCATTTGTTAAACAAAAAGTTATGGAACCCGAAGGCTGGCTCAACCCAAAGTTGAGAAGAACATCTGACCTCGCCGTCAGGCATCTGTTAAATAAACAGGCATCAAACCCGAAGGCCGTCTCAACCCTTAGTTGAGAAGAATATCTGACCTTGCCGTCAAACATCTATTAAACAAACAGGTATCAAACCCGAAGGCCGACTCACCTCGAAGTTGAGAGGAATATCTGACCTCCCCATCAGGTATTAGTTATGAAAAACAGGCATCGAACCCGAAGGTCGGCACAACACGAAGTTGAGAAGAACATCTGACCTCGCCGTCAGGGAACTGTTAAAAAAACAGGCATCGAACCCGAAGGCCGGCTCAACACGATGTTGGGAGGAACGTCTGACATCTCCGTTAGGCATCTGTTAAACAAACAGGCATCGAACCCGAAGGTCGGATCAACATGAAGTTGAGAGGAACATTTGAGTTCACTGTGAAGCATCTGTTAACGAAACAGGCATCAAATCCGAAGGCAGGCTCAACCCGAAGTTGAGAAGAACATCTGACCTCACCGTCAGGCATTTGTTAAACAAACAAGCATAGAACCCGAAGGGTGGTTCAACCCGAAGTTTATAAGAACATTAGACCTCGCCGTCAGGCATATGTTAAAAAAACAGGCATCGAACCCGAAGGCCGCCTCAACCCGAAGTTGAGAAAAACATCTGACCTCGCCGTCAAGCATCTCTTAAACAAACAGGCATCGAACCTGAAGGTCGGCTCCACATGAAGTTGAGAGGAACATTTGACTTCACTGTCAAGCATCTGTTAAACAAACAGGCATCAAATCCGAAGGCCGGCTCAACCCGAAGTTGAGAAGAACATCTGACCTCACCGTCAGGCATCTGTTAAACAAACAGGCATCGAACCCGAAGGGCGGCTCAACCTGAAGTTGATAAGAACATTAGACCTCGCTGTCAGGCATTTGTTAAACTAACATGCATCGAACCCGAAGGTCGTCTCAATCCTTAATTGAGAAGAACATCTGACCTCGCCGTCAAACATCTGTTAAACAAACAGGCATCGAACCCGAAGGCCGGCCCAACACGAAGTTGAGAGGAACATATGACTTCGCCGTAACGCATCTGTTAAACAAATAGGCATCAAACCTGTATGTCGGCTCAACATGAAGTTGAGAGGAACATTTGACTTCATTGTCAAGCATCTGCTAAACAAACAGGAATCAAATCTGAAGGCCGGCTCAACCCAAAGTTGAGAAGAACATCTGACCTCACCTTTAGGCATCTGTTAAACAAACAGGAATCGAACCCGAAGGGCGGCTCAACGCGAAGTTGATAAGAACATTAGACCTCTCTGCTAGGCATCTGTTAAACAAAAAGGCATCGAACCCGAAGGCCGAATATACCCGAAGTTGAGAAGAACATATGACCTCGCCGTCAAACATCTGTTAAACAAACAAGCATCGAACCCGAAGGCTGGCTCAACTTGAAGTTGAGAGGAACATCTGACCTCCCCATCAGGCATTAGTTAAACAAACAGACATCGAACCCGAAGGCCGACATAACACGAAGTTGAGTAGAACATCTGACCTTGCCGTCAAACATCTGTTAAACAAACAGGCACTGGACCCGAAGGCCGGCTCAACCCGAAGTTGAGAAGAACATCTGATATAGCCGCCAGGCATCTTTTAAACAAACAGGAATCAAACCCAAAGGCCGGCACAACCCGAAGTTGACAAGAACATCTGACCTCACCGTTAGGCATCTGTTAAGCAGACATGCATTGAACCGGAAGGACGGCTCAACCCAAAGTTGATAAGAACATTAGACCTCTCTGCTAGGCATTTGTTAAACAAACAGGCAATGAAGCCAAAGGTCGGCTCAACCCGAAGTTGAGAAGAACATTTGACCACGCTGTCAGGCATCTGTTAAACAAATATGCATCAAATTTGATGGCCGACTCAACTTGAAGTTGAGAGGAACATCTGACCTCTCCATCAGGCATTAGTTAAACAAACAGGCATCGAACCCGAAGGTCGGCACAATACGAAGTTGAGAAGAACATCTGACCTTGTTGTCAGGCATATGTTAAACAAACAGGCTTCGAATTTGATGGTCGACTCAACCTGAAGTTGAGAAGAACATCCGACCTCGCCGCCAGGCATTAGTTAAACAAACAGGAATCACACCCGAAGCCCGGCTCAACCCGAAGTTGAGAAGAACATCTGATCTAGCCGCCAGGCATCTATTAAACAATCAGGCATCGAACCCAAAGGCCGGCTCAACCCGAAGTTGAGAAGAACACCTGACCTCACCGTCAGGCATCTGTTAAACAAAAAGTTATGGAACCCGAAGGCCGGCTCAACCCGAAGTTGAGAAGAACATCTGACCTCGCCGTCAGGCATTTGTTAAACAAACAGGCATCAAACCCGAAGGCCGTCTCAACCCTTAGCTGAGAAGAACATCTGACCTCGCTGTAAAACATCTATTAAACAAACAGGTATAGAACCCGAAGGTCGGCTCACCTCGAAGTTGAGAGGAACATCTGACCTCCCCATCAGGCATTAGTTAAACAAACAGGCATCGAACCTGAAGGCCGGCACAACACGAAGTTGAGAAGAACATCTGAATTCACCATCAGATATCTGTTAAACAAACAGGCATCGAACCCGAAGGCCAGCACAACACGAAGTTGAGAATAACATCTGACGTCACTGTCAGGCATCTGTTAAACAAACAGACATTGAATCCGAAGCCCGGCTCAACACGAAGTTGAAAGGAACATCTGACCTCGCCGTCAGGCATCTGTTAAACAAATAGGCATCAAACCCGAAGGTCGGTTCAACATGAAGTTGAGAGAAACATTTGACTTCACTGTCAAGCATATGTTAAACAAACAGGCATCAAATCCGAAGGCCGGCTCAACCCGAAGTTGAGAAGAACATCTTACCTCACCGTGAGGCATCTATTAAACAAACAAGCATCGAACCCGAAGGGCGGCTTAACACGAAGTTGATAAGAACATTAGATCTCGCTGTCAGGCATCTCTTAAACAAACAAGCATCGAACCCGAAGACCAGCTCAACACGAAGTTGAGAGGAACATCTGACATCGCCGTCAAGCATCCCTTAAACAAACAGGCATCGAACCTGAAGGTCGGCTCAAAATGAAGTTGAGAGGAACATTTGACTTCATTGTCAAGCATCTGTTAAACAAACAGGCATCAAATCTGAAGGCCGGCTCAACCCGAAGTTGAGAAGCACATCTGACCTCACAGTCAGGCATCTGTTAAACAAACAAGCATCGAACCCGAAGGCCGGCTCAACCCGAAGTTGGTAAGAACATCTGACCTCGCCGTCAGGCATCTGTTATACAAACAGACATCAAACCCGAAGGCCGTCTCAACCCTTAGTTGAGAAGAACATCTGACCTCGCCGTCAAACATCTATTAAACAAATAGGTATCGAACCCGAAAGCCGGCTCACCTCGAAGTTGAGAGGAACATTCGACTTTCCCATCAGGCATCAGTTAAACAAACAGGCATCGAACCCGAAGGCCGGCACAACACGAAGTAGAGAAGAACATCTGACCTCGCCGTCAGGTATCTATTAAACAAACAGGCATCGAACCCGAAGGCCGGCTCAACACGAAGTTGAGAGGAACATCTGACCTCGCCGTCAGGCATCTGTTAAACAAACAAGCATCGAACCCGAAGGTCGGCTGAACATGAAGTTTATAGGAATATTTGACTTCACTGTCAAGCATCTGTTAAACAAACAGGCATCAAATCCGAAGTCCGGCTCAACCCGAAGTTGAGAAGAACATCTGACCTCACCGTCAGGCATCTGTTAAACAAACAGGCATCGAACCCGAAGGGCGGCTCAACCCGAAGTTGATAAGAACATTAGACCTGCCTGTGAGGCATATGTTAAACAAAAATGCATCGAACCCGAAGGTCGGCTCAACACGAAGTTGAGAGGAACATCTGACCTCGCCGTCAAGCATCTGTTAAACAAACAGGCATCAAATCCGAAGGCCGGCTCAACCCGAAGTCGAGAAGAACATCTGACCTCACTGTCAGACATCTGTTAAACAAACAGGCATCGAACCCGAAGCGCGGATCAACCCGAAGTTGATAAGAACATTAGACCTCGCTGTCAGGCATCTCTTAAACAAACAGGCATCGGACCCGAAGGCTGGCTCAACACGAAGTTGAGAGGAACATCTTACCTCGCCGTCAAACATCTCTTAAACAAACAGGCATCGAACCTGAAGGTCGGCTCAACATGAAATTGAGAGGAACATTTGACTTCACTGTCAAGCATCTATTAAATAAACAGGCATCAAATCCGAAGGATGGCTCAACCCGAAGTTGAAAAGCACATCTGACCTCACCGTCAGGCATCAGTTAAACAAACAAGCATCAAACCCGAAGGCCGGCTCAACCCGAAGTTGAGAAGAACATCTGACCTCGCCGTCAGGCATCTGTTAAACAAACAGGCATCAAACCCGAAGGCCGTCTCAACTCTTAGTTGAAAAGAACATCTGACCTTGCCGTCAAACATCTATTAAACAAATAGGTATCGAACCCGAAGGCCGACTCACCTCGAAGTTGAAAGGAACATCTGACCTCCCCAGCAGGCATTAGTTAAACAAACAGGCATCAAATCCGAAGTCCGGCTCAACCCGAAGTTGAGAAGAACATCTGACCTCACCGTCAGGCATCTGTTAAACAAACAGGCATCGAACCCAAAGGGCGGCTCAACCCGAAGTTGATAAGAACATTAGACCTGCCTGTGAGGCATATGTTAAACAAAAATGCATCGAACCCGAAGGTCGGCTCAACACGAAGTTGAGCGGAACATCTGACCTCGTCGTCAAGCATCTGTTAAACAAACAGGCATCAAATCCGAAGGCCGGCTCAACCCGAAGTCGAGAAGAACATCTGACCTCACTGTCAGACATCTGTTAAACAAACAGGCATCGAACCCGAAGCGCGGATCAACCCGAAGTTGATAAGAACATTAGACCTTGCTGTCAGGCATCTCTTAAACAAATAAGCATCGAACCCGAAGGCCGGCTCAACACGAAGTTGAGAGGAACATCTGACCTCGCCGTCAAACATCTCTTAAACAAACAGGAATCGAACCTGAAGGTCGACTCAACATGAAATTGAGAGGAACATTTGACTTCACTGTCAAGCATCTGTTAAATAAACAGGCATCAAATCCGAAGGATGGCTCAACCCGAAGTTGATAAGAACATCTGACGTCACCTTCAGGCATCTGTTAAACAAACAAGCATCGAACCCGAAGGCCGGCTCAACCCGAAGTTGAGAAGAACATCTGACCTCGCCGTCAGGCATCTGTTAAACAAACAGGCATCAAACCCGAAGGCAGTCTCAACCCTTAGTTGAGAAGAACATCTGACCTTGCTGTCAAACATCTATTAAACAAATAGGTATCAAACACGAAGGCCGACTCACCTCGAAGTTGAAAGGAATATCTGACCTCCCCATCAGGCATTAGTTAAACAAACATGCATCGAACCCGAAGGCCGGCTCAACACGAAGTTGAAAGGAACATCTGACCTCGTCGTCAGGCATCTGTTAAACAAACAGGCATCGAACCCAAAGGTCGGCTCAACATGAAATTTAGAGGAACATTTGACTTCACTGTCAAGCATCTGTTAAACAAACAGTCATCAAATCCGAAGGACGGCTCAACCCGAACTTGAGAAGAACATCTGACCTCACCTTCAGGGATCTGTTAAACAAATAGGCATCGAACCCGAAGGGCGGCTCAACCCAAAGTTGATAAGAACATTAGACCTCGCTGTCAGGCATCTCTTAAACAAACAGGCATCGAACCTGAAGGTCGGCTCAACATGAAATTGAGAGGAACATTTGACTTCACTGTCAAGCATCTATTAAATAAACAGGCATCAAATCCGAAGGATGGCTCAACCCGAAGTTGAAAAGAACATCTGACCTCACCGTCAGGCATCAGTTAAACAAACAAGCATCAAACCCGAAGGCCGACTCAACCCGAAGTTGAGAAGAACATCTGACCTCGCCGTCAGGCATCTGTTAAACAAACAGGCATCAAACCCGAAGGCCGTCTCAACTCTTAGTTGAGAAGAACATCTGACCTTGCCGTCAAACATCTATTAAACAAATAGGTATCGAACCCGAAGGCCGACTCACCTCGAAGTTGAAAGGAACATCTGACCTCCCCATCAGGCATTAGTTAAACAAACAGGCATCAAATCCGAAGTCCGGCTCAACCCGAAGTTGAGAAGAACATCTGACCTCACCGTCAGGCATCTGTTAAACAAACAGGCATCAAACCCAAAGGGCGGCTCAACCCGAAGTTGATAAGAACATTAAACCTGCCTGTGAGGCATATGTTAAACAAGAATGCATCGAACCCGAAGGTCGGCTCAACACGAAGTTGAGAGGAACATCTGACCTCGCCGTCAAGCATCTGTTAAACAAACAGGCATCAAATCCGAAGGCCGGCTCAACCCGAAGTCGAGAAGAACATCTGACCTCACTGTCAGACATCTGTTAAACAAACAGGCATCGAACCCGAAGCGCGGATCAACCCGAAGTTGATAAGAACATTAGACCTTGCTGTCAGGCATCTCTTAAACAAATAAGCATCGAACCCGAAGGCCGGCTCAACACGAAGTTGAGAGGAACATCTGACCTCGCCGTCAAACATCTCTTAAACAAACAGGAATCGAACCTGAAGGTCGACTCAACATGAAATTGAGAGGAACATTTGACTTCACTGTCAAGCATCTGTTAAATAAACAGGCATCAAATCCGAAGGATGGCTCAACCCGAAGTTGATAAGAACATCTGACGTCACCTTCAGGCATCTGTTAAACAAACAAGCATCGAACCCGAAGGCCGGCTCAACCCAAAGTTGAGAAGAACATCTGACCTCGCCGTCAGGCATCTGTTAAACAAACAGGCATCAAACCCGAAGGCAGTCTCAACCCTTAGTTGAGAAGAACATCTGACCTTGCTGTCAAACATCTATTAAACAAATAGGTATCGAACACGAAGGCCGACTCACCTCGATGTTGAAAGGAACATCTGACCTCCCCATCAGGCATTAGTTAAACAAACATGCATCGAACCCGAAGGCCGGCTCAACACGAAGTTGAAAGGAACATCTGACCTCGTCGTCAGGCATCTGTTAAACAAACAGGCATCGAACCTGAAGGTCGGCTCAACATGAAATTTAGAGGAATATTTGACTTCACTGTCAAGCATCTGTTAAACAAACAGTCATCAAATCCGAAAGACGGCTCAACCCGAACTTGAGAAGAACATCTGACCTCACCTTCAGGGATCTGTTAAACAAATAGGCATCGAACCCGAAGGGCGGCTCAACCCAAAGTTGATAAGAACATTAGACCTCGCTGTCAGGCATCTCTTAAACAAACAGGCATCGAACCCGAAGGACGGCTCAACACGAAGTTGAGAGGAACATCTGACCTCGCCGTCAAGCATCTCTTAAACAAACAGGCATCGAACCTGAAGGTCGGATCAACATGAAGTTGAGAGGAACATTTGACTTCACTGTCAAGCATCTGTTAAACAAACAGGCATCAAATCCGAAGGCAGGATCAACCCGAAGTTGAGAAGAACATCTGACCTCACCGTCAGGCATCTGTTAAACAAACAAGCATCGAACCCGAAGGGCGGCTCAACTTGAAGTTCATAAGAACATTAGCCCTCTCTGCCAGGCATCTGTTAAACAAACAGGCATCGATCCCGAAGGCCGGCTCAACTCGAAGTTGAGAAGAACATCTGACCTCGCCGCCAGGCATCTGTTAAACAAACAGGCATCGAACCCGAAGGCCGGCTCAACACGAAGTTGAGAGGAACATCTGACCTCGCCGTCAAGCATCTCTTAAACAAACAGGCATCGAACCTGAAGGTCGGATCAACGTGAAGTTGAGAGGAACATTTGACTTCACTGTCAAGCATCTGTTAAACAAACAGGCATCAAATCCGAAGGCCGACTCAACCCAAAGTTGAGAAGAACATCTGACCTCACCGTCAGGCATCTGTTAAAAAAACAAGCATCGAACCCAAAGGCCGGCTCAACCCGAAGTTGAGAGGAACATCTGACCTCGCCGTCAAGCATCTCTTAAACAAACAGGCATCGCACCTGAAGGTTGGCTCAACATGAAATTGAGAGGAACATTTGACTTCACTGTCAAGCATCTATTAAACAAATAGGCATCAAATCCGAAGGCTGGCTCAACCAGAAGTTGAGAAGAACATCTGACCTCACCGTCAGGCATATGTTAAACAAATAAGCATCGAACCCGAAGGCCGGCTCAACCCGAAGTTGAGAAGAACATCTGACCTCGCCGTCAGGCATCTGTTAAACAAACATGCATCAAACCCGAAGGTCGTCTCAACCAATAGTTGAGAAGAACATCTGACCTCGCCGTCAAACATCTATTAAAAAAATAGGTATCGAACCCGAAGGCCGGCTCACCTCGAAGTTGAGAGGAACATCTGACCTCCCCATCAGGCATTAGTTAAACAAACAGGCATCGAACCCGAAGGCCGGCTCAACACGAAGTAGAGAAGAACATCTGACCTTGCCATCAGGCATCTGTTAAACAAACCGACATGGAACCCAAAGGTCGACTCAACATGAAGTTGAGAGGAACATTTGACTTCACTGTCAAGCATCTGTTAAACAAACAGGCATCAAATCTGAAGGACGGCTCAACCCGAACTTGAGAAGAACATCTGACCTCACCTTCAGGGATCTGTTAAACAAACAGGCATCGAACCCGAATGGCGGCTCAACCTGAAGTTGATAAGAACATTAGACCTCGCTGTCAGGCATCTCTTAAACAAACAGGCATCGAACCCGAAGGTCGGCTCAACACGAATTTGAGAGGAATATCTGACCTCGCCATCAAGCATCTCTTAAACAAACAGGCATCGAACCTGAAGGTCGTTTCAACATGAAATTGAGAGGAACATTTGACTTCACTGTCAAGCATCTGTTAAACAAACAGGCATCAAATCCGAAGGCAGGCTCAACCCGAAGTTGAGAAGAACATCTGACCTCACCGTCAGGCATCTGTTAAATAAACAAGCATCGAACCCGAAGGGCGGCTCAACTTGAAGTTGATAAGAACATTAGACCTCTCTGCCAGGCATCTGTTAAACAAACAGGCATCGATCCTGAAGGCCGGCTCAACCCGAAGTTGAGAAGAACATCTGACCTCGCCGTCAGGCATCTGTTAAACAAACAGGCATCGAACCCGAAGGTCGGCTCAACACGAAGTTGAGAGGAACATCTGACCTCGCTGTTAGGCATCTGTTAAACAAACAGGTATCGAACCTGAAGGTCGGCTCAACATGAAGTTGAGAGGAACATTTGACTTCACTGTCAAGCATCTGTTAAACAAACAACCATCAAATCTGAAGGCCGGCTCAATCCGAAGTTGAGAAGAACATCTGACCTAATTGTTAGGCATCTCTTAAACAAACAGGCATCGAACCCGAAGGGCGGTTCAACCCGAAGTTGATAAGAACATTAGACCTCGCTGTCAGGCATCTCTTAAACAAATAAGCATCGAACCCGAAGGCCGGCTCAACACGAAGTTGAGAGGAACATCTGACCTCGCCGTCAAGCATCTCTTAAACAAACAGGCATCGAACCTGAAGGTCGGCTCAACATGAAATTGAGAGGAACATTTGACTTCACTGTCAAGCATCTGTTAAACAAGCAGGCATCAAATCCGAAGGCCGGCTCAACCCAAAGTTGAGAAGAAAATCTGACCTCACCGTCAGGCATCTGTTAAACAAACAAGCATCGAACCCGAAGGCCGGCTCAACCCTAAGTTGAGAGGAACATCTGACCTCACCGTCAAGCATCTCTTAAACAAACAGGCATCGCACCTGAAGGTCGGCTCAACATGAAATTGAGAGGAACATTTGACTTCACTGTCAAGCATCTATTAAACAAACAGGCATCAAATCCGAAGGCCGGCTCAACCCGAAGTTGAGAAGAACATCTGACCTCACCGTCAGAATCTGTTAAACAAACAAGCATCGAACCCAAAGGTCGGCTCAACTCGAAGTTGAGAAGAACATCTGACCTTGCCGTCAGGCATCTGTTAAACAAACATGCATCAAACCCGAAGGTCGTCTCAACCCTTAGTTGAGAAGAACATCTGACCTCGCCGTCAAACATCTATTAAACAAATAGGTATCGAACCCGAAGGCCGGCTCACCTCGAAGTTGAGAGGAACATCTAACCTCCCCATCAGGCATTAGTTGAACAAACAGGCATCTAACCCGAAGGCCGGCTCAACACGAAGTTGAGAGGAACATCTGACCTCGCCGTCAGGCATCTGATAAACAAACAGGCATCGAATCCGAAGGTCGGCTCAACATGAAGTTGAGAGGAACATTTGACATCACTGTCAAGCATCTGTTAAACAAACAGGCATCAAATTCGAAGGACGGCTTAACCCGAAATTGAGAAGAACATCTGACCTCACCTTCAGGTATCTGTTAAACAAACAGGCATCGAACCCGAAGGGCAGCTCAACCCGAAGTTGATAAGAACATTAGACCTCGCTGTCAGGCATCTCTTAAACAAACAGGCATCGAACCCGAAGGTCGGCTCAACACGAAGTTGAGAGGAACATCTGACCTCGCCATCAAGCATCTCTTAAAAAAACAGGCATCGAACCTAAAGGTCGGCTCAACATGAAGTTGAGAGGAACATTTGACTTCATTGTCAAGCATCTGTTAAACAAACAGGCATCAAATCTGAAGGCCGGCTCAACCCGAAGTTGAGAAGAACATCTGACCTCACCGTCAGGCATCTGTTAAACAAACAGGCATCGAACCCGAAGGCCGGCTCAACACGAAGTTGAGAGGAACATCTGACCTCGCTGTCAGGCATCTGTTAAACAAACAGGCATCGAACTCGAAAGTCGGCTCAACATGAAGTTGAGAGGAACATTTGACTTCACTATCAAGCATCTGTTAAACAAACAGCCATCAAATCCGAAGGCCGGCTCAATCCGAAGTTGAGAAGAACATCTGACCTCACCGTCAGGCATCTGTTAAATAAACAGGCATCGAACGCGAAGGGCGGCTCAACCCGAAGATGATAAGAACATTAGACCTCGCTGTCAGGCATCTCTTAAACAAACAGGCATCGAACCCGAAGGCCGGCTCAAGACGAAGTTGAGAGGAACATCTGACCTCGCCGTCAAGCATCTCTTAAACAAACAGGCATCGAACCTGAAGGTCGGCTCAACATGAAATTGAGAGGAACATTTGACTTCACTGTCAAGCATTTGTTAAACAAACTGGTATCCAATCCGAAGGCCGACTCAACTCAAAGTTGAGAAGAACATCTGACCTCACCGTCAGGCATCTGTTAAACAAACAAGCATCAAACCCGAAAGCTGGCTCAACCCGAAGTTGAGAAGAACATCTGACCTCGCCGTCAAACATCTATTAAAAAAATAGGTATCGAACCCGAAGGACGGCTCACCTCGAAGTTGAGAGGAACATCTGACCTCCGAATCAGGCATTAGTTAAACAAACAGGCATCGAACCCGAAGGCCGGCTCAACACTAAGTTGAGAGGAACATCTGACCTCGCCGTCATGCATCTGTTAAACAAACAGGCATCGAACCCGAAGGTCGGCTCAACATGAAGTTGAGAGGAACATTTGACATCACTATCAAGCATCTGTTAAACAAACAGCCATCAAATCCGAAGGCCGGCTCAATCCAAAGTTGAGAAGAACATCTGACCTCACCGTCAGGCATCTGTTAAACAAACAGGCATCGAACCCGAAGGGCGGCTCAACCCTAAGTTGATAAGAACATTAGACCTCGCTGTCAGGCATCTCTTAAACAAACAGGCATCGAACCGGAAGGCCGGCTAAACATGAAGTTGAGGGGAACATCTGACCCCGCCGTCAAGCATCTCTTAAACAAACAGGCATCGAACCTGAAGGTCGGCTCAACATGAAATTGAGAGGAACATTTGACTTCACTGTCAAGCATCTGTTAAACATACAGGTATCAAATCTGAAGGCCGGCTCAACCCAAAGTTGAGAAGAACATCTGACCTCACCGTCAGGCATCTGTTAAACAAACAAGCATCGAACCCGAAGGCCGGCTCAACCCGAAGTTGAGAAGAACATCTGACCTCGCCGTCAGGCATCTGTTAAACAAGCAGGCATCAAACCCGAAGGCTGTCTCAACCCTTAGTTGAGAAGAACATTTGACCTCGCCGTCAAATATCTATTAAAAAAATAGGTATCGAACCCGAAGGACGGTTCAGCTCGAAGTTGAGAGGAACATCTGACCTCCCCATCAGGCATTAGTTAAACAAACAGGCTTCGAACCCGAAGGCCGGCTCAACACGAAGTTGAGAGGAACATCTGACCTCGCCGTCATGCATCTGTTAAATAAACAGGCATCAAACCCGAAGGTCGGCTCAACATGAAGTTGAGACGAACATTTGACTTCACTGTCAAGCATCTGTTAAACAAACAGGCATCAAATCCGAAGGACCGCTCAACTCGAAATTGGGAAGAACATCTGACCTCACCGTCAGGCATCTGTTAAACAAATAGGCATCGAACCCGAAGGGCGGCTCAACCTGAAGTTGATAAGAACATTAGACCTCGCTGTCAGGCATCTGTTAAACAAACAGGCATCGAACCCGATGGTCGGCTCAACACGAAGTTGAGAGCAACATCTGACCTCGCCGTCAAGCATCTCATAAACAAACAGGCATCGAACCTGAAGGTCGGCTCAACATGAAGTTGAGAGGAACATTTGACTTCACTCTCAAGCATCTCTTAGACAAACAGGCATCAAATCCGAAGGTCGGCTCAACCCGAAGTTGAGAAGAACATCTGACCTCACTGTCAGGCATCTGTTAAACAAACAAGCATCGAACCCGATGTGCGGCTTAACTTGAAGTTGATAAGAACATTAGAACTCTCTGCCAGGCATCTGTTAAACAAACAGGGATCGAAGCCGAAGGCCGGCTCAACCCGAAGTTGAGAAGAACATCTGACCTCGCCGTCAGGCATCTGTTAAACAAACAAGCGTCGAATCCGAAAGGCGGCTCAACCTGAAGTTGATAAGAACATTAAACCTCGCCGTAAGGCATCTCTTAAACAAACAAGCATCGAACCCGAAGGCTGCCTCAACACGAAGTTGAGAGGAACATCTGACCTCGCCGTCAAGCATATCTTAAACAAATAGGCATCGAACCTGAAGGTCGGCTCAACATAAAATTGAGAGGAACATTTGACTTCACGGTCAAGCATCTGTTAAACAAACAGGCATCAAATCTGAAGGTCGGCTCAACCCGAAGTTGAGAAGAACATCTGACCTCACCGTCAGGCATCTATTAAACAAACAGGCATTGAACCCGAAGGGCGGATCAACCCGAAGTTGATAAGAACATTAGACCTCACTGTCAGCCATCTCTTAAACAAACAGGCATAAAACCCGAAGGTCGGCTCAACACGAAGTTGAGAGCAACATCTGACCTCGCCGTCAAGCATCTCTTAAACAAACAGGCATCGAACCTGAAGGTCGGCAAAACATGAAGTTGAGAGGAACATTTGACTTCACTATCAAGCATCTCATAAATAAACAGGCATCAAATCCGAAGGCCGGCTTAACACGAAGTTGAGAAGAACATCTGACCTCACCGTCAGGCATCTGTTAAACAAACAAGCATCGAACCCGAAGGGCGGCTCAACCTGAAGTTGATAAGAACATTAGACCTCTCTGCCAGGCATCTGTTAAACAAACAGGGATCGAAGCTGAAGGCTGGCTCAACCCGAAGTTGAGAGGAACATCTGACCTTGCCGTCATGCATCTGTTAAACAAACAGGCATCAAACCCGAAGGCCGGCTCAACATGAAGTTGAGAGGAACATCTGACCTCGCCGTCAGGCATCTATTAAACAAAAAGGCATCGAACCCGTAGGTCGGCTCAACATGAAGTTTAGAGGAACATTTGACTTTACTGTCAAGCATCTGTTAAACAAACAGGCATCAAATCCGAAGGCCGGCTCAACCCGAAGATGAGAAGAACATCTGACCTCACCGTCAGGCATCTGTTAAACAAACAGGCTTCGAACCCGCAGGTCGGCTCAACCCGAAGTTGAGAAGAACATATGACCTCGCCATCAGGCATCTCTTAAACAAACAGGCATCGAACCCGAAGGCTGGCTCAACCCGAAGTTGAGAGGAACATCTGACCTCGCTGTCAGGCATCTGTTAAACAAACAGGCATCGAACCCGAAGGTCGGCTCAACATGAAGTTGAGAGGAACATTTGACTTCACTGTCAAGCATCTGTTAAACAAACAGGCATCAAATCCAAAGGCCGGCTCAATCCGAAGTTGAGAAGAATATCTGACCTCACTGTCAGGCATCTGTTAAACAAACAGGCATCGAACCCGAAGGGCGGATCAACCCCAAATTGATAAGAACATTAGACCTCGCTTTCAAGCATCCCTTAAACAAACAGGCATCGTACACGAAGGCCGGCTCACCACGAAGTTGATACGAACATCTGACCTCGCCGTCAAGTATCTCTTAGACAAACTGGCGTCGAACCTGAAGGTCGGCTCAACATGAAATTGAGAGGAACATTTGACTTCATTGTCAAGCATCTGTTAAACAAACAGGCATCAAATCCAAAGGCAGGCTCAATCCGATGTTGAGAAGAACATCTAACCTCACTGTCAGGCATCTGTTAAATAAACAGGGATCGAACCCGAAGGGTGGCTCAACCCGAAGTAGATAAGAACATTAGACCTCGCTGTCAAGCATCTCTTAAACAAACAGGCATCAAACCTGAAGGCCGGCTCAACAAGAAGTTGAGAGGAACATGTGACCTCGCCATCAAGCATCTCTTAAACAAACAGGCATCGAACCTGAAGGTCGGCTCAACATGAAATTGAGAGGAACATTTGACTTCACTGTCAAGCATCTGTTAAACAAACAGGCATCAAATCCAAAGGCAGGCTCAATCCGATGTTGAGAAGAACATCTAACCTCACTGTCAGGCATCTATTAAATAAACAGGGATCGAACCCGAAGGGCGGCTCAACCCGAAGTAGATAAGAACATTAGACCTCGCTGTCAAGCATCTCTTAAACAAACAGGCATCAAACCTGAAGGCCGGCTCAACACGAAGTTGAGAGGAACATGTGACCTCTCCATCAAGCATCTCTTAAACAAACAGGCATCGAACCTGAAGGTCGGCTCAACATGAAATTGAGAGGAACATTTGACTTCACTGTCAAGCATTTGTTAAACAAACAGGCATCAAATCCGAATGCTGGCTCAACCCGAAGTTGAGAAGAACATCTGACCTCACCGTTAGGCATCTGTTAAACAAACAAGCATCGAACCCGAAGGTCGGCTCCACCCGATGTTGAGAAGAACATCTGACCTCGCCGTCAGGCATCTGTTAAACAAACAGGCATCAAACCCGAAGGCCGTCTCAACCCTTATTTGAGAAGAACATCTGACCTCGCCGTCAAACATCTATTAAACAAATAGGTACCGAACCCGAAGGCTGGCTCACCTCGAAGTTGAGAGGAACATCTGACCTCACCATCAGGAATTAGTTAAACAAACAGGCATCGAACCCGAAGGCCGGCTCAATACGAAGTTGAGAGGAACATCTGACCTCTCTGTCAAGCATCTCTTAAATAAATAGGCATCAAACCTGAAGGTCGGCTCAACATGAAGTTGAGAGGAACATTTGACTTCACTGTCAAGCATTTGTTAAATAAACAGGCATCAAATCCGAAGGCCGGAACAACACGAAGTTGAGAAGAACATCTAACCTCACCGTCAGGCATCTGTTAAACAAACAAGCATCGAACCCGAAGGGTGGCTCAACCTGAATTTGATAAGAACATTAGACCTCTCTGCCAGGCATTTGTTAAACAAACAGGCATCGAACTCGAAGGCCGACTCAACCCGAAGTTGACAAGAACATCTGACCTCGCTGTCAGGCATCTGTTAAACAAACAGGCATCGAACCCGAAGGCCGACTCAACACGAAGTTGAGAGGAACATCTGACCTCGCTGTCAGGCATCTGTTAAACAAACAGGCATCGAACCCGAAGAACGGCTCAACATGAAGTTGAGAGGAACATTTGACTTCACTGCCAAGCATTTGTTAAATAAACAGGCATCAAATCCAAAGGCCGGCTTAATCCGAAGTTGAGAAGAACATCTGACCTCACTGTCAGGCATCTGTTAAATAAACAGGCATCGAACTTGAAGGGCGGCTCAACCCCAAATTGATAAGAACATTAGACATCGCTTTCAAGCATCTCTTAAAGAAACAGGCATTGAACACGAAGGACGGCTCAACACGAAGTTGAGAGGAACATCCAACCTCGCCGTCAAGTATCTCTTAGACAAACTGGCATCGAACCTGAAGGTCGGCTCAACATGAAATTGAGAGGAACATTTGACTTCACTGTCAAGCATCTGTTAAACAAACAGGCATCAAATCTGAAGGCAGGCTCAACCCGAAGTAGATAAGAACATTTGACCTCACTGTCAGACATCTGTTAAACAAACAGGCATCGAACCCGAAGGGCGGCTCAACCCCAGATTGATAAGAACATTAGACATCACTTTCAAGCATCTCTTAAACAAATAGGCATCGAACCCGAAGGCCGGCTCAACATGAAGTTGAGATGAACATCTGACCTCGTCGTCAAGCATCTCTTAAACAAACAGGCATCGAACCCGAAGGTCGGCTCAACATGAAATTGAGAGGAACATTTGACTTCACTGTCAAGCATCTGTTAAACAAACAGGCATCAAATCCGAAGGCTGGCTCAACCCGAAGTTGAGAAGAACATCTGACCTCACCGTTAGGCATCTGTTAAACAAACAAGCATCGAACCCGAAGGTCGGCTCCACCCGATGTTGAGAAGAACATCTGACCTCGCCGTCAGGCATCTGTTAAACAAACAGGCATCAAACCCGAAGGCCGTCTCAACCCTTATTTGAGAAGAACATCTGACCTCGCCGTCAAACATCTATTAAACAAATAGGTACCGAACCCGAAGGCTGGCTCACCTCGAAGTTGAGAAGAACATCTGACCTCACCATCAGGAATTAGTTAAACAAACAGGCATCGAACCCGAAGGCCGGCTCAATACGAAGTTGAGAGGAACATCTGACCTCGTCGTCAAGCATCTCTTAAATAAATAGGCATCAAACCTGAAGGTCGGCTCAACATGAAGTTGAGAGGAACATTTGACTTCACTGTCAAGCATTTGTTAAATAAACAAGCACCAAATCCGAAGGCCGGAACAACACGAAGTTGAGAAGAACATCTAACCTCACTGTCAGGCATCTGTTAAACAAACAAGCATCGAACCCGAAGGGTGGCTCAACCTGAATTTGATAAGAACATTAGACCTCTCTGCCAGGCATTTGTTAAACAAACAGGCATCGAACTCGAAGGCCGACTCAACCCGAAGTTGACAAGAACATCTGACCTCGCTGTCAGGCATCTGTTAAACAAACAGGCATCGAACCCGAAGGCCGACTCAACACGAAGTTGAGAGGAACATCTGACCTCGCTGTCAGGCATCTGTTAAACAAACAGGCATCGAACCCGAAGAACGGCTCAACATGAAGTTGAGAGGAACATTTGACTTCACTGTCAAGCATTTGTTAAATAAACAGGCATCAAATCCAAAGGCCGGCTTAATCCGAAGTTGAGAAGAACATCTGACCTCACTGTCAGGCATCTGTTAAATAAACAGGCATCGAACCCGAAGGCCGGCTCAACATGAAGTTGAGAGGAACATTTGACTTCACTGTCAAGCATCTGTTAAACAAACAGGCATCAAATCCGAAGGCCGGCTCGACCCGAAGTTGAGAAGAACATATGACCTCACTTTCAGGCATCTGTTAAACAAACAGGCATCGAACCCGAAGGGAGGCTCAATCCGAAGTTGATAAGAACATTAGACCTCGCTGTTAGGCATCTGTAAAACAAACAGGCATCAAACCCGAAGGTCGGCTAAACACGAAGTTGAGAGGAACATCTGACCTAGCCGTCAAGCATCTCTTAAACAAACAGGCATCGAACCTGAAGGTCGGCTCAACATGAAGTTGAGAGGAACATTTGACTTCACTGTCAAGCATCTTTTAAACAAACAGGAATCAAATCTGAAGGCCTGCTCAACCCGAAGTTAAGAAGAACATCTGACCTCACCGTCAGGATTCTGTTAAACAAACAAGCATCAAAGCCGAAGGGCAGCTCAACCTGAAGTTGATAAGAACATTAGACCTCTCTGCCAGACATTTGTTAAACAAACAGGCATCGAACCCGAAGGCCGGTTCAACCCAAAGTTGAGAAGAACATCTGACCTTGCCGTCAGGCATCTGTTAAACAAACAGGCATCGAACCCGAAGGACGGCTCAACACGAAGTTGAGAGGAACATCTAACCTCGCCGCCAGGCATCTGTTAAACAAATAGGCATCGAACCCGAAGGCCGGCTCAACATGAAGTTGAGAGAAACATTTGACTTCACTGTCAAGCATCTGTTAAACAAACATGTATCAAATCCGAAGGCCGGCTCAACCCGAAGTTGAGAAGAACATCTGACCTCACTGTCAGGCATCTGTTAAACAAACAGGCATCGAACCCGAAGGACGGCTCAACCTGACGTTGATAAGAACATTAGACCTCGCTGTCAGGCATCTCTTAAACAAACAGGCATCGAACATGAAGGCCGGCTCAACACGAAGTTCAGAGGAACATCTGACCTCGCCGTCAAGCATCTCTTAAACAAACATGCATCGAACCTGAAGGTCGGGTCAACATGAAATTGAGAGGAACATTTGACTTCACTGTCAAGCATCTGTTAAACAAACAGACATCAAATCCGAAGGCCGGCTCAACCCAAAGTTTAGAAGAACATCTGACCTAACCTTCAGGCATCTATTAAACAAACAAGCATCGAACCCGAAGGCCGGCTCACCTCAAAGTTGAGGTGAACATCTGACCTCCCCATCAGGCATTAGTTAAACAAACAGGCATCAAACCTGAAGGCCGGCTCAACACGAAGTTGAGAAGAACATATGACCTCGCCGTCAGGCATCTGTTAAACAAACAGGCATCGAACCCGAAGGGCGGCTCAATCCGAAGTTGATAAGAACATTAGACTTCACTGTCAAGCATCTGTAAAACAAACAGGCATCAAACCCGAAGGTCGGCTAAACACGAAGTTGAGAGGAACATCTGACCTAGCCGTCAAGCATCTCTTAAACAAACAGGCATCGAACCTGAAGGTCGGCTCAGCATGAAGTTGAGAGGAACATTTGACTTCACTGTCAAGCATCTTTTAAACAAATAGGAATCAAATCTGAAGGTCGGCTCAACCCGAAGTTGAGAAGAACATTTGACCTCACCGTCAGGATTCTGTTAAACAAACAAGCATCGAACCCGAAGGGCGGCTCAACCTGAAGGTTATAAGAACATTAGACCTCTATGCCAGGCATTTGTTAAACAAACAGGCATTGAACCCGAAGGCCGGTTCAACCCGAAGTTGAGAAGAATATCTGACCTTGCCGTCAGGCATCTGTTAAACAAACAGGCATCGAACGCGAAGGCCGGCTCAACACGAAGTTGAGAGGAACATCTAACCTCGCCGCCAGGCATCTGTTAAACAAATAGGCATCGAACCCGAAGGCCGGCTCAACATGAAGTTGAGAGAAACATTTGACTTCACTGTCAAGCATTTGTTAAACAAACAAGTATCAAATCCGAAGGCCGGCTCAACCCGAAGTTGAGAAGAACATCTGACCTCACTGTCAGGCATCTGTTAAACAAACAGGCATCGAACCCGAAGGACGGCTCAACCCGATGTTGATAAGAACATTAGACCTCGCTGTCAGGCATCTCTTAAACAAACAGGCATCGAACACGAAGGCCGGCTCAACACGAAGTTCAGAGGAACATCTGACCTCGCCGTCAAGCATCTTTTAAACAAACATGCATCGAACCTGAAGGTCGGGTCAACATGAAATTGAGAGGAACATTTGACTTCACTGTCAAGCATCTGTTAAACAAACAGACATCAAATCCGAAGGCCGGCTCAACCCAAAGTTTAGAAGAACATCTGACCTAACCTTCAGGCATCTATTAAACAAACAAGCATCGAACCCGAAGGCCGGCTCACCTCGAAGTTGAGGTGAACATCTGACCTCCCCATCAGGCATTAGTTAAACAAACAGGCATCGAACCCGAAGGTCGGCTCAACACGAAGTTGAGAGGAACATCTGACCTCGCTGTTAGGCATCTGTTAAACAAACAGGCATCGAACCCGAAGGTCGGCTCAACATGAAGTTGAGAGGAACATTTGACTTCACTGTCAAGCATCTATTAAACAAACACGGATCAAATCCGAAGGCCGGCTCGACCCGAAGTTGAGAAGAACATATGACCTCACCGTCAGGCATCTGTTAAACAAACAGGCATCGAACCCGAAGGGCGGCTCAATCCGAAGTTGATAAGAACATTAGACCTTGCTGTCAGGCATCTGTAAAACAAACAGGCATCAAACCCGAAGGTCGGCTAAACACGAAGTTGAGAGGAACATCTGACCTAGCCGTCAAGCATCTCTTAAACAAACAGGTATCGAACCTGAAGGTCGACTCAGCATGAAGTTGAGAGGAACATTTGACTTCACTGTCAAGCATCTTTTAAACAAATAGGAATCAAATCTGAAGGCCGGCTCAACCCGAAGTTGAGAAGAACATCTGACCTCACCGTCAGGATTATGTTAAACAAACAAGCATCGAACCCGAAGGGCGGCTCAACCTGAAGGTTATAAGAACATTAGACCTCTATGCCAGGCATTTGTTAAACAAACAGGCATTGAACCCGAAGGCCGGTTCAACCCGAAGTTGAGAAGAATATCTGACCTTGCCGTCAGGCATCTGTTAAACAAACAGGCATCGAACGCGAAGGCGGCTCAACACGAAGTTGAGAGGAACATCTAACCTCGCCGCCAGGCATCTGTTAAACAAACAGGCATCGAACCCGAAGGCCGGCTCAACATGAAGTTGAGAGAAACATTTGACTTCACTGTCAAGCATCTGTTAAACAAACAAGTATCAAATCCGAAAGCCGGCTCAACCCGAAGTTGAGAAGAACATCTGACCTCACTGTCAGGCATCTGTTAAACAAACAGGCATCGAACCTGAAGGACGGCTCAACCTGACGTTGATAAGAACATTAGACCTCGTTGTCAGGCATCTCTTAAACAAACAGGCATCGAACACGAAGGCCGACTCAACACGAAGTTCAGAGGAACATCTGACCTCGCTGTTGCACCCTAAAATTTGCCCAACCTTGTTCACTTGGTTCATGTGTCAATGTCATTAGCATTTGCATATAGAGTCATGTGCATAGTCTAATCATCTGCATAGCATAAGCATAGCAAGTCATACAACAGGGGGACCAATCATTATTCTCATCTCTAGAAGCCTATCAAGAGGTTATTATCCCAATTCAATCTCATTCAAGTCATCAGGAAAGAATTTGAAAGCAAAGAGTTCAGCAGATCAAGCCTTGAGTCCATCTCATAGCTGAGGGTATCTGAGGGTCAACAAGAGGGTTGTGAGCTGTGAGTTGAAGGCATGGAGAGTATCTAGACATTATGAGAGACTTAGAAAGTCATTTAAAGAAGGAGACAAGTCATTGATGAGAGCACAAGAGCTATAGCTGAAGGCAGTCAACTAGGGTTTCATCTGGGTCAACCCTAGGTCAACCCTAGGTCAATTGACTGATTTAAGGGGCATTCAAGTCTAGTGGAGAGATGTGGGGTTCATCATTGGACATATAAAGAAGGATATGGAGATATGCCAAGAATAATTCAAGAGAAATCAAGGAGAAGAGGAGCTTCTAAATTAGGGTTGCTGTGTAAAATCCCCTAGTTTAGGTCAAATTTCCAAGCAAGGTAAGTCAAAATGCTAGCTTCAAATGGATCCTTGGACAACATGAAACTTGTAGAGGATCTCAAGACCTTTAATTTTAGTGGTGGAAGACATCAAGGAGATTTATAGAACTCAAGTTATGATCCTTGCAAGTTACAGGTCATCTGAGATATCTGAAATTTTGTCTGTGAAAGTGACTTGACTTCCAAGCTAGTTTTACCCCTCAAGGAGATTTCAAATGAATTTCTGGTCAACATAGGAATTGTTCCTCATTGTCTTAGCTTTCTAGAATGGTATAGCATGCCCTCATATGATGTGTGGAGCTCAACTTATGGTCTTGGCAAGTAAAGGGTATTTTGGTCATTTGTGAATTACAGGTCATTTTAACCTATGTCCAAAACTCATACAAGGAGGCCTCAAATGGAAAAACTTACAACATCAAACTTTCTCCAAATGACATTTTGAGTCTAGAAAGAAGGTCACAAATTGTTGGAAAAGCTCATAACATGAAGTTGCATGATTGGTCAAATTTGAACTAAAATGGCTTATAACTTAAATAAAGTCAAAGTGAAAAATGGTTTGAGAGATTTATAAGTCCAAATGGAGACTTCCCATATATGATTTTGGGTCCAAAACACATTCTAAGAACAATGGTTCAAGTACATTTTTGAGTTTAGAAGGAAAAAGAAAAGTTATTTAGGGTTACTTGCATTTGAAGAAACATAACCAAAATGGATTCAATTTGGAATGCAAGGGAAGTTGCAAGATGGTTCTAGAAGATTCATTTGAGCACTATATATTCATGAAATCAGAATTGAGCAAGGGTTGGATTCATTTTTCACCAAAAATTTCCCAAAGTTCTCTCATTCTCCAAGTTGCAAGTTCACTTCAATCTCACAAATTCAGCATCAATTCTCATCAACATTGATCCTCCTACATTTCACCATCATCATGGATCAGAATTGAATCAAAGATTTGGTGGATATTGATCAATTTCGTGCACTTTCATCAACAACATTCAAATTGCAATTTCCATTGGAACTCAAGATCCAAGGCCAAATTCATCAAGGTGTTGCATACAGAATCAAATATAGCAAGAATAGATCCAGATTGAAGCATCCAAAGGCTTGGATTCATACTGATTCATCATCATCCACAAGAACTTGCTCAAGGTGCAAATTGCTCTAACTTGCTCAATTTAGTTAGAGTTGCATAGTTTTATTAGTTTAAATGTGATCTAGGTTGTTAGTAGAACGATTAGGATGAGTTTGGTGCTGTTTGGTGATAATTCGTGACAGGTGCTTGAAACTGTTAGGATTTAGAACTCATAGCATAGTACATTATAATGTTAGTTTGATAGATTAGAATAATCACCATTAGGCATAGAGTAGATTAGTACAGGTTTGAGTGAGAATCTTGATGATGCATACCAGAGTATTTTCATGGTGGCCAGAACTTGTCTCGATCGGTTTGAGTGATATACTGGATTTCAGAACAAACTACTGCTATAGTCTTGTAGAGGACAAAATTTGGAGTGATTTTCATGTTTGGATCGTGGTGTTTCATGGCGTGTGGAGTGAGAACCGAGAGGTCGAAGTTGGTACGTGCATGGAGTTTCCATGGAGATAAACCCTAGCTTTCATGGCAGGAGGAAGAAGATAGAATCTAAGCCGTCCAAGCGCGTGTTGACTGGTGACTGGGAAGGATGATCCAACGGTTGTCGTTCAAACCGAGTTTGAGAGGGAATCCTCCCCCCATTGAAACGCTGCGTTTCATTAAAGGGGGGAGCGTGGGCCTTGCTTTTGCCACCCCCCATGTTATCAGGCCCAATCCTTTGAGCGTGCTTTTCTGCTTTTCTCACCCCCTCCCTTTTATTTCATTCTATTTTCTTTTTATTTTCCTTAATTTTTTATGCATCTTCTAAAATTCATAATAAATAGATAAAAAATCATTTTTAATTCATTCTTTTTACACTATTTTCTTTAGGATGTCTAGAAAATTATAAAAAAATAAAAATTACATTTTATTTTTATTTGATATTTTTCCCATATTTTCTAAATAAATGACATTTTAAATAGCTTCATTTCATGCATGATTTTGTTAATTTTTGTTCTACTAGATGCTTTCATATTTTTTGTTCATTCTTTTTAGGTTGTTTAGATTAGACATTGAACTTGTAGAAACAATTTAGTTCCCATTTTTAGAAATTAATTTTAGGTGCTTAATGTAGGCTTGAACAACATGAACAAACTAGGGTTTTAGGTGATGACTTAGGAGAATCAATTCATTTCCCTTAGGACTTAGGGTTTGACTAGATTAGTTATGGGACTATAGGGGCTATGGGTAGTTATTAGATCCCTTAGAGAAAAGTCAGGACTCCCCTACTGCTATTAATGTACTGTATATCTGATTGACTGGTGTGGTGTGCCCCCTGGGGATTATTGATTTGTCTGTGTGGGTATTGGGATTGTCTGGGGATTTGGGAGAGCTGAAGACTTGAGAAGATGAAGCCATTGGAGATTCAGATGCTGAAGTTCAACTTCCAGAGTTGAAGAGAAGATTCTTGCTAGCAGATGCTGAGGAACTAGGGTTTAGGAGCTAGGCAGAGCTCTAGGTTAGAAAGTTTGTTTCTCAAACATGGATTGCCTTGTCTGCATCCATTCTTCTCTGTGATTCAGAGTCTCTCTAAGACACTCACCCCCTTCCTTTGGAAGGCTTGGTGATAGTGTCTATGGGATAGAACTCTTGAGAGAAAATGTCTCTTGTGTTAGAAGCAGTCTGTTCACCACCCTTGGTAGTCAACTGATTGCTTAACACCCAATTCACTCTTGTGACTGATCCCTCATCCTGGAGGTTTGAACTTGAAGAAAAGCCATTGCAGATAGAAGACTGATGATCAAAGCCCTTGCCTGAAGGCCATGAAGATGGAGATTGATGCTTGTTGAAGCCTGCAGCTGATTGGAGATTACTTGAAGCTAGATGTTGAGTCAGAGCTGCTGATGCTGTTTCTTTTGCTGTTGTATTTCATTGCTGATGTATTGTTTGGATTTCCTGGTTGTATTGTTTGCTGGTTACCCTGTTGGGTTGAAAGTGAAGCCTGTTCACTTTCGCCTATTGTTTTCTAGGTTCGAGGTTGAGTGGGACTCCCTTGCCTCGCTTGTACTGTTGCATCCATGCATTTTACTGCTTTATTATATCTGTTATTGTTTCTGTTTCTGCCTATCCCTTAGGATCTCTGTTTCTCTCTGTGCAAGAGAGGAGCATGATAGACACTAGGTCTTAACCCATGCATGATAACATTAGGTTAGTTTGTTTCCCTTCGCAACCGTAGGTTAGAGTTCTGTCTCTTCTTCCTCAAAACAAACAGAAAAACACGTAAAGATTTCAAACTCAATAAAAGACACTTCTTCCGTAAAAGAATGTGAACTCATCAAAGCGTCATTTTTGTCCGCCGGGACTGTTAATCAGGAAAACCTTTTTCAGAAGGAATAAAATCAACCAAGACAGACTTGTGTCGTACGTGGCCCGAACTACGTTTGCTCTGATCTTTCATGCTGTATGAAAGTACGTAGGCATAGGATGCGATATCCTAGCGAGCAACCTTCCCCTCCTTTCCCGTAGGTAGGCGAACTACGTTGACTCTGATTTCTCGTTCCGGACGGGAATACGTAGGCATAAAGTGCGATACTTTGCCGAGTCATTTTTTATTTTCATTTTCTTTTCTTTTAACCCCAGACCTATAGTTTAGATAGAATAACAATCCATACCCGAAAACAAGCGTGGATCCCGTCGAGTACGACGGACGTGAGGGGTGCTAATACCTTCCCCTTGCGTAACCGACTCCCGAATCCAGGTTTTGGTTGCGACGACCATACCGTTCCCGTGTTGTGCGAGGTTTACTCTGAGCGTTTCCTTTCCCTCCCGTGGGATAAATAACGCACGGTGGCGACTCTTCTGTTCAGCCGGCGCCGATTTTCGCAGTAGCGACACTCGCCGTCAAGCATCTCTTAAACAAACATGCATCGAACCTGAAGGTCGGGTCAACATGAAATTGAGAGGAACATTTGACTTCACTGTCAAACATCTGTTAAACAAACAAACATCAAATCCGAAGGCCGGCTCAACCCAAAGTTTAGAAGAACATCTGACCTAACCTTCAGGCATCTATTAAACAAACAAGCATCGAACCCGAAGGCCGGCTCACCTCGAAGTTGAGGTGAACATCTGACCTCCCCATCAGGCATTAGTTAAACAAACAGGCATCAAACCAGAAGGCCGGCTCAACACGAAGTTGAGAGGAACATCTGACCTCGCCGTCAGGCATCTGTTAAACAAACAGGCATCGAACCCGAAGGTCGGCTCAACATGAAGTTGAGAGGAACATTTGACTTCACTGTCAAGCATCTTTTAAACAAACAGGAATCAAATCTGAAGGCCAGCTCAACCCGAAGTTGAGAAGAACATCCGACCTCACTGTCAGGCATCTGTTAAACAAACAGACATCGAACCCGAAGGACGGCTCAACATGAAGTTGAGAGGAACATTTGACTTCACTGTCAATCATCTGTTAAACAAACACGCATCAAATTTGAAGGCCGACTCGACCCGAAGTTGAGAAGAACATATGACCTCACCGTCAGGCATCTGTTAAACAAACAGGCATCGAACCCGAAGGGCGGCTCAATCCGAAGTTGATAAGAACATTAGACCTCGCTGTCAGGCATCTGTAAAACAAACAGGCATCAAACCCGAAGGTCGGCTAAATACGAAGTTGAAAGGAACATCTGACCTAGCCGTCAAGCATCTCTTAAACAAATAGGCATCGAACCTGAAGGTAGGCTCAACATGAAGTTGAGAGGAACATTTGACTTCACTGTCAGGCATCTTTTAAACAAACAGGAATCAAATCCGAAGGCCGGCTCAACCCGAAGTTGAGAAGAACATCTCACCTCACCGTCAGGATTCTGTTAAACAAACAAGCATCGAACCCGAAGGGCGGCTCAACCTGATGTTGATAAGAACATTAGACCTCTCTGCCAGACATTTGTTAAACAAACAGGCATCGAACCCGAAGGCCGGTTCAACCCGAAGTTGAGAAGAACATCTGACCTTGCCGTCAGGCATCTGTTAAACAAACAGGCATCGAACGCGAAGGCCGGCTCAACACGAAGTTGAGAGGAACATCTGACCTCGCCGTCAGGCATCTGTTAAACAAACAGGCATCGAACTCGAAGGCCGGCTCAACATGAAGTTGAGAGAAACATTTGACTTCACTGTCAAGCATCTGTTAAACAAACAAGTATCAAATCCGAAGGCCGGCTCAACCCGAAGTTGAGAAGAACATCTGACCTCACTCTCAGGCATCTGTTAAACAAACAGGAATCAAACCTGAAGGACGGCTCATCCCGACGTTGATAAGAACATTAGACCTCGCTGTCAGGCATCTCTTAAACAAACAGGCATCGAACACGAAGGCTGGCTCAACACGAAGTTGAGAGGAACATCTGACCTCGCCGTCAAGCATCTCTTAAACAAACATGCATCGAACCTGAAGGTCGGCTCAACATGAAATTGAGAGGAACATTTGACTTCACTATCAAGCATCTGTTAAACAACAGGCATCAAATCCGAAGGCCGGCTCAACCTGAAGTTTAGAAGAACATCTGACCTCACTGTCAGGCATCTGTTAAACAAACAAGCATCGAATCCGAAGGCCGGCTCACATCGAAGTTGAGGTGAACATCTGACCTCCCCATCAGGCATTAGTTAAGCAAACAGGCATCAAACCTGAAGGCCGGCTCGACACGAAGTTGAGAGGAACATCTGACCTCACCGTCAGGCATCTGTTAAACAAACAGGCATCAAACCCGAAGGTCGGCTCAACATGAAGTTGAGAGGAACATTTGACTTCACTGTCACGCATCTGTTACACAAACAGGCATCAAATCCGAAGGCCGACTCAACCCGAAGTTGAGAAGAACATATGACCTCACCGTCAGGCATCTGTTAAACAAACAGGCATCGAACCCGAAGGGCCACTCAACCTGAAGTTGATAAGAACATTAGACCTCGCTGTCAGGCATCTGTTAAACAAACAGGCATCGAACCCGAAGGTCGGCTAAACACGAAGTTGAGAGGAACATCTGACCTAGCCGTCAAGCATCTCTTAAACAAACAGGCATCGAACCTGAAGGTCGGCTCAACATGAAGTTGAGAGGAACATTAGACCTTGCTGTCAGGCATCTGTTAAACAAACAGGCATCGAATCCGAAGGTCGGCTCAATCCGAAGTTGATAAGAACATTAGACCTCTCTGTCAAGCATCTGTAAAACAAACAGGCATCGAACCCGAAGGTCGGCTCAACATGAAGTTGAGAGGTGATAACGAGAAAACGCATCGATTATATTGCTAGGTTTCATTAACGTTTTATCGCATATTCACCGTTTTAACACTCGATTTCTCGAGTTTTTCTTACCATTTTGCAGGTACATCATTATATGGAGCTAAATCATGAATTAAGAGCAAAAGGAACAAAAGAAACCATAAAGAGATGAAGAAATGAAGAAACCTACAAAAGACTGCATAATTTGTTGCAGCCACGATCGTTACAAGGGTGTCACGACCGTGACACCCTAATTTGAGCCATCACGACCGTAAGAGAGTGGTCACGACCGTGACACTTGAAAACCTCAAGTTACGAACGTGAAGACCTTGTCACGACCGTGACAAGGATAAAATTAGGTTTTTGACTCAGACTACGTCAAGGCATTACGTGAAGACCACTTCTCCTATTGGCATTACGTGAAGACCACTCCTCCTATTTTGTTGCCACGTTCCAGCATTCCTTCAACAACTTCAGCAAGGCCCATGCAACAAAGGACCAAAAATCCAGCCCATTAAGGACTCTATAAATAGTACAAGTTCTGTGAACACAGGGGGGAGATTCTTTATTCAAATTTCTGCGGAAGCTCTGCCGAACTGTATTACGAACCAGCCTTTCCATTCCTGCATTATTTTTAGTTTTCTGTTTCGTTTTTATTTGTATCCAAACCAACCATATAACAATTTCCAACATCAGGAAATTGTTATACATTTATTTGTTTCTAAACCTTCAGCACTCGTTTATTTTCAATTTCCGCCAACTCCAAGCTTTCCGGTCTGTGGAAGAAGGAGTCTCTCGAATATTTGTTAACCAGGTTTTTCATTATATTGCAATTTAATTTAGTTATAATGTTTGTTTATTTTTCTGCCATGAGTACGTTATTATTAAATTCTCTGTCTCTGTCTGGTTCAACATCGATGAGTAGCTAAACGCCTTAGGGAGGTATGTAGTTATAACAAACTTAACCGGTAAAATATAACCATAGGCTGAAAATAATTAATCACTTAACATTCTGGCTGATACTTTTTAATTGAAATAGACCTTTTTGTTACTAGAGTAAGAAAAGAGTATTAGGCTAGGTCAAGACCACGAGAGTGTGAGATTTTAACCAGATAGCTAAAGTTAGGCATTTAAATTAAACACAGCGAGAGTGCTTTAAGATAAATTAGAATTACTTAGTTTCCAAAAATTACCTCTAAACACTCATGGGCTAGCGAGAGCAGGCATAGGGCTTTAGGGATAAGATCTGATATAAGACCACGAGAGTGTGAGTTGAGGGTATTTAAACTGGTAATCTCTACCGAATAGATTAAGTGAACACCTTTATAAGCCTAGGTTAGATTGACCCACCTAAGTTAGTATAATTACATACCGACCGCCTTAGTATTACCTTATTAAAACTTAAATTTAATTCCGCCTTTAATAGTCTTAAAAACCAACAAAAATCGTGACAACCATTCGCCTTAGCTAAACTAGAAGTTCATCTAGCACTAAGTAACCATAGAATCCCTATGGATCGATAATCTTAAATATTACTTCGATAGGCTGTGCACTTGCAGTAAGATACCGCTAGACGCATAAGTAGACACGTCTCTAGCCCATCATGTTTTTGGCGTCGTTGCCGGGGATTCCTTAATTTAGTTACTAGTGCATTTAGGTAGCATTGTCTAGACTAAGGCATCAACTATTTAATTTAATCTAATCTCCGAGTGTATGCCAAGTACTCGCTCTAAAAGCGAAGACTTGCAACCTCTAATCCCTGAATCGGAACGCTTCTTACACGTAAGAAGACGTATATTCGATTTCGAAAATAATTCCAATATTCCAGATCTTCAATTAGATCCGCCTAAACCAGTCGTAAAATCAAAGGACGCAGAGATGGCTGAAGAACAGACTCATCCACTCAAGTATTACGCTAATCCTTCACAAGCCGAACCGCATTCAAGCATTGCAGCGCCGGCTATCAACCGAAATGATTTCGAACTAAAACCTTCGTTGATATCAGCCGTGCAACAAAATCAATTCGTCGGAAATCCTACCGAGGATCCGAATCTTCATCTTTCGATCTTTGTGCAATATGCAGATACCGTAAAAGCCAATGGAGTTACCCAAGAAGCTATTAAACTACGTTTATTTCCTTTTTCGCTTCGAGACAGAGCAAGAGCTTGGCTTCAATCTCTGCCTTCGAACTCAGTAACTACGTGGGTAGAACTTAAGAAAGTTTTCTTGAATAGGTATTTTCCACCTAGCAAGACAGCTATGCTGAGAGCTCAGATCAACGGATTTAAGCAAAGAGAAAGTGAATCATTATTCGAAGCTTGGGAACGCTATAAGGATCTACTGAGACTTTGTCCACATCATGGATTAATAGACTGGATGGTCATCCATACCTTCTATAATGGACTCTTGTACAATACAAGAATGACAATTGACGCTGCCGCGGGTGGTGCATTGATGGACAAAGAATATAGTGATGCCTATGCACTTATCGAAAGTATGGCTCAAAATCATTACCTTTGGGGAAGCGAGAGAGTCGCAACTGAGAAACCAACAAAGGGAGGTATGTACGAAGTAAGTAGTATGGACCAAGTCAATGCGAAGTTTGACCAACTAAGCCAAAAGATCGATAACTTGGCCATAACACCTACAGCCACCGTGGCTGCAGTAACACCTAACTGTGAGTTATGTGGAGTCCCAGGACACAAAGTTTCTGATTGTCAACTATTGGCAGGAACTCCCACTGATCAAGTGAATTATGCTCAAGGAAACCCTTACTCAAGCACATACAACCCAGGTTGGAAGAATCATCCGAACTTCTCCTATAAGAATAACAATGCTTATTATGCACCAGGTCAAGCACCAGCTACATCACCAGGATATCAAAAGACTGCTCCTAATATCCCTAGAAAATCGAACCTTGAATTGATGATGGAGAACTTTATAGCTAACCAATCTCAAACAAACAAGGACTTCTTAAACCAAAACATTCACACTAGTGAGCAGATTAAACAATTAGTGAGCAAAGTAGATGCATTAGCTACACATAACAAAATGCTTGAAACTCAGATTTCACAAGTAGCCCAACAACAAGCACCTACTGCTGCACCAGCTGGAGTATTCCCTGGACAACCTCAACCTAATCCGAAAGGACATGCTAACGCTGTAATATTAAGAAGTGGCAAGGAACTTGACGGACCTGTCGATCCAAGACTTGACAATCCAGCCATGTACCAAAAACCGGATAAACCGACTGAAGTGGTGAATGATCCAGAAGAAAAGGAAGATGACAATCGAGAGGTAGTGGAGAAAGAACAACCTTATGTGCCTCCACCACCCTATAAACCACCAATTCCGTACCCTCAAAGATTAATTAATTCCAAGACGACGGGTCAATTTAAGAAATTTGTCGAACTTCTGAAATAGTTGAATATTACTATTCCGTTTACAGAAGAAATTACCCAAATACCCTCGTATGCTAAGTTTTTAAAAGAAATCTTATCCAATAAGAAAAAGATAGAGGATAACGGAACAGTTACACTTACTGCCGAGTGTAGCGCCATAATTCAGAATAAAATGCCTCCTAAGCTAAAAGATCCAGGAAGTTTCTCTATACCCTGTGTAATAGGAAAATTCGTCATTGACAAAGCTCTATGCGATTTAGGAGCCAGTATCAGTGTTATGCCCTTAACGATTTGCAAAAGGCTAGACATGGGAGACCTAAGACCAACTAAAATGTCTGTTCAACTAGCCGATCGCTCTGTTAAATATCCTGTAGGCATACTAGAAAACGTCCCAGTACGTATAGGACAATTCTACATCCCTACTGATTTTATAATCATGGACATCTCTGAAGACTCCACTACACCTATCATACTAGGAAGACCATTCTTAGCTACCGCCGGAGCTATAATAGACGTAAAAAGAGGAAAGCTAACCTTTGAAGTAGGTGAAGAGAAAGTTGAATTTATTTTAACACAATTCTTACAATCACCAGCTATAGAGGATACATGCTATCTATTGGATGTAATTGACGAATGTGTAAGAGAAATGGAACTGAAAGAGACCACTTATTCTGAAATAATGAAAATTCAAATCCCTCCGATTTTCGAAGATGATAATTGGCGAAAACCGTATCAGGATGATAGTCTAAGCGAAAGTTTAGCACTTACACCGGATCCCATGCCAAGTAAAGATAAACCTGCATTAGGATTAAAAACTTTACCTAATAACCTAAGGTACGAATTCTTAGACGTTGAATGTAAAAGACCAGTTATAGTAAATTCCAGTTTAGGAACTATAGAAACAAAGAAACTTTTAGATGTCTTGAAGAAATATCCAACTGCATTAGGATATAACATATCTGATCTCAAAGGAATATGTCCTTCAGTTTGTATGCATCGTATTCTGCTAGAAGAAGATTGCAGAACCTCCAGAGAAGCTCAAAGAAGAATTAACCCAACCCTTAGCACTGTAGTAAAAGAAGAAGTTAAGAAATTATTAGATGCCGGGATAATATATCCAATCTCTGATAGTGAATGGGTTAGCCCAATACATGTAGTGCCAAAGAAAGGAGGTATCACTGTTGTGAAAAACGCTCAAGGCGAATCGATATCGCAAAGAGTAGTGACGAGATATAGAGTGTGCATAGATTATCGTAAACTAAACAAAGCCACTCGAAAAGATCATTTCCCACTACCTTTCATAGATCAAATGTTAGAACGATTAGCCAAGCACTCTTACTTCTGTTATCTTGACGGTTACTCAGGATTTTTCCAAATCCCTATCCATCCTGATGATCAAGAGAAGACTACATTCACATGTCCTTATGGAACGTTCGCTTATAGGCGAATGCCCTTTGGATTATGCAACGCTCCCGCAACCTTTCAAAGATGTATGATGTCAATCTTCGCAGATTTTATAGACAACATCATGGAAGTGTTCATGGACGACTTCTCTGTATGCGGGCAAAGTTTTGAAGGATGCTTATCGAACTTAGAAATGGTGTTAGAAAGATGTGTAAAAGTAAATCTCGTACTTAACTGGGAGAAATGTCATTTTATGGTCAACGAAGGAATAGTATTAGGTCATGTAATATCCGACAAGGGAATTGAAGTTGATAAAGCTAAGATTGAAGTAATAAAAGATCTTCAACCCCCTAAAACCGTTCGAGAAATATGAAGCTTTTTAGGACACGCCGGTTTTTACCGACGATTCATCAAAGATTTCTCGAAAATCACTAAACCTCTTACTGGTTTATTAATGAAAGACGCTGAGTTCATATTCAATGAAGATTGTCTTAAAGCATTCGAAACTCTAAAAACAACCCTCATCACCGCACCAATCATGCAACCCCCTGACTAGAGATTACCTTTTGAAATCATGTGCGATGCGAGTGACTATGCTGTAGGTGCAGTTCTGGGCCAGAGAAAGGAAAAGAAACTTCATGCGATTTACTATGCCAGTAGAACCTTAGATTCTGCCCAGATGAACTACGCTACTACAGAAAAAGAATTGTTAGCTGTTATCTTTGCGCTTGACAAATTCCGTTCTTACCTAGTTGGAGCGAAAATAATCATTTACACAGACCATGCTGCTATCCGATATCTATTAACTAAAAAAGATGCTAAACCAAGACTCTTAAGATGGATTTTACTCTTACAAGAGTTATATTTAGAAATAAAAGATAAGAAAGGTACTGAGAACGTCGTAGCGGACCATTTATCTAGAATAGAAGGTATTAAACCCGAACAAGTGCCGATTAACGATGATTTTCCGTATGAACAGCTGATAGCACAAATAGGAAGCGACCTAGCTCAGTTAGATATAAATGAACCAGAATCCGTGGAAACAATCCAGACAACTGTAGGACTGCCATGGTACGGTGACATTGTCAACTACCTAGCCGCAGGAGCTCTTCCACCCGATCTAACCTATCAGCAGAAAAAGAAATTCTTTCATAATCTGAAACATTACTATTGGGATGAACCATTATTGTTCAAAAGAGGACCAGATGGAATCTTTCGCCGATGTATTCCCGAAGAAGAAATAGAAGATATCATTGCTCAATGCCATTCATCTCCTTATGGTGGACATGCAAGCACTTCCAAGACTTGCGCAAAAATTTTGCAAGCCGGCTTATTCTGGCCTAATCTATGGAAGGATGTCTACATCGCTGTTATAAATTGCGATCGGTGTCAACGCACTGGCAATATTTCAAGAAGAGATGAAATGCCTCAAAAGGGAATTTTAGAAGTAGAAATCTTCGACGTCTGGGGAATAGATTTCATGGGACCATTCCCATCATCTTTCGGTAATAATTACATACTCGTAGCTGTTGATTATGTTTCGAAATGGATTGAAGCCATAGCTTCTCCTACAAACGATACACGAGTAGTAATAAAGCTTTTCAAAAATATAATCTTTCCAAGATTTGGTGTGCCTAGACTCGTCATAAGTGACGGTGGCTCGCACTTCATTTCAAAAATCTTTGACAAGTTACTATCCAAATATGGAGTAAGACACCGTGTGGCTACACCATATCACCCACAAACAAGTGGACAAGTCGAAGTCTCAAACAGAGAAATTAAACAAATCTTAGAAAAGACTGTCGCCATATCTCGGAAAGATTGGTCATCTAAACTTAATGAAGCTTTATGGGCTTATAGGACCGCTTACAAGACACCCATAGGTACTACACCTTTCAAACTAGTTTATGGAAAATCTTGTCACCTCCCAGTAGAACTAGAACACAAAGCTTATTGGGCGATCAGAACTCTCAATATAAACTATAATGCTGCAGGAGAAAAGCGAATCCTAGACATTAACGAACTAGAAGAATTAAGGTTAGATGCATATGAGAATGCTAAGATATATAAAGAAAGAACTAAGCGATGGCATGATAAACGCCTATCTAGGAAAGAATTTAGTGTGGGAGAAGTTGTACTCCTCTTTAATTCAAGACTTAGGCTCTTTCCTGGAAAATTAAAATCTAGATGGTCAGGACCCTTTGAAATAACTAAAGTATTCCCGAGTGGAGCAATAGAAATTAAGGGTAGGAATAGTGAACCATTCATAGTAAACGGACAACGTCTAAAACATTATCATAAAGTTGAAAATAGAGATTATGCGAATAATCTAAAGCTTTTAGAATTGTCCACTAATTCCCCTGATTAATCTAAACCTAAGCATTACGTCAGGCTTTTGACGATAAAAACAGCGCTTAGTGGGAGGCAACCCATTTACCTATTTAATTATTTAAACTATTCTTTTCTTTTAGCATATTGTTATTTATCGTTTTACTATTTGTTTAATTGTTTTGTCATTTTATAGTTTTATTTTATATTACTATTATTGCCATTACATTATGCATTTCATTTTCTTATTTTTATCTTAAATCACTTTTTACAGATTTTCTAAAGTCTTTTCGACTGATTTGTTTCCCCCATATTTGCACTGACCATGGCTAACCAACCAATTAATCATATGGAAACCAAATTTAGAGGTAGGAACCAAAGAATGAAGTTCGAAGAGTTATCACAGAGGCAAATGGATTTGACCCTGTACCCGGATGATAAGACTATGGAAACCCTAGGTATACATGATAGTGTCATGTACTTGTTTAACCGACTCGGATGGGAGAATGCATTGATCCAACATAAGTTTGTGACTTACCGTGAGCTCACCCTTGAGTTCCTTAGCTCCTTAATTTACCTACCTGAGCGCGGTTTTGGATTTAGGAAAGGATTTATTAGTTTCCGCCTATTTGGAATAGAATATGACTTTAACCATAAAGAACTAGCTGACTTGTTAGGATTCCCTAGTGGACCATTTGCTTTTACTACCACACAGGTAGAATTGATGGATATGGAGCTAGATTTCTTTTGGGGAACTTTAACCGGAAACTACCACCCTGAACCAAATAACATGAATAATGATGAGATCCATAATCCTGCTCTCCGTTACTTCCATAAATTCCTTGCCCACACCTTCTTTGGAAAAGAAGAAAACATTACCGGAGTTTCTAAAGATGAAATATTTATTATGTCATGTTTCACTAATGGACAGCCTGTTAATGGTGTACCTTTCATGATGCAAACCTTCACCCGTATCCAAGAAGAACCTGAATTACCTATATTAGTAGGAGGTCTTGTAACCATGATTGTTGATGCCATAGGACTTAGGTACCAACTGGACAGGTGCAACCGTCTAGGAACAATCCGCCCTATGAATCTTAATTTCTGTTTCAATAGGCATATCATAAGGAATTTAGGACATCCACCTTTTGAGTACCTAATCCGGAACGAAGTAGTAACCCTGTTCACATTGCCTAATCATGCTAGAGTAAGTGTTCACAATAAGGATAACTGGCTTTATGAGTTAAACCCACCTGATTATCCATCTACTCCTGAAACACCTCGGTCTTACAAGATAAAAGATGATATAATGACCGCTGTCGAAACTGACCCTGAGACACCTCCTGGTTACCATGACATTGACCACACTGAAGAAGTACATGAAACCCCTGAAGTGAATCAAGGAAATTATGCTATCAACTTACAAAACATCATGAACACTCTCAATGCCTACCAAACTGACATTAATTTATTTAAAGAAGACATTAAGAGCATGCGATTGGACATTATAGGATTGACTGACATAACCTGCGAACAATTCTATCACTTGAACTCCGCCATCGAAGACTTGAAGAAACGCTTTTGAAAATGCTATAAGTGATTTAGTTTATTTTTCTCATTGTTTTCGTTTCTAGTTAGATTTAATTTTCGCAACAATTTCATACCGTAATTTCCGTTTATGTAACTTCATTTTCAATTACTTTATGCAATGCACCTTTAATTCCAAAATTTCTCCATTTTTAGCAATTTATATATTTTTCATTCTATGTACTGTTATGCTTGCATTATTTCATATTATATACAATCTCTCATGCCATGCAAGTTAGTATAGTACTGTGTTGAAATTATATACTATATGGTGTTTATAATTTAATATGAGTGTTAGTGAAGAAAATACATTATTATAAAATATGTGAATTAAGTGAGAAAATGTTTTTCTGGAAATTATTCAACGAAGTGTGCCCTCACGGTCGTCACACCCATCTCACGATCGTGACGTGCTTAAATAGCGTGTCACGACCGTCACACCCCTGTCACGACCGTGACAACCCCTATTACAGGAATCGTGAGAAACAAAACTGTTTCTCATCGTGCTCCTTCTTCTTCTTCCTCCATAACTTCCTCAAAACTACCCATTTTCTCCATAATCTCCATAACCTCCGTAACCTCCCCATTACCAACAGTAACCCCCCATTATCATAACCTATCACATTCTCACTCTCCATTATTTATCCCGAATCTCTATTTCTTTCGTTTCACCATTTTTTCACAAAACATCAAAAATCTTCACTCTTCACTCTAAGCTCTTGCATGCAATGGATTCTATCACTTTTAGAGAAGGTGATGCTGGAGAAACTCAGAGAGAACGTTTTCTCCGATTCCAAAACCGCGGTGTGCAACCTACACGTTACATTGACACTGTCTGTTTGAGGGAACTCGGAATGCTTGCCGGTGTTCAAAGCCTGCTGCAAAAAGTCGGTCTGTGGGATCTTTGCAGTCAACCTCAGCCCACATTCGAACTTCTGACACTGGAGTTCTTAAGCTCATTCAGTTACATCACCCCCCCCGGTTCTCAGAGTCAGCTCACCGGTGTCGCCACATTCAGATTGCATGGCCAAGAGTTCAACATTTCGCAAACCCGGATAGCCGAGTTGTTAGGCTTCGATCACGGAACTGAAGCTCACCGTCGCGTGCCCGATAATTTTAGTGAACAAGCTTTCACTCTATGGCACGACTTAACCAACACCCGTGCATCCACCTTCCAAAGCCTCAACGCTACGCACATCCACAACCCGGCAATCCGCTATTTTCACCGTGTCATATGCAACACCATCTTCGCTCGAGAAAGCAACCATAAGCTCAACTCCAAGGAGCTTCTATTCTTACACTGCGCTCTTAATGACGAGCCGATCAACGCTGCCCCTTTCATGCTTTATCATATCCAGGCCATTGCACAAAGAGGCTCCTCCCCTTTCTTCATAGGCGGCATTGTCACCACCCTCGCCATTCAGTTGGGGCTTGGTGACTTGGTCGTTAATCAGCCTTACCTCGCCGCAGAATTCCTCACCAAGAGTTATTGCAGGTCCGCTCACCTGATTGCGCAGCGAGAGGATGACAGGTATAGCCCTGTTGTCAATGGCACCATTTTCCATCATATCACTCTGCCGTCCCGCGACCGCATCGATCCATCCAACCGAGCCAACTGGCTCTTTGTTTTACCTGCTGCTGCCGATCACGTCCCTATTCATGATGATCAGGCAGACCCTCCAGCGGATGAGATGTAGGACGCTATGGATGCAGCTGAGCCTGTCCAGGATATACCAGAGACATCTAACCGACAGCCCCCTGCTCCCGAAATCACACTTGAGGAAGTCCTCCTTGCGATTCATCAGCAGAACCAGATGAACGCCGCACTGGAGCGAAGGCAGAAGGCGCAGTATGATGCTCTACTCAGCACTATTGCAGCAAATCAGGAAGCTACTAATGAGAGGTTTGGAGAAATTTTCAGTGAGCTAGAAGCCCTCCGCATTAGCATCACTGCTGCCTCCGGCACTGGTTCTGATCCTGAAGCGACTCCCTCCAGACGCCGCTCCCGCACCAGAGGCCGAGCCCGCGGTCCTCAGCAGCCATAGTTTTAGTTTGCTTATGTTTGTTTTTCGTTATTGTCATTGTACTGTACTTTTACCGCATTTATATCACAACATTGAGGACAATGTCTGATATAGTGTGGGAGAGGTACCTTTCAGTTCCGCACTTTTCCATTTCGTTGTATTTTCAATTCCGTTGTATTTCTTTTCGCAAGTTAATGAAATGAGCAAATCTTTGTGCTATTTTCTTTAATTTCGAACTTTCCCCGATTATTTAGCTATACCAGAAAAAAAAATCTTTAATTATTCGCATTACCCGACTTACCTACGGAATCGTAATTAGGAAGCCGAGAACAATTAAACAAGACCAATACAATCTTGACATCTTTGACTCCCTACTTAAGCAATTCCATCCCGATTACCATTACGAGTACACTTTTAGTTTCAGTTCAAAAGTAACCCCTAGTAGTTTATACCAGCAGTCAGCACCGTCTGAACACAAACCACGTGGGGAGCCGATGAATATAAGCGTTTGATGCCTAATCAATAATGATCCTTCATATCTCGATGCAAAATGAAAAGAAATTGCACCAAAGTACACAGTCGCATATAAGAAACGAGAAATATGAGAAGGAGTCCGTTGCAAGTTGGTTCAGAGGTACTGGTTCTGAACTCGGTAGGGCGTGCTACGGCTCGATCCCCCACAACTTCCAAATCGGATAAAATATGTAGGGTCACCACACTCATGTACCAGACCCCGTGCTCAAAAAGGATCAAAGTCGCTAACCGGCTACTCCACTACGTGCGTGCTAAGGCAAAGGGCTTAATGTGATTGCGCTAGAATGAAACCGGGCGAAATAAGATCGAAAAACTCCAGGTGAAATCGTAATGTAATTGCCGATTGTTTCGTTTAACGGGAAGTCGACGACATAGCTTGTTGCTTGTGTCATTAGTGTATCGGTAGTGTTCTATCAAAGTACCGAATTATCCGACAAAACGATCCCTCGTACGGTTTGTTATGAGTATGCGTGAATAAAATCTTGTCCGCCGATTTTCAACCGACTATTTGCTTGAGGACAAGCAAAGGTTTAAGTTTGGGGAAGTTTGATAACGAGAAAACGCATCGATTATATTGCTAGGTTTCATTAACGTTTTATCGCATATTCACCGTTTTAACACTCGATTTCTCGAGTTTTTCTTACCATTTTGCAGGTACATCATTATATGGAGCTAAATCATGAATTAAGAGCAAAAGGAACAAAAGAAACCATAAAGAGATGAAGAAATGAAGAAGCCTGCAAAAGACTGCATAATTTGTTGCAGCCACGATCGTTACAAGGGTGTCACGACCGTGACACCCTAATTTGAGCCATCACGACCATAAGAGAGTGGTCACGACCGTGACACTTGAAAACCTCAAGTTACGAACGTGAAGACCTTGTCACGACCGTGACAAGGATAAAATTAGGTTTTTGACTCAGACTACGTCAAGGCATTACGTGAAGACCACTTCTCCTATTGGCATTACGTGAAGACCACTCCTCCTATTTTGTTGCCACGTTCCAGCATTCCTTCAACAACTTCAGCAAGACCCATGCAACAAAGGACCAAAAATCCAGCCCATTAAGGACTCTATAAATAGTACAAGTTCTGTGAACACAGGGGGGAGATTCTTTATTCAAATTTCTGCGGAAGCTCTGCCGAACTGTATTACGAACCAACCTTTCCATTCCTGCATTATTTTTAGTTTTCTGTTTCGTTTTTATTTGTATCCAAACCAACCATATAACAATTTCCAACATCAGGAAATTGTTATACATTTATTTGTTTCTAAACCTTCAGCACTCGTTTATTTTCAATTTCCGCCAACTCCAAGCTTTCTGGTTTGTGGAAGAAGGAGTCTCTCGAATATTTGTTAACCAGGTTTTTCATTATATTGCAATTTAATTTAGTTATAATGTTTGTTTATTTTTCTTCCATGAGTACGTTATTATTAAATTCTCTGTCTCTGTCTGGTTCAACATCGATGAGTAGCTAAACGCCTTAGGGCGGTATGTAGTTATAACAAACTTAACCGGTAAAATATAACCATAGGCTGAAAATAATTAATCACTTAACATTCTGGCTGATACTTTTTAATTGAAATAGACCTTTTCGTTACGAGAGTAAGAAAAGAGTATTAGGCTAGGTCAAGACCACGAGAGTGTGAGATTTTAACCAGATAGCTAAAGTTAGGCATTTAAATTAAACACAGCGAGAGCGCTTTAAGATAAATTAGAATTACTTAGTTTCCAAAAATTACCTCTAAACACTTATGGGCTAGCGAGAGCAGGCATAGGGCTTTAGGGATAAGATCTGATATAAGACCACGAGAGTGTGAGTTGAGGGTATTTAAACTGGTAATCTCTACCGAATAGATTAAGTGAACACCTTTATAAGCCTAGGTTAGATTGACCCACCTAAGTTAGTATAATTACATACCGACCGCCTTAGTATTACCTTATTAAAACTTAAATTTAATTCCGCCTTTAATAGTCTTAAAAACCAACAAAAATCGTGACAACCATTCGCCTTAGCTAAACTAGAAGTTCATCTAGCACTAAGTAACCATAGAATCCCTGTGGATCGATAATCTTAAATATTACTTCGATAGGCTGTGCACTTGCAGTAAGATACCGCTAGACGCATAAGTAGACACGTCTCTAGCCCATCAAGAGGAACATTTGACTTCACTGTCAAGCATCTTTTAAACAAACAAGAATCAAATCTGAAGGCCGGCTCAACCCGAAGTTGAGAAGAACATCTGACCTCACCGTCAGGCATCTGTTAAACAAACAAGCATCGAACTCGAAAGGCGGCTCAACCTGAAGTTGATAAGAACATTAGACCTCTCTGCCAGACATTTTTTAAACAAACAGGCATCGAACCCGAAGGCCGGTTCCACCCGAAGTTGATAAGAACGTCTGACCTCGCCGTCAGGCATGTGTTAAACAAACAGGCATCGAACGCGAAGGCCGGCTCAACACGAAGATAAGAGGAACATCGGACTTCGTCATCAGGCATCTGTTAAACAAACAGGCATCGAACCCGAAGGCCGGCTTAACATGAAGTTGAGAGGAACATTTGACTTCACTGTCAAGCATCTGTTAAACAAACAAGTATCAAATCCGAAGGCCGGCTCAACCCGAAGTTGAGAAGAACATCTGACCTCACCGTCAGGCATCTGTTAAACAAACAGGTATCGAACCCGAAGGGCGGCTCAACTCGAAGTTGATAAGAACATTAGACGTCGCTGTCAGGCATCTCTTAAACAAACAGGCATCGAACCTGAAGGTCGGCTTAACACGAAGTTGAGAGGAACATCTGACCTAGCCGTCAAGCATCTCTTAAACAAACAGGCATCGAACCTGAAGTTCGGCTCAACTTGAAGTTGAGAGGAACATTTGACTTCAATGTCAAGCATCTGTTAAACAAACAGGCATCAAATCCGAAGTCCGGCTCAACCCGAAGTTGAGAAGGACATCTGACCTCACCGTCAGCCATCTGTTAAACAAACAAGCATCGAACCCGAAGGGCGGCTCAACCTGAAATTGATAAGAAAATTAGACCTCTCTTCCAGGCATCTGTTAAAAAAATAGGCATCGAACCCTAAGGCCGGCTCAACCCAAAGTTGAGAAGAACATCTGACCTCGCTGTCAGGCATCTGTTAAACAGACAGGCATCGAACCCGTAGGCCGGCTTAACACGATGTTGAGAGGAACATTTGACCTCGCCGTCAGACATCTGTTAAACAAACAGGCATCGAACCTGAAGGTCGCTCAACATGAAGTTGAGAGGAACATTTGACTTCACCGTCAAGCATCTGTTAAACAAACAGGCATCAAATCCGAAGGCCGGCTCAACCCGAAGGTGAGAAGAACATCTGACCTCGACGTAAGGCATCTGTTAAACAAATAGGCATCGAACCTGAATGTCGGCTCAACATGAAGTTAAGAGGAACATTTGACTTCACTGTCAAGAATCTTTTAAACAAACAGGCATCAAATCCGAAGGCCGGCTCAACCCGAAGTTGATAAGAACATTAGACCTCGCCGTCAGGCATCTGTTAAAAAAACAGGCATCGAACCCGAAGGCTGGCCCAACACGAAGTTGAGAGGAACATCTGAGCTCGCCATCAGGCATCTGTTAAACAAACATGCATCAAACCCGAAGGCCGTCACAACCCTTAGTTGAGAAGAACATCTGACCTCGCCGACAAACATCTATTAAACAAACAGGTATCGAACCCGAAGGTCGGCTCACCTCAAAGTTGTGAGGAACATCTGACCTCCCCATCAGGCATTAATTAAACAAACAGAAATCGAACTCGAAGGCCGACACAACACGAAGTTGAGAAGAACATCTGACCTCGCCGTTAGGCATCTGTTAAACAAACATGCATCGAACCCGAAGGCCGGGTCAAGACGAAGTTGAGAAGAACATCTTACCTCGCCGTCAGACATCTGTTAAACAAACAGGCATCGAACCCGAAGGTCGGCTCAACATGAAGTTGAGAGGAACATTTGACTTCACTGTCAAGCATCTGTTAAACAAACAGGCATCAAATCCGAATGTCGGCTGAACCCGAAGTTGAGAAGAACATCTGACCTCACCGTCAGGTATCTGTTGAACAAACAGGCATTGAACCTGAAGGGCGGATAAACCCGAAGTTGTTAAGAACATTAGACCTCGCCGTCAGGCATCTCTTAAACAAACAGGCATCGAACCCGAAGACCGGCTTATGATGAAGTTGAGAGGAACATCTGACCTCGCTGTAAGGCATCTGTTAACCAAATAAGCATCGAACCTGAAGGCCGGCTCAACCCGAAGTTGAGAAGAACATCTGACCTCGCAGTCAGGCATCTGTTAAACAAACAAAGGCCGTCACAACCCTTAGTTGAGAAGAACATCTGACCTCGCCGTCAAAAATCTATTAAACAAACAGGTATCAAACCCGAAGGCTGGCTCACCTTGAAGTTGCGAGGAACATCTGACCTCCCCATCAGGCATTAGTTAAACAAATAGGCATCGAACCCGAAGGCCGGCACAACATGAAGTTGAGAAGAACATGTGACCTCGCCATCAGGCATCTATTAAACAAACAGGCAACGAACCCGAAGGCCGGCTCAACACGAAGTTGAGAGGAACATCTGACCTCGCCGTCAGGCATCTGTTAAACAAACAAGCATCGAACTCGAAGGTCGGCTCGACATAAAGTTGAGAGGAATATTTGATTTCACTGTCAAGCATTTGTTAAACAAACAGGCATGAAATCCGAATGCCGGTTGAACCCGAAGTTGAGAAGAACATCTAACCTCACCGTCAGGCATCTGTTAAACTAACAGGCATCGAACCTGAAGGGCGGCTAAACCCAAATTTGTTAAGAACATTAGACCTCACCTTGAGGCATCTCTTAAACAAAGAGGCATCGAACCCGAATGTCGACTTAACACGAAGTTGAGAGGAACATCTGACCTCGCCGTAAGGCATCTGTTAAACAAATAAGCATCAAACCCAAAGGCCGGCTCAACCCGAAGTTGAGAAAAACATCTGAGCTCGCCGTCAAGCATCTCTTAAACAAACAGGCATCAAACCTGAAGGCCGTCACAACCCTTAGTTGAGAAGAACATTTGACCTCGCCGTTAAACATCTATTAAACAAACAGGTATCGAACCCGAAGGCCGGCTCACCTCGAAGTTGTGAGGAACATCTGACCTCCCCATCAGGCATTAGTTAAACAAACAGGCATCGAACCCGAAGGCCGGCACAACACAAAGTTGAGAAGAATATCTGACCTCGCCGTCAGGCATCTGTTAAACAAACAGGCATCGAACCCGAAGGCCGGGTCAAGACGAAGTTGAGAAGAACATCTTACCTCACCGTCAGGCATCTGTTAAACAAACAGGCATCGAACCCGAAGGTCGGCTCAACATGAAGTTGAGAGGAACATTTGACTTCACTGTCAAGCATCTGTTAAACAAACAGGCATCAAATCCGAATGCCAGCTGAACCCGAAGTTGAGAAGAACATCTGACCTCACCGTCAGGCATCTGTTGAACAAACAGGCATCGAACCTGAAGGGCGGATAAACCCGAAGTTGTTAAGAACATTAGACCTCGCCGTCAGACATCTCTTAAACAAACAGGCATCGAACCCGAAGACCGGCTTATCATGAAGTTGAGAGGAACATCTGACCTTACCGTAAGGCATCTGTTAAACAAATAAGCATCGAACCTGAAGGCCGGCTCAACCCGAAGTTGAGAAGAACATCTGACCTCGCAGTCAGCCATCTATTAAACAAACAAAGGCCGTCACAACCCTTAGTTGAGAAGAACATCTGACCTCGCCGTCAAAAATATATTAAACAAACAGGTATCAAACCCGAAGGCCGGCTCACCTTGAAGTTGCGAGGAACATCTGACCTCCCCAACAGGCATTAGTTAAACAAATAGGCATCGAACCCGAAGGCCGGCACAACACGACGTTGAGAAGAACATGTGACCTCGCCGTCAGGCATCTGTTAAACAAACAGGCAACGAACCCGAAGGCCGGCTCAACACGAAGTTGAGAGGAACATCTGACCTCGCCGTCAGGCATCTGTTAAACAAACAAGCATCGAATCTGAAGGTCAGCTCGACATAAAGTTGAGAGAAAATTTGATTTCACTGTCAAGCATCTGTTAAACAAACAGGCATGAAATCCGAATGCCGGCTGAACCCGAAGTTGAGAAGAACATCTAACCTCACCGTCTGTTAAACTAACAGGCATCGAACCTGAAGGGCGGCTAAACCCAAATTTGTTAAGAACATTAGACCTCAACTTGAGGCATCTCTTAAACAAAGAGGCATCGAACCCGAATTCCGGCTTAACACGAAGTTGAGAGGAACATCTGACCTCGCCGTAAGGCATCTGTTAAACAAATAAGCATCGAACCCAAAGGCCGGCTCAACCCGAAGTTGAGAAAAACATCTGAGCTCGCCGTCAAGCATCTCTTAAACAAACAGGCATCAAACCTGAAGGCCGTCACAACCCTTAGTTCAGAAGAACATCTCACCTCGCCGTTAAACATCTATTAAACAAACAGGTATCGAACCCGAAGGCCGGCTCACCTCGAAGTTGTGAGGAACATCTGACCTCCCCATCAGGCATTAGTTAAACAAACAGGCATCGAACCCGAAGGCCGGCACAACACGAAGTTGAGAAGAACATCATACCTCGCCGTCAGGCATCTGTTAAACAAACAGGCATCGAACCCGAAGGCCGGCTCAACACGAAGTTGAGAGGAACATCTGACCTCGCCGTAAAGCATCTCTTAAAAAAACAGGCATCGAACCTGAAGGTCGACTCAACATGAAGTTGAGAGGAACATTTGACTTCGCTGTCAAGCATCTGTTAAACAAACAGGCATCAAATCCGAATGTCGGCTGAACCCGAAGTTGAGAAGAACATCTGACCTTACCGTCAGGCATCTGTTAAACAAACAGGCATAGAACCTGAAGGGCGGCTAAACCCAAAGTTGTTAAGAACATTAGACTTCACCGTCAGGCATCTCTTAAACAAACAGGCATCGAACCCGAAGGCCTACTTAACACGAAGTTGAGAGGAACATCTGAACTCTCCGTAAGGCATCTGTTAAACAAATAAGCATCGAACCCGAAGGCCGGCTCAACCCGAAGTTGAGAAAAACATCTGACATTGCTGTCAGGCATCTGTTAAACAAACCGGCATCAAACCCGAAGACCGTCACAACCCTTAGTTGAGAAGAACATCTGACCTCGCCGTCAAACATCTATTAAACGAACAGGTATCGAACCCGAAGGCCGGCTCACCTCGAACTTGTGAGGAACATCTGACCTCCCCATCAGGCATTAGTTAAACAAACAGGCATCGAACCCGAAGGCCTGCACAACACGAAGTTGAGAAGAACATCTGGCCTCGCCGTCAAGCATCTGTTAAACAAACAGGCATCGAACCTGAAGGTCGGCTCAACACGAAGTTGAGAGGAACATCTGACCTCGCCGTAAAGCATCTCTTAAACAAACAAGCATCGAACCTGAAGGTCGACTCAACATGAAGTTGAGAGGAACATTTGACTTCGCTATCAAGCATCTGTTAAACAAACAGGCATCAAATCCGAAGGCCGACTCAACCCAAAGTTGAGAAGAATATCTGACCTCAGCGTCAGGCATCTGTTAATCAAACAAGCATCGAACCCGAAGGGCTGCTCAACCCGAAGTTGATAAGAACATTAGACCTCTCTGCCTGGCATCTGTTAAACATACAGGCATCGAACCCGAAGGCCGGCTCAACCCGAAGTTGAGAAGAACATCTGACCTCGCCGTCAGGCATCTGTTAAACAAACAGGTATCGAACCCGTAGTCAGGCTCAACACGAAGTTGAGAGGAACATCTGACCTTGCTGTCAGGCATATGTTAAATAAACAGGCATCGAACCCGAAGGTCGGCTCAACATGAAGTTGAGAGGTACATTTGACTTCACTATCAAGCATTTGTGAAACAAACAGACATCAAATCCGAAGGCTGGCTCAACCTGGAGTTGAGAAGATCATCTGACCTCACTGTCAGGCATCTGTTAAACAAACAGGCATCGAACCCGAAGAGCGACTCAACCCGAAGTTGATAAGAACATTAGACCTCGCCGTCAGGCATCTGTTAAACAAACAGGGATCGAACCCGAAGGCCGGCCCAACACGAAGTTGAGAGGATCATCTGACCTCGCTGTAAGGCATCTATTAAATAAATAGGCATCGAACCTGAATGTCGGCTCAACATGAAGTTGAGAGGAACATTTGAGTTCACTGTCAAGCATCTGTTAAACAAACAGGCATCAAATCTGAAGGTCGTCTCAACCCAAAGTTGATAAGAACATTAGACCTTGCTGTCAGGCATCTGTTAAAAAAACAGGCATCGAACCCGAAGGCCGGCGCAACACGAAGTTGAGAGGAACATCTGACCTCGCCGTAAGGCATCTTTTAAAAAAATAGGCATCGAACCTGAATGTCGGCTCAACATGAAGTTGAGAAGAACATTTGACTTCACTGTCAAGTATCTGTTAAACAAACAGGCATCAAATTCGAAGGTCGGCTCAACCCGAAGTTGAGAAGAACATCTGACCTCACCGTTAGGCATCTGTTAAACAAACAGGCATTGAACCCAAAGGGCGGCTCAACCCGAAGTTGATATGAACATTAGACCTCTCTGCTAGGAATCTGTTAAACAAACAAGCATCGAACCCAAAGGCCAGCTCAACCCGAAGTTGACAAGAACATTTGACCTTGCCGTCAGGCATCTGTTAAACAAACAGGCATCAAACCCGAAGGCCGTCTCAATTCTTAATTGAGAAGAACATCTGACCTCGCCGTCAAACATCTGTTAAACAAACAGGCATTGAACCCGAAGGCCGACTCAACTTGAATTTGAGAGAACATCTGACCTTCCCATCAGGCAGTAATTAAACAAACAGGCATCGAACCCGAAGGCCGGTACAACACGAAGTTTAGAAGAACATCTGACCTTGCTGTCAGGCATATGTTAAACAAACAGGCATCGAATTTGATGGCTGACTCAACCCGAAGTTGAGAAGAACATCCAACCTCGCTGCCAGGCATTAGTTAAACAAACAGGAATCGAACCCGAAGGTCGGCTCAACCCGAAGTTTAGAAGAACATATGACCTAGCCGCCAGGCATCTGTTAAACAAACAAGCATCAAACCCAAAGGTCGGCTCAACTCAAAGTTGAGAAGAACATCTGACCTCGCCATCAGGCATCTGTTAAACAAACAACATCAAACCTGAAGGCCGTATCAACCCTTAGTTGAGAATAAAATCTGACCTCGTCGTCAAACATCTATTAAACAAACAGGTATCGAACCCGAAGGCTGGCTCACCTTGAAGTTGAGAGGAACATGTGACCTCCCCATCAGGCATTAGTTAAACAAACAGGTATCGAACCCGAAGGCCGGTACAACACGAAGTTGAGAGGCACATCTGACCTTGCTGTAAGGAATCTGTTTAACAAATAGGCATCGAACATGAATGCCGGTGCAACACGAAGTTGAGAGGAACATTTGACTTCACTGTCAAGAATCTGTTAAACAAACAGGCATCAAATCCGAAGGTCGGCTCAAGCCGAAGTTGAGAGGAACATCTGACCTCACCGTTAGGCATCTCTTAAACAAACAGGCATCGAACCCGAAGGGCGGCTCAACGCGAAGTTGATAGGAACATTAGACCTCTCTACTAGGCATCTTTTAAACAAACAGGCATTGAACCCGAAGGGCGGCTCAACCCGAAGTTGATAAGAACATTAGACCTCGCTGTCAGCATCTGTTAAAATAACAGGCATCGAACCCGAAGGCCGTCTCAATCCTTAATTGAGAAGAACATCTGACCTTGCTGTCAAACATCTGTTAAACAAACAGGCATCGAACCCGAAGGCCGGCTCAACTTAAATTTAAGGGGAACATCTGACCTCCCCATCTGGCATTAGTTAAACAAACAGGCATCGAACCCGAAGGCTGGCACAACACGAAGTTGAGAAGAACATCTGACCTCGCTGTCAGGCATATGTTAAATAAACTGGCATCAAATTTCACGGCCGACACAACCTGAAGTTGAGAAGAACATCCGACCTAGCTGCTGGGCATTAGTTAAACAAAAAGGAATCGAACCCGAAGGCCGGCTCAACCCGAAGTTGAGAAGAACATCTGACCTAGCCGCCAGGCATCTGTTAAACAAACAGGCATCGAACCCAAAGGCCGGCTCAACCCGAAGTTGAGAGGAACATCTGATCTCACCGTCAAGCATTAGTTAAACAAACAGGCATCAAATTTGATGGCCGACTGATAACGAGAAAACGCATCGATTATATTGCTAGGTTTCATTAACGTTTTATCGCATATTCACCGTTTTAACACTCGATTTCTCGAGTTTTTCTTACCATTTTGCAGGTACATCATTATATGGAGCTAAATCATGAATTAAGAGCAAAAGGAACAAAAGAAACCATAAAGAGATGAAGAAATGAAGAAGCCTGCAAAAGACTGCATAATTTGTTGCAGTCACGGCCGTCACAAGGGTGTCACGACCGTGACACCCCAATTTGAGCCATCACGACCGTAAGAGAGCGGTCACGACCGTGACACTTAAAAAACACAAGTTACGAACGTGAAGATCTTGTCACGACCGTGACAAGGGTAAAATTAGGTTTTTGACTCAGACTACGTCAAGGCATTACGTGAAGACCATTTCTCCTATTCTGTTGCCACGTTCCTGCATTCCTTCCACAAATTCAGCAAGGCCCATGCAACAAAGGTCCAAAAATCCAGCCCATTAAGGATTCTATAAATAGTACAAGTTCTATGAACAATGGACACAACATTTTTTATTCAAATTCCTGCGGAAGGTCTGCCGAACTGTATTACGAACCAGCCTTTCTATTCCTGCATTATTTTTAGTTTTCTGTTTCGTTTTTTATTGTATCCAAACCCGCCATATAACAATTTCCAACATCAGGAAATTGTTATACATCTATTTGTTTCTAAACCTTCAGCATTCGTTTATTTTCAATTTCCGCTAACTCCAAGCTTTCCGGTCTGTGGAAGAAGGAGTCTGCTCGAATATTTGTTAACCAGGTTTTTTCATTATATTGCAATTTAATTTAATTATAATGTTTATTTATTTTTCTGCCATGAGTACGTTATTATTAAATTTTCTATCTCTGTCTGGTTCAACATCGATGAGTAGCTAAACACCTTAGGGCGGTATGTAGCTATAACAAACTTAACCGGTAAAATATAACCATAGGCTAAAAATAATTAATCACTTAGCATTTTGGCTGATACTTTTTGATTGAAATAGACCTTTTCGTTACGAGAGTAAGAAAAGAGTATTAGGTTAGGTCAAGACCACGAGAGTGTGAGATTTTAACCAGATAGCTAAAGTTAGGCATTTAAATTAAACACAACGAGAGCGCTTTAAGATAAATTAGAATTACTTAGTTTCCAAAAATTACCTCTAAACACTTATGGGCTAGCGAGAGCAGGCATAGGGCTTTAGGGATAAGATCTGATATAAGACCACGAGAGTGTGAGTTGAGGGTATTTAAACTGGTAAGCTCTACCGAATAGATTAAGTGAACACCTTTATAAGCCTAGGTTAGATTGACCCACCTAAGTTAGTATAATTACATACCGACCGCCTTAGTATTACTTTATTAAAACTTAAATTTAATTCCGCCTTTAATAGTCTTAAAAATCAACAAAAAATCGTGACAACCATTCGCCTTAGCTAAACTAGAAGTTCATCTAGCACTAAGTAACCATAGAATCCCTGTGGATCGATAATCTTAAATATTACTTCGATAGGCTGTGCACTTGCAGTAAGATACCGCTAGACGCATAAGTAGACACGTCTTTAGCCCATCAAGTTTTTGGCGCCGTTGCCGGGGATTCCTTAATTTAGTTACTAGTGCATTTAGGTAGCATTGTCTAGACTAAGGTATCAACTATTTAATTTAATCTAATCTCCGAGTGTATGCCAAGTACTCGCTCTAAAAGCGAAGACTTGCAACCTCTAAACCCCGAATCGGAACGCTTCTTACACGTAAGAAGACGTATATTCGATTTCGAAAATAATTACAATATTCCAGATCTTCAATTAGATCCGCCTAGACCAGTCGTAAAATCAAAGGACGCAGAGATGGATGAAGAACAGACTCATCCACTCAAGTATTACGCTAATCCTTCGCAAGCTGAACCGCATTCAAGCATTGCAGCGCCGGCTATCAACCGAAATGATTTCGAACTGAAACCTTCGTTGATATCAGCCGTGCAACAAAATCAATTCGCCGAAAATCCTACCGAGGATCCGAATCTTCATCTTTCGATCTTTGTGCAATATGCAGATGCCGTAAAAGCCAATGGAGTTACCCAAGAAGCTATTAGACTACGTTTATTTCCTTTTTCGCTTCGAGACAAAGCAAGAGCTTGGCTTCAATATCTGCCTTCGAACTCAGTAACTACGTGGGAAGAACTTAAGAGAGTTTTCTTGAATAGGTATTTTCCACCTAGCAAGACAGCTATGCTGAGAGCTCAGATCAACGGATTTAAGCAAAGAGAAAGCGAATCATTATTCGAAGCTTGGGAACGCTATAAGGATCTACAGAGACTTTGTCCACATCATGGATTAATAGAATGTATGGTCATCCATGCCTTCTATAATGGACTCTTGTACAATACAAGAATGACAATTGACGCTGCCGCGGGTGGTGCATTGATGGACAAAGAATATAATGATGCCTATGCACTTATCGAAAGTATGGCTCAAAATCATTACCTTTGGGGAAGCGAGAGAGTCGCAACTGAGAAACCAACAAAGGGAGGTATGTACGAAGTAAGTAGTATGGACCAAGTCAATGCGAAGTTTGACCAACTAAGCCAAAAGATTGATAACTTGTCCATAACACCTACAGCCACCGTGGCTGCAGTAACACCTAACTGTGAGTTATGTGGAGTCCCAGGACACGAAGTTTCTGATTGTCAACTATTGGCAGGAACTCCCACTGATCAAGTGAATTATGCACAAGGAAACCCTTACTCAAACACATACAACTCAGGTTGGAAGAATCATCTGAACTTCTCCTATAAGAATAACAATGCTTATTACGCACCAGGTCAAGCACCAGCTACATCACCAGGATATCAAAAGACTGCTCCTAATATCCCTAGAAAATCGAACCTTGAATTGATGATGGAGAACTTTATAGCTAACCAATCTCAAACAAACAAGGACTTCTTAAACCAAAACATTCACACTAGTGAGCAGATTAAACAATTAGTGAGCAAAGTAGATGCATTAGCTACACATAACAAAATGCTTGAAACTCAGATTTCACAAGTAGCTCAACAACAAGCACCTACTGCTGCACCAGCTGGAGTATTCCCTGGACAACCTCAACCTAATCCGAAAGGACATGCTAACGCTGTAATATTAAGAAGTGGCAAGGAACTTGACGGACCTACCGATCCAAGACTTGACAATCCAGCCATGTACCAAAAACCGGATAAACCGACTGAAGTGGTGAATGATCCAGAAGAAAAGGAAGATGACAATCGAGAGGTAGTGGAGAAAGAACAACCTTATGTGCCTCCACCACCCTATAAACCACCAATTCCGTACCCTCAAAGATTAATAAATTCCAAGACGACGGGTCAATTTAAGAAATTTGTCGAACTTCTGAAACAGTTGAATATTACTATTCCGTTTACAGAAGCAATTACCCAAATACCCTCGTATGCTAAGTTTTTAAAAGAAATCTTATCCAATAAGAAAAAGATAGAGGATAACGGAACAGTTACACTTACTGCCGAGTGTAGCGCCATAATTCAGAATAAAATGCCTCCTAAGCTAAAAGATCCAGGAAGTTTCTCTATACCCTGTGTAATAGGAAAATTCGTCATTGACAAAGCTCTATGCGATTTAGGAGCCAGTATCAGTGTTATGCCCTTAACGATTTGCAAAAGGCTAGACGTGGGAGACCTAAGACCAACTAAAATGTCTGTTCAACTAGCCGATCGCTCTGTTAAATATCCTGTAGGCATACTAGAAAACGTCCCAGTACGTATAGGACAATTCTACATCCCTATTGATTTTATAATCATGGACATCTCTGAAGACTCCACCACACCTATCATACTAGGAAGACCATTCTTAGCTACCGCCGGAGCTATAATAAACGTAAAAAGAGGAAAGCTAACCTTTGAAGTAGGTGAAGAGAAAGTTGAATTTATTTTAACACAATTCTTACAATCACCAGCTCTAGAGGATACATGCTATCTATTGGACGTAATTGACGAATGTGTAAGTGAAATGGAACTGAAAGAGACCACTTATTCTGAAATAATGAAAATTCAAATCCCTCCGATTTTCGAAGATGATAATTGGCGAAAACCGTATCAGGATGATAGTCTAAGCGAAAGTTTAGCACTTACACCGGATCCCATGCCAAGTAAAGATAAACCTACGTTAGGATTAAAAACTTTACCTCATAACCTAAGGTACGAATTCTTAGACGTTGAATGTAAAAGACCAGTTATAGTAAATTCCAGTTTAGGAACTATAGAAACACAGAAACTTTTAGATGTCTTGAAGAAATATCCAACTGCATTAGGATATAACATATCTGATCTCAAAGGAATATGTCCTTCAGTTTGTATGCATCGTATTCTGCTAGAAGAAGATTGCAGAACCTCCAGAGAATCTCAAAGAAGAATTAACCCAACCCTTAGCACTGTAGTAAAAGAAGAAGTTAAGAAATTATTAGATGCCGGGATAATATATCCAATCTCTGATAGTGAATGGGTTAGTCCAATACATGTAGTGCCAAAGAAAGGAGGTATCACTGTTGTGAAAAACGCTCAAGGCGAATCGATATCGCAAAGAGTAGTGACGGGATATAGAGTGTGCATAGATTATCGTAAACTAAACAAAGCCACTCGAAAAGATCATTTCCCACTACCTTTCATAGATCAAATGTTAGAACGATTAGCCAAGCATTCTTACTTCTGTTATCTTGACGGTTACTCAGGATTTTTCCAAATCCCTATCCATCCTGATGATCAAGAGAAGACTACATTCACATGTCCTTATGGAACGTTCGCTTATAGGCGAATGCCCTTTGGATTATGCAACGCTCCTGCAACCTTTCAAAGATGTATGATGTCAATCTTCGCAGATTTTATAGACAACATCATGGAAGTGTTCATGGACGACTTCTCTGTATGCGGGCAAAGTTTTGAAGGATGCTTATCGAACTTAGAAATGGTGTTAGAAAGATGTGTAAAAGTAAATCTCGTCCTTAACTGGGAGAAATGTCATTTTATGGTCAACGAAGGAATAGTATTAGGTCATGTAATATCCGACAAGGGAATTGAAGTTGATAAAGCTAAGATTGAAGTAATAAAAGATCTTCAACCCCCTAAAACCGTTCGAGAAATACGAAGCTTTTTAGGACACGCCGGTTTTTACCGAAGATTCATCAAAGATTTCTCGAAAATCACTAAACCTCTTACTGGTTTATTAATGAAAGACGCTGAGTTCATATTCAATGAAGATTGTCTTAAAGCATTCGAAACTCTAAAAACAGCCCTCATCACCGCACCAATCATGCAACCCCCTGACTGGAGATTACCTTTTGAAATCATGTGCGATGCGAGTGACTATGCTGTAGGCGCAGTTCTAGGCCAGAGAAAGGAAAAGAAACTTCATGCGATTTACTATGCCAGTAGAACCTTAGATTCTGCCCAGATGAACTACGCTACTACCGAAAAAGAATTGTTAGCAGTTGTCTTTGCGCTTAACAAATTCCGTTCTTACCTAGTAGGAGCGAAAATAATCATTTACACAGACCATGCTGCTATCCGATATCTATTAACTAAGAAGGATGCTAAACCAAGACTCTTAAGATGGATTTTACTCTTACAAGAGTTTGATCTAGAAATAAAAGATAAGAAAGGTACTGAGAACGTCGTAGCAGACCATTTATCTAGAATAGAAGGTATTAAACCCGAACAAGTGCCGATTAACGATGATTTTCCGTATGAACAGCTGATAGCACAAATAGGAAGCGACCTGGCTCAGTTAGATATAAATGAACCAGAATCCGTGGAAACAATCCAGACAACTGTAGGACTGCCATGGTACGCTGACATTGTCAACTACCTAGCCGTAGGAGCTCTTCCACCCGATATAACCTATCAGCAGAAAAAGAAATTCTTTCATAATCTGAAACATTACTATTGGGATGAACCATTATTGTTCAAAAGAGGACCAGATGGAATCTTTCGCCGATGTATTCCCGAAGAAGAAATAGAAGATGTCATTGCTCAATGCCATTCATCTCCTTATGGTGGACATGCAAGCACTTCCAAGACTTGTGCAAAAATCTTGCAAGCCGGCTTATTCTGGCCTAATCTATGGAAGGATGTCCACATCGCTGTTATAAATTGCGAGCGGTGTCAACGCACTGGCAATATTTCAAGAAGAGATGAAATGCCTCAAAAAGGAATTTTAGAAGTAGAAATCTTTGACGTCTGGGGAATAGATTTCATGGGACCATTCCCATCATCTTTCGGTAATAATTACATACTCGTAGCTGTTGATTATGTTTCGAAATGGATTGAAGCCATAGCTTCTCCTACAAACGATACACGAGTTGTAATAAAGCTTTTCAAAAATATAATCTTTCCCAGATTTGGTGTGCCTAGACTCGTCATAAGTGACGGTGGCTCGCACTTCATTTCAAAAATCTTTGACAAATTACTATCTAAATATGGAGTAAGACACCGTGTGGCTACACCATATCACCCACAAACAAGTGGACAAGTCGAAGTCTCAAATAGAGAAATTAAACAAATCTTAGAAAAGATTGTCGCCATATCTCGGAAAGATTGGTCATCTAAACTTAATGAAGCTTTATGGGCTTATAGGACCGCTTACAAGACACCCATAGGTACTACACCTTTCAAACTAGTTTATGGAAAATCTTGTCACCTCCCAGTAGAACTAGAACACAAAGCTTATTGGGCGATCAGAACTCTCAATATAAACTATAATGCTGCAGGAGAAAAGCGAATCCTAGACATTAATGAATTAGAAGAATTAAGGTTAGATGCATATGAGAATGCTAAGATATATAAAGAAAGAACTAAGCGATGGCATGATAAACGCCTATCTAGGAAAGAATTTAGTGTGGGAGACGTTGTAATCCTCTTTAATTCAAGACTTAGGCTCTTTCCTGGAAAATTAAAATCTAGATGGTCAGGACCCTTTGAAATAACTAAAGTATTCCCGAGTGGAGCAATAGAAATTAAGGGTAGGAATAGTGAACCATTCATAGTAAACGGACAACGTTTAAAACATTATCATAAAGTTGAAAATAGAGATTATGCGAATAATCTAAAGCTTTTAGAATTGTCCACTAATTCCCCTGATTAATCTAAACCTAAGCATTACGTCAGACTTTTGACGATAAAAACAGCGCTTAGTGGGAGGCAACCCATTTACTTATTTAATTATTTAAACTATTCTTTTCTTTTAGCATATTGTTATTTATCGTTTTACTATTTGTTTAATTGTTTTGTCATTTTATAGTTTTATTTTATATTACTATTATTGCCATTACATTATGCATTTCATTTTCTTATTTTTATCTTAAATCACTTTTTACAGATTTTCTAAAGTCTTTTCCACTTTCCTTCTTCCCCTGATTTGTTTCCCCCATATTTGCACTGACCATGGCTAACCAACCAATTAACCATATGGAAACCAAATTTAGAGGTAGGAACCAAAGAATGAAGTTTGAAGAGTTATCACAGAGGCAAATGGATTTGACCCTGTACCCGGATGATAAGACTATGGAAACCCTAGGTATACATGATAGTGTCATGTACTTGTTAAACCGACTCGGATGGGAGAATGCATTGATCCAACATAAGTTTGTGACTTACCGCGAGCTCACCCTTGAGTTCCTTAGCTCCTTAATTTACCTACCTGAGCGCGGTTTTGGATTTAGGAAAGGATTTATTAGTTTCCGCCTATTTGTGACTTACCGCGAGCTCACCCTTGAGTTCCTTAGCTCCTTAATTTACCTACCTGAGCGCGGTTTTGGATTTAGGAAAGGATTTATTAGTTTCCGCCTATTTGGAATAGAATATGACTTTAACCATAAAGAACTAGCTGACTTATTAGGATTCTCTAGTGGACCATTTGCTTTTACTACCACACAGGTAGAATTGATGGATATTGAGCTAGATTTCTTTTGGGGAACTTTAACCGGAAACTACCACCCTGAACCAAATAACATGAATAATGATGAGATCCATAATCCTGCTCTCCGTTACTTCCATAAATTCCTTGCCCACACCTTCTTTGGAAAAGAAGAAAACATTACCGGAGTTTCTAAAGATGAAATATTTATTATGTCATGTTTCACTAATGGACAGCCTGTTAATGGTGTACCTTTCATGATGCAAACCTTCACCCGTATCCAAGAAGAACCTGAATTACCTATATTAGTAGGAGGTCTTGTAACCATGATTGCTGATGCCATAGGACTTAGGTACCAACTGGACAGGTGCAACCGTCTAGGAACAATCCGCCCTATGAATCTTAATTTCTGCTTCAATAGACATATCATAAGGAATTTAGGACATCCACCTTTTGAGTACCTAATCCGGAACGAAGTAGTAACCCTGTTCACATTGCCTAACCATGCTAGAGTAAGTGTTCACAATAAGGATAACTGGCTTTATGAGTTAAACCCACCTGATTATCCATCTACTCCTGAAACACCTCAGTCTTACAAGATAAAAGATGATATAATGACCGATGTCGAAACTGACCCTGAGACACCTCCTGGTTACCATGACATTGACCACACTGAAGAAGTACATGAAACCCCTGAAGTGAATCAAGGAGATTATGCTAACAACTTACAAAACATCATGAACACTCTCAATGCTTACCAAACTGACATTAATTTATTTAAAGAAGACATTAAGAGCATGCGATTGGACATTATAGGATTGACTGACATAACCTGCGAACAATTCTATCACTTGAACTCCGCCATCGAAGACTTGAAGAAACGCTTTTGAAAATGCTATAAGTGATTTAGTTTATTTTTCTCATTGTTTTCGTTTCTAGTTAGATTTATTTTTCGCAACAATTTCATACCGTAATTTCCGTTTATGTAACTTCATTTTCAATTACTTTATGCAATGCACCTTTAATTCCAAAATTTCTCCATTTTTAGCAATTTATATATTTTTCATTCTATGTACTGTTATGCTTGCATTATTTCATATTATATACAATCTCTCATGCCATGCAAGTTAGTATAGTACTGTGTTGAAATTATATACTATATGGTGTTTATAATTTAATATGAGTGTTAGTGAAGAAAATACATTATTATAAACTATGTGAATTAAGTGAGAAAATGTTTTTCTGGAAATTATTCAACGAAGCGTGCCCTCACGGTCGTCATACCCATCTCACGATCGTGACATGCTTAAATAGCGTGCCACGACCGTCACACTCCTGTCACGACCGTGACAAATCCCTATTTCAGGCATCGTGAGAAACAGAACTGTTTCTCTTCGTGCCTCTTCTTCTTCTTCCTCCATAACTTCCTCAAAACTACCCATTTTCTCCATAACCTCCGTAACCTCCCCATTACCAATTTTAAACCTCATTAACCCCCCATTATCATAACCTATCACATTCTCACTCTCCATTATTTATCCCGAATCAATATTTCTTTCATTTTACCATTTTTTCACAAAACATCAAAAATCTTCATTCTTCACTCTAAGCTCTTGCATGCAATGGATTCTATTACTTTTAGAGAAGGTGATGCTGGAGAAACTCAGAGAGAACGTTTTCTCCGATTCCAAAACCGCGGTGTGCAACCTACACGTTACATTGACACTGTCTGTTTGAGGGAACTCGGAATGCTTGCCAGTGTTACAAGCCTGCTTCAAAAAGTCGGTCTGTGGGATCTTTGCAGTCAACCTCAGCCCACATTCGAGCTTCTGACACTGGAGTTCTTAAGCTCATTCAGTTACATCACCGGTACCGGTTCTCAGAGTCAGCTCACCGGTGTCGCCAAATTCAGATTGCATGGCCAAGAGTTCAACATTCCGCAAGACAGGATAGCCGAGTCGTTAGGCTTCGATCACGGAGCTGAAGCTCACCGTCGCGTGCCCGATAATTTTAGTAAACAAGCTTTCACTCTATGGCACGACTTAACCAACACCCGTGCATCAGCCTTCCAAAGCCTCAACGCTACGCACATTCACAACCCGGCAATCCGCTATTTCCACCGTGTCATATGCAACACCATCTTCGCTCGAGAAAGCAACCATAAGCTCAACTCCAAGGAGCTTCTATTCTTACACTGCGCTCTTAACGACGAGCCGATCAACGCTGCCCCTTTCATGCTTTATCATATCCAGGCCATTGCACACAGAGGCTCCACCCCGTTCTTCATAGGCGGCATTGTCACCACCCTCGCCATTCAGTTGGGGCTTGGTGACTTGGTCGTTAATCAGCCTCACCTAGCCGCAGAATTCCTCACCAAGAGTTATTGCAGGTCCGCTCACCTGATTGCGCAGCGAGAGGATGGCAGGTATAGCCCTGTTGTCCATGGCACCATTTTCCATCATATCATTCTGCCGTCCCGCGACCGCATCGATCCATCCAGCCGAGCCAACTGGCTCTTTGTTTTACCTGTTGCTGCCGATCACGTCCCTATTCATGATGATCAGGCAGACCCTCCAGCGGATGAGATGCAGAATGCTATGGATGCAGCTGAGCCTGTCCAGGATATACCAGAGACATCTACCCGACAGCCCCCTGCTCCCGAAATCACACTTGAGGAAGTCCTCCGTGCGATTCATCAGCAGAACCAGATGAACGCCGCACTGGAGCGAAGGCAGAAGGAGCAGTATGATGCTTTACTCAGCACTATTGCAGCAAACCAGGAAGCTACTAATGAGAAGTTTGGAGAAATTTTCAGCGAGCTAGAAGCCCTCCGCATTAACATCACTGCTGCCTCCGGCACCGGTTCTGATCCTGAAGCAACTCCTTCCAGACGCCGCTCCCGCACCAGATGCCGAGCCCGCGGTCCTCAGCAGCCATAGTTTTAGTTTGCTTATGTTTGTTTTTCGTTTTTGTCGTTGTACTGTACTTTTACCGCATTTATATCACAACATTGAGGACAATGTCTGATATAGTGTGGGAGAGGTACCTTTCATTTCCGCATTTTCCCTTTTTCGCACTTTTCCATTTCGTTGTATTTTCAATTCCGTTGTATTTCTTTTCACAAGTTAATGAAATGAGCAAATCTTTGTGCTATTTTCTTTAATTTCGAACTTTCCCCGATTATTTAGCTATACCAGAAAAAATCTTTAATTATTCGCATTACCCGACTTACCTACAGAATCATAATTAGGAAGCCGAGAACGGTTAAACAAGACCAATACAATCTTGACATCTTTGACTCCCTACTTAAGCAATTCCATCCCGATTACCATTACGAGTACACTTTTAGTTTCAGTTCAAAAGTAACCCCTAGTAGTTTATACTAGCAGTCAGCACCGTCTGAACACAAACCACGTGGGGAGCCGATGAATATAAGCGTTTGATGCCTAATCAATAATGATCCTTCATATCTCGATGCAAAATGAAAAGAAATTGCACCAAAGTACACGGTCGCATATAAGAAACGAGAAATATGAGAAGGAGTCCATTGCAAGTTGGTTCAGAGGTACTGGTTCTGAACTCGGTAGGGCGTGCTACGGCTCGATCCCCCACAACCTCCAAATCGGATAAAATATGTAGGGTTACCACACTCGTGTACCAGACCCCGTGCTCAAAAAGGATCAAAGTCGCTAACCGGTTACTCCACTACGTGCGTGCTAAGGCAAAGGGCTTAATGTGATTGCGCTAGAATGAAACCGGGCGAAATAAGATCGAAAAACTCCAGGTGAAATCGTAATGTAATTGCCGATTGTTTCGTTTAACGGGAAGTCGACGACATAGCTTGTTGCTTGTGTCATTAGTGTATCGGTAGTGTTCCATCAAAGTACCGGATTATCCGACAAAACGATCCCTCGTACGGTTTGTTATGAGTATGCGTGAATAAAATCTTGTCCGCCGATTTTCAACCGACTATTTGCTTGAGGACAAGCAAAGGTTTAAGTTTGGGGAAGTTTGATAACAAGAAAACGCATCGATTATATTGCTAGGTTTCATTAACGTTTTATCGCATATTCACCGTTTTAACACTCGATTTCTCGAGTTTTTCTTACCATTTTGCAGGTACATCATTATATGGAGCTAAATCATGAATTAAGAGCAAAAGGAACAAAAGAAACCATAAAGAGATGAAGAAATGAAGAAGCCTGCAAAAGACTGCATAATTTGTTGCAGTCACGGCCGTCACAAGGGTGTCACGACCGTGACACCCCAATTTGAGCCATCACGACCGTAAGAGAGTGGTCACGACCGTGACACTTAAAAACCACAAGTTACGAACGTGAAGACCTTGTCACGACCGTGACAAGGGTAAAATTAGGTTTTTGACTCAGACTACGTCAAGGCATTACGTGAAGACCATTTCTCCTATTCTGTTGCCACGTTCCTGCATTCCTTCCACAAATTCAGTAAGGCCCATGCAACAAAGGTCCAAAAATCCAGCCCATTAAGGATTCTATAAATAGTACAAGTTCTATGAACAATGGACACAACATTTTTTATTCAAATTCCTGCGGAAGGTCTGCCGAACTGTATTACGAACCAGCCTTTCTATTCCTGCATTATTTTTAGTTTTCTGTTTCGTTTTTTATTGTATCCAAACCCGCCATATAACAATTTCCAACATCAGGAAATTGTTATACATCTATTTGTTTCTAAACATTCAGCATTCGTTTATTTTCAATTTCCGCTAACTCCAAGCTTTCCGGTCTGTGGAAGAAGGAGTCTGCTCGAATATTTGTTAACCAGGTTTTTTCATTATATTGCAATTTAATTTAATTATAATGTTTATTTATTTTTCTGCCATGAGTACGTTATTATTAAATTTTCTATCTCTGTCTGGTTCAACATCGATGAGTAACTAAACACCTTAGGGCGGTATGTAGCTATAACAAACTTAACCGGTAAAATATAACCATAGGCTAAAAATAATTAATCACTTAGCATTCTGGCTGATACTTTTTAATTGAAATAGACCTTTTCGTTACGAGAGTAAGAAAAGAGTATTAGGTTAGGTCAAGACCACGAGAGTGTGAGATTTTAACCAGATAGCTAAAGTTAGGCATTTAAATTAAACACAGCGAGAGCACTTTAAGATAAATTAGAATTACTTAGTTTCCAAAAATTACCTCTAAACACTTATGGGCTAGCGAGAGCAGGCATAGGGCTTTAGGGATAAGATCTGATATAAGACCACGAGAGTGTGAGTTGAGGGTATTTAAACTGGTAAGCTCTACCGAATAGATTAAGTGAACACCTTTATAAGCCTAGGTTAGATTGACCCACCTAAGTTAGTATAATTACATACCGACCGCCTTAGTATTACTTTATTAAAACTTAAATTTAATTCCGCCTTTAATAGTCTTAAAAATCAACAAAAAATCGTGACAACCATTCGCCTTAGCTAAACTAGAAGTTCATCTAGCACTAAGTAACCATAGAATCCCTGTGGATCGATAATCTTAAATATTACTTCGATAGGCTGTGCACTTGCAGTAAGATACCGCTAGACGCATAAGTAGACACGTCTTTAGCCCATCACCGACTCAACCCGAAGTTGAGAAGAACATCTGTCCTCGCCGTCAGGCATCTGTAAAACAAATAGGCATCGAACCCGAAGGTCGGCGCAACCCGAAGTTGATAAGAACATTAGACCTCTCTGCTAGGAATTTATTAAACAAATAGGCATTGAACCTGAATGTCGGCTCAACATGAAGTTGAGAGGAACATTTGACTTCACTGTCAAGCATCTGTTAAACAAACAGGCATCAAATACGAAGGCTGGCTCAACCCGAAGTTGATAAGAACATTAGACCTCGCCGTCAGGCATCTGTTAAAAAAACAGGCATCGAACCCGAAGGCCGGCCCAACACGAAGTTGAGAGGAATATCTGACCTCGCCGTAAGGCATCTGTTAAACAAATAGGCATCAAACCCGAAGGCCGGCTCAACATGAAGTTGAGAGGAACATCTGACCTCGCTGTAAAGCATCTCTTAAACAAACAGGCATCGAACCTGAAGGTCGACTCAACATGAAATTGAGAGGGAGATTTGACTTCAATGTCAAGCATATGTTAAACAAACAGGCATCAAATCCGAAAGCCGGCTCAACCCGAAGTTGAGAAGTACATCTGACCTTACTGTCAGGCATCTGTTAAACAAACAGGCATCGAACCCGAAGGGCGGCTCAACCCGAATTTGATACGAACATTAGACCTCGTTGTCAGGCATCTCTTAAACAAACATGCATCGAACCTGAAGGCCGACTCAACCCGAAGTTGAGAAGAGCATTTGACCTCGCCGTCAGACATCTATTAAACAAACAGACATCGAACCCGAAGGCCGTCTCAATCCTTAATTGAGAGGAACACCTGACCTCCCCATTAGGCATTAGTCAAACAAACAGGCATCGAACCCGAAGGCCGGCACAACACGAAGTTGAGAAGAACATCTGACCTTGCTGTCAGGCATATGTTAAACAAACAGGCATCGAATTTGATGGCCGACTCAACCCGAAGTTGAGAAGAACATCCGACCTCGCTGCCAGGCATTAGTTAAACAAACAGGAATCGAACCCGAAGGCCAGCTCAACCCGAAATTGAGAAGAACATCTGACCTAGCCGCCAGGTATCTGTTAAACAAACAGGCATCGAACCCAAAGGCCGGCTCAACCCGAAGTTGAGAAGAACATCTGACCTCGCCGTCAGGCATTTGTTAAACAAACAACATCAAACCCGAAGGCCGTCTCAACCCTTAGTTGAGAAGAACATCTGACCTCGTCGACAAACATCTAATAAACAAACAGGTATCGAACCCGTAGGCCGGCTCACCTTGAAGTTGAGAGGAACATGTGACCTCCCCATCAGGCATTAGTTAAACAAACAGGTATCGAACCCGAAGGCCGGTACAACACGAAGTTGAGAGGCACATCCGACCTCGCTGTAAGGAATCTGTTAAACAAATAGGCATCGGCCATGAATGTCGGTGCAACACAAAGTTGAGAGGAACATTTGACTTCACTGTCAAGCATCTGTTAAACAAACAGGCATCAAATCTGAAGGTCGGCTCAACCCGAAGTTGAGAGGAACATCTGACCTCACCGTTAGGCATCTCTTAAACAAACAGGCATCGAACCCGAAGGGCGGCTCAACGCGAAGTTGATAGGAACATTAGACCTCTCTACTAGGCATCTTTTAAACAAACAGGCATTGAACCCGAAGGGCGGCTCAAACCGAAGTTGATAAGAACATTAGACCTCGCTGTCAGGCATCTGTTAAACAAACAGGCATCCAACCCGAAGGCCGTCTCAATCCTTAATTGAGAAGAACATCTGACCTCGCTGTCAAACAACTGTTAAACAAACAGGCATCGAACCCGAAGGCCGGCTCAACTTGACTTTAAGGGGAACATCTGACCTCCCCATCTGGCATTAGTTAAACAAACAGGCATCGAACCCGAAGGCCGGCACAAGACGAAGTTGAGAAAAACATCTGACCTCGCTCTCAGGCATATGTTAAATAAACTGGCATCGAATTTGACGGTCGACTCAACCTGAAGTTGAGAAGAACATCCGACCTTGCTGTTGGGCATTAGTTAAATAAAAAGGAATCGAACCTGACGGCCGGCTCAACCCGAAGTTTAGAAGAACATCTGACCTAGCCGCCAGGCATCGAACCCAAAGGTCGGCTCAACCCGAAGTTGAGATGAACATCTGATCTCATCGTCAAGTATTAGTTAAACAAACAAGCATCGAACCTGAAGGACGGCACAACACGAAGTTGAGAAGAACATCTGTCCTCGCCGTCAGGCATCTGTAAAACATACAGGCATCGAACCCGAAGGTCGGCGCAACCCGAAGTTGATAAGAACATTAGACCTCTCTGCTAGGAATTTATTAAACAAATAGGCATTGAACCTGAATGTCGGCTCAACATGAAGTTGAGAGGAACATTTGACTTCACTGTCAAGCATCTGTTAAACAAACAGGCATCAAATCTGAAGGCTGGCTCAACCCGAAGTTGAGAAGAACAACTGACCTTGCCGTCAGGCATCTGTTAAACAAACAGGCATCAAACCCGAAAGGTCGGCTCAACCCGAAGTTGAGAGGAACATCTGACCTCACTGTTAGGCATCTGTTAAACAAACAGGCATCGAACCCGAAGGGCGGCTCAATGTGAAGTTGATAAGAACATTAGACCTTTCTACTAGGCATCTGTTAAATAAACAGGCATTGAAACCAAAAGGCGGCTCAACCCGAAGTTGATAAGAACATTAGACCTCGTCGTCAGGCATCTGTTAAACAAATAGGCATCGAACCCGAAGGTCGTCTCAATCCTTAATTGAGAAGAACATATAACCTCGCCGTCAAACATCTCTTAAACAAACAGGCATCGAACCCGAAAGCCGGCTCAACTTGAATTTAAGGGGAACATCTGACCTCCCCATCTGGCATTAGTTAAACAAACAGGCATCGAACCCGAAGGCCGACACAACATGAAGTTGAGAAGAACATCTGACCTCGCTGTCAGGCATATGTTAAACAAACAGGAATCGAATTTGATGGCCGACTCAACCTGAAGTTGAGAAGAACATCCGACCTTGCTTCCAGGCATTAGTTAAACAAACAGGAATCGAACCCGAAGACCGGCTCAACCCGAAGTTGAGAAGAACATCTGACCTAGCCGCCAGGCATCTGTTAAACAAACGGGCATCAAACCCAAAGGCCAGCTCAACCCAAAGTTGAGAGGAACATCTGATCTCGCCGTCAATCATTAGTTAAACAAAATGGAATCGAACCCGAAGGCCGGCACAACACGAAGTTGAGAAGAACATCTGACCTCGCCGTCAGGCATCTGTAAAACAAACAGGCATCGAACCCGAAGGCCGGCGTAACCCGAAGTTGATAAGAACATTAGACCTCTCTGCTAGGCATCTGTTAAACAAACAGGCATTGAACCCGAAGGCCGGCTCATCTTGAATTTGAGAGGAACATCTGACCTTCCCATCAGGCAGTAGTTAAATAAACAGGCATCAAACCCGAAGGCCGGTACAATACGAAGTTTAGAAGAACATATGACCTTGCTGTCAGGCATATGTTAAACAAACAGGCATCGAATTTGATGGCCGACTCAACCCGAAGTTGAGAAGAACATCCAACCTCGCTGCCAGGCATTAGTTAAACAAACAGGAATCGAACCCGAAGGTCGGCTCAACCCGATGTTTAGAAGAACATCTGACCTAGCCGCCAGGCATCTGTTAAACAAACAGGCATCAAACCTAAAGGCCGGCTCAACCCAAAGTTAGAAGAACATCTGACCTCACCGTCAGGCATCTGTTAAACAAACAACATCAAACTCGAAGGCCGTCTCAACCCTTAGTTGAGAAGAACATCTGACCTCGTCGTCAAACATCTATTAAACAAACAGGTATCGAACCCGAAGGCCGGCTCACCTTGAAGTTGAGAGGAACATGTGACCTCCCCATCAGGCATTAGTTAAACAAACAGGTATCGAACCCGAAGGCCGGTACAACACGAAGTTGAGAGGCACATCTGACCTCGTTGTAAGGAATCTGTTAAACAAATAGGCATCGAACATGAATGCCGGTGCCACACGAAGTTGAGAGGAACATTTGACTTCACTGTCAAGCATCTGTTAAACAAACAGGCATCAAATCTGAAGGTCGGCTCAACCCAAAGTTGAGAGGAACATCTGACCTCACCGTTAGGCATCTCTTAAACAAACAGGCATCGAACCCGAAGGGCGGCTCAACGCGAAGTTGATAGGAACATTAGACCTCTCTACTAGGCATCTTTTAAACAAACAGGCATTGAACCCGAAGGGCGGCTCAAACCGAAGTTGATAAGAACATTAGACCTCGCTGTCAGGCATCTGTTAAACAAACAGGCATCGAACCCGAAGGCCGTCTCAATCCTTAATTGAGAAGAACATCTGACCTCGCTGTCAAACATCTGTTAAACAAACAGGCATCGAACCCGAAGGCCGGCTCAACTTGTATTTAAGGGGAACATCTGACCTCCCCATCTGGCATAAGTTAAACAAACAGGCATCGAACCCGAAGGCCGGCACAACACGAAGTTGAGAAGAACATCTGTCCTCGCTGTCAGGCATATGTTAAATAAACTGGCATCGAATTTGACGGTCGACTCAACCTGAAGTTGAGAAGAACATCCGACCTTGCTGCTGGGCATTAGTTAAACAAAAAGGAATCGAACCCGAAGGCCGGCTCAACCCGAAGTTGAGAAGAACATCTGACCTAGCCGCCAGGCATCTGTTAAACAAACAGGCATCGAACCCAAAGGCTGGCTCAACCCGAAGTTGAGATGAACATCTGATCTCATCGTCAAGTATTAGTTAAACAAACAGGCATCGAACCCAAAGGCCGACACAACACGAAGTTGAGAAGAACATCTGTCCTCGCCGTCAGGCATCTGTTAAACAAATAGGCATCGAACCCGAAGGTCGTCTCAATCCTTAATTGAGAAGAACATATAACCTCGCCGTCAAACATCTCTTAAACAAACAGGCATCGAACCCGAAAGCCGGCTCAACTTGAATTTAAGGGGAACATCTGACCTCCCCATCTGGCATTAGTTAAACAAACAGGCATCGAACCCGAAGGCCGACACAACATGAAGTTGAGAAGAACATCTGACCTCGCTGTCAGGCATATGTTAAACAAACAGGAATCGAATTTGATGGCCGACTCAACCTGAAGTTGAGAAGAACATCCGACCTTGCTTCCAGGCATTAGTTAAACAAACAGGAATCGAACCCGAAGGCCGGCTCAACCCGAAGTTGAGAAGAACATCTGACCTAGCCGCCAGGCATCTGTTAAACAAACGGGCATCAAACCCAAAGGCCAGCTCAACCCAAAGTTGAGAGGAACATCTGATCTCGCCGTCAATCATTAGTTAAACAAAATGGCATCGAACCCGAAGGCCGGCACAACACGAAGTTGAGAAGAACATCTGACCTCGCCGTCAGGCATCTGTAAAACAAACAGGCATCGAACCCGAAGGCCGGCGTAACCCGAAGTTGATAAGAACATTAGACCTCTCTGCTAGGCATCTGTTAAACAAACAGGCATTGAACCCGAAGGCCGGCTCATCTTGAATTTGAGAGGAACATCTGACCTTCCCATCAGGCAGTAGTTAAATAAACAGGCATCAAACCCGAAGGCCGGTACAATACGAAGTTTAGAAGAACATATGACCTTGCTGTCAGGCATATGTTAAACAAACAGGCATCGAATTTGATGGCCGACTCAACCCGAAGTTGAGAAGAACATCCAACCTCGCTGCCAGGCATTAGTTAAACAAACAGGAATCGAACCCGAAGGTCGGCTCAACCCGATGTTTAGAAGAACATCTGACCTAGCCGCCAGGCATCTGTTAAACAAACAGGCATCAAACCTAAAGGCCGGCTCAACCCAAAGTTAGAAGAACATCTGACCTCACCGTCAGGCATCTGTTAAACAAACAACATCAAACTCGAAGGCCGTCTCAACCCTTAGTTGAGAAGAACATCTGACCTCGTCGTCAAACATCTATTAAACAAACAGGTATCGAACCCGAAGGCCGGCTCACCTTGAAGTTGAGAGGAACATGTGACCTCCCCATCAGGCATTAGTTAAACAAACAGGTATCGAACCCGAAGGCCGGTACAACACGAAGTTGAGAGGCACATCTGACCTCGTTGTAAGGAATCTGTTAAACAAATAGGCATCGAACATGAATGCCGGTGCCACACGAAGTTGAGAGGAACATTTGACTTCACTGTCAAGCATCTGTTAAACAAACAGGCATCAAATCTGAAGGTCGGCTCAACCCAAAGTTGAGAGGAACATCTGACCTCACCGTTAGGCATCTCTTAAACAAACAGGCATCGAACCCGAAGGGCGGCTCAACGCGAAGTTGATAGGAACATTAGACCTCTCTACTAGGCATCTTTTAAACAAACAGGCATTGAACCCGAAGGGCGGCTCAAACCGAAGTTGATAAGAACATTAGACCTCGCTGTCAGGCATCTGTTAAACAAACAAGCATCGAACCCGAAGGCCGTCTCAATCCTTAATTGAGAAGAACATCTGACCTCGCCGTCAAACATCTGTTAAACAAACAGGCATCGAACCCGAAGGCCGGCTCAACTTGTATTTAAGGGGAACATCTGACCTCCCCATCTGGCATAAGTTAAACAAACAGGCATCGAACCCGAAGGCCGGCACAACACGAAGTTGAGAAGAACATCTGTCCTCGCTGTCAGGCATATGTTAAATAAACTGGCATCGAATTTGACGGTCGACTCAACCTGAAGTTGAGAAGAACATCCGACCTTGCTGCTGGGCATTAGTTAAACAAAAAGGAATCGAACCCGAAGGCCGGCTCAACCCGAAGTTGAGAAGAACATCTGACCTAGCCGCCAGGCATCTGTTAAACAAACAGGCATCGAACCCAAAGGCTGGCTCAACCCGAAGTTGAGATGAACATCTGATCTCATCGTCAAGTATTAGTTAAACAAACAGGCATCGAACCCAAAGGCCGACACAACACGAAGTTGAGAAGAACATCTGTCCTCGCCGTCAGGCATCTGTAAAACAAACAGGCATCGAACCCGAAGGCCGTCTCAATCCTTAATTGAGAAGAACATATGACCTCGCCGTCAAACATCTGTTAAACAAACAGGCATCGAACCCGAATGCTGGCTCAACTTGAATTTAAGGGGAACATCTGACCTCCCCATCTGGCATTAGTTAAACAAACAGGCATCGAACCCGAAGGCCGACACAACATGAAGTTGAGAAGAACATATGACCTCGCTGTCAGGCATATGTTAAACAAACAGGCATCGAATTTGATGGACGACTCAACCTGAAGTTGAGAAGAACATCCGACCTTGCTGCCAGGCATTAGTTAAACAAACAGGAATCGAACCCGAAGGCCGGCTCAACCCAAAGTTGAGAAGAACATCTGACCTAGCCGCCAGGCATCTGTTAAACAAACGGGCATCGAACCCAAAGGCCAGCTCAACCCAAAGTTGAGAGGAACATCTGATCTCGCCGTCAATCATTAGTTAAACAAAATGGCATCGAACCCGAAGGCCGGCACAACACGAAGTTGAGAAGAACATCTGACCTCGCCGTCAGGCATATGTAAAACAAACAGGCATCGAACCCGAAGGCCGACGTAACCCAAAGTTGATAAGAACATTAGACCTCTCTGCTAGGCATCTGTTAAACAAATAGGCATCGAACCTGAATGTCGGCTCAACAAGAAGTTGAGAGGAACATTTGACTTCACTGTCAAGCATCTGTTAAACAAACAGGCATCAAATCCGAAGGCCGGCTCAACCCGATGTTGATAAGAACATTAGACCTCGCCGTCAGGCATCTGTTAAAAAAACAGGCATCGAACCCGAAGGCCGGCCCAACACGAACTTGAGAAGAACATCTGACCTAGCCGCCAGGCATCTGTTAAACAAACGGGCATCAAACCTGAAGGTCGGCTCAACATGAAGTTGAGAGGAACATTTGACTTCACTGTCAAGCATATGTTAAACAAACAGGCGTCAAATCCGAAAGCCGGCTCAACCCGAAGTTGAGAAGTACATCTGACCTTACCGTAAGGCATCTGTTAAACAAAGAGGCATCGAACCCGAAGGGCGACTCAACCCGAATTTGATACGAACATTAGACCTCGTTGTCAGGCATCTCTTAAACAAACATGCATCGAACTTGAAGGCCGACTCAACCCGAAGTTGAGAAGAGCATTTGACCTCGCCGTCAGGCATCTATTAAAAAAACAGACATCGAACCCGAAGGCCGTCTCAATCCTTAAGTGAGAGGAACACCTGACCTCCCCATCAGGCATTAGTTAAACAAACAGGCATCGAACCCGAAGGCCGGCACAACACGAAGTTGAGAAGAACATCTGACCTTGCTGTCAGGCATATGTTAAACAAACACGCATCGAATTTGATGGCCGACTCAACCCGAAGTTGAGAAGAACATCCGACTGCGCTGCCAGGAATTAGTTAAACAAACAGGAATCGAACCCGAAGGCCGGCTCAACCCGAAGTTGAGAAGAACATCTGACCTAGCCGCCAGGTATTTGTTAAACAAACACGCATCGAACCCAAAGGCCGGCTCAACCCGAAGTTGAGAAGAACATCTGACCTCGCCGTCGGGCATCTGTTAAACAAAAAGGTGTGGAACCCGAATGCTGGCTCAACCCGAAGTTGAGAAGAACAACTGACCTTGCCGTCAGGCATCTGTTAAACAAACAGGCATCAAACCTGAAAGGTCTGCTCAACCCGAAGTTGAGAGGAACATCTGACCTCACTGTTAGGCATCTGTTAAACAAACAGGCATCGAACCCGAAGGGCGGCTCAACCCGAAGTTGAGATGAACATCTGATCTCGCCGTCAATCATTAGTTAAACAAACAGGCATCGAACCCGAAGGCCGGCACAACACGAAGTTGAGAAGAACATCTGACCTCGCCGTCAGGCATCTGTAAAACAAACAGGCATCGTACCCGAAGGCCGGCGCAACCCGAGGTTGATAAGAACATTAGACCTCTCTGCTAGGCATCTGTTAAACAAATAGGCATCGAACCTGAAGGTCGGCTCAACATGAAGTTGAGAGGAACATTTGACTTCATCTGTCAAGCATCTGTTAAAGAAACAGGCATCAAATCCGAAAGCCGCTCAACCCGAAGTTGAGAAGAACATCTGACGTCACCGTCAAGCATCTGTTAAACAAATAAGCATCGAACCCGAAGGGCGGCTCAAACCGATGTTGATAAGAACATTAGACCTCTCTGCCAGGCATCTGTTAAACAAACAGGAATCGAACCCGAAGGCCGGCTCAACCCGAAGTTAAGAAGAACATCTAACCTCGCTGTCAGGCATCTGTTAAACAAACAGGCATCGAACCCGAAGGCCGGCTCATCACAAAGTTGAGAGGAACATCTGACCTTGCCGTCAGGCATCTGTTAAACAAACTAGCATCAAACTCGAAGGTCGGCTCAACATGAAGTTGAAAGAAACATTTGACTTCACTGTCAAGCATCTGTTAAACAAACATGCATCAAATCTGAAAGTCGGCTCAACCCGAAGTTGAGAAGAACATCCGACCTCACCGTCAGGCATCTGTTAAACAAACAGGCATCGAACCCGAAAGGTGGCTCAACCCGAAGTTGATAAGAACATCTGACCTTGCCGTCAGGCATCTATTAAAGAAACAGGCATCGAACCCGAAGGCCGGCTCAACACAAAGTTGAGAGGAACATCTGACCTCGCCGTCAGGCATTTGATAAACAAACATGCATCGAACCCAAAGGCCGTCTCAATCCTTAATTGAGAGAAACATCTGACCTCCCCATCAGGCGTTAGTTAAACAAACAGGCATCGCACCCGAAGGCCGGCACAACATGAAGTTGAGAAGAACATCTAACCTCGCTGTCAATCATATGTTAAACAAACAAGCATCGAATTGGATGGCCGACTCAACTCGAAGTTGAGAAGAACATCTGACCTCGCTGCCAGGCATTAGTTAAACAAACAGGAATCGAACCCGAAGGCTAGCTCAACCCGAAGTTGAGAAGAAAAACTGACCTCACCGTCTGGCATCTGTTAAACAAACAGGCATCAAACCTGAAGACAGTCTCAACCCTTAGTTGAGAAGAACATCTGACCTCGCTGTCAAATATCTGTTAAACGAATAGGTCTCGAACCCGAAGGCCGGCTCACCTTGAAGTTGAGAGGAACATCTAACCTCTCCATCAGGCATTAGTTAAACTAACAGGCATCGAACCTGAAGGCCGGTACAACACGAAGTTGAGAAGAACATCTGACCTCGCCGTCAGGCATCTGTTAAACATACAGGCATCGAACCCGAAGGCCGGCAAAACACGAAGTTGAGAAGAAAACCTGACCTCGCCGTCAGGCATCTATTAAACAAATAGGCATCGAACCCGAAGGCCGCTCAACACGAAGTTGAGAGGAACATCTGACCTCCCAGTCAGGCATCTATTAAACAAATAGGCATCGAACCCGAAGGTCGTCTCAACATGACATTGAGAGGAACATTTGACATCACTGTCAAGCATCTGTTAAACAAACAAGCATCAAATCCGAAGGCTGGCTTAACCCGAAGTTGAGAAGAACATCTGACCTCACCGTCAGGCATTTGTTAAATAAACAGGCATCGAACCCGAAGGGCGGCTCAACCTGAAGTTGATAAGAACATCTGACCTTGCTGTCAGGCATCTGTTAAACAAACAGGCATCGAACCAGAAGGTCGGCTCAACACGAAATTGAGAGGAACATCTGACCTCACCGTCAGGCATTTGTTAAACAAATAGGCATTGAACCCAAAGGTCGGCACAACATTGAGTTGAGAGGAACATTTGACTTCACTATCAAGTATCTGTTAAACAAACAGACATTAAATCCGAAGGCCGGCTAAACCCGAAGTTGAGAAGAACATCTGACCTCACTGTCAGGCATCTGTTAAACAAACAGGCATCGAACCTGAAGGGCTGCTCAACCCGAAGTTGATAAGAAAATCTGACCTCGCCGTCAGGCATCTGTTAAACAAACAGGCATCGAACCCGAAGGCCGGCTCAACTTGAAGTTTATAGGAACATCTGACCTCCCCATCAGGCATTAGTTAAACAAGCAGGCATCAAACTCGAAGGCCGGTACAACATGAAGTTGAGAATAACATCTGACCTCGCTGTCAGGCATCTATTAAACAAACAGGCATTAAATCCGAAGGCCGGCTCAACCCAAAGTTGAGAAGAACATCTGACCTCACCGTCAGGCATCTGTTAAACAAACAGGCATCGAACCCAAAGGGCGGCTCAACCCGAAGTTGATAAGAACATCTGACCTCGCCGTCAGGCATCTGTTAAACAAACAGGCATCGAACCCGAAGGCCGGCTGAACACGAAGTTGAGAGGAACATCTGACCTCGCCGTCAGGAATTTGTTAAACAAACAGGCATCGAACTCAAAGGTCAACTCAACATGAAGTTGAGAGGAATATTTGACTTCACTGCCAGGCATCTGCTAAACAAACAGGCATTAAATCCGAAAGCTGGCTCAACCCGAAGTTGAGAAGAACATCTGACTGCACCGTCAGACATCTGTTAAACAGATAGGCATCGAACCCAAAGGGCAGCTCATCCCGAAGTTGATAAGAACATCTGACCTCGCCGTCAGGCATCTGTTAAACAAACAGGCATCGAACCTGAAGGGCGGCTCAACCCGAAGTTGATAAGAACATTAGACCTCTCTGTCAGGCATCTGATAAACAAACAGGCATCAAATCCGAAGGCCGACTCAACCCTAAGTTTAGTAGAACATTTGACCTCGCTGTCAGGCATTTGTTAAACAAAGAGGCATCAAACCCGAAGGCCGTCTCAATCCTTAATTGAGAAGAACATCTGACCTCGCCGTCACACATCTGTTAAACAAACAGGCATCGAACCCGAAGGTCGGCTCAACTTTAAATTTATAGGAACATCTGACCTCCCCACCAGGCATACGTTAAACAAACAGGCATCGAACCCGAAGGCCGGCACAACACGAAGTTGAGAAGAACATCTGACCTCGCTGTCAGGCATACGTTAAACAAACAGGCATCGAATTTGATGGCCGACTCAACCCGAAGTTGACAAGAACATCTGACCTCGCTACCAGGCATTAGTTAAACAAACAGGAATCGAACCCGAAGGCCGGCTCAACCCGAAGTTGAGAAGAACATCTGACCTAGCCGCCAGGCATCTGTTAAAAACACAGGCATCGAACCCAAAGGCCGGCTCAACCCGAAGTTGAAAAGAACATCTGACCTCGCTGTCAGGTATCTGTTAAACAAACAGTCATCAAACCCGAAGGCCGTCTCAACCCTTAGTTGATAGGAACATCTCACCTCGCCGTCAAACATCTGTTAAACAAACAGGTATCGAACCCGAAGGCCGGCTCTCCTTGAAGTTGAGAGGAACATCTAACCTCCCCATCAGGCCTTAGTTAAACAAACAGGCATCGAACCCGAAGGCTGGCACAACACGAAGTCCTTGATGGGATTTGTAGAACTCAAGTTATGGCTTTGACAAGTCAAGGGCATTTTGGTCATTTGGAGATTACATGTCATTTCAAGTATAAGGCCATAACTCCTATTTCCAAGTTTCAAACGGAAAAATATTCAACATCAAACTTGTTCAAAATGATGTTTTAAGGCTAGTAAGGAGGTCATGAGATGATGGAAAGTCCTGTAGCTCAAAGTTACAAAAATGACCCAAAATAAGGGCATAAGTTAAATAAACCAAAGTTGGAAATTGATATTTTCAACCTACACATCCAAACCATGGCATGTAATATATCATTTTGAGTCTAGAAAACATTTTAATAACATTGGTTTAGCCACATTTTTGATTTGAGGTCTAAATTGTGGACTTGCTTTGAAAAGCACTTGCTTGCATATTAAGTAACATGTGCATAACTTAAAATCAAGGCATGAGCAAGGGCTTTTGCAAGCTAAACTCTTCCAAAATTTCACTAGGGGAGAAATTGAAAGAGAATAGGATGGTTTTCAAGCTGCAAACAGAATTGTACATGTCATGGTATGTGTTTGAAAATCTCATGACATGAGAAGTGGAAATTCTCATTGGAAGGATCTAGAGGGTTCTAGATCATCCAAACTTCATCTATATAAGGAATAGAGTTGATCCATTGTAGAGGTTGGTGATCATTGAAGGAGAGAGCATAGCTTGAGATTGAGTTTCCTTGGATTGCAATTGAAATCGGTTTCACCAAATTCCTCATTTTCCATCCATTTTCTTGATTGAAACTTCTTCCATGAATGTCAAGGAGTGATTCCAGATCATTATCAAGAAGGATTTGTGGCTGAATAGTGTATGAGCAAGTGAATTTTTCCACCTGCAACTCATCATCGGGTTTCAAGATTCAAGCACTTTCAACTGGTTCTTTTGCATACAGAAGCAAGGAGGAGGTTCATTGATCGTGTCTGCAAGATTGTAGAGCTTGAACTGGAGGTTTAGTGCATCTGTTCATCCAAGATTTTCAGGTTGGTAACCTTCTTCCTATAGCATGATTTAGGTAGGATCAGGTTGAATTAAGGTGTTAGATTCATTATAGAATGGTGTAGGATGGATTCCAGATAGTTAATTGGAGAATTAGAGACAAAATAGGGGAATTACCATTTTCGGTTGAGAATTAGATATGGTGAATCTTGAGGTTTCAGAGGAAACTAAGGGTATGGTTGAATTCGTGGCAAGATTTGGGATGAGTTTCATGTTTTGACCGTTTGCAATGGAGGCTCCTAGAGAGAACTAGGGTTGAAGGAGACGACCGGAGCTCCACCGGTGGTGGCCGGAGCTGGGCGCGAAGCTCAGATGTTCAAAAGGTAGGAGATGATGTTTGCACCATTGGATGAGGGTTTGACTTGGACTGAGGAAGCAATCCAACGGCCATGTTTTAAACTTGATTTGTGAAGGATCTGAAGGCATGAAACGCACTGTTTCATTTATTCACTGTTTTGGGCTTAGTGAAATAGGTGTTATCCACACCCCCTTGATGGCCCAACCCATGATTGAAACTGATTCTGATTGCTATCCACACCGCGCGTTTATCCTTTTAATTGAATTTTCTTTTAATTTTCATTTTATTCATGGTTCTTGAAAAATTCATATAAAATTGAAAATTAATCCAATTAATCCCATTCTTTTTGCATTTTACTCATGATTGAGTCTAGTTTTTTTTAGAGAAAAAATATTTTCGTTTCATGTATTTTCTGATTTAATGGGAATTTTACATTTTAATTGATATTAAAATGGTTATGTTTGATACATATTTTTGTGGAATTTTGTATGATCTCATGGTGATGATTTTAATATTAATTTTTTGTGTGTGATTAGGTTAGACATGTATGCTCCCATAGTATTTTTCTCACATTTTTGTGATGAAAATAGGTGTGCTTTCTAGATTGATATTTAGATGCTTCCTTTTAGGGTTTAGGTTTGATACCTTGTAATGTAGGATTTAGTTCTAGGACTAATTTGATGATTTGATCTTTGGAATTAATGTGGTAGAGTCATGATTGACCTAGGTTCCCATATATATTTTTGTAGGATTTTACAATTGGTTTTAGTATTTTAGTTAGGACTAATGATTGGGAAAATAGCAAGTGTACTATTTTTACCAATTGTAGTAATAAGGGAAAGTCCCAAGTATCGATCTCGAGGACTGCGTAGTAATTAACGGAATTTTTAGGATTCAAATGAACAAAAGGTCTAGTGGTTTGTTTGGTAGCAGAGTAATATAACAAGTAAATAAGGACTTATTAATCAACCTAAGAACAGTGTTAGGGGAGTGGAGACGATGCGAGTAAAGACCCTGTATGATTATTATGCTATACTAGTTATTAACCTTAATTTATCAGTTGGCCACTTTAGTTGCCTTAATTCCTTAATGAAAACCCTTTGATGATTTTCCTGCACACTAATTCCTCAGTGTCCATGAAAAGCATCAAGCAATAGTTCCGACCATAAAATACGTGATACGGGATATCCTCATTCCTAAGCAATATCGACCGTGATACTATTTTGCAAAAGTGTTAGGTTGACTTTCCAGACTAAAGCCTAAACACGATTCGAATTCTACTTTCCAATATGAATACGATTAAGATTAATGCAAAATAAAATATATAAAGGTAATAACATAGTTCTCATAGAATCATTAAACAAAAGTCATTACATCGCACTTAGGACCACCCCCTAACAACTTGGGGTTTAGCTGCTCATGTTCTTGGTAAACATAAAAGCAATTAGAAATGAAAAGGAGAAGATCATTACAATGCAAGTTGAAATCCTTGGATCATCAACTGCTTCCGCTTTTGATCGATCCTCTGTTTCCAGTCGAACTCTCCTCTCAGTTGTCAATCCTAATACCAGTTCAAAAGTGTCCCCTACTTTCTAAAATGTGCCTCTTATATCTAAATTCAAATTACATCGCGAAATGTCTCAAATGCCCTTCGAAATAGGTCTGACAGCAAAAAATCAGAAAACAGAGAAATTTCACTTTCAGTGGCCCTGACACGGGCCGTGTTATGCAACACGGGTGGCCGTGTCAGGCTGCTGACTTCTTCAGGGCGTGTCTCCTCTCCAAGGGCTGCAACACGGGCCGTGTTGCATGACACGGGCACCCGTGTTGTAAGTCTGAGTCTTCTTTTCTTTTGCTTTGGTCTACCCGTGTCTGCCAACTGTGTCCTCCATGACACGGGCCGTGTTGTGCCACACGGGTACCCGTGTTGTAGCTCTGATTTCCCTTTTTCGACTTTTCTTTGCCTCCGAATGCGGTGCGATTGTCGTGCTATCCATTCCTGCCAAAAACACACTAAAAGAAACCAAATCAAACGCACCAACGGCAAAAGTAACATAAACTTAAAAATAAGACTCGAAGACACACAACTACGAGTAATGCAGATAATAACAACTAAAGCTTCGAAAAACAGATAAAAACATTGCGAAATTAACCATAAACAGCGTTTGAAAACACAATTGAAATCCACCGATCAAACTCCCCCGAACTTGAACTTTTGCTTGTCCTCAAGCAAAAAGCTCACCAACCCGAACTTAATATCTTTTTTTTTTCGTAACGGAATTGTCCATAGAATTGTGAGTTACGGTGATAATACTCATACTTGAACTTCTCATTCCAAGTCCCCTAGGATTAATCTCGGCTTTTCCCTCAAAACAGGTAACATGCAAACACTAGACTGCGGTAAACCACAGACCTCAGTCTCCCTATGGGTAACCTCTCCGACTATGCTTTGTACTTAAGTCTTCTTTTTCGATTTTCCTCCCTTTCATTCGGACAATCACTATACGGCTTTTATGATTTTCCTCGTGTGCACAAGATTTATCAATGACATTTTTCTTTTTCTGGCACTGTTATTCTTTTTGAATGGCTTTCAGGTTCGACCGCCGTTGGGCTGAATAACCGGGTGAGGGTTACCCAACTTAGAAGGATTAGTCACCTAATTGCCCCTTTTTATTTGTTTTTTTTTTCTGTGCCGTAGCTCAATATTTTTCATTACCCTTGCACACACGATTATTTTTTGATGGAACCTGATTGTCAAAATAAACTACTCAGGGGTACTTCTCAGATCAAAGCACTATGGTACAAATCTACACGTCGAACTCGTTCCTATTTGGGAAACCCAGGGTGTTGGCCTTTTACTTATCTCTCAAGATTATCCCGATTTCATCCTCACGGTTCTTTTCTGAGTATTCTATATACTTTCTCATCACCTCACTCAACATCTTCACTAAACAGTTCCTCAACCAACAATGTTATTAATTTTATTAGCTCAATGTCAGGGGGGTCTTCCTGTGGATCGCTATCATGTTCTCAAACTAACACTGGAAATTAAATAAACAAATAACTGAAACAGAATTGAAAACACACAAATAACATAAACAAATAACATAAAAACACAAAAAATAAAAAACACAAATAAAATACCCCCACACTAGAATTCAACAGTGTCCTCACTGTTGGAACACTAGTAGCAGAGGACTCACAGAGTTCATGGTTGCGGAGGTTGGTCACGCAGCATCATCTGCCGCATCCATTCATGCATCTCACCGATCAACCTGCCTTGTCGGATTTGTTCGTTCCCTTGTCTTGTCTGCTCCTCGCCTTGCCTCGTCTGCTCACATCGGAGATGACACATCTCATTCTCCATCCAATCCCATTCTTTTTTAGATAAGCTCCAAGAGCCTGAGCCGGATTCCTGATGGGGTGAGAATCGAGTAGGCGATATAGGCGCTTCTTCTACCTGATCTCCTTCATCCTCAAAGAATTCTGTACCTGTACCATCCTAAAATTGGTCTTCTTCATCCTGCATGGGGCTCTCATATAGCCAGTTATTCATATTTTGAATACTAATAAAGTCAGGGGCATGCAAAGCAAGGAGATGACTGTTTCGGCTTACCAAGGAGTAGTAATTATCAAAGACTCGAATCATACCTTGGGCAGTCAGTGTGGCAAGATCTATTTTTGTCTTACCTGCAACAGTGGGTTCCTCTCTCAAGAGAGCACCGTGGCCAAAGTGATTTGCAATTTGAGTAATCATACCTCCTACACTTATTTCGCCGGAAGGTGCATTCGCAACCCTCTTCAGGTGATCAGCTGCAAAGGCAGCTACATTAATGAGTTCATGATTGGCCATGCCGTACATGAAGTACAACTCGCTCTGAGTCGCCACCCCTATGTTGTCACCCCTGCCGAACAGTGTATATGCCAATCCCTTTTGAGCGTACCTGAAACAAGGGTTATGGATACACGAGGCTTTTGCCGCTTTCGCGACATAATCAGTTCTGCCTGTAATAGCCTTCCAGAAGTCCCCTGCACTAAAATTTCCCGGAGGGGCTCCGGGTCCAAAATTGGGGAGCTTCAGAATATCTCCCAACTCGGCTATGGTCAGGCTATGGTCAGTATCAAATAACCTAAACCTCAGCGTACCATAATATTCTTCCTCCACCCCTGTCCACCTGTGCTTCAACTGAAATTCTAAAGTACTCAAGAATTCAACAGTTATGCGCTCATAAGTTGGCGCTTCTAATTGCATAAATTCTAGCATACCCAGAGTGTGAAACATCCTATGGACCTCTATTCTCAGCCCTAGATTATCAAGCGTAGTGTTACAGATATACCTTGTGGGCGCGAGCTTACGCTTGATGATGTTAGAGTACTTCTTCTGATGATCCGGGTCTTCAAAGAGTATGTCGTGAGGGTTCGCCATACGGTGTGCTCTCTTTCTGGGGCGCGAAGTTTCCGCCACTGCTTTTCCTGTGTCTCTACGAGGAGGCATTCTTAACCTGCAAAACACAAACAACACAGATGGTTCGAAAAATTTCGAAATCACTGTTAGTGAAAAACGCAACCGTAGAATTAATCACAATGATGAGTAGAATGTTTTTTGTGAAGGACGGAAGTGTTTCCGATGAGTGGGTGTGGTAGATAATGAAGCTTTTGTGGAGAGAGGGTTATGGAGGTTAAGGGTTTTGTGAGGGAGAAGAAGGAGGAAGATGAAAAATGATATGAAATGTGTGGTTGGTAATGATAAGTGGGGGTTAAAGTGGTGGGCCCCACGGGGTAAAAAAATTAAAAATCAGAGCGCGCCTTGCAACACGGGCCGTGTTGCACAACACGGGCACCCGTGTTGCTCCTCCTGTAACATTTTTTTTCAAGGCCACGCACCTGCAACACGGGCCGTGTTGCACAACACGGGCACCCGTGTTGCTCCACTGACTCCACATTTTTCCAAATTTATCATCTCTGTCATGCTGGGCCTGACACGGCCCGTGTTATGTAACACGGCCACCCGTGTCAGGGTGCTGTTTTTCAACTTTTTCCTCTCCTCTGGTCTCCGACATTCTTCTTTCACCGATGAACTGCGAGTTGATCAAAACCTGTTAAAACAAAAACAAAATGAAAGCGTGAATGTGAAATACGTGGGTTGCCTCCCATGAAGCGCTTCGTTTTACGTCGCCTGGCTCGACGGTCCGTCATCGTATCATGTGAGATGAACGACATCGTTTCGATCTTTCTGCTGTCCCTCGTAGTAAGGTTTCAGACGCTGACCATTTACTTTAAAAATGTCTCCATTTGCTGGATTTTTCAGCTCGACTGCTCCGTGCGGAAACGTCTTAGGTACTACAAATGGTCCCGACCATTTTGATTTAAGCTTTCCCGGAAATAGTTTCAGTCGGGAGTTGTACAACAGTACTAATTGTCCTTCCTGAAATTCTTTCTTCTGAATACGTCGATCATGCCATTTCTTTGCTTGATCCTTGTACATTTTTGCATTCTCATATGCCCGGTTCCTGAATTCCTCTAGCTCATGGAGTTGGAGGGTTCTGGACTCTCCTGCTCTGGTGAGGTCTAGGTTAAGGACTTTTGATGCCCATAATGCCTTGTGTTCTAACTCTAGAGGCAGATGGCAAGCTTTACCATAGACCAGTTGGTAAGGGGACATACCAATGGGGGTTTTGTATGCAGTGCGATACGCCCAGAGAGCGTCGTCAAACTTTACTGCCCAATCCTTACGGGATGCACGCACTATTTTCTCTAATATCTGTTTGAGTTGTCGATTTGACACCTCGGCTTGCCCGTTGGTTTGAGGATGGTACGGAGTAGATATTTTGTGCTTCACATTATATACTTAAGGAGTAGCTTTTCCATGAGATGATTTAGGAAGTGAGTTCCTTCATCACTTATAAGGGCCCTTGGTACTCCAAACCGCGAAAATATGTTCTCCTTCAGAAATCTGACCACTACTTTAGCATCATTTGTTGGTAGTGCCACTGCTTCTACCCATTTCGAAACATAGTCAACTGCTACCAGTATATAGTGTTTTCCAAATGATGGTGGGAATGGTCCCATAAAATCAATCCCCCAAACATCAAACAACTCTACTTCTAACATGGAATTCTGCGGCATCTGGTTTCTTTTCGAGATATTTCCAGTCCGTTGACATCTGTCGCATTCCTTATCTACGTTCTGGGCATCCTTGAACAAAGACGGCCAATACAACCCTGATTGGAGGACTTTGGCTGCGGTGCGGTCGCCACTGAAATGCCCTCCATAATCTGAATTATGACATGCTTCGAGCACCTTCCTTTGCTCGTTTTCCGGAATGCATCGTCTGATCAGTCCATCCACCCCTTTCTTGTAAAGAAACAGGTCATCCCATATGTAGAACCTGCAGTCATGAACAAACTTTTTCCGTCTGTTAGAATCAAAATCGTCGGGTATGAGACCCCCGACTAAATAGTTGGCGTAATCCGCAAACCAAGGAACACCATGAATAACTAGGATGTGTTCATCAGTAAACTCATCCTTTATCGGGCGCTTTTCCTCGTTTTCTTCAATCGGTGACATTCGCGAGAGGTGATCAGCGACAGTATTTTCACATCCTCTCTTATCCCGAATCTCCACATCGAATTCTTGGAGAAGAAGGATCCATCTCAGCAGCCTGGGCTTCGACTCCTGTTTAGCAAAAAGATATTTTAACGCAGCATGGTCAGTATAAACAATCACTTTAGAACCCAACAGATATTGCCTAAATTTATCAAAGGCATACACCACCGCTAGCAACTCCTTCTCGGTAGTTGCGTAATTCATCTGTGCCGGGTTCAAAACGTGACTCGCATAGTAAATAACATGCAAAAGCTTCTCTTTCCGCTGCCCCAATACAGCCCCTACTGCGATGTCACTGGCGTCACACATGATCTCAAACGGCAGCGACCAGTCTGGGGCTATCACAATTGGTGCTGACACTAACTTATTTTTCAGGTTCTCGAATGCGTCAGCACATTCCTTATTGAACACAAACGCCGTTTCCTTGACTAACAAGGACGTCAACGGTTTATCTATCTTGGAGAAGTCTCTTATGAACCTGCGGTAGAACCCTGCGTGACCCAAGAAGCTTCGGATACCTTTCTCGTTTACGGGTGGTGGTAACTTGGATATTACTTCCACTTTTGCTTGATCAACTTCGATCCCTTTGTGTGAGATTTTGTGACCAAGGACGATGCCCTCTCTCACCATGAAATGACATTTTTCCCAATTCAGGATCAAGTTACTTTCCTGACATCTCTGCAAAACAAGTGACAGGTTAGTTAAACAATCATCAAATGATGACCCAAAAACCGAAAAATCATCCATGAAGACTTCCATATGTTTCTCGAGCATATCCGCAAAAATGGAAGTCATGCATCTTTGAAATGTGGCTGGAGCATTACATAACCCGAATGGCATCCTCCTATAAGCAAAAACTCTGTACGGGCATGTGAAAGCTGTCTTCTCTTGATCCTCCGGCGCCACCGCGATTTGGTTGTATCCGGAGTATCCATCTAGAAAGCAATAGTAATCGTGACCAGCCAATCTTTCTAACATCTGATCAATAAAGGGCAACGGAAAGTGATCTTTTCTGGTGGCTAAATTAAGTCTCCTATAATCAATGCATACCCTCCAACCAGTGACGGTACGCGTAGGAATCAACTCATTCTTGTCATTAGTCACCACAGTTGTACCTCCTTTCTTGGGCACCACGTGAACAGGGCTCACCCATGAACTGTCTGATATAGGATAGATAAGTCCAGCATCCAATAATTTCACCACTTCCTTTCTTACGACTTCCTTCATAACGGGGTTCAGTCTTCGCTGGGGCTGCACAACCGGTTTATGGTCCTTCTCCATAAGGATTTTGTGCATGCAAACTGTAGGACTTATACCCTTTAAGTCTTCGATTTTCCAACCAATAGCACTCTTAAATTTTTTAAGAACCCCAATCAGTTGTTTCTCTTGGACACTTTTCAAACTAGAGCTGATAATGGCGGGACACTTTTCCTCGGTGTCTAGAAAAACATATTTGAGATTTTCCGGCAGTTGTTTCAATTCCGAACCTTTAGGCTTTTCGTCATTACCCTCCAGCGCTATAGGTTGCCGTAAGTCCTCCCATCGGTGTGGTCGGGATCCCATTTGGAATGGTCGAGTGTCCAACATTTCAACTACCTCTCTGTCATTCTCATCTACTTCTTTGTCTTCCTTAAAGATTGACATGCTTAGCACTCTCTCCAGGGGTAGTTGGGTCACACTCTCCAAATGTTCGCTCTCTACGACTTGTTCTAGCACTTGTATGTTGCTACTGGTGCCACGATCCTGTTTATGCTTCATGGTATTACTAACATCAATTTTTAACTCCTCGTCATATACTTTCAAGGTCAGGGTGCTGCCTTCCATATCTATCATGACTCTCCCGGTTTCCAAGAATGGTCGGCCCAAAATTAACGGCATTTCTTCATCTTCCAGCATCTCTAGGATCACAAAATCAACCGGAAACACAAATTTATCTACCTTAACTAGTATATCTTGAACCACTCCATATGGCCGCTTAACTGAATGATCAGCAAACTGGAGGGTCATCCGAGTGTCTTGAACCGCACCGATATCCAACTTTTTGTAGATGGACAAGGGCATGAGGCTAATACTTGCTCCCAAATCAATTAAAGCTCTGTTGAATGACCTATCGCCAATAGTGCATGGGATAGTAACAGCTCCACTGTCTTTCTTCTTGACCGGAATTTTCAGACCCTGCAAAATAGCACTACAAGTTTCCGTTAGAATAACAGGTTCGGACTCACTAGTCCGCTTCTTAGTAATGATATCCTTCATGAATTTTGCATAGGTGGGCATTTGTTCTAGTGCCTCCAACAACGGAATGTTCAGCTCCAACTTTTTAAACAGCTCCAGGAACTTCTCGAAATTCTTCTCTTGTTGTCCTTTCTTTTTATTTCTTGAGGGGTATGGCAGCTTGATCACCGGTTTCGGTTCTACCACTTTTTCTTTAGTTACCGGTACCGGTGTCACCACTTCTTCCTCGACTATTTCATTCTCTTTAATTTCCAGCTCCACTTCAATCATCTGATCATTTAGTTCCGTTTCCTCTTCTCCTACTTCCTTGGTTTTTCCACTTCTTGTTACTACCGCCTTAATTTGGTGGTGATCCTTCGGATTTGGTACTGTGGCACTTGGAAGTGTACCCGGCGCTTGTGAACTTGCTAGCTGTTGGGCAATTTGACTCATTTGTACTTCAAGATTCTTTATGGATGCTCCAGCATTCCTGAAGTTACTCCTTGTCTCTTCTTGAAATTGAGAACTTTGGGCGGCCATTTTCTCAATGGCCACTTCCCAATCAGCTTTTCGAGGCGCTTGTGGTTGATATTGAGGTTGGTACGGTGTCTGCTGGTACTGCTGTGGCTGAGGTTGATACGGTTGTTGGCCTTGAACAGGTTTTTGTACATTTCCTTGTTGATCTTTCCATGAAAAGTTTGGGTGATTTTTCCAACCAGGATTATATGTGTTGGCGTAAGGATTGTTCTGCCTCAACATATTAATCTGTTCCACTTGCTCTTGAGTTGCTACACAATGCATTGTAAAGTGTGGTCCACCGCATATTTCACAAGGTGCTGCTTGAACTGGCTCAACCTGTGCCACTACCTGAGTTTCAACATTCATTTTCTTTAACCTTCTCTCTACCTCAGCGGTGATCTGATCCTCCATTTTAACAACCTGGTCTGCCAGCTTCAGATCAATCTTACCTTCCGGTTGGTTAACCGTGCGATCATACAACTCAAGGTGCTCGTTAGCGGCGATTGCTTCTATGATCCTTCTGATACCTGTGGCCGTTGAGAAGTTGGTTGAGCCACCGGCAGCAGTATCTATGAGCTGTTTCATTTTGAGTCGTAATCCATTCACAAAGTTTTGCATCTGCTCAGTGGCGTCCATGTTATGAGTAGGACATGTTGTAAGACACCTCTTAAACCGCTTATATGCATCCCCTAAAGATTCTCCTTCTTTTTGCTTGAAGTTGACAATGTCATATCTTTTTCGGATGAACACTGAGGCAGGGAAATACTCATTCAGGAACGCGGTTTCCATCTCTTGCCATGTTGTGATACTCCCAGCGGGAAGCGAGTAAAACCATTCTTCCGCATCATCAGTGAGTGTGAACGGGAACATAACTAATCTCTTGGCCTCTTCGGAATGTCCTTCTATTTTCAGCGAGGTGGTGGTTGTGAGGAATCTCTGAAGATGTTTATTTGCATCTTCGTTGATTCTTCCGGCGAACGGCTTGCTCTCCAACTGACGGATGGTGGAAGGGTGTAGCTGAAAATGCGCAACATTCACCGGTTGATTCACAATGGTCATCCGGTTTGGTTGAGCATTGGCCCCTCCATAGTCTCCTAGCAGTCTTTCAGGCTGAGGTGGATTTCCAGCCATTTGAACAGTTTCAGGTGTTGTCTCTCTCTCTTCGGAGTCGCTCTGCACAGATATAATTTCCTCTATTTCTTCCAGTCTTTTAACTTTAGCTAATCTCCGTCTTTCGTGTAATGCTCGTTCTGGTTCTGTATCAAAAGAATATTTAGCTGAGGCCTGACCTCGCATACACAATTAGACAAGCGTTAGATAATACAAGCGGATAAAAGTTATGCAGTAAACAATAAAATTTTAGTCGCAGAGCAACAAAATTTCTTTTGGATTCTAAAAACAATGTTAATTTGGCAGTCCTCGGCAACGGCGCCAAAAACTTGATCGGGAAAATAGCAAGTGTACTATTTTTACCAATTGTAGTAATAAGGGAAAGTCCCAAGTATCGATCTCGAGGACTGCGTAGTAATTAACAGAATTTTTAGGATTCAAATGAACAAAAGGTCTAGTGGTTTGTTTGGTAGCAGAGTAATATAACAAGTAAATAAGGACTTATTAATCAATCTAAGAACAGTGTTAGGGGAGTGGAGACGATGCGAGTAAAGACCCTGTATGATTATTATGCTATACTAGTTATTAACCTTAATTTATCAGTTGGCCACTTTAGTTGCCTTAATTCCTTAATGAAAACCCTTTGATGATTTTCCTGCACACTAATTCCTCAGTGTCCATGAAAAGCATCAAGCAATAGTTCCGACCATAAAATACGTGATACGGGATATCCTCATTCCTAAGCAATATCGACCGTGATACTATTTTGCAAAAGTGTTAGGTTGACTTTCCAGACTAAATCCTAAACACGATTCGAATTCTACTTTCCAATATGAATACGATTAAGATTAATGCAAAATAAAATATATAAAGGTAATAACATAGTTCTCATAGAATCATTAAACAAAAGTCATTACATCGCACTTAGGACCACCCCCTAACAACTTGGGGTTTAGCTGCTCATGTTCTTGGTAAACATAAAAGCAATTAGAAATGAAAAGGAGAAGATCATTACAATGCAAGTTGAAATCCTTGGATCATCAATTGCTTCCGCTTTTGATCGATCCTCTGTTTCCAGCCGAACTCTCCTCTCAGTTGTCAATCCTAATACCCGTTCAAAAGTGTCCCCTACTTTCTAAAATGTGCCTCTTATATCTAAATTCAAATTACATCGCGAAATGTATCAAATGCCCTTCGAAATAGGTCTGACAGCAAAAATTCAGAAAACAGAGAAATTTCACTTTCAGTGGCCCTGACACGGGCCGTGTTGTGCAACACGGGTGGCCGTGTCAGGCTGCTGACTTCTTCAGGGCATGTCTCCTCTCCAAGGGCTGCAACACGGGTCGTGTTGCATGACACGGGCACCCGTGTTGTAAGTCTGAGTCTTCTTTTCTTCTGCTTTGGTCTACCCGTGTCTGCCAACCGTGTCCTCCATGACACGGGCCGTGTTGTGAAACACGGGTACCCGTGTTGTAGCTCTGATTTCCCTTTTTCGACTTTTCTTTGCCTCCGAATGCGGTGCGATTGTCGTGCTATCCATTCCTGCCAAAAACACACAAAAAGAAACCAAATCAAACGCACCAGCGGCAAAAGTAACATAAACTTAAAAATAAGACTCGAAGACACACAACTACGAGTAATGCAGATAATAACAACTAAAGCTTCGAAAAACAGATAAAAACATTGCGAAATTAACCACAAACAGCGTTTGAAAATACAATTGAAATCCACCGATCAACTAACTTTAGTACTAGGTTTTAGGTGATCCTAACTTACTAATTCAACTAGTTTAACTTCCTTAGTCCCCTTAGATTAGGGTTTGTGCTTTGTTTACCTTTGGTTGAGTTTGAAGACAAGTTGAAGACAAGATGAGGATGCTTGAAGTTGCTTGAAGTGGCTTGGAGCTTTGGATTTGTTTGTGCCTGAAGGTGTCTGATGAAGGTTTAGGAGATAGGAACCATAGAGAGAGCCTTATAGTTAGAATGATTTCTTTCACAAACATGGAAAGCATCTTGTGCTTCCATTCCTCCCAATGTCTAAAAGTCCTTCTCAGATATTCACATCCCTCCTTTGGAAGGATGAGTAGCTTTATCTGAGAAGTAGAACTTTGAGGGAACCAGTCTCTCATAATGATGAACCCTTACAAGCTTCCTTTGGTTGTCAATAAGCTATTTATCATTCCCACTTATCCTGTTAAATCAATTATCTTCTGATTTGAGTATCTTGAGAGATGTTAGACTTGAGTTTGAAGATGAGGACTTCACTAAAGAGTGTGGAAGAGGATGATTCCTTGAGCATTGCCATTGTAGCTGAAGCTTGAAGAGCAAGAAGAGCAAGTTGATTCTTGAAGACCCAATTAAGATTGAATGAAGAGCTGAGGCTTGAAGATTGAAGGATGAAGTTGACACTCTCATGTGATTGAGGATTACTCGGAGAAGCTGAAGCTTGTAGGATAAGAAGACTAAGTTGATACTGGTGAAGCGAAGAGAGCTGAAGCTTGAAGACTGAGTTGATACTTATGAAGAGGATTCAATTGAGATTGAGTATAGAGCTGAGGCTTGAGGAATAAAGGATAAGTTGATATTAACATTGATGCTTGGAGAGCCTGAAGGAATCAAGTTGATACTTGTAGTTAAGAGTGAAGCCTGAAGGTGGAATTGACTAAGGAGCTGAAGCTTGGAGAAGAGAGAATAAGTTGAAACTTATGTTGATGGGTTGAAACCTGGAGAAGCAATTTGATACTTGTCATGGAAGCTGATAGCCTTGAAGGATGATTGAGGTCTGAAGACTGGGTTGCTGGCAGAAGAGCTGAAGCTTGGAATTGGAAGAGAGGGGTTGATCTGCTTTCTTGTCTATTTTCTTTTCTGTGCTGATGTGCCTTGTTTGACTTGCTTGATGCATTAGAATAAGTTCATATCTAGACTGACTTTAATCTAGGAGCATGATTGCACTAGAGGTTGAGTTGCTCCCTCTGCTTGTATTGTTACTGTATGGCTTTGCTTGTGGGTATTCGGTAGAGCCTTGCTCCCTTGCCCATGTGGTTTATTTTGCTTGTCAGCATTTCATTTTCTTCTGTATGATTACGGTCTCTTATATTCTGCTTGATAGCATGTTGTTATTCTTCTGTATGATTACAGTTATTCATTCTGGCTTGAGGTTGAGATGAGCTTGTGGAGGCTGCTGCTGCACACACATTTCCTCCCTCACTTGCATTGCATGCATTTTACAGTCGTTTACTGTTTACCGTTTACTGTTTAAGCTGGGGCTTTATTTGTTTCTGTTTATCATTGATATGATCCCTTAGGACTCTCATTTCCTTTGATAAGGAAGTGATGATTAGAACTTTAGGTTGAAACCTATGCATGATAACTTCTAGGAGTTCCCTGTTTCAAACTTCAACCATAGGATGAATCCTTGGCATGGCAACATTAGGACTTGATAGTCTCCCTTTAGTTGAGCCCCTTCTCTTCTCATTTCAAACAGCTTAAGATACAGTAATCATGAATGATTTCTTTCGTACGTTACGAGCCTTAAGCTATCTGAGAAAGGATTGTTGGAGAGTTTCTTTTCAACAGTCTGGATGTTTAGTATGGCACCCTTTGGGTGACATGCGACGCATTCACTCTCAGGTCATAGTCTCTAGTGCGATTGAAATTGCAAACACCATAAAAAATAGTTCTTTCGTAAAAGACAGAAAACAAACTTCAAACCTTCTTGCCCCGTGGGCCCATAATTCAAAGGAAAGCTTTTCTGAAGAAAATAGTGTCGTTAAACTCTAGCTTCAACGCAAACAGGCTTTGTCCCTAACTGCTGGATATGCTGTTTAACCCTACTCGATAAAACAGATGAATTTGAATTCCCGTAATTCGTATTATCCCGAACTACGTAAGCTCTGATCTCTCATACCTGTTGAGGGTACGTAGGCACAATACTGATGTATTGGCGAGCCACCTTCCCGGTAACCCGTTGTAGGTCGAACTACGTTGACTCTGATTTCTCGTTCTCTGATGAGAATACGTAGGAATAAAGCGCGACGCTTTGCCGAGTCATTTTCTTTTCTTTTTTAAGCCAGCCTTGATAGGTAGATAGATAAACTAACCCGTCCAGTAAACACAACAAGCGTGGATCCCGTCGAGTACGACGGACGTGAGGGGTGCTAATACCTTCCTATTGCGTAACCGACTCCCGAACCCAGACAACGGTTGTGACGACCTTGTCTTACCCTTTTCGTCAGGTTTTTCCGATCATTTCCTTTCCCGCTCTGAGGGATAAATAACGAAAGGTGGCGACTCTTCTGTTTTGCCGGCACCTTATTTTCGCGGAAGCGACAGTTGGCGACTCTGCTGGGGACTTGATAGTTTCCTGGGATCCAACGTCCCGTATGCGAGTCAGTTTGGGGATCTGACGTCCCCTTGCAAGAGTCAATCCTAGCGCTTGTATGATTACTTGTTGGGTTGTGTTTATTTATCACATTTTATTTCCCGCACTTTATTTTCAGTATGATATGATTATCTGTGCTGTTGTGGGAGGGGCATTCTGATGAGTGAGAAGCCAGACCCAGGCATGAGTGTACATAGCATTAGTTGTGGAAATTAGTGGGCGCGTGCTTGCTTGGCAGGCACTAGTGTCTCATGAAATCCACGCTCAGACGAGGTTCTCCTGGTTGACTTCTTTTTCAACCCTTTGGGTTGAGGGGGTTGTTGGTTTGGAGGATTGTCGACTCTGGGGACCGATCATTTGTGATTCAGCCAAGTGAGGCCGCTTCATGAGCTGGTGATGCCACACCTTCTGGGTATCGTATCACCCCTCTTGAATGTCTGTGACACTGATGAACGCATAGGATGCCGAACTTGAGTCAGTTTAGGTCCATACCTGTGAGCAGGGTTGGGTTTATTGCAGGAAACTTTGACCTTCAGACTACCTGGTTTTCTTGACAGCGAATCAGTTTTGGTTGGGATCAGAGGATCTCACTATCAGATGTATTTATTCTTGACAGAGCAGGTTTGTGATTGGGGTCTGAGGATCTCATCAGCAGATGTATGATTGTTCTTGACAGAGCAGAATTTTGGTCTTGTATTAGAGGTCCTTATTATCAGATATTTGCTCTTGACAGAGCGAAGTTTTGGTCTTGTATCAGAGGTCCTTGTTATCATATGTTTTCTCTTGACAGAGCGGAGTTTTGGTCCTGTATCAGAGGTCCTTGTTATCAGATGTTTGTTCTTGATAGAGCAGATCTATGGTCTTATATGTGTGTGTTCTTGACAGAGCAGATTTGTGGTCCGATACCAGGGTTTTCTTCTTATCAGAGACAGTGGTTGTTCTTGATAGAGAAGGATTATGGTTTTGTTGATACAGAATCTCCACAGCACAGTCGTCTTGATCTCCTGCTACATGATTGCATTTTACGTCGCTTTGCATACTCATTTGCATTTCATTAACGTGTGTCTGTGTTGCGGGTACCGTTTTCCCCGATCCAGGATTTCTTGCCTCCTATTGTATTGTTATGGGTTCTCTGAGGAAGATCGTGGCTTACAAACTCCCTGCCCCTGATGTGGTTTAGCTGACTGGTTTGATTGCTTTAGCAGATGATTCTGTGAGAGATGAGTTCAGAAAGTCTTACGGCAAATTGCTCAGTTTGGTTCGTAAACCTTCTGCGTTTGAGTTGAATGGGTTGCACGCTCTGCTGCAGTTCTACGATCCTCCATTGAGATACTTTACTTTCCAGGATTTTGTTCTCGCACCCACGCTAGAAGAATACGCTGATTTGTTAGGTGTGCCTATCAAGAGGCAAATGCCTTTTGTTCATTTGGATGTTGAGCCTGATCTGGCTAGTCTAGCTCCTTCACTTCATCTGGATGCCTCCGAGTTGGTATTGTCTAGTTGGAACAAGGTTCCCGGTTTCTCCTTGCAGATCTTAGTGGGAAAGGCTCAGCAGTGCGCCAAAGACGGATGTTGGGTCGTGTTCAACGCCATCCTCGCTCTGTGCATATATGGCATCATTCTGTTCCCCAATATGCCCGACTTTGTAGACTTCGACGCATTTCGCATCTTTGCTTCAGGGAATCCAGTCCCTACCTTGATAGGAGATGTCTACCATTCTATCCACTACAAAAATGAGAACAGAAGGGGCAAGAATGTCTCGTGTTGTGTGCCCTTGCTTCATAAATGGCTTGATAGTCATCTGCCCAAGAGGGGTCCTTTTGTTTCGTCTGCAGCCATAACTGAGTAGTCCGAGCGTTTGATGAGTCTATTTGCAGAGGATATTGACTGGTTTGACAGAAATAGGTTGGGTACCGAGATTATCTTTAGCTGCAGCGGGTTTCCGAACGTGCCTTTGATAGGCAGGAAAGGCTGTATAAACTATAATCCGTCTTTGCTGGTCCGACAGTTCGCTTATGCTTTGAGAGCTCCGCCGAAGGATGAAGAGGTGCAGGAATGTACCTCACTGGTCTTCTAGAAGGGGATCTGTTATCTAAGCTTCAGCGCGCTTGGAATGGCATCAGTAAGAGGGGAAAACCATTGCTGGGGAGAAGCAATAATAAAGCCTACCCTCCGTATGTGACTTGGATCAGAGCCAGAGCAGATGCTATAGGGATGTCGTTTCTTCCTGCCAAGCCAGAAAGCCCTCCAGTGATTGAGGAGCCTACCACCGTGCCCATTCAGCAGCATAATCAGGTGTTAGCTGAGCGAGATGAATTGAAGAGGGCAAATGAAGAATTGGAGAAAGAATTGGCTCAGCTCCGAAGCGAGAGAAACGAGGCCGTTCATTCCTTCAAGAGGCAGACAGAGCTGGTGAACCAGCTAGGTACAGATTTGACTAAGCAGATAGCTGAGCGTGAGCGCATGGGTCGAGACTTCAAAGCTGTCAATGATGTACTGGCCACGAAGAAGCAGCACTTGGACGAAGCGTATCGGAGGATATCCAAGTTCAACCAGCACTGGAAGGCCTCCCTAGCCAACAAGAAAGAGCGGGAGGATAAGCTAATGCAACAGATTTCCAAGCTGAAAGCCCAGGTGAAGGCTAGTGAGAAGAGGTTTGATGAAGAAACCGCTCGCAGATACGCCGCCGAAGGCCAGCTCAACAGAGCTCTCGCTAACCTGAAGGAGCGCAAACTGACTTTTGAATCCAAGAAGCGGACGTTAGAAGATTGTTTCGGCGAAGGAGCATGGGAAGATTCGGTCGAAGGTCTTCAATATACCATTATGCAGAGGGAGCTACTCGTCGAAGGGTTACTCACTCGTCCTGATCATCCGGAAACGAAGGGGTTGTTAGAAGAGTTTCGCGCCCGTGGCCGTACTTGATTTCCTTTTGTTTGATCATCGTTGTATGCTGACCATCATCAGGCTTGTTGGCTGGGGTCATGGTATTGATTCGTCTTGTACTCACTGATGTCGTGTACTGCCTTGATGGGCTTTCTTTATATATAAGATTGTTATTTCTATGACAGGACTCAGACTTCTTATTATCAGCACTGGCACTCAGGCACTAGGATCGGGGGAGATCTCCCTAACGCACAAACACACGTTTGCATTTGCATGAAGCATTTGTATAACGAGCACTTTGTCGTTTTTCCTAACCCTTTTGTGTTTTCAGGTTGTTTCAGGTTGTTCCAGGATTGATCAGAGACCTATCCACCACTATCCGACCAGAGCAAATCAAACCAGAATCATGGAGCAAGTGCAAACTGATGTTCAGGAACTCCGCGAAAGAATGGATCGCTTCATGGAGCTCATGCAAGCGGTCGCCAATGGCCAGGATCAGCTCAGAACCTTGGTTCAGCCTCTGATTTCAAGGGTCGATAGCAATGGGATACTCCATGGTGGGACTGTGCCTACCCCTCCACCAGTTGAAACTCCACAGAATGGCGTCCCCGTGACCGAGGGGAATGGCAGTGCCAACGACAATGTGATAGCTAACATGGGACTCAACGGTAATACGACGAGCGTCGGTAATGGGAATTTTGAAGCTAATGTCAATGTTGGACTGGGCAACGGCAATGCAGGAGTTGGGAATCTGTTCGGGCCTCAGTCGTGGTTAGAAGATCGTCAAGACGATGTGTTCTCTCAGAGAGGTGCTGAAAGGGAGCTGACTACTGAAGCACGGCTAAGGTTCAAGGCACTCGAGGATAAGATGAGAAATATCGAGAACCAGAACACCCTGGGTGTTGATATGTCCAAGTTGGGACTGATTGCTGATTTCAAGGTGCCTCCCAAGTTCAAGGTACCTGACTTTGAAAGGTACAAGGGCACCACTTGCCCTCGCGTCCACCTGAGATCATATTACCGGAAAATGTCGGCTCATTCTAAGGACGAGAAGTTGTTGATGCACTTCTTTCAGGACAGTCTGTCCGGACCCTCCCTCGAATGGTACATGAGTCTGGAGCCTACCAGTGTGCGCACGTGGAAAGACCTTGCTGAAGCATTTGTGCACCACTACCAATACAACAGCGACTTGGCTCCGAACCGAGTCCAACTGCAGAATCTGTCGCAAAGGAACAATGAAGGGTTCAAGGAATACGCCCATCGGTGGCGTGAATTGGCAGCCAGGGTTCAGCCGCCGATGGTTGAACGTGAGCTTGTGCAGATGTTCGTAGCCACCCTCCTAGGGGTTTACTATGAGAAATTGGTCAGCGGTATGTCCGGAACCTTCTCAGATCTCATTATCACGGGTGAGCACATCAAAAATGGGATCAAACTCGGGAAAATTCAAGGTGAGTCATCCTCAGCTTGAGAAGGCAGAAAGAAACCTTATAGTGGCAAAAGACGGGAAGGAGAAACGAGCGCCGTGACCAACGCTCGAAGGAAGGGTAAAGGCCCTCACCAACAGGTGGCCAGTATAACTATCCCGGCAGTTCAACAGCAGCAGCAGCAGCAGCCGAATCAACAAGGGTACAGAAAGTATCAGAATCGGGCACCTCTGTCGAGTCGTCACCTCGAGACACCGCCCATGTCGTACACGCAATTATTGCAGACTTTGCTTCAGCTACAGTTGATCCAGAAGAGAACCTTGGCTCCCTTGACAGGGGCACCTCCGCCAGGGTATGACGCGAATGCAACTTGTGAGTTTCACTCAGGGGCACCAGGCCATACAGTAGAGAACTGCAAAGCCTTCAAGCATAAGGTGCAGGACATGGTGGACGCTAAGATCATCAAATTCTCAGATAATGTGCCAAATGTCACGAAGAACCCCATGCCGAATCATAGGGGAGGTGGAGTAAACGCCATTATCGAAGACGAGAGTTTGGATTTGTTGACTGACGTCAGAGATCTGAAGACACCACTTAGCTTCGTTAAAGCTAAGTTGATGAAAAGAGGTTTCTTTCCAGGTTGCGGAGAGCTGTGTATGGGCTGTGCGACTAGTCCTGATGGATGTGAACAGCTGGTAGAGGGAATTCAAAGTCTGATCACTGAAGGGATCTTACAGTTTAGGCGGAGGGCCGAATGTTGATCAGGAGAGGTAATGCTGAAGCAAGGTGATGAGGTCGCCACCATCACCATCCCTTGCCAGACGATAACTATTACTGCACCCAGACCGCCCACGATTACCATCACCAAAGCTGGGCCAATACCGTTCGAAAGCACTAATGATGTCCCGTGGCATTACGGGGCTGAAGTCTACTGCAACGAACATAAGTTGGAACTAGAACCGTTTGGGTCGTCTGTGGAGAACCTAGCGGGCGTTAGCGGAATCACTCGCAGCGGAAGAGTGTTTGCACCACCTGAGGTCGTGGCGGACAAAGCGGACAGAGCTGATGCAACTGATAAAGGTAAAAGTAAAGTCGTTGAAGAGACCCCTCGTGGGGTAGAGAAAGACTTACTTGTTAAAGACGCCGAAGAATTTATGAGGTTGATTAAAAAGAGTGACTACAAGATCGTGGATCATCTCCATCAGACACCCTCGAAAATTTCCATCCTGAATTTGTTGCTGTGTTCGGAGTCACACCGCAACGCGCTGCTGAAGGTGTTGAACGCCGCGTATGTACCGCAGGAAATATCGGTAAATAAGTTGGAAGAGGTCGTAGCCCACGTGAATGCTGGAAATGGGTTAGGGTTCACTGACCTAGAGCTGACGCTAAAGGGGAAGAACCACAATAGCGCTCTGCACGTCTCGATAGAGTGTAGGGGAACGATTATGTCCCACGTGTTGGTGGACACGGGGTCGTCGCTCAATGTTCTTCCGAAGAAGGCATTAATGAAGTTAGATACTCGTGAAGTGATTTGCACACCCAGTGATCTGGTTGTGAAAGCGTTCGATGGAACCAAACGCCATGCTTTCGGGGAGGTGACGTTGCCAATCCAAGTCGGGCCGGAAACATTCGACGTGGTCTTCTACATTATGGACATCATGCCTGCCTACAGCGGTCTCTTGGGCCGGCCATGGATCCATTCTGCAGGTGCCGTAACCTCCACGTTTGTGGCGAGGAAGACATAATGGTGACATTGGATCCATCATGCCTGCCTATGCTGTCGAAGGTAGCATCGTGACTGTTTGTGGCGAGGAAGACATAATGGTGAGCCATTTGTCATCCTTCAAGTATGTTGAGATGGATGGGGAAATCCAAGAAACTCTATGCCAAGCGTTCGAAGCTGTTAAAGTCAAGGACGTAGCTCCTGTAGTCACTGAAAAGCCAGAGATGACTCTCTCCTCCTTCAAGGAAGCCTGAGCCGTTGTTCAAGCCGGGTCTACCCCAGGCCGGGGACGAATTTTGGAGATACCTAACAAGCAAGACAAGTTCGGGTTGGGATATTCTCCTGGAGCTGAAGCCTCCTCTTCTAGCAGTGCGTCGCGAGGTAAAGGTCCGATCCAGTTTACCAATGGCGGGGTGATATTTGAAAGCGTCAACGCGGTGTCTGAAGACAGCGGAGATAACGACTGTGACTTAGACTCTTGGATCCAGCCAAGCAAGCCAGACGAGAGCCTCAACAACTGGTCCGTCAAGGATATCATCCAGATGACAAGCGAAGAGTAATGATTTACTTTTTCCAATCATTGTACAACCCTATGTCCTACACGGGGCATAGTGGTTTTATTGCCAGGGCCTTGTTTGATTACGTACATGCATTTTATCAATAAATCAAAAGGCGTTTTTCTTCGTATTCAAATATTGTGATCTCTGTTATTCCTGTTTTATATTTGTTTTGAAAAACAACAAAATGGCAATGGGGTTTGTGCTAACCTGCATATCCTTGTTTTAAGCTTAACCCTTGTTATTGCAGGATCCACATAACAGATGACATCGACTCTGGACCTTCTACGAATCACTTCGACTTCGATTGCCCGATATATCAAGCCGAGGAAGAGATTGATGAAGACGAAGACCTTCCCGAAGAGTTGGCCCGCTTGTTGAAACAAGAAGTGAAAGTTATTCTGCCACACGAAGAAGAAATCGAGATTGTGAATCTGGGTTCTGAATAACTTGTCCGGAACGTCAGGATAGGGGCTGCATTGCAGAGTGATGTCAAGCAGAGATTGGTCGAGATGCTGAGAGAGTACAGTGACATCTTTGCTTGGTCATACGAAGATATGCCCGGACTTGATACTGACATCGTGGTCCACCACTTGCCGCTGCGAGAAGATTTCCCTCCCGTTAAGCAGAAGATTAGGAGGACGCGACCGGATATGGCCGTTAAGATCAAAGAAGAAGTGCAAAAGCAGCTTGATGCTGGCTTCTTAGCGGTCACTACTTACCCTCCGTGGGTCGCCAACATAGTGCCTGTACCGAAGAAGGACGGTAAGGTGCGAATGTGCGTCGATTATCGGGATTTGAATAGGGCGATCCCTAAAGATGACTTCCCGCTCCCTCATATTGATGTGTTGGTCGACAATACAACTCAATTCTCCATATTTTTGTTCATGGATGGCTTCTCCGGCTACAATCAGATCAAGATGGCGCCGGAGGACATGGAGAAAACTACGTTTATTACGCCTTGGGGAACATTTTGCTACAAGGTAATGCCTTTCGGTCTGAAGAACGCAGGGGCCATGTACCAACGAGCAATAGTTACTTTGTTTCATGACATGATTCATCATGAGATTGAAGTCTATGTTGATGACATGATTGCGAAGCCCCAAACGGAGGAGGGACATCTGGTCAATTTGCTGAAGCTTTTTGAGAGGCTTAGGAAGTTCAGGTTGAGGCTGAATCCTAACAAGTATACTTTCGGAGTACGGTCCGGAAAACTACTGGGGTTTATCGTAAGTGAAAGAGGCATCGAGGTTGATCCTGCGAAGATTAAAGCAATACAAGAAATGCTAGCGCCAAAAACAGAAAAAGAAGTTTGTGGTTTCCTGGGCAGAATAAACTACATTGCGAGGTTTATCTCTCAGCTCACGGCCACGTGTGAACCGATGTTCAAACTACTAAAGAAAAATCAGGCGATTATCTGGAACAAGGATTGCCAGAAGGTATTCGATAAGATAAAACAGTATCTACAGGAACCTCCAATCTTGATACCCCCAGTGGCTGGAAGACCCTTAATCATGTACTTGACAGTTCTTGAGAATAGTATGGGGTGTGTTCTCGGTCAGCACGACGAGACGGGCAGAAAGGAGCATGCCATTTATTATTTGAGCAAAAAGTTCACAGATTGTGAATCTCGTTACTCAATGCTGGAGAAAACGTGTTGTGCACTAGCCTGGGCTGCCAAACGTTTGCGACAGTACATGCTCAACCAAACCACCATGCTAATTTCGAAGATGGATCCGATCAAGTACGTCTTCAAGAAGCAAGCACTTTCGGGCAGGATTGCCAGATGGCAAATGGTGTTGACGGAATATGACATTCAATACGTTTCCCAGAAGGCCATCAAGGGAAGCGTATTGTCTGATTACCTTGCTAAACAACCGATCGAGGATTACCAGCCGATGAAATTTGAATTCCCTGATGAGGATATTATGTTTCTCAAAGCGAAAGATTGCGATGAACCGTTGCCCGACGAGGGGCCAGATAGGAAATCCCAGTGGAAATTGATATTTGACGGGGCGGTTAATTCCTACGGAAGTGGCATTGGGACGATCATCACGACTCCCCACGGATCCCATATCCCGTTCACTGCGAGACTGATGTTTCCAGTCACCAATAACGAAGCGGAGTACGAGGCGTGCATCATGGGTCTAGAAGAGGCAATTGATTTGAGAATCAAGAACCTAGATGTATATGGTGACTCGACGCTTGTGATTAACCAGATTAAGGGGGAGTGGGAGACTCGTCAATCGAACTTGGTGCCGTACATGAATTATGCCAGAAGGCTACTTCCGTTCTTTGATCGAGTGGAACTCCATCATGTGCCCAGGGCAGAGAATCAGATGGCTGATGCCTTAGCCATGTTGGCTTCGATGTATAAAGTCAATTTTTGGAATGAGGCTCCCAGAATTGTCCTTTCCCGTCTTGATAGACCTGCATTCGTCTTTGCGATCGAGGAAGCCGCCGACGGCAAGCCATGGTTCCATGACATCCAGACTTTCCTTATGACTAAGGAGTATCCCGCGGGAGCGTCAACCCAGGATAAGAAGACTCTGAGGAGGCTGTCTGGAAATGTCTATCTCAATCCTGATGGAGTGTTGTATAAGAGAAACCACGATCTCGTGCTACTCAGATATGTAGATGAGAAAGAGGCGAGTATGCTCATGGAAGAAGTCCATTAAGGCACATTTGGTATGCACGCCGGCGGGCATGCTATGATAAGAAAGATCCTGAGAGCAGGATATTACTGGCTGACGATGGAATCGGATTGCTTTAAATTCGCGAAGAGATGTCATAAATGCCAGATTTATGCTGATAAGATTCATGTGCCGCCGTGCCCGTTAAATGTCATGTCCTCCCCGTGGCCGTTCTCCATGTGGGGCATCGACATGATAGGCAAGATCAAGCCCGCTGCATCTAACGGTCATCGCTTCATTCTGGTAGCTATCGACTACTTCACCAAGTGGGTGGAGGCAGCCTCATATGCTAATGTGACCAAGCAGGTGGTGGCTAAATTCATAAAGAGGGATATCATCTGTCGTTACGGAATTCTCGAGCGGATCATTACTGATAATGGTTCGAATTTGAATAACAAGATAACGAAGGAGCTGTGCCAGAGTTTCAAGATTGAACACCACAACTCATCTCCTTACCGGCCAAAGATGAATGGCGCCGTTGAAGCGGCCAATAAGAACATTAAGAAGATTGTGCAGAAGATGGTTGTGACCTACAAAGATTGGCACAAGATGCTGCCATTTGCACTGCACGGTTATCGTACAACGATACGTACACCAACCGGGGCAACTCCTTTCTCCTTAGTGTACGGTATGGAGGTTGTCCTACCGTTAGAAGTGGAGATCCCTTCTTTACGAGTTTTGGTTGACGTGAAACTCGACGAGGCAGAATGGATTGAGAACCGACTAAACCAACTCAGCCTGATGGACGAGAAAAGATTAGCATCGATTGCGTATGGTCGTCTGTACCAAAGCCGAATGAAGAAAGCTTATGATAAGAAGGTGCGTCCTAGAAGCTTTCAGACGGGTGATCTCGTCCTGAAGAAGATTCTTCCTCCACACTCCGATCACCGGGGCAAGTGGACTCCCAATTACGAAGGTCCGTACATCGTCAGCAAGGTCTTCTCGGGGGGAGCTTTGTTGTTATCCACGATGGATGGTGAAGATTTTGCATCCCCGGTGAACGCGGACGCAGTTAAAAAATACTTTGCTTAAAGAATGACCCGCTGGAAAGAAAAAGAATATACAGGCAAAAATGGGGCATCCCGGCGAACCATAAAAAAGGAAAAAGGTTCGGGCCAAAATTAGGGATATAAATTGAAAAAATGTACACCCGCAAAGTCGAAAACCCGGATGGGCGACTTTGGCAAAAAAGGGTATCCCGGTGAATCGAAAACCCGGAAGGGCGATTCAGGCAAAAGTTAGGGATTTGAAAAAGCAAATGACTGCGTTCCGCGTGTGGACTGTATTTGTTTAGTGGTTTGGAAGACCTGAGGGCCGTCTATCTAAATCAATCTCTTCTGAAGCTGAAGCCTCGGAGAAGTATCGAAGTCGAGTGGGTCATAGAGGGATCAACTCATGGTGTTCGTCTACGCCTCGTTGCCGACATTTGTATATACTGATGTATATTTATGTTTTATTTTTGCGCGGCTTCCTCATTCCAGGAGCCTGCATCTGTTGTAAAACATTTTACCCATTCAGGGGTTCGTTATCAATAAAATGTATACTATTCAACAATTCTGTTTGTCTGTTTAGCATTTATCCGTTTTGTTTGCGAAAAAGAACGCCGATGTTTTTGACAAAATGTGTATACATAAACTTACTGGCCTAGGCCACTGATTGTTGAAACAATGAATTACTTGAACATTGTCACAAGATGATAACCTTGATAGGTCCCTTTGAGCAGGGCATCTTGTCCGTTTGTTTGTGCTGGTGCAGGTATAGCGTATTCCAGGCAGTGCGTCGTACGTGTCCCAAGCAGGATGATTTCTCCTTCTCCAGCAAAGTTCAGCAGCCTCTCCCCGCAGAGTCTGAACGTGAGATCGTGAGCATTGATATGTCCCCCAGGCAGAGAAGATTCTCTCCCCAATCAGATGCATCCTGAAGGAATGTCGTCCCCCCAGCTGAGTCATACGCTGAAGTATGCAGCAATGGATAGTTCTAGACTGAAGTCCCCATCGGAATTGAGATTCCCCACAGAGTCGTACTCTCCCCCGAAGCAGGATGATTCCTTCTTCCCCAGCTGAGCTGGAAAATCCCCAAGAGAGCCGAGTCCTTGGAAGCGGTTAGGACCATGATTGGTTTTCCCCAGTAGAGTGTTGAATAGCTGATGTTGTATTTTCCCACCGGAGTCGTTATCTCTAGGAGGGCTAGCCGTGAAGGCCGTGCAGTTTATTCCCGCGATTGACATCGCTTTCCTCAGCAGGTCCAGGTGTTCGTAGAGCTTCGTTCCCCTGCAGCAGTCGACCGAAGTTTGCTTCCCCATGCGGAGTCCTATTGAGATTGGCGTGACTTCTTCTCCTTGACAGGAAGATTCTCTCGTCAGCATTTATTTTGCTGACGAGATTGCAGCATTTTGCATGATTGCATAGCATTTATCATAAACACGTAGCATTTCCACCGTGTGGAGCATTGCGCCATTGTCAAAGCATATGCATAATAAACATGAGTTAGGTCGTTACCGTTCTTGTTTTGCAGGTGTTCCTCCGCAGGGTCGCTTGCCCAAGATGATTCTTGAATTCTCCCCAGCAAAGTCGTTGCTTAAGATGATTCTTAAAAGCCCCTGTGAAGTCGCCAGAAAAGGTTTCTCAAGTTGATGCTTAGAGTCCCCGGCAGAGAAATCCGTTCAGGATGATTCCTGAAATCCCCGGCAGAGTGTTTGATCAGGATGATTCCTGAAATCTCCAGCGAAGTTATCGGTCCAGGATGATTCTTGAAGTCCCCGCGGAGTTGTTTGTCCAAGATGATTCTTGATGTCCTCAGCAGAGATGATTCGCCCAGAATGATTTCTGGATCCCCGAAGCAGAGTTACTTGATAGTTCTCCAGAATCCCTAGCGGAGATGCGACATCCCCAACAGGTTTCCGAACAACAAAGTTGAAACTTCCCCTAAAGACTTGATGATTGAAGTCCCACCGTACTAACAAAGCAGTTCTCTCAGCTGATGCTGAGTGCTTGATGGTAGAAGTGGGATATCCCCAACTGGTTCATGATTGACCGAGAATTCTATTTCTGACTTGCTGACGAAGTCCGGCTGACACCCGAAAGTCCTCTTTGAATGCCCGACGGCATGATTAACTTGATTGTTGACCTGATGAGTCCCAAGGAATCTTGATGCCTGACGGCATGATCGACCATGTATCACCAGTTACCGTGTGACCGATTCTCCAGCTAGTTGTCGTGCAGCTAATATTTCAGTTTTCGAAGATTTGTTCCCATCTGAGTACCGTGTACTTGTGCAGTTGGCAAATTTCCGGGTTCATCGGTATTCAACTGTCTCGCACCTTGATTGTTCGAGAGCCGTTCGCTTCTCACCCAGTCAGGTTCAAGCCGTTTGAATAGGGGCAGCTGTTGCACCCCAAAATTTGACCAACATTTCTTTACCTAGCTTATGTTTCATTTCATTCATATTAGCATTATCATTTGCATTTCATTGAAATGTATGCAGGAGATCAAGAGGTATGAGTACCAATCAAGAGCTACACAAGACTATGAAGCTAGCCAAGAAGGTTATTCAAGTGTTCAAGGGTTGATATCCTTGTCAGAAAAGTTAGAAGATCCTCAGAGAGAATGGTTGAAACCAAGGTTGTGTGCCTCCTAACTTGAGAGTTGTGGAAGACCTCAGATGATTCTGAAGCCAGGAATGTGGACTTGAAGCCTTGAGAGAGCTTATGAGATGTCTTGAAAGCCATCATGAAGCCTAGATAGGTCATTGTGCAAGATTAAGAAGCCTCATCCATGAGTGGTGTAATTAGGGTTTAACTGGGTCAACACTAGGTTAACTGATGATTTGGAGAGGGTTGAGACCTAATTCAAGAGCCATGTGATCATGGATTGACACATTGAGGTGTTATAAGGATGATTCCAAGGTTAACTCATCATGATTGAAGAGTTTGAGAAGTTTCAAGCTAGGGTTTCTAAGGCTTGACAGTGCAAAATCCCCTAGTTTGACCCCTATCTTCAAGGCAGTTTAGCTCAAGATGTGGTTGTCATCTCATCTTACCCCCCACATGAATGTTGTAGATCTTGTTCTTAGCTTTAATTTGAGTATTAGAAGTCCTTGATAGGATTTGTAGAGCTCAAGTTATGACTTTGACAAGTTACAGGTCATCTGAGGTATGTGAATCTGGGGCCTTGAAAGTTACCCAACTTGCATCAAACCTTTGCCCAAGGAGGATGATTCCTATGGACTTTTGGTAAACATGAATGTTTTTCCTTATCTTCTTAGCTTTCTAGAGAGTACTATAAGTCCTTGATGGGATTTGTAGAACTCAAGTTATGGCTTTGACAAGTCAAAGGCATTTTGGTCATTTGGAGATTACAGGTCATTTCAAGTATAAGGCCATAACTCCTATTTCCAAGCTTCAAATGGAAAAATCTTCAACATCAAACTTGTTCAAAATGATGTTTTAAGGCTATTAAGGAGGTCATGAGATGATGGAAAGGCTTGTAGCTCAAAGTTGCAAAAATGACCTAAAATAAGGGCATAAGTTAAATAAACCAAAGTTGGAAATTGATATTTTCAACCTACACATCCAAACCATGGCATGTAATATATCATTTTGACTCTAGAAAACATTTTAAGAACATTGGTTTAGCCATATTTTTGATTTGAGGTCTAAATTGTGAACTTGCTTTGAAAAGCACTTGCTTGCATAACTTAAAATCAAGGCATGAGCAAGGGCTTTTGCAAGCTAAACTCTTCCAAAATGTCACTAGGGGAGAAATTGAAAGAGAATAGGATGGTTTTCAAGCTGCAAACAGAATTGTACATGTCATGGTATGTGTTTGAAAATCTCATGACATGAGAAGTGGAAATTCTCATTGGAAGGATCTAGAGGGTTCTAGATCATCCAAACTTCATCTATATAAGGAATAGAGTTGATCCATTGCAGAGGTTGGTGATCATTGAAGGAGAGAGCATAGCTTGAGATTGAGTTTCCTTGGATTGCAATTGAAATCGGTTTCACCAAATTCCTCATTTTCCATCCATTTTCTTGATTGAAACTTCTTCCATGAATGTCAAGGAGTGATTCCAGATCATTATCAAGAAGGATTCGTGGCTGAATAGTGTATGAGCAAGTGAATTTTTCCACCTGCAACTCATCATCGGGTTTCAAGATTCAAGCACTTTCAACTGGTTCTTTTGCATACAGAAGCAAGGAGGAGGTTCATTGATCGTGTCTGCAAGATTGTAGAGCTTGAACTGGAGGTTTAGTGCATCTGTTCATCCAAGATTTTCAGGTTGGTAACCTTCTTCCTATAGCATGATTTAGGTAGGATCAGGTTGAATTAAGGTGTTAGATTCATTATAGAATGGTGTAGAATTGATTCCAGATAGTTAATTGGAGAATTAGAGACAAAATAGGGGAATTACCATTTTCGGTTGAGAATTAGATATGGTGAATCTTGAGGTTTCAGAGGAAACTAAGGGTATGGTTGAATTCGTGGCAAGATTTGGGATGAGTTTCATGTTTTGACCGTTTGCAATGGAGGCTCCTAGAGAGAACTAGGGTTGAAGGAGACGACCGGAGCTCCACCGGTGGTGGCCGGAGCTGGGCGCGAAGCTCAGATGTTCAAAAGGTAGGAGATGATGTTTGCACCATTGGATGAGGGTTTGACTTGGACTGAGGAAGCAATCCAACGGCCACGTTTTAAACTTGATTTGTGAAGGATCTGAAGGCATGAAACGCACCGTTTCATTTATTCAGTGTTTTGGGCTTAGTGAACTAGGTGCTATCCACACCCCCCTGATGGCCCAACCCATGATTGAAACTGATTCTAATTGCTATCCACACCGCGCGTTTATTCTTTTAATTGAATTTTCTTTTAATTTTCATTTTATTCATGGTTCTTGAAAAATTCATATAAAATTGAAAATTAATCCAATTAATCCCATTATTTTTGCATTTTACTCATGATTGAGTCTAGTTTTTTTAGAGAAAAAATATTTTCGTTTCATGTATTTTCTAATTTAATGGGAATTTTACATTTTAATTGATATTAAAATGGTTATGTTTGATACATATTTTTGTGGAATTTTGTATGATCTCATGGTGATGATTTTGATCCTAATTTTTTGTGTGTGATTAGGTTAGACATGTATGCTACCATAGTATTTTTATCACATTTTTGTGATGAAAATATGTGTGCTTTCTAGATTGATATTTAGATGCTTCCTTTTAGGGTTTAGGTTTGATACCTTGTAATGTAGGATTTAGTTCTAGGTCTAATTTGATGATTTGATCTTTGGAATTAATGTGGTAGAGTCATGATTGACCTAGGTTCCCATAGATATTTTTGTAGGATTTTACAATTGGTTTTAGTATTTTAGTTAGGACTAACTTTAGTACTAGGTTTTAGGTGATCCTAATTTACTAATTCAACTAGTTTAACTTCCTTAGTCCCCTTATATTAGGGTTTGTGCTTTGTTTTCCTTTGGTTGAGATTGAAGACAAGTTGAAGACAAGATGAGGATGCTTGAAGTTGCTTGAAGTGGATTGGAGCTTTGGATTTGTTTGTGCCTGAAGGTGTCTGATGAAGGTTTAGGAGATAGGAACCATAGGGAGAGCCTTATAGTTAGAATGATTTCTTTCACAAACATGGAAAGCATCTTGTGCTTCCATTCCTCCCAATGACTAAAAGTCCTTCTCAGATATTCACATCCCTCCTTTGGAAGGATGAGTAGCTTTATCTGAGAAGTAGAACTTTGAGGGAACCAGTCTCTCATAATGATGAACCCTTACAGGCTTCCTTTGGTTGTCAATAAGCTGTTTATCATTCCCACTTATCCTATTAAATCAATTATCTTCTGATTTGAGTATCTTGAGAGATGTTAAACTTGAGTTTGAAGATAAGGACTTTACTGAAGAGTGTGGAAGAGGATGATTCCTTGAGCATTGCCATTGTAGCTGAAGCTTGAAGAGCAAGAAGATCAAGTTGATTCTTGAAGACCCAAATGAGATTGAATGAAGAGCTGAGGCTTGAAGATTGAAGGATGAAGTTGACACTCTCATGTGATTGAGGATTACTCTGAGAAGCTGAAGCTTGTAGGAGAAGAAGACTAAGTTGATACTGGTGAAGCAAAGAGAGCTGAAGCTTGAAGACTGAGTTGATACTTATGAAGAGGATTCAATTGAGATTGAGTATAGAGCTGAGGCTTGAGGAATAAAGGATAAGTTGATATTTACATTGATGCTTGGAGAGCCTGAAGGAATCAAGTTGATACTTGTAGTTAAGAGTGAAGCCTGAAGGTGGAATTGACTAAGGAGCTGAAGCTTGGAGAAGAGAGAATAAGTTGAAACTTATGTTGATGGGTTGAAACCTGGAGAAGCAAGTTGATACTTATCATGGAAGCTGATAGCCTTGAAGGATGATTGAGGTCTGAAGACTGGGTTGCTGGCAGAAGAGCTGAAGCTTGGAATTGGAAGAGAGGGGTTGATCTGCTTTCTTGTCTATTTTCTTTTCTGTGCTGATGTGCCTTGTTTGACTTGCTTGATGCATTAGAATAAGTTCATATCTAGACTGACTTTAATCTAGGAGCATGATTGCACTAGAGGTTGAGTTGCTCCCTCTGCTTGTATTGTTACTGTATGGCTTTGCTTGTGGGTATTCGGTAGAGCCTTGCTCCCTTGCCCATGTGGTTTATTTTGCTTGTCAGCATTTCATTTTCTTCTGTATGATTACGGTCTCTTATATTCTGCTTGATAGCATGTTGTTATTCTTCTGTATGATTACAGTTATTCATTCTGGCTTGAGGTTGAGATGAGTTTGTGGAGGCTGCTGCCGCACACACATTTCCTCCTTCACTTGCATTGCATGCATTTTACAGTCGTTTACTGTTTACCGTTTACTGTTTAAGCTGAGGCTTTATTTGTTTCTGTTTATCATTGATATGATCCCTTAGGACTCTCATTTCCTTTGATAAGGAAGTGATGATTAGAACTTTAGGTTGAAACATATGCATGATAACTTCTAGGAGTTCCCTGTTTAAAACTTCAACCATAGGATGAATCCTTGGCATGACAACATTAGGACTTGATAGTCTCCCTTTAGTTGAGCCCCTTCTCTTCTCATCTCAAACAGCTTAAGATACAGTAATCATGAATGATTTCTTTCGTACGTTACGAGCCTTAAGCTATCTGAGAAAGGATTGTTGGAGAGTTTCTTTTCAACAGTCTGGATGTTTAGTATAGCACCTTTTGGGTGACATGCGACACATTCACTCTCAGGTCATAGTCTCTAGTGCGATTGAAATTGCAAACACCATAAAAAACAGTTCTTTCGTAAAAGACAGAAAACAAACTTCAAACCTTCTTGCCCCGTGGGCCCATAATTCAAAGGAAAGCTTTTCTGAAGAAAAGAGTGTCGTTAAACTCCAGCGCCATCGCAAACATGCTTTGTCCCTAACTGCTGGAACTGCTGTTTAACCCTACTCGATAAAACAGATGAATCTGAATTCCCGTAATTCGTATTATCCCAAACTACGTAAGCTCTGATCTCTCATACCTGTTGAGGGTACGTAGGCACAATACTGATGTATAATCGAGCCACCTTCCCCGTAACCCATCGTAGGTCGAACTACGTTGACTCTGATTTCTCGTTCTCTGATGAGAATACGTAGGCATAAAGCGCGACGCTTTGCCGAGTCATTTTCTTTTCTTTTTTAAGCCAGCCTTGATAGGTAGATAGATAAACCAACCCGTCCAGTAAACACAACAAGCGTGGATCTCGTCGAGTACGACGGACGTGAGGGGTGCTAATACCTTCCCCTTGCGTAACCGACTCCCGAACCCATACAACGGTTGCGACGACCTTGTCTTACCCTTTTCGTCAGGTTTTTCCGATCGTTTCCTTTCCCGCTCTGAGGGATAAATAACGAAAGGTGGCGACTCTTCTGTTTTGCCGGCACCTTATTTTCGCGGAAGCGACACCTGGCATTAGTTAAACAAACAGGAATCGAACCCGAAGGCCGGCTCAACCCGAAGTTGAGAAGGACATCTGACCTAGCCGCCAGGCATCTGTAAAACAAACAGGCATCAAACACAAAGGCTGGCTCAATCCGAAGTTGAAAAGAACATCTGACCTTGCCGTCAGGCATCTGTTATATAAAAAGGTGTGGAACCCGAAGGCTGGCTCAACTCGAAGTTGAGAAGAACAACTGACCTCGCCGTCAAGCATCTGTTAAACAAACAGACATCAAACCCGAAGGCCGTCTCAACCCTTAGTTGAGAAGAACATATCACCACGCCGTCAAACATCTGTTAAACAAACAGGTATCGAACCCGAAGGCCGGCTCACCTTGAAGTTTAGAGGAACATCTGACCTCCCCATCAGGCATTAGTTAAACAAACAGGCATCGAACCCGAAGGGCGGCTCAACCCGAAGTTGATAAGAACATCTGACCTCGCCGTCAGGCATCTGTTAAACAAACAGGCATCGAACCCGAAGGCCGGCTTAACACGAAGTTGAGAGAAACATTTGACCTCGCCGTGAGGAATTTGTTAAACAAACAGGCATCGAACCCAAAGGTCTGCTCAACATGAAGTTGAGAGGAACATTTGACTTCACTGTCAAGCATCTATTAAACAAACAGGCATTAAATCCGAAGGCCGGCTCAACCCAAAGTTGAGAAGAACATCTGACCTCACCGTCAGGCATGTGTTAAACAAACAGACATCGAATTTGATGGCCGACTCAACCCGAATTTGATACGAACATTAGACCTCGCTGTCAAGCATCTCTTAAACAAACAGGCATCGAACCTGAAGGCCGGCTCAACCCAAAGTTGAGAAGAACATTTGACCTTGCCGTCAGGCATGTGTTAAAAAAACAGGCATCGAACCCGAAGGCTGTTTCAATCCTTAATTGAGAGGAACATTTGACCTCCCCATCAAGCATCAGTTAAACAAACAGGCATCGCACCCGAAGGCCGGCACAACACGAAGTTGAGAAGAACATCTAATCTCGCTGTCAGGCATATGTTAAACAAACAAGCATCGAATTGGATGACCGACTTAATCCAAAGTTGAGAAGAACATTTGACCTCACTGCCAGGCATTAGTTAAACAAACAGGAATCGAACCCGAAGGCTGGCTCAACCTGAAGTTGAGAAGAACAACTGACCTCACCGTCAAGCATCTGTTAAACAAACAGGCATTGAACCCGAAGGCCATCTCAACCCTTAGTTGAGAAGAACATCTGACCTCGCCGTCAAATATTTGTTAAACGAATAGATCTCGAACCCGAAGGCCGGCTCACCTTGAAGTTGAGAGGAACATCAAACCTCTCCACCAGGCATTAGTTAAACTAACAAGCATCGAACCCGAAGGCCGGCATAATACGAAGTTGAGAAGAACATCCGACCTCGCCGTCAGGCATCTATTAAACATACAGGCATCGAACCCGAAGGCCGGCAAAACACGAAGTTGAGAAGAACACCTGACCTCGCCGTCAGGCATCTGTTAAACAAACAGGCATCGAACCCGAAGGCTGCTCAACACGAATTGAGAGGAACATCTGACCTCCTAGTCAGGCATATATTAAACAAATAGGAAACGAACCCGAAGGTCGGCTCAACATGACACTGAGAGGAACATTTGACATCACTGTCAAGCATCTGTTAAACAAACAAGCATCAAATCCGAAGGCCGGCTCAACCCGAAGTTGAGAAGAACATCTGACCTCACCTTCAGGCATTTATTAAATAAACAGGCATCGAACCCGAAGGGCGGCTCAACCCGAAGTTAATAAGAACATCTGACCTCGCTGTCAGGCATCTGTTAAACAAACAAGCATCGAACCCGAAGGTCGGCTCAACACGAAGTTGAGAGGAACATCTGACCTCGCTGTCAGGCATTTGTTAAACAAACAGGCATCGAACCCAAAGGTCGGCTCAACATGAAGTTGAGAGGAACATTTGACTTCACTGTCAAGCATCTGTTAAACAAACAAGCATTAAGTCCGAAGGCCGGCTCAACCCGAAGTTGAGAAGAACATCTGACCTCACCGTCAGGCATCTGTTAAACCAACAGGCATCGAACCCGAAGGGCGGCTCAACCCGAAGTTGATAAGATAATCTGACCTCGCCGTCAGGCATCTGTTAAACAAACAGGCATCGAACCCGAAGGCCGGCTCAACTTGAAGTTTAGAGGAACATCTGAACTTCCCATCAGGCATTAGTTAAACAAACAGGCATCGAACCCGAAGGCCGGCACAACACGAAGTTAAGAAGAACATCTAAACTCGCTGTCAGGCATCTATTAAACAAACAAGCATTAAATCCGAAGGCCGGCTCAACCCAAAGGTGAGAAGAACATCTGACCTCACCGTCAGGCATCTGTTAAACAAACAGGCATCGAACCCAAAGGGCGGCTCAACCCGAAGTTGATAAGAACATCTGACCTCGCCGTCAGGCATCTGTTAAACAAACAGGCATCGAACCCGAAGGCCGGCTCAACACGAAATTGAGAGGAACATCTGACCTCGCCGTCAGGCATTTGTTAAACAAACAGGCATCAAACCCAAAGGTCAGCTCAACATGAAGTTGAGAGGAATATTTGACTTCATTGTCAGGCATCTGTTAAACAAACAGGCATTAAATCCGAAGGCTGGCTCAACCCGAAGTTGAGAAGAACATCTGACCTCACCGTCAGGCATCTGTTAAAAAAATAAGCATCGAACCCAAAGGGCAGCTCATCCCGAAGTTGATAAGAACATCTGACCTCGCCGTCAGGTATCTGTTAAACAAACAGGCATCGAACCTGAAGGGCGGCTCAACCCAAAGTTGATAAGAACATTAGACCTCTCTACCAGGCATCTGTTAAACAAACAAGCATCAAATTCGAAGGCCGACTCAACCCGAAGTTGAGAAGAACATTTGACCTCGCCGTCAGGCATCTGTTAAACAAAGAGGCATCAAACCCGAAGGCCGTCTCAATCCTTAATTGAGAAGAACATCTGACCTCGCCGTCAAACATCCGTTAAACAAACAGGCATCGAACCCGAAGGCCGGCTCAACTTGAAGTTTAGAGGAACATCTGACCTCCCCATCAGGCATTAGTTAAACAAACAGGCATCAAACCCGAAGGCCGGCACAACACGAAGTTGAGAAGAACATATGACCTCGCTGTCAGGCAAACGTTAAACAAACAGGCATCGAATTTGATGGCCGACTCAACCCGAAGTTCAGAAGAACATCTGACCTCGCTGCCAGGCATTAGTTAAACAAACAGGAATCGAACCCGAAGGCCATCTCAACCCGAAGTTGAGAAGAACATCTGACCTAGCCGCCAGGCATCTGTTAAACACACAAGCATCGAACCCAAAGGCCGGCTCAACCCGAAGTTTAAAATAACATCTGACCTCACCGTCAGGAATCTGTTAAACAAAAACGTGTGGAACCCGAAGGCTGACTCATCCCGAAGTTGAGAAGAACAACTGACCTCGCCGTGAGGCATCTGTTAAACAAACAGTCATCAAACCCGAAGGCCGTCTCAACCCTTAGTTGATAAGAACATCTCACCTCACCGTCAAACATCTGTTAAACAAACAGGTATCGAACCCGAATTCGGCTCACCTTGAAGTTTAGAGGAACATCTGACCTCCCAATCAGGCATTAGTTAAATAAACAGGCATCGAACCCGAAGGTCGGCACAACACGAAGTTGAGAAGAACATTTGACCTCACCGTTAGGCATCTGTTAAACAAACAGGCCTCAAATCCGAAGGTCGGCTCAACACGAAGTTGAGAGGAACATCTGACCTCGCTGTCAGGTATTTGTTAAACAAACAGGCATCAAACCCAAAGGTCAGCTCAACATGAAGTTGAGAGGAATATTTGACTTCATTGCCAGGCATTTGTTAAACAAACAGGCATTAAATCCGAAGGCTGGCTCAACCCGAAGTTGAGAAGAACATCTGACCTCACCGTCAGGCATCTGTTAAAAAATGGGCATCGAACCCAAAGGGCAGCTCATCCCGAAGTTGATAAGAACATCTGACCTCGCCGTCAGGAATCTGTTAAACAAACAGGCATCGAACCTGAAGGGCGGCTCAACCCAAAGTTGATAAGAACATTAGACCTCTCTACCAGGCATCTGTTAAACAAACAGGCATCAAATCCGAAGGCTGTCTCAACCCTTAGTTGATAAGAACATCTCACCTCACCGTCAAACATCTGTTAAACTAACAGGTATCGAACCCGAATTCGGCTCACCTTGAAGTTTAGAGGACCATCCAACCTCCCCATCAGGCATTAGTTAAACAAACATGCATCGAACCCCGAAGGCCGGCACAACACGAAGTTGAGAAGAACATCTGACCTCACCGTTAGGCATCTGTTAAACAAACAGGCATCGAATCCGAAGGCCAGCTCAACACGAAGTTGAGAGGAACATCTGACCTCGCCGTCAGGTATTTGTTAAACAAACAGGCATCGAACTCGAAGGTCGGCTCAACATGAAGTTGAGAGGAACATTTGACTTCACTGTCAAGCATCTGTTAAACAAACAGGCATCAAATCCTAAGGCCGGCTTAACCCGAAGTTGAGAAGAACATCTGACCTCACTGTCAGGCATCTGTTAAACAAAGAGGCATCGAACCTGAAGTTCGGCTCAATATGAAGTTGAGAGGAACATTTGACTTCACTGTCAAGCATCTGTTATACAAACAGGCATCACATCCGAAGGTCGGCTCAACCTGAAGTTAAGAAGAACATTTGACCTAACCGTCAGGCATCTGTTAAACAAACAGGCATCGAACCCGAAGGCCGGCTCAACCCGAAGTTATGAAGAATATTTGACCTCGCCGTCAGGCATCTGTTAAACAAATAGGCATCGAATTTGATGGCCGACTCAACCCGAAGTTGAAAAGAACATCCGACCTTGCTGCCAGGCATTAGTTAAACAAACAGGAATCGAACCCGAAGGCCGGCTCAACCTGAAGTTGAGAAGAACATCTGACCTAGCCGCCAGGCATCTGGTAAACAAACAGGCATCAAACCCGAAGGCCGTCTCAACCCTTAGTTGAGAAGAACATCTCACCTGGCCGTCAAAAATCTGTTAAATAAACAGGTATCGAACCCGAAGGCCGGCTCACCTTGAAGTTGAGAGGAACATCTGACCTCCCCATCAGGGATCTCTTAAACAAACAGGCATCGAACCCGAAGGCCGGCTCAACACGAAGTTGAGAGGAACATCTGAACTTGCCGTCATGTATTTGTTAAACAAACAGGCATCGAACTCGAAGGTCGGCTCAATATGAAGTTGAGAGGAATATTTGACTTCACTTTCATGCATCTGTTAAACAAACAGGCATCAAATACGAAGGCCGGCTCAACCCGAAGTTGAGAAGAACATTTGACCTCACTGTCAGGCATCTGTTAAACAAACAGGCATCGAACCCGAAGGCCGGCTCAACCCGAAAATGATAAGAACATCTGACCTCACCGTCAGGCATCTGTTAAACAAACAGGCATCAAACCCGAAGGGCGACTCAACCCGAAGTTGATAAGAACATCTGACCTCGCCGTTAGGCATCTCTTAAACAAACAGGCATCGAACCCGAAGGCCGGTTCAACACGAAGTTGAGAGGAACATCTGACCTCGCCGTCAGGCATCTGTTAAACAAACAGTCATCGAACCTGAAGGTCGGCTCAACATGAAGTTGAGAGGAACATTTGACTTCACTGTCAAGCATCTGTTAAACAAACAGGCATCAAATCCGAAGGCCGGCTCAACCCGAAGTTGAGAAGGACATCTGACCTCACCGTCAGGCATCTGTTAAACAAACAGGCATTGAACCCGAAGGGCGGCTCCACCCGAAGTTGATAAGAACATTAGACCTCTCCGCCAGGCATCTGTTAAACAAACAAGCATCGAACCCGAAGGCCGGCTCAACCCGAAGTTGAGAAGAACATTTGACCTCGCCGTCAAGCATCTGTTAAACAAACAGGCATCGAACCCGAAGGTCGTCACAATGCTTAATTGAGAAGAACATCTGACCTCGACGTCAAAAATTTGTTAAACAAACAGGCATCATACCCGAAGGCCGGCTCAACTTGAATTTTAGAGGAACATCTGACCTCCCCATCAGGCATTAGTTTAACAAATAGGCATCAAACCCGAAGGCCGGCACAACACAAAGTTGAGTAGAACCTCTGACCTCGCTGTCAGGCATATGTTAAACAAACAGGCATCAAATTTGATGGCCGATTCAACTGAAGTTGAGAAGAACATCCGACCTCGCTGCCAGGCATTAGTTAAACAAACAGGAATCGAACCCGAAGGCCGGCTCAACCCGAAGTTGAGAAGAACATCTGACCTCGCCGTCAGGCATCTGCTAAACAAATAGGCATCAAACCCAAAGGTCGTCTCAACCCTTAGTTGAGAAGAACATCTAACCTCGCTGTCAAACATCTATTAAACAAACAGGTATCAAACCCGAAGGCCGGCTCACGTTGAAGTTGTGAGGAACATCTGACCTCCCCATCAGGCTATAGTTAAACAAACAGGCATCGAACCCGAAGTCTGGCACAACACGAAGTTGAAAAGAACATCTGACCTCGCCATCGGGCATCTGGTAAATAAACAGGTATCGATCCCTAAGGCCGGCTCAATACGAAGTTGAGAGGAACATCTGACCTCGCTGTCAGGAAATTTGTTAAACAAACAGGTATCGAACCCGAAGGTCGACTCAACATGACGTTGAGAGGAACATTTGACTTCACTGTCAAGCATCTGTTAAACAAACAGGCATCAAATCCAAAGGTCAGCTCAACCCGAAGTTGAGAAGAACATCTGACCTCACCGTCAAATATCTGTTAAACAAACAGGCATCGAACCCGAAGGGCGGCTCAACCCGCTGTTGATAAGAACATCTGACCTCGCCGTCAGGCATCTGTTAAACAAATAGGCATCGAACCCGAAGGCCGGCTCAATACGAAGTTGAGAGGAACATCTGACCTTGTCGTCAGACATTTCTTAAACAAACAGGCATCGAACCCGAAGGTCGGCTCAATATGAAGTTGAGAGGAACATTTGACTTCACTGTCAAGCATCTGTTAAACAAACAGGCATCAAATCCGAAGGCCGGCTTAACCCGAAGTTGAGAAGAACATCTGGCCTCACTGTCAGGCATCTGTTAAACAAACAGGCATCAAACCTGAAGGGCGGCTCATCACAAAGTTGTTAAGAACATCTGACCTCGCCGTCAAGCATATGTTAAACAAACAGGCATCGAACCCGAACGGTGGTTCAACCCGAAGTTGATAAGAACATCTGACCTCACCGTCAGACATCTGTTAAACAAACAGGCATCGAACCCGAAGGGCGGCTCAAGCCGAAGTTGATAAGAACATCTGACCTCGCCGCCAGGCATCTGTTAAACAAACAGTCATCGAACCTGAAGGTCGGCTCAACATGAAGTTGAGAGGAACATTTGACTTTACTGTCAAGCATCTGTTAAACAAACAGGCATCAAATCCGAAGGCCGGCTCAACCCGAAGTTGAGAAGAACATCTGACCTCACCGTCAGGCATCTGTTAAAAAACCAGGCATCGAACCCGAAGGGCGGCTCAACCCGAAGTTTATAATAACATTAGACCTCTCCGCCAGGCATCTGTTAAACAAACAGGAATCGAACCCGAAGGCCGGCTCAACCCGAAGTTGAGAAGAACCTTTGACCTCGCTGTCAGGCATCTGTTAAACAAACAGGCACCGAACCCGAAGGCCGTCGCAATCCTTAATTGAGAAGAACATCTTACCTCGACGTCAAACATCTGTTAAACAAACAGGCATCGAACCTGAAGGCCAGATTAACTTGAAGTTGAGAGGAACATCTGACCTCCCCATCAGGCATTAGTTAAACAAACAGGCATCGAACCCAAAGGGAGGCACAACACGAAGTTGAGAAGAACATCTGACCTCGCTGTCAGGCATATGTTAAACAAACAGGCATCAAATTTGATGGCCGACTCAACTGAAGTTGAGAAGAACATCCGACCTTGCTGCCAGGCATTAGTTAAACAAAAGGGAATCGAACATGAAGGCCGGCTCAACACGAAGTTGAGAAGAACATCTGACCTCGCTGTCAGGCATATGCTAAACAAATAGGCATCAAACTCGAAGGCCGTCTCAACCCTTAGTTGAGAAGAGCATCTGACGTCGCCGTCAAACTTCTGTTAAACAAACAGGTATCAAACCCGAAGGCCGGCTCACCTTGAAGTTGAGAGGAACAACTGACCTCCCCATCAGGATATAGTTAAAAAACAGGCATCGAACCCGAAGTCCGGCACAACACGAAGTTGAGAAGAACATCTGACCTCGCCATCGGGCATCTGTTAAACAAACAGGTATCGAACCCGATGGCCGGCTCAACACGAAGTTGAGAGGAACATCTGACCTCGCCGACAGGCATTTGTTAAACAAACAGGCATCGAACCCGAAGGTCGGCTCAACATGACGTTGAAAGGAACATCTTACCTCGCCGTCAGGCATCTGTTAAACAAATAGGCATCGAACCCGAACGCCGGCTCAACACGAAGTTGAGAGGAACATTTGACTTCACTGTCAAACATCTGTTAAAATAAAAGGCATCAAACCCGAAGGTCGGCTCAACATGAAGTTGAGAAGAACATCTGACCTCACCGTCAGGCATCTGTTAAACAAACAGGCATCAAATCCGAAGGCCGGCTCAACCCGAAGTTGAGAAGAACATCTGACCTCACCGTCAGGCATCTGTTAAACAAACAGGCATCGAACCCGAAGGGCGGCTCATCCCAAAGTTGATAAGAAAATCTGACCTTGCCGTCAGGAATCTGTTAAACAAACAGGCATCGAACCCGAAGGGCAGCTCAACCCGAAGTAGATAAGAACATCTGACCTCACCGTCAGGGATCTGTTAAACAACCAAGCATCGAACCCGAAGGCGGCTCAACCCGAAGTTGTAAAGAACATCTGACCTCGCCGTCAGGCCTCTCTTAAATAAACAGGCATCTAACCCGAAGGCCGGCTCAACATGAAGTTGAGAGGAACATCTGACCTCGTCGTCGGGAATTTGTTAAACAAACTGGCATCAAACCCGAAGGTTGGCTCAACATGAAATTGAGAGGAACATTTGGCCTCACTGTCAAGCATCTGTTAAACAAACAGGCATCAAATCCGAAGGCCGGCTCAACCCGAAGTTGAGAAGAACATCTGACCTCATTGTCAGGCATCTGTTAAACAAACAGGCATCGAACCCGAAGGGCGGCTCATCCCAAATTTGATAAGAACATCTGACCTCGCCGTCAGGCATCTGTTAAACAAACATGCATCGAACCCGAAGGCCGGCTCAACCCGAAGTTGATAAGAACATCTGACCTCGCCGTCAGGAATCTCTTAAACAAACAAGCATCGAACCCGAAGTCCGGCTCAACACGAAGTTGAGAGGAACATCTTACCTTGCCGTCAGGCATCTGTTAATAAAACAGTCATCAAACCTGAAGGTCGGTTCAACATGAAGTTGAGAGGAACATTTGACTTCACTGTCAAGCATCTGTTAAACAAACAGGCATCAAATCTGAAGGCCGGCTCAACCCGAATTTGAGAAGAACATCTGACCTCACCGTCAGGCATCTGTTAAAAAAACAGGCATCGAAGCCGAAGGGCGGCACAACCCGAAGTTGATAAGAACATTAGACCTCTCCGCCAGGAATCTGTTAAACAAACAGGCATCGACCCCGAAGGCCGGCTCAACCCGAAGTTGAGAAGAACATTTGACCTCGCCGTCAGACATCTGTTCAATAATCAGGCATCGAATCCGAAGGCCCTCTCAATCCTTAATTGAGAAGAACATCTGACCTCGCCGTCAAACATCTGTTAAAAAAACAAGCATCGAACCCGAAGGCCGGCTCAACTTGAAGTTGAGAGGAACATGTGACCTCCCCATCAAGAATTAGTTAAACAAACAGGCATCGAACCCGAAGATCGGCACAACACGAAGTTGAGAAGAACATCTGACCTCGCTGTCAGGCATATGTTAAACAAACAGACATCAAATTTGATGGCCGACTCAACTCGAAGTTGAGAAGAACATCCGACCTCACCGTCAGGCATTTGTTAAACAAACAGGCATAGAACCCGAAGGGCGGCTCATCCCAAAGTTGATAAGAACATTTGACCTCGCCGTCAGGCATCTGTTAAAGAAACAGGCATTGAACCCGAAGGCTGGCTCAACACGAAGTTGAGAGGAACATCTGACCTCGTCGTCATGAATTTGTTCAACAAACAGGCATCGTACCCGAAGGTCGGCTCAACATTTAGTTGAGAGGAACATTTGACTTCACTGTCAAGCATCTCTTAAACAAACAGGTATAAAATCCGAAGGCCGGCTCAACCCGAAGTTGAGAAGAACATCTGACCTCAGCGTCAGGCATCTGTTAAACAAACATGCATCGAACCTGAAGGGCGGCTCATCCCAAAGCTGATAAGAACATTTGACCTCGCCGTCAGGTATCTGTTAAACAAACAGGCATCGAACCCGAAGGGCGGCTCAACCCGAAGTTGATAAGAACATCTGACCTAACCGTCAGGCATCTGTTAAACAAAAAGGCATCGAACCCGAAGGGCGGCTCAACCCGAAGTTGATAAGAACATCTGACCTCGCCGTCAGGCATCTCTTAAACAAATAGACATCGAACCCAAAGGGAGGCTTAACCCAAAGTTGATAAGAATATCTGACTTAGCCGTCAGGCATCTGTTAAATAAACGTGCATCGAACCTAAAGGTCGACTCAACCCGAAGTTGATAAGAATATTAGACCTCTCCGCCAGGCATCTGTTAAACAAACAGACATCAAATCTGAACGCCGGCTCAACCCGAATTTGAGAAGAACATTTGACCTTGCTGTCAGGCATCTGTTAAACAAACAGGCATCGAACCCGAAGGCCGTCACAATCCTTAATTGAGAAGAACATCTGACCTCGACGTAAAATATCTGTTAAACAAACAGGCATCGAACCTGAAGGCCGGATCAACTTGAAGTTGAGAGGAACATCTGACCTCCCCATCAGGCATTAGTTAAACAAACAGGCATCGAACCCGAAGGCCGGTACCACACGAAGTTGAGAAGAACATCTGACCTCGCTGTCAGGCATATGTTAAACAAACAGGCATCAAATTTGATGGCCGACTCAACTGAAGTTGAGAAGAACATCCGAACTCTCTTCCAGGCATTAGTTAAACAAACAGGAATCGAACACGAAGGCCGGCTCAACACGAAGTTGAGAAGAACATTTGACCTCGCTGTTAGGCATCTGTTAAACAAACAGGCATCGAACCCGAAGGCCGTCACAATCCTTAATTGAGAAGAACATCTGACATCGACGTCAAACATCTGTTAAACAAACAGGAATCGAACCCGAAGGTCGGATTAACTTGAAGTTGAGAGGAACATCTGACCTCCCCATCAGGCATTAGTTAAACAAACAGGCATCGAACCCGAAGACCGGCACAACACGAAGTTGAGAACAACATCTGACGTCGCTGTCAGGCATATGTTAAAAAAACAGGTATCAAATTTGATGGCCGAATCAACTGAAGTTGAGAAGAACATCTGACCTTGCTGCCAGGCATTAGTTAAACAAACAGGAATCGAACACGAAGGCCGACTCAATACGAAGTTGAGAAGAACATCTGACCTCGCCGTCAGGCATCTCTTAAACAAACAGGCATCGAAACCGAAGGCCGGCTCAACACGAAGTTGAGAGGAACATCTGACCTCGCCGTCAGGCATCTGTTAAACAAATAGTCATCGAACCTGAAGGTCGGCTCAACATGAAGTTGAGAGGAATATTTAACTTCATTGTCAAGCTTCTGTTAAACAAACAGACAACAAATCTGAAGGCCGGCTTAACCCGAAGTTGAAAGGAACATCTGACCTCACCGTCAGGCATATGTTAAAAAAACAGGCATCGAACCCGAAGGGCGGCTCAACCCGAAGTTGATAAGAACATTAGACCTCTCCGCCAGGCATCTGTTAAACAAACAGACATCGAACCCGAAGGCCTGCTCAACCCGAAGTTGAGAAAAACATTTGACCTTGCTGTCAGGCATCTGTTAAACAAACAGGCATCGAACCCGAAGGCCGTCACAATCCTTAATTGAGAAGAACATCTGACCTCGACGTCAAACATTTGTTAAACAAACAGGCATCGAACCTGAAGGCCGGATCAACTTGAAGTTGAGAGGAACATATGACCTCCCCATCAAGCATTAGTTAAACAAACAGGCATCGAACCCGAAGGCCGGTACAACACGAAGTTGAGAAGAACATCTGACCTCGCTATCAGGCATATGTTAAACAAACAGGCATCAAATTTGATGGCCGACTCAACTGAAGTTGAGAAGAACATCTGAAGTCTCTGCCAGGCATTAGTTAAAAAAACAGGAATCGAACACGAAGGCCGACTCAACACGAAGGCCGGCTCAACACGAAGTTGAGAAGAACATTTGACCTTGCTGTCAGGCATCTGTTAAACAAATAAACATCGAACCCGAAGGCAGTCACAATCCTTAATTGAGAAGAACATCTGATCTCGACGTCAAACATCTGTTAAACAAACAGGCATCGAACCTGAAGGCCGGATTAACTTGAAGTTGAGAGGAACATCTGACCTCCCCATCAGGCATTAGTTAAACAAACAGGCATCGAACCCGAAGACCATCACAACACGAAGTTGAGAAGAACATCTGACCTTGCTGTCAGGCATATGTTAAAAAAGCAGGTATCAAATTTGATGTCCGACTCAACTGAAGTTGAGAAGAACATCCGACCTCGCTGCCAGGCATTAGTTAAACAGACAGGAATCGAACACGAAGGCCGGCTCAATACGAAGTTGAGAAGAACATCTGACCTCGCCGTCAGGCATCTGCTAAACAAATAGGCATCAAACCCGAATGCCGTCTTAACCCTTAGTTGAGAAGAACATTTGACCTCGCCGTCAAACATCTGTAAAACAAACAGGTATCAAACCCGAAGGCCGGCTCACCTTGAAGTTGAGAGGAACATCTGACCTCCCCATCAGGCTATAATTAAACAAACAGGCATCCAACCCGAATTCCGGCACAACACGAAGTTGAGAAGAACATCTGACCTTGCTGTCAGGCATATGTTAAACAATCAGGCATCAAATTTGATGGCCGACTCAACTGAAGTTGAGAAGAACATCCGACCTTGCTGCCATGCATTAGTTAAACAAACAGGAAACGAACCTGAAGGCCGGCTCCACGTGAAGTCGAGAAGAACATCTGACCTCGCCGTCAGGCATCTGCTAAACAAATAGGCATCAAACTCGAAGGTCGTCTCAACCTTTAGTTGAGAAGAACATCTGACCTCTCCGTCAAACATCTGTTAAATAAACATGTATCAAACCCGAAGGCCGGCTCACCTTGAAGTTGAAAGGAACATCTGACCTCTCCATTAGGCTATAGTTAAACAAACAGGCATCAAATTTGAAGTCTGGCACAACACGAAGTTGAGAAGAACATCTGACCTCGCCATCGGGCATCTGTTAAACAAACAGGTATCGAACCTGAAGGTCGGCTCAACACGAAGTTGAGAGGAACATCTGACCTCGCCGACAGGCATCTGTTAAACAAACAAGCATCGAACCCGAAGGTCGGCTCAACATGACATTGAGGGGAACATTTGACTTCACTGTCAAGCATCTGTTAAACAAACAGGCATCAAATCCAAAGACCGACTCAACCCGAAGTTGTGAAGAACATCTGACCTCACCGTCAGGCATCTGTTAAACAAACAGGCATCAAACCCGAAGGGCGGCTCAACCCGAAGTTGATAAAATATCTGACCTCGCCGTCAGGAATCTGTTAAACAAATAGGCATCGAACCCGAAGGTCGGCACTACACGAAGTTGGGAGGAACATCTGACCTCGTTGTCAGGCATTTGTTAAACAAACAGGCATCGAACCCGAAGGTCGGGTAAACATGAAGTTGAGAGGAACGTTTGACCTCACGGTCAAGCATCTGTTAAACAAACAGGCATCAAATCCGAAGGCCGGCTCAACCCGAAGTTGAGAAGAACATCTGACCTCACCGTCAGGCATCTGTTAAACAAACAGGCATCGAACCCGAAGGGCGACTCATCCCAAAGTTGATAAGAACATCTGACCTCGCCGTCAGGCATCTGTTAAACAAACAGGCATCAAACCCGAATGCCCTCTCAATCCTTAATTGAGAAGAACATTTGAACTCGCTATCAAACATCTGTTAAACAAACAAGCATTGAACCCGAAGGCCGACTCAACTTGAAGTTGAGAGGAACATCTGACCTCCCCATCAGGAATTAGTTAAACAAACAGGTGTTGCACCCTAAAACTTGATCAACCGATTCTCTTATCTGGTTCATGGTTCAGTTCGTATTCGCAAATCAGATGCATGACATTTGTGCACAGACAGAGGATATCAGAGTTACAGCTTGGTTTTCATTTACCAGATATTTCAGATCCAGTCCAGATCATCAGGGTTTTATTTTCGGGAAATTGTGCGCTTCCTCGGTGTTTGCAGCTCACATGGTGGTTTTTGGGATATTCTGATGCCCGGGGTTTTGTTCGATTCGATCTGGTCTCGCGCACTCTTTTATGGGGGTCATTTACATTTGTTTGCATTCTTTTAGGGTTTAATAGCCTTCTGTGAATTTTAAATAGGCTTTTTAGGTTTTTTTAGGATTTAAATAGGTTTTTTAACATTTTTTAATAGTTTTAAATCTTTTTTTTAGAGCTTTATAGAATTTTTAATAGATTTAATAGTTTTTTAATCATTTTTTAGAGTATAATAGATTTTAAATAGTTTTTAAATGTTTTTAGAATAAAATAGAAAGAATATAGTTTTTCTTTTATTAATAATAGTTTTTAATGGTTTTAAATAAATGGTAGATTTTTAATAGGATTTTAATAGAGATTTTATAGAAATTAATAGAGTTTTATTAATTTTAGATTTAATTAGGGTTTAATTAGGTTAATTAGGATTTAATCTTTTTTAGATTTTAATTGATTTTGTTAGATTTAATTAGGGTTTAATTAGGTTAATTAGGATAGATTAATCTTAGTTAGAGTTAATTGTAGTTGATCATTTCCAGTTAATTAGGTTAGTGTGGATTTAATTAGTTTTAATTAGGTTTAATAAATTGGTTAAGCCAGATTTCAGGGTCCAAGTGATCAATTTCGTGGGCCCAGAGAGTTTTTGGAGGCCCAAAGTCCTTGCAGGTCCGTTTTTGGTGAGTTGCAGTCCAGGAAGTGACACTTGTCACTATATAAATGGTGCCACACGTTGCACTCAGAGGCTACCACCACACAACTCTGAATTCCCACCAGCTGCCACGTATCACCCCACTATCTCTCCCTCTCTCTCCACATCACGCCACGCGTCCTCCATGCACCATCACTGAGCCATTTGTCGCCTCGCCACCCCTTCACTGAGAACCCACCGCCGGGCATGCAGACGCCCTGAACCCCCACCGCCGGCCACCCTAACGCCTTCCGGCCGCCGCAAATTCCACCGGAAAACAACAATACCCAGAAATTAACCCAGAATCCTCCCCTCTTCTTCGTTCTTCTCCGATCTTCCTCCATCCACCTTCACCAACGGTCACCGGAAACTTCATCCGTGACCGGAAAATTCAAGGAATTGCCCAGATTTCTTCAGAAAGCATTCAAACCTTCATCATTCTGCCCAGGTTTAACCACCAATCTTTAGAGAAACTTCAAAGAATTCCAGAACACGCTCCAACCTTCATCTTCGTCATCTCACCAAGGACGATTTTCCAGCGTATGACCTTCATCGTGATTCCTAGGATCTTCATCAAGATTCCCAGAGAAACGCCAAGACCTTCAATCTCCATCGACCTTTATCAAATCCCAGAACGTTCATCCACGATCAAGATTTTCCAGATCTCCTTCAAACATTGTCCAGATTGTTGATCTTCAAACGATTCTTCAAGATCCTCCAGAACGTCTTCAAGTTCTTCAACAAGCCTCAAGAACTCCCTGAGTCGTTCGTGTTCCAAATCCAGGTGTGTCATTCTTCGAATCTTGTTCACGTTTTTCCGTTGACTGTTGAATATAGGGTTTCATCGTGGTTCGTTTAGCATTTAGGTTGAGTTTGGATCTTGAGCGGAGGTTTGGTGAGGTTTAGATTAGGTTTGAGTGGATTTGAGCGAGGGGATAGTGTTTTGTTTGAGATTCGTGAAGGTTTGTTAGAGAGTTCTGGAGAGGAGTTGCAGAGAGGATGGAGTTTGGGGGAGCGGCGTGCTAGGGTTTGCATTAGGTGAACAGTAACCAGAAATTTGGGGAAGAAGGGAGGTTTTGATTGGTAACGTTGGTTTAGGTCTGGGCTGGGTTAGGCCCAATTTGGTTTTGCTGAAGTGCACCCCTGGTTTACTCGTATCACCCCCCATGCGTGTGAGGCTGATGAATTTGGATTGGGCCTTTTGCCCAATTGCTAAGCGCACCCCTTCCAGCTTGGGCCCAGTGGATAATAAGCTGATGCGTGTTGCTATTTTTACCCCCCCTGCTTTATTTCTTTTTTCTTTTCTTTAATTTCTTTGTTTTCATGCATGTTAGAAATTAATTCATTAAAAATAGTAGATTTGATAAAAAAATCCCATTCTTTTTTCTATATGTTCATAATTCAATGTAGAATTTTATGGTACAAAAACATTAATTTGATCATGCATTTTATTTTTATTTGGCATTTTTGCATTTTAATTGATATTGAATAATTGGTTTGTGGCACGTCTGCCTTGTTGATTTTAGTTCTTTCATCTGGTAATGAATTTTTCTTTGGCTTTTTGGTATGTTGCACTAGACTAATGCATGTTCCCCATAGATTTTTCATAGATTTTTTTACAGGATGATTGATATTGTTTTAGGGTTAGAGAATAGAGACCTCACAACTTGTTGGTAACCCTTGACCATTCATATATTAGGGATTGTTTAGTAGCCTTAGAAGTTGACTTAGGCTTTGAGATTTGATCTTGGGATCATAGAGGCATGTAGGTTTCCCTTAGATTTTTGATAGATTTTTATAGAGTGTTCTGTTATTTTTGTTTGAGCCTGAGAATAGGAGAAGTCTTGAGGGCTTCTGACTTTGAAGTTCAACTGTGGTTGAACTTCAGAGTTAGTTTCCTTTGGGTTGAGGGCCTGTGGTTTCTTCTTGAAGATGGAGGCTGGATGAAGTCTTGATGGAGCTTGCAAGGATGCATGGATTGAGGCCTAGTCTAGGAGCTTGTTCTCTGTTTGTGAGGTTTGAGATCCTGAAGTTTGAAGGGAGTTTATGGTACTTTCCTGAGGAAGGCACTATGAATGACTGTCATTCTTTCTTCTCACCTCTTTCGTAAGTATCCAATGATGTTGGAGCCTTCATGTGAGTTTAGTTTCTCCTGAGGAGAAATGTAAACTGATCACAGTTGTTGAGCCACATAGGATACGATTCCTAAGTGGAAGCCTCCTAGTACTTTCCTGAGGAAGGCACTATGGGTCTGTTCACTTAGTTCCCTTAGTTCATCTAGGATTTCTTAAGTATCCAATGATGTTGGAGCCTTCATGTGAGTTTAGTTTCTCCTGAGGAGGAATATAAACCGATCACAGTTGTTGAGCCACATGGGATACGATTCCTAAGTGGAAGCCTCCTAGTACTTTCCTGAGGAAGGCACTATGGGTCTGTTCACTTAGTTCCCTTAGTTCCTCTAGGATTTCCCAAGTATCCAATGATGCTGGAGCCTTCGTGTGAGTTTAGTTTCTCCTGAGGAGGAATGTAAACCAATCACAGTTGTTGAGCCGCATAGGATATGATTCCTGAGTGGTAACCTCCTAGTACTTTCCCGAGGAAGGCACTATGGGTTTGTCTGCTTAGCTCCCTTTCTTTGGTAAGCTTGTTTCGAAGCTTGAAGACCGGGATTGATTTCTCTTGTGTAGGGTTCTGCTTAGGGTTTTGCTTAGAGATTTGATTAGGGTTTTGCATAGGGCTTTGCTCGGAGATAGATTAGGGTTTTGTTTTAGGGTTGTTTAGGGGTCCTGTTCAGGGTTTTTGTTTAAGTTTTAGATAGGAGTTTGTCAGGCTGGTTTGCCTTCTCTTTGCGTTGTTTGACTTGTGTGGTGCTGTGCTGCATTAGACTTAGGGGGTCATCTAGATATTTCTGAGGTAGGTGCATCTTAGAAGTAGGCGTTGTGTGCATGAGAAGTTGAGGTGGTCCTCCTTCTGCTTGTTTGTTATTGAGTGGCTTTGCTTGCTGGTATTTGGTAGAGCTGAGCTCCCTTACCTCTGTGGTTTGTGGCCTTTGCGCCTTGTTTGTTTGGTTGTTGCATTCATGCATATTTCCAGTATTTCTTTACTTTGCAGTATTTCCTGTTTGCTGTTTAGTCCTGTTGCCATGATCCCTTAGGAGCTCTAACTTCTCCGCTGCGGAGTCGTTATGATAGACATTAGGATGGTCAACCAGGCATGATAGCAGTAGGTAGATTCCCCTTTCCCAGCCATAGTTTTAGGGTGTCTTTTCCTTTCTCAGCAATAGGAGCCCTTGAGTAGCTTGTGTCGTAGTTAGCCGAACTACAGCTGCTCTGATTCCTCGTACCAGACGAGGATATGTAGGCATAGGATGCGATATCCTAGCGAGCATACTAACAACTAACCTTTTGTTCTCTCGCGGCCGTGCGATCGAGACTTTCCCGCTGGCGACTAATTGTTACCCTTTTCTCTCGCCCGAGGGCATTGGAGACCAGACCGTAGTTGTAGGTTCCCGAACCTTTAAAACCAGTTTATTTTCTCACTGCTGTGTGAGAACCCCCAGATTAGCCGTAGTCAGTCGAACTACGTTTGCTCTGATCTTCCATGCAGTGTGGAAGTACGTAGGCACAGGACGTGATGTCCTGGCGAGCAACCCTCCCCCCGTTTAGACGTAGGCAGTCGAACTACGTTGACTCTGACTTTCCCATTGCACGAGGGAGTATGTAGGCCCAGAACATCGTATGTTCTGTCGAGTCCTGTCCTTTTCTTTTCTTTTCAGACCGACCATTAGCGTAGATAGATAAACACACCCTTTTCCTTATAAACACCAAGCGTGGATCCCGTCGAGTACGACGGACGTGAGGGATGCTAATACCTTCCCCTTGCGTAACCGACTCCCGAACCCAGGTTTTGGTTGCGATGACCATACCTTTCCTGTTTTTCGTCAGGTTTTTCCGATCGTTTCCTTTCCCGCTCTGAGGGATAAATAACGAAAGGTGGAGATTCTTCTGTCATGCTGGCGCCGATTTTCGCAGTAGCGACAGCTGGCGACTCTGCTGGGGACTTATAGCATCTAGGGACTTTTCCCATCCCTTATGCTGGGACCGTTTCCCATCCCCTACGCGAGTCAATCCTAGTGCCTGGGTGTTTATCTGTTGGGTGTTGTGCATATGTGTTTTATCTTTCCGCACTTTACTTTCCCGCACCTTTACCTTTCCGCGTTTACTTTCAGCACTATATTATTATGTTTATTGCTGTGGGAGAGGGAGGTTATTATGAGTGAGAAGTCGAACCTGGGCTTGAGTATGCACCTAGATATAGTTGTGGAGAGTAGTAGACGAACCTGTCTGCTGAGCAGGCACAGTTCCCTACGAAATCTGCGCTCAGACGAGGTTCTCGCAGAGGTGCTCCTTTCCGGTCCTGAGGATCTAAGGGGAGTCCAGACGTGAGGATTGTCGACTCTGGGGACCGATCATTTGGAAGTCAGCTAAGTGAGGCCTCTTCATGACTTGATGATACCACTCCTTCTGGGAATCGTATCGTCACTCATGAAAGTCTGTGACGCTGATGACTGCATAGGATGCCGTACCTTTGTCCGTGGATTAGGTCTATCATACCTGTGAGGGGGATTGGGATGTTGCAGGAAAACTGGCCTTCAGAAACCATGATTCAGTATTTATCAGACGGTGTTCTTGATTCATCTCCAGGTGTGTTGTCTGGATCAGATGGGTTTCTTATCTGAGGTTGATGCTATTATCAGATGGTTTTCTCGTCAGATACAGAGGTTCAGATGGATTTCTTACCAGGGGATTGGTATTTTGAGTATCAGATGATAGTTAGTGTCATGAGGTTCTGGTGACCGTGGTGGTTTTCTGTTCTTGATATCACAGAGATGTTCCTCTTCAGGCTACAGCATGGCCCCTGTGTTCACTGATTGCATTATTTATCATACTGCATCATTGCATTACCATTTGCATTCAACTAACGTGTGTGTATTGCAGGTACATATTTTCCCTCCCAGTTCTGGTGATTGTTTCCTAGCAAGACATGGAAGCCATGAAGAGAGTGTTACCCTATAAATTCCTGTCTCCAGATATCAGTCTGTTGTCAGAGCTGATTACTATTGCTAAGAAGAGGGTGATGGGAGACTTTAGGAAGACATATGGGAGGATCCTGACCTATGTTTACCAGCCCTCGGCCTATGAGATCAGCGGCATTTACACCCTGTTACAGTTTTATGATGAGGAGCTCAGGTGTTTCGTATTTCCTGATTTTGTCTTGGCTCCTACCCTGGAGGAGTATTCTGCACTCTTGGATATACCGATTCGCGAGCAGATGCCTTTCTACTACACGGACGCTAAGCCTAATCTGGCTGAGCTTTCTGATATCCTGCACTTAAGAGAGTTTGAGCTGACAGGGAAGATGATCAGAAGAGGATATGTGTAGGGATTCCCGTTGGATGTTTTGGTGGAGAAAGCTCGGGAGTATGCCAAGAAGGGTGGCTGGGTTGTTTTTGACGCCATCCTTGCTGTGTGTGTGTATGGCATCGTATTGTTCCCGAACATTCCTGATTTTGTTGATGTAGATGCTTTCTATATTCTGGCTGCAAAGAACCCAGTTCCTACCTTGCTGGGAGATATCCACCATTCTACTCACTACCAAAATGAAAAGCGACGAGGAAGGAATGTCTCTTGTTGTGTACCTCTCCTGTGCAGGTGGTTCACCAGTCATATGCCTAAGTCAGGCCCTTTTGTCACTTCTATTGATTCTTTAGGATGGCCCGAGCGCTTGATGGGGTTGACTGCTGAGAATGTGGTGTGGGTTAATGAGGAGGTGTTCGGAGCTGAGGTCATATACAAATGCGAAGGATTCCCTAATGTTCCTTTGATAGGAAGGAAAGGGTGTGTCAACTACAACCCTTCCTTATTAATCAGGCAGTTTGGGTATGCACCTCAGGAAGCGCCGAAGCCCGAGGAGATACAGGAATCTCTGTATCTCACTGGGGAAATAGAGGAAAAGATGTTGATCAAGCTTGAGAAAGCATGGAAGAACCTGCATAAGAGAGGGAAGCCTTCAGGTAGCAGAGGGGGTACTCAAGTTCTTGGTCCGTATGTGGAATGGATTCGTGAACGAGCTACGAAATTCCTTATGCCTTATCCAGCGGTTCAGCCATTGCATCCTTCTCCGGTGGAGGAGCCTACCACTATAGACATACAGGTATACAAGCAGCTGATGGCGGAGAAAGAAGAGTTAGCAAAGGCTAAAGAGGCTTTAGAGAGAGAGAATGCTCAGCTTCGTCATGAAAAGATTGAAACATGATATCTTTCCAAGCAACAGGCCGAAACTTTGAAACATCTGAAGACTACGTTATTGGAGTTGACTGAAACCAAGAAGCGTCTGGAGTTAGATGTAGACTCAGTTAGCAGTGTATTGGCTACTAAGAAACAAGAGCTGGAAAGGGCCTACACGAAGTTAGCTAAGTTCAGAGAGCACTGGGATCTCACTATGGCTAAACGCAAAGAACGGGAAGAAGAGCTAAAGACACAGGTTGCTCAGTTGGGAGAACAGGTCAAAGTGAAGACTGAAGAGCTTGAAGAAGAAGCATGTCGTCGATACGAGGCCGAACGCAAACTGATTGATGCCATGAAGAATCTGGAAGATTGTCAGCGCAGAGCAGACATCAAGAGGCCCAAACTTGGGGATGGTGCCCAGGATAAGGCTTGGGAAGATTTTGTCAGAGATATCCAAGGAACGGTCAGGAAGAGGGATCAGTTAATAGAAGGCTTGATTTATCGACCGGATCACGCAGAGACGAAGAAGCTGGTTGAGGATTTCCGCAACCGTACCCGCACTTGATTTCTACCTTGTATTCTGTGTGTTGAGATCACCACCAGGCATGTTGGTTGGGATCCTCCTTTATCATATCAGTTGTATGGAACATAGTTGTGTAACGCCCTGACGAGACTGTTATTCCAATAAATATATGAGGGTTTTTCTAAATATTGTCTTTATGGTTTATCTTATCTTGCTACCACTGACACTGGAATTGGAGGGGAAACATCCCCAATGCACACATGCACGTTAGCATTTTTTGTATTTCTGTCTGCATAAATCATATTGCATAGCATTCCTCTAGCTGGCCAGAGCACTTATCCAGCCTTTGTTTTTACCAGAGGGTGATTCTCGGGGGATTGTTCGAGGCAAGAGTGGAGTGTTGAAGAGGACCAAGGGGCTGGAGCAGATTTGAGCAGATTTGAGAATCAAGCAGTGTAGTCAGTTACAGGTAATTGGTAGTTATGTCTGAGGGCAATTTCCAGTCTCCTGACACCTTGACAGGGTTTACTATGACGTCCAACCCTCGCTATGATTCTATGGAAGACTTTTTGCAAGCGAACAACCTTACGGCAGACCAAGTTGTACAGCCTACGGATGAGAACCGAGATCGACATGAGCAGTTTGTTGCCCGAAATGAACGTCCTCCTCCTGTTAACAATCAAGGTGCTGTTTTCCCTGAGAGGAATCCACGCCGAGGTATCCCGGTAGCCAGGACTGTAGATCCATGAGCTCTTGAGACGGATAGAAAACTCAGAGCGTTGGAAGAAGGAATGAAAGCCTTGAAAGTGAAAGATGCTGTTAACCTGGATGCTGTAGACATGTGTTTGGTTCTTGACCTGGTGTTGCCGTATAAGTTCAAAGTGCCGGAATTTGAGAAGTACATGGGAGTTAGCTGTCCGAAGCTGCATTTGATGATGTTCTGTCGAAGAATGACTGCGTTTGTGCGAAATGACCAATTGATGATCCATTGCTTTCAGTATAGTCTAACTGGGGCCTCCTTGAGGTGGTATATGCAGTTAGAGAGTAATCAAATTCGATCATGGGTGGATTTAGCCAGAGCTTTCATGAAGCAGTACGATTACAACTTGGATTTGGCTCCTAGCCTCGTACATCTGCAAGAATTATCTCGGGCGGAGAATGAATCATTCAGAGGGTATTTGCAAAGATGGAAAGAATTGGCTGCTAGTGTTCAACCACCGCTTCAGGAGAGAGAAATGGTTGACATCTTCTTGGGTACTCTGAAGGGCCATTATTATGACAAATTGTTCGGTTGTACAAGCTTCGTGGGCCTGATGAGAATGGGGGAGCTTGTTGAGAGAGGACTCAAGAGTGGAAAGCTTCGAGATGTTCCTTATATCCCGGTTGATAAGAACGAGTCGGTTGTCAGTTCTCAAGAAGAGTGGGAAGAAGGAAATGACGTCGTCTCAGAATCTCTAGCATCTCAGGATCGGTTTTCAGACACTTCAAGTCAACGGTCATCCTATCGCCGATCGCGTCAGCACGCCCAGCGAAGACCAAGGAAACCTGAAAGGCAGTTTACTCAGCTACCGGTGTCGTACAGTCAGTTGTTGCCAGATCTGGTCAGAAGTGGATTGATAGTGCCGAAAGAGACTAATCCAGTGATTCCACCGTATCCTCCAGGTTTTGATGCCAGCGCCCGCTGTGAGTACCATGTTGGGGCACCGGGGCATTCAACAAATGATTGCAAGGTGTTTAGAAGCCAGGTTCAGGACCTGTTAGACTCTAATCGGATTTTCATCACGCCTCAGGGTTTTGTTCAGATCAACGATTCTCCGTCATCCAGTTGTGTGGGTTCATCAGTTAATGTCATGGAAGACTCCACAGGAAGTGTGTGTTCTGAAGAATGTCAAACTGAGAGTTCAGTTGAATATGGGAGAAGTTTCTAGAAGTTTCTGTGTCGGGTGTCGCATCTGTTTCCTTTGCTAATCCGTTTAGCTTTTGCGCACTAGTGTTTGCGGACCACCACCAGGATTGTTGGCTGGGGTCATTGTATTCATACTCATTTGTGCTTACGTGCTGCTTTTGTTGGTTATACATGTGTGGGAGATGTTCGTCCGGGTGCTTATAGTTTGAGTTTCTCTTTGTCTTGTCTTGAATATGTGTTTGCTTGCTGCATTACGTTATCATTTGACAGGTACATCAGAACCGTGGGTCTTATTTCCTCATCGTCCAGTGTGTTGCAGGAATTCCTTCAGAGAAATGGAACAGAATCAGGTTGAATTTCTTGAGGTCCGAAGCCAGCTGGGGCAGATGATGAGAGACATGCAAGAGATGCGTCTGGAGCAGAAGATCCTCAAAGAGGAAAACAGTCAGCTAAAGACCCAAATGAGCTTGATCATGGAAGTAGTCAAGAATGTGCTTAGGAAAGAGGATGATCAGCTATTTGAAGCCACAGTGAAAAAGCTCGTGCCACCTGTGGAACCTGAGCAACAGCAACCAAAGATGCACCCGGCTCAACGGAGGATTCAGGAGGGGAAGCCAAAGAGGATATTTGAGGCGCCACCTTCAATGTATGCTGAGCTCTTGCAAACTTTATTGAGGTTCAAGATGGTTGAAAAGAGAACGTTGGACCCACCCACAGGAGCGCTTCCTCACGGGTACGATACCAGTAAGCAATGTGAGTTTCATTCTGGGGCACTCGGACACGACATCGAGGGTTGTCATGCTTTTAAGCACAATGTTCAAGACCTGATTGACTCACACGATATTGAATTCACGCCGAGCGGTGTAGCTGTACGTATTGCTCCTGTCTCAGTTGATGCTAAGATGATGGATGTTTCTAAAGCTGCAGTAGGTTAGAAACGTATCCTGGACTCCATGGTGTCAGAATCTCCATGCCCACAACTGTTGCCTATTCCCGGGGCAGATCTGAGAAAGAAAATGGCTAAGCATAAGGAGTGCCTTAATCAGTGCGGTGAAAGTCAAGAAACCGATGTTGTATTTGCTACGAAGGTTGTTCAACCGTCAACCCGATACCAGCAACAACAGCAACGATCTCAACAGTGGAAAAGGCAACAGCATCCCAATCAGCGAAGAGCTCAAAATCAGAGGCCATTGAGGGTATTTAAGGTGCCTCCGATGCCGTATGCCGAACTTCTTCAGGTGTTGCTACGATTGCAGTTGGTTGAGAAGAGGAAGTTAGCCCCGCTAATAGGTACGCCTCCAGCAGGTTATGATATCGAGGAGCGTTGTGATTTCCATTCAGGTGCACAGGGGCACAACATTGAGGATTGTCTGGCCTTCAAGCACAAAGTGCAGGACCTACTTGATAGTGCAGCAATCAACTTCGGGCAGGAAGGGCCCAAAATCATCTGAATGAGGAAGGAGGCTCTATAATTTGGTTGGGTCGTTGAAAGCAGATCAGGACAGCATCAGGTTGCCTCTAATAACTGATTGCGAAGATGGCTGGTTCAGCAGCTGAGCAAATGTGAAAGCCCGGCTCTAGGAAGCTGGCATTTTCCTGTGTTTTATCTTGTCATTTCTTTACATTTGTAGTTTCTTTCCTGTTCAAATTGCAATCTTGTTTGTAAAACTTGTTGTTTTCATTCAATTGATGATAATGAAATAAATATGCATGTTTTGATTAAATCCATTCGTGTTCACTAATTGTTTTTACAAATGTCTAACGCCTGGTTAGGAGGAATCTGGGGGAGGATGACGAAAATGAACGACATGCAACTTCCGATATTGTATGCTTTTGAGATAAAACCTGTTGATGATGTACAGGCATTGTTTCAAATCCCTAAACACCGGAGATATAAGGAAGATAATCCCTTGTCACCCCTTTGAGCCTTGTAGTAGGAGTTTCTTTCTGAAAACAAAAAACCCTCAATCTTTAACCTGGGGCAGGGTAGGTGTTAGCTAATTTGACCGAGCGTTCAAGTTGCAAAAGGAGTGTCCGTTCAAGGATCAATCACACCTGTATAGGTCGTGCCTAAAAAACCGCAATGGTTAAACGCCAGGAGTGAGACAGTCACATTATTCTCCAAAGAGTCAGACAACCAGTGTCGCACGACTTGTTAAAAAAAAAAAAAGAGAATCAAAAGCCCGCTAAGTCGAAACTTCAAAACAAGTGGCTTAGGCAAAAATGAGGGCATCCCGCTGGACTCAAAAGAATCAAAAGAAACTCAAAAAGAGTCAGTCCAGGCAAAAGTTAGGGATAAGAAAAAAGATGAAAAGGATGACAAAAGAAAAATCCTCAAATGAGATACGAGTCGTGTGACCCTAAGTGTCAAAGACGAAGAGTGAGTGGCTGTCCCTCCAAAAACTCATGGTTTCTCGAACTATCACTCCTATCTTTCAGCCTCTGAGAGGCGAGCGCTGAGGTCGAATTAGCTGAACGTAGGATGGGAGAACATCAAGGAGAATGGGTGGGTTAAAATAAACTTTGAGCCTTTATCCTTTCCTTCAAAACCGTGAACCTGGCCACGTTACAACCTTCAAAAGTCCTAATTGAAGCAGGTTGTTTCGAAAGCATACTTCGGTAAAGGTCGCGTCGATTCTGACCCCTAAAAGGGTTCCTCATACCATGTTGGTACTGATGTTGTTATTCTTGATAAATGTTTTGTGCATTTTTACGCCATAAACTGTTTTTTCCTATTCCCAGTGAACAAATTGGATGTCAAAGCTGTCATATGTGTTGCATTAATATGTCTTTTACGCAGAACAACTTGTTTTACGTGCGAGTAAGCGCTTGACAGCAGGAGAGTTTCCTACAGTGGAAGGTATGGTCAGGGTAGAATACAAAACGCCCGAATGTTCCGAGAGCAGGGGCAAGCTATCATCCAGTAATCCCCAGTCAGGTCAGCCTTTCGAAGTCAGTTATCCTGGGGCAATCAGGTTGAGATTCGGTAAATATCTTGTAGTCAGGGGCACTACTCTGAATCAGATAATCAGGAGCGAGGTCATTGCAGTCAGGGGCAGACCATCGTAAGAGCGCAGAAGTTATTCTTTATTCGAGAAGCATTTGATGTGAAGTGTCTCTCCGAAGTTCAGAATGTTGGGGGCATGTCATATCAGACCATCAGGGTACAGATTTTCAGACTTCCTTTCGAGGACTATCCCCACAGAGATCCCGCAGGCTGGGGCATATCAGAAGCGAAAGGATTGTTCTTCTCTGTATCATCAGGGTTATTCAAAGCTATTCAAACAGATTCAGTCGATTTTCGAGTGCGAGACGAATGTCGGGAAGTCGTGTTACTCTCCCTTGACTCTTCAATTAGAAAGTTGTGTATTCAGACAGAATGTTTTCCAGCGTTAGTTGTACCTGACCCATCGCAGATAGCCTAAAAGTTCAAATCCATTTTGGTGATCACTGTAAGGCCCATCCGTGTTGGCGCATCAGTTTCCAGATCCGAGCTTCATCAGTACACAGGAAGACTCCGTCTATTTTTCCAGCAAAGTCCAATTTTTCATTGGCACGGGTAAGCTATCCCCAGAGAAGTCCAATCATACTTGGCACATCTGCTATTCCCCAGCAGAGTTATACTTCTCAGCAGGGTGTCACTTCAATGAGGTGTTTGGTTAAATTCCCAATTTCCCCAGCGGAGTTGATTTCACTCTTCCAGCATTTATTTTGGCTGGAATAATTCTGTGATATCCGGTTTATCCCCAGCGGAGTTGGCTTCGTCTTCAGCATTTATTTTGCTGAAGCGGTTTTCTGTACCCGATTTTCTCCAGCAGCCCGAGCCTGCATTAGCATGTTGCATGCATCATCATATTTGCATCATACTTGCATTTCATTTTCAAAATGCATAGCGTTTCCATCCTGAATGGAGCATTACGTCATAGAAAGATTCAAGCATATGCATATGCATACGAAGCATAAGCCAGGGTTTCTATCAGCCTCATGTGGCGCGTGAATTACTCTGTGATCAGTTCAGGGGCATTAATGTAGCAGCGGTGTTCAGACAATTCAGCAGTATTCGTATTTTCAGATCATACAACAGTTATGCTTTGATCAATCAGTCATCTGGTATCGACAGACTTTGCTTCCCGTCAGTTCATATTGACGATGTGTTCCTCCAATAAGTGGATTTCTCCGTCTATCATTAGACGTCTTGAGTTTGGATGTGGTTTTCTTCCCGTCTAGCAGTAGACGATGTGAAGTTTCGGTTGACTTTGTTCAACAGGGTTTCAAGATGGGGTTTCTCTAAGTGGTGTTCTTTCCGTCTATCAGTAGACGATGTGAAGTTGCAGGGGATTTTTCAGCGGGTTTCTTATTGTCAGTTCATATGGATGGTGTGTTTCCCCAGCGAGTCTTCTCCGGTTGTCTTTGGATGTTGAGGGGGTTCAAAGCGATCTTTCGGATAATGGTTTTTTTTCTGTGTATTGGAGGAGATGACATTTCGAGAGGGATTTTCTGACTGTCGATTCTTATTGGCGTCGAGGCTCTTTGAAGAATATTCGATTTTCCTGATTGTCGATTCTTATTGACAACATGGCTCTTTGAAGGTGGTTTTCTTCCCATTGGTCCATACTGATGATGTGGCCCCTTTAAGGGTATTATTCTTTCCATCAATTCCCGTAGACAGAAGGATTCTGAAATTTGAGGGATGGTGTTGAAGTGCGTAAGGGTGTCTTCCCGTCTATCCTTAGACGATGTGAGTATTCAATTTGGGTGTCTTTCCGTCTATCCTTAGGCGATGTGAGTATTGAATTTTTCCTTCAGGATCAGGGTGTCTTCCCGTCTATCCTTAGATGATGTGAGTATTCGATCAGGGTGTCTTCCCGTCTATCCTTAGACGATGTGAGTAGTGGATTAAGGGGGTCTTCCCGTCTATCTTTAGACGATGTGAGTATTGAAGTTTCCTTCGGGATTGTGGGTGTCTTCCCGTCTATCCTTAGACGATGTGAGTATTGATGATGTTTCCTTCATTTTGGGTGTCTTCCCGTTTATCCTTAGACGATGTGAGTATTCGATCAGGTTGTCTTTCTGTCTATCCTTAGACGATGTGAGTATTCGATCAGGTTGTCTTTCCGTCTATCCTTAGACGATGTGAGTATTCGATCAGGGTGTCTTCCCGTCTATCCTTAGACGATGTGAGTATTCGATCAGGTTGTCTTTCCGTCTATCCTTAGACGATGTGAGTATTCGATCAGGGTGTCTTCCCGTCTATCCTTAGACGATGTGAGTATTCGATCAAGTTGTCTTTCCGTCTATCCTTAGACGATGTGAGTATTCGATCAGGTTTTCTTCCCGTCTATCATTAGACGATGTGAGTATTGAATTTTGGGCGTCTTCCCGTCTATCCTTAGGCGATGTGAGTATTGAATTTTTCCTTCGGGATCAGGGTGTCTTCCCGTCTATCCTTAGACGATGTGAGTATTCGATCAGGGTGTCTTCCCGTCTATCCTTAGACGATGTGAGTAGTGGATTAAGGGGGTCTTCCCGTCTATCTTTAGACGATGTGAGTATTGAAGTTTCCTTCGGGATTGTGGGTGTCTTCCCGTCTATCCTTAGACGATGTGAGTATTGATGATGTTTCCTTCATTTTGGGTGTCTTCCCGTCTATCCTTAGCCGATGTGAGTATTCGATCAGGTTGTCTTTCCGTCTATCCTTAGACGATGTGAGTATTCGATCAGGTTGTCTTTTCGTCTATCCTTAGACGATGTGAGTATCGATTAGGGTGTCTTCCCGTCTATCTTTAGACGATGTGAGTATCGATCAGGGTGTCTTCCCGTCTATCTTTAGACGATGTGAGTATCGATTTGGGTGTCTTCCCGTCTATCCTTAGACGATGTGAGTATTGAATTTTGGGCGTCTTTCCGTCTATCCTTAGACGATGTGAGTATTGAAGTTTTCCTTCGGGATTATGGATGTCTTCCCATCTATCCTTAGACGATGTGAGTATTAAATTTTGGGCGTCTTCCCGTTTATCCTTAGACGATGTGAGTATTGAAGTTTCCTTCGGGATTGTGGGTGTCTTCCCGTCTATCCTTAGACGATGTGAGTATTGATGATGTTTCCTTCATTTTGGGTGTCTTCCCGTCTATCCTTAGACGATGTGAGTATTCGATCAAGTTGTCTTTCCGTCTATCCTTAGACGATGTGAGTATTCGATCAGGTTGTCTTTCCGTCTATCCTTAGACGAGGTGAGTATGGATTTTTGGGTGTCTTCCCGTCTATCCTTAGACGATGTGAGTATTGATGATGTTTCCTTCATTTTGGGTGTCTTGCCGTCTATCTTTAGACGATGTGAGTATATTTCTCTTCCTGTCTATCCGTAGACGATGTGAGAGGATCAGATGTTTTGTTGCAACCCTCGGGTTTATTATCAGTGGCGTCACGCAGGTAACGGGTGTAAAAATCAGGAGTTCTTTAGCAGATGATTGATAAATTTGTTGCCGTGACGGTTGGACTCGGTTCTGGATTTTATTCCCCAAGCAGTTTTACAGTATATTCTCGCGGTTGGAAAATTTTCGGGTTTATCGGTATTCAACTGTCTCGTACCTCTGAATGTTTGAATGGCTGAGCGCTCTTCAACCCTTCAGGTCCAAGTCGCTTGAATAGGGGCAGCTGTTGCACCCTAAAATTTGATCAACCGATTCTCCTATCTGGTTCATCGTTCAGTTCGTATTCGCAAATCAGATGCATGACATTTGTGCACAGACAGAGGATATCAGAGTTACAGCTTGGTTTTCATTTACCAGATATTTCAGATCCAGTCCAGATCATCAGGGTTTTATTTTCGGGAAATTGTGCGCTTCCTCGGTGTTTGCAGCTCACATGGTGGTTTTTGGGATATTCTGATGCCCGGGGTTTTGTTCGATTCGATCTGGTCTTGCGCACTCTTTTATGGGGGTCATTTGCATTTGTCTGCATTCTTTTAGGGTTTAATAGCCTTCTGTGAATTTTAAATAGGATTTTTAGGTTTTTTTAGGATTTAAATAGGTTTTTTAACATTTTTTAATAGTTTTAAATCTTTTTTTTAGAGCTTTATAGAATTTTTAATAGATTTAATAGTTTTTTAATCATTTTTTAGAGTATAATAGATTTTAAATAGTTTTTAAATGTTTTTAGAATAAAATAGAAAGAATATAGTTTTTCTTTTATTAATAATAGCTTTTAATGGTTTTAAATAAATGGTAGATTTTTAATAGGATTTTAATAGAGATTTTATAGAAATTAATAGAGTTTTATTAATTTTAGATTTAATTAGGGTTTAATTAGGTTAATTAGGATTTAATCTTTTTTAGATTTTAATTGATTTTGTTAGATTTAATTAGGGTTTAATTAGGTTAATTAGGATAGATTAATCTTAGTTAGAGTTAATTGTAGTTGATCATTTTCAGTTAATTAGGTTAGTGTGGATTTAATTAGTTTTAATTAGGTTTAATAAATTGGTTAAGCCAGATTTCAGGGTCCAAGTGATCAATTTCGTGGGCCCAGAGAGTTTTTGGAGGCCCAAAGTCCTTGCAGGTCCGTTTTTGGTCAGTTGCAGTCCAGGAAGTGACACTTGTCACTATATAAATGGTGCCACACGTTGCACTCAGAGGCTACCACCACACAACTCTGAATTCCCACCAGCTGCCACGTATCACCCCACTATCTCTCCCTCTCTCTCCACATCACGCCACGCGTCCTCCATGCACCATCACTGAGCCACTTGTCGCCTCGCCACCCCTTCACTGAGAACCCACCGCCGGGCATGCAGACGCCCTGAACCCCCACCGCCGGCCACCCTAACGCCTTCCGGCCGCCGCAAATTCCACCGGAAAACAACAATACCCAGAAATTAACCCAGAATCCTCCCTTCTTCTTCGTTCTTCTCCGATCTTCCTCCATCCACCTTCACCAACGGTCACCGGAAACTTCATCCGTGACCGGAAAATTCAAGGAATTGCCCAGATTTCTTCAGAAAGCATTCAAACCTTCATCATTCTGCCCAAGTTTATCCACCAATCTTCAGAGAAACTTCAAAGAATTCCAAAACGCGCTCTAACCTTCATCTTCGTCATCTCACCAAGGACGATTTTCCAGCGTATGACCTTCATCGTGATTCCTAGGATCTTCATCAAGATTCCCAGAGAAACGCCAAGACCTTCAATCTCCATCGACCTTTATCAAATCCCAGAACATTCAAGAACGTTCATCCACGATCAAGATTTTCCAGATCGCCTTCAAACATTGTCCAGATTGTTGATCTTCAAACGATTCTTCAAGATCCTCCAGAACGTCTTCAAGTTCTTCAACAAGCCTCAAGAACTCCCTGAGTCATTCGTGTTCCAAATCCAGGTGTGTCATTCTTCGACTCTTGTTCACGTTTTTCCGTTGACTGTTGAATATAGGGTTTCATCGTGGTTCGTTTAGCATTTAGGTTGAGTTTGGATCTTGAGCGGAGGTTTGGTGAAGTTTAGATTAGGTTTGAGTGGATTTGAGCGAGGGGATAGTGTTTTGTTTGAGATTCGTGAAGGTTTGTTAGAGAGTTCTGGAGAGGAGTTGCAGAGAGGATGGAGTTTGGGGGAGCGGCGTGCTAGGGTTTGCATTAGGTGAACAGTAACCAGAAATTTGGGGAAGAAGGGAGGTTTTGATTGGTAACGTTGGGTTAGGTCTGGGCTGGGTTAGGCCCAATTTGGTTTTGCTGAAGTGCACCCCTGGTTTACTCGTATCACCCCCCCATGCGTGTGAGGCTGATGAATTTAGATTGGGCCTTTTGCCCAATTTCTAAGCGCACCCCTTCCAGCTTGGGCCCAGTGGATAATAAGCTGATGCGTGTTGCTATTTTTACCCCCCTGCTTTATTTCTTTTTTCTTTTCTTTAATTTCTTTGTTTTCATGCATGTTAGAAATTAATTCATTAAAAATAGTAGATTTGATCAAAAAATCCCATTCTTTTTTCTATATGTTCATAATTCAATGTAGAATTTTATAGTACAAAAACATTAATTTGATCATGCATTTTATTTTTATTTGGCATTTTTGCATTTTAATTGATATTGAATAATTGGTTTGTGGCATGTCTGCCTTGTTGATTTTAGTTCTTTCATCTGGTAATGAATTTTGCTTTAGTTTTTTGGTATGTTGCACTAGACTAATGCATGTTCCCCATAGATTTTTCATAGATTTTTTTAGAGGATGATTGATATTGTTTTAGGGTTAGAGAATAGAGACCTCACAACTTGTTGGTAACCCTTGACCATTCATATATTAGGGATTGTTTAGTAGCCTTAGAAGTTGACTTAGGCTTTGAGATTTGATCTTGGGATCATAGAGGCATGTAGGTTTCCCTTAGATTTTTGATAGATTTTTATAGAGTGTTCTGTTATTTTTGTTTGAGCCTGAGGGCTTCTGACTTTGAAGTTCAACTGTGGTTGAACTTCAGAGTTAGTTTCCTTTGGGTTGAGGGCCTGTGGTTTCTTCTTGAAGATGGAGGCTGGATGAAGTCTTGATGGAGCTTGCAAGGATGCATGGATTGAGGCCTAGTCTAGGAGCTTGTTCTCTGTTTGTGAGGTTTGAGATCCTGAAGTTTGAAGGGAGTTTATGGTACTTTCCTGAGGAAGGCACTATGAATGACTTTCATTCTTTCTTCTCACCTCTTTCGTAAGTATCCAATGATGTTGGAGCCTTCATGTGAGTTTAGTTTCTCCTGAGGAGAAATGTAAACTGATCACAGTTGTTGAGCCACATAGGATACGATTCCTAAGTGGAAGCCTCCTAGTACTTTCCTGAGGAAGGCACTATGGGCCTGTTCACTTAGTTCCCTTAGTTCATCTAGGATTTCTTAAGTATCCAATGATGTTGGAGCCTTCATGTGAGTTTAGTTTCTCCTGAGGAGGAATATAAACCGATCACAGTTGTTGAGCCACATGGGATACGATTCCTAAGTGTAAGCCTCCTAGTACTTTCCTGAGGAAGGCACTATGGGTCTGTTCACTTAGTTCCCTTAGTTCATCTAGGATTTCTTAAGTATCCAATGATGTTGGAGCCTTCATGTGAGTTTAGTTTCTCCTGAGGAGGAATATAAACCGATCACAGTTGTTGAGCCACATGGGATACGATTCCTAAGTGGAAGCCTCCTAGTACTTTCCTGAGGAAGGCACTATGGGTCTGTTCACTTAGTTCCCTTAGTTCCTCTAGGATTTCCCAAGTATCCAATGATGCTGGAGCCTTCGTGTGAGTTTAGTTTCTCCTGAGGAGGAATGTAAACCAATCAAGTTGTTGAGCCGCATAGGATATGATTCCTGAGTGGTAACCTCCTGGTACTTTCCTGAGGAAGGCACTATGGGTTTGTCTGCTTAGCTCCCTTTCTTTGGTAAGCTTGTTTCGAAGCTTGAAGACCGGGATTGATTTCTCTTGTGTAGGGTTCTGCTTAGGGTTTTGCTTAGAGATTTGATTAGGGTTTTGCATAGGGCTTTGCTCGGAGATAGATTAGGGTTTTGTTTTAGGGGTCCTGCTCAGGGTTTTTGTTTAAGTTTTAGATAGGAGTTTGTCAGGCTGGTTTGCCTTCTCTTTGCGTTGTTTGACTTGTGTGGTGCTGTGCTGCATTAGACTTAGGGGGTCATCTAGATATTTCTGAGGTAGGTGCATCTTAGAAGTAAGCGTTGTGTGCATGAGAAGTTGAGGTGGTCCTCCTTCTGCTTGTTTGTTATTGAGTGGCTTTGCTTGCTGGTATTTGGTAGAGCTGAGCTCCCTTACCTCTGTGGTTTGTGGCCTTTGCGCCTTGTTTGTTTGGTTGTTGCATTCATGCATATTTCCAGTATTTCTTTACTTTGCAGTATTTCCTGTTTGCTGTTTAGTCCTGTTGCCATGATCCCTTAGGAGCTCTAACTTCTTCGCTGCGGAGTCGTTATGATAGACATTAGGATGGTCAACCAGGCATGATAGCAGTAGGTAGATTCCCCTTTCCCAGCCATAGTTTTAGGGTGTCTTTTCCTTTCTCAGCAATAGGAGCCCTTGAGTAGCTTGTGTCGTAGTTAGCCGAACTACAGCTGCTCTGATTCCTCGTACCAGACGAGGATATGTAGGCATAGGATGCGATATCCTAGCGAGCACACTAACAACTAACCTTTTGTTCTCTCGCGGCCGTGCGATCGAGACTTTCCCGCTGACGACTAATTGTTACCCTTTTCTCTCGCCCGAGGGCATTTGAGACCAGACCGTAGTTGTAGGTTCCCGAACCTTTAAAACCAGTTTATTTTCTCACTGCTGTGTGAGAACCCCTAGATTAGCCGTAGTCAGTCGAACTACGTTTGCTCTGATCTTCCATGCAGTGTGGAAGTACGTAGGCACAGGACGTGATGTCCTGGCGAGCAACCCTCCCCCCATTTAGACGTAGGCAGTCGAACTACGTTGACTCTGACTTTCCCATTGCACGAGGGAGTACGTAGGCCCAGAACACCGTATGTTCTGTCGAGTCCTGTCCTTTTCTTTTCTTTTCAGACCGACCATTAGCGTAGATAGATAAACACACCCTTTTCCTTATAAACACCAAGCGTGGATCCCGTCGAGTACGACGGACGTGAGGGATGCTAATACCTTCCCCTTGCGTAACCGACTCCCGAACCCAGGTTTTGGTTGCGATGACCATACCTTTCCCGTTTTTCGTCAGGTTTTTCCGATCGTTTCCTTTCCCGCTCTGAGGGATAAATAACGAAAGGTGGCGACTCTTCTGTCATGCCGGCGCCGATTTTCGCAGTAGCGACAACAGGCATCGAACTCGAAGGCCGGCACAACACGAAGTTGAGAAGAACATCTGACCTCGCTGTTAGGCATATGTTAAACAAACAGACATCGAATTTGATGGCCGACTCAACCCGAAGTTAAGAAGAACATCCGACCTCACTGTCAGGCATCTGTTAAACAAACAGGCATAGAACCCGAAGGGCTTCTCATCCCAAAGTTGATAAGAAAATCTGACCTCGCTGTCAGGCATCTGTTACACAAATAGGCATCAAACCCGAAGGCCGGCTCAACACGAAGTTGAGAGGAACATCTGACCTCGTTGTCAGGCATTTGTTAAACAAACAGGCATCGAACCCGAAGTTCGGCTCCACACAAAGTTGAGAGGAACATCTGACCTCGCCATCAGGCATCTGTTAAACAAACAGGCATCGAACCCGAAGGTCGGCTCATCATGAAGTTGAGAGGAAAATTTGACTTGACTGTCAAGCATCTGTTAAACAAACAGGCATCAAATCCGAAGGCCGGATCAACCAGAAGTTAAATAGAACATCTGACCTCACCGTCAGGCATCTGTTAAACAAGCAAGCATCGAACCCGAAGTTGAGAGGAACATCTGACCTCACCGTCAGGCATCTGTTAAACAAACAACCATCGAACCCGAAGGCCGTCATAATCCTTAATTGAGGAGAACATCTGACCTCGACGTCAAACATCTGTTAATCAAACAGGCATCGAACCCGAAGGCCGACTCAACTTGAAATTGAGAGGAACATCTGACCTCCCCATCAGGCATTAGTTAAACAAACAACCATCGAACCCGAAGGCCGGCACAACCCGAAGTTAAGAAGAACATCTGACCTCGCTCTCAGGCATATGTTAAACAAACAGGCAATAAATTTGATGGCCGACTCAACTGAAATTGAGAAGAACATCCGACCTTGCTGCCAGACATTAGTTAAACAAAAAGGAATCAAACCCGAAGGTTGGCTCAACCCGAAGTTGAGAAGAACATCTGACCTAGCCGTCAGGTATCTACTAAACAGATAGGCATCAAACACGAAGGCCGTCTAAACCCTTAGTTGAGAAGAACATCTAACCTCGCCGTCAAACATCTGTTAAACAAACAGGTATCAAACCCGAAGGCCGGTTCACTTTGAAGTTGAGAGGAACATCTGACCTCCCCAGCAGGCTATAGTTAAACAAACAGGCATCGAACCCGAAGGGCAGCTCAACCCGAAGTTGAGAAGAACATCTGACCTCGCCGTCAGGCATCTGTTAAACAAATAGGCATCAAACCCGAAAGCCGGCTTAATACGAAGTTGAGAGGAACATCTGACCTCGTCGTCAGGCATTTGTTAAACAAACAGGCATCGAACCCGAAGGTCGGCTAAACATGAAGTTGAGAGGAACATTTGACCTCACGGTCATGCATCTGTTAAATAAACAGGCATCAGATCCGAAGGCCGGCTCAACCCGAAGTTGAGAAGAACATCTGACCTCACCATCAGGCATCTGTTAAACAAACAGGCATCTAACCCGAAGGGCGGCTCATCCCAAAGTTGATAAGAACATCTGACCTTGCCGTCAGGCATCTGTTAAACAAACAAGCATCGAACCCGAAGGGCGGCTCAACCCGAAGTTGATAAGAACATCTGACCTCACCGTCAGGCATCTGTTAAACAAACAGGCATCAAACCCGAAGGGCGGCTCAACCGAAGTTAATAAGAACATCCGACCTCGCCGTCAGGCATCTCTTAAACAAACAGGCATAGAACCCGAAGGCCGGCTCAACACGAAGTTGAGAGGAACATCTGACCTCGCCGTCAGGCATCTGTTAAACAAACAGTCGTCGAACCTGAAGGTCGGCTCAACATGAAGTTGAGAGGAACATTTGAATTCACTGTCAAGCATCTGTTAAACAAACAGGCATCAAATCCGAAGGCTGGCTCAACCCAAAGTTGAGAAGAACATCTGACCTTACCGTCAGGCATCTGTTAAACAAACATGCATCGAACCCGAAGGGCGTCTCAACCCGAAGTTGATAAGAACATTAGACCTCTCCGCCAGGCATATGTTAAACAAACAGGCATCGAACCCGAAGGTCGGCTCAACCCGAAGTTGAGAAGAGTATTTGACCTCTCCGTCAGGCATCTGTTAAACAAACAGGCATCGAACCCGAAGGCCCTCTCAATCCTTAATTGAGAAGAACATCTGACCTCGCCGTCAAACATCTATTAAACAAACAAGCATTGAACCCGATGGCCGGCTCAACTTGAAGTTGAGAGGAACATCTGACCTCCCCATCAGGAATTAGTTAAACAAACAAGCATCGAACTCGAAGGCCGACACAACACGAAGTTGAGAAGAACATCTGACCTCGCTGTCAGGCATATGTTAAACAAACAGACATCGAATTTGATGGCCGACTCAACCCAAAGTTGAGAAGAACATCCGACCTCACTGTCAGGCATCTGTTAAACAAACAGGCATAGAACCCGAAGGGCGGCTCATCCCAAAGTTGATAAGAACATCTGACCCGCCGTCAGGCATCTGTTAAACAAATAGGCATCGAACCCGAAGGCCGGCTCAACACGAAGTTGAGAGGAACATCTGACCTCACCGTCATGCATCTGTTAAACAAACAGGCATCGAACCCGAAGGTCGGCTCAACATGAAGTTAAGAGGAAAATTTGACTTCACTGTCAAGCATCTGTTAAAAAAACAGGCATTAAATCCGAAGGCCGGTTAAACCCGAAGATAAATAGAACATCTGAGCTCACCGTCAGGCATTTGTTAAACAAACAAGCATCGAACCCGAAGGCCGGCTCAACACGAAGTTGAGAGGAACATCTGACCTCGCCGTCCGGCATCTGTTAAACAAACAGGCATCGAACCCGAAGGTCGGCTCAACATGAAGTTGAGAGGATAATTTGACTTCACAGTCAAGCATCTGTTAAAAAAAACAGGCATCAAATCCGAAGGCCGGTTCAACCCGAAGATAAATAGAACATCTGAGCTCACCGTCAGGCATTTGTTAAACAAACAAGCATCGAACCCGAAGGCCGGCTCAACACGAAGTTGAGAGGAACATCTGACCTCGCCGTCAGGCATCTGTTAAACAAACAGGCATCGAACCCGAAGGTCGGCTCAACATGAAGTTAAGAGGAACATTTGACTTCACCGTCAAGCATCTGTTAAACAAACAGGCATCAAATCCGAAGGTCGGCTCAACCCGAAGTTGAGAAGAACATTTGACCTCACCGTCAGGCATCTGTTAAACAAACAGGCATCGAACCCGAAGGGCGGCTCAACCCAAAGTTGATAAGAACATTAGACCTCTCCGCAAGGCATCTGTTAAATAAATAGGCATCAATCCCGAAGGTTGGCTCAACCCGAAGTTCAGAAGAACATTTGACCTCGTCGTCAGGCATCTGTTAAACAAACAGGCATCGAACCCGAAGGCCGTCACAATCCTTAATTGAGAAGAACATCTGACCTCGATGTCAAACATTTGTTAAACAATCAGGCATCGAACCCGAAGGGCGGCTAAACTTGAAGTTGAGAGGAACATCTGATCTCCCCATCAGGCATTAGTTAAACAAACAGGCATCGAACCCGAAGGTCGGCACAACACGAAGTTGAGAAGAACATCTGACCTCGCTCTCAGGCATATGTTAAACAAACAGGCAACAAATTTGATGGGCAACTCAACTGAAGTTGAAAAGAACATCCGACCTTGCTGCCAGACATTAGTTAAACAAAAAGGAATTGAACCTGAAGGTTGGCTCAACCCGAAGTTGAGACGAACATCTGACCTCGCCGTCAGGCATGTGCTAAACAAATAGGCATCAAACACGAAGGCCGTCTCAACCCTTAGTTGAGAAGAACATCTGACCTCGCCGTTAAACATCTATTAAACAAATAGGTATCAAACCCGAAGGCCGACTCACTTTGAATTTGAGAGGAACATCTGACCTCCCCATCAGGCTATAGTTAAACAAACAGGCATCGAACCTGAAGGGCGGCTCAACCCGAAGTTGAGAAGAACATTTGACCTCGCCGTCAGGCATCTGTTAAACAAATAGGCATCGAACCCGAAGGTCGGCTCAACATGAAGTTGAGAGGAACATTTGACCTCGCCGTCAGGCATCTGTTAAACAAACAGGCATCGAACCCGATGGTTGGCTCAACATGAAGTTGAGAGGAACATTTGACTTACTGTCAAGCATCTATTAAACAAACATACATCAAATCTGAAGGCTGGCTCAACCCGAAGTTAAGATGAACATATGACCTCACCGTCAGGCATCTGTTAAACAAACAGGCATCGAACCCAAAGGGCGGCTCAACCCGAAGTTGATAAGAATATTTGACCTCGCTGTCAGGCATCTGTTAAACAATTAGGCATCGAACCCGAAGGCCGGCTCAACCTTAAGTTGAGAAGAACATCTGACCTCCCCGTCAGGCATCTGTTAAGCAAACAAGCATCGATCCCGAAGACCGGCTTAACACGAAGTTGAGAGGAACATCTGACCTCGCCGTTAGGCATCTATTAAACAAACAGACATCGAACCTGAAGATCGGCTCAACACGAATTGAGAGGAAAATTTGACTTCACTGTCAAGCATTTGTTAAACATACAGGCATCAAATCAGAAGGCCGGCTCAACCCGAAGTTGAGAAGAACATCTCACCTCACCGTAAGACATCTGTTAAACAAACAAGCATCAAACTCGAAGGCCGGCACAACACGAAGTTAAGAGGAACATATGACCTCGTCGTCAGGCATCTGTTAAACAAACAGGCATAGAACCCGAAGGTCGGCTCAACATGAATTTGAGAGGAACATTTGACCTCGCCGTCAATCATCTGTTAAACAAACAGGCATCGAACCCGAAGGTCGGCTCAACATGAAGTTGAGAGGAAAATTTGACTTCACTGTCAAGCATCTATTAAACAAACAGGCATCAAATCCGAAGGCCGGCTCAATCAGAAGTTAAATAGAACATCTGACCTCACTGTCAGGCATCTGTTAAACAAACAAGCATCGAACCCGAAGGCCGGCTCAACCCGAAATTGAGAGGAACATATGACTTCACCGTCAGGCATCTGTTAAACAAACAGGCATCGAACCCGAAGGCCGTCACAATCCTTAATTGAGAAGAACATCTGACCTCGACGTCAAACATCTGTTAAACAAACAGGAATCGAACCCGAAGGCCGGCTCAACTTGAAATTGAGAGGAACATCTGACCTCCCCATCAGGCGTTAAGTAAACAAATAGGCATCGAACCTGAAGGCCGGCACAACACGAAGTTGAGAAGAACATCTGACCTCACTACCAGACATTAGTTAAACAAAAAGGAATCGAACCCGAAGGTTGACTAAACCCGAAGTTGAGAAGAACATCTGACCTCTCCGTCAGGCATCTGCTAAACAAATAGGCATCAAACACGAAGGCCGCCTCAACCCTTAGTTGAGAAGAACATCTGACCTCGCCATCAAACATCTGTTAAACAAACAGGTATCAAACCCGAAGGCCGGTTCACCTTGAAGTTGAGAGGAACATCTGACCTCCCCAGCAGGCTATAGTTAAACAAACAGGCATCGAACCCGAAGGGCGGCTCAACCCGAAGTTGAGAAGAACATCTGACCTCGCTGCCAGGCATCTGTTAAACAAATAGGCATCGAACCCGAAGGCCGGCTCAACACGAAGTTGAGAGGAACATTTGACCTCGTCGTCAGGCATTTGTTAAACAAACAGGCATCGAACCCGAAGGTCGGCTAAACATGAAGTTGAGAGGAACATTTGACCTCACGGTCAAGCATCTGTTAAACAAACAGGCATCACATCTGAAGGCCGGCTTAACCCGAAGTTGAGAAGAACATCTGACCTCAACGTCAGGCATCGAACCCGAATGGTGGCTCATCCCAAAGTTGATAAGAACATCTGACCTCGCCGTCAGGCATTAGTTAAACAAACATGCATCGAACCCGAAGGGCGGCTCAACCCAAAGTTGATAAGAACATCTGACCTTACCGTCAGGCATCTGTTAAACAAACAGGCATCGAACCCGAAGGGCGGCTCAACCCGAAGTTGATAAGAACATCTGACCTCGCCGTCAGGCATCTGTTAACCAAACAGGCATCGAACCCGAAGGTCGGCTCAACACGAAGTTGAGAGGAACATCTGATCTCGCCGTCAGGCATTTGTTAAACAAACAGTCATCAAACCTGAAGGTTGGCTCAACATGAAGTTGAGAGGAACGTTTGACTTCACTGTCAAGGATCTATTAAATTAACAGGCCTCAAATCCGAAGGCCGGCTCAACCCGAAGTTGAGAAGAACATATGACCTCACTTTCAGGCTTCTGTTAAACAAACAGGCATCGAACCCGAAGGGCGTCTCAACCCGAAGTTGATAAGAACATTAGACTTCTCCGCCAGGCATCTGTTAAACAAAAATGCATCGAACCCGAAGGCCGGCTCAACCCGAAGTTGAGAAGAACATTTGACCTCGCCATCAGGCATCTGTTAAACAAATAGGCATCGAACCCGAAGGCCCTCTCAATCCTTAATTGAGAAGAACATCTGACCTCGCCGTCAAACATCTGTTAAACAAACAAGCATTAAACCCAAAGGCCGGCTAACTTGAAGTTGAGAGGAACATCTGACCTCCCCATAAGGAATTAGTTAAACAAACAGGCATCAAACTCGAAGTCCGGCACAACACGAAGTTGAGAAGAACATCTGACTTCGCTGTCAGACATATGTTAAACAAACAGACATCAAATTTGATGGCCGACTCAACCCGAAGTTGAGAAGAACATCTGACCTCACTGTCAGGCATCTGTTAAACAAACAGGCATCGAACCCGAAGGGCGGTTCATCTCAAAGGTGATAAGAACATCTGACTTCGCTGTCAGGCATCTGTTAAACAAACATGCATCGAACCCTAAGGGCGGCTCAACCCGAAGTTGATAAGAACATCTGACCTCACCGTCAGGTATCTGTTAAACAAACAGCCATCGAACCCGAAGGGCGGCTCAACCCGAAGTTGATAAGAACATCTGACCTCGCCGTCAGGCATCTCTTAAACAAATAGGCATCGAACCCGAAGGCCGGCTCAACACGAAGTTGAGAGGAACATCTGACCTCGCTGTCAGGCATCTGTTAAACAAACAGTCATCGAACGTGAAGGTAGGCTCAACATGAAGTTGAGAGGAACATTTGACTTCACTGTCAAGGATCTGTTAAACTAACAGACATCAAATCCGAAGGCCGACTCAACCCGAAGTTGAGAAGAACATCTGACCTCACCGTCAGGCATCTGTTAAACAAACAGGCATCGAACCCGAAGGGCGGCTCAACCCGAAGTTGATAAGAACATCTGACCTCTTCGCCAGGCATCTGTTAAACAAACAGGCATCGAACCCGAAGGCCGGCTAAAACCGAAGTTGAGAAGAACATTTGACCTCGCCGTCAGGAATCTGTTAAACAAACATGCATCGAACCCGAAGGCCCTCTCAATCCTTAATTGAGAAGAACATCTGACCTCGCCGTCAAACATCTGTTAAACAAACAAGCATTGAACCCGAAGGCCGGCACAACTTGAAGTTGAGAGGAACATCTGACCTCCCCATCAGGAATTAGTTAAACAAATAGGCATCAAACTTGAAGGCCGGCACAACACGAAGTTGAGAAGAACATCTGACCTTGTTGTCAGGCATATGTTAAACAAACAGACATCGAATTTGATGGCCGACTCAACCCGAAGTTGAGAAGAGCATCCGACCTCATTGTCAGGCATCTGTTAAACAAACAGGCATAGAACCCAAACGACGGCTCATCCCAAAGTTGATAAGAATATTTGACCTCGCCGTCAGACATCTGTTAAACAAACAGGCATCGAACCCGAAGGCGGGCTCAACACGAAGATGAGAGGAACATCTGACCTTGCTGTCAGGAATCTGTTAAACAAACAGGCATCGAACCCGAAGGTCGGCTCAACATGAAGTTGAGAGGAAAATTTGACTTCAATGTCAAGCATCTGTTAAACAAACAAGAATCAAATCCGAAGGCCGGCTCAACCCGAAGTTAAATAGAACATCTGACCTCACCGTCAGGCATCTGTTAAACCAATAGGCGTCGAACCCGAAGGGCGGCTCAACCCGAAGTTGATAAGAACATTAGACCTCTCCGCTAGGCATCTGTTAAACAAACAGGCATCAAACCCGAAGGTCGGCTTAACCCGAAGTTGAGAAGAACATTTGACCTTGCCGTCAGACATGTGTTAAACAAATAGGAATCGAACCCGAAGGCCCTCACAATCCTTAATTGAGCAGAACATCTAACCTCGACGTCAAACATCTGTTAAACAAACAGGCATCGAACCCGAAGGCCGGCTCAACTTGAAGTTGAGAGGAACATCTGACCTCCCCATCAGGCATTAGTTAAATAAACAGGCATCGAACCCGAAGGCCGGCACAACACGAAGTTGAGAAGAACATTTGACCTCGCTCTTAGGCATATGTTAAATAAACAGGCAACAAATTTGACGGCCGACTCAACTGAAGTTGAGAAGAATATCCGACCTCGCTGCCAGACATTAGTTAAACAAACAGGAATCGACCCGAAGGTCAGCTCAACCCGAAGTTGAGAAGAACATCTGACCTCGCCGTCAGGCATCTGCTAAACAAATAGGAATCGAACCCGAAGGCCGTCACAATCCTTAATTGAGCAGAACATCTGACCTCGACGTCAAACATCTGTTAAACAAACAGGCATCGAACCCGAAGGCCGGCTCAACTTGAAGTTGAGAGAAACATCTGACCTCCCCATCAAGCTATAGTTAAACAAACAGGCATCGAACACGAAGTCCGGCACAACACGAAGTTGAGAAGAACATCTGACCTCGCCATCGAGCATCTGTTAAACAAACAGGTATCGAACCCGAAGGCCAGCTCAACACGAAGTTGAGAGGAGCATCTGACCTCGCTGTCAGGCATCTGTTAAAAAACAGGCATCGAACCCGAAGGTCGGCTCAACATGACGTTGAGAGGAACATTTGACTTCACTGTTAAGCATCTGTTAAACAAACATGCATCAAATTAAATGCTGACTCAACCCGAAGTTGAGATGAAGATCTGACCCCATCGTCAGACATCTGTTAAACAAACAGGCATCGAACCCGAAGGGCGGCTCAACCCGAAGTTGATAAGAACATCTGACCTTGCCGTCAGGCATCTGTTAAACAAATAGGCATCGAACCCGAAGGCCGGCTCAACACGAAGTTGTGAAGAACATCTGACCTCGTCGTCAGACATTTGTTAAACAAACAGGCTTCGAACCCGAAGGTCAGCTCAACATGAAGTTGAGAGGAACATTTGACTTCACTGTCAAGCATCTGTTAAACAAACAGGCGTCAAATCTGAAGGCCGGATTAACCCGAAGATGAGAAGAACATCTGACCTCACCGTCAGGCATCTGTTAAACAAACAGGCATAGAACATGAAAGGCGGCTCATCCCAAAGTTGATAAGAACATCTGACCTCGCCGTCAGACATCTGTTAAACAAACAGGCATCGAACCCGAAGGTCGGCTCAACACGAAGTTGAGAGGAACATCTGACCTCGCCGTCAGGCATCTGTTAAACAAACAGGCATCGAACCCGAAGGTCGGCTCAACACGAAGTTGAGAGGAACATCTGACCTCGCCGTCAGGCATCTGTTAAACAAACAGGCATCGAACCCGAAGGTCGGCTCAACATGAAGTTGAGAGGAACATTTGACTTCACTGTCAAGCATCTGTTAAACAAACAGACATCAAACCCGAAGGCCGGCTCAACCCGAAGTTGAGAAGAACGTCTGACCTCACCGTCAGGTATCTGTTAAACAAACAGGCATTGAACCCGAACGGCGGCTCTTCCCGAAGTTGATAAGAACATTTGACCTTGCCGTCAGGCATCTCTTAAACAAACAGGCATCGAACCCGAAGGCCGGCTCAACACGAAGTTGAGAGGAACATCTGACCTCACCATCAAGCATCTGTTAAACAAACAGGCATCGAACCCGAAGGCCGGCTCAACTTGAAGTTGAGAGGAAAATCTGACCTCCCCATCAGGAATTAGTTAAACAAACAGGCATCAAACTCGAAGGCCGACACAACACGAAGTTGAGAAGAACATCTGACCTTTCTGTCAGGCATATGTTAAACAAACAGACATCGAATTTGATGGCCGACTCAACCCGAAGTTGAGAAGAACATCCGACCTCACTGTCAGGCATTTGTTAAACAAACAGGCATAGAACCCGAACGACGGCTCATCCCAAAGTTGAAAAGAATATCTGACCTCGCCGTCAGGCATCTGTTAAACAAACAGGCATCGAACCCGAAGGTCGGCTCAACACGAAGTTGAGAGGAACATCTTACCTCGCCGTCAGGCATCTGTTAAACAAACAGGCATCGAACCCGAAGGCCGGCTCAACCCGAAGTTGAGAAGAACGTCTGACCTCACCGTCAGGTATCTGTTAAACAAACAGGCATTGAACCCGAACGGCGGCTCAACACGAAGTTGATAAGAACATTAGACCTCTCTGCTAGGCATCTGTTAAACAAACAGGCATCAAACCCGAAGGTCAGCTCAACCCGAAGTTGAGAAGAACATTTGACCTTACAGACAGACATCTGTTAAACAAATAGGAATCGAACCCGAAGGCCGTTACAATCCTTAATTGAGCAGAACATCTGTTAAACAAACAGGCATCGAACCCGAAGGCCGGCTCAACTTGAAGTTGAGAGGAACATCTGACCTCCCCGTCAGGCATTAGTTAAATAAACAGGCATCGAACCCGAAGGCCGGCGCAACTCGAAGTTGAGAAGAACATCTGACCTCGCTCTTAGGCATATGTTAAATAAACAGGCAACAAATTTGATGGCCGACTCAACTGAAGTTGAGAAGAATATCCGACCTCGCTGCCAGGTATTAGTTAAACAAACAGGAATCGAACCCGAAGGTCAGCTCAACCCAAAGTTGAGAAGAACATCTGACCTCGTCGTCAGGCATCTGCTAAACAAAGAGGCATCAAACACGAAGGTCGTCTCAACCCTTAGTTGGGAGGAACATCTGACCTCGCCGTCAAACATTTGTTAAACAAAGAAGTATCAAACCCGAAGGCCGGCTCACCTTGAAGTTGGGAGGAACATCTGACCTCCCCATCAGGCTATAGTTAAACAAACAAGCATCGAACACGAAGTCCGGCATAACACGAAGTTGAGAAGAACATCTGACCTCTCCATCGAGCATCTGTTAAACAAACAGGTATCAAACCCGAAGGCCGGCTCAACACGAAGTTGAGAGGAACATCTGACCTCGCCGTCAGGCATCTGTTAAAAAACCAGGCAACGAACCCGAAGGTCGGCTCAACATGACGTTGAGAGGAACATTTGACTTCACTGTCAAGCATCTGTTAAACAAACATGCATCAAATCAAATGCTGACTCAACCCGAAGTTTAGATGAAGATTTGACCCCATCGTCAGACATCTGTTAAACAAACAGGCATCGAACCCGAAGGGCGGCTCATCCCGAAGTTGATAAGAACATCTGACCTCGCCGTCAGGCATCTGTTAAACAAATAGGCATCGAACCCGAAGGCCGGCTCAACACGAAGTTGTGAGGAACATCTGACCTCGTCGTAAGACATTTGTTAAAAAAACAGGCATCGAACCCGAAGGTCGGCTCAACATGAAGTTGGGAGGAACATTTGACTTCACTGTCAAGCATCTGTTAAACAAACAGGCATCAAATCTGAAGGCCGGACTAACCCGAAGTTGAGAAGAACATCTGACCTCACCGTCAGGCATCTGTTAAACAAACAGGCATCGAACCCGAAGGTCGGCTCAACATGAAGTTGAGAGGAACATTTGACTTCACTGTCAAGCATCTGTTAAACAAACAGACATCAAACTCGAAAGCCGGCTCAACCCGAAGTTGAGAAGAACATCTGACCTCACCGTCAGGTATCTGTTAAACAAACAGGCATTGAACCCGAACGGCGGCTCAGCCCGAAGTTGATAAGAACATTTGACCTTGCTGTCAGGCATCTCTTAAACAAACAGGCATCGAACCCGAAGGCCGGCTCAACACGAAGTTGAGAGGAACATCTGACCTCACCGTCAGGCATCTGCTAAACAAACAGGCATCGAACCCGAAGGCCAGCTCAAACCGAAGTTGAGAAGAACATTTGACCTCGCCGTCAGGCATCTGTTAAACAAACAGGCATCGAACCCGAAGGCCCTCTCAATCCTTAATTGAGAAGAACATCTGACCTCGCCGTCAAACATCTGTTAAACAAACAAGCATTGAACCCGAAGGCCGGCTCAACTTGAAGTTGAGAGGAACATCTGACCTCCCCATCAGGAATTAGTTAAACAAACAGGCATCAAACTCGAAGGCCGGTACAACACGAAGTTGAGAAGAACATCTGACCTTGCTGTCAGGCATATGTTAAACAAACAGACATCTAATTTGATCGCCGACTCAACTCGAAGTTGAGAAGAACATCTGACCTTACTGTCAGGCATTTGAGAGGAAAATTTGACTTCACTATCAAGCATCTGTTAAACAAACAGGAATCAAATCCGAAGGCCGGCTCAACCCGAAGTTAAATAGAACATCTGACCTCACCGTCAGGCATCTGTTAAACAAACAAGCATCGAACCCGAAGGCCGGCTCAACACGAAGTAAAGAGGAACATCTGACCTCGCCGTCAAACATCTGTTAATCAAATAGGCATCGAACCCGAAGGTCGGCTCAACATGAAGTTGAGAGGAACATTTGACTTCACTGTCAAGCATCTGTTAAACAAACAGGCATAAAATCCGAAGGCCGTCCCAACCCGAAGTTGAGAAGAACAGTTGACCTCACCGTCAGGCATCTGTTAAACCAACAGGCATCGAACCCGAAGGGCGGCTCAACCCAAAGTTGATAAGAACATTAGACCTCTCCGCTAGGCATCTGTTAAACAAACAGGCATCAAACCCGAAGGTCGGCTCAACCCGAAGTTGAGAAGAACATTTGACCTCGCCGTCAGACATCTGTTAAACAAATAGGAATCGAGCCCGAAGGCCGTCACAATCCTTAATTGAGAAGAACATCTGACCTCGACGTCAAACATCTATTAAACAAACAGGCATCGAACCCGAAGGCCGGCTCAACTTGAAGTTGAGAGGAATATCTGACCTCCCCGTCAGGCATTAGTTAAATAAATAGGCATCGAACCCGAAGGCCGGCACAACACGAAGTTGAGAAGAACATCTGACCTCGCTCTTAGGCATGTGTTAAATAAACAGGCAACAAATTTGATGGCCGACTCAACTGAAGTTGAGAAGAACATCCGACCTCGCTGCCAGGCATTAGTTAAACAAACAGGAATCGAACCCGAAGGTCAGCTCAACCCGAAGTTGAGAAGAACATCTGACCTCGCCGTCAGGCATCTGCTAAACAAATAGGCATCAAACACGAAGGCCGTCTCAACCCTTATTTGAGAAGAACATCTGACCTCGCCGTCAAACATCTGTTAAACAAAGAAGTATCAAACCCGAAGGCCGGCTCACCTTGAAGTTGGGAGGAACATCTGACCTCCCCATCATGCTATAGTTAAACAAACAGGCATCAAACACGAAGTCCGGCACAACACGAAGTTGAGAAGAACATCTGACCTCGCCATCGAGCATCTGTTAAACAAACAGGTATCGAACCCGAAGGCCGGCTCAACATGAAGTTGAGAGGAACATCTGACCTCGCCGTCAGGCATCTGTTAAAAAAACAGGCATCGAACCCGAAGGTCGAATCAAATGACGTTGAGAGGAACATTTGAATTCATTGTCTAGCATCTGTTAAACAAACATGCATCAAATCAAATGCTGACGCAACCCGAAGTTGAGATGAAGATCTGACCTCATCGTCAGACATCTGTTAAACAAACAGGCATCGAACCCGAAGGGCGGCTCAACCCGAAGTTGATAAGAAAATCTGACCTCGCCGTCAGGCATCTGTTAAACAAATAGGCATCGAACCCGAAGGCCGGCTCAACACGAAGTTGTGAGGAACATCTGACCTCGTCGTTAGACATTTGTTAAACAAACAGGCATCGAACCCGAAGGTCGGCTCAACATGAAGTTGAGAGGAACATTTGACTTCACTGTCAAGCATCTGTTAAACAAACAGGCATCAAATCTGAAGGCCGGATTAACCCGAAGTTGAGAAGAACATCTGACTTCACCGTCAGGCATCTGTTAAACAAACAGGCATAGAACACGAAAGACGGCTCATCCCAAAGTTGATAAGAACATCTGACCTCGCCGTCAGGCATCTGTTAAACAAACAGGCATCAAACCCGAAGGTCGGCTCAACACGAAGTTGAGAGGAACATCTGACCTCGCCGTCTGGCATCTGTTAAACAAACAGGCATCGAACCCGAAGGTCGGCTCAACATGAAGTTGAGAGGAACATTTGACTTCACTATCAAGCATCTGTTAAACAAACAGACATCAAACCCAAAGGCCGGCTCAACCCGAAGTTGAGAAGAACATCTGACCTCACCGTCAGGTATTTGTTAAACAAACAGGCAGTGAACCCGAAGGGCGGCTCAACCCGAAGTTGATAAGGACATTTGACCTAGCCGTCAGGCATCTCTTAAACAAACAGGCATCGAACCCGAAGGCCGGTTCAACACGAAGTTGAGAGGAACATCTGACCTCACCGTCAGGCATCAGTTAAACAAACAGGCATCGAACCTGAAGGTCGGCTCAACATGAAGTTGAGAGGAACATTTGACTTCACTGTCAAGCATCTGTTAAACAAACAGGCATCAAATCCGAAGGCCGACTTAACCCGAAGTTGAGAAGATCATCAGACCTCACCGTCAGACATCTGTTAAACAAACAGGAATCGAACCCGAAGTGCGGCTCAACCCGAAGTTGATAAGAACATTAGACCTCTCTTCCAGGCATCTGTTAAACAAACAGGCATCGAACCCGAAGGCCGGCTCAACCCGAAGATGGGAAGAACATTTTACCTCGCCGTCAGGCATCTGTTAAACAAACAGGCATCGAACCCGAAGGCCATCTCAGTCCTTAATTGAGAAGAACATCTGACCTCGCCTACAAACATCTGTTAAACAAACAGGCATCGAACCCGAAGGCCGGCTCAACTTGAAGTTGAGAGGAACATCTGACCTCCCCGTCAGGCATTAGTTAAATAAACAGGCATCAAACCCGAAGGCCGGCACAACACGAAGTTTCGAAGAACATCTGACCTCGCTCTTAGGCATATGTTAAATAAACAGGCAACAAATTTGATGGCCGACTCAACTGAAGTTGAGAAGAACATCTGACCTTGCTGCCAGGCATTAGTAAAACAAACAGGAATCGAACCCGAAGGTCAGCTCAACCCGAAGTTGAGAAGAACATCTGACCTCCCCGTCAGGCATCTGCTAAACAAATAGGCATCAAACACGAAGGTCGTCTCAACCCTTAGTTGAGAAGAACATCTAACCTCGCCGTCCAACATCTGTTAGACAAAGAAGTATCAAACCCGAAGGCCGGCTCAACTTGAAGTTGGGAGGAACATCTGACCTCCCCATCATGCTATAGTTAAACAAACAGGCATCGAACACGAAGTCCGGCACAACACGAAGTTGAGAAGAACATCTGACCTCGCCATCGAGCATCTGTTAAACAAACAGGTATCAAACCCGAAGGCCGGCTCAACACGAAGTTGAGAGGAACATCTGACCTCGCCGTCAAGCATCTGTTAAAAAAACAGGCATCGAACCCGAACGTCGGCTCAAATGACGTTGAGAGGAACATTTGAATTCATTGTCTAGCATCTGTTAAACAAACATGCATCAAATCAAATGCTGACTCAACCCGAAGTTGAGATGAAGATCTGACCTCATCGTCAGACATCTGTTAAACAAACAGGCATCGAACCCGAATGACGGCTCAACCCGAAGTTGATAAGAAAATCTGACCTCGCCGTCAGGCATCTGCTAAACAAATAGGCATCGAACCCGAAGGCCGGCTCAACACGAAGTTGTGAGGAACATCTGACCTCGTCGTCAGACATTTGTTAAACAAACAGGCATCGAACCAGAAGGTCGGCTCAACATGAAGTTGAGAGGAACATTTGACTTCACTGTCAAGCATCTGTTAAACAAACAGGCATCAAATCTGAAGGTCGGATTAACCCGAAGTTGAGAAGAACATCTGACCTCACCGTCAGGCATCTGTTAAACAAACAGGCATAGAACACGAAAGGCGGCTCATCCCAAAGTTGATAAGAACATCTGACCTCGCCGTCAGGCATCTGTTAAACAAACAGGCATCGAACCCGAAGGTCGGCTCAACACGAAGTTGAGAGGAACATCTGACCTCGCTGTTAGGCATCTGTTAAACAAACAGGCATCGAACCCGAAGGTCGGCTCAACATGAAGTTGAGAGGAACATTTGACTTCACTGTCAAGCATCTGTTAAACAAACAGACATCAAACCTGAAGGCCGGCTCAACCCGAAGTTGAGAAGAGCATCTGACCTCACCGTCAGGTATCTGTTAAACAAACAGGCATTGAACCCGAAGGGCGGCTCATCCCGAATTTGATAAGGACATTTGACCTTTCCGTCAGGCATCTCTTAAACAAACAGGCATCGAACCCGAAGGCCGGCTCAACACGAAGTTGAGAGGAACATCTGACCTCACCGTCAGGCATCTGTTAAACAAACAAGCATCGAACCTGAAGGTCGGCTCAACATGAAGTTGAGAGGAACATTTGACTTCACTGTCAAGTATCTGTTAAACTAACAGGCATTAAATCCGAAGGCCGACTCATCCCGAAGTTGAGAAGAACATCAGACCTCACCGTCAGACATCTGTTAAACAAACAGGAATCGAACCCGAAGTGCGGCTCAACCTGAAGTTGATAAGAACATTAGACCTCTCTTCCAGGCATCTGTTAAACAAACAGGCATCGAACCCGAAGGCCGTCTCAACCCGAAGATGGGAAGAACATTTTATCTCTCCGTCAGGCATCTGTTAAACAAACAGGCATCGAACCCGAAGGCCATCTCAATCCTCAATGGAGAAGAACATCTGACCTCGCCGTCAAACTTCTGTTAAACAAACAGGTATCAAACCCGAAGGCCGGCCTACTTGAAATTTAGAGGAACATCTGACCCCCCCATTAGGCATTAGTTAAACAAATAGGCATCGAACCCGAAAGCCCGCACAACACGAAGTTAAGAAGAACATCTGACCTCACTGTCAGGCATATGTTAAACAAACAAGCATCGAAATTGGTGGCTGACTCAACCCGAAGTTGAGAAGAACATCCGACCTCGCTTCCAGGCATTAGTTAAATAAACAGGAATCGAACCCGAAGGCCGGCTCAACCCGAAGTTGAGAATAACATCTGACCTAGCCGCCAGGCATCTGTTAAACAAGCAGGCATCGAACCCAAAGGCCAGCTCAACCCGAAGTTCAGAAGAACATCTGACCTCGCCGACAGGCATCTGTTAAACAAAAAGGTGTGGAACCCGAAGGCCGGCTCAACCCGAAGTTGAGGATAAAATCTGACCTCTCCGTCAGGCATCTGTTAAAAAAACATGCATCAAACCCGAAGGTCGTCTCAACCCTTAGTTGAGAAGAACATCTGACCTCGCCGTCAAACATCTATTAAACAAACAGGCATCGAACACGAAGAGCGGTTCAACACGAAGTTGATAAGAACATCTGACCTCACCGTCAGGCATCTGTTAAACAAACAGGCATCAAACCCGAAGGCCGGCTCAACCCGAAGTTGAGAAGAACATTTGACCTTGCTGTCAGACATCTGTAAAACAAACAGGAATCGAACCCGAAGGCCGTCACAATCCTTAATTGAGAAGAACATCTGACCTCGACGTCAAATATCTGTTAAACAAACAGGCATCGAACCCGAAGGTCGGCTCATCTTGAAGTTGAGAGGAACATCTGACCTCCCCATAAGGCATTAGTTAAACAAACAGGCATCGAACCCGAAGGCCGGTACAACACGAAGTTGAGAAGAACATCTGACCTCGCTCTTAGGCATATGTTAAATAAACAGGCAACAAATTTGATGGCCGACTCAACTGAAGTTGAGAAGAACATCCGACCTCGCTTCCAGGCATTAGTTAAATAAACAGGAATCGAACCCCGAAGGTCGGCTCAACCCGAAGTTGAGAAGAACATCTGACCTCTCCGTCAGGCATCTTATAAACAAATAGGCATCAAACACGAAGGTCGTATCAACCTTGAAATTGGGAGGAACATCTGACCTCCCCATCTGGATATAGTTAAACAAACAGGCATCGAACACGAAGTCCGGCGCAACACGAAGATGAGAAGAACATCTGACCTCGCCATCGAGCATCTGTTAAACAAACAGCTATCGAACCCAATGGCCGGCTCAACACGAAGTTGAGAGGAACATCTGACCTTGCCGTCAGGCATCTGTTAAACAAACAGGCATCGAACCCGAAGGTTGCCTCAACATGACATTGAGAGGAACATTTGACTTCACTGTCAAGCATCTGTTAAACAAACATGCATCAAATCCAAATGTCGACTCAACCCGAAGTTGAGATGAAGATCTGACCTCATCGTCAGACATCTGTTAAACAAACAGGGATCGAACCCGAAGGGCGGGACAACCCGAAGTTGATAAGAACATCTGAACTCGCCGTCAAGCATCTGTAAACAGGCATCAAATCCGAAGGCCGGATCAACCTGAAGTTGAGAAGAACATCTGACCTCACCGTCAGGCATCTGTTAAACAAACAGGCATAGAACACAAAAGGCGGCTCATCCCAAAGTTGATAAGAACATCTGACCTCGCCGTCAGGCATCTGTTAAACAAATAGGCATCGAACCCGAAGGTCGGCTCAACACGAAGTTGAGAGGAACATCTGACCTCGCCGTCAGGCATCTGTTAAACAAACAGGCATCGAACCCGAAGGTCATCTCAACATGAAGTTGAGAGGAACATTTGACTTCACTGTCAAGCATCTCTTAAAAAAACAGACATCAAACCCGAAGGCCGGCTCAACCCGAAGTTGAGAAGAACATCTGACCTCACCGTCAGGTATCTGTTAAACAAACAGGCATTGAACCCGAAGGGCGGCTCAACCCGTAGTTGATAAGAACATTTGACCTTGCCGTCAGGCATCTCTTAAACAAACAGGTATCGAACCCGAAGGCCGGCTCAACACGAAGTTGAGACGAACATCTGACCTCACCGTCAGGCATCTGTTAAACAAACAGGCATCGAACCTGAAGGTCGGCTCAACATGAAGTTGAGAGGAACATTTGACTTCACTGTCAAGCATCTGTTAACCAAACAGGCATCAAATCCGAAGGCCGACTCAACCCGAAGTTGAGACGAACATCAGACCTCACCGTCAGACATCTGTTAAACAAACAGGAATCGAACCCGAAGGGCGGCTGAACCCGAAGTTGATAAGAACATTAGACCTCTCTTCCAGGCATCTGTTAAACAAACAGGCATCGAACCCGAAGGCCGGCTCAACCCGAAGATGGGAAGAAAATCTTACCTCGTCGTCAGGTATCTGTTAAACAAACACGCATCGAACCCGAAGGCCATCTCAATCCTTATTTGAGAAGAACATCTGACCTCGCCGTCAAACATCTGTTAAACAAACAGGTATCAAACCCGAAGGCCGGACAACTTGAAGTTTAGAGGAACATCTGACCTCCCCATCAGGCATTAGATAAACAAACAGGCATCGAACCCGAAAGCCCGCACAACACGAAGTTGAGAAGAACATCTGACCTCACTGTCAGACATATGTTAAACAAACAAGCATCGAAATTGGTGGCTGACTCAACCCAAAGTTGAGAAGAACATCCGACCTCGCTGCCAGGCATTAGTTAAACAAACAGGAATCGAATCCGAAGGCCGGATCAACCCGAAGTTGAGAAGAACATCTGACCTCATCGTCAGGCATCTGTTAAACAAACAGGCTTAGAACACGAAAGGCGGCTCATCCCAAAGTTGATAAGAATATCTGACCTCGCCGTCAGGCATCTGTTAAACAAACAGGCATCAAACTTAAAGGCCAGCTCAACCCGAAGTTGAGAAGAACATCTAACCTCGCCGGCAGACATCTGTTAAACAAAAAGGTGTGGAACCCGAAGGCCGGCTCAACCCGAAGTTGAGAAGAAAATCTGACCTCGCCGTCAGGCATCTGTTAAACAAACATGCATCAAACCCGAAGGTCGTCTTAACCCTTAGTTGAGAAGAACATCTGACCTCGCCGTCAAACATCTATTAAACAAACGGCATCGAACCCGAAGGGTGGCTCAACCCGAAGTTGAGAAGAACATCATACCTCGCCGTCAGGCATCTGTTAAACAAACAGGCATCGAACCCGAAGACCGGCTCAACACGAAGTTGAGAGGAACATCTGACCTCGCCGTCAGGCATTTGTTAAACAAACAGGCATCAAATCGGAAGGTCGGCTCAACATGAAGTTGAGAGGAACATTTGACTTCACTGTCAGGCATCTGTTAAACAAACAGGCATCAAATCCGAAGGTCGGCTCAACCCGAAGTTGAGAAGAACATCTGACCTCACCATCAGGCATCTGTTAAACAAACAGGCATCGAACCCGAAGGGCGGCTCAACCCGGAGTTGATAAGAACATTAGACCTCACCGTTGGGCATCTCTTAAACAAACAAACATCGAACCTGAAGGCCGGCTCAAAACGAAGTTGAGAGGAACATCTGACCTCGCTGTCAGGCATCGAACCTGAAGGTCGGCTCAATATGAAGTTGAGAGGAACATTTGACTTCACTGTCAATCATCTGTTAAACAAGCAGGCATCAAATCCGAAGGCCGGCTCAACCCGATGTTGAGAAGAACATCTGACCTCACTGTCAGGCATCTGTTAAACATACAGGCATCGAACCCGAAGGGCGGCTCAACCCGAAGATGGGAAGAACATCTTACCTCGTCGTCAGGTATCTGTTAAACAAACAGGCATCGAACCCGAAGGCCATCTCAATCCTTAATTGAGAAGAACATCTGACCTCGCCGTCAAACATCTGTTAAACAAACAGGTATCAAACCCGAAGGCCGGCCAACTTGAAGTTTAGAGGAACATCTGACCTCCCCATCAGGCATTAGTTAAACAAACAGGCATCGAACCCGAAAGCCCGCACAACACGAAGTTGAGAAGAACATCTGACCTCACTGTCAGACATATGTTAAACAAACAAGCATCGAAATTGGTGGCTGACTCAACCCGAAGTCGAGAAGAACATCCGACCTCGCTGCCAGGCATTAGTTAAACAAACAGGAATTGAATCCGAAGGCCGGATCAACCCGAAGTTGAGAAGAACATCTGACCTCATCGTCAGGCATCTGTTAAACAAACATGCTTAGAACATGAAAGGCGGCTCATCCCAAAGTTGATAAGAATATCTGACCTCGCCGTCAGACATCTGTTAAACAAACAGGCATCGAACTCAAAGGCCAGCTCAACCCGAAGTTGAGAAGAACATCTGACCTCGCCGGCAGACATCTGTTAAACAAAAAGGTGTGGAACCCGAAGGCCGGCTCAACCCGAAGTTGAGAAGAAAATCTGACCTCGCCGTCAGGCATCTGTTAAACAAACATGCATCATACCCGAAGGTCGTCTTAACCCTTAGTTGAGAAGAACATCTGACCTCGCCGTCAAACATCTATTAAACAAACAAGCATCGAACCCGAAGGGCGGCTCAACCCGAAGTTGAGAAGAACATCATACCTCGCCGTCAGGCATCTGTTAAACAAACAGGCATCGCACCCGAAGACCGGCTCAACACGAAGTTGAGAGGAACATCTGACCTCGCCGTCAGGCATTTGTTAAACAAACAGGCATCGAACCAGAAGGTCGGCTCAACATGAAGTTGAGAGGAACATTTGACTTCACTGTCAGGCATCTGTTAAACAAACAGGCATCAAATCCGAAGGTCGGCTCAACCCGAAGTTGAGAAGAACATCTGACCTCACCGTCAGGCATCTGTTAAACAAACAGGCATCGAACCCGAAGGGCGGCTCAACCCGGAGTTGATAAGAACATTAGACCTCACCGTCGGGCATCTCTTAAACAAACAAACATCGAACCCGAAGGCCGGCTCAAAACAAAGTTGAGAGGAACATCTGACCTCGCTGTCAGGCATCGAACCTGAAGGTCGGCTCAATATGAAGTTGAGAGGAACATTTGACTTCACTGTCAATCATCTGTTAAACAAGCAAGCATCAAATCCGAAGGCCGGCTCAACCCGATGTTGAGAAGAACATCTGACCTCACTGTCAGGCATCTGTTAAACAAACAGGCATCGAACCCGAAGGGCGGCTCAACCCGAAGTTGATAAGAACATCTGACCTCGCCATCAGGCATCTGTTAAACAAATAGGCATCGAACCCGACGGCTGGCTCAACACGAAGTTATGAGGAAAATCTGACCTCGTCGTCAGACATTTGTTAAACAAACAGGCATCGAACCCGAAGGTCGGCTCAACATGAAGTTGAGAGGAACATTTGACTTCACTATCAAGCATCTATTAAACAAACAGGCATCAAATCCGAAGGCCGGCTCAACCCGAAGTTCAGAAGAATATCTGACCTCACCTTCAGGCATCTGTTAAACAAACAGGCATAGAACCCGAAAGACGGCTCATCCCAAAGTTGATAAGAACATCTAACCTCGCCGTTAGGCATCTGATAAACAAACAGGCATCGAACCTGAAGGTCGGCTCAACACGAAGTTGAGAGGAACATCTGACTTCGCCGTCAGGCATTTATTAAACAAACAGGCATCGAACCCGAAGGTCGGCTCAACATGAAGTTGAGAGGAACATTTGACTTCACTGTCAAGCATCTGTTAAACAAACAGGCATCAAATCTGAAAGCCGACTCAACCCGAAGTCAAGAAGAACATCAGACCTCACCGTCAGACATCTGTTAAACAAACAGGAATCGAACCCGAAGGGCGGCTCAACCCGAAGTTGATAAGAACATTAGACCTCTCTTCCAGGCATCTGTTAAACAAACAAGCATCGAACCCGAAGGCCGGCTTAACCCGAAGATGGGAAGAACATCTTACCTCGTCGTCAGGTATCTGTTAAACAAACAGGCATCGAACGCGAAGGTCATCTCAATCCTTAATTGAGAAGAACATTTGACCTCGCCGTCAAACATCTGTTAAACAAACAGGTATCAAACCCGAAGACCGGCCAACTTGAAGTTTAGAGGAACATCTGACCTCCCCATCAGGCATTAGTTAAACAAACAGGCATCGAACCCAAAAGCCCGCACAACACGAAGTTGAGAAGAACATCTGACCTCACTATCAGGCATATGTTAAACAAACAAGCATCAAACCTGAAGGTCGGCTCAACATGAAGTTGAGAGGAACATTTGACTTCACTATCAAGCATCTGTTAAACAAACAGGCCTCAAATCTGAAGGCCGACTCAACCCGAAGTTGAGAAGAACATCTGACCTCACCGTCAGGCATCTGTTAAACAAACAGGCATCGAACCCGAAGGGCGGCTCAACACGAAGTTGAGAGCAAGATCTGACCTCGCTGTCAGGCATCGAACCTGAAGGTCGGCTCAATATGAAGTTGAGAGGAACATTTGACTTCACTGTCAAGCATCTGTTAAACAAGCAGGCATCAAATCCGAAGGTCGGCTCAACCCGATGTTGAGAAGAACATCTGACCTCACCGTCAGGCATCTGTTAAACAAACAGGCATAGAACCCGAAAGGCGGCTCATCCCAAAGTTGATAAGAACATCTGACCTCGCCGTCAGGCATCTGTTAAACAAACAGGCATCAAACCCGAAGGTCGGCTCAACACGAAGTTGAGAGGAACATCTGACTTCGCCGTCAGGCATCTGTTAAACAAACAGGCATCGAATCAGAAGGTCGGCCCAACCCGAAGTTGAGAAGAACATCTGACCTCACCGTCAGACATCTGTTAAACAAACAGGCATAGAACCCGAAAGGCGGCTCATCCCAAAGTTGATAAGAACATCTGACCTCGCCGTCAGGCATCTGTTAAACAAACAGGCATCGAACCCGAAGGTCGGCTCAACACGAAGTGGAGAGGAACATCTGACTTCGCCATCAGGCATCTGTTAAACAAACAGGCATCGAACCCGAAGGTCGGCTCAACATGAAGTTGAGAGGAACATTTGACTTCACTGTCAAGCATCTGTTAAACAAACAGACATCAAACCCGAAAGCCGGCTCAACCCGAAGTTGAGAAGAACATCTGACCTCACCGTCAGGTATCTGTTAAAAAAACAGGCATTAAACCCGAAGGGCGGCTCAGCTCGAAGTTGATAAGAACATTTGACCTTGCCGTCAGGCATCTATTAAACAAACAGGCATCGAACCCGAAGGCCGGCTGAACACGAAGTTGAGAGGAACATCTGACCTCACCGTCAGGCATCTGTTAAACAAACAGGCATCGAACCTGAAGGTCAGCTGAACATGAAGTTGAGAGGAACATTTGACTTCACTATCAAGCATATGTTAAACAAACAGGCATCAAATCTGAAGGCCGACTCAACCCGAAGTTGAGGAGAACATCAGACCTCTTCATCAGACATCTGTTAAACAAACAGGAATCGAACCCGAAGGGCGGCTCAACCCGAAGATGATAAGAACATTAGACCTCTCTTCCAGGCATCTGTTAAACAAACAGGCATCGAACCCGAAGCCGGCTCAACCCGAAGTTGGGAAGAACATTTTACCTGGCTGTCAGGCATCTGTTAAACAAACAGGCATCGAACCCGAAGGCCGTCTCAATCCTTAATTGAGAAAAACATCTGACCACGCCGTCAAACATCTGTTAAACAAACAGATATCAAACCCGAAGGCCGGCCAGCTTGAAGTTTAGAGGAACATCTGACCTCCCCATCAGGCATTAGTTAATCAAACAGGCATCAAACCCGAAAGTCGACATAACACAATGTTGAGAAGAACATCTGACCTCACTGTCAGGCATCTGTTAAAAAAACAGGCATCGAACCTGAAGGTCGGCTCAACATGAAGTTGAGAGGAACATTTGACTTCAATGTCAAGCATCTGTTAAACAAGCAGGCATCAAATCCGAAGGCCGGCTCAACCCGATGTTGAAAAGAACATCTAACCTCACTGTCAGGCATCTGTTAAACAAACAGGCATCGAACCCGAAGGGCGGCTCAAGCCGAAGTTGATAAAAACATTTGACCTCTCTGCCAGGAATCTGTTAAACAAACAGGCATCGAACCCGAAGGACGGCTCGACCCGAAGTTGAGAAGAACATTTGACCTCGTCGTCAGGCATCTGTTAAACAAACAAGCATCGAACCCGAAGGCCGTTTCAATCCTAAATTGAGAAGAACATCTGACCTCGCCATCAAACATCTGTTAAATAAACAGGCATCGAACCCGAAGGCCGGTTCAACTTAAAGTTGAGTGGAACATATGACCTCCCCACCATGCATTAGTTAATCAAACATGCATCGAACCCGAAGGCCGGTACAACACGAAGTTGAGAAGAACATATAACGTTGATGTAAGGAATATGTTAAACAAACAGGCATCGAATTTGATGGCCGTCTCAACCCGAAGTTGAGAAGAACATCCGACCTCGCTGCCAGGCATTAGTTAAACAAACAGGAATCGAACCCGAAGGCCGGCTCAACCCGAAGTTGAGAAGAACATCTGGCCTAGTCGCCAGGCATCTGTTTAACAAACAGGCATCGAACCCAAAGGCCGGCTCAACCTGAAGTCGAGAAGAACATTTGACCGCGCCGTCAGGCATCTGTTAAACAAAAAGGTGTGGAACCCGAAGGCTGGCTCAACCCGAAATTGAGAAGAACAACAGACCTTGCCGTCAGGCATCTGTTAAACAAACAGGCATCAAACCCGAAGGCCGTCTCAACCCTTAGTTGAGAAGAACATCTGACCTCGCCGTCAAACATCTGTTAAACAAATAGGTATCGAACCCGAAGGTCGGCTCACCATGAAGTTGAGAGGAACATGTGAACTCCTCATCAGGCATTAGTTAAACAAACAGGCATCGAACCCGAAGGCCGGTACAACACGAAGTTGAGAAGAACATCTGAGCTTGCCGTCAGGTAACTCTTAAACAAACAAGCATCGAACCCGAAGGCCGGCTCAACACGAAGTTGAGAGGAACATCTGACCTTGCCGTCAGGCATGTGTTAAACAAACAGGCATCGAACCCGAAGGTCGGCTCAACGTGAAGTTGAGAGGAACATTTGACTTCACTGTCAAGCATTTGTTAAACAAACAGGTATCAAATCCGAAGGCCGGCTCAACCCGAAGTTGAGAAGAACATCTGACCTCACCGTCAGGCATCTGTTAAACAAACAGGCATCGAACCCGAAGGGCAGCTCAACCCGAAGTTGATAAGAACATCTGACTTCACCGTCAGGCATCTGTTAAACAAACAGGCATCGAACCCGAAGGGCGGCTCAACCCGAAGTTGATAAGAACATCTGACCTCGCCGTCAGGCATCTGTTAAACAAACAGGTATCAAACCCGAAGTCCGGCAAACTTGAAGTTTAGAGGAACATCTGACCTCCCCATCAGGCATTAGTTAAACAAACAGGCATCGAACCCGAAAGCCGGCATAACACGAAGTTTAGAAGAACATCTGACCTCACTGTCAGGCATCTGTTGAACAAACAGGCATCGAACCTGAAGGTCGGCTCAACATGAAGTTGAGAGGAACATTTGACTTCACTATCAAGCATTTGTTAAACAAACAGGCATCAAATCCGAAGGCCGGCTCAACCCGAAGTTGATAAGAACATTAGACCTCATCGTCAGGCATCTCTTAAACAAACAGGCATCCAACCCGAAGGCCGGCTCAACACGAAGTTGAGAGCAAGATCTGACCTCGCTGTCAGGCATCGAACCTGAAGGTCGGCTCAATATGAAGTTGAGAGGAACATTTGACTTCACTGTCAAGCATCTGTTGAACAAGCAGGCATCAAATCCGAAGTCCGGCTCAACCCGATGTTGAGAAGAACATCTGACCTCACTGTCAGGCATCTGTTAAACAAACAGGCATCGAACCCGAAGGCCGGATCAACCCGAAGTTGATAAGAACATCTGACCTCGCCGTCAGGCATCTGTTAAACCAATAGGCATCGAACCCGAAGGCCGGATCAACACGAAGTTATGAGGAACATCTGACCTCGTCGTCAGACATTTGTTAAACAAACACGCATCGAACCCGAAGGTCGGCTCAACATGAAGTTGAGAGGAACATTTGACTTCACTATCAAGCATCTGTTAAACAAACAGGCATCAAATCAGAAGGTCGGCTCAACCCGAAGTTGAGAAGAACATCTGACCTCACCGTCAGGCATCTGTTAAACAAACAGGCATAGAACCCGAAAGGCGGATCATCCCAAAGTTGATAAGAACATCTGACCTCGCCGTCAGGCATCTGTTAAACAAACAGGCATCGAACCCGAAGGTCAGCTGAACATGAAGTTGAGAGGAACATTTGACTTCACTATCAAGCATCTGTTAAACAATCAGGCATCAAATCTGAAGGCCGACTCAACCCGAAGTTGAAGAGAACATCAGACCTCACCATCAGACATCTGTTAAACAAACAGGAATCGAACCCGAAGGGCGGCTCAACCCGAAGTTGATAAGAACATTAGACCTCTCTTCCAGGCATCTGTTAAACAAACAAGCATCGAACCCGAAGGCCGTCTCAATCCTTAATTGAGAAAAACATCTGACCTCGCCGTCAAACATCTGTTAAACAAACAGATATAAAACCCGAAGGCCGGCAAACTTGAAGTTTAGAGGAACATCTGACCTCCCCATCAGGCATTAGTTAAACAAACAGGCATCGAACCCGAAAGTCGGCATAACACAAAGTTGAGAAGAACATCTGACCTCACTGTCAGGCATCTGTTAAAAAACAGGCATCGAACCTGAAGGTCGGCTCAACATGAAGTTGAGAGGAACATTTGACTTCACTGTCAAGCATCTGTTAAACAAACAGGCATCAAATCCGAAGGCCGGCTCAACCCGAAGTTGAGAAGAACATCTGACCTCACCGTCAGGCATCTGTTAAACAAACAGGCATCGAACCCGAAGGGCGGCTCAACCCGAAGTTGATAAGAACATTAGACCTCACCGTCAGGAATCTCTTAAACAAACAGGCATCGAACCCGAAGGCCGGCTCAACACGAAGTTGAGAGGAACATCTGACGTTGCTGTCAGGCATCGAACCTGAAGGTAGCCTCAATATGAAGTTGAGAGGAACATTTGACTTCACTGTCAAGCATTTGTTAAACAAGCAGGCATCAAATCCGAAGGCCGGCTCAACCCGATGTTGAAAAGAACATCTAACCTCACTGTCAGGCATCTGTTAAACAAACAGGCATCGAACCCGAAGGGCGGCTCAAGCCGAAGTTGATAAAAACATTTGACCTCTCTGCCAGGAATCTGTTAAACAAACAGGCATCGAACCCGAAGGACGGCTCGACCCGAAGTTGAGAAGAACATTTGACCTCGTCGTCAGGCATCTGTTAAACAAACAGGCATCGAACCCGAAGGCCGTCTCAATCCTAAATTGAGAAGAACATCTGACCTCTCCATCAAACATCTGTTAAATAAACAAGCATCGAACCCGAAGGCCGGTTCAACTTAAAGTTGAGAGGAACATCTGACCTCCCCACCATGCATTAGTTAATCAAACAGGCATCGAACCCGAAGGCCGGTACAACACGAAGTTGAGAAGAACATCTGACGTTGCTGTAAGGAATATGTTAAACAAACAGGCATCGAATTTGATGGCCGTCTCAACCCAAAGTTGAGAAGAACATCCGACCTCGCTGCCAGGCATTAGTTAAACAAACAGGAATCGAACCCGAAGGCCGGCTCAACCCGAAGTTGAGAAGAACATCTGACCTAGTCGCCAGGCATCTGTTTAACAAACAGGCATCGAACCCAAAGGCCGGCTCAACCTGAAGTCGAGAAGAACATTTGACCTCGCCGTCAGGCATCTGTTAAACAAAAAGGTATGGAACCCGAAGGCTGGCTCAACCCGAAGTTGAGAAGAACAACAGACCTTGCCGTCAGGCATCTGTTAAACAAACAGGCATCAAACCCGAAGGCCGTCTCAACCCTTAGTTGAGAAGAAAATCTGACCTCGCCGTCAAACATCTGTTAAACAAATAGGTATCGAACCCGAAGGTCGACTCACCATGAAATTGAGAGGAACATCTGAACTCCTCATCAGGCATTAGTTAAACAAACAGGCATCGAACCCGAAGGCCGGTACAACACGGAGTTGAGAAGAACATCTGACCTTGCCGTCAGGTAACTATTAAACAAATAAGCATCGAACCCGAAGGCCGGCTCAACACGAAGTTGAGAGGAACATCTGACCTTGCCGTCAGGCATGTGTTAAACAAACAGGCATCGAACCCGAAGGTCGGCTCAACGTGAAGTTGAGAGGAACATTTGACTTCACTGTCAAGCATCTGTTAAACAAACAGGTATCAAATCCGAAGGCCGGCTCAACCCGAAGTTGAGAAGAACATCTGACCTCACCATCAGGCATCTGTTACACAAACAGGCATCGAACCCGAAGGGAGGCTCAACCCGAAGTTGATAAGAACATCTGACTTCGCCGTCAGGCATCTGTTAAACAAACAGGCATCAAACCCGAAGGGCTGCTCAACCCAAAGTTGATAACAACATCTGACCTCGCCGTCAGACATCTGTTAAACAAACAGGCATCGAATCTGAAGGCCGGCTCAACCCAAAGTTGAGAAGAACATTTGACCTCACCGTCATACATCTGTTAAACAAACAGGCATCGAACCCGAAGGGCGGCTCAACCCGACATTGATAAGAACATTAGACCTCTCCGCCAAGCATCTGCTAAACAAACAGGCATCGAACCCGAAGGCCGACTCAACACGAAGTTGAGAAGAACATTTGACCTCGTCGTCAGGCATCTGTCAAACAAACAGGCATCGAAACCGAAGGCCGTCTCAATCCTTAATTGAGAAGGACATCTGACCTCACCCTCAAACATCTGTTAAACAAACAGGCATCGAACCCGAAGGCCGGCTCAACTGGAAGTTAATAGGAACATATGACCTCACCATCAGGCATTAGTTAAAAAAACAGGCATCGAACCCGAAGGCCGGCACAACACGATGTTGAGAAGAACAAGTGACCTTGCTATCAGGCATATGTTAAACAAACAGGCATCGAATTTGATGGTTAGTTCAACCCGAAGTTGAGAAGAACATCTGAACTTGCTGCCAGGCATTAGTTAAACAAACAGGAATCGAACCCGAAGGCCGGCTCAACCCGAAATTGAGAAGAACATCTGACCTAGCTGCCAGGCATTTGTTAAACAAACAAGCATCGAACCCAAAGGCCAACTCAATCCGAAGTTGAGAAGAATATCTGACCTCGCCGTCAGGCATCTGTTAAACAAAAAGGTGTGGAACCCGAAGGCCGGCTCAACTCGAAGTTGAGAAGAACATCTGACCTCCCCGTCAGGCAACTGTTAAACAAACAGGCATCAAACCCGAAGGCCGTCTCAACCCTTAGTTGAGAAGAACATCTGACCTCTCCGTCAAACATCTATTAAACAAACAGGCATCGAACCCGAAGGGCGGCTCAACTCGAAGTTGATAAGAACATCTGACCTCCCCATCAGGCATCTGTTAAACAAACAAGCATCGAACACGAAGGCCGGCTCAACACGAAGTTGAGAGGAACATCTGACATCGATGTCAGGCATCTGTTAAACAAACAGGCATCAAATCCGAAGGCCGGCTCAACCCGAAGTTGAGAGAAACATCTAACTTCACTGTCAATCATCTGTCAAACAAACAGGCATCAAATCCGAAGGCCGACTCAACCCGAAGTTGAAAAGAACATATGACCTCAACTTCATGCATCTCTTAAACAAACAGGGATCGAACCCGAAGGCCGGCTCAACACGAAGTTGAGAGGAACATCCGACCTCGCCGTCAGGCATCTGTTAAACAAACAGGCATCGAACCTGAAGTTCGGCTCAACATGAAGTTGAGAGGAACATTTGACTTCACTATCAAGCATTTGTTAAACAAACAGGCATCAAATCCGAAGGCCGGCTCAACCCGAAGTTAAGAAGAACATCTGACCTCACCGTCATGCATCTGTTAAACAAACAGACATTGAACCCGAAGGACGGCTCAACCCGAAGTTGATAAGAACATTAGACCTTTCCGCCAGGCATCTGTTAAACAAACAGGCATCGAACCCGAAGGCCGGCTCAACCCGAAGTTGAGAAGAACATCTGACCTCGCTGTCAGGCATATGTTAAACAAACAGACATCGAATTTGATGGCCGACTCAACCCGAAGTTGAGAAGAACATCCGACCTCGCTGCCAGGCATTAGTTAAACAAGCAGGAATCGAACCCGAAGGCCGGCTCAACCCGAAGTTGAGAAGAACATCCGACCTCGCCATTAGGCATCTTTTAAACAAACAGGCATCAAACCTGAAGGGAGGCTCAACCCGAACTTGATAAGAACATTAGACCTTTCCGCCAGGCATCTGTTAAACAAACAGGCATCGAACCCGAAGGCCGACTCAGCACGAAGTTGAGAAGAACATTTGACCTCACCGTCAGGCATCTGTTTAACAAACAGGCAACGAACCCGAAGGTCGTCTCAATCCTTAATTGAGAAGAACATATGACCTCAACGTCAAACATCTATTAAACAAACAAGCATGAAATCCGAAGGCCGGCTCAACACGAAGTTGAGAGGAACATCTGACCTCGCTGTCAGGCATCTGTGACACAAACATGCATCGAACTTGAAGGTCGGCTCAACCCGAAGTTGATAAGAACATTAGACCTCTCCACCAGGCATCTGTTAAACAAACAGGCATCGAACCCGAAGGCCGACTCAACCTGAGTTGAGAAGAACATCTGACCTCACCATTAAACATCTGTTAAACAAACAGGCATCAAACCCGAAGGCCGGCTCAACTCGAAGTTAATAGGAACATCTGACCTCCCCATCAAGAATTACTTAAAAAAACAGGCATTAGTTAAAAAAACAGGCATGGAACCCAAAGGCCAGCACAACACGAAGTTGAGAAGAACAAGTGACCTCGCTGTCAGGCATATGTTAACCAATCAGGCATCGAATTTAATGGTCAACTCAACCCGGAGTTGAGAAGAACATCCGAACTTAATGCCAGGAATTAGTTAAACAAACAGGAATCGCACCCAAAGGCCGGCTCAACCCGAAATTGAGAAGAACATCTGACCTAGCCGCCAGGCATTTGTTAAACAAACAGGCATCGAACCCAAAGGCCGGCTCAACCCGAAGTTGAGAAGAATATCTAACCTCGTCGTCACGCATCTGTTAAACAAAAAGGTGTGGAACCCGAAGGCCGGCTCAACTCGAAGTTGAGAAGAACGTATGACCTCCCCGTCAGGCATCTGTTAAACAAACAGGCATCGAACACGAAGGCCGGCTCAACACGAAGTTGAGAGGAACATCTGACATCGACGTCAGGCATCTGTTAAACAAACAGGCATCAAATCCGAAGGCCGGCTCAACCCGAAGTTGAGAGGAACATCTAATTTCACTGTCAATCATCTGTCAAACAAACAGACATCAAATTCGAAGGGCGACTCAACCCGAAGTTTATAAGAACATTAGACCTCGCCGCCAGGCATCTGTTAAACAAACAGGCATCGAACCCGAAGGCCGGCTCAACCCGAAGTTGATAAGAACATCTGACCTCGCCGTCAGGCATCTGTTAAACAAAGAGGCATCGAACCCGAAGGCCGGCTCAACCCGAAGTTGAGAAGAACATCTGACCTCACCGTCAAACATCTGTTAAACAAACATGCATCGAACCTGAAGGGCGGCTCAACCCGAAGTTGATAAGAACATCCGAACTCGCTGTCAGGTATCTATTAAACAAACATGCAACGAACCCGAAGGCCGGCTCAACACGAAGTTAAGAGGAACATATGACCTCGCCGTCAGGCATCTGTTAAACAAACAGGCATCAAACCTGAAGGTCGGCTCAACATGAAGTTGAGAGGAACATTTGACTTCACTATCAAGCATCTGTTAAACAAACAGGCCTCAAATCTGAAGGCCGACTCAACCCGAAGTTGAGAAGAACATCTGACCTCACCGTCAGGCATCTGTTAAACAAACAGGCATCGAACCCGAAGGGCGGCTCAATTCGAAGTTGATAAGAACATTAGACCTCTCTGCCAGGCATCTGTTAAACAAACAGGCATCGAACCCGAATGTCGCTACTGCGAAAATCGGCGCCGGCTGAACAGAAGAGTCGCCACCGCGCGTTATTTATCCCACGGGAGGGAAAGGAAACGCTCAGAGTAAACCTCGCACAACACGGGAAAGGTATGGTCATCGCAACCAAAACCTGGATTCGGGAGTCGGTTACGCAAGGGGAAGGTATTAGCACCCCTCACGTCCGTCGTACTCGACGGGATCCACGCTTGTTTTCGTGTATGGATTGTTATTCTATCTAAACTATAGGTCAAGGGTGAAAAAAGAAAATAAAATGAAAAAAAAAATGACTCGGCAAAGTATCGCACTTTATGCCTACGTATTCCCGCCTGGAACGAGAAATCAGAGTCAACGTAGTTCGCCTACCTACGGGAAAGGAGGGGAAGGTTGCTCGCTAGGATATCGCATCCTATGCCTACGTACTTTCACACGGCATGAAAGATCAGAGCAAACGTAGTTCGGGCCACGTACGACACAGGTCTGTCCTTGATTGATTTTATTCCTTCTGAAAAAGGTTTTTCTTGATTAACAGTCCCGGCGGACAAAAATGACGCTTTGATGAGTTCACGTTCTTTTACGGAAGAAGTGTCTTTTATTGTGTTAGAAATCTTTATGGCGTTTTTCTGTTTGTTTTGAGGAAGAAGAGACAGAACTCTAACCTACGGTTGCGAAGGGAATCAACCTAACCTAATGTTATCATGCATGGGTTAAGACCTAGTGTCTATCATGCTCCTCTCTTGCACAGAGAGAAACAGAGATCCTACGGGATAGGCAGAAACAGAAACAATAACAGATATATACAGTAAAGTAGTAAAATGCATGGATGCAACAGCACAAGCGAGGCAAGGGAGTCCCACTCAACCTCGAACCTAGAAAACAATAGGCAAAAGTGAACAGACTTCACTTTCAACCCAGCAGGGTAGACAGCAAACAATACAGTCCAGAAAACCAATCAATACATCAGAAATGAAATACAGCAATAAAACAAACAGCTTCAGCAGCTCTGAATTAACATCTGGCTTCAAGTAATCTCCAATCAGCTACAGGCTTCAACAAGCATCAATCTCCATCTTCATGGCCTTTAGGCAAGGGCTTTGATCATCATTCTTCCATCTGCAATGGCTTTTCTTCAAGCTCAAACCTCCAGGATGAGGGATCAGTCACAAGAGTGAATTGGGTGTTAAGCAATCAGTTGACTACCAAGGGTGGTGAACAGACTGCTTCTAACACAAGAGACATTTTCTCTCAAGAGTTCTATCTCATAGACACTATCACCAAGCCTTCCAAAGGAAGGGGGTGAGTGTCTTAGAGAGACTCTGAATCACAGAGAAGAATGGATGCAGACAAGGCAATCCATGTTTGAAAAACAAACTTTCTAATCTAGAGCTCTGCCTAGCTCCTAAACCCTAGTTCCTCAGCATCTGCTAGCAAGAAACTTCTCTTCAACTCTGGAAGTTGATCTTCAATCTCTGGATCTCCAATGATCTTCATCTTCACAAGTCTTCAGCTTCCCCAGGTCCCCAGACAAACCCAATACCCAAGCAAGCAAGCAAAAATCCCCAGAGGGCACACCACACCAGTCAATCAGATATACAGACAGTATTAATAGCAGTAGGGGAGTCCTGACTTTTCTAAGGGGATCTAATAACTACCCATAGCCCCTATAGTCCCATAACTAATCTAGTTAAATCCTAAGTCCTAAGGGAAAAAATCAAACTTCCTAAGTCATCACCTAAAAACCCTAATTTGTTCATGATGTTCACACCTACACTAAACACCTAAAATTAATTTCTAAAAAAGGGAACTAAATTGTTTCTACAAGTTTAATGTCTAATCTAAACACCCTAAAAAGAATGAACAAAAAATATGAAAGCATTTAATAGAACCAAAATTAGTAAAATCATGCATGAAATGAATCTATGTAAAATGACATTTATTTAGAAAATATGGAAAAAATATGAAATAAAAATAAAAATGCAATTTTATTTAATGACAATTTTCTAGACATTCTAAAGAAAATGATGTAAAAAGAATGAAGTGAAAATGATTTTCTATGAATTTATTATGAATTTTCAAAGTGCATAAAAATTAAAGTGGAATTAAAAAAATGAATTGAATTAAAATGAGGGAGGGGGGTATGAATAGCAGGCGCGTTCAGTTAATTATTTGGATGGGCCAGCAGCCAGGGGGTGTGGGTAGCGTTTTGAGTTAGGCCCAGAAAACTTCAGAAATATTGAAAACAAAAACCACGCAGGGGGGGGGGGTGAGAAAAGCATCAGATTCATGTTCAAATGGATAATGGGCCTATTACTGGGGGTGGGATTAGCAACCTAATCTGAGGCCCGCCCGTTTCAATTAATGAAACGGTGCGTTTGGCACCCAGGTCAATTCCCTCCAAAACTCAGCTTAAACCTCAGCCATACGATTACGCTCCCAGTCAAAAGTCTCACACGAAATGAATGGACACGATTGTGTCTTCCTCCTCAGTTCAAATGGATTAGGGTTTCTTCTCCCATGGCAGCCATGCACGAGCAACATTCAAGCTCTCAGTTCTCCCTTTCCAGGCCATGACACGCCATGCTATAAACACGAAAACTACTCAGAATTCTTCCCTCTACAATCCTATGGTCTCAGTTTGCCTTGGAACTCATCACAACTCTCAACCCGATCGAGGCAAAATCTGGTCACCATGGAAATCCTCTGAGATGCACCAACACAATTCTCCATCAAACTTGCACTAATCTAACCTATAACTAATGGTGATTAACCTGATCTATCAAGCTAAGATTATGATGCATTAACCTAAGAGTTTCAAGCCCTAACAGTTTCTACCACCTGCTAACAAACATCACCAAACCACTCCAAATTCATCCTAATTGCTCTACTAACCTTCTACATTATATCTAAACTAACAAAGCTATGCCTAACTAACTGAATTAAACTGTTTGAATGAAAACACACCTAGTGCAAAAGCTTGAAAACAGCTATGGAGACTTGTGGATCTGAGGCTTCCAAGGCTTGGATCTTGATCAATTAACTCAATACTCAATTCTGTATGCAATACTTTGATGATTCCTGGCTTGAATTGTGCTATCCACTTGAAACTCCAATTTTGATGTTGATGATGGAAGTGCTCGAAAATGGATTCTAACCACCAAACCTTTGCTTCAATTCTGATCTAGGATGATGATTGAATAAGATTGAATTGATGTGGATGAAAATTGATGAAGATTTTGTGAGATTTTGAGAGAATTGCAATGAGAAAAGAATGAGAGAATTTGGGAAATTCTTGGTGAAAATGAAGCCAACCCTTGATCAATCCTCATTTCATGAATATATAGTGTGCACATGAACATTCTAGATCCATCTTACACATTCCCTTGCTTTCCAACTTTGATCCATTTTGGTCATGTTTCTTCAATTACAAGTAACCAAAGATAACTTTCTTTTTTCCTTCTAAACTCAAAAAAGTGTTTGAACCATTGTTCTTAGAATTGCTTTTCCATTCAAAATCATATATTGGAAGTCTCCATTTGGACTTGTAAATCTCCCAAACCATTTTTCACTTTGAATTCCTTTGAATTATAAGCCATTTTAGTTCAACTTTTGACCAATTATGCAACTTCATGTTATGAGCTTCTCCAATAATTTGTGACCTTCTTTCTAGACTTAAAATCCCATTTGGAGCAAGTTTGATGTTGTAAGTTTTTTCATTTGAGGCCTCCTTGTATGAGTTTTGGACATAGGTTAAAATGACCTGTAATTCACAAATGCCCAAAATACCCTTTGCTTGCCAAGACCATAAGTTGAGTTCTCCACATCATATGAAGGCATACTATACCATTCTAGAAAGCTAAGACAATGAGGAACAATTCTTATGTTGACCAAGAATTCATTTGAAATCTCCTTGAGGGGTAAAACTAGCTTGGAAGTCAAGTCACTTTCACAGACAAAAATTCAGACACCTCAGATGACCTGCAACTTGCAAGAACCATAACTTGAGTTCTATAAATCTCCTTGAGGTCTTCCACCACTCAAATTAAAGGTCTTGAGATCCTCTACAAGTTTCATGTTGGCCAAGAAGCCATTTGAAGCTAGCATTTTGACTTATCTTGCTTGGAAATTTGACCTAAACTAGGGGATTTTACACAGAAACCCTAATTTAGAAACTCCTCTTCTCCTTGATTTCTCTTGAATTCTCCTTGGCATATCTCCATATCCTTCTTTATATGTCAAATGATGAACCCCACACCTCTCCAATAGACTTGAATGCCCTTTAAATCAGTCAATTGAACTAGGGTTGACCTAGGGTTGACCCAGATGAAACCCTAGTTGACTGTCTTCCACTGTAGCTCTTGTGCTCTCATCAATGACTTGTCTCCTTCTCCAAATGACTTTCTAAGTCTCTCATAATGTCTAGATGCTCTCCATGCCTTCACTTCACAGCTCACAATCCTCTTGTTGATCCTCAGATACCCTCAGCTAGGAGATGGACTCAAGGCTTGATCTGCTGAGCTCTTTACTTTCCAATTCTTTCCTGATGACTTGAATGAGATTGAATGGGGACAATAACCTCTTGATAGGCCTCTAGAGATGAACATAATGATTGGTCCCCTGTTGAATGACTTGCTATGCTTATGCTATGCAGATGGTTAGTCTATGTACATGACTCTATATGCAAATGCTAATAACATTGAAACATAAACCAAGTGAATAAGGTTGGGCAAATTTTAGGGTGCAACAGCTGCCCCTATTCAAGCGACTTGGACCCGATTGGATGAAGAGCCCGGAGCCTTCAGACATTCGCGGTACGAGACGATTGAATACTAGTGAAACCAGAAATTTGCCAACCGCAAAACTAAATTGCGCTCCTGCTTGAGGAACGACATTCATCAGCTGAATCTGACTGTTACAGTAACCCACTGATCTCGCGCGACCGTGCTGGGGATTATCTTCATCGTTCTGAAGAGGATTCTGTCATCACAGATTGCTTGCTTGTCCACGTTAGGACTCTGTCCGTCATCAATACGAAGAAATCTCAACTAGAACCTGTCCACGTTAGGACTCCACTTGCTGTTAACCCAGAAAAATCTCGGCAACTCCGCTGGGGATAATTCGTCTGCATTTCCATAAAATGAATCGCCCACGTTAGGAATAACACTCTTCCACGTTAGGATTACCATCTATCCACGCTAGGAATCATTTCTTCTGTATCTGTCCACGTCAGGACTAAACCTTTCATCTTTCCACGTCAGGAAGCAATTTTCTTTCCACATAAGGAGAACTATATCAATCTGTCCACGTAAGGACTCCAATACCACTAGACATGTCCGCGTCAGGACTCCAATCTCTCCACGTAAGGAATTCACCTTTTGGTTCTGAACCTGTCCACGTCAGGACTCAACTCTTCCACGTAAGGAGTACATCAATCTTCCATGTCAGGAATCAACTTTCCTTGAATCTGTCCACGTAAGGGCCCCAATTTCTCCGCGTAAGGAATAAACTTCTTCTTCCACAATAGGAATATTTCTCTGATCTGTCCGCGTCAGGACTCAATCTTTCCACGTCAGGAATCAATCTTGATATGTCCGCGTCAGGACTTAATCTTTCCACGTAAGGGATTCAACTTGTCTTTCCACATAAGGAAACCATTTTTCTTCCACGTAAGGAATGCTCTTGATATGTCCACGTAAGGACTCTGATCTTTCCACGTAAGGAATACCAACTTCTTTCCGATTTGTCCGCGTCAGGACTGCATCGTCCACGTTAGGACCCACTTCTCCACGTTAGGAATAATAATTTCTTTGATTTGTCCACGTCAGGACACTGATCTCGTCTTGATACGTCCATGTTAGGACTCAGGCGTCTTCGACTCGCTGAGGAAATCAGACTTGTCCACGTAAGGACCCACATCCTGGTCTGATCTGTCCACGTCAGGACACCAACACAAAGGGTAATCACTTTTGTCAACGTCATGACCTCCCATTTCACTACTTTCGAGAAACCGAATCTGCCCATGATAGGACTAACACACCTCACCAATCCAGGGAAATAAACCTGTCCACGTTAGGACTCCCACTTCTGAAGAAATCCCGTCAATCCAGGAGTAAATTGTCCGCGTCAGGACTTAGTTCTCCAATGCTCCACACCCACAAACTTCTCAGCACTGACGTGACAGCGACTTTGAGGCGGACTCTACTGGGGATGTCTGGAACCCAAACTATCGAACGCCTGCTCTGATAACCGGCGGTGGCCTCTGGAATTCTGACTCATGGAACCCGTCGATGACAAATAACTCTGCTCGGGGACAAGGAGAGGTTCTGCCTGCTGACTCTGGCGGGGAAAATAAGAGAACTTTACACAAATCACCCTGCTCGAAGACAAAGAGAATTTCATCATGATAACTCTGTGGGGAATACAGCCAAAATTGACATTGGATGTCCCATGCCGAGATCTTGAATGTTTGATTGTTCATTTGAGCAAGAGCTCTCTTTGCCTGAACTATTAGAGTACAGAAACTGCTTCAGCAAAATAAATGCTGGAGGGTGATGCCGACTCCGCCGGGGATAGCCAGATGCTACAGAATTATTCCAGCAAAATAAATGCTGGAAGGGTGAAGTCGACCCGGCTGGGAAATTGGGAACTCAAACCAAACGCCTTATTGAAATAACCCCTGCTGGGGAAAAATAACTTTGCTGGGGAACAGCAGATGCGCATAGTTCGATCGGACTTTCTGCTGGAACGTGAACCGATATCACACAGTATCCCTGACAAAATAAATGACAGGACCCATCACCAACTCTGCTTGGGAGAGTCATAATCTTCGAATTCCACTGGAAGGAATGAAAACACTTGCTGAAAAGAGAACTCCGCTGGGGGAGAGATGAATCTCTTGGGAACAATTAACTGACTCCAATGGGGGAGAGTGTCTGACTCTGCGGGGAAAGATGAACCTGTCTGAATACAGCCTTACGATCTTAGAATCGCCAAACTCCGTTGAGGACGGATAACTTTTCTGGAGCACGTCCTTTGGATAAGCTACGGCTAGCTGGGAAATTCTATCCTTCTTCATGAAAAACATGCATGCCCTGCGTGGGGACTGAGTCTTTCGTTATCGCAATCTTTTGATCACCTTCTTCGTATGGTTATGAAACCTGCAACAACACAAACAAGACACGACAAGCCTACGCAATCAAATCAATTCAGGTTAGTGACGTTACACTCAGTTAATTCAAAGCTTTAATGATTGTTGGCAAGGGCCAGTAATGTTATACTCATGCTAGCTTCAATAAACTTAGGCGTTTTATCATGCACAAAACAGTAAAGAACAGGCATCAAGTACTGAACAACACATTTTCATTGATTGGGCCCCTGAATGGGCGGAGTTTTTGTACACGGGATGTAACTCCTGAAAAGAGGAAGCTACGCAAATTAAATTTTGTACACATGTCGGCAACGGGATGCAGATGAACACCACGAACTGATCCTCCCATGACTCGTCCGACTCTAATGCTTTCCCGATATCCCCACTTCTGAAGAGATTGTATCCGATAACTGACTTCTCAAATATATTCTCCCGCATTGATGCTCATTGCACTATCAAATTCGGACCGCAGTCATTTGCTTTTCACATCCCTAACTTTTGCGTGAACCGCCCTTTACGGGTTTTCAGTTCACCGGGATACCCTTTTTTGCCGAAGCCGCCCAGTGTAGGTTTTCAACTTCGCGGGTGTACATTTTTTCAATTTTATCCCTAACTTTTGCCCGAACCTTTCATTCTGTTTTTGGTTCGCCAGGATGCCCCATTTTTGCCTGGACTCTCTTTTTTCTGTCCAGCGGGTCTATTTTAAGCAAAGTATTTTTTAACTGCGTCCGAATTCACAGGTGACGCAAAGTCTTCTCCGTCCATGGTGGACAACAATAAAGCTCCTCCTGAAAAGACCTTACTGACAACGTATGGCCCTTCGTAGTTGGGGGTCCACTTGCCCCTGTGATCTGCTTGCGGCGGGAGAATCCTTTTCAGCACAAGGTCGCCCGTCTGAAAGCTTCGCGGAAGTATCTTCTTGTCGTACGCTTTCTTCATTCGTCTTTGGTACAAACGACCATATGCCAGAGAAGCTAGCCTCTTCTCATCCATCAAACTCAGTTGGTTCAATCTATTCGTTACCCATTCTGCCTCGTCCAGCTGAACGTCTCGCAATACCCTCAGAGAAGGGATCTCAACCTCTAATGGTAATACCGCTTCCATTCCGTATACCAACGAGAACGGAGTTGCCCCGGTTGATGTGCGTACCGTCGTACGATAACCGTGCAAAGCGACAGGTAGCATTTCATGCCAATCTTTATAAGTCACCACCATTTTCTGGACAATTTTCTTGATATTTTTATTGGCCGCTTCGACAGCGCCATTCATCTTGGGTCGGTAAGGGGAGGAGTTGTGATGTTCGATCTTGAAATTCTGACAGAGCTCCTTCATCATTTTGTTGTTCAGATTTGAACCATTATCCGTGATTACCCGCTCGGGAATCCCATATCGGCAAATGATATCTCTCTTGATGAATCTAGCCACCACTTGCTTCGTTACATTCGCGTAAGACGCCGCTTCCACCCACTTGGTGAAGTAATCGATTGCCACTAGGATGAACCGATGCCCGTTAGAAGCCGTCGGCTCGATCTTTCCAATCATATCGATTCCCCACATCGAGAATGGCCATGGAGATGACATCACATTCAGAGGACTTGGAGGCACGTGTATTTTGTCAGCATATATTTGGCACTTGTGGCACTTCCTCGCGAACTTGAAACAATCAGTTTCCATGGTCAACCAAAAATAACCTGCCCTCAGCAGTTTTCTCGTCATAGCATGTCCACCAGCATGCGTACCAAAGGCACCTTCGTGAATTTCCTCCATGAGAAGCTTTGCCTCTTTCTCGTCTACACAACGCAACAACACCAAATCGTGGTTCCTTCTGTATAAGACGCCATCCGGGTTCAAATAGAAATTACCCGCTAATCTCCTGAGAGTCTTCTGATCTTGACTGGATGCCCCAGCCGGATACTCTTTATTCTTCAGGAAATTAAGGATATCGAAATACCACGGTTTGTCATCAGACGCTTCATCAATAGCAAATACATAAGCTGGCCTGTCCAACCGAGAGATAGTGATTTGGGGAGCTTCGTTCCAGAAGTTGACTTTGTACATGGAAGACAAGGTGGCAAGGGCGTCAGCCATTTGATTTTCTGCCCGCGGTACGTGATGCAATTCAACCTTGTCGAAGAAAGGCAACAATCTCCTTGCATAATTCATATAATGTATCAAATTGGGCTGCCGTGTCTCCCATTCCCCTTTGATCTGATTCACCACCAGAGCTGAGTCTCCGTATACGTCTAGATGTTTGATTCGCAAATCAATGGCTTCTTCAAGCCCCATTATACAAGCTTCGTATTCGGCCTCATTGTTGGTAACGGCAAAGGTCAATCGGGCAGTAAACGGGATGTGCGGCCCGTGTGGCGTAGTGATAATTGCCCCTATTCCGCTACCGTAAGCATTCACAGCTCCGTCAAAAATCATCTTCCATTGGGACCCCAACTCTGGTCCTTCGTCTGGCAACGGCTCTTCGCAATCTTTCATCTTGAGGTACATGATATCCTCGTCAGGAAAATCAAACCTCATCGGTTGGTATTCTTCAATAGGCTGCTCCGCCAGATACTCAGACAGCACGCTCCCCTTTATAGCCTTTTGCGAGACGTATTGGATATCATATTCAGTCAAGACCATCTGCCAACGGGCAATTCTACCTGACAACGCCTGCTTTTCGAATATATATTTGATTGGATCCATCTTCGAGATGAGCATGGTTGTATGATTCAGCATATACTGCCTCAAACGCTTGGCGGCCCAGGCTAGCGCGCAACAAGTTTTCTCCAGCATTGAGTATCGAGATTCACAGTCTGTAAATTTCTTACTCAAGTAATAGATCGCATGCTCTTTTCTCCCCGTCTCGTCGTGTTGACCGAGAACACAACCCATGCTTCCCTCAAGAACCGTCAAATACATGATCAAAGGTCTCCCTGCCACCGGGGGTATCAAAATAGGAGGCTCCTGCAGATACTTCTTTATTTTATCGAACGCCTTTTGACAATTTTCGTTCCACGTCACAGCTTGATCTTTCTTCAACAGTTTGAATAATGGTTCACACGTGGCCGTTAGGTGAGATATGAACCGGGCAATGTAGTTCAATCTCCCTAAAAACCCGCGCACCTCTTTCTCTGTTTTAGGCGTCGGCATTTCTTGGATCGCTTTTATTTTAGCAGGATCGACCTCTATTCCTCTTTCGCTTACGATAAACCCCAGCAGTTTACCCGATCTCACCCCGAAGGTGCATTTATTAGGGTTCAGCCTCAGCCGGAACTTCCTAAGCCTTTTAAACAACTTCAACAGATTCACCAGATGCTCTTCCTCCGTCTGGGATTTGGCAATCATATCGTCAACATAAACTTCGAGCTCTTTATGCATCATGTCATGAAAAAGAGTCGTCATCGCACGCTGATATGTTGCCCCAGCATTTTTCAAACCAAAGGGCATCACTTTGTAGCAAAATGTTCCCCAAGGCGTTATGAAAGTAGTCTTCTCCATATCCTCTGGCGCCATTTTAATTTGATTATAGCCTGAAAAGCCATCCATGAAGGAGAATACAGAGTATTGAGCAGTATTATCAACTAACACGTCAATGTGAGGAAGTGGAAAATCGTCTTTTGGGCTTGCTTTATTCAAATCTCTATAATCCACGCACATTCGAACCTTGCCATCTTTCTTTGGCACTGGTACGATGTTGGCAACCCATGAAGGATACTTCGTCACAGCCAGGAAACCAGCGTCCCACTGTTTCTGAACCTCCTCTTTGATCTTCATTGCCATATCTGGTCGAGTTCTGCGAAGTTTTTGTTTGACCGGCGGGCAATCTTCTCTCAGTGGCAGGCGATGCACAACCATATCAGTATCGAGCCCTGGCATATCTTCATATGACCAAGCGAATACATCATTATACTCTCGGAGCATTTCAACCAGTTTTCGCTTGATATCACTCTGCAGTGCGGCTCCGATACGAATATTCTTCTCAACCCCTTCCGACCCCAAATTGATGATTTCGATGACCTCGTCGTGAGGCAGAATGGCTCTTTCCTCTTGCTTCACCAACCAAGACAGTTCTTCAGGAACGTCGCTATCTTCGACAACCTCTTCTTCGGTCTGGAATACCGGGTGATCGAAGTCGGGACGAGTCATAGGTGGTTCAAGGATGTCATCTGAAAATGTTATCCTGCAAAAGGAATGGTTAAGTGCTTCAAAATGCGTATAAAACAGATAACCGCGTTGCCATTTTATTGAAAAATACAAAACAAGAAAGACAAGGATTATGGTATTTGCACATGAAAAAACGCCATTTATTTAATGATTAACACGCAATGTTTATAACAACACAGCCCTAAGCAAATCCTGATGCCCCGGGCAAGACATCAGATTATTCAACAATTAATAAAGCAAAGCATTACTGTTTAAAAGTCACATGAACAAGCTCCTGAATAGACCAGTTGCACAGTCCTTGTCCTGGCGTGCTTGGCTGAATCCAGGCATCCATATCACAGTCGCTGTCTCCTTCATCAGACTCTGAAGCAGCATTGACAGTTTCATGACATACTCCACTGGCAGAGATGGTGATTGACTTTCTGAAATGGGGGGCCTCCACGGAAGGAGTTGATGACGACGGTCGGTACCCCAGCCCGAACCGGTCCATTTTCACAGGAATGTCCAGCACTTTGCCCCAGCCCTTGGCTTCTCCTGCTTCCACTAGCGCTTGAGCTTCTTTATACGATGAAACAGCTATCTCTGGCACTTTGCTCGGCCCGGGACCTTTGCCCTTGATGCGCAAACCTTCTAATGCCTGGCATGGTGTCTCGTGGATCTCTCCGTCGACTTCCACATATTTAAACGAAGATAGATGGCTGACCAGGATGTCTTCTTCTCCGCACACGGTGACTACGCTGTCTCCGACCATATACTTTAACTTCTGATGCAGGGTAGACGTGACTGCCCCTGCCCCATGAATCCAGGGTCTTCCCAGCAAGCAGCTGTACGCAGGCTGTATATCCATGATATAAAACTCCGTTGCAAACACTTCCGGCCCCACTTGCAGAGGCAAGGTAATCGATCCGAAGACTGTTCTCCGCGTGCCGTCAAACGCTCTGACTACCAAATCACTGGGTGTACACAAAATCCCTCGAACATCCAGCTTCATCATCGCCTTCTTAGGCAGCACATTCAAAGATGATCCGGTGTCAACCAATACGTGCGACATTACTGACCCCCTACACTCAACAGATACGTGTAATGCCATATTATGATCCCTCCCCTTCGGAGTCAAGTCAAAATCGGTAAAACCCAGACTGTGGCCTGCATTCACATGTGCCAATACTCCTTCTAGCTGATTTACGGAGACGTCCTGGGGTACAAAAGAAGTGTCCAAGACTTTCAGCAAAGCGTTCCTGTGAGCTTCCGAACACAACAGCAATGACAAGATAGATATTTTGGACGGTGTCTGCTGCAGATGCTCCACAATCTTATAGTCACTTTTCCGAATTAAGCGCATGAATTCTTCCACATCTTTCGATGCTGCTTCTTTTTCACTTGCTTGAACCGGAACATTTTCAACCACTTTCCCTTTTCCTTTCGCTAGTCTTTCGGCCTCCACTTCAGGAGATATAAAGATCCTGCCGCTCCTCGTCATGCCTCCTGAGCCAACAACATTATCCACAATCTCCACTGGCTGCTTGTTAACATCAATCTTAATCCCGTCACAATACACCTCTAGCCCATATGACCATGGGACTGCTTTCGTGTTCTCATACGGGATTGGCCCGGCCTTAGTTATGGTAATCGGTGGTCGCTGAGCTGGTGCTGCAATAGTGATCGTCTTCCGCGGAATTGTTACCGTGGCCACATCACTCTGATTATCCACTACTGCCCCTGCAGGCTCGTCAGTTGCCGCTCGATCAAACTGCAATATACCTTCATCAATTAAGGCCTGAATGCCTTTCTTCAAATCCTCACACCCCCCAGCCAGGGCCCAACAATCTAAACAGTACTCGTTACATCCTGGGTAAACACCTCCTTGTAACAGTCGGCTCTTTATCTCGCTCAGCGGCGTCTTTAAATCTTCAACATTCATAATCAGATTCAACCCTTCCTCAGTCAGAACGGCGTTCGCCCCATGATTGGGCATGGGTTTCTGGACTATATTCGGACCTGCCGTTCCGAAATTGATAGTCTTGTTGTCCAAAAGATCCTGCACAACATGCTTAAAAGCATGGCAACCTTCTATATCGTGGCCCGGGGCCCCAGAATGAAACTCGCAGTGCCTGTTTGCATCGTAGCCGAACGGGGGAGCTCCCGTTATCGGCGCCAAAGTTCTTTTCTCTACTAGGTTCAACCCCAACAATGTCTGCAATAAATCAGCATAGGTAGAGGGCGGCTTCTCAAACACTCTTCTCGGTTTATTACCCTGGAATCTTCGCTGAGCTTGCTGTGCCCCCTGCTGAGGCTGCTGCTGCTGTGGCATTGGTTGCTGCTGAACTGGTTGTTGTTGCTGGATTGGTTGTTGTTGATATGGGATAGTAACACTCGACACCTGCTGCGGCTGGCGATATTGACCTCTTCCCCTGCCTCGGCCTCGGCCTCGGCCTCCAAATACTGCGCTAGCTTCGCCCTGACGGCGCCCACCATAAGCTTTCCTATTACTGCCAGATGCAGTTGATTCATCGACCTGGAACTTTCCTTGCTTAATATTACGTTCAATCTTTTCACCCATCAGAATCAGGTCTGAAAAACTAGCCAGAGACGTATGAAACAGCATATCATGAAACAGCCCTGTGAATGTGCCAACAAACATATCATTCATTTCTTTATCTTCCACAGGAGGGCGGACCCTGGCAGCCATATCGCGCCACCTTTGCGCGTACTCTTTAAAACTCTCCCCCTTCTTCTGCGAAAGCCCGGCCAACTGGACCCTATTGGGCGCCAGGTCGCTGTTATACTTGTAATGGGCTACGAACGCCTCCGCCAATTGCTTCCATGTCTTGATATCAGCTGGCTCCAACCCCATGTACCACTCTAGGGAAGGGCCCGACAGACTATCCTGAAAGAAATGCATGAGCATTCTTTCATCAGTTGAGTATGCAGACATCTTTCTGTAATAAGCTCGTACATGCACTTTCGGACATGTGTCTCCTTTATACTTGTCGAACGTAGGAGCTTTGAATTTAATTGGCACCCTCAAGCCAGGTACCAAGCCCATAGTTGCCATGTCCAATCCCACAGCACTCTGGTTCAGGACTCCCTTCATCTGCTCTTCCAGCATTCTTATCTTTTGGGAATCATCCATCGGCCCTTCAAAACCTCCTCCGGAGAAGGCGTCCTCCTGCTGATCCTCTTGCCACAGACCATTTCCAGCCCCGTACCCATCATACGCATTATTACGTCCAGCTCTGATCTGATTCATCCCCGGACCTCGGCCTCTGTTGCCGTACCCTTGAACACCTCCAGCAGGACCATAAGCCATAAATCCAGTACCGTTTCCGTTTCCAAAGCCTCCGTAACCCTGATTGACCATACCATAACCATCTTGCCCAAAGCCTTGAGCATTAAAGCCATACTTGCCGGCGTTATCGAATCCCTGATCGTTGAATCCGAACCCAGTATTGACAAAGCCGTTGCCTCCTAGATTATCTCCCAAATTGACATCACCCAGCCCAGCATTATGGACAGCGGTTTCATTCCCCACTCCGACGTTACCATTCACAGCAGCGGTAGCGTTGTTGACATTAGCGGCAGGTATATTGACCACAGGCGGAGCCACTGGCGTGGGAGTGCCGTCTCCATGAGCAGTATCAACCCGGACAGACTGATGATCTTCGTTACCATGACCAGCGTTGCGAGCCAACAGAGGCTGGACCATGGCCTGCAAGTTCTCCTGCCCTTTCGCTATAGCTTCCATAGTTTGCATGAAGAGGGCGAGCTTCTCGCGCACATCCTGCATCTCGTTCTGGATTTGGTCCATGACTTTTCGACAATTGGAGCGTGTAGAGTAGCGGTGCGGATGTTGATCTGGAATCCTGTTAAGTACCTGGTACAGAGCAGGAAATAAGACACCAATCAAAGATTACCTGTAATGCAATATGAATATGAATGCAATGCAATGTGTCTGTGCATTAGGGAAGTTTATTCCCCCAGTTCTAGTGTGAAGGTGCCGGTGCAGTGACAGTGCTGACAATAGGAATATCGGAGCTGAATCATAGAAAGCCTCATATATTGCTGAGAGAATCAATAAGCCCAGGGTACAATATCACTGAGAGTACAAAGAAGGCGTGACCTCAACCAACAATCCTGGTGATGGTCAGCACTATGCAAATAAAGCATACAAGATACTACGTGAAATGATCAAATCCTCCCAAAAGTCTGGTACTCCTCTATCAACTTCTTGGTCTCCGGATGGCTTGGTCGATCAAGCAGCCCTTCCACAAGCTGGTTTCTCCTCTTAAGGACACGGCGTACGTCTTCAGCAGTTTCTTCCCAGGTTGCTTCTCCGAAGCAATCTTCTAGCTTTCGCTTCTGAGACACTGCTTCATCTCTGGACTTGATTGCCTTGTTCAGTGCATGCTGGACACTATACCGGGTCATCACTTCATCCTCACACTTCTTGATGCTAGACTTCAACTTCTCTTCGAGGTCGGAAATTTGCTACTTCAGCTTATCTTCCCTCTTCTTGTTATTAGTGAGTGTAGCATTCCAAGTCTTGTTGCAAGAGGATATTTCTCGGTGTGCCGCGTCGAGCGCTTTCTTTTTGGCTTCCAGCATGTCATGGGAACTTCTGAACTCTTGCCCCAGACGTTCGCGCTTTTTCTTTTCCTCAGTCCACTCAGCCCCTAACCTGTTTACCAGCTCGGTCTGTTGTTGAAAAGCATATACGGCCTTGTTTTTCTCGCTGCGTACTCGGGCTAACTCTTGCTCTAACCCTTCATTAATCTTCATCAAGGCTTCTTTCTCCTTCACAACTTGCTCGTAGGCCTCCCTAGAAACAGTAGTTGGCTCTTCTGCCGGGACGGGAACAATGACGGGTGCAACTGGAAATGGCATTAATAACTGACTAGCCCTCTCCTGAATCCAAACTCTATAAGGTGCATAGGCCTGACAGTCGTTCTTTCCTAACAGTGGCTTCCCTTTGCGGTTAATACGCGTCCAGGCATGTTGCAACTTGGCTAGTAATTCTCTCTTCACGTCTCCGGTGAAGTACAGAGATTCCTGTACTTCTTCCTCCTGAGGTGGATTCTTCAGCGCATATCCGAACTGGCGAATGAATAGAGAAGGGTTGTAGTTGATACACCCTTTTCTTCCTATCAGCGGCACATTAGGGTATCCAGAACAACTAAAGATGAGCTCAGATCCCAACAAATCTCGATCAAACCATACAACATCTTCGGAAGATAGCCTCATCAGGCGCTCTGGCCAACCAGCTGGAACTGTAGTCTCTGCAGCAGATCCTCTCTTAGGAAGGTGACTCTCAAACCACATACTCAACAAGGGCACACACAGGTGAACATTCTTCCCTCTTCCCTTCTCATTCTTGTAATGCAGTGAGTGATAGAGATCTCCGAGTAAGGTAGGTACAGGATTACCAGCGGCAAACAAGTAGAAAGCATCAAAGTCCACAAAATCCGGTATATTGGGGAACAATACTATGCCATAAATGCACAAGGCCAATACAGCATTGAAAGCAACCCAGCACCCGCTCTTGGCATACTCTTGGGCTTTACCAACTAAGAACTGAAATGAGAAGCCTGGAACTCCACGGGAAATAGTAGTCACAAGTTCAGAAGCATCAACATGCAAGGCTTTTGCCAAATCCTCCGGCTTGGGCTTGGCGTCATAATGAATGAATGGAACCCGGTTCTGCACGGGCAGCTCAACATACTCAGCGTATTCCTCCAAGGTTGGTCCCATAATAAAGTCAGAGAACGTAAAGCATCTCAAAGCAGGGTCGTAGAATTGCATCATAGCATACAGCCCATCTAACTCTACCTCTGTAGGTTTGCACACCAATCTCAATAATCTACCATAGCTCATCCGGAAACTCCTACGAACACCCTCATCAGCAAGAGAGATCAACCCCAGTAAAGGAACAATATCAGGAGTAGGCAATTTGTAAGCAACTGTCCTCCTCAAGCTAGTCATGATCAAACACTCAGAAGTCTGGGCACTAGAACTAGGGAAATGCAAATGCACCTGCAGCACAGACACACGTTAGTGAAATGCAAATGGTAATGGATATGCAGTAATGCAATGCAAGCAACATGCAACAGGGACCAAAGCTGTAGCTGAATAGCCTGAACCCAATCAAGAAAGGTCTCAGATAGACCATCCAGAAGTCATCAAACCCTGGTCTCAGATAGACCTAAAATAAAACTCCAACACTGGTCTCTGACAGACCTCAAACCATAACTCCAACTGGTCTCTGATAGACCTCAAATCCAATCTCTAATTGGTCTCTGACAGACCTCAGAACACATCTCCAAATGGTCTCTGACAGACCTCAGAATACATCTCCAAATGGTCTCTGACAGACCTCAGAACTCTCCATAAATAACCAGGATCTCTGATCAAGAAATAACCGGTATCTGAAGGTTTGGTTACCTGCATAACCCCAAATCCCCTCACAGGTGGGTGGCCCTACAACTGGCACAAGGTACGGCATCCTATGCGGTCGTCGGCGTCACAGACTTTCAGGGTTGATGATACGATTCCCAGAAGGAGTGGCATCATCAATTCCTGAAGAGGCCTCACTTAGCCAACTTCCAAATGATCGGTCCCCAGAGTCGACAATCCAACTAACCAGCAACCCACGCCAACCAAAGGAAGGGGCAGGAGGCCAACCAGAGGAACCTCGTCTGAGTGTAGATTTCATGGGACACCAAAGCAAGCAAAGCAAGCGGGCGCCCACTAATTTCTACTCTAATTCTAGGTGCACTCAAGCCCAGGTCCGGCTTATCTCTCAATATCAGAACACCCGTCACACCCCAGATACAGCAATAATAATCAATATATAAAGCTGAAAAATACAAGGCTAGAAATATAAAAATAACTCCATACAAAATCCTCGACGGGAAAACAAGCGCTAGGATTGACTCTCTCAAGGGACGTTGGATCCCAAATGCATAAGAACTGTCGCAGTCCTTAGCAGCCAGGGGACGTTGGATCCCCAGCAGAGTCGCCAGCTGTCGCTACTGCGAAAATCGGCGCCGGCTGAACAGAAGAGTCGCCACCGCGCGTTATTTATCCCACGGGAGGGAAAGGAAACGCTCAGAGTAAACCTCGCACAACACGGGAAAGGTATGGTCATCGCAACCAAAACCTGGATTCGGGAGTCGGTTACGCAAGGGGAAGGTATTAGCACCCCTCTCGTCCGTCGTACTCGACGGGATCCACGCTTGTTTTCGTGTATGGATTGTTATTCTATCTAAACTATAGGTCAAGGGTGAAAAAAGAAAATAAAATGAAAAAAAAATGACTCGGCAAAGTATCGCACTTTATGCCTACGTATTCCCGCCTGGAACGAGAAATCAGAGTCAACGTAGTTCGCCTACCTACGGGAAAGGAGGGGAAGGTTGCTCGCTAGGATATCGCATCCTATGCCTACGTACTTTCACACGGCATGAAAGATCAGAGCAAACATAGTTCGGGCCACGTACGACACAGGTCTGTCCTTGATTGATTTTATTCCTTCTGAAAAAGGTTTTTCTTGATTAACAGTCCCGGCGGACAAAAATGACGCTTTGATGAGTTCACGTTCTTTTACGGAAGAAGTGTCTTTTATTGTGTTAGAAATCTTTATGGCGTTTTTCTGTTTGTTTTGAGGAAGAAGAGACAGAACTCTAACCTACGGTTGCGAAGGGAATCAACCTAACCTAATGTTATCATGCATGGGTTAAGACCTAGTGTCTATCATGCTCCTCTCTTGCACAGAGAGAAACAGAGATCCTACGGGATAGGCAGAAACAGAAACAATAACAGATATATACAGTAAAGCAGTAAAATGCATGGATGCAACAGCACAAGCGAGGCAAGGGAGTCCCACTCAACCTCGAACCTAGAAAACAATAGGCAAAAGTGAACAGACTTCACTTTCAACCCAGCAGGGTAGACAGCAAACAATACAGTCCAGAAAACCAATCAATACATCAGAAATGAAATACAGCAATAAAACAAACAGCTTCAGCAGCTCTGAATTAACATCTGGCTTCAAGTAATCTCCAATCAGCTACAGGCTTCAACAAGCATCAATCTCCATCTTCATGGCCTTTAGGCAAGGGCTTTGATCATCATTCTTCCATCTGCAATGGCTTTTCTTCAAGCTCAAACCTCCAGGATGAGGGATCAGTCACAAGAGTGAATTGGGTGTTAAGCAATCAGTTGACTACCAAGGGTGGTGAACAGACTGCTTCTAACACAAGAGACATTTTCTCTCAAGAGTTCTATCTCATAGACACTATCACCAAGCCTTCCAAAGGAAGGGGGTGAGTGTCTTAGAGAGACTCTGAATCACAGAGAAGAATGGATGCAGACAAGGCAATCCATGTTTGAAAAACAAACTTTCTAATCTAGAGCTCTGCCTAGCTCCTAAACCCTAGTTCCTCAGCATCTGCTAGCAAGAAACTTCTCTTCAACTCTGGAAGTTGATCTTCAATCTCTGGATCTCCAATGATCTTCATCTTCACAAGTCTTCAGCTTCCCCAGGTCCCCAGACAAACCCAATACCCAAGCAAGCAAGCAAAAATCCCCAGAGGGCACACCACACCAGTCAATCAGATATACAGACAGTATTAATAGCAGTAGGGGAGTCCTGACTTTTCTAAGGGGATCTAATAACTACCCATAGCCCCTATAGTCCCATAACTAATCTAGTTAAATCCTAAGTCCTAAGGGAAAAAATCAAACTTCCTAAGTCATCACCTAAAAACCCTAATTTGTTCATGATGTTCACACCTACACTAAACACCTAAAATTAATTTCTAAAAAAGGGAACTAAATTGTTTCTACAAGTTTAATGTCTAATCTAAACACCCTAAAAAGAATGAACAAAAAATATGAAAGCATTTAATAGAACCAAAATTAGTAAAATCATGCATGAAATGAATCTATGTAAAATGACATTTATTTAGAAAATATGGAAAAAATATGAAATAAAAATAAAAATGCAATTTTATTTAATGACAATTTTCTAGACATTCTAAAGAAAATGATGTAAAAAGAATGAAGTGAAAATGATTTTCTATGAATTTATTATGAATTTTCAAAGTGCATAAAAATTAAAGTGGAATTAAAAAAATGAATTGAATTAAAATGAGGGAGGGGGGTATGAATAGCAGGCGCGTTCAGTTAATTATTTGGATGGGCCAGCAGCCAGGGGGTGTGGGTAGCGTTTTGAGTTAGGCCCAGAAAACTTCAGAAATATTGAAAACAAAAACCACGCAGGGGGGGGGTGAGAAAAGCATCAGATTCATGTTCAAATGGATAATGGGCCTATTACTGGGGGTGGGATTAGCAACCTAATCTGAGGCCCGCCCGTTTCAATTAATGAAACGGTGCGTTTGGCACCCAGGTCAATTCCCTCCAAAACTCAGCTTAAACCTCAGCCATACGATTACGCTCCCAGTCAAAAGTCTCACACGAAATGAATGGACACGATTGTGTCTTCCTCCTCAGTTCAAATGGATTAGGGTTTCTTCTCCCATGGCAGCCATGCACGAGCAACATTCAAGCTCTCAGTTCTCCCTTTCCAGGCCATGACACGCCATGCTATAAACACGAAAACTGCTCAGAATTCTTCCCTCTACAATCCTATGGTCTCAGTTTGCCTTGGAACTCATCACAACTCTCAACCCGATCGAGGCAAAATCTGGTCACCATGGAAATCCTCTGAGATGCACCAACACAATTCTCCATCAAACTTGCACTAATCTAACCTATAACTAATGGTGATTAACCTGATCTATCAAGCTAAGATTATGATGCATTAACCTAAGAGTTTCAAGCCCTAACAGTTTCTACCACCTGCTAACAAACATCACCAAACCACTCCAAATTCATCCTAATTGCTCTACTAACCTTCTACATTATATCTAAACTAACAAAGTTATGCCTAACTAACTGAATTAAACTGTTTGAATGAAAACACACCTGGTGCAAAAGCTTGAAAACAGCTATGGAGACTTGTGGATCTGAGGCTTCCAAGGCTTGGATCTTGATCAATTAACTCAATACTCAATTCTGTATGCAATACTTTGATGATTCCTGGCTTGAATTGTGCTATCCACTTGAAACTCCAATTTTGATGTTGATGATGGAAGTGCTCGAAAATGGATTCTAACCACCAAACCTTTGCTTCAATTCTGATCTAGGATGATGATTGAATAAGATTGAATTGATGTGGATGAAAATTGATGAAGATTTTGTGAGATTTTGAGAGAATTGCAATGAGAAAAGAATGAGAGAATTTGGGAAATTCTTGGTGAAAATGAAGCCAACCCTTGATCAATCCTCATTTCATGAATATATAGTGTGCACATGAACATTCTAGATCCATCTTACACATTCCCTTGCTTTCCAACTTTGATCCATTTTGGTCATGTTTCTTCAATTACAAGTAACCAAAGATAACTTTCTTTTTTCCTTCTAAACTCAAAAAAGTGTTTGAACCATTGTTCTTAGAATTGCTTTTCCATTCAAAATAATATATTGGAAGTCTCCATTTGGACTTGTAAATCTCCCAAACCATTTTTCACTTTGAATTCCTTTGAATTATAAGCCATTTTAGTTCAACTTTTGACCAATTATGCAACTTCATGTTATAAGCTTCTCCAATAATTTGTGACCTTCTTTATAGACTTAAAATCCCATTTGGAGCAAGTTTGATGTTGTAAGTTTTTTCATTTGAGGCCTCCTTGTATGAGTTTTGGACATAGGTTAAAATGACCTGTAATTCACAAATGCCCAAAATACCCTTTGCTTGCCAAGACCATAAGTTGAGTTCTCCACATCATATGAAGGCATACTATACCATTCTAGAAAGCTAAGACAATGAGGAACAATTCTTATGTTGACCAAGAATTCATTTGAAATCTCCTTGAGGGGTAAAACTAGCTTGGAAGTCAAGTCACTTTCACAGACAAAAATTCAGACACCTCAGATGACCTGCAACTTGCAAGAACCATAACTTGAGTTCTATAAATCTCCTTGAGGTCTTCCACCACTCAAATTAAAGGTCTTGAGATCCTCTACAAGTTTCATGTTGGCCAAGAAGCCATTTGAAGCTAGCATTTTGACTTATCTTGCTTGGAAATTTGACCTAAACTAGGGGATTTTACACAGAAACCCTAATTTAGAAACTCCTCTTCTCCTTGATTTCTCTTGAATTCTCCTTGGCATATCTCCATATCCTTCTTTATATGTCAAATGATGAACCCCACACCTCTCCAATAGACTTGAATGCCCTTTAAATCAGTCAATTGAACTAGGGTTGACCTAGGGTTGACCCAGATGAAACCCTAGTTGACTGTCTTCCACTGTAGCTCTTGTGCTCTCATCAATGACTTGTCTCCTTCTCCAAATGACTTTCTAAGTCTCTCATAATGTCTAGATGCTCTCCATGCCTTCACTTCACAGCTCACAATCCTCTTGTTGATCCTCAGATACCCTCAGCTAGGAGATGGACTCAAGGCTTGATCTGCTGAGCTCTTTACTTTCCAATTCTTTCCTGATGACTTGAATGAGATTGAATGGGGACAATAACCTCTTGATAGGCCTCTAGAGATGAACATAATGATTGGTCCCCTGTTGAATGACTTGCTATGCTTATGCTATGCAGATGGTTAGTCTATGTACATGACTCTATATGCAAATGCTAATAACATTGAAACATAAACCAAGTGAATAAGGTTGGGCAAATTTTAGGGTGCAACACCGAAGGCCGGCTCAATCCGAAGTTGAGAAGAACATTTGACCTCGCCGTCAGACATCTGTTAAACAAACAGGCATCGAACCCGAAGGCCCTCTCAATCCTTAATTGAGAAGAACATCTGACCTCGCCGTCAAACATCTATTAAACATACAACCATCGAACCCGAAGGCCGGCTCAACTTGAAGTAGAGAGGAACATCTGACCTCCCTATCAAGAATTAGTTAAACAAACAGGCATCGAACACGAAGGCCGGCACAACGCGAAGTTGAGAAGAACATCTGACCTCGCTGTCAGGCATATGTTAAACAAACAGACATCGAATTTGATGGCCGACTCAACCCGAAGTTGAGAAGAACATCCGACCTCGCTGCCAGGCATTAGTTAAACAAGCAGGAATCGAACCCGAAGGCCGGCTCAACCCGAAGTTGAGAAGAACATCTGACCTCGCCATCAGGCATCTGTTAAACAAAAAGGTGTGAAACCAGAAGGCCGACTCAATCCATAGTAGAGAAGAACATCTGACCTCACCGTCAGGCAACTGTTAAACAATTAGGCATCAAACTCGAAGGCCGTTTGATCCCTTAGTTGAGAAGAACATCTGACCTCGCCGTCAAACATCTATTAAACAAACAGGTATCGAACCCGAAGGCCGACACACCTCGAAGTTGAGAGGAACATCTGAACTCCCTATCAGGCATTAGTTAAACAAACATGCATCGAACCCGAAGGCCGGTACAACACAAACTTGAGAAGAACATCTGACCTCGCCGTCAGGTAACTATTAAACAAACAGGCATCGAACCCAAAGGTCGGCTCAACACGAAGTTGAGAGGAACATCTGACCTCGCTGTCAGGCATGTGTTAAACAAACAGGCATCGAACCCGAAGGTCGGCTCAATATGAAGTTGAGAGGAACATTTGGCTTCACTGTCAAGCATCTGTTAAACAAACAGGCATCAAATCTGAAGGGCGGCTCAACCCGAAGTTGAGAAGAACATCTGACCTCACCGTCAGGCATCTATTAAACAAACAGGCATCGAACCCGAAGGGCGGCTCAACCCGAAGTTGATAAGAACATATGACTTCGCCGCCAGGCATCTGTTAAACAAACAGGCATCGAACCCGAAGGCCGGCTCAACCCGAAGTTGATAAGAACATCTGACCTCGCCGTCAGGCATCTGTTAAACAAAGAGGCATCGAACCCGAAGGTCGGCTCAACCCGAAGTTGAGAAGAACATCTGACCTCACCGTCAGGCATCTGTTAAACAAACAGGCATCAAACTTGAATCGCGGCTCAACCCGAAGTTGATAAGAACATTAGACCTCGCCGTCAGGCATCTGTTAAACAAACAGGCATCGAACCCGAAGGCCGGCTCAACCCGAAGTTGATAAGAACATCTGACCTCGCTGTCAGGCATCTGTTAAACAAAGAGGCATCGAACCCGAAGGCCGGCTCAACCCGAAGTTGAGAAGAACATCTGACCTCACCGTCAAACATCTGTTAAACAAACATGCATAGAACCTGAAGGGCGGCTCAACCCGAAGTTGATAAGAACATCCGAACTCGCTGTCAGGTATCTATTAAACAAACATGCAACGAACCCGAAGGCCGGCTCAACACGAAGTTAAGAGGAACATATGACCTCGCCGTCAGGCATCTGTTAAACAAACAGGCATCAAACCTGAAGGTCGGCTCAACATGAAGTTGAGAGGAACATTTGACTTCACTATCAAGCATCTGTTAAACAAACAGGCCTCAAATCTGAAGGCCGACTCAACCCGAAGTTGAGAAGAACATCTGACCTCACCGTCAGGCATCTGTTAAACAAACAAGCATCGAACCCGAAGGGCGGCTCAATTCGAAGTTGATAAGAACATTAGACCTCTCTGCCAGGCATCTGTTAAACAAACAGGCATCGAACCCGAAGGCCGACTCAATCCGAAGTTGAGAAGAACATTTGACCTCGCCGTCAGGCATCTGTTAAACAAACAGGCATCGAACCCGAAGGCCCTCTCAATCCTTAATTGAGAAGAACATCTGACCTCGCCGTCAAACATCTATTAAACAAACAACCATGGAACCCGAAGGCCGGCTCAACTTGAAGTAGAGAGGAACATCTGACCTCCCTATCAAGAATTAGTTAAACAAACAGTCATCGAACACGAAGGCCGGCACAACGCGAAGTTGAGAAGAACATCTGACCTCGCTGTCAGGCATATGTTAAACAAACAGACATCGAATTTGATGGCCGACTCAACCCGAAGTTGAGAAGAACATCCGATCTCGCTGCCAGGCATTAGTTAAACAAGCAGGAATCGAACCCGAAGGCCGGCTCAACCCGAAGTTGAGAAGAACATTTGACCTCGCCATCAGGCATCTGTTAAACAAAAAGGTGTGAAACCAGAAGGCCGACTCAATCCATAGTAGGGAAGAACATCTGACCTCACCGTCAGGCAACTGTTAAACAATTAGGCATCAAACTCGAAGGACGTTTGAACCCTTAGTTGAGAAGAACATCTGACCTCGCCGTCAAACATCTATTAAACAAACAGGTATCGAACCCGAAGGCCGACTCACCTCGAAGTTGAGAGGAACATCTGAACTCCCTATCAGGCATTAGTTAAACAAACATGCATCGAACCCGAAGGCCGGTACAACACAAACTTGAGAAGAACATCTGACCTCGCCGTCAGGTAACTATTAAACAAACAGGCATCGAACCCGAAGGTCGGCTCAACACGAAGTTGAGAGGAACATCTGACCTCGCTGTCAGGCATGTGTTAAACAAACAGGCATCGAACCCGAAGGTCGGCTCAATATGAAGTTGAGAGGAACATTTGGCTTCACTGTCAAGCATCTGTTAAACAAACAGGCATCAAATCTGAAGGGCGGCTCAACCCGAAGTTGAGAAGAACATCTGACCTCACCGTCAGGCATCTATTAAACAAACAGGCATCGAACCCGAAGGGCGGCTCAACCCGAAGTTGATAAGAACATATGACTTCGCCGCCAGGCATCTGTTAAACAAACAGGCATCGAACCCGAAGGCCGGCTCAACCCGAAGTTGATAAGAACATCTGACCTCGCCGTCAGGCATCTGTTAAACAAAGAGGCATCGAACCCGAAGGCCGGCTCAACCCGAAGTTGAGAAGAACATCTGACCTCACCGTCAGGCATATGTTAAACAAACAGGCATCAAACTTGAATCGCGGCTCAACCCGAAGTTGATAAGAACATTAGACCTCGCCGCCAGGCATCTGTTAAACAAACAGGCATCGAACCCGAAGGCCGGCTCAACCCGAAGTTGATAAGAACATCTGACCTCGCCGTCAGGCATCTGTTAAATAAAGAGGCATCGAACCCGAAGGCCGGCTCAACCCGAAGTTGAGAAGAACATCTGACCTCACTGTCAAACATCTGTTAAACAAACATGCATCGAACCTGAAGGGCGGCTCAACCCGAAGTTGATAAGAACATCCGAACTCGCTGTCAGGTATCTATTAAACAAACATGCAACGAACCCGAAGGCCGGCTCAACACGAAGTTAAGAGGAACATATGACCTCGCCGTCAGGCATCTGTTAAACAAACAGGCATCAAACCTGAAGGTCGGCTCAACATGAAGTTGAGAGGAACATTTGACTTCACTATTAAGACTCTGTTAAACAAACAGGCCTCAAATCTGAAGGCCGACTCAACCCGAAGTTGAGAAGAACATCTGACCTCACCGTCAGGCATCTGTTAAACAAACAGGCATCGAACCCGAAGGGCGGCTCAATTCGAAGTTGATAAGAACATTAGACCTCTCTGCCAGGCATCTGTTAAACAAACCGGCATCGAACCCGAAGGCCGGCTCAATCCGAAGTTGAGAAGAACATTTGACCTCGCCGTCAGGCATCTGTTAAACAAACAGGCATCGAACCCGAAGGCCCTCTCAATCCTTAATTGAGAAGAACATCTGACCTCGCCGTCAAACATCTATTAAACAAACAACCATCGAACCCGAAGGCCGGCTCAACTTGAAGTAGAGAGGAACATCTGACCTCCCTATCAGGAATTAGTTAAACAAACAGGCATCGAACACGAAGGTCGGCACAACGCGAAGTTGAGAAGAACATCTGACCTCGCTGTCAGGCATATGTTAAACAAACAGACATCGAATTTGATGGCCGACTCAACCCGAAGTTGAGAAGAACATCCGACCTCGCTGCCAGGCATTAGTTAAACAAGCAGGAATCGAACCCGAAGGCCGGCTCAACCCGAAGTTGAGAAGAACATCTGACCTCGCCATCAGGCATTTGTTAAACAAAAAGGTGTGAAACCAGAAGGCCGACTCAATCCGTAGTAGAGAAGAACATCTGACCTCAACGTCAGGCAACTGTTAAACAATTAGGCATCAAACTCGAAGGCCGTTTGAACCCTTAGTTGAGAAGAACATTTGACCTCGCCGTTAAACATCTATTAAACAAACAGGTATCGAACCCGAAGGCCGGCTCACCTCGAAGTTGAGAGGAACATCTGAACTCCCCATCAGGCATTAGTTAAACAAACATGCATCGAACCCGAAGGCCGGTACAACACAAACTTGAGAAGAACATTTGACCTCGCCGTCAGGCATCTGTTAAACAAAAAGGTATGGAACCCGAAGGCTGGCTTAACCCGAAGTTGAGAAGAACAACAGACCTTGCCGTCAGGCATCTGTTAAACAAACAGGCATCAAACCCGAAGGCCGTCTCAACCCTTAGTTGAGAAGAAAATCTGACCTCGCCGTCAAACATCTGTTAAACAAATAGGTATCGAACCCGAAGGTCGACTCACCATGAAGTTGAGAGGAACATCTGAACTCCTCACCAGGCATTAGTTAAACAAACAGGCATCGAACCCGAAGGCCGGTACAACACGAAGTTGAGAAGAACATCTGACCTTGCCGTCAGGTAACTCTTAAACAAACAAGCATCGAACCCGAAGGCCGGCTCAACACGAAGTTGAGAGGAACATCTGACCTTGCCGTCAGGCATGTGTTAAACAAACAGGCATCGAACCCGAAGGTCGGCTCAACGTGAAGTTGAGAGGAACATTTGACTTCACTGTCAAGCATCTGTTAAACAAACAGGTATCAAATCCGAAGGCCGGCTCAACCCGAAGTTGAGAAGAACATCTGACCTCACCGTCAGGCATCTGTTAAACAAACAGGCATCGAACCCGAAGGGCGGCTCAACCCGAAGTTGATAAGAACATCTGACTTCGCCGTCAGGCATCTGTTAAACAAACAGGCATCGAACCCGAAGGGCTGCTCAATCCAAAGTTGATAACAACATCTGACCTCGCCGTCAGGCATCTGTTAAACAAACAGGCATCAAATCTGAAGGTCGGCTCAACCCGAAGTTGAGAAGAACATTTGACCTCACCGTCAGACATCTGTTAAACAAACAGGCATCGAACCCGAAGGGCGGCTCAACCCGACATTGATAAGAACATTAGACCTCTCCGCCAAGCATCTGCTAAACAAACAGGCATCGAACCTGAAGGCCGACTCAACACGAAGTTGAGAAGAACATTTGACCTCGTCGTCAGGCATCTGTCAAACAAACAGGCATCGAAACCGAAGGCCGTCTCAATCCTTAATTGAGAAGGACATCTGACCTCACCCTCAAACATCTGTTAAACAAACAGGCATAGAACCCGAAGGCCGGCTCAACTGGAAGTTAATAGGAACATATGACCTCACCATCAGGCATTAGTTAAAAAAACAGGCATCGAACCCGGAGGCCGGCACAACACGATGTTGAGAAGAACAAGTGACCTCGCTATCAGGCATATGTTAAACAAACAGGCATCGAATTTGATGGTTAGTTCAACCCGAAGTTGAGAAGAACATCCGAACTTGCTGCCAGGCATTAGTTAAACAAACAGGAAACGAACCCGAAGGCCGGCTCAACCCGAAATTGAGAAGAACATCTGACCTAGCTGCCAGGCATTTGTTAAACAAACAAGCATCGAACCCAAAGGCCAACTCAACCCGAAGTTGAGAAGAATATCTGACCTCGCCGTCAGGCATCTGTTAAACAAAAAGGTGTGGAACCCGAAGGCCGGCTCAACTCGAAGTTGAGAAGAACATCTGACCTCCCCGTCAGGCATCTGTTAAACAAACAGGCATCAAACCCGAAGGCCGTCTCAACCCTTAGTTGAGAAGAACATCTGACCTCTCCGTCAAACATCTATTAAACAAACAGGCATCGAACCCGAAGGGCGGCTCAACTCGAAGTTGATAAGAACATCTGACCTCCCCATCAGGCATCTGTTAAACAAACAAGCATCGAACACGAAGGCCGGCTTAACACGAAGTTGAGAGGAACATCTGACATCGATGTCAGGCATCTGTTAAACAAACAGGCATCAAATCCGAAGGCCGGCTCAACCCGAGGTTGAGAGAAACATCTAACTTCACTGTCAATCATCTGTCAAACAAACAGGCATCAAATCCGAAGGCCGACTCAACCCGAAGTTGAAAAGAACATCTGACCTCAACTTCAGGCATCTCTTAAACAAACAGGGATCGAACCCGAAGGCCGGCTCAACACGAAGTTGAGAGGAACATCCGACCTCGCCGTCAGGCATCTGTTAAACAAACAGGCATCGAACCTGAAGTTCGGCTCAACATGAAGTTGAGAGGAACATTTGACTTCACTATCAAGCATCTGTTAAACAAACAGGCATCAAATCCGAAGGCCGGCTCAACCCGAAGTTAAGAAGAACATCTAACCTCACCGTCATGCATCTGTTAAACAAATAGGCATCGAACCCGAAGGACGGCTCAACCCGAAGTTGATAAGAACATTAGACCTTTCCGCCAGGCATCTGTTAAACAAACAGGCATCGAACCCGAAGGCCGGCTCAACCCGAAGTTGAGAAGAACATCTGACCTCGCTGTCAGGCATATGTTAAACAAACAGACATCGAATTTGATGGCCGACTCAACCCGAAGTTGAGAAGAACATCCGACCTTGCTGCCAGGCATTAGTTAAACAAGCAGGAATCGAACCCGAAGGCCGGCTCAACCCGAAGTTGAGAAGAACATTCGACCTCGCCATTAGGCATCTTTTAAACAAACAGGCATCAAACCTGAAGGGCGGCTCAACCCGAACTTGATAAGAACATTAGACCTTTCCGCCAGGCATCTGTTAAACAAACAGGCATCGAACCCGAAGGCCGACTCAGCACGAAGTTGAGAAGAACATTTGACCTCACCGTCAGGCATCTGTTTAACAAACAGGCAACGAACCCGAAGGTCGTCTCAATCCTTAATTGAGAAGAACATATGACCTCAACGTCAAACATCTATTAAACAAACAAGCATCAAATCCGAAGGCCGGCTCAACACGAAGTTGAGAGGAACATCTGACCTTGCTGTCAGGCATCTATTACACAAACATGCATCGAACTTGAAGGTCGGCTCAACCCGAAGTTGATAAGAACATTAGACCTCTCCACCAGGCATCTGTTAAACAAACAGGCATCGAACCCGAAGGCCGACTCAACCTGAGTTGAGAAGAACATCTGACCTCACCGTCAAACATCTGTTAAACAAACAGGCATCAAACCCGAAGGCCGGCTCAACTCGAAGTTAATAGGAACATCTGACCTCCCCATCAAGAATTACTTAAAAAAACAGGAATTAGTTAAAAAAACAGGCATGGAACCCAAAGGCCGGTACAACACGAAGTTGAGAAGAGCAAGTGACCTCGCTGTCAGGCATATGTTAACCAATCAGGCATCGAATTTAATGGTCAACTCAACCCGGAGTTGAGAAGAACATCCGAACTTAATGCCAGGCATTAGTTAAACAAACAGGAATCGCACCCAAAGGCCGGCTCAACCCGAAATTGAGAAGAACATCTGACCTAGCCGCCAGGCATTTGTTAAACAAACAGGCATCGAACCCAAAGGCCGGCTCAACCCGAAGTTGAGAAGAATATCTGACCTCGTCGTCACGCATCTGTTAAACAAAAAGGTGTGGAACCCGAAGGCCGGCTCAACTCGAAGTTGAGAAGAACGTATGACCTCCCCGTCAGGCATCTGTTAAACAAACAGGCATCGAAAACGAAGGCCGACTCAACACGAAGTTGAGAGGAACATCTGACATCGACGTCAGGCATCTGTTAAACAAACAGGCATCAAATCCGAAGGCCGGCTCAACCCGAAGTTGAGAGGAACATCTAATTTCACTGTCAATCATCTGTCAAACAAACAGACATCAAATCCGAAGGGCGACTCAACCCGAAGTTGATAAGAACATTAGACCTCGCCGCCAGGCATCTGTTAAACAAACAGGCATCGAACCCGAAGGCCGGCTCAACCCGAAGTTGATAAGAACATCTGACCTCGCCGTCAGGCATCTGTTAAACAAAGAGGCATCGAACCCGAAGGCCGGCTCAACCCGAAGTTGAGAAGAACATCTGACCTCACCGTCAAACATCTGTTAAACAAACATGCATCGAACCTGAAGGGCGGCTCAAGCCGAAGTTGATAAGAACATCCAAACTCGCTGTCAGGTATCTATTAAACAAACATGCAACGAACCCGAAGGCCGGCTGTTGCACCCTAAAATTTGCTCAACCTTATTCCTTGGGTTTATGTTTTAATATCATTAGCATTTGCATATAGAGTCATGTACATAGACTAACCATCTGCATAGCATAAGCATAGCAAGTCATTCAACAGGGGACCAATCATTATTCTCATCTCTAGAGGCCTATCAAGAGGTTATTATCCCAATTCAATCTCATTCAAGTCATCAGGAAAGAATTTGAAAGCAGAGAGTTCAGCAGATCAAGCCTTGAGTCCATCTCCTAGTGGAAGGTATCTGAGGGTCAACAAGAGGGTTGTGAGCTGTGAGTTGAAGGCATGGAGAGTATCTAGACATTATGAGAGACTTAGAAAGTCATTTAAAGAAGGAGACAAGTCATTGATGAGAGCACAAGAGCTATAGCTGAAGGCAGTCAACTAGGGTTTCATCTGGGTCAACCCTAGGTCAACCCTAGGTCAATTGACTGATTTAAGGGGCATTCAAGTCTAGTGGAGAGATGTGGGGTTCATCATTGGACATATAAAGAAGGATATGGAGATATGACAAGGGGAATTCAAGAGAAATCAAGGAGAAGAGGAGTTTCTAAATTAGGGTTTCTGTGTAAAATCCCCTAGTTTAGGTCAAATTTCCAAGCAAGATAAGTCAAAATGCTAGCTTCAAATGGCTTCTTGGCCAACATGAAACTTGTAGAGGATCTCAAGACCTTTAATTTGAGTGGTGGAAGACCTCAAGGAGATTTATAGAACTCAAGTTATGGTTCTTGCAAGTTGCAGGTCATCTGAGGTGTCTGAATTTTTGTCTGTGAAAGTGACTTGACTTCCAAGCTAGTTTTACCCCTCAAGGAGATTTCAAATGAATTCTTGGTCAACATAAGAATTGTTCCTCATTGTCTTAGCTTTCTAGAATGGTATAGTATGCCCTCATATGATGTGTGGAACTCAACTTATGGTCTTGGCAAGCAAAGGGTATTTTGGGCATTTGTGAATTACAGGTCATTTTAACCTATGTCCAAAACTCATACAAGGAGGCCTCAAATGGAAAAACTTACAACATCAAACTTGCTCCAAATGTGATTTTAAGTCTAGAAAGAAGGTCACAAATTGTTGGAAAAGCTCATAACATGAAGTTGCATGATTGGTCCAAATTTGAACTAAAATGGCTTATAATTTGAATAAAGTCAAAATGAAAAATGGTTTGGGAGATTTATAAGTCCAAATGGAGACTTCCAATATATGATTTTGAATGGAAAAGACATTCTAAAGACAATGGTTCAAGCACCTTTTTGAGTTTAGTGGAAGATTTCAAAGTTATCCTTGGTTACTTGCATTTTAAGAAACATAGCCAAAATGAATCAAAGTTGGAAGGCAAGGGAATGTGTAAGAGGGATCTAGAAGTTACCATTGAACACTATATATTCATGAAATCAGAATTGAGCAAGGGTTGGATTCATTTTTCACCAAGAATTTCCCAAATTCTCTCATTCTTTCTCATTGCATTTTCACTTCAATTCCTCAAATTCTTCACCAATCACCATCAAAATCAATTTCATCATACTGATTCATCATCATAGATCAGAATTCAACCAAGAACAAGGTGTGATCAATCCATTTTCGAGCACTATAATCATCAACATCAAAATTGCAATTTCAAGTGGATAGCACAATTCAAGTCAAGAATCATCCAGGTGTTGCATACAGAATCGAGCATTGAGTTTGTAGATCAAGATCCAAGCCTCAAAAGCCTCAGATCCACAAGTTTCATCATCATCCACAAGATTCCACACCAGGTGCATTTTCTCTGCCACAGCTTGATTCAGTTAGTTTAGCATAGATTTGTTAGTTTAGATATGATGTAGGATGTTAGTAGAGCAATTAGGATGAGTTTGGAGTAGTTTAGTGATGATTGTTAGCAGGTGTACCAAACTGTTAGGATGTAGAACTCGTGGCATAGTGCATTAGAATCTTAGGTTGTTAGCGCAGGATAATCACCATTAGTCATAGATTAGATTAGTATAAGTTTGATTGAGAATTGTGCTGATGAGTTGCAGAGTATTTCCATGGAGCCAGAACTTGTCTCGATCGGGTTTATTGATTGGCTGAGTTTTAATGCAATCTAAGACCATAGACGTGTAGAGGGAGAGATTCTGAGTGTTTTTCATGTTTGCATCGTGGTGTTTCATGCATTGTGGAGTGAGAACCGATTGAGGGAAGTTGGTGCGTGCATGGAGTTTCATGGAGTATAAACCCTAGCTCATATGATCCATTGGAGAAGACGAAATCTGGAGCGTCCGTTTGGTGTTGGACCTTTGACTCAGAGAGCAATCCTAGGGCTCTCATTTAATTCTGATTTTGGAGGGAGATGCGTTGGTGCCCTAAACGCACCGTTTCATTAATTGAAACGGGCGGGCCTGAGTGAATTTTGATATCCCCACCCCCAGTGCCTGAGCCCAATTCAGTTTGAACGTGAATCCAATGCTATTTTCACCCCCTGCGTGTTTTTTTTATTTTCACTAAGTCTGAATGGTTCTAGGCCTAATTCAAGCTTTCTATTCGCACCCCTACCATTGTTGGCCCATCCTGGTATGAACTGAGCGCGTTTGCTTATTGAACCCCCCTGGCTATTTCTCTATTCTTTTTTTATTATTTTCTTTTCATGTTTTTTCATTCATTTTGAAAATTCATAATAAATACATAAAAAATCATTTTTAATTCATTCTTTTTACATCATTTTCATTAGAATGTGTAGAAAATTGTCATTAAATAAAATTGCATTTTTATTTTTATTTCATATTTTTTCCATATTTTCTAAATAAATGTCATTTTAAATAGCTTCATTTCATGCATGATTTTATTAATTTTTGTTCTATTAAATGATTTCATATTTTTTGTTCATTCTTTTTATGTTGCTTAGATGAGATATTGAACTTGTAGAAACAATTTAGTTCCCATTTTTAGAAATTAATTTTAGGTGATTAATGTAGGCTTGAACAACATGAACAAACTAGGGTTTTAGGTGATTACTTAGGAGAATCAATTCATTTCCCTTAGGACTTAGGGTTTGAATAGTTTAGCTATGGGACTATAGGGGCTATGGGTAGTTATTAGATCCCCTTAGAAAAGTCAGGATTCCCCTACTGCTATTAATACTGTCTGTATATCTGATTGACTGGTGTGGTGTGCCCTCTGGGGATTGTTGCTTGCTTGTTTGGGTATTGGGATTGTCTGGGGACCTGGGAGAGCTGAAGACTTGAGGAGATGAAGACCATTGGATATTCAGAGATTGAGGATCAACTGCCAGAGTTGGAGAGGAGGTCCTTGCTAGCAGATGCTGAGGAGACTAGGGTTTAGGAGCTAGGCAGAGCTCTAGATTAGAAAGCTTGTTTCTCAAACATGGATTGCCTTGTCTGCATCCATTCTTCTCTGTGATTCAGAGTCTCTCTAAGACACTCACCCCCTTCCTTTGGAAGGCTTGGTGATAGTGTCTAAGAGATAGAACTCTTGAGAGAAAATGTCTCTTGTGTTAGGAGCAGTCTGTTCACCACCCTTGGTAGTCAACTGATTGCTCAACACCCAATTCACTCTTGTGACTGATCCCTCATCCTGGAGGTTTGAGCTTGAAGAAAAGCCATTGCAGATAGAAGAATGATGATCAAAGCCCTTGCCTGGAGGTCCTGAAGATGGAGATTGATGCTTGTTGAAGCATGTAGCTGATTGGAGATTACTTGAAGCCAGATGTTGATTCAGAGCTGCTGATGCTGTTTCTTTTGCTGTTGTATTTCATTGCTGATGTATTGTTTGGATTTCCTGGTTGTATTGTTTGCTGTTTACCCTGTTGGGTTGAAAGTGAATCCAGTTCACTTTCGCCTATTGTTTTCTAGGTTCGAGGTTGAGTGGGATTCCCTTGCCTCGCTTGTACTGTTGCATCCATGCATTTTACTGTTTTACTGTATACATCTGATATTGTTTCTGTTGCTGCCTATCCCGTAGGATCTCTGTTTCTCTCTGTGCAAGAGAGGAGCATGATAGACACTAGGTCTTAACCCATGCATGATAACATTAGGTTAGTTTGATTCCCTTCGCAACCGTAGGTTAGAGTTCTGTCTCTTCTTTCTCAAAACAAACAGAAAAACACATAAAGATTTCAAACACAATAAAAGACACTTCTTCCGTAAAAGAATGTGAACTCATCAAAGCGTCATTTTTGTCCGCCGGGACTGTTAATCAAGGAAACCTTTTTCAGAAGGAATAAAATCAACCAAGACAGACTTGTGTCGTACGTGGCCCGAACTACGTCTGCTCTGATCTTTCATGCCGTATGAAAGTACGTAGGCATAGGATGCGATATCCTAGCGAGCAACCTTCCCCTCCTTTCCCGTAGGTAGGCGAACTACGTTGACTCTGATTTCTCGTTTCAGGCGAGAATACGTAGGCATAAAGTGCGATACTTTGCCGAGTCATTTTTATTTTCATTTTATTTTCTTTTTAACCCTTGACCTATAGTTTAGATAGAATAACAATCCATACCCGAAAACAAGCGTGGATCCCGTCGAGTACGACGGACGTGAGGGGTGCTAATACCTTCCCCTTGCGTAACCGACTCCCGAATCCAGGTTTTGGTTGCGACGACCATACCTTTCCCGTGTTGTGCGAGGTTTACTCTGAGCGTTTCCTTTCCCTCCCGTGGGATAAATAACGCACGGTGGCGACTCTTCTGTTCAGCCGGCGCCGATTTTCGCAGTAGCGACAGCTGGCGACTCTGCTGGGGATCCAACGTCCCCTGGCTGCTAAGAACTGCGATGGTTCTTATGCATTTGGGATCCAACGTCCCTTAAGAGAGTCAATCCTAACGCTTGTTTTCCCGTCGAGGATTTTGTATGGAGTTATTTTATATTTCTAACCTTGTATTTTCAGCTTTATATATTGATTATTGTTGCTGTATGTTGGGGTGTGACGGGTGTTCTGATATTGAGTGAGAAGCCGGACCTGGGCTTGAGTGCACCTAGAATTAGAGTAGAAATTAGTGGGCGCCCGCTTGCTTTGCTTGCCTCGGTGTCCCATGAAATCTACACTCAGACGAGGTTCCTCTGGTTGGCCTCCTGCCCCTTCCTTTGGTTGGCGTGGGTTGCTGGTTAGTTGGATTGTCGACTCTGGGGACCGATCATTTGGAAGTTGGCTAAGTGAGGCCTCTTCAGGAATTGATGATGCCACTCCTTCTGGGAATCGTATCATCAACCCTGAAAGTCTGTGACGCCAACGACCGCATAGGATGCCGTACCTTGTGCCAGTTATAGGGCCACCCACCTGTGAGGGGATTTGGGGTTATGCAGGTAACCAGACCTTCAGATACCGGTTATTTCTTGATCAGAGATCCTGGTTATTTATGGAGAGTTCTGAGGTCTGTCAGAGACCAATTAGAGATGTGATTTGAGGTCTATCAGAGACCAGTTGGAGTTATGGTTTGAGGTCTGTCAGAGACCAGTGTTGGAGTTTTATTTTAGGTCTATCTGAGACCAGGGTTTGATGACTTATGGATGGTCTATCTGAGACCTTTCTTGATTGGGTTCAGGCTATTCAGCTACAGCTTTGGTCCCTGTTGCATGTTACTTGCATTGCATTGCCTGCATATCCATTACCATTTGCATTTCACTAATGTGTGTCTGTGCTGCAGGTGCATTTGCATTTCCCTAGTTCTAGTGCCCAGACTTCTGAGTTTTGATCATGACTAGCTTAAGGAGAACGGTTGCTTACAAATTGCCTACGCCTGATATTGTTCCTTTACTTGGGTTGATCTCTCTTGCTGATGAGGGTGTTCGTAGGAGTTTCCGGATGAGCTATGGTAGACTATTGAGATTGGTGTGCAAACCTACAGAGGTAGAGTTAGATGGGTTGTATGCTTTGATGCAATTCTACGACCCTGCTTTGAGGTGCTTTACGTTCTCTGACTTTATTATGGGACCAACCCTGGAGGAATACGCTGAGTATGTTGAGCTGCCCGTGCAGAATCAGGTTCCATTCATTCATTATGGCGCCAAACCCAAGCCTGAGGAATTGGCAAAAGCCTTGCATGTTGATGCTTCTGAACTTGTGACTACTATTTCCCTTGTTGAGTATGTGGTTTGAGAGTCACCTTCCTAAGAGAGGATCTCTTGCAGAGACTACAGTTCCAGCTAGTTGGCCAGAGCGCCTGATGAGGCTATCGTCGGAAGATATGAAGTGGTTTGACAGAGATTTGTTGGGATCCGAGCTCATATTCAGCTGTTCTGGGTACCCTAATATGCCGTTGATAGGAAGAAAAGGGTGTATCAATTACAACCCTTCTCTATTCATTCGCCAGTTCGGATATGCACTGAAGAATCCACCTCAGGAGGAAGAAGTACAGGAATCTCTGTACTTCACAGGTGATTTGAAGGGAGAATTATTGGCCAAGTTGCAACATGCCTGGACGCGTATTAACCGCCGAGGGAAGCCTTTGTTAGGAAAGAATGACTGTCAGGCCTATGCACCTTACAGGGTTTGGATCCAGGAGAGGGCTAGTCAGTTGAGGATGCCGTTTCCAGATGCACCAATTCTTGTTCCCGTTCCGGTAGCAGAGCCAACTACTGTTTCTAGAGAAGTCTATGAACAAGTTGTGAAGGAAAAAGAAGCCTTGATGAAGATTAACGAAGGGTTAGAGCAAGAGTTAGCCCAGGCACGCAGCGAGAAAAACAAGGTCGTATATGCTTCCCAACAGCAGATCGAGCTAGTAAACAGGTTAGGGGCTGAGTTGACTGAGGAGAAGAAAAAGCGCGAACGTCTGGGGCAAGAGTTCAGAAGCTCCCATGACATGCTGGAAGCCAAAAAGAAGGCGCTCGACGCAGCACACCGAGAGATATCTTCTTGCAATAAGACTTGGAATGCCACACTCACCAACAATAAGAAGAGGGAAGATAAGCTGAAGCAGCAAATTTCCGACCTCGAAGAGAAGTTGAAGTCTAGCATCAAAAAGTGTGAGGAGGAAGTGATGACCCGGTATAGTGTCCAGCATGCACTGAACAAGGCAATCAAGTCCAGAGATGAAGCAGTGTCTCAGAAGCGAAAGTTAGAAGATTGCTTCGGAGAAGCAACATGGGAAGAAACTGCTGAAGACGTACGCCGTGTCCTTAAGAGGAGAAACCAGCTTGTTGAAGGGCTGCTTGATCGACCAAGTCATCCGGAGACCAAGAAGTTGTTAGAAGAATACCAGACTTTTGGGAGGATTTGATCATTTCATGTAGTAACTTGTATGCTTTATTTGCATAGTGCTGACCATCACCAGGATTGTTGGTTGAGGTCATGCCTTCTTTGTACTCTCAGCGATATTGTACCCTGGGCTTATTGATTCTCTCTGCAATATATGAGGCTTTCTATGATTCAGCTCCGATATTCCTATTGTCAGCACTGTCACTGCACCGGCACCTTCGCACTAGAACTGGGGGAATGAACTTCCCTAATGCACAGACACATTGCATTGCATTCATATTCATATTGCATTACAGGTAATCTTTGAATGGTGTCTTATTTCCTGCTCTGTACCAGGTACTTAACAGGATTGCAGATCAGCATCCGCACCGCTATTCTACCCGCTCCAACTGTCGAAAAGTCATGGACTAAATGCAGAACGAGATGCAAGATGTGCGCGAGAAGCTCGCCCTCTTCATGCAGACCATGGAAGCTATAGCAAAAGGGCAGGAGAATTTGCAGGCCATGGTCCAGCCTCTGTTGGCTCGCAGCGCTGGTCATGGCAATGAAGATCATCAGTCTGTCCGGGTCGATACTGCTCATGGAGACGGCACTCCCACGCCAGTGGCTCCGCCTGTAGTCAATATGCCTGCTGCTAATGTCAACAACGCTACCGCTGCTGTGAATGGTAACGTCGGAGTGGGGAATGAGACTGCTGTCCATAATGCTGGGCTGGGTGATGTCAATTTGGGAGATAATCTAGGAGGCAATGGCTTTGTCAATACTGGATTCGGATTCAACGATCAGGGATTCGACAACACTGGCAAGTATGGCTTTAATGCTCAAGGCTTTGGGCAAGATGGTTATGGTATGGTCAATCAGGGTTACGGAGGCTTTGGAAACGGAAATGGTACTGGATTTATGGCTTTTGGTCCTGCTGGAGGTGTTCAAGGGTACGGCAACAGAGGCCGAGGTCCGGGGATGAATCAGATCAGAGCTGGACGTAATAATGCATATGATGGGTACGGGGCTGGAAACGGTCTGTGGCAAGAAGATCAGCAGGAGGACGCCTTCTCCGGAGGAGGTTTTGAAGGGCCGATGGATGATTCCCAAAAGATTAGAATGCTGGAAGAGCAGATGAAGGGAGTCCTAAACCAGAGTGCTGTGGGTTTGGACATGGCAACAATGGGCTTGGTACCTGGCTTGAGGGTGCCAATTAAATTCAAAGCTCCTGCGTTCGACAAGTACAAAGGAGACACATGTCCGAAAGTGCATGTACGAGCTTATTACAGAAAGATGTCTGCATACTCCACTGATGAAAGAATGCTAATGCATTTCTTTCAAGATAGCTTGTCGGGCCCTTCCCTAGAGTGGTACATGGGGTTGGAGCCAACTGATATCAAGACATGGAAGCAATTAGCAGAGGCGTTCGTAGCCCATTACAAGTATAACAGCGACCTGGCGCCCAATCGGGTCCAGTTAGCCGGGCTTTCGCAGAAGAAGGGGGAGAGTTTTAAAGAGTACGCGCAAAGGTGGCGCGATATGGCTGCCAGGGTCCGTCCTCCTGTAGAAGATAAGGAAATGAATGATATGTTTGTCGGCACATTCACAGGGTTGTTTCATGATATGCTGTTTCATACGTCCCTGGCCAGTTTTTCAGACCTGATTCTGATGGGGGAAAAGATTGAACGTAACATTAAGCAAGGAAAGTTCCAAGTCGAGGAATCAACTGCATCTGGCAGTAATAGGAAAGCTTATGGTGGGCGCCGGCAGGGCGAAGCCAGCGCAGTATTTGGAGGCCGAGGCCGAGGCCGAGGCAGGGGACGAGGTCAATATCGTCAGCCGCAGCAGGTGTCGAGTGTTACTATTCCCTATCAACAACAACCACTCCAGCAACAACAACCGGTTCAGCAGCAGCCAATGCCACAGCAGCAGCAGCCTCAGCAGGGGGCACAGCAGGCTCAACGAAGATTCCAGGGTAGTAAACCGAGAAGAGTGTTTGAGAAGCCTCCCTCAACCTATGCTGATTTATTGCAGACATTGTTGGGATTGAATCTGGTAGAGAAAAGAACTCTGGCACCAATAACGGGAGCTCCCCCGTTCGGCTACGATGCAAGCAGGCACTGTGAGTTTCATTCTGGGGCCCCGGGCCACGATATAGAAGGTTGCCATGCTTTTAAGCACGTTGTGCAGGATCTTTTAGACAACAAGACTATCAATTTCGGAACGGCAGGTCCAAATATAGTCCAGAAACCCATGCCCAATCATGGGGCGAACGCCGTGCTAACTGAGGAAGATCTGAATCTTATTATGAATGTTGAAGATTTGAAGACGCCGCTGAGCGAGATAAAGAGCCGGCTGTTACAAGGAGGTGTTTACCCGGGATGTAACGAGTATTGCTTAGATTGTTGGACCCTAGCTGGGGGGTGTGAGGATTTGAAGAAAGGCATTCAGGCTTTAATTGATGAGGGCATATTGCAGTTTGATCGAGCGGCAACTGACGAGCCTGCAGGGGCAGTAGTGGATAATCGGAGTGATGTGGCCACGGTAACGATTCCTCGGAAGACGATCACTATTGCAGCACCAGCTCAGCGACCACCGATTACCATAACTAAGGCCGGGCCAATCCCGTACGAGAACACGAAAGCAGTCCCATGGTCATATGGGTTAGATGTGTATTGTGATGGGATAAAAATCGATGTTAACAAGCAGCCAGCAGAGATTGTGGATAATGTTGTTGGCTCAGGAGGCATGACGAGGAGTGGCAGGATCTTTATATCTCCTGAAGTGGAGGCCGAAAGGCTAGCGAAAGGAAAAGGGAAAGCGGTTGAAAATGTTCCGGTACAAGCAAGTGAAAAAGAAGCGGCATCGAAGGATGTAGAAGAGTTCATGCGCTTAATTCGAAAAAGTGATTATAAGATTGTGGAGCATCTGCAGCAGACACCGTCCAAAATATCTATCCTATCGTTGTTGTTGTGTTCGGAAGCTCACAGAAATGCTCTGCTGAAAGTCCTAGACACTTCTTTTGTACCCCAGGATGTCTCCGTAAATCAGCTAGAAGGGGTGTTGGCACATGTGAATGCAGGCCACAGTCTGGGCTTTACCGATTTTGACTTGACTCCGAAGGGGAGAGATCATAATATGGCATTACACGTATCTGTTGAGTGTAGAGGATCAGTAATGTCGCACGTATTGGTTGACACCGGATCATCTTTGAATGTGCTGCCCAAGAAGGCGATGATGAAGCTGGATGTTCGAGGGATTTTGTGTACACCCAGTGATTTGGTAGTCAGAGCATTTGACGGCACGCGGAGAACAGTCTTCGGATCGATTACCTTGCCTCTGCAAGTGGGGCCGGAAGTGTTTGCGACTGAGTTTTATATCATGGATATACAGCCTGCGTACAGCTGCTTGCTTGGAAGACCTTGGATTCATGGGGCAGGGGCCGTCACGTCCACCCTGCATCAGAAGTTAAAATATATGGTCGGAGACAGCGTAGTCACCGTGTGCGGAGAAGAGGACATCCTGGTCAGCCATTTATCGTCGTTTAAATATGTGGAAGTCAACGGGGAGATCCACGAGACACCATGCCAGGCATTCGAAGGTTTGCGCATCAAGGACAAGGGTCCCGGGCCGAGCAAAGTGCCAGAGATAGGTGTCTCATCGTATAAAGAAGCTCAAGCTCTAGTAGAAGCAGGAGAAGCAAAGGGCTGGGGCAAAGTGCTGGACATTCCTGTGAAAATGGACCGGTTCGGACTGGGGTACCGACCGTCGTCATCAACTCCTTCCGTGGGGGCCCCCCGTTTCAGAAAGCCGATTATCATCTCTGCCAGTGGAGTATGTCATGAAACTGTCAATGCTGCTTCAGAGTCTGATGAAGGAGACAGCGACTGTGATATGGATGCCTGGATTCAACCAAGCACGCCAGGACAAGGACTGTGCAACTGGTCTATTCAGGAGCTTGTTCCTGTGACTTTTAAACAGTAATGCTTTGCTTTATTAACTGTTGAATAATCTGATGTCTTGCCCGGGGCATCAGGATTTGCTTAGGGCTGTGTTGTTATAAACATTGCGCGTTAATCATTAAATAAATGGCGTTTTTTCATGTGCAAATACTGTAATCCCTGTCTTTCTTGTTTTGTATTTTTCAATAAAATGGCAACCTGGTTATTCGCTTTATACGCATTTTGAAGCACTTAACCGTTCCTTTTGCAGGATAACATTTTCAGATGACATCCTTGAACCACCTATGACTCGTCCCGACTTTGAGCACCCAGTGTTTCAGGCTGAAGAGGAGGTTGTCGAAGATAGCGACGTTCCTGAAGAACTGTCTTGGTTAGTGAAGCAAGAGGAAAGAGCCATTCTGCCTCACGACGAGGTCATCGAAATTATCAATTTGGGGTCGGAAGGGGTTGAGAAGAATATTCGTATCGGAGCCGCACTGCAGGGTGATATCAAGCGAAAACTGGTTAAAATGCTCCGAGAGTATAATGATGTATTCGCTTGGTCGTATGAAGATATGCCAGGGCTCGATACAGACATGGTTGTGCATCGCCTGCCACTGAAAGAAGATTGCCCGCCGGTCAAACAAAAGCTTCGCAGAACTCGACCAGACATGGCAATGAAGATCAAAGAAGAGGTTCAGAAACAGTGGGACGCTGGTTTCCTGGCTGTGACGAAGTATCCTTCATGGGTTGCCAACATCGTACCAGTGCCAAAGAAAGATGGCAAGGTTCGGATGTGCGTGGATTATAGAGATTTGAATAAAGCAAGCCCAAAAGACGATTTTCCGCTTCCTCATATTGACGTGTTAGTTGATAATACCGCTCAATACTCTGTATTCTCCTTCATGGATGGCTTTTCAGGCTATAATCAAATTAAAATGGCGCCAGAGGATATGGAGAAGACTACTTTCATAACGCCTTGGGGAACATTTTGCTATAAAGTGATGCCCTTTGGTTTGAAAAATGCTGGGGCAACATATCAGCGTGCGATGACGACTCTTTTTCATGACATGATGCATAAAGAGATCGAAGTTTATGTTGATGATATGATTGCCAAATCCCAGACGGAGGAAGAGCATCTGGTAAATCTGCTGAAGTTGTTTAAAAGACTTAGGAAGTTCAGGCTGAGGCTGAACCCTAATAAATGCACCTTCGGGGTGAGACCGGGTAAACTGCTGGGGTTTATCGTAAGCGAAAGAGGAATAGAGGTCGATCCTGCTAAAATAAAAGCGATTCAAGAAATGCCGACGCCTAAAACAGAGAAAGAGGTGCGCGGGTTTTTAGGGAGATTGAACTACATTGCCCGGTTCATATCTCACCTAACTGCTACGTGTGAACCATTATTCAAGCTGTTGAAGAAAGATCAAGCTGTGACGTGGAACGAAAATTGTCAAAAGGCGTTCGATAAAATAAAAAAGTACCTGCAGGAACCTCCTATTTTGATACCCCCAGTGGCAGGGAGACCTTTGATAATGTATTTGACGGTTCTTGAGGGAAGCATGGGTTGTGTTCTCGGTCAACACGACGAGACGGGGAGAAAAGAGCATGCGATCTATTACTTGAGTAAGAAATTTACAGATTGTGAATCTCGGTATTCAATGCTGGAGAAAACTTGTTGCGCGCTAGCCTGGGCCGCCAAGCGTTTGAGGCAGTACATGCTGAATCATACAACCATGCTCATCTCGAAGATGGATCCTATCAAATATGTATTCGAAAAGCAGGCGTTGTCAGGTAGAATTGCCCGTTGGCAGATGGTCTTGACTGAATATGATATTCAATACGTCTCGCAAAAGGCTATAAAGGGGAGTGTGCTGTCTGAGTATCTGGCGGAGCAGCCTATTGAAGAATACCAATCGATGAGGTTTGATTTTCCTGACGAGGATATCATGTACCTAAAGATGAAGGATTGTGAAGAGCCGTTGCCAGACGAGGGACCAAAGTTGGGGTCCAAATGGAAGATGATATTTGACGGAGCTGTGAATGCTTACGGTAGCGGGATAGGGGCAATCATCACTACGCCACACGGGTCGCACATCCCGTTTACTGCCCGATTGACCTTTGCCGTTACCAACAATGAGGCCGAATACGAAGCTTGTATAATGGGGCTTGAAGAAGCCATTGATTTGCGAATCAAACATCTAGACGTATACGGAGACTCAGCTCTGGTAGTGAATCAGATCAAAGGGGAATGGGAGACACGTCAGCCCAATTTGATACATTACATGAATTATGCAAGGAGATTGTTGCCTTTCTTCGACAAAGTTGAATTGCATCACGTACCGCGGGCAGAAAATCAAATGGCTGACGCCCTTGCCACTTTGTCTTCCATGTACAAGGTCAACTTTTGGAACGAAGCTCCCCAAATCACTATCTCTCGGTTGGACAGGCCAGCTTATGTATTTGCTATTGATGAAGCATCTGATGACAAACCGTGGTATTTCGATATCCTTAATTTCCTGAAGAATAAAGAGTATCCGGCTGGGGCATCCAGTCAAGATCAGAAGACTCTCAGGAGATTAGCGGGCAATTTCTACTTGAATCCGGATGGCGTCTTGTACAGAAGAAACCACGATTTGGTGTTGTTGCGTTGTGTAGACGAGAAAGAGGCAAAGCTTCTCATGGAGGAAATTCACGAAGGTACCTTTGGTACGCATGCTGGTGGGCATGCTATGACGAGAAAGCTGCTTAGGGCAGGTTATTTTTGGCTGACAATGGAAACTGATTGTTTCAAGTTCGCGAGGAAGTGCCACAAGTGCCAAATCTATGCTGACAAGATACACGTGCCTCCGAGTCCTCTAAATGTGATGTCATCTCCATGGCCATTCTCGATGTGGGGAATCGATATGATCGGAAAGATTGAGCCGACGGCTTCTAACGGGCACCGGTTCATCCTAGTAGCAATCGATTATTTCACCAAGTGGATGGAAGCGGCGTCTTACGCGAATGTAACGAAGCAAGTGGTGGCCAGATTCATCAAGAGAGATATCATTTGCCGATATGGGATTCCCGAGCGGATAATCACGGATAATGGTTCAAATCTGAACAACAAAATGATGAAGGAGCTCTGTCAGAATTTCAAGATCGAACATTACAACTCCTCCCCGTACCGACCCAAGATGAATGGCGCTGTCGAAGCGGCCAATAAGAATATCAAGAAAATTGTTCAGAAAATGGTGGTGACCTATAAGGATTGGCATGAAATGCTACCTTTTGCTTTGCACGGTTATCGTACGACGGTACGCACATCAACCGGGGCAACTCCGTTCTCGTTGGTATACGGAATGGAAGCGGTATTGCCATTGGAAGTTGAGATCCCTTCTTTAAGGGTATTGCGAGACGTTCAGCTGGACGAGGTAGAATGGGTAACGAATAGATTGAACCAACTGAGTTTGATGGATGAGAAGAGGCTAGCTTCCCTAGCATACGGTCGTTTGTACCAGAGACGAATGAAGAAAGCGTACGACAAGAAGATACTTCCGCGAAGCTTTCAGACGGGCGACCTTGTGCTGAAAAGGATTCTCCCGCCGCAAGCAGATCACAGGGGCAAGTGGACCCCCAACTACGAAGGGCCATACGTTGTCAGTAAAGTCTTTTCAGGAGGAGCTTTATTGTTGTCCACCATGGACGGAGAAGACTTTGCGTCACCTGTGAATTCGGACGCAGTTAAAAAATACTTTGCTTAAAATAGACCCGCTGGACAGAAAAAGAGAGTCCAGGCAAAAATGGGGCATCCTGGCGAACCAAAAAACAGAATGAAAGGTTCGGGCAAAAGTTAGGGATAAAATTGAAAAAATGTACACCCGCGAAGTTGAAAACCTACACTGGGCAGCTTCGGCAAAAAAGGGTATCCCGGTGAACTGAAAACCCGTAAAGGGCGGTTCACGCAAAAGTTAGGGATTTGAAAAGCAAATGACTACGGTCCGAATTCAGTGAGCATCAATGCGGGATAATATGTTTGAGGAGTCAGTTATCGGATACAATCTCTTCAGGAGTGGGGATATCGGGAAAGCATTAGAGTCGGACGAGTCATGGGAGGATCAGTTCGTGGTGTTCACCTGCATCCCGTTGCCGACATGTGTACAAAATTTAATTTGTCAAAATATTCATGCTTCTTGTGCATACTTATGTATTTGCTTTGCGTAGCTTCCTCTTTTCAGGAGTTACATCCCGTGTACAAAAACTCCGCCCATTCAGGGGCCCGATCAATGAAAATATGTTATTCAGTACTTGATGCCTGTTCTTTACTGTTTTGTGCATGATTAACGCCTAAGTTTGATGAAACCAGCATGAGTATAACATCGCTGGCCCTTGCCGACAATTGTTAAAGCTTTGAATTAACTGAGTGTAATGTCACTAACCTGAATTGATTTGATTGCATAGGCTTGTCGTGTCTTGTTTGTGTTGTTACAGGTTTCATAACCATACGAGGAAGAGGATCAAAAGATTGCGATAACGAAAGACTCAGTCTTCACGCAGGTCATGCGTGTTCTCCCTGAAGAAGGATAGAATTTCCCAGCTAGCCGTAGCTTATCCAAAGGACGTGCTCCAGAAAAGTTATTCGTCCTCAGCAGAGTTTGGCGATTCCAAGATCATAAGGCTGTATTCAGACAGGTTCATCTTTCCCCAAGAGAATCATCTCATCCCCAGCGGAATTCTCTTTGCAAGTGTTTTCATTCCTTCCAGTGGAACTCAAAGATCAAGACTCTCCAAAGCAGAGTTGATGGTGGGTCCTGTCATTTATGTTGTCAGAGATACTGTAATATCCGTTCACGTTCCAGCAGAAAGTCCGATCATACTATGCACATCTGCTATTCCCCAGCAGGGGGTTACCTCAATAGGGTGTGTGGTTTGAGTCCCCAATTTCCCAGCAGGGTCGACTTCACCCTTCTAGCATTTATTTTGCTGGAGTAATTCTGTAGCATCTGGCTATCCCCGGCGGAGTCGGCATTATCCTTCCAGCATTTATTTTGCTGAAGCAGTTTCTGTACTCTAGCAGTTCAGGTGGAGAGAATTCTTGCTCAAATGAACAATCAAACATTCAAGATCTCGGCATGAGACATCCAATGATAATGTCAGTTTCGGCAGTATTCCCCCACAGAGTTAGCATGATGAGATTCTCTTTGTCTCTAACAGAGTCATTTATGCAAATGTCTCTTATTTTCCCCGCCAGAGTTGCCAGGATAAGTTTCTCTTTGTTCCCAGGCAGAATCAGTTGTCATCAGGGGTTCCATGAGTCAGAATTTCAGAGGCCACCGCCGGTTATCAGAGCAGGCGTTCGATAGTTGGGTTCCAGACATCCCCAGTAGAGTTCATCTCAAAGTCGCTGTCACGTCAGTGCTAAGAAGTTTGTGGGTGAGGATCATTGGAGAACTAAGTCCTGATGTGGACAATTTATTCCTGTATTGACGGGATTTCTTCAGAAGTGGGCGTCCTAACGTGGACAGGTTTATTTCCCCGGATTGGTAAGGTGTGTTAGTCCTAACGTGGACAGATTCGGTTTTTTCGAAATTAGTGGAATGGGAGGTCATGACGTTGACAAAAGTGATTACTCTTTGTGTTGGTGTCCTGACGCGGACAGATCAGACAAGGATGTGAGTCCTTACGTGGACAAGTCTTATTTCCTCAGCGGGTCGAAGACGCCTGAGTCCTAACGTGGACAAATCAAGACGAGATCAGTGTCCTGACGTGGACAAATCAAAGAAATTATTATTCCTAACGTGGAGAAGTGGGTCCTAACGTGGACGATGTAGTCCTTACGCGGACATATCAGAAGAGGATTCCTTACGTGGAAATGACAGCATTCCTGACGTGGAAAGAGTGGAGTCCTTACGTGGACAGAATAAGATGGCATTCCTTACGTGGAAAATGTAGTCCTGACGCGGACAAATCGGAAAGAAGTTGGTATTCCTTACGTGGAAAGATCAGAGTCCTTACGTGGACATATCAAGAGCATCCCTTACGTGGAAGAAAAATGGTTTCCTTACGTGGAAAGACGAGTTTATTCCTTACGTGGAAGGATCGAGTCCTCACGCGGACATATCAAGATTGACTCCTGACGTGGAAAGAAATGGATTACTCCTTACGTGGAAAAATTGGGGTCCTTACGTGGACAGATTCAAGAAAAGTTGATTCCTGGCGTGGAAGAATGATGTACTCCTTACGTGAGAAGTTGAGTCCTGACGTGGACAGATTCAGAACCAAGGTTGAATTCCTTACGTGGAAAGATTGGAGTCCTGACGCGGACATGTCAAGTGGTATTGGAGTCCTTACGTGGACAGATTGATATAGTTCTCCTTACGCGGAAAGAAGATTGCTTCCTGACGTGGAAAGATGAAAGGGTTAGTCCTGACGTGGACAGATACAGAAAAAATGATTCCTAACGTGGACAGGTGTTACTCCTAGCGTGGAAGAGTTTTATTCCTAACGTGGACGATTCAGTTTATGGAAATGCAGACGAATTATCCCCAGCGGAGTTGCCGAGATTTTTCTGGGTTAACAGCAAGTGGAATCCTAACGTGGACCGGTTTTAGTCGAGATTTCTTCGTATTGATGGCAGACAGAGTCCTAACGTGGACAAGCAAGCAATCTGTTATGACAGAATCCTCTTCAGAACGATGAAGACAATCCCCAGCACAGTCGCACGAGATCAGTGGGATACCGTAACCGTCAGATTCAGCTGATGAATGTCGTTCCTCAAGCAGAAGCGCAATTTAGTTTTGCGGTTGGCAAATTTCTGGTTTCACTAGTATTCAACCGTCTCGTACCGCGAATGTCTGAAGGCTCCAGGCCCTTCACCCAGTCGGGTCCAAGTCGCTTGAATAGGGGCAGCTGTTGCACCCTAAAATTTGCTCAACCTTATTCCTTGGGTTTATGTTTTAATATCATTAGCATTTGCATATAGAGTCATGTACATAGACTAACCATCTGCATAGCATAAGCATAGCAAGTCATTCAACAGGGGACCAATCATTATTCTCATCTCTAGAGGCCTATCAAGAGGTTATTATCCCAATTCAATCTCATTCAAGTCATCAGGAAAGAATTTGAAAGCAGAGAGTTCAGCAGATCAAGCCTTGAGTCCATCTCCTAGTGGAAGGTATCTGAGGGTCAACAAGAGGGTTGTGAGCTGTGAGTTGAAGGCATGGAGAGTATCTAGACATTATGAGAGACTTAGAAAGTCATTTAAAGAAGGAGACAAGTCATTGATGAGAGCACAAGAGCTATAGCTGAAGGCAGTCAACTAGGGTTTCATCTGGGTCAACCCTAGGTCAACCCTAGGTCAATTGACTGATTTAAGGGGCATTCAAGTCTAGTGGAGAGATGTGGGGTTCATCATTGGACATATAAAGAAGGATATGGAGATATGACAAGGGGAATTCAAGAGAAATCAAGGAGAAGAGGAGTTTCTAAATTAGGGTTTCTGTGTAAAATCCCCTAGTTTAGGTCAAATTTCCAAGCAAGATAAGTCAAAATGCTAGCTTCAAATGGCTTCTTGGCCAACATGAAACTTGTAGAGGATCTCAAGACCTTTAATTTGAGTGGTGGAAGACATCAAGGAGATTTATAGAACTCAAGTTATGGTCCTTGCAAGTTACAGGTCATCTGAGGTATCTGAAATTTTGTCTGTGAAAGTGACTTGACCTCCAAGCAATTTTTACCCCTCAAGGAGATTTCAAATGAATTCTTGGTCAACATAAGAATTGTTCCTCATTGTCTTAGCTTTCTAGAATGGTATAGTATGCCCTCATATGATGTGTGGAACTCAACTTATGGTCTTGGCAAGCAAAGGGTATTTTGGGCATTTGTGAATTACAGGTCATTTTAACCTATGTCCAAAACTCATACAAGGAGGCCTCAAATGGAAAAACTTACAACATCAAACTTGCTCCAAATGTGATTTTAAGTCTAGAAAGAAGGTCAAAAATTGTTGGAAAAGCTCATAACATGAAGTTGCATGATTGGTCCAAATTTGAACTAAAATGGCTTATAATTTGAATAAAGTCAAAATGAAAAATGGTTTGGGAGATTTATAAGTCCAAATGGAGACTTCCAATATATGATTTTGAATGGAAAAGACATTCTAAAGACAATGGTTCAAGCACCTTTTTGAGTTTAGTGGAAGATTTCAAAGTTATCCTTGGTTACTTGCATTTTAAGAAACATAGCCAAAATGAATCAAAGTTGGAAGGCAAGGGAATGTGTAAGAGGGATCTAGAAGTTACCATTGAACACTATATATTCATGAAATCAGAATTGAGCAAGGGTTGGATTCATTTTTCACCAAGAATTTCCCAAATTCTCTCATTCTTTCTCATTGCATTTTCACTTCAATTCCTCAAATTCTTCACCAATCACCATCAAAATCAATTTCATCATACTGATTCATCATCATAGATCAGAATTCAACCAAGAACAAGGTGTGATCAATCCATTTTCGAGCACTATAATCATCAACATCAAAATTGCAATTTCAAGTGGATAGCACAATTCAAGTCAAGAATCATCCAGGTGTTGCATACAGAATCGAGCATTGAGTTTGTAGATCAAGATCCAAGCCTCAAAAGCCTCAGATCCACAAGTTTCATCATCATCCACAAGATTCCACACCAGGTGCATTTTCTCTGCCACAGCTTGATTCAGTTAGTTTAGCATAGATTTGTTAGTTTAGATATGATGTAGGATGTTAGTAGAGCAATTAGGATGAGTTTGGAGTAGTTTAGTGATGATTGTTAGCAGGTGTACCAAACTGTTAGGATGTAGAACTCGTGGCATAGTGCATTAGAATCTTAGGTTGTTAGCGCAGGATAATCACCATTAGTCATAGATTAGATTAGTATAAGTTTGATTGAGAATTGTGCTGATGAGTTGCAGAGTATTTCCATGGAGCCAGAACTTGTCTCGATCGGGTTTATTGATTGGCTGAGTTTTAATGCAATCTAAGACCATAGACGTGTAGAGGGAGAGATTCTGAGTGTTTTTCATGTTTGCATCGTGGTGTTTCATGCATTGTGGAGTGAGAACCGATTGAGGGAAGTTGGTGCGTGCATGGAGTTTCATGGAGTATAAACCCTAGCTCATATGATCCATTGGAGAAGACGAAATCTGGAGCGTCCGTTTGGTGTTGGACCTTTGACTCAGAGAGCAATCCTAGGGCTCTCATTTAATTCTGATTTTGGAGGGAGATGCGTTGGTGCCCTAAACGCACCGTTTCATTAATTGAAACGGGCGGGCCTGAGTGAATTTTGATATCCCCACCCCCAGTGCCTGAGCCCAATTCAGTTTGAACGTGAATCCAATGCTATTTTCACCCCCTGCGTGTTTTTTTTATTTTCACTAAGTCTGAATGGTTCTAGGCCTAATTCAAGCTTTCTATTCGCACCCCTACCATTGTTGGCCCATCCTGGTATGAACTGAGCGCGTTTGCTTATTGAACCCCCCTGGCTATTTCTCTATTCTTTTTTTATTATTTTCTTTTCATGTTTTTTCATTCATTTTGAAAATTCATAATAAATACATAAAAAATCATTTTTAATTCATTCTTTTTACATCATTTTCATTAGAATGTGTAGAAAATTGTCATTAAATAAAATTGCATTTTTATTTTTATTTCATATTTTTTCCATATTTTCTAAATAAATGTCATTTTAAATAGCTTCATTTCATGCATGATTTTATTAATTTTTGTTCTATTAAATGATTTCATATTTTTTGTTCATTCTTTTTATGTTGCTTAGATGAGATATTGAACTTGTAGAAACAATTTAGTTCCCATTTTTAGAAATTAATTTTAGGTGATTAATGTAGGCTTGAACAACATGAACAAACTAGGGTTTTAGGTGATTACTTAGGAGAATCAATTCATTTCCCTTAGGACTTAGGGTTTGAATAGTTTAGCTATGGGACTATAGGGGCTATGGGTAGTTATTAGATCCCCTTAGAAAAGTCAGGATTCCCCTACTGCTATTAATACTGTCTGTATATCTGATTGACTGGTGTGGTGTGCCCTCTGGGGATTGTTGCTTGCTTGTTTGGGTATTGGGATTGTCTGGGGACCTGGGAGAGCTGAAGACTTGAGGAGATGAAGACCATTGGATATTCAGAGATTGAGGATCAACTGCCAGAGTTGGAGAGGAGGTCCTTGCTAGCAGATGCTGAGGAGACTAGGGTTTAGGAGCTAGGCAGAGCTCTAGATTAGAAAGCTTGTTTCTCAAACATGGATTGCCTTGTCTGCATCCATTCTTCTCTGTGATTCAGAGTCTCTCTAAGACACTCACCCCCTTCCTTTGGAAGGCTTGGTGATAGTGTCTAAGAGATAGAACTCTTGAGAGAAAATGTCTCTTGTGTTAGGAGCAGTCTGTTCACCACCCTTGGTAGTCAACTGATTGCTCAACACCCAATTCACTCTTGTGACTGATCCCTCATCCTGGAGGTTTGAGCTTGAAGAAAAGCCATTGCAGATAGAAGAATGATGATCAAAGCCCTTGCCTGGAGGTCCTGAAGATGGAGATTGATGCTTGTTGAAGCATGTAGCTGATTGGAGATTACTTGAAGCCAGATGTTGATTCAGAGCTGCTGATGCTGTTTCTTTTGCTGTTGTATTTCATTGCTGATGTATTGTTTGGATTTCCTGGTTGTATTGTTTGCTGTTTACCCTGTTGGGTTGAAAGTGAATCCAGTTCACTTTCGCCTATTGTTTTCTAGGTTCGAGGTTGAGTGGGATTCCCTTGCCTCGCTTGTACTGTTGCATCCATGCATTTTACTGTTTTACTGTATACATCTGATATTGTTTCTGTTGCTGCCTATCCCGTAGGATCTCTGTTTCTCTCTGTGCAAGAGAGGAGCATGATAGACACTAGGTCTTAACCCATGCATGATAACATTAGGTTAGTTTGATTCCCTTCGCAACCGTAGGTTAGAGTTCTGTCTCTTCTTTCTCAAAACAAACAGAAAAACACATAAAGATTTCAAACACAATAAAAGACACTTCTTCCGTAAAAGAATGTGAACTCATCAAAGCGTCATTTTTGTCCGCCGGGACTGTTAATCAAGGAAACCTTTTTCAGAAGGAATAAAATCAACCAAGACAGACTTGTGTCGTACGTGGCCCGAACTACGTCTGCTCTGATCTTTCATGCCGTATGAAAGTACGTAGGCATAGGATGCGATATCCTAGCGAGCAACCTTCCCCTCCTTTCCCGTAGGTAGGCGAACTACGTTGACTCTGATTTCTCGTTTCAGGCGAGAATACGTAGGCATAAAGTGCGATACTTTGCCGAGTCATTTTTATTTTCATTTTATTTTCTTTTTAACCCTTGACCTATAGTTTAGATAGAATAACAATCCATACCCGAAAACAAGCGTGGATCCCGTCGAGTACGACGGACGTGAGGGGTGCTAATACCTTCCCCTTGCGTAACCGACTCCCGAATCCAGGTTTTGGTTGCGACGACCATACCTTTCCCGTGTTGTGCGAGGTTTACTCTGAGCGTTTCCTTTCCCTCCCGTGGGATAAATAACGCACGGTGGCGACTCTTCTGTTCAGCCGGCGCCGATTTTCGCAGTAGCGACACCGGCTCAACACGAAGTTAAGAGGAACATATGACCTCGCCGTCAGGCATCTGTTAAACAAACAGGCATCAAACCTGAAGGTCGGCTCAACATGAAGTTGAGAGGAACTTTTGACTTCACTATCAAGCATCTGTTAAACAAACAGGCCTCAAATCTGAAGGCCGACTCAACCCGAAGTTGAGAAGAACATCTGACCTCACCGTCAGGCATCTGTTAAACAAACAGGCATCGAACCCGGAGGGCGGCTCAATTCGAAGTTAATAAGAACATTAGACCTCTCTGCCAGGCATCTGTTAAACAAACAGGCATCGAACCCGAAGGCCGGCTCAATCCGAAGTTGAGAAGAACATTTGACCTCGCCGTCAGGCATCTGTTAAACAAACAGGCATCGAACCCGAAGGCCCTCTCAATCCTTAATTGAGAAGAACATCTGACCTCGCCGTCAAACATCTATTAAACAAACAACCATCAAACCCAAAGGCCGGCTCAACTTGAAGTAGAGAGGAACATCTGACCTCCCTATCAAGAATTAGTTAAACAAACAGGCATCGAACACGGAGGCCGGCACAACGCGAAGTTGAGAAGAACATCTGACCTCGCTGTCAGGCATATGTTAAACAAACAGACATCGAATTTGATGGCCGACTCAACCCAAAGTTGAGAAGAACATCCGACCTCGCTGCCAGGCATTAGTTAAACAAGCAGGAATCGAACCCGATGGCCGGCTCAACCCGAAGTTGAGAAGAACATCTGACCTCGCCATCAGGCATCTGTTAAACAAAAAGGTGTGAAACCAGAAGGCCGACTCAATCCGTAGTAGAGAAGAACATGTGACCTCACCGTTAGGCAACTGTTAAACAATTAGGCATTAAACTCGAAGGCCGTTTGAACACTTAGTTGAGAAGAACATCTGACCTCGCCGTCAAACATCTATTAAACAAACAGGTATCGAACCCGAAGGCCGGCTCACCTCGAAGTTGAGAGGAACATCTGAACTCCCCATCAGGCATTAGTTAAACAAACATGCATCGAACCCGAAGGCCGGTACAAAACAAACTTGAGAAGAACATCTGACCTCGCCGTCAGGTAACTATTAAACAAACAGGCATCGAACCCGAAGGTCGGCTCAACACGAAGTTGAGAGGAACATCTGACCTCGCTGTCAGGCATGTGTTAAACAAACAGGCATCGAACCCGAAGGTCGGCTCAATATGAAGTTGAGAGGAACATTTGGCTTCACTGTCAAGCATCTGTTAAACAAACAGGCATCAAATCTGAAGGGCGGCTCAACCCGAAGTTGAGAAGAACATCTGACCTCACCCTCAGGCATCTATTAAACAAACAGGCATCGAACCCGAAGGGCGGCTCAACCCGAAGTTGATAAGAACATATGACTTCGCCGCCAGGCATCTGTTAAACAAACAGGCATCGAACCCGAAGGCCGGCTCAACCCGAAGTTGATAAGAACATCTGACCTCGCCGTCAGGCATCTGTTAAACAAAGAGGCATCAAACCCGAAGGCCGGCTCAACCCGAAGTTGAGAAGAACATCTGACCTCACCGTCAGGCATCTGTTAAACAAACAGGCATCAAACTTGAATCGCGGCTCAACCCGAAGTTGATAAGAACATTAGACCTCGCCGCCAGGCATCTGTTAAACAAACAGGCATCGAACCCGAAGGCCGGCTCAACCCGAAGTTGATAAGAACATCTGACCTCGCCGTCAGGCATCTGTTAAACAAAGAGGCATCGAACCCGAAGGCCGGCTCAACCCGAAGTTGAGAAGAACATCTGACCTCACCGTCAAACATCTATTAAACAAACATGCATCGAACCTGAAGGGCGGCTCAACCCGAAGTTGATAAGAACATCCGAACTCGCTGTCAGGTATCTATTAAACAAACATGCAACGAACCCGAAGGCCGGCTCAACACGAAGTTAAGAGGAACATATGACCTCGCCGTCAGGCATCTGTTAAACAAACAGGCATCAAACCTGAAGGTCGGCTCAACATGAAGTTGAGAGGAACATTTGACTTCACTATCAAGCATCTGTTAAACAAACAGGCCTCAAATCTGAAGGCCGACTCAACCCGAAGTTGAGAAGAACATCTGACCTCACCGTCAGGCATCTGTTAAACAAACAGGCATCGAACCCGAAGGGCGACTCAATTCGAAGTTGATAAGAACATTAGACCTCTCTGCCAGGCATCTGTTAAACAAACAGGCATCGAACCCGAAGGCCGGCTCAATCCGAAGTTGAGAAGAACATTTGACCTCGCCGTCAGGCATCTGTTAAACAAACAGGCATCGAACCCGAAGGCCCTCTCAATCCTTAATTGAGAAGAACATCTGACCTCGCCGTCAAACATCTATTAAAAAAACAACCATCGAACCCGAAGGCCGGCTCAACTTGAAGTAGAGAGGAACATCTGACCTCCCTATCAGGAATTAGTTAAACAAACAGGCATCGAACACGAAGGTCGGCACAACGCGAAGTTGAGAAGAACATCTGACCTCGCTGTTAGGCATATGTTAAACAAACAGACATCAAATTTGATGGCCGACTCAACCCGAAGTTGAGAAGAACATCCGACCTCGCTGCCAGGCATTAGTTAAACAAGCAGGAATCGAACCCGAAGGTCGGCTCAACCCGAAGTTGAGAAGAACATCTGACCTTGCCATCAGGCATCTGTTAAACAAAAAGGTGTGAAACCAGAAGGCCGACTCAATCCGTAGTAGAGAAGAACATCTGACCTCACCGTCAGGCAACTGTTAAACAATTAGGCATCAAACTCGAAGGCCGTTTGAACCCTTAGTTGAGAAGAACATCTGACCTCGCCGTCAAACATCTATTAAACAAACAGGTATCGAACCCGAAGGCCGGCTCACCTCGAAGTTGAGAGGAACATCTGAACTCCCCATCAGGCATTAGTTAAACAAACATGCATCGAACCCGAAGGCCGGTACAACACAAACTTGAGAAGAACATCTGTACTCGCCGTCAGGTAATTATTAAACAAACAGGCATCGATCCCGAAGGTCGGCTCAACACGAAGTTGAGAGGAACATCTGACCTCGCTGTCAGGCATGTGTTAAACAAACAGGCATCGAACCCGAAGGTCGGCTCAATATGAAGTTGAGAGGAACATTTGGCTTCACTGTCAAGCATCTGTTAAACAAACAGGCATCAAATCTGAAGGGCGGATCAACCCGAAGTTGAGAAGAACATCTGACCTCACCGTCAGGCATCTATTAAACAAACAGGCATCGAACCCGAAGGGCGGCTCAACCCGAAGTTGATAAGAACATATGACTTCGCCGCCAGGCATCTGTTAAACAAACAGGCATCGAACCCGAAGGCCGGTTCAACCCGAAGTTGATAAGAACATCTGACCTTGCCGTCAGGCATCTGTTAAACAAAGAGGCATCGAACCCGAAGGGCGGCTCAACCCGAAGTTGAGAAGAACATCTGACCTCACCGTCAGGCATCTTTAAATATACAGGCATCAAACTTGAAGGGCGGCTCAACCCGAAGTTGATAAGATCATTAGACCTCTCCGCCAGGCATCTGTTAAACAAACAGGCATCGAACCCGAAGGCCGGCTCAACATGAAGTTGAGAAGAACATATGACCTCGCCGTCAGGCATCTGTTAAACAAACAGGCATCGAACCCGAAGGCCGTCTCAATCCTTATTTGAGAAGTACATCTGACCTTACCGTCAAACATCTGTTAAACAAACAGGCATCAAATCCGAAGGCCGGCTCAACACGAAGTTGAGAGGAACATCTGACCTCGCTGTCAGGCATCTATTAAACAAACATGCATCGAACCTGAAGGTCGGCTCAACCCGAAGTTGATAAGAACATTAGACCTCTCCACCAGGCATCTGTTAAACAAACAGGTATCGAACTTGAAGGCCGGCTCAACCCGAAGTTGAGAAGAACATTTGACCTCGCCGTTCGGCATCTAGTAAACAAATAGGCATCGAACCCGAAGGCCCTCTATATCCTTGATTGAGAATAACATCTGACCTCGCCGTCAAACATCTGTTAAACAAACATGCATCGAACCCGAAGGCTGGCTCAACTTGAAGTTGAGAGGAACATCTGACCTCACCGTCAGGCTTCTGTTAAACAAACAGGCATCGAACCTGAAGGGCGGATCAACCCGAAGTTGATAAGAACGTTAGACCTCTCCGTCAGGCATCTGTTAAACATACAGGCATCGAACCCGAAGGCCGGCTCAACCTGTAGTTGAGAAGAACATTTGACCTCACTGTCAGACATCTATTAAACAAACAGGCATCGAACACGAAGGTCGTCGCAATCATTAATTGAGAAGAACATATGACCTCGACATCAAACATCTGTTAAACAAACAGGCATCGAACCCGAAGGCCGGCTCAATTTGAAGTTGAGAGGAACATCTGACCTCGCCGTCAGGCATTAGTTAAACAAATAAGCATCAAACCCGAAGGCTGACTCAACCCGAAGTTGAGAAGAACATCCGACCTCGCTGCCAGGCATAAGTTAAACAAACAGGAATCGAACCCGAAGGTCGGCTCAACCCGAAGTTGAGAAAGACATCTGACCTAGCCGTTAGACATCTGTTAAACAAACAGGCATTGAACCCAAAGGCCGACTCAACCCGAAGTTGAGAAGAACATCTGACCTCGCTATCAGGCATCTGTTAAACAAAAAGGCGTGGAACTCGAATGCCGGCTCAACCCAAAATTGAGAAGAACATCTCACCTCGCCGTCAAGCATCTGTTAAACAAGCAGGCATCGAACCTGAAGGTTGGCTCAACATGAAGTTGAAAGGATGATTTGACTTCACTGTCAAGCATCTATTAAACAAACAAGCAACAAATCCGAAGGCCGGCTCAACCCGAAGTTGAGAAGAACATCTGACCTCGCCGTCAGGCATGTGTTAAACAAACAGGCATCGAACCCGAAGGTCGGCTCAACGTGAAGTTGAGAGGAACATTTGACTTCACTATCAAGCATTTGTTGAACAAACAGGCATCAAATCCGAAGGCCGGCTCAACCCGAAGTTGAGAAGAACATCTGACCTCATAGTCAGGAATCTGTTAAACAAACAGGCATCGAACCCGAAGGGCGGCTCAACCCAAAGTTGATAAGAACATCTGACTTCGCCGTCAGGCATCTGTTAAATAAACAGGCATCGAACCCGAAGGCCGGCTCAACCCGAAGTTGAGAAGAACATCTGACCTCATCGTCAGGCATCTGTTAAATAAACAGGAATCAAACCTGAAGGGCGGCTCAACCCGAAGTTGATAAGAACATTAGACCTCTCCGCCAGGCATCTGTTAAACAAACAGGCATCGAACCTGAAGGCCGGTTCAACACGAAGTTGAGAAGAACATTTTACCTCGCCATCAAGCATCTGTTAAAAAACAGGCATCGAACCCGAAGGCCGTCTCAATCTATAATTGAGAAGAACATCTAACCTCACCGTCAAACATCTGTTAAACAAACAGGCATCAAATCCGAAGGCCGGCTCAACATGAAGTTTAGAGGAACATCTGACCTCGCCGTCAGGCATCTGTTAACCAAACATGTGTCGAACCTGAAGGTCGGCTCAACCCGAAGTTGATAAGAACATTAGACATCGCCACCAGGCATCTGTTAAACAAACAAGCATCGAACCCGAAGGCCGAATCAACCCAAAGTTGAGAAGAACATTTGACCTCGCCGTTCGACATCTGTTAAATAAATAGGCATCGAACCCAAAGGCCCTCTCAATCCTTAATTGAGAAGAACATCTGACCTCGCCGTCAAACATCTGTTAAACAAACATGCATCGAACCCGAAGGGCGGATCAACCCGAAGTTGATAAGAACATATGACCTCGTTGTCAGGCATCTCTTAAACAAACAAGCATCGAACCCGAAGTGCGGCTCAACCCGAAGTTGATAAGAACATCTGACTTCGCTGTCAGGCATCTTTTAAACAAACAGGCATCGAATCCGAAGGCCGACTCAACCCGAAGTTGATAAAAACATATGACGTCGCCGTCAGGAATTTGTTAAACAAACAGGCATCGAACCCGAAGGCCGGCTTAACACGATGTTGAGAGGAAAATCTGACCTCGCCGTCAGGCATCTGTTAAACAAACAGGCATCGAACCTGAAGGTCGGCTCAACATGAAGTTGAGAGGAACATTTGACTTCACTGTCAAGCATTTGGTAAACAAACAAGCATCAAATCCGAAGGCCAGCTCAACCCGAAGTGGAGAAGAACATCTGACTTCGCCGTCAGGCATCTGTTATAAAAAGCATCGAACCCGAAGGCCGGCTCAACCCGAAGTTGATAAGAACATCTGACCTCGCCCTTAGGCATCTGTTAAACAAACAGGCATCAAACCCGAAGGCCGTCTCAATCCTTAATTGAGAAGAAAATCTGACCTCGCCGTCAAACATCTGTTAAACAAACAGGCATCGAACCCGAAGTCCGGCTCAACTTGAAGTTGAGAAGATCATCTGACCTCACCGTCAGGCATCTGTTAAACAAACAGGCATCTAACCCGAAGGGTGGCTTAACCCGAAGTTGTGAAAAACATCTGACTTCACCGTCATGTATCTGTTAAACAAACAGGCATCGAACCCGAAGGCCGGTTCAACCCGAAGTTGATAAGAACATCTGACCTCACCGTCAGGCATCTGTTAAACAAACAGGCATCGAACCCAAAGTCTGGCTCAACACGATGTTGACAGGAAAATCTGACCTCGCTGTCAGGCATCTGTTTAACAAACAGGCATCGAACCTGAAGGTCGGCTCAACAGGAAGTTGAGAGGAACATTTGACTTCACTGTCAAGAATTTTTTAAACAAACAGGCATCAAATCCGAAGGCCGGTTCAACCTGATGTTGAGAAGAACATCTGACCTCACCGTCAGGCATCTGTTAAACAAACAGGCATCGAACTCGAAGGGCGGCTCAACCCGAAATTGATAAGATCATTAGACTTCTCCGCCAGGTATCTGTTAAACAAACAGGTATCGAACCCGAAGGCCGGCTCAACCCGAAGTTGATAAGAACATTTTACCTCGCCGTTAGGCATGTGTTAAACAAACAGGCATCGAACCCAAAGGCCGTCTCAATCCTTAATTGAGAAGAACATCTGACCTCGCTGTCAAACATCTATTAAACAAACAGGTATCGAACCCGAAGGCTGGCTCAACTTGAAGTTGAGAAGAACCTCTGACCTCACCGTCAGGCATCTGTTAAACAAACAAGCATCGAACCCGAAGCGTGGCTCAACCCGAAGTTGAGAAGAACATCCGACCTCGCTTCCAGACATTAGTTAAACAAGCAGGAATCAAACCCGAAGGCCGGCTACACCCGCAGTTGAGAGGAACATCTGACCTCGCCGTCAGGCATCTGTTAAACAAAAAGGTGTGAAACCAGAAGGCCGGCTCAATCCGAAGTTGCGAAGAACATCTGACCTCGCTGTCAGGCATCTGTTAAACAATTTGGCATCAAACCTGAAGGCCGTCTGAACCCTTAGTTGAGAAGAACATCTTACCTCGCTGTCAAACATCTGTTAAACAAACAAGCATCGAACCCGAAGGGCGACTCAATCCGAAGTTGATAAGAACATCTGACTTCGCCGTCATGAATCTGTTAAACAAACAGGCATCGAACCCGAAGGCCGGCTCAACCCGAAGTTGATAAGAACATATGACCTCACTGTCAGGCATCTCTTAAACAAACAAGCATCGAACCCAAAGGGCGGCTCAACCCGAAGTTGATAAGAACATCTGACCTGCCGTCAGGCATCTGTTAAACAAACAGGCATCGAACCCGAAAGCCAGCTCAACCCGAAGTTGATAAGAACATCTGACCTCGCCGTCAGGCATTTGTTAAACAAACAGGCATCGAACCCGAAGGCCGGCTCAACACGATGTCGAGAGGAAAATCGGACCTCTCCGTCAGGCATCTGTTAAACAAACAGGCATCGAACCTGAAGGTCGGCTCAACATGAGTTTGAGAGGAACATTTGACATCATTGTCTAGCATTTAGTAAACAAACAAGCATCAAATCCGAAGGCCGGCTCAACCCGAAGTGCAGAAGAACATCTTACCTCGCTGTCAGGCATCTGTTAAACAAACCGGCATCGAACCCGAAGGGCGGCTCAACCCGAAGTTGATAAGGACATCTGACCTCACTGTTAGGCATCTGTTAAACAAACAGGCATCAAACCCGAAGGCCGTCTCAATCCTTAATTGAGAAGAACATCTGACCTTGCCGTCAAACATCTATTAAACAAACAGGCATCGAACCCGAAGGTCGGCTCAACTTGAAGTTGAGAAGAACATCTGACCTCACTGTCAAGCATCTGTTAAACAAACAGGCATCGAACCTGAAGGGTGGCTCAACCCGAAGTTGAGAAGAACATCTGACTTCGACGTCAGGTATCTGTTAAACAAACATGCATCTAACCCGAAGGCCGGCTCAACCCGAAGTTGATAAGAACATCTGACCTCACCGTCAGGCATCTGTTAAACAAACAGGCATCGAACCCGAAGTCCGACACAACACGATGTTGAGAGGAAAATCTGACCTCGCCGTCAGGAATCTTTTAAACAAACAGGCATCGAACCTGAAGGTCGGCTCAACAGGAAGTTGAGAGGAACACTTGACTTCACTATCAAGAATTTGTTAAACAAACGGGCATCAAATCCGAAGGCCGGTTCAACCCGAAGTTGAGAAGAACATATGACCTCACCGGTAGGCATCTGTTAAACAAACAGGCATCGAACCCGAAGGGCGACTCAAACCGAAATTGATAAGAACATTAGACCTCTCCGCCAGGAATCTGTTAAACAAACAGGTATCGAACCCGAAGGCCGGCTCAACCCGAAGTTGATAAGAACATTTTACCTCGCCGTTAGGCATCTGTTTAACAAATAGGTATCGAACCCGAAGGGCGTCTCAATCCTTAATTGAGAAGAACATCTTACCTCGCCGCCAAACATCTGTTAAAGAAACAGGCATCGAACCCGAAGGCCGGCTCAACTTTAAGTTGAGAAGAACATCTGACCTCACCGTCAGGCATCTGTTAAATAAACAGGCATCGAACCCGAAGGGTGGCTCAACCCGAAGTTGAGAAGAACATCCGACCTTGCTTCCAGGCATTAGTTAAACAAGCAGGAATCAAACCCGAAGGCTGGCTCAACCCGCAGTTGAGAGGAACATCTGACCTCGCTGTCAGGCATCTATTAAACAAAAAGGTGTGAAACCAGAAGACCGGCTCAATCCGAAGTTGAGAAGAACATCTGACCTCGCCGTCAGGCATCTATTAAACAATTAGGCATCAAACCCGAAGGCCGTCTGAACCCTTAGTTGAGAAGAACATCTAACCTCGCTATCAAACATCTGTTAAACTAACAAGCATCGAACCCGAAGTGCGACTCAACCCGAAGTTGATAAGAACATCTGAATTCGCCGTTAGGCATCTGTTAAACAAACAGGCATCGAACTCGAAGGCCGACTCAACCCAAAGTTGATAAGAACATTTTACCTCGCCGTTAGGCATCTGTTAAACAAACAGGCGTCGAACCCGAAGGCCGTCTCAATCCTTAATTGAGAAGAACATCTGACCTCGCCGTCAAACATCTGTTAAACAAACAGGCATCGAACCCAAAGGCCGACTCAACTTGAAGTTGAGAAGAGCATCTGACCTCACCGTCAGGCATCTGTTAAACAAACAGGCATCGAACCCGAAGGGCGGCTCAACCCGAAGTTTAGAAGAACATCCGACCTCGCTTCCATGCATTAAGTAAACAAGCAGGAATCAAACCCGAAGGCCGGCTCAACTCGCAGTTGAGAAGAACACCTCACCTAGCTGCCAGGCATCTGTTAAACAAACAGGCATCGAACCCAAAGACAGGCTCAACACGAAGTTGAGAGGAAATCTGACCTCGCCGTCAGGTATCTGTTAAACAAAAAGGTGTGAAACCAGAAGGCCAGCTCAATCCGAAGTTGAGAAAAACATCTGACCTCGCCGCCAGGCATCTATTAAACAATTAGGCATCAAACCCGAAGGCCGTCTGAACCCTTAGTTGAGAAGAACATATGACCTCGCTTTCAAACATCTCTTAAACAAACAAGCATCGAACCCGAAGGGCGACTCAACCCAAAGTTGATAAGAACATCTGACTTCACTGTTAGGCATCTATTAAACAAACAGGCATCGAACTCGAAGGCCGACTCAACTTGAAGTTGATAAGAACATATGACCTCGCCGTCAGGCATCTCTTAAACAAACAGGCATCGAACCCGAAGGGCGGCTCAACCCGAAGTTGATAAGAACATCTGACTTCGCCGTCAGGCATCTGTTAAACAAACATGCATCGAACCCGAAGGCCGGCTCAACCCAAAGTAGATAAGAACATCTGACCTCGCCGTCAGGCATCTGTCAAACAAACAGGCATCGAACCCGAAGGCCGGCTCAACACGAAGTTGAGAGGAACATCTGACTTCGCCGTCAGGCATCTGTTAAACAAACAGGCATCGAACCTGAAGGTCGGCGCAACATGAAGTTGAGAGGAACATTTGACTTCACTGTCAAGCATTTGTTAAACAAACAACCATCAAATCCGAAGGCCGGCTCAACACGAAGTTGAGAAGAACATCTGACCTCACTGTTAGGCATTTGTTAAAAAAACAGGCATCGAACCAGAAGGGCGGCTCAACCCGAAGTTGATAAGAACATTTGACCTCTCCGCCATGCATCTGTTAAACAAACATGCATCGAATCCGAAGGCCGGCTCAACCCGAAGTTGAGAAGAACATTTGACCTCACTGTTAGGCATCTGTTAAACACACAGACATCAAACCCGAAGGTCGTCTCAATCGTTAATTTAGAAGAACGTCTGACCTCGCCGTCACACATATGTTAAACAAACAGGCATCGAACCCGAAGGCCGGCTCAACTTGAAGTTGAGAAGAACATCTGACCTCACCGTCAGGCATCTGTTAAACAAACAGGCATCGAACCCGAAGGGCGGCTCAACCCGAAGTTGAGAAGAACATCTGACCTCGCTTCCCTGCATTAGTTAAACAAGCAGGAATCAAACCCGAAGGCTGGCTCAACCCGCAATTGAGAAGAACATCTGACCTTGCTGCCAGGCATCTGTTAAACAAACAGGCATCGAACCCAAAGGCAGGCTCAACACGAATTTGAACGGAACATCTGACCTCGCTGTCAGGCATCTGTTAAACAAAAAGGTGTGAAACCAGAAGGCCGGCTCAATCCGAAGTTGAGAAGAACATATGACCTCACCGTCAAGCATCTATTAAACAATTAGGCATCAAACCCGAAGGCCGTCTGAACCCTTAGTTGAGAAGAACATCTGACCTCGCTTTCAAACATTTGTTAAACAAACAAGCATCGAACCCGAAGGGCGACTCAACCCAAAGTTGATAAGAACATCTGACTTCGCCGTTAGGCATCTGTTGAAAAAACAGGCATCAAACTCGAAGGCCGACTCAATTTGAAGTTGATAAGAACATATGACCTCGCCGTCAGGCATCTCTTAAACAAACAGGCATCGAACCCGAAGGGCGGCTCAACCCAAAGTTGATAAGAACATCTGACTTTGCTGTCAAGCATCTGTTAAACAAACAGGCATCGAACCCGAAGGCCGGCTCAACCCGAAGTTGATAAGAACATCTGACCTCGCCGTCAGGCATCTGTTAAACAAACAGGCATCGAACCCGAAGGCCTGCTCAACACGAAGTTGGGAGGAACATTTGACCTCACCGTCAGGCATCTGTTAAACAAACAGGCATCGAACCTGAAGGTCGATGCAACATGAAGTTGAGAGGAACATTTGACTTCACTGTCAAGCATTTGTTAAACAAACAAGCATCAAATCTGAAGGCTGGCTCAACGCGAAGCTGAGAAGAACATCTGACCTCACCGTCAGGCATCTGTTAAAAAAACAGGCATCGAACCAGAAGGGCGGCTCAACCCGAAGTTGATAAGAACATTAGACCTCTTCGCCAGGCATCTGTTAAACAAACAGGCATCGAACCCGAAGGTCGGCTCAACCCGAAGTTGAGAAGAACATTTGACCTCGCCGTTAGGCATCTGTTAAACAAACAGGCATCAAACCCGAAGGTCGTCTCAATCCTTAATTGAGAAGAACATCTGACCTTGCCGTCACACAATTGTTAAATAAACAAGCATCGAACCCGAAGGCCGGCTCAACTTGAAGTTCAGAAAAACATATGACCTCACCGTCAGGCATCTGTTAAACAAACAGGCATCGAACCCGAAGGGCGGCTCAACCCGATGTTGAGAAGAACATCCGACCTCGCTGCCAGGCATTAGTTAAACAAGCAGGAATCAAACCCGAAGGCCGCTCAACCCGAATTTGAGAAGATCATCTGAACTAGCTTCCAGGCATATGTTAAACAAACAGGCATCGAACCCCAAGGCCGGCTCAACACGAAGTGGAGAGGAACATCTGACCTCGCCGTCAGGCATCTGTTAAACAAAAAGGTGTGAAATCAGAAGGTCAGCTCAATCCGAAGTTTAGAAGAACATCTGACCTCGCCTTCAGGCATCTGTAAATCAATTAGGCATCAAACCCGAAGGTCGTCTGAACCCTTAGTTGAGAAGAACATCTGACATCGCTGTCCAACATCTGTTAAACAAACAGGTATCGAACCCGAAGGCCGGCTCATCTTGAAGTTGAGAGGAACCTCTGACCTCTCCATCAAGCATTAGTTAAACAATCAGGCATCGAACCCGAAGGCCGGTGTTGCGGTGAAAATTTGATATCAAGCTATTAATTAACTTGAATCGTACTTCTTTTACAACCGGTCTTTAATTTATCCAAAGGATAGGTCTAAAGAAAGAAAGAACCTTTTGCGCGATGTGACAACAACGCTTTAGAGATTCGGGGATTCGGGGGTTGGTTATATCTAGGGAAGGTATTAGCACCCTAAATATCTGTAGTACTCTACAGGAACCTTTTGCTTAATTAATTGCTAAGTTTGTGAATTGTGCACTAATGGTTTAAGGATTGGGAATTGAGATAAAATAAATAAAAAGGCCTAAGTGGTTTTCTAAGTTTGCTCGCAAAGGCATCGCACCTTCTGCCTACGTATCCTGACTAGGATAGAATCAGAGCAACCGTAGTTCGCCCACAAGGGAAAAGAACACTTGATGACGATCAAGGTTCAAAGGGGAACAAACATGACGATGTTTGTGTGGAGTTTGACAAAACTCCCTAAGCTAAGTTATAATGGAAGTAATAAATCATGACGATGATTCTTACACAGAGTTAACGAACTCTTTCCTAGGGTTCTAGGTGAAGGACACTCCTAGTACGGGTAGGTTTCTTAGACTTCAAGCAAAGTCTAAAGGTCTCTAAGCTAGGATTAAGGTGACTTAACAAAGTCAAGGGATAGCAGAGATTTTGGTCCAAGACATTGACAGTCAAGTGGACAAACCTTCCTTTGGAGGAACAGTATTGTCGGCAACTGGACGAAAGCTAACGAGCTTCGTTGCTTGGGGATAAAAATAAAATACAAACATTATACAAAGCAATTATGGTGACAACCAAAGAAAAAGATTAAGGATGAAAAGCAATGATGGCAATCAAAGCAAATGATTAGATACGAGAACTGTGACGACAGTTCGCACCTGGAGTACAGTTAACAAACAGATGAGATAAACATGATAATAATTCAAAGTAAAAATCCTAACATGTTGACAAACATATATAGATATGATAACAATCAATTTTCCTGAGAAAACACAAGAGGAAACCTTTTAAATTTCACCTGCAACCAAATAGGGTTAGTACCGTTGACGCGCGGATCGCGCACAATCAAACGTGGTGAAAAAATAATCAAACATGGAAAATAAAATTATGACATGAAAGTACACATAAAAATAAACACAATGAAAAAAGAACGGGTGAAAAACGATAAAAAATGAGAGAGTTACGAATTTTTGAAGTTTATGTACAAAAATGAGGAAAAGTGGCAGCAAGGGTTATCACAAGGGATCGAACCCATGCCAAGACTGATACACGCGCGAGTCTCTACCGCTGGGGCGGCTGTTACATCCATTAATCAAATGGAAACCATAAATATACATGCTTGGTTTAGTTCCATGGCTGGGAAAAAATACATAATTCACACCAAATACGTTTTATACCGTATCTCACTAACCGCTTATCGGATCGAGACAAATTTTATATGAAAATTGGTAGAAAAATGAGAGGAAGAGGATGGTGGTGTTGGTTTTCTGAAACTCATTTTCCTCTGCAAAACCCGATAGGGTGTATGATTATGACTTTATGACTTGCAAAATGACATGAACACTTTGATACAAGCATGTTTAAGGCCAAGTAAGTTCACATACACATCCAATATATGATATATGGCCAGTGGTAAACAAGTTTAGGACCAGGATATGCATATATGGGAAAGTCACATTCAAGTTGCAAGAACTCATAAAACAACAAATGCAAGTCAAAGTGGTTTTTGAGTTCGAGGTGCTCATGAGCTGTACCAATCATCAAAACATCTTAAATGTATGATATCAAGTGTGTGCAAGTGAGGAAAACAGAACTGGAACTAGTGTGTGAGGATGTAGTGTTCAATTTGCAATTGTGTGTGTTATGTGAGTGTAATGCATGAAATGATGTAATTCAGTGTTCAGGTTGTTTTTAATGTTTTGATTCATTCAAACACATCACATATGGTCATATAAAGCTGTGAAAACAACAAGATATCAAGTACAAGCCAGCATTTCCAAACTGATATGTGAGAGTAGGGCATTTTGCAAAATGATGAACAATAGTGCATGATGATGAACAGATGTAACTCAAGGTTAATTTAAACTGATCTAATCATTTGTACAACACATGTATATGATAATGAGATGATCTAAACATTGGTATCTCATAGAAAACACCTATCATGAAAAATGACATGCCATATGCAAGTTGTCCAAACAATGATGCACATGAAGAGGTGAGTTTTATAGCAATGATCTCATGAGCAAAATGAGTATTCAAGCATCTCAAGCATGTCCAATATGAGGTGTGTGTACTGAAATTTTAGCCAAAAATGAGTTGATGCAAGAAATGTCAAATTGTGTGGTTTGTCATTTTGGTGAAATTGGTGTCAACAAGTGAAATGTGAGGCAAGACAGTAAAGCAACAAAATGAGCATACAAACATGTTTCAAATGATCATTAAGACATGTTAGAATGATAAAATATGTTTGTCATGCTTTATGCTAAAAGTGACCAAGTAAGTGGTTTGTGTATTTTGGTGTGCACATGAAGAAGTGAGTCTTTGATGCAATGGTTCTCAAAGTGAGATGATCATACCAACCAGTTTCAAATGGTCATTGTGGTGTGTACAAAGTGGTATTTTAGCAAGAAATCAGTTTATGCAAAAGTGGTAGGGTGTATGACTTGTGATTTTGATGAATGTTATGAAAATATGTGGATTTGTGTGCTATGCTACATACATCAAAACAGCATACATAAGCATGCTTTCAACTACACACATGAACATGTTTGAAGGCTGAAATCAGGATTGTGGTGTTTTGTGCTAAAACAAGTTTTCTACTGCTATGACAGGATCATTCCAAAACAGAATTTGAGGCAAATGTGAACCAACTCTTTTTAAAACACAAGTGATAATTCCAATCTGTAGGTTTACACAAGACCTGTTGCCTGAAATATCATTGTTATATTTTTCATGAATTGCAAACAGTTTTTCATGCCATGCACAAACCAAGCTACAGCCATGCAAACAAAGAAACAACTAACATCAGGTTTTTTAATTTTATGGGAGCAATAGCATTAAGGAAGAGTGACAGTTTGAACCACATGAACACAGTATGAACAAAACATAGTATTTAAGTCCACACACCAAGTATCAAATGACATGCTTCAAGTACAAAAGACCAAAACCAAACAGCATCAACAGATATGGAACAGAACCATACCTTAACATACTCAAGATCTCAGGTACAACAAAATAAATACCAACATTTGAACCTAACAACTTTAGTATTTCAGCAAGCAAACCAATTTTAATTAGCTCAAATCTTTTTGGGAATGACAGAATGAGTGAGCTAGCATACCAACAGATTTATGAAATAACAAACATAGCAGCATGATGAACATAAAATTGATGTGATGTTGATGTGTGTGTGTCAACAATAAACATTTGCATACTGACATGCTACTGTGGTTTTGTTTCAAAAGAAATCAATTCTGGGAACATACACATATGCAAGACATCAGATTTGGGGATTTTAAACAAGCAATCATGAAAAAGGGGGGTTTGTGTTGAAAATGATGTTGTGGTGCAAAAGGAAAATGTTAACAGCATGATAAGTCAATGTCTATCAAAAGAGCAAGAAAAACAAGCAGCTTATTGGTAAACTCTAGGCATGATAGAGCAAGAATATAAGAACACACATCAAGTACCAACAGGTTTTGAAATGAAAATAACCCTCCAGCCCCAATTATTTCAGTACAACAAGCACAACTATACTAGCAGCAAAACAGTTCATATCAATGTAACAAAGTGTAGATGCTGTTAATAAAAGCCAAAACAGAAAGCAAATTGAATGTGGTAACAGCAAATTCAGACCAACAGCACTAGTTCTTCTCACAAATTGAAACAGAATCCTGCTATGGATTTCATTTTCTTGAAGATCAAACATGCTCCTTCCATAAATTGCAATGATTTTGTCATGTTACAACAGACCAACAATGGTACAGCAGTATTGGTTTTTTATTTTCATGTTTATGACAACATCATCACCATAAATCCAACAGCCTGTCAATTAAAACTAGCACATAGCAGACTTGGCAACAAACCCTTTATGATAGCCACTTTATGGTATTGGACCCTCTCCTTTAAATGCAACAAGTATTGACAAACAAACTACTGATATGACCAAAACAAATTTATATGTTCAAGTTGATACAAGGTATTCATCCAACATCATGGAAACCACTACACACTTATAACTTCAAAATTCACACAAAGTACCCAAAATGCATAAGTCATGAAAAATAATGCAAGAGATGATAGGTATATGATACATACCTGTTTGGAGATTCTATTTAGTAGGTCAAACTTGTTGAGAAACCCAGAGGTAATGAAATCCAAGCTTGTATGGTATTTTACTTGAAACTTAAGCAACAAGCCAAATGAGATGCCAAAATGAGTTCTATGAATTTCTGATGACAAATGAAGGTTTGGACAGTTGATATATATTATATTTGAGGTGTTCAAATGGTTAAAACCTCAAGAAGATGTTTGGAGCAAGGTTTGGAGGTTTTTGTGGACTTTGGTCAAAGTAAGTTCCATGGAAAGTTGACTTTTGGATTCTTTGAGTTTTTGGGTGGTTTAAGTGTTTGTACACCTCCTATATATGATTTATAGGATGTGTGGATGAAGATTTGAGTGCTGGAACATGTATAGCTCAATGTGGTAGCAAAACTACAAAGTGCAGAATTTTGGCAATTTTGAACACTTTGGTGATTTTGCAAAATGTGAGTAAGTGAGAGATGTGATGAGGGAGCTTTGTTTAGCAGGTTTTCAGAATTAAGTTCATGTCCTAAATGAGGGGTTTGAGGTCCCTATTTATATAAATATGGAGTGAGGAGCTTGCTATGTAACCTTGCTTCACCATGAAGAAAACTAAGATATTTCCATCCAATTGTCCACTTGCCTTGCTTTTTCTGGTTCTTGGCTGTCTCCCTAACCCAATGGGCAAGTTTTAATGATGTTTTTACTGAGAAAACACAGCCTAGAGGCTTGGTAGAGTGGCTGGAGCAGAATTGCTTTACACCTCATGCTTGAAAAAGTCAAAGTTTTCAACTTAGGCAATGAAACTTCAAACTTTAATTCCATGATGTTTCCATGATAACTCTCTATTCTAACATGCTAAGTATGTTCAATATATCAGGTAGAAAGAGTTTGGCAAGTTGAAATTGGCTCACTTGAGTGATAGAGGTGCTTTTGCAATATTGGTCAATGTGGGACTAGTATGACAAAATACCAACTTTGAACACATGTATCTCTCAGCTCATAACTCACCTTGAGATGTTCTTGTACAATTTAGAAAGCCCTCACATAGTACTAAAACTTTCATGTTGGCCAGAAATCTTGATTCTATTTGAAACTAGGTGAAAAATGCCCTTGAAGTTGGCTGATTTTAGCTTTTAAAGTGAAAATAACTTAGAAATTTTCTAAGTTATTTTCCCTTCTAGGAATGTTTTTGCTTATATCTCAAAAAGTATGCATTTTCTGGTTGTGGACTAGTATGGGACTTTTGTAGGACTTGTCAAGAGCTTTCAAATGAGACTAGAACCAACTCAATTGGATGTGTGGTTAAGGAGATACGGTTTAGCCCTTTTCAAAACCCTAATTTCCCGATTTCTCGATTACTCACTCATCTTTGATCCAATGATCATGAAAATTGATATGCAAGTCCATTATGACATAAGGAACAATTTTGATTCACAACTTGGATTCTAATTCTCAAAATTTGAGGAGTTGACTTTTCGGTCAACCGTACGATCGATCGGTGCCGATTGAGTCGTCTGTTGATATTCTGGACATCCTAAGACTTTGATACTTCTTGAATAGTCCTTAATAGTCTATATGAACTTCATGGACCTGAATCCCACCATTAAAACATCTTCCAACATCAAAGTCAAACCACAGTTGACTTTTCACTAGTTAAAAACCCTAATCGGGGCCTCCTGACTGCACTGTTCTTGATTCTGAAATGATTTCTTCAAATTGACTTCTCTTTTGACTTTGATATTATCTTTGATTTCATTCAATGATTAAATTGGCCCAAATCATTGGTTGATCATTCCTTGATTGTTTTGAATTTGTCGGTGCGAGAACCCTGATTCATCTGTAACTTGACAATAATAAACTTGCACTTGATTTAGGGTTAGATAATGCATGATCATGCTTCTAAAAATGATAATGAGAATCTAAGGGGTCAAAATTTGGGGTACAACAGTTGCCCCTATTTAAATATCTTCACTAGATGGGGAACGAGAGATGACAATCTTCGTTAAATCGCAGTGAAAGGTATTTAAATATAGATAACCAAAAATTTTGTCCCTTAGATCCGGTGTCATGCTAAAGGACAAGTTATGATATGCCATGCACTTTAAATGATGCTTTATGATGCTTGAATGCAAACAACATAGACGCAACGATAATAATAAAAGAAACAGTAAAACAAATGATGACAAATACAAGGACTCGACACTGGGGACTCGTACTGAAAAACTAAATAACAGTTCAGACATGACTGATAGCGTAAGCAGGGAAACTTCACATGGGGAAGAGACAAATCCAATAAAGATGACAATCTTATTGGAACAGAGGTACTCCACCGGGGAGAAGAATTGACTTCCACTGGGGAAAAGGATATACTTCTACTGGGGAAATGAATAATTAATACCATCGGGAAAAGAGAATAAGGATTCACCGGGGAAGCGAAAGACTGGATACAACCTCACTGGGGATGATCAGATGAGGAACTTCCTATGGTGAAGAGTTCAAACGGGATCTTCAGGAATGGACTAGAAACAAGACTAATCACACACGGAGGATACTAGTGATGACTAGATCTCCAGGACTTGACCGGGAACATGGATTACTGGGGATACACCCTCAGTTTTTGCAAATAGTTCACACAATGCTGGTAATAAATAGACTTCCTGGGGAATTGGTAACGACCAGAATTCCAAGCGATGCCAGTGACGACTGGTCTTTTAATGGTGATTGGTGACGACCAAATCAGGGTACCAATAACGATTGGTTTTAAACAATGCCAGTTACGACTGGATTTTTAATGAAGATGGTGACGACCATGCTGGGGAATACCAATGACAATTGGTTATACAAAAATGCTAGGGATTACTAGATCTTCTAGCTGGAGATTGGTAACGACCAAACGAAATAGACTCCAAGTAACGATTGGACTCTAGACGATGATACCAGTTACGACTGGGTTTCAAAAGGGAAAAAATTGGTTAAAACCTCAAGATACCAATGACGATTGGATTTAGGCAGCGCCAGTGACGACTGGACTTCATGGGGAGAGTTAGTAACAACTAACAAGATACCAATAATAATTGGAACAATACCAGTGACGACTGGATTTCCCGGGAAAAGGTTGGTAACAACCAAACCAAGAGGTGCAAATGACAATTGGACTTTAAAACAGTGCCAGTGACGACTGGACTTATATGTGGATTTGTTAGTGACTACTAACGAGATACCAATGACGATTGGATTTAGACAATGCCAGTGACGACTGGGCTTTAAAAGGACATGGATGATGACGACCAAATGAATATCAACAACAATTGGTTTGAACACAATGCCAGTTACTACTGGGCTTGTACTTGGAAACGAAGTGCGTAATAACTTAGACTTCGCGGGGATTGATAGATGTCACCGACTCGGGGAACAAACGAATCACACTGATCCCATGATGAGGGGTGTACGTAGATTTGGGAAATAAACCCAAGACCTACTGAGGAATAGAGCCTGTAGATAGACTTTGCTGAGGTGAATTCAGACGTCCAGAAATACTTTGCTGGGGGAGGAACCTTCATATCATCACAAGAAATCCTGAGGGATAATCTTCAATTTTGGTAATCATGCATGGCCAAAGGCCTCTTCGTCGCCCAACTTGCTAGCATTTCATTGGGGAACGTAAATCCTGACTGTGCATCAAGACTCCTGCTACCCTGAAGTTTCGGGGAATGTATGATTTTCCTCGAGTTTTTTCACAAATTAAAACATTTTGTAAAATATTTATTATTTTTTTCAAAAATCTGGATTTTAATGCTTTCAAAAATAATCGTTGATTAACGAACGGTATTTTGCATAACAAAGAAAATAAGGAACTGATAATTTGCACAAGAAAGAGAGGCTCAAAAAGCTGATTTTATTTAAAGGATGAAACCTTGCCAATGACAATATTCCATGGAAATTTTTACAAGTAAAATGGCAAAAGTGGATAAGGTTACATTGAATCCTGTGACCTAACTATCCCTAAAGACTAGAATTCTCCAAGATCCTTGCTTCTGACGAGAGCTTGTTGAGATGAATCTTTGTTGAATCCGCAGTGTTGATGCCTTTGTCTGATGCAGCGAAACGCCTTTGTCCCTAATTTTTGCCTGGATTGCCCCTTCGGGTTTTCAATCCACCGGGACGCTCATTTTTGCCTAAGCCGCCCTTTCGGGTTTTCAACTTAGCGAGCTTTTTGATTTCTTTTCTCTTTTTCCTTTCCTTCTCTTTTTCTTTTCTACCCTAACTTTTGCATAAACCGTTCTTTTGGATTTTCCGGTTTATCGGGTACTTTTTAGGCGTAATATTTCCGAACTGCGTCAGAATTTATCGGGTGTGTGAGTTGTTCTCCGTCCATGGTAGTAAGGATCAGTGAACCTCCGGAGAATACTGTCTTCACAATAAAGGGGCCATCATAATTAGGCATCCACTTCCCTCTTGCGTCTTTGTGAACTGGTAAGATCTTCTTGAGCATAAGTTCTCCTTCGCGGAATTCCCTGATACGGACCTTTTTATCGAACGCCCTCTTGATTCTCTTTTGATACAACTGGCCGTGACACATTGCAGACATGCGCTTTTCATCGATGAGATTCAGCTGATCAAATCTTTCTTTAATCCACTCTGCCTCTTCTAACTTGGTTTCCATGATGACTCTGAGGGATGGTATCTCGACCTCGATGGGAAGAACTGCGTCCATTCCATATACCAGAGAAAAGGGGGTTGCCCCTGTGGAAGTGCGGACGGAGGTTCTGTATCCGTGCAGGGCAAATGGTAACATTTCATGCCAATCTTTGTAGGTTTTAACCATTTTCTGCAAGATCTTCTTGATGTTTTTATTTGCAGCTTCCACAACTCCATTCATCTTTGGACGGTAAGGGGAAGAGTTGTGGTGTTCGATTTTGAAGTCATCACATAATTCTTTCATAACTTTGTTGTTCAGATTGGTACCGTTGTCTGTTATAATTCTGCTTGGGATCCCGTAGCGACAGATGATCTCCTTTTTAATGAAACGAGCCACCACTTGACGTGTAACATTGGTGTAGGATGCAGCTTCAACCCATTTTGTGAAATAGTCGATGGCAACCAGAATGAAACGGTGTCCATTTGAAGCTTTTGGCTCAATTGCCCCAATCATGTCAATCCCCCACATAGAGAAAGGCCATGGCGACGACAATACATTCAACAGTGTTGGAGGCACATGCATTTTGTCCGCGTAGACCTGACATTTGTGACACTTTCTGGCGTATTGAATGCAGTCGGTTTCTAAAGTTAACCAGTAGTAACCAGCTCTCAAGATCTTTCTGGACATGGCGTATCCGTTGGCGTGAGTACCAAACATTCCTTCATGAACATCTTTCATTAATAAGTCCGCTTCTCTTTTGTCAACACATCTGAGTAAGACCATATCATGATTTCTTTTGTAAAGTACACCATTGCTGAGGAAGAATTTGGATGCTAATCGCCTTAGTGTTTTCTTGTCAAGTGTCGTAGCATCTGTGGGATATTCTTGCTTTAACAGATAATTCTTTATATCATGATACCAGGGCTTGCCATCGGTTTCTTCTTCAATCATTTGACAGTAAGCAGGCTCTGTCTTGCGTTCAATTTTGATAAGTGTGCCATCGTTGACATCTCTAGTTTTCCACATTGAGGCCAGCATGGCTAAGGCGTCAGCGATGTGATTCTCTGCTCTTGGAACATGTTTAAAGGTGATTTCGTCAAAATACTTGATTGTTTCAATGATATAAGCTCTGTAAGGGATCAGGTTTTCATGTCTTGTCTCCCATTCACCCGTGACTTGGTAGATAACCAATGCTGAGTCTCCACTGACTTCGAGATTTTTGATTTGGAGATCAATGGCTGCTTCGAGACCAAGGATACATGCTTCGTATTCAGCAATGTTGTTTGTACAATCAAAGTCTAGTCTGGCTGTTAACGGAGTGTAACCACCTTCAGGATTCATTAAAACTGCACCTACGCCATGTCCGCTATAATTGGAGGAACCGTCGAACATCATTTTCCACCAATTCTCTGTCTGTTGACCTTTGTCAGAACTTGTTTCTTCACAATCTTTTACTAACATGATATCTTCATCCGGAAAATCAAACTTCAGAGGTTCATAATCTTCGACAGGTTGATCTGCGAGATATTCTGATAACACACTGCCTTTGATAGATTTCTGAGCCACATATTGAATATCATATTCTGATAGTAACATATGCCACCGGGCGAGTCTTCCAGTTTGTGCCGGCTTCTCAAAGATGTACTTTATTGGATCCATTTTCGAGATCAATAAAGTGGTGTGACAAATCATATACTGCCTCAAACGCTTAGCGGCCCATGCTAAAGCACAACAAGTCTTTTCTAGGAGTGAGTATCTGCTTTCACAATCAGTAAATTTCTTGCTCAGATAGTAAATGGCATGTTCTTTCCGTCCAGATTTGTCTTGTTGACCCAGAACGCAACCCATTGAGTTTTCAAGCACTGTCAAATACATAAAGAGAGGCTTTCCCGGAACGGGTGGTATCAAAATTGGAGGTTCTTGGAGATAACCTTTGATTTTATCGAACGCTGTTTGACAATCAGAATTCCGTACGATCGTTTGATCCTTTCGTAACAACTTGAAGATCGGTTCACAGGTGGGGGTCATATTGGAAATGAACCTGGATATGTAATTCAACCTTCCAAGGAAGCTTCTAACCTGATTTTCGGTCTGCGGAGCTGGCATGTCTTGAATGGCACGAACTTTGTCTGGATCCACTTCAATCCCCTTGTGGCTGACAATAAAACCGAGTAATTTTCCTGATCTGACTCCGAAAGTGCACTTTGCAGGATTCAACCTCAACTGATATTTCCGGAGTCTTTTGAATAACTTCAACAAATGTTCTAGATGGTTTTCTTCATTTTGAGACTTGGCGATCATGTCATCCACATATACTTCTATTTCTTTGTGCATCATGTCGTGGAACAAAGCCACCATAGCTCTTTGATAAGTTGCGCCTGCGTTTCTCAAACCGAATGGCATAACCTTATAACAATAGGTGCCCCATGGAGTGATGAAGGTTGTCTTTTCCATGTCGTCAGGATCCATTTTGATTTGATTGTAACCAGAGAACCCGTCCATGAAGGAAAACACTGCAAACCGAGCTGTATTATCTACCAAAGTGTCAATATGTGGTAGAGGGAAGTCGTCCTTTGGACTGGCTTTGTTTAAATCTCGATAATCCACACACATCCTTACCTTTCCATCTTTCTTTGGTACAGGAACAATGTTGGCTACCCATTCTGGATACTTGGCCACTGCAAGGAAGCCTGCATCAATCTGCTTTTTTACCTCATCTCTGATTTTAAGAGCCATGTCGGGTCTGGTTCTTCTGAGTTTCTGTTTAACCGGTGGGCATTCAGGTCGGAGTGGTAACTTGTGAACCACTATGTCTGTATCCAAACCAGGCATATCCTGATAAGACCAAGCAAACACATCTACATATTCTCTTAAGAGTTCCTTTAACTGCTGTTTTACCTCTGCCCCTAGGGCTGCCCCAATTTTGACTTCTTTTTTATCTTCTTCGGTACCAAGGTTGATAACTTCTACCTGCTCCTTATGGGGTTGAAGCTCTGCATCCTCTTTTTGGGTCAATCTTACCAGTTCATCAGGAATTTCACAGTCCTCATCCTCGTCTTCAGCTTGGTAAATTGGTGAATCAAGGCCAGGAGGAGATGCGTGGTCACAGGATTCAATGGGGTTATGGTCATCACTGCATGTTTGAAGGGTTTATTTTATTAAAACACACAATCAACAAATGCAACACACACAGAGAAAGAGGAAATTACTTTTGTTTTGGTTTTTTGTATTGCCATTTTTCTTTCAAAGTAAAAGCAAAAGACGGTAAATAAACAAACACGAGGATTTTTAACAAAATAGTCCATTCTCATTGATATTTCTTTGAAAGCATGGGGCCCTTACAAAACATTCCTATAGCCTTGGGCACGACTATGGAGATTTTTAAAAATAACAAAGAAAAACAACAAATTACTTTAACTCGGGAAAAACTACAGGAACTTCGATAGCCTCCCAGTTGTTCAGAGTAGCTTCGTCATGATACACTAGTGCTTCTATGTCTTCACTTTCAAGATTTCCTTCCACGGCGTTAATTTGAAAACCGCCACTGATAAACATTTCTTGAATAGCCTTTGGCCGGCTGTTGTCATGCCTCGGTTCTTCACTTTGAGTTGGTTTGTAACCCAACCCCTGGCGGTTCGTCTTCGGCTTTACCTCAATGACCTCTCCCCATCCTGCGGGAGTGCCTTCTTCCAGCGTAGCTTTGGCGCCTTGAGCAGATGCGAAAGTTGGATTACTTTTTGCCACCGTCTCCTCTATCATCACTGCGTTTGCTATTTCTAGTGCTTGGAATGATGTCTCTAGTGCATTCTCTTCTGCTTCAATGTACCGGAATGATGAAAGATTACTGACCATTAATTCTTCTTCACCATGAACAATCACCAGCTTATCATTTACCACAAACTTCATTCTTTGGTGTAGGGTAGAAGTTACTGCCCCTGCTTCATGGATCCAGGGACGTCCCAGTAAGCAGCTATAAGCTGGATTTATGTCCATCACCTGAAATACAATGTTAAACTCATGGGGTCCCACCAAAATTGGTA